>CM056708.1:4800000-7200000 GCA_029849275.1 Papilio elwesi | reverse complement strand
ACTGTCATACGTTTGACAGAACAATATGGCGGCTGTAGTTTAAATTGTAGCTTATGGGCATACGGAATTGCTTGCTGTTGCTATGCTATCTTTCCCCTTGAATTATATTACAAAGAAAAACAAAGACTCGCATCTCTACTCGTTAATTCGATGGACATAAAACCCGCAAACAGCAGTTACTCAACTAGTTTACTTAATAAGCACTTACTTTTATCGGTCGTAAAACTTGAGCAATCGCCGGACGATCACGTACTTTGCTTTACTTGAAACTTCTAGAAAGAATGAGGCTGTCGTCAATAATGAGGACAGACAGTGAAATTAGAACAATTGCAATTATTATAGTTTGTTTCAAGTCAAGATGGAATTTCTGTAAAGAAAGGTAAACTTACCTTACACCAAACACTTCCAAAACAACATTATCTCACATACCTTGTAAAAATAGCTATATATATATTAAACAATTTCATTTAACTGTATCTCACAATATCTTCCAAATTACAACATTTCCGATTAGTAAGAGGCGCTTATTTGTTTACAAAAATTCTATCTTGATGTGCAACAAACTTCTTTATTAGTTTTAATTTATAAAATTAAAAATATAAAATGTTACTCCAGATCTAACCAATGAAATAATCATCATTTGAATTGGTTCAGTCAGTTTTCTCATTGCAAGCTTGCCTATATTGCCAGATTTAATGTCAAAAAGAAGAGATTAAGGGAGACGAATAAGGGTTGAGGAGATTGGATCACCAGCACTTCACTCTTCTAATGTATCAATAATGGCGAATAGAACTTAATTTCAATATTTAAATTCAATTCACGCCCGTAACCCAGAGTGGTAGGCAAAAATTATCATACCCTGGCACACCTCTCTGACTTCTACATCCATACATCTACTCACACATCCTCGTCGGCTAAGGGTACACCTTATATAGCCTTTCTTAATTACTAAAAAAATTACACAATTGAACTTACATTATGTTATTCCAGACACAATATCTTCTTACAAGCTAGACAATGCAAATAGTCGTGTTATCTTGATGTTATGATATGTATTAATGGCGATATTCTAACAAAAGAAAAATCCTTGAAGGTAACGAAACATAAAAACCGAAAATAGAAGATTACTTCGGTGCCCATTACACTCGACTGTTTTATCCTTGAATTTTGATAACGTATAAATTTAACCTTAAATTTTTAACGATGAAAAGCTTTGATTTTTTGACTTGTATACTATATGAATTAATTAAAAATCCATACTTCTATCTAACATTAATTAAGAATAAGAGCAACAAAGACAGAAACCCATAGGTGTATCAAGATACTAGTCTACGCTAGGCTATCTAGTCTAACAGAGGTCGCAACAACAACACCTGTTACACGAATGAGCCGGCTCGACCGGTGAAATACCACGACCTTACTTAAGACAGGCGTGAAATAGTAGTATTCTGCGTTTCGTCTGATGAGTGAGGTGGTGTAGGTCTCCGAGTATCGCCACATTGTAAACCTTCCGTATCCAGCACGTATATAGATTTAATCCATAGGCAATTATCTAAGATTTTTTTTATACTTGAATCTGTACCCAGCAATCCAATACTTTGTCACCGATGAGCTCGTACGAATAGTTTCCGCGAGTCAGACGGATTGTCTGCGTGATTCGCGTAGCTTAAAGTATCAATAAAACTCGGATATACTATTTAATTAGAGAGGAAATAACGTCTCTGCGCGAAGGATATTTGAGTGGGTAATAAAATTTATTCATTTACTATGTCTATACTAATATTGTAAGATTTGATTCTTTGTTTGCTCCGAATACAGTACGGAAACGATTTCAAAAATTTGTTACCAATAAAAAGCTTTAATTAGCGCATTCAAACATCTATATTTTATAAAATTGGCTATGACTATGGTCTAGTCATGAAAACAAACCCTTGTTATTTTAAAAAACACACACACACAAATATTTAGTATTGATTTGGAATAAAATCCACGATTAGCGTCACAGCTTGAAGAAGGCATTAAGACGAACGCAATCTTATGATAATAAAAAAGTAATGATATATTTCGAACAAGAAAAAAAACAACAACAGGCGTTTACATCGGAAATCCCCAATCTGATAAAAGACAAGATTGCTTCAATATAAGTTCGATCGAACATTTTTTTCCGTCGCCTCTTCATTTTCCCCGTGGCCCAGTCGCTGGCGTCGTAACTACGCAGAGACACGAGACAGATTGCCTCCGAATTTGTACAGTTTTACTGCCGATAAAATGTAGTGTTTGATTAGGAAAGTAAAGTTGCCACGAGAGAAAAGGAAATATACAGCTTATTTCCCAAAGGGATTAAACAGGGGAAGCATATTCGAACAAAGTTGCAAATTAATTGTTAGGTTAATTCACTGATGCATAGTGACAGGTATTTGATGATTATGTAGGTACGTAGCATACATAGGTCAGTCGTTGGTAAAATAGTTTAGAATTTTTTAAATCGCTTCAGTAGTTTTTGACTTTGTCCGTAACAAACATATAGGTATAATATATAAAATTGAATAGTTACTATTTAGATTCAGATTGTCATACGTTGGATGGAAGTTGAAGGTTTTGGAACATTTTCTTACGAATATAAATTGATCAAGGAATAATAATCAATTTGATTTTAGTGAGACATAGGGAGCATTAATAATTATTTGTAAATTTATCAAATGTTTATCTTTTGTTTCTGCATGTGAATAAATATAGTGGCTGAAATGTGTATGTCGTTTATAATTCTAAGTATTTTATGTGTGAACAAGAAACTGAAATTAGATATAGCATACGTAATAGGCACTTCACATCAAAATCGCATCCATTCTGCACACTAGCGCCGCAATGAGTTTTGTTAATTTGCACTCAACGTGCATTAGGGCGACGTCCGTAGATTAAATATGAGTGGAGTTGTTTGCGAAACGACATGTTATTTTGTACCCCGTAATATTAGCTCGTTTGTATTAAAGTTTAATAAATATTTCGTGACTAAATCATATTCCGAGACCTACGATTGAATCGATTTGCCGCTGTAAGTATCTTTTTAATTGGCCTAAGTGTTTTTTTAATGAAGAATAGCTTTTTTATTATAATATAATAAAAGGCGGCAAAAGAGTAAGTGATTTAGCAATTCTTATGAAACCATCAATATCGTATCCGAAGAGCTACTGAATATAAAACGCATAATATCACTTCACGCTGATATCTTATGGATGGTGGATGGTGGGGACGTCAGGTCAGCTTTATGTTCATGCAACTGCGTTTCCTTTTGCTGATTTTTTATCGCAACGCTCTTTCTTAACCGGTTTTTCTTTTCAGAACGATATATGGTTGGTCTAATGGCACTGTACTGCACTACTAAATTCTTTGAACTGTATGTTGACAGCTCTAACCTCCTCATTATCTTGACCTGGGCGACTGCTAAACATAAGGTCGTGTCGTCTTTTATTTACTTTGTGCCTAATGTATTGTCACATCGATTCTATATACTTTGGTGTTGCAATTTGGGAGCCCTGCACTCCCCAAATTGGAATGTTCGAGAGCGGGATGGGGTCCGGACCTCAGTGGCGTCCCCCAGACAGACGTATCGATTGGCAAACCGCAGCTCTGTTGTAACAATGTTAGCGGAATATGAACGGAAACGTTGCGTTTACGCCGCTTGCTTTGCGGTGCTGCTGCGGCGTGGCTGTGGTAATAAATGATTTTGATTTATATCGATATATATGTTATTTTTATCAAATTGTTCTCAGTTGTAAGTGTTGTTGTCTCTTACTCTAAACAAATTTCTCTTCGACGTTGTACATTATACGTTTTTCAAACAACTTTAATTTCTGTGAAATATAAAGGAGCAGTGGTGGCTCAGCGGTTCAGGTCCCGACTTACGCACTGTAGGTCGCGGGTTCGAACCCAGGCGCTTTACTTTTTTACAAATTGAAACCTAAACTCTGAAAAATCCAAACTATATTTAGAATCCATCCATCTGCAGAATTTTGGAGATTATATTTCTTTGCTTAATTTTCCCGATTTTATATTAATTGGTATCTAGTACCGCTGGTGTAAATTAATTGTTATGTATCTTAGATTTCTCTTAAGTGAATTTTGTAAATTCTATGAGAAAATAAAGCTCTTTAACCACATCTATCTTCTGTATATTATAATTGTGTAATAAATTACAAGCATATCTACACTCTAATACTATAAAGAAAAAATATTTGTATTTTTTCATGTTTGTGACAAATAAACTCAAAAACTACTAGACCGACTTCAAAAACTCTTTCACCAATAGAATAACAAAGGCTATAATTATTCCTACAAGAAATTCTAATTACAATATTACAAATAGTACCAGCGAGGAAAATGAGTAACGAATGCGAGCGAAGCCACCGCCAACAACCATTGATATTATAAAATGATATTCCATATAACCTCAAAATACGTCAACAACGCGCGACGCCCGGTGCGGCGGATTACGAATTATCGCGTCGCAACAGTCGCTGCGCAGGCGGGCTGCACGTTAGTGTATATTGGATTCTTTGTTGACATTGAATAATATAAAATGAAGATCATGGTAATAGATATGAAAATATTATTTCATAAGTACACGTCACACTCACGCTCCTATTTGTCACGCTCCTGGCACACCTCTATCGCTTCTTCTACATTCGTCTACGCGTAAATACTGGTTACGGCTATTCTTAATACCGCCTGTCTTTAGTACATCACTAATCTGGTCGGTATAAGTACGCCTAGGCCGTACCCAGCCTACATTGCCACTCACTTTCGCAGCAAAAATTTATGCTGCCAGTTGCTGTGTATTATTTATATTTATATCGTATCGCAAAACATTAGCGGTGTAAAGCGGTGGTGTTCTATTTAACATTAGATTCCCATTTCGATCATTCTTCGTTATTTTAATATATATTTTGTAAATGTTTAAGCTGAAATACACAAAAAAAGATTTTTATTGGTATTATAGTAACACAAAACTTATTTTTTGCAAATTTCTTGCAAAGTATATTTATTGTGGCAACACCTGTCCTCTTGTCAATTCAGTTTCTTTCGAATTTCGTGAATTTTGTCTGTGTAACTTTGTTCATTACAAATATTATATAAATATAGCATTTGCAGATTACTTCTATAATCCAGAAGATAATTGAGTTATTTATTATGATTCCAACGTGGGAACAAATGTGGGAAGTCTTGAAAGATCTCTGGAAACTGCATGGTTCAGCTATGACTGGTGAGTGTTGACAAGGAAATAAAATGTAATTAATTTTAAGGACTTTATCGCTTGTAAAATTAGTTTTAATACAATGTGGTAGTATTCACATAAATAAACAAATATTAAAAAAATATAAGAAATGTTACAAGAAAATAAGTTGTAAATATTAATTGCCTGTGATTTTAAGGTTATTTTGTCTTTCTTATTTTTGCCTTATTTCTCAGTATTCCGTTTAGACTAGGTCTTACTAATATTAACACTGTCAGCTAGATATTATAAGAAACAATTCGATAGGTGTTTCATTACTATACGCCTAAATTTGTGATGGGTATAAGTCCCAAACAAAAAAACTGTCTCCTTTACTGCATAATTTTCTCCCTTAGCCATTAAAGATCCCCTATTCTTAGATTTATCTTCTTTTCATCACCATTCCAGGAAAGGCAGGTTCCTCAGGTTGTTTTACTGCTTTTTATGTTCATAGACTCATAAATAATAGCTTTTAAAGCGTCATCAAGAGACTAGAACTAAGCACCCTAAGGGAGGTGCAGTGGAGTATATGAAATGTCTGTTATACACACAGTTACGATTATTGCCGGAACATTCTCTCCATAAACTATCGATCCTCCATCCCCGACACTAATTATGATTGCGTAATCAATAAACATCATTCGGTTGTCCGAACAGTGCATAATTATTAACCATCCGTATAATCAGACCTATCAAATCACACTCCAAAACTAAAGCAAGAAGTTCTAAAATCGTATAACAACAGTTTCACAACCGTAAATTGAAATTTGTCAAGGCACACACCGCGGTATTGGTGCCTTCAACCAAATTATGTCTGCACCCAAAGACTTCCAAGGGCATTTGCTTTTGAACTTTATTTGGCAGAAAATAAGGTATCTATTTGATTTAGGAAATATTTTGAATTGTGTGGCGTGTATTTGTTATGCGTTGAATTGCATCACGCGGTCTACACTTCAATCCAATTTGAAGCGTCGTAAGGGATGAATATTCACTGTTTAGCGGTAACCGGAAATTGGAATGGAGAATAAATCAAATATCAAGCCGGTTACTTTTATACCATTACCAAGCACCTCGACTTTAGTTAGATTCAGACTCGAAGTCAAAATTTGTTTCATGGATTTCAATAAAGCCCTACCCTCTTCCTCCAATTTACTTTTACTTAGTCAGATCTACGCATGCTCATTCGCCTAATAAAATAAAGAATTTTAGATATTTGCGATAGTTTTAGAATTTTCTTACAGCCGACCTCTTTTTGCTGTTGATTCAGTCAGATTGTAAACATCGTGAGTTATTGTAAATTGTCAATAATTCTTTCAGTTCAATATTCCCATCAGTTTATAATATGCCTATTGAATTAATAGCTGACGGTAGCATACACATATTATATCATCATACGGATAGTAAATACCACCAGTATTATGTAACAAATAAACACTACGCAGCTTCCGAGCCAGACAGATACGTACGCGTACGTTGCACGATAACTGAACACCGCGGGGTTGACTACTGGTTGATGAATTGAATTGAATATTTATTAGAGCCTTCAAAAGGCAAAGCTAATACGACAGCATTTTTATGTCGTAATATCATACCAGTGTCTTATTAAATAATTGTCGCCATATATCAGTAATTTTAGAAACCAACAAAACGGTAGCTCGGCTTAACAGTACCTAACTGTTGAACCTGCATCTGTAGAGGGGACTATTATTCATTGGCATTCTTCTCACATTGGTAGAGCCCGCAACAACATCCATTGCAACAATGGGCCGCCTCTACCTCACAAAAGTAGAAGTATTTCGCCTGACGAGTGAGGTGCCGTAAGCCTGACCATAGTAAGTTTACCCTTTCTATCCTTTTCTAACAAGGAAGGGTTGGGAGGGGAAGGGGATTTGACGTCGGAGGCCCCCCTTGGATGGATGGGGAAAGAAAATATCCCTATTTCTGTTTATCCTCTGTCCATTAAAGGTAGGCAATGCACCTGCAACTCATTAGCCTGTTGTAAATGCCTATGGGTGGCGGTAGCTTGATATCGGGTAAACCACTTGCTCGTTTTTTTCGATAAAAAAAATAATCTCTAATAACAGGGTTAACAAATGCTTTTTATATACAGTTGGAATATCTTCAGTAGACGATTCTTAATATGTACTTTCAGTTTTTCATAGTATAATTGTCTGTTAGTGACAACCCTACCTGCGTGTCGCCGTAGCATCAGTCCGTGTGCAATTCACGAATCGATAGCCGCCTGCCATTGAACCCCTTTAAATTCGACGTAGCCCCAAAAGCCCTTACACATCCAAAGTGATAGGACTCAATTTAAATGAGTCGATTTATCAATAAGCAGTTTTATCGTTTAGGGAATAGGATCGAAATTAACATGATACGTGTGACCGGTCATGTCCACGCATCAAATAATTAATACGTAATGTCTCACGTGCTTTGCTCCACGCTGATTGACAATTTTCTTTGGACCTATTCAGTCCAATGCAATATGGGTAGGAACTACCGTTGTGTACTGGCCAATAACTGGATTAAACATTTATGCAATGTGTACAACATAAAGTTGATTGATTAGTGGAAGATTAGTGGAATACTAAAGAAACGCGATATAAGGACCCGAAACCAAAGAGTGTGGCGTAAATGCAGAAGAAACAAGGAGGTGTGCGAAGGAGATCGCGTCAAATGGAAATCCGTAATTTCTGCTTTCCCTATTTTTTACGGTTACGGGCGCGAACACTTATTTAATTACTATATTTTGCGATCGGAACATACCACAATAGACACAAAACCATAGAGGCCGTGCGAAAGCTTATTGATTTATAAAAATTAACTCATTTCTTATGTTATTTTTACAGTATCAGAATTGTACCGGGATCCGCTAATTAAAGACAGATTACTCGAACAAGGTCCGCTTGCCTTTTGTAGTACGTTTACTTCCAAGTATACATTCAGATCATTCAAATATTAACAAAAAACATAACATAAACGCCTCATACATCACAGAGCCATGGCATGCTAAGTCGAACCAAGCCATGCCAAGACACGTCATTGTAGCGTAGCGCCATTGATGCCAATATTATAAACTAAGCCTACCTGCATGTAAAATAGTCCATAAACATAATCATTGATGCATTCTATAATTGAAACGGAATAAAAGCTCTGCAGCGCCCCAGAACATAATAAAACTATTTGTTATCCTTTTTTTTAATAAAAATAATAAATATTATAGCTACATTTCTCTTTTAGCAGCATCCCTTGCGCTCGGCTGATCGATCCCCTCGCGACAACGAACCCCATAAAACTTTGCGCTGTCCCTGCAACGGTTTTAATATTCTAGCCACTGATGCGTTAAAAATGTCGAAGTTTTATTATCGTTCGAATGAAAAGTAAGGTTCATTAAATCAAATGTTATTGAAGAATCGAGAAACTTTAATACACTGTAAGAATTGATATATTTTAAAGATACCATCATTGTTATTTTGCATTAATTTCTTTATCTATTCCCTCTTATTACACATTTTTATAAATAAAAAATAAAAATATGCGCTCACGCCCGTAACACAGAGGGGTAGGCAGAGATCATGGATTTGCATTTGGCACGATCCTGGCACACCTCTCTCGCTTCTTCTACATTCATACATCAACGCATACATGCTCGTCGGTTATGGGTGCCCTTATATCGCCCTTTTGTAGTAAACCACTAATTTGTTCGATTTAAGTTCACTTCCTTACATTAAAGTGTTATATACCTTGTTTTAATACCAGTATATATTTTATGTAATAATAATAATAATCCATTTAATCCGTTCAACATACAACACTTCAGCCTTAAAGATAAACAGGTTAAAGAAAGATTAGGTAAAAAGTAACAAAATGGGAAAGAAAGTTATACAAAAATATAGATACCTAAGTACTAAGTATTGCAATGCTGAACGAATAAGGTCCTTGCTCAGCTACGTGCTGGCTACCCGCAGGAGTAACCAGCGCTGGTGTTATGCATAGACCCTTGGGTCGTCCGTGCGCCAGTGTCAGCAGTAGAAAATAATCCGTGTATATGATTACGTTCTGTTGCTATATTATATTATACTTTATAGTTTATCTTATCTATACAACAACAATGTAAACAAACAAACGTCATTTACCATACATGGCGGTCAATACCTTTTTTGTACTTTCATCGGAATGTTGAATTTTAGAGGAAATCATGAGATTGAAGTCAATTCAAATTGTTGTAAAAGTTGTTTTCCGAAAATATTTTAGAATTTATAAATTTCACGTGAAAACCTTTGTTTATAAGAATCCCATTTTGCTGTGAAACAATATTTAAGAATATGTATAAACACTTGCACGCATTTATATTCCTAGCCGCGTACCTACAGCCATTGACATACAGTTCGGAGCTATATATCCATTTGGGGAAAACTTTAAACACTTGACTTTCCTTACTCTGCAGGGTAGGAACTAGCCCCAACAGTATCCTGGCCATCAAAGCTACGAGATGAGATGAACCTGTCCTCAGTCGTGGTAGTGAGGTCCACAAAATGTAATTAATTGTTTGTTTGTTGTTCTTTTGTTTCCTTTTGTTACTGTGTCCTTTGCTAACATACTTTTGATAATTCACTTTTACTATGATATAATATTAATATGATTGAATCTGAAATTAATAATAATAATTAACATTTTGCAAATGGTCATAAAACGGACGTGTGCACTTCTAACCTCGGTTATCCGTTACATAAGAAGTACTTACATTATCCGCACCCTTCTTGATTATATGCAGTCATTACACACACTCACACATCACACATACACATACAAACGCAATAAAGACACAAACATGTACAGTCATTACATTACCGGTCAATCCTCACGTAAACATGTCCGACTGTGGTTGCATATAAAATGTGTACCTAGTCGAAGTTCGAAAGATCTGAAAGGTAACAGAACGAACCCGCCAAACTTCGTTCCGCCTTAAAATTACTTTATCTTGTTTTATCTCATTAGCTGTATTAATTGCTGTATGAGTTATAACCGGGTTGATCTGTTTTTTAAAGCATCTTCTTCAGTGGGCGACAGTAAGATAGATATAGATATAGCTTGTGCCATTCGGATCTTTTGTAATCTTTTTAAGATTAACAATTTTGTAGTACATTATTTTGTCTATTAATATCTATCTCGTAAGGTAGCCAGCGGTTGCTATGTGTAATATATTTTTACATCACATCTCTCTGCTTTTATTAATCATAATATCCATGTATTGTATATATTAACCTTCCTACTGAATCACTCTATCTATTGATGACAAATTTATTAAAATTCGATACGTTGTTTAAAACATCTAAGGGAACAGACAGCGGAAGCGTGTTTGTGTTATAAAAAAATAACAAAATGAATGTAAAATTACGTAGTTTTTAATGCAATAAATAATAAATATAACCATTTAAAACATTTTTAAATAGTTCTATGGTCTTGGGCAATTTGTTAAATGCCTGATCGTACATCATTACCGTAACATGAACACAGACACGCGAGCACAACGACGGCAATCGATCGATAGTTTTCCCCCGGGAACGCCGGGCGTTACAGAATAATCAATAGCACAACCCCACGTTCACATCGGCAAGTTATTACACAAGGGCTGTTTAAATTATTCGCCACCAATTTTAATTTATTGGTCATTTCAAATCGAAGTTCTTCGGGAATTCTTACAGTATTTTTTTTAATAAACATTTAATATATTTTTTCTCTATAAATCTTAAAACATATAATAAGTTAACTTTTTGTAAAATACCAATTACTGGATAAAATACTTTTCCCATAGTTAGATAGTGTCACAGTAACTTTTATATAAATAAATACATACATTTATTGGAAAGTTCTTATAGGGCCATTGCTGAAGTAAGCCTAAGTAATCCTACAAACTAGGGATTAGGACAAGATGACAAGGTACTTTTTTATCTGTAATAAGCATTTTTTACAAGACATAGACATACCGGAAGTTCAATTCCATTTTTTTCTAAAGTACATACTTCTTTGCACAAAAAAGACGTTATTATTTTATTCAAGATGCCTGTCGAACAACAATCATTTTCATTGCACTCCTCTCTCTCTTATAGTGTAGGTTTTCTCCATTAACCTTGAGCAATGAATATAAATACTTAGTACACCGGTGTTATATAAGCACTCATTAATGTTCAATTGCTATAAAAATAAGTGGTAGGCCAATACGTCATAGTTCTCATCCTCATCCTTTTTAAATTTAACATATAGGTAAGTTGTGGTATGTAAATATGTCTTCGGAAAAAAGAGTGACACTTGCTTGAATTTGTTTTAATCCTCTTTAGTCTTTTATATAAGTACTTTTACTTGCTGTTAGGTGCCTCAATATATAATAAATAAAGGTTCGACGTGTAACGTTCATCCAGACAGTTGAGCAATAAGAACATCTTAAAAACCAAACGGCCACTGCGCTACTGCTCGCTGCTACGCCGTAGCAGCGCGGCGTAGCGTGGCGGCTACGGCCTTCGAAATTCATGACCCGCCGTTTGAAGTGTAAACTCTACGGCGGCGCTTTTAAAAGGGAATATGTTTGTGGAAGTTCGAAATGTTTGCGAATAGGATATTTACATTTAAATTTATTTGCGCCAAGTTTCGTCCGCCATATTTTGCTGTGCTGTCTACGTATTGCTTGTGAGCTCAGTGTAAGTTAAATTAAAAAATAAATTACTTTCGCTGTATACTGCGTATTGTTCAGTACTGTTTTAGCAAGCAAATTTAAACGTATTATTGTGCATTTTGTTATGGTACTATAACGAGACAACAATAAATGTAAGATACGAAAGTATTGTATTATAATTACTACGGATGTTTTCTATCAATAATTTTGCCGTGCATCGGATTCGTTTTATAATGAAACATTTTTTTTATGATAACGCGGCAAACTAGCAACGGATCGGATAAATTTAAGTGACTACCGCTACCCAATAACATCCGTATCACCGGATTAACTGCAGTTCTTTCTTACTGTGCTAAGCGACAGATTCCAACTGAACACCCTGGACATTCTATCTTGGACAAAGTCATTCAGTCAATCATGATTAGCAGAAAAAGTAGAGGGAATAAAATCGGACACATGAAATATGTCAACTTTTCTGTAAGCTTCAGACGTCACGCTAAGTTGCGTTAGAGTGATGCGTGACCAGCAGACTGTCAGAGACACGAGCTTTTGTGTTGAATCCATTGTTATAAAAAAATCGGCAGCGACGTGGACTTGGGGCAATCCTTTTTATATGTTGCCTTTCCTTATATTTGCTTTTGTAGTCTTGTTGTATTGTAGAATTTATTTGATTGATTAATCATATCTCTAAAGCCCACGAACGTTCCCAGAATTAGCGAAATTGGTATGACATCGGCACCAGAAACTCACTTCACGCGGACATGTACAGTCAATTTTGCTAATTCTCGGCTTTAAAAGTGGACACAAACGCTAACATGTTCGTTATCCCTTGAATAGGACCTTTGGCAAGAAATGTCTACCTTATCGACATTGGAATATATAAATAAATAGGGTAATATGGGTAATCCTTTGTGCCGTTTTCATGTGTTTTCAAAAATCTTTTTGAACGACATAAACAATTTTAAAGATATAATACCTACTAAGTTAAAGTCCTTGATTTCAATGGAGTCAAGAAGAGATGTAGGTAAATGTCTGATCTTTAGAATAATTGTCATAAACCAATACATAATTAATTGACATACATCTTTAAAAAGTATAAAACAAAGTAGCTTCCGCTATCTGTTCCCTTAGATATTTTAAACTACGTAACGGATTTTAATGCGGTCATCAATAGACAGAGTTATTAAAGAGGGAGGTTTATATGTAACGTGCAGAAAAGTTATTTATTAGTTATATATTTAAGTTATTATAGACCGAGAATTTGATTTTGTTGAAAGTGTTGTTTGAGATTTGTAGTAGAAATATATGTTTTTTTTATTATGAACGACGGAACTATCTTTAAAAGATCTACACAAAAATGCCTGACCATTTGAAAGTTCAACTCAACTTAGGTTCGAGTGTAAGCGCTAGATGGCGCTATTTATAAATTCTATTGTGTTTATTAATTTACTTGTTAATATTCACTTTTTGTTGTTTCGCTCCATTTCATTTACTTTTTTGTTTACAGTCGGCAGTACCAACAGCCACGAGGTCACAAGATACAGTCGAAAACAGGTATGTACTCTCTTAATTCATTTGATTTTTCTACTTTCTTACACAGCTGGAAAATCAGTAACTGTCCTAATTATTGTGAATGTCTAGGTCACTAAACATTGGGTGGACATCTTGTCATACCATAAAACTAGTTTCAGGGTGACGTTCGTGAAATATTCATGTTTAAATAAATAAATATGTACGATCCTCCACACTTTTCTCGCTTCTTCTACATCCAGACATCGACTCATACAAGCTCTCCGGCTAAGAGTACTCCTTATATCTCCTTTCTTTAGTATGTCTTCATGTGATCATAGCGATCGTCTCGTCCAATATGTTTGTATGTATTATTCCAGAAATCATAAGTCCCTACCTAATATGCAATTGTTTTACTTCGTAACATTGTTTTCTCAAAGAGTATTATGGGATACAGGGCAGTAGTTCAGTTCAAAAACAGAAAATTGTGGCGTGTGTTGAGGTGGTCCCGTCTGGCACTAGTAGATCTTTATATAATTCTTTTTAAATTTGTAAATTCTCCTTGATGTCTCTAGTTACTTACTCGAATATTATAATGTAAGTTTCAGGATATTATCTTATGTTACAAGATCTAATATGTGTCTTTGTTGGTATAATATTGTATGTAATTATGAAATTGTCGGAATAATTCATTTATGTGTTTATTTATTTTTTCTTTGGGACTATTAAATGAAACGAACGTTTCAAACCACTTTCTTTATTTCGTTTTCATAGTTTTAATACAACATACAAGTAAATTTATCGTCCGATATTATTTATCAATCCTTAAATATCTAACTTAATTAAGACCTGAATAACAAGTATGTAAGAGTATTTATCGAGTCCGATAAGATTTGCATTTGCACACAAGAAAATAAATATTACGGACACCTTTACAGAAGTACTACTTAGTAAGTTCAACCCACATTTTGTAGAATCATAAAACAGCTAAACCAATAACAAGGTCAATTAAATAGTAATAAAATTCGTTAGTGGAATGTTCAAGATGTAAATCCAATTCCGGGAATGAATTTAAATAATAATTATTCGCACGAACAATATGTTTTAAAAAAAACGGTAAAATAAACACAAAGTAAACTAAAAACAAGCCCGCTTTAAAACAGTCCAGATTAAAAAAAATAACATGTGCGTTTACAGTAAAAACCTGAGAAAAACATTGCCCACACTAACATTTTTAATTACAAATAAAATCGAAAAACGAATTTTAAATGAAATTAAAATGATTCTAAAATCAATAAATTCGTTGACGAAGTATTAGATCCATAAAGTTTTGTAAAACAAACGATACAAGATGGAAATAATGAATAGGCAATAATGCGTAAACCGAACCAGACTGGTGGACGTGAATCAGTCTATAAATAACTGTGAGATCTATGAAATGAGTAATTTCGCTTAGAAAAGCATTTTTCTGAAACATAACAGACATAGCTCGAAACGAATCCAATAAATATCCAAAAAGAAAAACACACGGACACATTAATAGTGTCTGAAGTTGTGACTAGAGGAAGAAGCGATGCAGAACTTCGGGAAAACAGAATTAAATATTATCCTAATAAAGTAGCTCGAAGAAGTTAGTCGTGTCCGACTAAACTCATGAAACTAAATAGAAACTTAGGGCTAACCTAATCCGAAAACTTGTCTGACTAGCGTCGTAATACAATATGTTACGATAAAATAAATTACCAATAAATTAGATTTCAACAACAAAACTCAAGCTGATGTTACATTATAACCTGAATCTATTCGTACGGACGAACAGACGGACAAAATAATTGAGGAGGGTTGAAGTATGAAACGTGCTGAGACGGAAAAAGGGTGGGAACTTTCTTGTTCGAACTGATTACAATCTAATGTAACATGATCACTAGACAACTAGGTCGTTTGCCACGATTTGTCGGGTATTTTGCACAAAGGTGGTCTTTGTGGAAGCCGATCAACAGTCTCCATCGTGGCAAAGGACATATTTTTTACCACACTTTAAGTTTAAATTCCTACACAGATATAAACCTTAAATACCGATTAGCAATCAAGTTCTTTATGAAAAAATATATCATTGGAAATATTTTTCAACTTCTCTCCTTAATCTCAAACCACCCAAGAACAACTTAATTATGCATGTGACAACCGATTTTATAACTAGACGTTTTATCCCTAACAACACTTTGGCAACAAATAGTACTTTCTTTTTTTTTCCTCAAAATTTCCAATCAATTTCAACAGTAACGTCAACATTCATGAAGTCAACATTACCACGGCCATCACCGATTAAGTTAAGCATCGTCTTTCGAGAAGTCATAGAAAATGCATCGACAGAAGACGAGCATGTTATCGAATGTGGCATCACTAGCCTCGTCTGACAAATCGAAAACCGCCTCTCACAATTTGCCTATCAAAATCACTAAACACACCTGGACTCTCAATTTGTCATACGATGCTGTTAAAAGCATGGACAGTGTCTACTTAAATAACCAATGAAAACAATCGTTCTGGATCTTTTTTTTACTTTTTCTTTTTTTTTCTGTGATCAGTCTTAAAATTGAGTCGTAACCCTAAGTAAGAAATGATAAACCTTATGTATACCTTAAATCAATGCTAGGCCAAAACTAACTGGGATATTGCGGTGAGGTTAATCTCCCGTAAACTGTATGTAGTAGAAGTACTAGAACTATATTAAGGATACACAAAGTCATAGTATGTTATAGCGAAGGCGACGATTTACAATAGATCTTGTCACTTTTGCTTCCGGTGCGCCGTTCCTTTTTATTTTGTTTGTTACCCACAACATCGCTACAGTACAACAGGACGCATACAGACAAAGTTAAAAGTGTCTAAGGAAAAGGCAAGGTTCTCGGGGAAACTAAGTTCACACGTCTTAATACACACATTATTGGTTTTAGAGTTATCAACATTGAATAGTTTTATAATAACCTTAACGCTAAAGAGTACAAAAAATAAAGGAAATATTACCAATATATGAAAAACAACAAGTTACCAGCGAAAATCACCGCATTACATATAAGAACAACGTTGTCTTTTTTTTCGTTACAGTAACATTAAATGTATCCACGCATATCGAGGTGCGGCACGAAGTAACATCTCTCGCGACCCGTCCTTCTTCCGTGCTTCGCTCGAGTGTCGAGAGCGTCCAACGCCCCACTCCCGTTATCTACAAATCGTGATCCTTTCCCTCTGATCATCCTCATTGTATCAAAAATATCTGCTAAAATAGCCCTTTCCCTTAGAGAAAACTCGATAGAGTACAATTTGAACAGTCTCAGTTTAACTAATGTAGGTAACAATATCGAATCTGTTGGGGATATGCACGAATTGAAATTTTAATCAACAATTACAATAAGACAGTAGAATAGTTAAAGCGATTCCTACACAGAACACTACTGTAACATCTAGCCTACGTATGTATGGGTTATAATGTACAAGATACACATAGTATGTAGCACTTATGTTTATAATTGTATGATAATCCGTCATGTGTGTAGAGCACTCAGTAAGTCTGCACAAATTGAAATTAAAGATTTCTTTATTTTATTTTATAAAAGGATTAAAATATTCCTTTGTATTTAAGGCCACGGCACAATATGGTGTTTTAGTAGTTCATACAGTTGTAATATTACAGAAATTTCGAGTTTTTTTAAATGTCATTACATCCTAATGACCGGCCGTATTTACATCGTGCAAGTGCATAGTTCAGCGATGGTCCACCTACAATAGCGGTAGAACCACAAGACGATGGTAACGAAGATGTGAAAGCAGTCGTCATCTACATCGGAAATATCAAGCTTAATCTAAGATGATTACATTACAGAGTAGCACAGAAAACGGAGCCAACATTTAACGTTACATCCCGTACAAAATATTCGTGATAGATTGTTTGAAGCTCAAGGTGTATCTTAACACTAAGCTAACGTACACAATGCGATATCTAAAAATACACGCTACTCCATACGCTAAGTAGGATATTATTAAATTTTATTAATTCATAAGCATTGTGTTCTTATAACTGGCAGGATGACATTACTTAAGAGTGTAAAATCGATTTGTGTGTGGACAATTCAAGCGTCGTACAACTAGTTTAGGTTAGACTTACGTGCGTATATGTTTATAATAACATTTCGAATACCTAAAAGCAATATCATTGGCCACTAGCATATTAAGAAAGATTCCAAATTTACGCTTAAACTTTTCCTTCATTTCCGTATCGATTTCAATTACCTACCCACAAACGCTCAAACGTAAACTTCCAAATTTCCTATATCAATTTAAACTATTTCATCAATGACACCACTAAGTGGATGATATGTCACGTCCCAATGAAGAACTATTCACTATTAAATCTTTTTATCATTTCAACATGAGAATATTCCAAAACTGTGTCAGTATTGTCGTGTGGTTAAACGTAAACTACATCCGCGTCCCCTCGTATCACCATCACTAACCATTCGCTACTACTTCTGACTCCATCAAACATTCCTTTTTAATATTTAGAAACTTTACTTTGATATGTCTTAGCTATACCAACTATGCATTTGGAATCTTTCCGCGCGTAAACTTTTACAATTAACTAAAAAAATCACACACCTTACGATTTACACATGGATAAAATACCTAACACACCAAGAAATTATATATGTAAGTGTAGCGTTATACTGTACGTCCGCTGAATTAACATTCGCTAATTCGCTAATCGATTCGACGAATGACCAATCGCGAGTAACTGCCAAAGTCCGACCGTACAGATAAACGGCGCGTAAGAATTATAAAATGCCATTAAATATTATAATAGATAAAAGAAACTTACAGAATCATTCGTAAGACCATATCTTTACATCTAAATTCAATATTTAAGTAGAATCCGTACAATATAAAACACCTTAAGAACTCCAAAAACATTGTCAT
Organism: Papilio elwesi; assembly: GCA_029849275.1. Classification (NCBI taxonomy): domain Eukaryota; kingdom Metazoa; phylum Arthropoda; class Insecta; order Lepidoptera; family Papilionidae; genus Papilio; species Papilio elwesi. The sequence continues at coordinate 7,181,575 of CM056708.1, read as the reverse complement.
TAGAAAATTATTCATCATTGGGAAAATAAATACTATTATTTGCAAACTTCTCAAGTAACGTAAGCGATATTAAAATATTTTTTTATAAAATGTATCATAAATTGAAACGTGATTTAAATTTAAAACATACAGCGTAGTTATCTTTGAGGATGGATGGTTTGTGCTTATATGTGCTTTATTATTCTCACCTTAACTTTAACAATATCTTTGATGACCCTTTGCTTGCGCGAGACGAGGTCGTCGCCTAACAGACGAAGCTTCATGGCTCTCATCCCGCCTTGCACAAGGTCGAATTTAGAAATTCCCTTCGAATTCATATCGCTTAAAAAAACATTTCAAAAAATCAAGTGAAATACCAACGTTCTGTGCAATATTCCCTAAATTATTACAATCAGCGAATCAATGAAATTTAACAACGATACAAACTTCGCAGCTTTGTAATATATTTCTGTAAAAGCGATAATCAAAAATATTATAAATCATCAAAATACACAATACGAGAAAATCAATACAATTCCTGAGCAATTGTTGTCGACCGATCGATCAATTTACATACACTGCAAAGTTCAGGACCTAACGCGTAGTGGCGTAACCCTGCTTTGTATCCAGACACGATCGCACCGCCGTGTCACAATACGATCGCACTGCGGAGTGCCGACAAGTAATTCAACAGCCGTCTCCATAAATCAACATCCAAGCGACAATTATATTTACAAACTTCACATAATCAATGTATCGTTTAGTTTACATCAAAAATTCAACGACGCTACTACACAATATAATATCGTTAACCACATACAATTTCACAAGCTAACATCGATACAATATCTTCTACCACGATGAATACATTAACAGGTGAATTTATTTAACTCATACGAAAGTATTGACTCCAAACAATATTTAAGTACTTATCGATAGGATTCATAAATCCTTATTACGCAGCCCTATACAGCTGTGGGGTTAGAATAACGGAACGTTCGTTTTCTTTCGAGATCCGCTTCTAGCTGCTTCTCGTTCCCTCTCCCAACAATAAATCCTCACTCCTAGTCAACATTTTAGAATTTTCTTATTAATCACCATTCAACCTCGAAATTTACTTTATAAAAATACACAATCTCGCTTTACCTACGCGTCAATAAAACTTATACCAATCTTTGCCAACTCTCACACCCCGGCGTTCCTTACTCTACTCACTAATACTACTAACATCATACATCTAAAATATTTACATGTTTTTTTTTTATTTTTCTACACACTTCCTGGGAATAATTTTATTGGAATATATGCGAATGAAATGCATACATCAATGATGTTGAACTGATGATGTCAAAAGCTTGCAATTTCATCAATGAACATCGCAGACCACACAAGTATTGTTTGCGTACTTCAATAGTTTTAAATTTTGAAACTTGAAATTTGATAACGCGATTTATAAAAGGATGACAATCATTTTAGAAGCGATAGATAGTGAAGACAAATTTAAAAGATTATGTAGGAATTAGAAAAACAGCAGCATTTTCGTTAAGTACCAATGCAATGGATATGAATGGATTGTATGTTGTATTAAAAAGTATTTTTGAAACTGAACTGAAAAATTCGAATTAAAATCTTTTAAGTACTTGGGACCTTACTTTTAGTCTTAGGAAAAGTTGCTGAGTATAAAATTATAAAGTTTTCGAGTAAGCCTTAGCTTACTTTATGCTAATAGGTGCTAGTTAGTAGTAAAATGTTCCCTATAGTAATTGACTTGGAAATAGTGGTTTATTGATAAGCGTTACATTCCACGTCCTAGAGACAGAAGCGGTGCTGCTGAATACACAAGGGGACCGGGTTGATTAGATCCCGGAGACTGTCAGTTACGTTCCCGTAGAAAAGTAAAGCTTAGAAGGGATTCAAATGTTTTACTTAGTTTTAGAGTACAAATAGTCCTTAACACGAAGTTTATAGCCTATATTCATAAGAATATGTTTGTTTTCCAAAAAGATAGAGAACATTATTGTAACTTGTAAAATTACCGCCTACTGCACTGAGATTGATGACGTCATTGGACCCGTTTTGCTACAGGCCGGTTTATACAGCGTTTGTGCACACAAATTTCTTGCTTAAGGTTTGTGCTATGAATTTTGTGTTAATCTATTATGTTTCGGGTGTAGATGGCGCTAGTGCTACTGTGACGACTTAATGCTAAAGCGATACTTACGAATCTTTCCAACATTTGTTCCCAACACCAACTGTTTTTATGAACTCTTATCAAAAATGCTCACACGTATAAAATTTAAAACACACACTCACCTATCACCATATTCGCTGGACGTGTTTGTGTCAAAGAATCATGAAGCAAAACTTTGGAGCCTAGGATAACAGGAAGCGGAAGCATCGAGTAATAATAACTACAATTTATTTTAAATTATTTCCAAATACAAGGTTATATATTGGATAAGGCACAAACTGTTTACTATTATACAACGTGGACAGTTAGACCCTTTGACACAAACAACGACTGTCGTCAATCGGTCATTAATTTAGAACAACTAAAATAATGACGACCGAAGATCGATGGTAAATCTACCAGAAGCACTACTCGGGCAAAAAAGAAAACAAAAAGAAAATAAAACACACTGTAAAACTGCAATGAACTGGTATTATTATAAAAAAGCAATTATACAACAAAAATAATTCAAAACAAAACGATGTACATTAATTTAAAGAACAATTGTTTATACAAATAATTAAAAAAAATAAAGAATTATAACAACAAACATCGACAAAATATATTTAAAGAGGAAAACTTTGTTTCAAATTTAATCAGTCCTCAAGCTTTAGAAATGCAATTTAAGAATGAAATGGTTTGCGTACAAAAAATATTCTTATACCTTGTATTATGCAACAAAACACAAAAATTAATCAAGACTATTCAATAGGATCAAATTAAAGAAAAAAAATAAAACAATTTTAATCGAAATGATACGTAAGCTCATTACTGACAGAATCAGTTTAAATCATTCATCAAGTACACTGAACGTTACAAATTACATGTTTACATGAATGTGAGAGTGTAGTTGTCACGATTTGCAAATCTTATTGTAAAAAGATTTTTTTTCATTACTCTATACTAAATTTAAATATAATACGTTGAATCGATCTCAATTACGTAGAAGCGTATGCAAAGTGTCGAAAAATGTAATTATTGAAAATCACAATAGAAACACAAGGAAAATAAGAAGCATTAATAATGAAGTATCCAATGCCCAGTCTTATTGTAATTTTCAATCAATTAAATCTTTAGGACATTGTTTTTTAAACTATTTTGAATCTCGATAATTTTGCCGTCTGCGTCAGTTTAATAAATCAAGTCAACTATAGAATATTCCAGATATTTCAGATGTTATAAGAAATCATTAAGGATTTCAGTTGTGTTGATTTGAGCCATAAAACTGAACATAGACAGGTTACGACGATCAATTGCAAAACAAATCTTGAAGCGACTTACTTTAAATTGTATCACAGTAGATTAAATGAAATACAACATATGCATCCGATCTTAGGAAATGTTACAATTTATTAGGAACAGGGCAGTCTAAAATAATAAAATCATTGGTGATGAATCACTGAAATTTAGGCTCTAAAGATTGGACGACACATTCTATTTCACCTAATCTAGTGGATGTTGTGATCTGAAGAGACTACTCGACTACTGAATCGAAGACACGTCTAGATGATGTAGCAGGCTAACACACCGTGGAATGCAAATAATAAATATAATTGATCGAGACGTCGACTGCTCTGACGGGGATGAGTGCAAGCTTGTTGACAAAACATAGAAGTAAACAAATTGTACAAAACATCAAATTTTTGGGTTACTTCATATTTGGTTAACTAACTAAAACCTGCACTAATAATTAAAATGATGACGTCCACGAAGGGTTAGATAACCTATGAATAATGCATTAATCAGTAGAGTATGGTACATATTTACAAACAACACTAAATATCACTTATTAAATCACAACATGGTTTTATGGCACATGTCAAACAGGTATTGCGGTTGAACTACAGTGCGTAGAGCTGCGATCATCTGTAGACGTGGCTTCAATATGTAAAATTAAAAAATTACATAGCTGAATCAAAAACATAAGACGTATCACCGAATCGAAAAGCGTAAACCTAAAAATTAAGTAATGCAGATCAATAACTAAAACACCGGACCATCGATCCAGTTATTGAGGATCGCATCAGATCTCATTAATGTCATAGATTCAGCAATAAAAAACACTAAAAACCATTATTAACTAAGAAAATCAAAACTAAAGAAATCGAACTAAAATAATTCTGCTAACACACTCACACGCGGTAATGTAGTAAAAAAATTAAGAGCGTAATACAAAGAAGATAAACATCACACATGCACCGTATACCTACCACTACAAAAATAATGTTGTTTTTCGTATAAAAAATATCTTACCAGAATAACAAATTATATAATTATTTTGTATATGGAGCAAGTTACAGTACTCCAGTAAGCAGTAAAAAGCGAACAACTAATTCGCATAATAGTCCTTCTACATCAAAATTATAAATGAAATAAAACAAAAAATCTAGCGAGACGAACATTATCTACGCGCTCTACGATTTACTACCGCGTCGGTCACTATGAACTCATAAAGTACCACTACACGTCTACACAACGAACAATAATATTAGTATCAACCAAATGTTACTAATTGTTAAAGAAAAAACAACGGGACGCAGAATTTACGGATCCGTGGGTTCTCAGTGACTAGGCGGTAACGACGACGTCTGTCAGGACATAGGGAGCTGTAGAAGACAGCAAATCCAGCCAATTATTAAACTATAAGGGGAACATAACATTAAACCGTAATCTAGAATGCTTTGTAATACTCGAGGTAAAGTCAGAGAGACTGTCGATGGTTCGGAAAACGTTTTCGATCACTCGCGCCACCGCGTGATGCTGAATGTTTTTATTAATAATGTTTGATTTAACTGCATCAGTAATTCTTTTAGTAGATGATACCTTGGAATCTACTGATGCACGTTATCAAGAAACGTCGCAGTCAACTTTGTCATTGATAAAACCCTTAACATCAGATTTCCCTAGACTTTTTGTAACATTTAAAGGGGGCAGTAACTAAACATTGTCCATATTAGCTCAATCAATTTAACACTTACCTAATAATAATGTAACAACTTCTTATTTAGTTTCATAATCATATTTCCATCGACACAGAATAAGTGCTAATTAAAAACAGGAAGTGCCATTGTGCCGAAGAATCTTACGACTAACAACAATACCGCTCGATGCTCTCTTATTACGATAAAATCACACGCTTAACGCCTAACAATTTTTAAGTATTAATAGTTAAAATATTGGTCCAACAAATGGGCTAAATAATACAAATGCCCTTAATATTCGTCCCTAATTTAACGACATGGGATATGAAAAAATATTCAATAGATCAAAAAAATGATAAGGGTTGAGAACAGTTGGCGTGTGGACATCAAACCGGCTCAATAATCTCTTTTCTCGAAATAGGTACTCGAATAACAACGTCAAATACTACAACTAATCTCAATACAGTTTTGTTTGGAATTAATGCATACAGAGATCTCATGCCAAATGTACGTAAAGGGCTCATCATTTTGTTTGATCACATCGAGACAGCTGCAACACACGCACTTACAAAAGTCAGCAAGTTCCGTTAGAAAACACCCGGGAACGCCACTTCGACTAATCAGAAATTGACACACATGGCCAGAACCGTTGTAAACATCAATTATGTGAACATTACGTTTTAGATAGTAGCTTTTTGGCTTAGTTTTTGTCGGATTCATGTTTCCTGTTATAAGTATGGGTAGTTCACATGCCTATGGGCGGCACTTGAACGTAGCGATATATGTAAAGACGATAATCCTTGCTGGCGAGCACAACCGACCCGTCGTCCATGAGCGCCACATCGAAGCATTGAGCGTGTTTCACTTTACTTTCCAACGCCGAAACTAGTTGTCCTTCTTGAGTGAATATTGTCAAGTTAAAGTTGTTGTGATTGTCGGCTATTAAAATCTCTCCTGACGCATTTATACCCACTCCTATCGGGTAATTGGTCACCCCCTCGCCGCCTATTTGCCTCAAGTAGATACCCTCATAGTTGAAAACCTTAACGCAATGCGCGCGGTTGTCACTAATGAAAATTTCCTGTTTATCATTCACCACCACTCCGTTGGGGAATTCTAGGTGTTTCGAGCATCCAAATTTCTGCAGAACGTTGCCGACTTGGTCGAATATTATCACACGCATAACTTTGCACTCGACAACAACGATGCGTCCTTTATTGTCGACCGTCACGCCTCTGGGGTGTTGAAGGATATTCGCGCCGAATTTGCGAACGAATTGGCCGTATTGGTTATATATTTGAATCTGGTGTGTTGGTGATCTTTCGGTTACAATAATGTCACCAGATGTGCGCACTACAGCCACTCTATTCGGGTAGAGAAGTTGACCGTCCCGTTTTCCACATTCACCAAATTGGAATTTAAATCGACCCTCTTTGTCGAAAATCTGAATGCGGTGATTATTCGTATCGGCAACGATGATGTCATTTTGAGCGTTTACAGCTACGCCGCTAGGTTCAGTGAATTGACCCTCCATTACGCCAAACTCGCCAAATTTGCAGTGATAAATCATCTTTTGTCGTTTAATTTGCGACTTCGGCGGGAAGATAGCTGTTGAAATTAGTTTGTTTGTCAAATCGATAATGGAGTCAGAGTGCGCAGCGCTTGTAAGCGAGTAAGGGTCGGTGGTGGCAGGTGGAAACAGCGTGTCGCAGCCGCCGTTAGACCATTTCTCGTACGGATTGATACCGTTCAGATTGATATCTCCGATTGCAGAAGAGAAAGGTCCAAGACTGTTGGGGCTGTTGAATCTCTTTGAAATTATGTTCGATTCAAATGGTGACGTTGATTGGCTCGTGGGACCGAGTAATCCGTTCGTATAGGGACGGTCTAGAACGCCATTCAAACCTGTAGGTAGATGAATTCCTCCGTTCAGACTTCCAGAACTTCCATTGACGCTGCTGCTGCTAGAAGATGAACCTCCATTCAATAAAGAGCCATTTGTTGGACGAGCAATCGGGGGTTGCTTAGACGGTCCAATGTTTGCTTCGGAACTTGAACGCACGTATCCAAAAGTGTTTCGAACGCCAACTTGAATGGCTTGATAGTTCGAAACAAATTCGAGCTCGCAGGCTGTTTGAACGCTTTGTTCAGGGTTTGAGCTCATCAATGTTTGCAGTTTACTATCTAATAATTTTTTGAACATCAATATTTCAGCGATGTTAGCGCATTTCGTCAGCCGTTCTACAAAGTCACACGTTTGGTAAATCTTGTCAACCGTCTCCTGAGCCTTTTGGCCGACAACAGTCAATGCTATTTGTTTTGTCGAGAAAACACTTTCGAGTTCTTTTAACAACTCTTGCTTACGCTCTTCAAGCATAGAACGGTAGAATTGGAAAGTGTCGTTAATTTCATTTTGAGCTTTATGATATTGAACTTGAAGTTTTCCAGCGGCATGTTCTACAGTTTTTACCACATGCCTTATTTCAGTGGCGCGTGTCTTCGCTTCATTGATGGATTGCTGCATAAGCTCTAATTGCTTCGGTCCGGCGTCAGCTAAGTGCTCGCAGTCATGTAATGCAGCTGGATGTTCAATTATAGTACATTCTTTGCATACCGGCACAGAGCATGTGCGGCAGAAGTATTTCAGGATATCATTTTTATGCCTCGGGCAAAAAGCGGTTTTGTCCCCGCTTGTGGTTATTGTAGACCCAAGCATACCCTTGTCGTCTTTCAGGTCCGTGAAGTTGAGTACACGGTGGCTCTCAAAGCAATGCATGAATTGGTGCGCCATTACGCAGTTAGGGCACAAGAAATTAGCACAATCGACGCAGCGAGCTACGGCGTCTAAGTCCTTCGATTTGCAGCCCGTGCAACGAGCCGAAGGTGAGCTAGTTTGTCTTGCGGTCGGTAGTAGATCGGCGTCTTGTTCGACTGCAGCAGCGATCACAAGATTCGTGAGCAGTCCTAGAACTCCTGCTGCGGGGAGATGGCTGTCGACGCGGCACGTTACGCAGGTAACCTTCTCGGGGTGCGTTTGTTCGCGCTCGAGGCAGCCCCGGCAGAAGGTGTGGAAGCAGTTGAGTACTTTAGGATCGACAAATGTCTCTCGGCAGATACCGCAGGTCGTGTCGAGTCCGTCGAATTCGCGAAGGTCACATACGGCGGAGTCGCTCGCGGGAGGCGACGAGCCGCTCAGAGTGAGGGGGGACAAGGAGCCACGCTCCAACGAACCTATAGAGTTGGCACCGGGCAGCGATTCAAGGGACGGGGTGCGCGAGGCCATCTTCAGGAAACCGGCATCCCTGAAACAAGAAACAATAAATGTTAAAATTATAACATATGTCCGCCAAAGTTTTCTTTTTAATACAATTTAATTGGGTTTATTTGAGAGAATATTCTTTTCACGTAGACATGTAAACATTTAAACCAAAGGTTGTTTTATATACCTAAAACTACGAGTACTAATAAATTTAGAAATCTATCTTGAAAAAAATTAAGAATGTTAGAGAGCAGACACTTCAGTCATTGCTTGCGAAAGCAATCGGTTTACTCAATAAAACACTGGAGGCTCCAAAAACATTAAAAGCGCGCCGTTTGGGAACTTAAAACTGCAGCGGTGTGTTGGAAATGTTTACGAGCTTCGATGCATCGAGGGTGGAGGGTAGCTATGGAAACGCGTAGGGCGAAGTAAGGGGATACTCCATGTCGATTCGAATTAGGGTGAGGGTGGGAATTTATTTTGGTTCCCTTTTTAGTAGCTATCTGAGGGGCGTTGAGGTGAATGGCCGTGTTCAATGTCTAGAGCTACTATTATGGTGATGCTTCTTAGTTTAGATAATTGTGGCGATTGCTTCTTTAAAATTATGGATATTATTTGTTTTGATGTTGTTGTATGATTGTTAAATTAAAAAGTAAGCCTGTCGCTTCTAGAGAATTCACGACATAAAAGATGGAAGCAATATGCTCTACACAGACAATCAGAACTTACCAAAAGTATAGAAATATGAGATACATCAGACTTTACAGACTGTTCATCAACTTTGCGATTGAGTTGTAGAGAAGGAGTGGGAAAGAAGGCTCAATTCCAGGATTTGTACGCACATATAGGTATAAAGGTGGTATCTGCCTAGATAGAATCCTGCAATTTATTGTGTATGCGACAGTTTCATTGTAATGTACCAGTAAATTTCATTTATAATATATGCAGTTATGGCAGGTACAAGTTGTACGAATATTGTTTGAATAGCTGTCCAAATCGATACGTAAACGCCTAACAATATATCACAGAAAGCCTATCTCTGCATTTCTAGATTCATAGATACTTGGCAATGCATAGATCGATTTAGGGTTGCCAAAATTAAGTATTCGAACGCATAACATAAAATTTTATTTTTTTGATCTACAATTGGCTGAGAATCGAAGTTTACCAAATATTTCGATATAACGCCATTGTTAAGTTAGTAATGCGACGTTTCGCCTGTATCATAAACACCAGCATTACAAATGTAAAATGTAGTCTAGGTAGTAAGTTTGTCATTTTGTATTATAAAATTTGCTACACTCCACTTGCAAGCGTGACTGATAAAAATAATATAGGCAATGACAACGACTACCGACTGAAATTAAAACTCAACAACAGATGGGAAGATACACGCGGCAATAGTTCAAAAATAAGCCCTTGTATCGTCTAACGCAGCTATAGAAAGTTTTCACTTCGTTAATCATTCACTTTTGTGACATATAAATTGCAAGCTCTTATGAATATAATATCCCTCTATACCTCAAAAGTACATATCGTTACAAAATAATCTCACTTTTTAGTCCAACTCAGGTACACAGTGACATCAATCCCTCACGAACAGTTGTAGTGTTGTGTATCTAACTTGAGTTGGCTCCTATATGATGAATTAAATTAAATTAAACGTTTGTTAGTTATTGTTTGGGGACAACCCTGCGTCCCTTGTCTAGTATTCTCGGGACGGATCCAAACGGTTGCAATACGTTACGTCTGGCGTTATGACGGAGCGCGTTGCATCGCGCGTGCTCTGTGCATGCGAAACGACGATGACAAATGAAAATATTGAACTCTGTGCTCGATGGACAACATGGATGTTGTAACCACGTCACATAAGTGTATGTGAGGAATGCGTGGCGCTGTTCACAGTTATATACAGCTATATGTATAAAAGAACAGGACATCAACGCTTATCCATTTCCGTTCTGACAAGGTGTGAGATCTTGTTAAGATTGTGGGAGTGCCTGGAGGAAGGCAGTAGGTTCCTTTTTCTGATTAAAAAAAACAAATAGCAAACCAAGATATATCGACAAAAAAATTATAACAAAAAAATAACCCAACATTTTTAAAACATCTGGAACATTCCCAGAACCGGTACAGGGAGATAATTACTAACTGAAAGCAATCGGCAAAATTCAGGTACTGAATGAAATGAATGACTGAAAGTTTATTCCTTGTTTGAATAGGCGAATTAATTCAGGTCACTCGCTAGGCTGTTACAATGACACGGACCAACCGTGTACCATTAATTGTACAGTCAATATACGCGTACGCCTTGACGTATGCCTGGGGACAGATGTTTATGGTCACTTGTGGTAATCGATAGCACCAGCCCACTGAGGTTATATCATACAAAACATATACCATGTATGTATATTTACTTTCTTTTAACCAAAGTAAATAAAACGTATATAAGACAAATATGTACTTGAAAGTATACGTTATATAATTTTATGCTTTTATTACTTAGTTGTATCTATTTTCTTATATTTGTAAATCTAATTTGTCCAGGCATTTTATCAAATTTGACCACAATATATTGCTTTTAATGGCAACATATGAGTGATCGAATGTCTAACTGTATTTATCTTTGTAAAACATACACCATTCATTATTAATGGAATCCTAACAATCTCTTTCTCAAATAACAAACTTAAGTCTATAATAATATGTTTTTATTAATTCTTTCACTGTTAGAACGATACGTTATGCAGTAACATGAAATATATATTTTTTATTATTTTATTTGGGACATTCTTTAGTATGTCACGAACGCGGTTAATAAATACTTAACTAGGGCTAGTACTAAATCATGAAACTTATTAGGTTAAAGTAGGCAACCTTGTTTGAACTTCTTACTAGATGTAATTCAAATTACGTTGTGAGGAACATTTTTAATCCCTAATGAGTACTTCAATCGTCTACGAATAACGCATTCTTCTCGAATTAGAAGTACAAGTAAAATTATTTCCTCTCGCCATCGTTATTCGAGACCCAATAATGGCGTGCGGGCTCGAAGCGGCTTACCGAGCCCCCAAAAGGTGTCTTAAATAAAATTAGAGATACACGCAAATGTAGTGGTTATGGACAAGGGATAAGGTGGATATTCGTCTGCTCGTAAAAACGATCAATTGAAACCTGGGGCGACCGGGGTAAATACGTCTTGGAATTGTGGTCATCCAGTATTGATGTGAAGGTGGAATAAATGTACCTTGGAAAAATAACAATTTATTCTTTTTTTTATTAAATAGATGGCGCTAAAACATAAAGATAAACAATACGTAACTTTATATGGTACTAATATTTTTGTACCATTTTAACATCTGTTAATCTGGATAGATGAAGACAGAAAATTGAGATCTTCTTTTCATTATTAGATTCCAAATAATACACAAGGAACCGAAAAAATAGGTATTTTACTAATTGTCTTTCTCTAGCGGGCTCAAAGTTCTCCTGATTAAAGTGACTGCACTTAGGAAAAACGTATGTCTTAGAACTATGTCCTATGTCTTGCGTTATAAACAATTATACTGCTCATTTAGTTACGTACTAAATGGCGAGTGAAACTATACGTTGATATTCTCCATTAGGTATTTTAAGAGTTTCATATATCACTGCCACAAATGCGTTTACGTTCAGATACTTTGACTGCATATAAACAAATATGTTCACTATTCCGTGCTGTATACGGACGATATTAGCAGACATATAAGCTAGAAACATGTATTCCGGAGTTCTAAAAATTACCTACCGGCCTCCGACGTCGTATATCAAACACGTGAGGACAATTTTAGTAGTGCATTTCTGTGGAACACCGTTCATATATTTGTCCGGGGCCCGTTTTAGTTCCGGAATATTTTCTTAGAAGGAGACGTGATGTGTGTTTGTTCAAACGAAAGCGACTTCTGCAAGCTAATATTTGAAGTCTCTTATCAAAAAGATACGACGGCATTCAGTAGTCCATATTTTAATAACATAAAAAGTCAAATACGGTACGTAGCTACGAAAGCTACTTCCTCCAACAGGATAATAAAGCCATAGTGAGAAGAATAGTTCAATATTTTACCTTTAACAATTTCATTTTTATAATACAAGGCAATAAAGAGTGTGACAGCACTGAAGAACGCTTTATTGATTCCCTATACGATAGACGCAGGGATGTCGCAATCGGAAAACTACCTCATTATTTATGAATTAAAATATTTACGTACTTTTATGAAGTTTAGCCCATAAATTAAGACCGTAAGACAAATTATTTCGCCTCTAAAATATCGTTTATAAAGGAAATAACTAAGACAATACGTTAAACTTTTATTCCAATTATATGTCATGTACATTGGTACAATTATTAGAGTTAACGTTTCGTTTAAGTGATAACGCTGTGTATAAAACCTTTTATAATGTATAATAAAATGTAAGTTTTTATTTTACCCGTGGCAACCCTATGCGGCGTCGACACGTGCATTATTCAGATAGCGGCTAACCGCGTTAGCGTTAAAATTCATGAGAACATATCGCTCGTGAGAAATTATTGTTTTCTTTAGCTCTGTTTAGATGTCTAACTAAACAAATCTGTAGAATAAAAACATCTCTTTCCATCCAATGCTTATAAGGAAAAGAAGGTAAGATGATTTCAAAGTGGAGGGGATATAGAGAAAAGGAAGTACAGTTTTTCTGTCTGTCCATCAAAGGCAGACAACGCGTCTGCAATTCATTAGTTTGTTGCAGATGCCTATGGGTAACGGCCACTTAATATCAGATTAACAGCTTGTTAGTTTGCATAAAAGTGGGAGATTTTTTTAAGTTTTTTAAAATATAAATCAAAAGCCAGCATTTTTAATATGCACTAAAAATAATTGCCATATTACCCAAATTAGGTAAGAGGTTGTAAAATTACTAAATTTGTACATCTGTCCCCTCTGGCAACTCCGGCGCGTTTATGACGTCACGTAATAAGTTAATGCACATCGGTTCCGGGGGCCATAATGCGCAAAAAGTATATTCCTCGCTCGAGCCGCGTTTGAATAAAGGAAAACTTGATATGAATTTGTAATAAAATTACCCAGCCCCGCCAAAATACTGTATGCGGAGTGGGGAATGGGAGATTTAGGAAAGTACAGTCGCCGGAATGAATATATTACGGTGGATACTTGTGCAGACGTGCGAGCCGTTTCGGCGTTTTATATGGTGAGTTCGAGGTGTACGTAAAGCTTGAATTCCCTTTATATGTTCTTTATATCCGATAATTCTAAGCTATAGCCTCCCTGAGGGATATGGATGAAGAAATAATGTCTGTCGTTTTTCCTAAAACAACCTTCTAAAATCGTATTATTATATAGTTTAGTTGGCATAGTAGAATCACTACAACTCTTGTCTTGTCCTTGTATAGTCATCTTCGTACGACTTGCCTTCTAGAATTCTGTTCAAGGTTTATTTATTAAAAAAGGAAAGGAAGTAGACTGCTTAATCAATCGGTTACCGTTGATATTTAACACTTAGCAACGATTTTAACAAATGAGTAATAGGTAATTTAAAAAAAGACAACTAAGGGTGAGATTAACCTATGGCACTCCGGGGTACTACAGTCAGTCCGTTATATTGATTTTTAAAAAAAAATATAAATAACTATATCTTGTTATAACCATATATTTAGCGTACATTAATACAATACCTAAACGACATATGCCACTGGTTAAAAAAATACGCAAACAATTTATATACAGGGTACAGAATAGATTTTAAACACGTGGAGAGGTTATCAGTCGTAGACGAGGACATATCCGTAATGGATGGCGTACATACGGCGCGTGGCGGCTAAATATATATGTACATGATGAAAGATACGATTTTGGATATCATCAAAATAATTGTGTGTGCAGGTAACATAACAACGAGAAAAATGAATTTAAATTTAGTGCATAACTAGTTTACAATTGTACAAACTTTGGTAATAATCTACATAGCAGCGATTTGTTTATCTTTTCATTATATATATATATAGAGAGAGAGAGAGAGAGAGAGAAATTTGACAACAAAACTTGCTAACGCGGTGGAGTTTGGCGCTTTGGAATTAATAAGAACAAAGTTCCAATCTATCTTAAATCGAACGCGACGATCCGACAACGTTCACGTACGGGCACGCTCCCACATCTTGAAGATAGCGGTAGATTAATGCCAGCACTGAATAACACAATCAAGTCATACGAAGAAACATTTCGCCCGGACCTTGTCTATATTTAATGAAAACTTTCCCGCATAATTCCCGTTGGAAGGCCGGGCTTAATTTTTACGACGACTCCCCCAAAATCCCCTCGTAAAGACGCCCAAAAAATATTCACGCAGCCGGCGCCTTATCTTTTAATATTGAATGACAAAATATAAAACTTGTTCAATATACTGCCGGAATGCAAATGCCGGTTGGTCTCAAGATAAATAATGTATAGCACGGAGCTTTTTTATATATAAGTAGATATATAAGTAGAGCACTAGATATCTACACTATAGTTTATTCCACATCTGGATGTAACGCTAAAATTCTTAAAACCAATCAATCTTTTTCTCACTTTGCATTAAACATTAGCTATCCATAAGTTACATGTTGATCCTGATCAGGACATATAACAGTGGTAGAGTCCGCAACAACATCTGTTGCACGAATGGGTCGGCTCGACCGGTCAAATACCACGACCTAACAGAAGACAGCCGTGAAGTAGAAGTACTCTGCGTTTCGTCTGATGAGTGCCGTTCCCACCCGTTCTTCAATAGGGGATAGGATGGGAAAGGGAAGGGGATTAACAGGGAAAAGGAAATGTCCTTTTTCCTGTCTATGCCCACCTGTGTCCATTAAAAGTAGGCAACGCATCTGCAACACATTTGCTTGTTGTAGATGTCTATGGGTAGCGCTCGCTTTATATCAGGTGATCCGCTTGCTCGTTTGCCACCTTCTTCCATAAAAAAATAATTTTGAAATATTAGTCTTCAACGAGGCTGCAAATTTTCATGCAATGTTTACAAGATTTTGTACCGCTTCACTAATATGACCTCATTCAAATTAATCTTAATTTGAATCTAGAGTTCACAACTGACGTTGCGTGTTTAGTGTCCGGGATGGAAGGCAACGTCACGTCACATCACGCTGCACGATGCAATCCCGGCCAGAGAGCCATCCCTCACCGCAACCGCATATTCGAGAGCACGTCACTCAAACGAGACGACGTTAACAAAACTAAACCTGGATTATGACGTCGTTTGTGACAGATTTGTAAGTACACAGTTAATACATAGTAATAATTATAAGACGGCTATATACCTACAGATTACACCTTTCATCAGAAATATTGCAATTTTGTGGAAATCGTGAGATACAGCAAAATGAAATTGTGTAATAGCATATTACACAAAAAATACGGTAATGTTTATTAAGTAATACGAGAAAAAAATGTTTTTCGATTTTTTTTGGAGGTTATGAGTTTTAAAGTAAAAACCTTTGTTTACAAAAATCAAATCTTGCTGTGAAATAAGGTATAGGAGATAATTTGATAAGACTTTGACAAACTTCTACGATACGATAAACGAATCGTTCAAATAATAACAATAAAATATCCAATCCTTTAACATTAATATCACCTCCAGACAATTTGCTAACTGCTGGCTGGATATTACTTCGTTAACGGCTCAAACTATTAATTGCCTTCATTAGCAATTTGAGAAACGATTTCGAGTTTGAAATTGACGCCAAATAGTCGATGCCAATGAAACTATATAAGAAAGATTTGATATAAAATATGTAATTAAGCGTTACACTAATTGATTCATTATACAATAATAATCTAGTTAAGTAAATGATGGTACGAGACCAATAGAACAAGACAGATCGTGTCTTTGAAGTTGGAAATTTTACGATAATAGTTGAGATACATTTTAGAGATATAACAAATTCAACGATGTATTTAAATTAATAATATTTAATTGAATTTCGAAACTCTCAGTCATAAATAACTATATTATTAAATAATAATTTAGCCCATTATTAGGATTACAGACCTTGGACTTTTTCCTAAGTTTTTGGAGTAAAGAACATAGCCAGACATGAAAGATATAATAAAAACAAAATATCTGGCAAGAATTATAGCGTACTCTACAAGTTTAACATTTAAATAAATCCCAAAACGATGTGTATAATTCCATTTAAAATTTAACATTTAAAAAACACGGAGATAAAAATTTAGTGTTGAATTAAATGACGCGGTCGAGAGGCGACTATGATGTCGCCGTCGTTAGAAAACGTTTTCAAAAATTCTTCAAGCACTCCTAATTTAATATTTAAATAACTGAAATAATTAATTCTATATACTTTAATAACCCAACATGCTCGAATGTGTCTGTAAATTCAATCAAAATTAAGATATTAAAATCCTACGCATATAATTTTCTTCTTAAATCTGTATAAATCTTAAAAGGCCAGAATAAATTATAATTTGCATTACTTAATGCACGTAAGCGTAAACTATTTACATTACGCCACTTATACTTATCTAGCTAAGAAGCGAAAACAGCTATCAGGACTCCATTTACCAGAGACCACTTGAAGACGAGCGACAAAGATCCCTTTAATTAATTTGACGAGGTCTTTATACGACTTGATAGGAGGCTTAGTGAAAATAATTGTAATTTAGATTCAATAGAATTTTAAGCGCCTAGAAAATAACCTGAAAGAGAAATAAAAATTCTGAAAACTGAATTCTTGTAAATTAAAAGAGTTATTTATTATTTTCCAAGCTTGTATGTTAGATAGTAGCTTTACTGTAAACCGTCAACGCTCACATCGCTAACGTAAAATTGTTTAAGTAAACGCCTTGCCTTATCTTGCTTGACGGAAATTCAGGAGATACCGGTCTTATTTCCTCGCCTAGAATCTCCATAACGGTACACCCTGCGTAAATTTTCCCGTGGAAATTTTATTTTTTTGATTAGAAAAAAAAATGTTTTATACGTTGATTGCAAAGTTTATTGCATTTGAAAAGCATGTCTTAGTGTAGTCTTTTCAAATTTAGCTTGATATTTTTAGCGCTTTAGGAACTGATTAATAATTAAACAATTAAAAATACAAAAGTTAATGTATAAATTGAATAACATCGTTATTGTACACTAAGAGTACTAATTGACGCGTCTCGTAAGATAATTTCAGTCACCGCGATGATCAAAGAACTACGCGCGACGGAAATACCAACGAACCTTTGATAATGTTAGCAGACTCTAATTGGATGATAAACATTTACTTCAAAACGGCTGATTTAAGGATGGACCGATTACTGGGGACTAAATACCGACCGTGACAAAGTGGAACTTAATTGCAATCATTGACGAAGTTCGCCAATGATGAAAATAGTTGTAAGTTATGACAAGAACAATTTTCAGAAGTGATAGTCTGGCAATTTCTAAAAAACTGGAAGCAATTCAGGTCGCCCTTTTAAATGATTATTGTTAGTATCAAACAGTGAAAAATGTACTACTAGTAGTAGTTAGTTTCGTTTCGCCATTTTGTACTATTAAAAAAAGAACATAATAGGTTTTTCAGATAGTTAAATAGACAATAGAATAGAATGAATAGAATTATTTGCTAGACTACCCATTTTTCGATAAAAAACGGATAATATTAAAACTGAAAAAATAGAACAATATTTCGTATACCTCACTTGACCCGTTCATGGCATGCGTATTGAGTAATCAGGATTGTCTTCTCAAATATTTCTGGCAACTTACCTGGAAAACAAACAAGAATGTTAATATAAATCGAATTCAAAGATACAAATTTCTTGAGTAAAAAGGTTTACTGTGAGCAAAACCTTTTTATATATTTTACTGCGTTTTTAAAAGCCTCCTTTGCATGAACGGTAAAGTAATAAATAAAGCAGACCTGCTGCCTGCTGCCGTGGGGTATTAAAAAGGAAAATAAAGACTTTTACGTGCAATTCATTAGGATCTTAAAGCTTAGCCTTGTCTATTTAAACTTTCGTTTTAAGAGACTAACAAAAATGAAGGTCTTAAATTTCCACCTCTCTTTGAACCACCTAAAAAGCTTTTTATGCATGATTAGTAAATTTTAATGTTTTGAAAATATCGTGTTTAAGGGTGTTTTATGTTTGACTAGCTGTGCCCTGCGGTTTTATCCGCCGTGAAATTTAATTAACCGACGATTTGTTATTCTGATCACATAGTATAAAGTTTCATTAAAATGCATTCATTCGTTTTTGCGCGAAAGAGTAACAAATATCCATACATACAAACTCTCGCATTTATTATAATTAGTAGGATTAACTTGACTATCAACTTTTGAGATATTATACGTTTGAGATATTTCGTTTAATGAGTTTAAATCACTTTGAATTGGTTCAAATGATGTAAATCATGCGATATGATGCTTTCTGGACTTATTCTGTTATCATGTATTTGCTTTTACGTTTTTTTAAATCATATTTTTTGAAGAAATCATTATTAGTAAAGAAAACGCCGTCCACAAAATATCTGCAGACGAATATGGCTCATTATATTACAAAAACTTATATCAAACTTATATAACATAGGTTTTGTTTCAAGCTCGCTACAGATGGCTGCCCAACTTAATGTTTTGTTTTCATTTTTACAAACTTTCACTTAAATAACCGTTACATTAAAGTATGACGCTTTTAACACAGAGAATATGGTAGGTAGGTTTAAGGAGAAGGTGGCACACGAGCAAGCGTGTCACGTGATAGTAAGTGACCGCTAGCAATAGACATTCTTAACAAACAAATGAGTCGCAAATGCGTCGTTTAACTTTAATGGACAGAGAAGTGAAAAGACTTCCCCGGTCAATCCTCCATCCAAGAGGAAGACCTCTTCCCATCCTATTTATTAGGAAAGGATGGAAAAAAAGAGGACTGAAATTGGGCTTCCTGCACCTCACTCATAAGAAGAAACGCAGAAGCATACTTCTTACTTCACGCGTGTCTTCTGTGAGGTCGTGGTATTTCATCGGTCGAGCCGGTCCATTCGTGAAGCAGTTAATTTTTTCTTTACTCCTTTTTCTATATATGTAGTATATTTTTATCAATTAACGTCACTTTATAATATTAAAATAGAAGAATTGACAAGAAAAGAAAATTAAAACATAAAAAGATACTGAACAGGATATATTTATCAATTAGCCAAATTGTCGAATCAAGCACATTCCGGCCGTCCCTTCTTCATTAAGAAAATGAACCGGGATGATTTCGAAGGTATAATTAAGTTTCTTTTAATATGAATAGGAAATCAAATCGTTTATAAGGAAATTCTACTTTGAATGTTCCTTCAAACATTGTACATTTCTGAATACAAGCTCAATGCTATATTTAGATATGTAGTTAAAAAGTTAAGGAAATATTTCTTCTAACCATTCTATCTTATATCTATTCTTTTATCCCAATCTGAGAGTTTTAGCGATTTCACCATTTACAGAAGCCTACTTATTGATTCTGAAACCTTTAATTTGAGCTATACTTAATTTAAGCGGCATTCTTCAACAGACGAGCTTGTGTCAATGTGATATAACTTAATGTGGTGTAGATCTGTATCTAATTGACTATGTTTTGTAGTCGTGACGTCACCGATATAATTATTTTTTTTAAACAGTTCTCGCTGTTGTTATTGTTATGTAAGTACAGCCGGCAAACACACCAAATGGAAAACTATTCTAGCCCCGTCGTTAGCGAACTGAATTCGAAATTCTAATCACGAGGCTTTAAAGTTTTAAAATTGGAACGTGTCAGTTGGAACTCGCCCCCAGGCCTGTGTTTAGCGTTTGGTGTTTCGTTCGAATTACTTTTTGTTCGAAATTCTAAAATCACCCTTTTATGATTTCCATGCCGCCAGTTGTGATTTGAATAAATTGCGGATTTATTTTTATTTACGCATATAAAATAATAGACAAAAGAAGTTATACACAGTTTTTGCACCGGGTTATTACAGAGGCCTTAGAAACTGGCCGGCTGAACTGTTAATAGGACATCGTTTCATTTGAAGGACAGTTGTTGCGGTGGACAAAATATCCATTATCATCCGTCCGGAGTATTATACTGACCATGGCAACAGGAAGAAGCCCGGATGGATGATTAAATGAAGAAGAAGAAGAAGAAGAGGGAACAGGGTAGACAGGATTGGCAACTATAATGATTTTCCTTTAATATACCCTATATAAAAACCAGTACGAGTTAAATAATAAAGTTAGATATAATACCATAAGACTTCTTAAAGTTCAGGTTTAAATAGAGGTAGCATTAGGTCAGGGCTTAAGTAATTCCGACCATTTAAAGTCAAAGCAACACTTGTGATATTGGAAGCGTCTCCCGTTCATTATGAGCATGAGGGGGTAAAAATTAAAAAGCCTCGAAAGGGACGGGCGTATGCGCGGGAAAGGGACAGTGGAGGCTCTCTAACAGCCAATATCCGGTCGATCAGCTGTGCAGAGGAAACAGCTGGCGGTCGTTGAAGCGTCATTCGTCTCGAATATTTTTTTTACTATAACGTTTTTGCATCGGTATCAAATCCGTGGTAATTTGTTCTCGTACGTAGAGAAAGAAAGTCGACAGGCGATAGCGTTGCTATATAAAGTATTTTTTGGTGACACATGTTGCTCCTGAATGAATGTGATGCTTGTTAAATATTTTTATTGAGGTGTGTTTTTTCGTAGTACTAGGTGGCAAACGAGCAAGCGGTTCACCCGATGTCAAGTGATCGCTACCCATAGACATCTGACACTAACTAATGAGTTGCGGATGCGTTGCCCACCTTTAATGGACAGAGGAGGGGCAAACAGAAAATGGTTATTTCCAATTCATATACGGGATGTATCTCCACCGTCTAGTTCTCTTCCCTTCCCATCCTTTCCTAATAAGAAAAGGGTGGGAAGGGGGAGAGTGCTACACAATTAGGTCTCCGGCGCCTCACTCGTCAGACGAAACGCTGAATACTCTACTTGACGCCTGTCTTCTGTAAGGTCATGGTATTTCACCGGTCGCGCCGGCCTATTCGTGCAACAGATGTTGTTGTTGCGGGCTCTATCACTGTTGTTGTTTTATCGATTATTTTGAAATTTGGAAAAAATGCAGTACTTGAATCTAAAACGCTTGGATAGGAAGAGTGTAACTAAAAAGATTACAGTAAATGATTCGTGAGTAATATATAATTAAATACAATATTTCTGTAATATCAAAATAAATTAATATTTTATAAATACTGGATTATTGCGCGGTTGCGTTCGCTAACGCTTAAGACTTTAGACCAAGTTCAAGTGATAATTCAAAAGAAAAACAACAAATGGTACTTAAAATTGTTACATACACTTATCTGTTCAATTAAACACCAAGTAAAGTACATACAAGTAATAAAATTCGCGTGATACAAAACTCGAAACAACTAATAAACAACGAAAAACCATAGCATTAAAACTTCAGCAAGCAATAACCCCTACTATTTAGATCACGTGCAGTAGAATGCATCGGCTTTACGGCACGCGATCCAATGCCGACAGAATTAAAAAATATATATGGCACCGGTTAATGAGCCGCCTATTATTTGTGGTCTACATGTCGGAGAGCGACTGTACGTTATTTGAATAGTAACGTAATGGTTTAAGTTTGGGATCGCTGGCGACACGCGAGTTTGTACAGATTTTTAATGAAACTTAGTGGTGGCGAACGTTTTTTAGTCACGATTAGGAAAGGACACGGTAGGGTTTTAATCTAATTTGATAACATTTTGGATTAACCAAAAATAACTTCTTTTATGAGCAGTTCTAGTAAGCCATTAAAACTGTTAATGAGCAATACTATTTTGTTTCACAGCTCCCGGTAAAGTTTTTTTCTCTTTTTAAGGTTCCATACCCAAAGGTTAAAACCGTCTTTCATCAGGCTGTGATGAACGGTGATAGTTGAAATTTTCACAGATAATGTATTTCTGTTGCAGCTATAAAACAAATACTTTCAAATTTATTATAAAACAAATAAATTAATTATTAAACAAATAATTCTAAGACATAATTAAATTAATATTTAAGCCCCTCCCATACAACAAATTGTGCGATTTTTACAGATAATGGTACGGAACCCATCGTGCGCGACTTCGACTGGCACTTGGCTTGTTTTTTTTTATTTTATTTATTATTCAATACAAGTATATAATTGGTATTGAGTAATAAAAGTCGTTATTAATTTTATAACATAATGTCAATGCGGTAAATGCGGTACATTAGATTCTGAACGAGGCTATTCTTTACTCGTAAAACCCAACCTAGACTTGAAATGAAATTTCTAAAGACTTTAATGAAATCTTTAATGGCATTTAATATTATTCACCTTACCTACAGTAAGACATTACGAATCTGTTACGTATCAAATTAGTTCTGTATCAAATGAATTAAAATAATAGTAACATCAGGAAGCGATCACGTTAATTATTACCCTTTTAAACTTAATTACATACGATAAAATATACGTCTCATTAGAATTTTACAAAACGTAATTGATATTATATTTTACAATCTATTGTTTTATGAAGTTAATCGATTTGGCAATTGAGCATCCAATTAACTCGAAGCTAGACTGACCAGTCCCCGTTTCAATCGCTACTAATATTATAAATGTGGATGTAAGTTTGTTTGTTACGCTTTCACGCGAAAACTACTCAACCGATCATCATGAAACTTTGTACACATATTCTTGGAGGTATTAAAAGTAACATTGCATACTTTTTATGAAAAATAAATAGTACATAAAAAGTGAAGTATATGAAGACCTATAGCCTCCGAAACGGCTGGATCAATTTCGATGAAATTTACAGGGATTGTCCAGATTGACATATTCCTGTGTTTGGTAGCAATCGGATCAACATTATTAGTGGTACCCGGGCAAAGCCGGGGCGGGTCACTAGTATTAATTATATTATATGTTTATATATGTAGGTGTTCAAGTACCTTGGTAAATATCTAAGAGTTGTAATCGGTCGCCATGGGGATGTTAATGTATGACAATAACTAAAGTCAATGGTAAGCGCCTTGTCATAATATCTTACTGTAGGAAATTATAGTAAAATGTAACCATATTTTTCTAGCCCTCGGTAAAGTTTTTTTTTGGGCTAAAACGTAAGTCATGTCATTTTCTACGCTTTAGAAAATATGTGTACAAAATTTCATGATGATCGATTTAGTAGTTTATGTAACAAACAAACAAATTCACATTACCATGTATAATATTAGATACTTTTAAGTACAAGAAATGAACATTAAGCCGCAAACACCTACACGAATGAAATAGTAATAATATTGAAAGCAGGTGAATTTTAAAATGTACTTCATTACGTATATTTACATTAGCCGGGTTACCCGTGAACAGTTTGCTGAGCAACTTTGAACTTTACAACTTAGCGATAGGAAATAATTCGACTTTCATCCCGCAAAGCGCCCGCGGTCCTCAACTGAACTGGACTAAAGTTTTAATATTAATTGTACAACGAAACAGCATTCGTAATGAATTGATTTCAATTCAGATTTTACACAAGAAAGTTTTGTACGTTTGTTCCATCGAGGAATTTCCATCTTGAATATTCTTATGAGATGAAACGAAAGTCGATGAATTGAAAGTATAAATATCTCTGTACAAAGTTTCAAGTCTCCAGGCATAGTAGATTGGTTTGACGGTTAATATCAGTCAGTTCCTTTTCATATTGTATCACATATTGAGGGTCTAATTTAGATCCTATCCTTACATAAAAACACTGGATCGTAGCACTATCAAAACTTGTTATAAAACTCTAGCTACTAATCGTATCAAATTTAAAAGAATTTACCATTCAATTCGCCTAACAAAATGCTAAAGGGAATAGTACCCATCACAGTAGTATCAAAACCGTATTTAAAATACAAAGAAAATAAGCTTTGTGTTCATAGCTATAAGATTCAAAGTACAACGCTGTGATACTCGTATAAAATAGCGTGTATCACTCTATCATAGTTGCAACTTTTATGTGCAGACACAGAGAGCACTGTGTCTATCTGTGTTAATAATGTCCGCAGTTGTTTTATGGAGACTGGCGCGGTTGTGTGTAGTCGGTAAACGGGTAAAGGTTGTGCATCGGATGACACAACTATATACGGAAAGTGCATTACTCTTGCTCACACGTCAGAAAAAAATCATGAATAGCACAACTTTTGTTATAAAATCAATATGCGAGTTAAGTATTATGCAGATGTGATTTTAGTGGCTACCATAGTAAGACCCCTTTTTTGTTTCGGGGGAGAGATCTGAATCATTGCTTCTGGGTTGAAGACAGGGTTATGTGAGGACATAGGCACTAAAATCCCCTCGATGGCGATCCTCGAGTGCGATGGGCGGGGGTTCTGGGATCTCCAATGGAACTCCTCTCCTACGTTTAGGTCTTTCTACATATTTTGCCACAGCTCACATCTATCCTAATGACGGGGTCATGTCTGGGAGAGAGAGAGAAATATTCGGGGATAGTACACAAATTAATTAAATTTAATTACCAATTCATAAACAAACAGATTTTAATACGATTTTCAGCAACAGACGGATTGGTTCATGATAAAGGTTTTGTGTATATAATCCATCAAGTTTTTGCGTAAACTGACAAAAATATAATAATGATATTTTGGCATATATGTTCTGATACTCTGATGCCGGGGCGGGTCTTTAATAGATTATATAATTTAATTAGTATCCCTTGTTAATTTTCTAATAAAGTGACTTAGGTAATCCAGGCGGGCAAGGTGTCGTAGGTACTCCGCCCATCTCGTGT
Organism: Papilio elwesi; assembly: GCA_029849275.1. NCBI lineage: Eukaryota > Metazoa > Arthropoda > Insecta > Lepidoptera > Papilionidae > Papilio > Papilio elwesi. Next base: position 7,156,320 of record CM056708.1, on the reverse strand, counting down.
TTGATCGGAGAACACCGCTGCATTGCGGGTGCGATCGCACGCAATGCATTTTAACTAATTTAATTTCTGAAGTTTGTTTTTTCTATTAGACCGCGAAGTTGAGTGGTACCGAACTGTTCTAAATAGTATGTTTCGATCACTACGGAATAGTCAAACCATTTTGAAAACCTTAAAAATATCTTTGCTTTTTGGAGGAAGACAGTTTGATGTGGGATTCCATGTGCTAAATCCTCTAAGCTACTTTCGCGTGTACTGAAGGAAACTTCAAAATCTTCTACAGATGTCATCGACAATGAAACTGAGCAGTGGACTAATTTCAATCCCCATCCTTACAGTTCTGTAAATTAAGAAGACATTTCAGTCAAGACGATTTCATTCGTTTAGTTCAAGGCGCTTTTTGATCTTTTTCAGTCTTTCTCACACATTAAAAAATACTATTAAAGACCAATGAATGAGAAGATATATTGTCATACAAACTAGAATCAAGTACTCTAAATATCATTGCAGATAAAGTGGGGTTTGGCGCTCGCCCAGATATGTGGTTGTGTGACGTCACAAGTCACGTTACATGCTCATTAATCAGCCACGGATTTGAACAATTAATGATGTACAAAATCAATTCAATTTGATTATCCGACAAAGGACGGCAATTGATTTAATCGTTGCGGTTAACGGGAAAAAAACGTTTTATCTTGTTATAGTACTACCAGCATTTCAATTGATGAATTTAATATAGCTACATGAATAAAGACGTTGATAATGTTAAATAATTGGTTTATTTAATAGTTCCAACAGATAATTATCCAATTATACCATGAATAACGCATATTTCCATTAGTGACGTCATTTCCGAGCTTTCCGACTTCATAAAATTATTGGTTCAAGCCAATAGAAAACTAGCAAGTTCAATGGCCACCAGCTATCCCATCAACGTTTTACAATTAATAGATTATAAAACATACATTACCGCCAACTAATTCAATTGAACTCCCCTGGTACAGATACGAGCGTGCATCGCTGACGTAAATAAATGATTTTTCTAGAATCCCATAAACATCTGCAAGCGGAAGATCCCTAAGGACCCTCGCCGCCAGCATTCGGCCGCGCTCATAATGGACGATTTGATGTATTGCTCCCCGGACGATACGTTTATGTGGACAAATATATTTCAGATTCGACCTCACGTGTACATTTTCGATCACCTTTGGTACACAAATAATACAAAGATATTGTGCTTGTGGACAGCCGGATTGAATTAACGGTAAAAATAGACAGACGGTATGCCACGCGACATATGCCAGTTTATATAACGCAAAAATATCAAATCTCATTTATCATAGTTCATACCTTAGTATGTACTAAGAGTATGAACTGTGCGTTACACGAAAGACAAGAATGATACGAGTAGATACAAGTAATAAAAATGTATTTATATATATGAATTTACGTCTCGTGGCTTTAAGGCCCTAAGGGCCGGATTGATATACTTTAAATGCATACTCTGCAAAAATTGTAATAACACAAAAAAGCATTTTTAAATCGGTTATTTTTATTTCAAACGAAACGTAAGACAAATGTCAGAGAAAGAAATAATCTATTAAAAAACTATAACCACCGAATAAAATCTCGAGCTGATGAATGATCCTACCTATAATTTATTTGGCACTTTATTTACCAGTTAAGCTTATTATAAGCTTAGCCCTTATTGATGTTAATTTGGTACGGCATGGTACTAAACATCGATACCAACATTCATCCTCATTCCTACTCATATTCTAATCTTTATCCTCAATAAATATCTGTAGTACAGATGTTTATTGAGGATATAAATTACCCAATCCCAACGGCACCAGTTTAATGGTTTGCCGAAAAATACAATGGCAAAGTAACTTAATGTCAACAAAACCATTAAATAGATACCCGGAATAGTCCCGCATTTGCGACCCTAAACCCGATGGCCTTTTTTGCGTACCGAATTGCAAATGAAGAGTTAATTTGTGCACGTCAGCACTCTAAGCCTATTGGAAAAGGAATTATGTAGTCGCTACAAAAAGCTCGGATGTAACGACGAAAAAACAAGAGCTTTTACCGCTTAACAACGTTACGCCGACTTATGTGTTGTCAGCTTAAACAAATAAGATCTCACGTCGAACTACCCGTATCTTTCACACAAATACATTCGTTGGTATTTGATTCTGTACGAAATCTCCAGATTTAGACATTAGTATGCGCACATTGTTGAATGGTATAGCTCTACAAATATGATGATCTTACAGACCATACATACCATACATACCTTGGGAGGCAGCTCGGTTAGTGTAGTGTGTATGTCACAACTACGCACATTGTTTAGAATTGGAAAATGTATTGCATGCCATTTGTTTGATGAAATATTCTCATGTTTTCCGTGAGAATATTTCATTAAACATTTCGTATTTTGATAAATTTACACGCTTCCAGTATTCGAAGTGCCATGTATTGCAATCCATTAGACCAAAACAATTTTTGCATTCAAATTTTTAATATTCGCAAATTTGTACCATTGTATGCCTATGTTTGAATTACGAATGCCAAATGTAAATAATTTTAGACAGTATACTACATATATAGATATATGTAAAATGATAGGAATGTTGTAGATTTGTGTAAATATCATATTAATATAACTGCAGTACAGATTTTGAGTTTGATAGAATCCGCATCTGTTGTGCGGATGCTCGACCTATAAACACCACGACCACACCAGAAGACAGGCCGTAAAGTAGAAGTTTTCCCCTTTGTATCCCCTTTTAACAAGGCGTTGATGGGAAGAGGATTAACGGGGGAGGTGATAGATAGGAAAAGGAAATAGCCATTTTAGCCATCAGCAAGTCATTAGATTGTTTCAGGTGAACTGATGAGACGTGCAAATTGTTTTGAAATGGACTTGTTCGTGTGCAGCTCTATTAGTGTTCTAATCTTACATACATATTTCAAGTCCATTACAAACTTCCAAAGTACTAATATCAAACTTAATGCCAACCTGCAGCTTCAACTATAAACCAACACTACTGGAGTTAATTGCATATTACGTCACGAACAATTCAAAATTGCAGCCGAAACCTTAATGATTATTACTCGAACAACTGACGGGGTGACACTTATATCCGACGACGGTTTAATATATAACCGTATCCGACGTTTATATATCCGTAACCGTATCCGTGGCCGTCAAAATTAACCGTCGTTAGCGCTATCGCCCCGACGCTACGCTATTTCGCGCCCATTATTGCCAGCTGCGCTTTCAGCGGCTACAGGTGCGGAAATTCTCGCCTTTGTAGTTTTTTATTCGACGTTTTTTAACGTAGATTTTTATTGGCCAGTCGACGCGTTCGTTAGTCGGTATTAACATTAACGTAATTTCCCATACCTTTTAACTTTATAGGAATAGTTGAGGATATTTCGTTTCATTTTATCCCTTTTTTATATATATTTGACTGACCGGTTAGCGTGGTTAGTAAGATTTTCAGACATTTGTGTGCATGAACATGTCCGTTTGTTCGGAGTTTGGGTGTAATTATCTATTAAGTATGTATTTACAAAAAGAAGTAGTATATGTAGTATAACAGTTATCTGGTTTCCATAGTACACTCTGCTTAGTTTGGGATCAGATGGCCATGTGTGAATAATGTCCCAGGATATTACTATTATTATTATTAAGGATATTATGTGTCTCATGTGAAAAACTAATCTGGTGAGATTTAAAGCATATATTTACGAATAAAATCAGCATCAAAAAAAGTTTTCTTAACTCCTAAATCGACGTAATATTTCTTCAACCCTCCATCGATAATAAAGTCTTAAGAAAAAAATAAACGACTGAGCATTTATATGTAAAAAAAAGATGTGAACCGAGTCCATTTTTATTCAAACGCGAATGTACAATGGTAGGGGTTTATCTGCGAGAGCGATGTCTTACAGGCGAGCGGACCTCAATGAACTTGATAGCAAGTCCGGCCGGCGGCCGTTCGCAAATGCGTGAAAGATTTTCTGAAAGGCAATGAATTTTGTGATTAATGCGTTCCAATGTTGTGGAGATAAGCTTCTTGACTTGGATACTTTTCAGTAATGTTTTTATTATTAAATTGATTATGTAAACCCTATTTTGACCCTTATCTTCACTGACTTACCCTGACTTGTTTTTAGAAGGAGGGCAATCTATGTATGTTAATAACATTGTGACCTCCTGTAGCGTAAACGGCTTGACTGATTTTGGTGCGTTAGGTCAGATATTATTATAAGGTGAGGATTACTTAAAGGTACTGTAAAGATCGGCTCTTTGTTGTTTCAATCCACGTGGAATTAAAAACATGGTCATATCTGATATGATATTTTAAAAACATAAATGAGTCTTTAGGTACTATTTTTCTTATAAACATAATTTAAACGCCATACATTTTTAGCTTAGTTTGATTTCAGTATTTAAGTTCTCGAAAATTCGAAATTAAAATGTTTATAATTATATTGTAGTATTGCATCTAATGTTCTAACATAATATTAAAGAAGTAACAATGGGCAACGTAAACCAAAGTTAATCGTTATCATTTGACGTGTCCGAAAGTCGATCGTCCCTAGAGAATTCTTTCGCACAACTTTCATACGAAAACCAATAAAAGTGTACAAAAGGAATAAGGCCAGAGTCGACGCGGACAATGGCTTAGCATTGCTCATCGCCAAGGTGGAGACAGGGATGGGTAATGGATGTTTAAAACTTTTTTATTATCAAATATAAAAATACCTTCCAGAAATACCCATTGACTTAGTTAGCTAGTTATATAACTTGATTACTTAAAGCATCATGAGCAAGATGAAGGATGGGCAGAAGATTTCCTTATGGTCCGGACACTCTTCTTTCACTTCTAATATAGTCAATGAAAACCAGAGATTGCTTTGTTTACCCAGAAGTATAAAAAGTCACTGACCAATCTTTATATCCGTACGAACTGTGAGACTCAAAACGTCTGCAATATACAAAAGAAAACAAGCACCTGAAAGGCGTAAAAGAACGAGAAGTCATTGGATATAATGGTATACTTTTGAGGAAAACTAAAATCGAAATACTACTGTTTAGTGCCCATTTTCTGGTCTACCTTCATTTTAATCTTGTTTTAGTGAAGACAAAATCTTATTACCCACACCTAAGCATTGTTGCTCCCTTTCTTTAAAAGACCACCACAATAGCTGCGCTAGTTTATATGCCGGGCATAAATTCGGGTTAGCATTTCGGGCTTTTAAAGTGGGCCATTCTATTACAGGTCGTAAAACCTAAACCCTAAAGCACTTTTTGCATTAACTGATTAAATTGAGAATAGGTGTGGATAGGACTAAATATTTAGCAACTAAATACTGATTTTTAAGTATAAAAATCATATACAAGAGAGAAATACGTAAATTGTTATACGTAATTCTTTATCATGAAAAGAACGTAATAGGTTTTTCGACTGATGGAAATGTTGTCAAAGTAAATGGAGCAATTCCCACAACTGCAATAAATAGAATAGCGTAAACGTCAAAATATAAACAACAATACAATTGGAAATATCGTCGCGCGAAGGTAAAAGATTACGTTCCGTTCAAAAGCTTTCGCCGCTGAATACTCCAAAGGCGTGTTCAATCAATCATCGGCTATCATCCATCAAGCACATTCAACAAGTAAAAACAAAACTTATCGTAACTCTGCCCGCACAATAGGGCAACCCTGGACAAATACACGGCAAGGTGCGCGCGTACGTGTGCAGTCCCAACACAATAACTGCGCCAGTGTGCGTGAATGTTCTCGTGAAAATTGTCCTCGTGTGCGTAGCGACCGTGACGCGTTACATGTGTGCGTGCTAGGGCTGGCAGATGTGTTGCCACGCAGCTGTCGATAACTTCCCCTTTTAAACATTTAAAGTACAATGTATATAATATAGCACGCGCTTTGCTTTCACTGAATTATACCTTATTATTAACGTACGCTTTTTAAGCTTATTATTATGTTTCGGATACAGTTGCTATGTCACCGGTTGTGTTGTACGCATGACCTCGTCGGAAACGCGACTTCGTTATTATTTTTTTCAAAGTTATTGTACATTTGTTCGTCAAAATCAAAAAAGATTAATGAAACTTTTTCTTCGGACACGCTTTTATTTTTCGTTTGTCGTCTCTTAGCACATATTAATTAAGTAATTATGTAATAATGTAAGTTTAAAGTAATCAGTTCATCATCAAGTGTATAACACTATCATTGCAACTTACTTAAAACTTGTATTACTAAATGGATCACGACGCCAGTACAATAGCGGTCACATCTAAAATCTTGATTTTTTCTAGGAGACCTAGTTAGTATTCTATACCATATAGCTTCCATTCCAGTATTTTTTTTAAATGCGAGTAAAGGGGCGTTTGCTAACGTAAATAAATAAAGGAGATACATTCGATAGAAACCTGTGTTGCTATTATTTTGATCTCAGGTCTTATCTTTATAGGTAAAATAATATTTCTTCAGAGTAGAAGTACATTTGAATTGTTTCTAAATACAATACGTAGTGTTAAATTTCTGATAAGAGTTCAGGTCTAGGTACTTGTTTTAGGTAAACATTGATGTAATTTGTTATTTTCACCAAGTTCTGTGCAATTTATGGCGAGTGTTCCTTTACACCCTACCCACCTTCCACCTCAGATTGATATATGGGTTCCGCGGGTAAACGCAGACGTATAAATTTTATTTAGGCCTCCCACCACTAACTCAACCCCCCTGTTTCATCCGTACGGTCCTGTCTGTCCGAATTTAACTTTTTAGACAATATGTGCCTAAGAAAACGTACAAAAATATTCCTATACAGCTTACAGCTTCAATACCATCGTAAGATATGATACACAGAAATAAGTGGCTGTACGTGTGGGCTATAAATTATATAGCAAGTGATGCGAGAAGTATTTACCAAAACTCCGTAACGTTATTTTATATCTCTCGTATGTGATCACAAGATATTCAAAAGGACTTATAACGAAAATAATACGAAGTGAGTGCGTAACAATATGAAATGTTTTGATATGACTAGTAGTAGATATTTATGAATAGTAATCTTTCCTTTTAGTAGATATCCTGAAATTTGAGTATATGTTGTAAAAGTGCGTGGCAGTGTTGACGTCCGAAACGAACTTTTAACGAAACGAAAAAAAAATACTGACATACTAGAGGAAAACTGTGTTAAAAGTACTTGCAATCGACAAACGTATTCGCTTATATATGTATGTATATATATTAACCACATATACACTAAATATGTACAAGTAGAAAAACATTTGAACTCAAGATACATATTGCTCCGTTACAAAATCGTAAATCAAAAATCCATAAAGTTAGAGCAATGAGAATTAGTAAATAAATACCCTCGAGTAAATAACAAGCCAAAGAACTCAATAAGCCGTCCATATTTTCGAATACCATCGAACTTCTCGATTCGGGTAAACCATTAAAGTCGTTTTTCTGGCAATCAATCCGCGGCGACATTGTGTACGAATATTGGAGCGATTCCGGTGTACAAACAGACAAAATAATTTCGTTATAACGACAGAACCCATTACCGGGGACTTGAGACGAATCGATTCAAAATGACTTAATGTTAAATTATGGGCTTTTTTCGTCGGCTAAGTCGACAGACTTGTGTGTTATTCATTTTTCCTTTCCTTTATCGTACATTTATTTACCTTTTCAGTGCTCAAGACAATACACAAAAATATAAAGTACACGTAAGTACAAGTAAAATCTGATTATCTTCTAAGTCACTTAGGGTTGTATCAGAACAATTAAAAAAGTTTAAATACATTTCTACTAACATAAAAGGAAAACTATCCCCTATTTATGATCAAACTAAAGATAGATTTATAAAGCTATTCTTGTCAAGCTAAGCACAAAAAATATTACTCGAAAATGTTTGGGAAATTTACTTTGTTTTTGGACGATTTTGGCTTGAGATAGCTTATTCATTACATAGAAACAAATCTTTCCTCTTTAGTATTATTAAAACATGTAACAAAACATTGAAAAGTATTAAAAGTTCATCGTATATAATCAAATGGAAATGGCACATAATCTATATTTAAGCAGTGCTTATGTATGTGCAATAATAATAGGGATTTCAAAGAGAGGGTGGACATGACCCTCATTTCAAATTAATACTATGCTAAGTTGGGAGATAATTCGTTTGTAGTAGAGTATTGAATCTACGTACACGTGCCCTAAAACAAGTCGTGGACAGGGCGTCAGGGAGCGTGCGACGCACCCTCACTATCTAGTTACAATCGATAGAATGGGGTGGAAATTTAGGACTCTCATGTCCACATCTACACCTATGTACATTTTGTTGCAGATTTTTTTCAAAGGTGGATATAAAATTACTATATATTCTAATAGTTCGAAAAAGAAATTATGAAATATGTTACTCGATTTCCCGTGGGAAACACTAGTTTTTTATATTGCATCTCTGAAACACTTGGCATTTGACATATTCAATAAGATAAAATGTCAACTACACACTAAAAACACAAAGACTCCGGACTTAACCTGATTTTGAAATGTCTGTGTTCAGCAGGAGTTTCATAAAGTCGATAAATGGACTACGCAATAATTTGCTAATTGATTTTACGATATTTAATTACATATAACAATAACTGTAACATGTTAATAAATATCTACAACTTTTATTACTCTAAAGAAATCGTTTCAAAGACTTTGCAAGGAGAAGAACTATCAAAACTCATTTGTGGAACTTCGACATCAATATATGAAAGGCGCAAGCCTGTACGCGTAGTTACGTCTACACAAATGATCAACTTAACGTTGTTATTTTTCCATCTACTCGCCAAGAGTTTCATAAAAGAAACAAAATCGAATTAATTTTCAATGTAACAGTGTACAAATGGATATTGCGAAATCGTTTGGATTATACTTTCATTTAAAGCTTACATATCAATACTGGGATAAAACTAATTTTACGAATTTTAAAATTAGTCTAACGCCATGTGTAATATTCGCGTAAATTTAAGATATCAATTACGTACAGAAAATTCAACAATATTTAACCATAGAAGTTAGTATAAAAAAAAACGTCGGACGCCTTGTTCAAATAACGCTGTCAGTTGTCGATTTTTGACAAGCGCTTAATTAGGGTTCCGTTTCGTTTTACGCGCAACAAATTCGCCATTGAACAAGCTTACCGCATTTTGTTGTGCAGAAATAAAGGGAGCCCTTCGGATTTCTCTTTGAGAGGCTTTTTTCTGCATAGTCAGCCATCAAGTACTTCAGCACAGTGTCAAACACAGACACCGAGCTTGGAGTAATTGAGACATCGTTTTCATTTTGTTAATTTATTTATTTTTTATTTATGGTGAAAAAGGTATTTAATAGCAATCCAAATGCTTTCACGGCTTTACGTATTCTTTCTGTTTATTTAATCAATACAGTATACAAAAATACATTTTACTTTTTACATTTTGTTAATTTTTTAACTTACTTGTTACGTCAGAATAACAATTTATGCTATTAATAATTATAACCACTATACTATCTATCTATATCTATATATATCTACTACCAATAATAAGTGTATGCTCTACATAACAGTTCCCATCCGAAGCTGTAGATAAAAAAAAGAAAGCACATAACCTATTATTTGTAAAGTACGCAGAACTTATTATTACTTTTTTATCTGTGGATGAACGAAAACCTGTTTTGTCGCGCACAAAACAAGGTTTATAGTGAAATGTACATTAAATGCAGACAGGCGGATTACTTTATTAGTTATTTAATCCGCACCCTTATGTGATGTCGACTCACACACACTTATAGATACGGGGTCGTGTTGGAAAGGGATAGTTATATACGTAGGGGGCTTATAGAATACAAAAGGCAAATTGGTTTCGCCGTCGCCCCTTACAATTGCAGCGGGCTTTGACACGTGCTCGTCGGTCCGGGGATAAGCCCGTAGTGGAAATGAGAAAATCTACAAAGGGCAGCAGGGATAGCGTTTAGTTACGAAGAGGGCAGTCGCAATCGCCCCTGCTTGGGCATTAAATAGGGGCAATCAAACGCATACGTGATGCGAAACATGTTCAACTGTTAATACAGTGCAAATTAAGAGTCGTTTGTATTAAGACCTCGGTTAATACAAAAAATCACTATTTCTGTTCGTTGGAAACTTAACTTAAAGGAAAGAAAAAACAAATAAAGCAGTCTTCAAAGTCATCTAGAAAAGATTTACGTCAAAAAAGGGCATCATCACGAACGTATATGATTCTTGACATATTATAGTTTGAAAGAACTAGCATATGATTGCGGTATATGGTGTGCGGTGTATATTTTATATTTATATGTAAATAACAACTTAAAGTGCAAACTGTTACAGATAAATTGTTTAAAATAGATCGGTTAAAATATCAAGCGAAAGTCACGTTCGACTAAGTTTTCTCAGGATTCCAAATAGTCAGTGTCCCGGCCCATTGTGTTAATTCCTTGTGTAAGATATTTTCGAACATGCTTTATGTAAGTAAATAATTTTTCCCATTATAAATATAAGATTTTGATGTGCAGCATCTATTGGCGCAGCTTGACAGTAAAATCGTCTAGTATGTTGTTACGGTAACCGGCGTGACGCTTTAATGGCGTTACGCTCCTTCTACTTCACAGACTCTCTCGTGTGCTCATAGAGCGCGCAAAACATGTTCCTATACGCGTAGTGTCGCCTAGCAATGATTTATTGAAGGTGAACAAATAAATTACTTAAATATATTCCATAAGTGTTATCACGAAAAATGCTGCTTAATAAGGGTTGTGATAGTATTGATATTAACTTGAACACCTTGTTTTTTCCGAGTTACAAACTGATTGTAAGTAGTAAGTGATATATCGATGGAATATAAGCTTCTTAGTCATAAATAAACTACCCCCTGAATAGGAAGGATAAAAAGAGCGAGAACGAGGTATTATCGTGGAGAACATTATTTTCTGCTTGCTAAGTTATCATACATGGCGCAAGGGATAGACGGAGGCGTGATTACAGTTTGATGAATTTCATTACGCTCTCAAGACTGCAACCTAACTAAGGTATGCAGAAATAGACATTGTCAATAACTTTTCTTAATGTTATATAAATATTAAGAATCAACCATTTGAAATATTATTTTTTTATTTGGCGCTTAAAAAAACAATTAAAAAAGTGTTATATTGAGATTTTTTTTAATAATAAGCCATCAACTTCTATTGCGACGGCTTCATTACGTTCACAATTATAGAGCGTGTTATTTGTTTTACTCTGCCTAACCGTTTATGAGTTAAGATACGTTATACGTATAAGCTTTATTCTAAATGGAATATAACTGTAATTACTTATTTTCTATTTAGAATTTAAGTCGTATTTCGTATGCTATGAAATACTTAATGTGAGATTTGATGAAATATTCAGCATCGAGAGCGGAATCTGCGTACGTAACTCGATTCACGCTTTAAGTGAATTCTTATACGTTTTGTACATTTTAATATTTTATCACTTAGACCTTCTATACGAATATTGTACTGCCACCTGTCAAGGAACATCGCGTGCGAGGGGATTTCATCGAACCCTTCCCACCTAACCTGTCTCTAACATATTGAATATTGGCACATTCGCGGAAAGTATATTATAATTTTCATACATACACAGCGTATCGAGTTTTGAGGAGTAAATTGGATTCTATATATAGTTTATTTTATATTTTCCTTATAAAAAAAATAGAAAAACGGACCACCGAATGGTTGTGCCTACTAACCTAGGCAACAGAAGAATTGCTGGTTGGTTGGTATTATTTACAATATGAAAAAAAGGGGAGGTGATTGGAAATATACACACCTCACTAGACGATAAAGCTGGGTAGGAATATGATAACTTTAAATTTGGTTTATGTTAATCGAGATAAAAGGTTCAGAGCTTGAATAAAAAGAATCATCCTGTACACGCTCGACCCTTTTAATACCCTTGACATCGGAAGGGGTCCCGCGGGAAGTAATGCGAAATAAAAATAACAAGAGATTAATAAAAATGCCGCCATTTTGAATGAGTATGACATCAGACTGAATTTAGTAAGAGTTGTAATTGCATTTCATTACTTTTTTATATTCCATTTTCTGTTGTCCTTCGCAAATTTAAACAAAACCGATTTCGATGAACTGATAAGTATTCAAGTACCAGTAAGTTAAGCATGAACCTTATGCAATAACTTATGATTCGCGCGCAAGGTTTTTGTGTCGAAACAAACTTCCGTCTGGCGTAAATATTAATTTTAAGCTCTTCTGTATTACAGATCGTAAATGTTTTGTATAGTCAATGTCCTTATTTTTAAATATTTTAGCAATGGAAACATAAATGTATTTTTTTCTTTTTTTGTGTTTGGTTGCCAGTATAAGTGTTAACATATGCGTTCTTGTTTTGCTCTATAATATCGAATGCAGAGTCCTTTTCGATCATTCACCTCGGCCGCTTTGTTGCAGCTGAACTCGAGTGCAGCCTGCACGCACGTATCCTCGCCTCGACTTACCTGCAAAAGAAAAAAACATATTTAAATATTATGGCGTTCAACAAATTCCAACCAAAGAGTATATTTATATCAAGATTTATACGTTAAACTTTAAAATAGATAATCGTTTTAAGATCCATGTAATAAGATTATTAAAACTTTCGTTTCGTTCTTTCCTGTCAGTGCGAGATGGATCCCGACTCATGCTACTCATCCTGACGAACGCGAATAGGTCCGAATCTAGTCGCTACCGACACCGATTGGATACGAGGTAAGCTTACCTTACCTTATAATGGCTATTTTGAATATTTCATCAACATAATTATTGCATACACTAAAAAAACCATCATTATCACAGCTTTAATACATCTGTCACTGTTTTAAAGAGGCCTCCCCCCTCATCGAGTCCCTTACAGACTTTTGTTTCATCACCAAAAACACACAGGTAATCGACGACCAGAGTTAAAACTTTCTAATACTTAGGAAATTGATTGCAGTCATTAACGATGAATTAAAAATAAATAAAAATGAATGGTTGGTTTAGCAAAAAATTGGCATTGAGTGTCATCGCGTCTGGCAATACGCCAGCCAACAGCGGGGCCCATTCTTTGATATTCAAAGGAAGGGGCGAGAAAAGTAAAGAGGTAGGAGAATTTGCCTATCGTTGGCGTTGCTGGCAACAGCCGAACCGACAAGTTGCTCGTATATCAGCTCAGTCAATTTCCTCGGTTTAGCTTATTTAAACAGCATTTTCATTTAAAAATAAAAGATTTTTGTTAAATCTTTACACTTAAAAAGTTCTTAAAAAACCCAGCGAATTATTATTTTTATATTTCAGTATTCAATTACAACTATTTATGCCCGACTGACAGAGTTGTTTTTAGCAAGTAATTTATGTGACCTGTAGTCTAAGCGGCTTAAAGGACTTTAAAGGTTGAGGGTGTTATTTCAGTCGCGTTCTTTCCTGGAGAGTCATGGGTGTCAGTCACTCAGATTTATGGTTTTTTAAATGAACGCCAAATTTTTAACATATAGCCCCGACCAGGATGATTGTCCTTAATTTGCCCATGTCACATAAATATACCCTCTTTCCAAAATTATTGACATTGGGGAAAACTTTATTTGTTATACATTAAACTGTTATTCTGTTGTTGTTAATTTAATTATATGTTTTAAATCAGCAAGTTAAATTTATTTATATACAATTTAGTGATTTTTACAAAGAAACGTTAGTTAAAAATAACAGTTATAAATGTCAAATAATGTTCTCCCTAATATTATATTGGTGTAATTAACAAGTCCTTATTCTCTGTTAAACGTTTTTCTACCTAAAGTAGTTTAACAGACAATGAAATAATTACAATTCCCGTCCTGTTATTTATTTGCCAAACAAACAATCGCGTCCGCAATACGCAGTACGGATTTAAGGGAAAATCCGTCGGAAACATTTGATCCAATATTGGATCACATTATCTAACACGCTTACAAGCAATCAGAATTCGAAACAGCGCCGCCCCAACATCCCTGTAAGGACTCCAATAAAGGAATAGTTTTTTACTGTATTTTGCCAAATTGTGATCCTTTGTTCCGTTATTAAATGGCATTTCTCTACGTCACATTTTAACTGGAGTCTGTGTCTAAAATTACACGATTTTCATTGGCTATAAACCGTTTATATTTACTTTATAGGGTATAAAATATATTTCCAACTTAATAGTCGTACTTAATTTCGGTTGTTAACAGATTTAACGAAATATAAATATAGCAAGCATTACTTTTGCAGTAGCTTTGAAATCTGCTCGACTTAAATAACTAATATAGGATTTATCTAATTTCACTAACGAATTTTGCGTTTAAATGTAAACACGCTCATAAATTTGTTTATTCATGGTTTAGCTATGCAGTGCATGCAGTTTAATCCTTAATTTAACATCGAGAGATACGTAAATTACTGTCAAATTAAATACATTACAGTCGAAATTCGGATACAACGCCAATAAAATGCACTACCTACATTATAGTGGGAACTTATCTGACAGGAAGCAAGCCAGACTACGTCCAACAAATAAATTGACCGCCCTCACTGTACAACGAGTGGAAAAATATAAAAATTCAACCGGCGTCCGTCCGATACTCTGGAGAAATAACGAAAATTGCTCGGCCCGATATCAACTCGCCTTATACCGAAAAACTTTGGTATTTTTCGAGAATTACCATTTGGTTTACCGAATGTTATATAAGTATCTTGGTACGGAATGGAAATCTGACTCGTATATTCATTTGATTCGGTAGTTTTAAATGGAAAACTTTAAGTGCAGAATTATTGTTTGCTATTTTTAAGAAAGAAACTTATAAATTTATCGCCATCACATGTTATCTCTTAATTGTGACGTCGCAAAGACAGTATGCGGTATTAAATTATTATAACAGGTAGAAAAAAAAACATTTTAAAACCATAAACGTACTTTAAATTTAAAGTTTTAACAATTACATAAATCTTAACTATAATGTTACTGAAAATAACAGAATATTTATATAAAATAGCGTAACATATAAGCAATATATAAAAACCGTATCAAAACACGACACGTAATATTCAAATAAAGTGAGTTAGTCCGCAATTTAAACAGAACCTGTATTTTAACATTTTAAACTGAAAACTAGCCGAGCGAGCGCTGAAACAGTGCACTAAGCTTCGTGACACAGTTGCACCTGTTGATACAGGCGACCTAGATTTTGTCTGTTTAGCGTACCCCTTTGCGAGTGCGGTGGAGTCCTTGCAACATTTTCTAAAAGGCTCTATTCAGACTTATTATTAATTATCATGATATCACGGCAGGCTTGACCGGTCACGCACGATTTACTTAACATATTTATACACAAGTGAGTGGATGTTCATTAAATAACAATAATGAAATCAGAGGTGTGCGAGAAACAAATAGAAATGATTAATCTCTGGCTGTCCCTCTGGGTCGCGGGCGTGAGAGCGCATATTTATTTATTCATGAAATCAAAAAGAAATGACAACCATGCTTGGTGACATACATCATTAAGCGATTTTAGAGATTATTTTACGGCGATTTCCCAGTTAAGAGAAGACTTTACATTATTTTTTGAAAACGTCTATAGGCTTATAAGGTGGTATTAGTATTTGTGTTGTGACATATGACTTCAGCACAAACACCATAAAGTAAAGGTAAATTGAAGTGTCATGTCGAGTCTGGTATTTTTTTAACTATTACTTGTTTTAAAGTTGCGTACATACTTACTACGCGAACTTATTGGATCATACAGTTAAGTCTAGCAAGTACATAAATAAAAAGATTGTACGGTTTAAAGTACTTAAACAACATAATTAGTAATTTAACTATGCGTGTCTTTCTTAAATGAAACGAAATAAAACTAAAAATTTAAATGAAACTTACATAAACCTCGTTCGTGAAATTCTAAAAATACTACCTTCAACGCAATGGATTCATACAATAAAGTTTATGTATTGTTCGACAAAATTTCCACAGATGTCAAATACAGTTCGCGTATTGTTTCAACGGCTTCTTGGAGTTGAACTATGCTTTGTTTTGACGTTATTTATGTTTTAACTATAATGTATTTATTGGCTTATTGTGTGACATTAAAATGAGCTTTTGTTAATAAAACTCAAGGGAGGTAGATTACCTATTATATTCGGTATTTCTAGTGTATTAGGCTTTAAATGACAGCGTTATATCTATAGATTTAAGTAAATGATAAAATCAAGTTCTTCAAAACTATTTTTATAAGCCATTTGTGTAGTTTTTTGGTTATAAACTTTTATTATTTATTTGTTTCTTATTTATGTACAACACGAACAAAGAATACAATTCCACGTACGATATGTAATATTAGATGTTAAATATGTATGTACAGTGTATGATTAAGTCTTGTAACTTATCTCTTAATTTAGCGTATAATTAGTAGTGAAACACCACCTTAAAAACTAATAACCTATTAAACATAACGATTTGATTTCTCACATATTAAAAATATCTATTTTTATTTAATAAGCAAATTCGTTTCCGTAGTGTCTTACATTTTATTAGTGGACGTTTATTCAATTCCCGTGTCGTGCCGTTAAACGATAGCATAGTATGAATGCATGTAAATAAGCCATCAGCTCTGCGTTCAAGTCGGAACGGAAAATGTTTCAGTGAGTGAGACGATTTAAATTCAATGCGCCCACCCGCCCTGTCTCCGTACTATTACGATTCCATTCGATTTAGTTAAAGATTCAACGTCGAACCTGTATTTATACAGCAGTTCTTATATAGTTTTTATTTGAAACTGCTTATAAATCGTATATATAAATAAAATAATAAAGATATCACTGTGATAGATGGGACCCGGTGAGAAATCCTGAGAGATCTTTGGGTAATTTTTTCTTTATTGAAGAAAGTTGTAAACAAGCTAGCGGTTCACCCAATATTAAGTAACCTCATAGAAGCAAAAAAAAATGACTTGCAGAGCGTTATTCATGATTTCATATTATTGTTTACTAATAACTTAGTATTAGGTTTTAACCTTAGATAAAAAAAATATTATCAGCATGGGATGGCTGGAAATTTTTATAATGCTATATCTTACGATAATAGCAGCCCTATATTGATTTTACCAAGGATATGTACATAAATTGCGATCACAGGGGGAGAAAGCACTTAATGTGACAAAGTACCACAATAGAAAGAGGGGAACGCAAATAGATGACGTTAGACGATTTCGCAGCGTGCTGTCGGAGAATAAAATAATATATTTTCCTTCGTAATTACTTAATAAGATTTATTTTTTTATTTTTATTAAAATGAGTCTAGATTCATGGTTCATACTGTTTTATTATTAATTGACAGTAGTAGAGCCCGCAACATCCGATGCACGAATGGACCGGCTCGAGCGGTGAAATAACAAGACCTCACAGAAGACAGAGTGATGAGTGAAGTGCCGAGAGCCTAATTCTGGTCCTCTTCTTCTTGGAAGTTTTGATGGAGGAAGGGATGAATAAAAAAAGTAAATATATCGGTAGGCAACGCATCTGCAAATCATTAGCTTGTGGTTGCGTATGGCCAGCGGTCACTTAGTATCCGGTTTTTTTAAATCAGATGCACATTTCCGTGTTAACATGTATTTTATTGCTAGCTCCGTCGCCCGCTACGAATATATTGTTCAAACAAAACGTTTCCTACGTTATACATAAAGCGCTTGTACAGATTTATTAACTTAGACACTAATATAAGATCGGATAATAAGTCTATTGTCACGTTAATAAACGAACAAAATAACTTGATAATATTCGCTTCTTGTAAACAACAAATTACATCACTAGTCACCCACTCACACAAGCAAGGCGCGCCCCCCCAAAAGCAAACGGCACGGGCGGCAAACAATTGGGGGCACACTTGTTGCTAAATCAACAATGTTATTTTTAGGCACACCCTGTACTGGGGGGGGGGGATATTACAGTATCGTACCGCTTTTTATCGCTTAATAATATCACGGCAGGCGTGACCAGTCACGTACGATTTACTTAACATCTTTATATGCATAAGTGAGTGGATGTTCATTAACATAGCACATACAGTATATGTTTATATGGACTCGGTATAATTTTATATTTTGATATGATTGATTAATTGATGGGCCTTTGTCTTTTCTTGAAATTAGTTGATCTATTGGTAATAACATTTTAATACCTTAAATTAGTAATTAGGTTCTTCTTTTCTTACCGAATATACAGAAACACTGTTCACATAAATCCAGTTGTTAGAAATCATAAAATCGTACTTACAATAATAAATAATTTCCGTTACAAAGTTCAAACACAAGTAGCAATATTTTATGGTCAGAGTAACGAATCTCAGATTGCAAGTGGTCTATCATTTCTGCATTAGTTACGTCTCAGATTGTTTCTAATGTATGTTTAAAGTACGCTAGTTATTATATCGCCAGGTGGCGCTTGTTATTTGTAATATTGCACGGTAATTATGAACAATTACACCTATATTATTTGTAGGTAATAAAGTTTTCCAATAGTATCCGAAATATCAAAAGTTTAAAACCTAGTACATTGTTCATCGTAAAATAAATAAATATACGCTCACACCCGTAGGAGTAGGCAGAGCAGAGATCTAGGCATACAAATTAGTTCGTTACAGGTACTCCTTTTCGCGCCCTTCTTTGGTATGTTACTAAACTGATCGATATAAGTTCTCCTTGGGCGTCCTGCGACGCTGTCGCTCACTTTTGAGAGCACGTCTAGCTATCGCCTACATAATATTGGTGTAATTCAGTAACTATAAGAGAGTAGATGGGTTAACTAAATGAGAATTTCATAAAGAATTTAACCAAATAAATCGCGGTCTACAATATGTCATAAAACCGATTCTGCGGTTAGTAATAACTAAATAAAATCGATTCCCGCTCGGTTGAATCGAGCGTTGGAACTAATGGCGCAGAAAACGGCCTAACTCGATAAATTATTGTCTTAAAACGAGAAGGGCTGTGATTCCTAATATTATAATTTAAAAACTTTTCGCATGATACGTTATGAAAGGTTAAAATAATATTCCCCATTGTATTAGAAAATAGCATGAATTAAAATATTTTTTAAAAGTTGTAACATCATTACAGGTAACCCCAAGATTTTGCAAGAAAGATGTCCACGGGTACTATAAGCTTATTAGTACCAACATATATTTATCTATGTATACATAATAGATGAATATATGTTGGCTTGTAAAGGGTAAATTAGTAATTCGATTTCAGTAACATTGAAATTGAAAGTGGGGTTTCAAAATCGTATTTAAATTCTGTACTCTGCTCACCTATAGGTGATTGATTGGCGTGAATGTTTGTCATGATATTGTAACTAATTTAGTTATTCACAGATAAATAGTATTGAATGTTGTTTTAATATACAATTCATGTTATTATTTTGTGCGGACCAAGTTAATAGCTTTTGAAATTTCAGGTGAATTTAGAATGGTAACAAACTTTAACGTTGCCGTTTCATGTTTCGTGTTTTTTTTTGTGCTTTTTCTCGTTGCATGTTTCGTGTAAAACGAGCCGGAGTTAATTTTCATGCTAGCAACACTGTTATGGCAATCACTGGCAGGAATACATTTTTTTTAATTTCATATCGGGTACAAAGGGAAACTATTTTACCTTCGCATTTCGCAAGTTCGTGTCCGATAGAAATATGTGCTCGTTTCTATTTGTTGCAAAAGTGGGCAAAGGTTTTATTTAGGTTACTTTGCAAATATATATTTTTTAAGTTTAGTTTCAGTATTCGTATGAGCTTTGAAGTATACAGAGAAACGGTTAGATTTTTCGTTTTTGTCCTAGTTAGAATTTATTAGTGTGCCTTTACGTAGTGCATACCTACCGGAACTGAAACGTTTACTTAACAAAAGTATGCAAAATGGAACCATGTGTAAAATCGTCTGGCATGCTTTAACTATGAAATAGTTACCTACATATTAATTAGTATTACTAGCACAGAGACGGTAATTATTAAGAGGTCCGTTATTAATATTAGATACATTTAAAACAGTATTATATAAAATCTGAAGGTCAATATGGTTTATGTATCAACTGGGTAATGAGTAGACATATTGGGTGCCGAAGTTACTAATTATAGCTTATATAATCTGTTGTAACTTTGGTTAATCATCAAATCACAGCAAAAACAAAACATACTGGTGGCTACTATACTAAATGTTCTGTTGGTATTACTTTATTATTTTTGTATTATATATGGTATTTACAATATCGGGTACAAATTATACAAATAAGATAGCATCCGTAAACGAGTAATGTGTGTTTTTAACACGCCTTTAATTAAATCAACACGTTGTACCAAGTTATCCCCACCAACAAACGTTAAAAATTAAATTGAAAAAAGTAAAAATATAAGAACTCGATGGTATAACATTATTTTAACAAATTGCTTAAGTTACATAATGTAACGAAAACGAAAAACGTTACGTATTTGCTTGGTAAATGAGCAGGAGGATCCCTTTAGCGACTCGACTCAACCCGCTCCTTTTCCTTTGCAACTTAAAAAAGTAATTAATGAACTCGGTAAACGTTCTAGTTTCGGTATTAACCATATTAGCTTGAGCCTTCTCGTAATAGCGGGCTAGTAATTTACGTGTACATTAAAATATGAGTAGGGACGTCGTCGGGGGCCAAGTTATTCGGGCCGGCGTCGGAAGTCACGACGCTTTACGTGGCATGATTTAAATACTACGCCGGCCGCCATGTTTTATCTGGCATCTGCTACGTGAGCGGGCGACTGAGCACGGAGGATCTCACACAAATTGAGCTCTAGGTTTGTACAAAATTAATAGCGTTGCTGTTATACATAACGGCGACGAGATAAAAATACAATTTCTGCGACAGCACACTCTCTATTATGATTACGTACGTTAAAATGTACAAATCTTAAATATTTTACAAGAAATATCTGTAATGTAATAGATAGTTTGTTTGACCAGTAGACAGTCTTTGCTTAAAGAAGTGAAAACAAAACGGTTGAGAAGGCGCGGCAATAGTTTAAAAATAAATAAATGAGCGACAAAACAACCCTAGTATGTTACCAATAAAATTCAAAATTAAATACAAGAAAAACAAAGGTTTGTCGAAATTGTTCAACTGTAAATAAGGCTGTTGCTGACCAAATATCGTCTAACGCGGCTAAAAAAGTTTTCACTTCAAAAAAGTGGCGGATTAAACAAGTAACTAGTATATGAAATCGTTTGTTATAAAATGAAGACAAAGTGAATTGAGCGTGGCCTGGTTGGTGACAATCAGTGACGAGTTCCAACTCTCTGATTACATTCGCCTCTGTCTAGAGTTTCGTCTTGGTTTACTTTAATAAATTACTGTTCGCCTGATGGCTGTTACACAACTATGACAACATTGCTCCTTTATTTTAGAACAACTTAAGGACCATAATTGTACTTATGACATTAATAACTAGTGCAGCGAGTCAGAAATATTTTCAGTCAAATGGATTATTTATTTCGTATGTCATAAGATTTTTTTTAATTCTGTGCACACTTATTAGGAGCTGAATCTTTTTTTTTATATTAAAATAGTCTAAGATGATCGACTACAGTCGAAGCCAAAATATTATATATAATGCTTTTAGTATATTCTATGCTTTAATTAGTTAAAGTTCTGTTATGGAAACAAGCAGGAATGTTTTAGGTGAATAAAAATGAAAATACATTATTTCATTGTAAGATATGGTATTTTATTTTGAAATCTATAAAATGTAATAATAATTATATACAGGTGCCATCTATCACGCGCGTACTGAATTAAACGTAACTTTGGTCAACATTCTATCACTAGATGTCAGTGTAACATTATTTAAGAAAACTACAAATATATCATGAAAAATGACAAATCTACTAACTACTAAGAATCTTGAAAGAAAATTAATGAAATGTCGCTATTGGCATTTGTTTTGGCTGCCTGCTCTCTGTTTCCAGTATAAAAAGAAAATGTAGATTGTTTTTATTCCTATAAAACAGCAACCACAATATTATTTGTTGTTCAATTCAATAAAATATTTATTTAAAAAAGACTGCACTACAACTTCAATGGATTGTTTGCGTACAACATTAAAGAAATATAAAGTACTCTTAATAAAATGGTACAGACTTGAAGCAACGAAGTCAAACAGTATAATAACAATAGAATGGTTCACTGTTCGTCGGGAAATTGCAATAAGAATTCCCTGGATACTGGAGACGGGAGAGTAATATCGAATGAAATTTAATACTAGACTTAAAATTTTGTGTTTAAGTTTAAAGGATTTAGGACAATAATTCTGAGGTTTCAGTTCTGTTCCCGCTGCCGCTAAGATGTGACCAAACATATTGTCATCTCAGTTTTTTCAGAGAGAAAGATTATCGGGACAAGCTTATACGGCAGTGGAAGCCCACGGTAAAGAAGACGTGGATGTGGCATTATTAAAATTTATTTTGTTCATAAAAATTATGTTATTCTTTAGACACAAAAATCCCTACAAGTGATACTTGCTTGCTCTTTTCAGTTATAATGGACTAGCATAAAAAATATAGCGCACGTTACTTGTTGATAGACGAGCGTTCTATGTGTCGAAAAATATTTAAAATCGGTTCAGTAGTTTTTGAGTTTATCCAGAACAAACAAACTATCAAATGTTTTCTCTTTGTAATATTAGTATATATGATTAATAATTTATTATTATATTACGTTCCTCCTATTTTTAAGGGGTGCCAAATTTACTGAACTTCGAGGTTGCCGGTGTACAATTAAAATAATTTCTCAAGGTTCATAGTTTAAGGTAGATAGACATTTCATAGGCTTGGCCCCTTCGTTAGCGCCAACATGGCGGTACGTCGAGTTAATTTTACAGCTCCTAAACACGAAAGCGTGGCGTTTGCGGTGAACTTCGTTATTTATTAACAAAAACGACTGCCTTTATTGGGTGCTGGATACGAACTTTAGGGTTGTTGGGTAATTTTATTGTGGGATATAAAATATATAAGGAAACGACGACTTTTTTAGCATAAATCACCAAAATAAAAAAATTGAATTATTTTTACTGTGCATGTTAAAAAAAATAAGTAATCCAATTATCAAAATATCCTTAGAAGCCTTTCTAAATCTCGTTTATTCATCTTAATGATAAAGGTCACATATGTATCGCCTAACCTTGATGCCCCTCTTTGTATTGCTTTTTTACTGGACTTGACTTCAATATAGAACATTTTTATTGGGGCTTTATGTCTGTGATAGTATGTTTAGTAACGACATATCACCAACAGCTATATCTGTATATTTATAGGTTAAGGGAAGTGACTTATTTTTAATACGACCATCTCAAGATGCACATTAATATGGCGAACGTGATTGACGGCAGGCATTGCTCCAAACCGTTCTTCTGAACACTACATGAACAATGAAATAATTCTAAGTTCATTATAAATCTTCACAATATGTTTACTAACCGTTACTATATTGTTTGATTTAAACACGTGAGAACGTAGTATTTCATTATTATTATTTATTGTGCGACTGAATATAAATACAAGAAAGTTGAAAAAAGTACATTCCCATAATAAACAAAGACCGTTATGTCAACTGAAATGTCTTAAGATTACAATTCCGAAGGGACTATGGTAGGGGCGATATCTCAACTATTGTTCGCTAGGCACCTGACCGTGAGAGTGCGGGTTCGAAGAATAAGGGGGACAGGGGTCGTGTATAATTGGTTAATGGTGTCAACGGTGCATAGATAAGGGTAGCTTTAACGTACTTTTATCTAGGATTAATTTATGTCAAGTTAAAGAATAGGTAAAACGTTGTCTTTTTTACAAAACATGCAAATTAATCAGGTTTTATAGAAAAATTGTAACTATAGATCTCATGTGTGTGTGTGAACTTTTTACGGCACTGCAGGCTGAATGGCACATTGGTTGACGATACGATCGATAATGTCGTGAGTTCGAATCCAACATTCTACTATTAAAAGCTCTTCATCGTAGTTTCTTAATTATATATTGCTTAATGTAGAGTGTAAGCTTGACAAACTGTTTACCATATTTACAAACTTTACGGCGCCAACAAAGAAAATATTGTAGTTTACAAAAATCAACAATGCATGACTAAATACAATTTGACATTGCCGCCAATGAGAACTTGCTTCTTGCAGCAAAAAATTAAAACGATTAGACATTGTTACAATAAAACCCTATAAAATATTTTTTCTTATTACAAGCTGCGCTCCGCGGTTTTGCTCGCCGTGCAATTTAATTAATCCGAGGCTTTCCAGCCTAAGCTGAACCCCATTTAATATGATTGATCATATGGATCTAAGCCCAACTTACAATGAATGAACATTAATTATACAAAACCTATCTTAGTGCTCGCTCTAAGTAATAATAGAAATATCTGTGCATAATTTCTAGTCTCTAAGCCCAGTAGTTGAGTGACTGGTCTTACGTTTACTAAAACTACGAGGAAGGTTAGGAAGGTTACCTCGATAAGACTGTAGCAATGAATTGTGAAGAGAACTACTCGTGTATAATACGATCTGAGGCCGATGTCGTTATAGCAAGCTTGCACATGTCGTCATAGCAAGCAATAGCAATATAATAAATATATATTTTTTTTAGAATAAAAGTACAAAAAAGTTTACGTCGTGTTCATGACGAGGTATTATTTTGTCTTAAGACAATTTTGCAATTATTTAAAACAGAAGACGATGTTGATATTACCTACATCTTCAGCTATTATCCAAAAATAGGCTTTTACGTTAATTGTGGAATATGTTCTTAAAACCGAAAATATCAAAATTTTCGAGAATTATTTATTTTTATTGTTACTACTATTCAAGTTATAGAAACAATGCACCAGTGTTGTCATATCGTCCATTTCAAAATCATATCTATTCAAGCTTTTTGTTTTTGTTTATGTGGTTCCGAGAAAAGTCATAAAGGATTCACGGCCATAAAACTAAAGAGCCGGTAAACAATTTTATCACAGCAGCAACTCATATTTACGGTCGTTGCACCTTCAGTCATCGCACGCATCAATTCTCGGAAACATAAGACGATGACTCAGCACTTCCCAGAGATGCGTTGGGCCAGCAGTATACAACATATTCAACACATTTCAAACTTTAAAATGTACAAATGCACGAATCTGTTTTGGTAATAAAGCAGCGCTTGACCACAAGTTCACCCTAAGTGGCGATGTGTTTGAAAGATATTACGCAATCATTAGCCTATTCGCTTTTATCAAAATACTCAGTATGGTAACCTATTCCTTATTTTTTATAATTTACGCTGACTAGTCTGTATTTATGTTACGGCCAGGAACATGTTTTCTATTAAATGGTACGGATTGTTTTAGAAGACATATCTTCAGTGATAATAGCAATAAAATTGTTAGTAGTAATTTTAAAGGTTGATTCACCACGAGCTACGCAATAAAGAATAACAACGCAAGGAAACTTAAATGTCAAATATTTCGATTATGAGTTTAGATAATTCACACTAGGCCTCCGTAGCAGACTAAACACATATTTAATATATGTAAAAATTAACGTGTGTGTCGCTTTATTTCACTTTTTAGCCAAACTATGAGCAATTCGGAGCGATTTTGTTTGTGGGTGATGTCACATGTCACAATGGTGGTTGCATGTTGATGATTGTAGGGGTGTAAAGATAAGAGGGTTGAATTTTTTATTTATATTTTATTATCTGACATGTTCCGGGTCGATCTATAAGCTTCGAGAATAATCTGGAAAGCTCTAAAATGTATTAAACTGTTTTATATAAATTGAAAAAGTTTATATTGAGTATAGAATATTGTGGATAAATTTAGAATAAAAAAAACATTGAAGCGAGTGTTCGCAGCCGGTTAAAACATATTTATAAACTCTAAAATATCAATTTCACCAAGATAGTGTAATTATTTTAAATTCGATAAAGGTATAGCTAAAAAATATCCCAATAACATTCAACAGAAATACATGTTACATTCACATTCATTCAAATTAGTCAAAAATTAGGTCCAAATTATATGTGATCTTGTTACAAAAACAGTAACATAGAAGAGGCTGTCGGAGGTCATTAAAAAAAACCGCGTGACCGCTGGTGGCAACCCTACTCACGAGGAAATGAACGTAATTAATTTGATTAATCGCGAGAGGCGTCTCCGCGGCATTCCAACGATGAGTAATGAAGGACAAAGGCGAGAGAATTCGTCTTCTTTTCCGATGTCGTTGATCCGTTCTTTTACACTTCCAGTTAATGCACTTCCGACCTTATGTATAGACGGTGTGGTAGCAAAATAGAATTCGCGGGGAGACAATGTAAAGGGATTAAAAATGACGCGGCATGAAAATAATAGAATAGGGCTGTCAACGGCGGAAATGTAATTGAATATAATTTTTGTTTATAGCGGAGGCGAACCTTTCTCCCAGGCCCTTGAGCTCAGTAACTCAAGCTAAGTTGCTTTTAAGTCACACAATACTGTGGATACATGCCCAGACATACCTTTGTTATCCGAATATGTATAGTACACTAGTCACTCGCCCCAGCTTCGCCCGGGTACCACTAATTATGTTAATCCAATACCAAACACAGGAATGTGATCTGGACAATCCCTGTAAATTTTGTCGACATCGGTCTATAGGTCTATGGGGAACTTACATACTTCGCTTTTTATATACTATTTTTTCATAAAAAAAGTATCCTATGTTACTTCTAGTACCTCCAAGAATATGTGTACAAAGTTTCATGATGTTCGGTTGCGTAGTTTTCGCGTGAAAGCGTAACAAACAAACTTACATTCACATTTATAATATTAGTAGTGAAGTAGTGATAACATGTACTAGGCAAAAGGGCCAAATTTATAATTCGATAAACATAGGTCCGGAAGGGCTTTTAGAACTATTAAGTGTTGCACAAAGTAGCGTTAACATACAAAAGTGCTATAACGACTTAAGCTATAAATAGCAGTTAATGTAAGCTGCTTTAAATAATCTGAGATGTTGTGACATCGGCTACATATCCGCAATGTTTTAACAATTAAGCGTGTAAGTGAACGAAAGCTACGCGGTAACGTTACGCAATAGAAAAAAAAACTCGTTCCTATATATTGAAGTAATAATTTTGATTCCACAAGGCATAACGTTCGAGACAGAACGGTGTCAACGTTCTAAAGTAAATTTAAATTAACGTTTACTTGAATATTACGATCGATCGTAAAATTAAAACCGTCATAGGCTTTTATTACTTAAGCATTTTATCAAGAGTAAAAAAAGTTAGCAATACTTTCTAACATTCAGACACGCAAAGAGAATAACAGGTAGATGCGTGAAAGAGATGAGCATTCGTCTTTTCTCTATTAACTATCATTTAACAGTGCTTAAGGGCTTTACTTTACAAAAAAGACAAGAAAGGATAATAGGAATTAACATTGTATAGTGTTAATACATTTAATAGCAGGTAGCAACTTCCACGAAACAATATTATATTTGCGGTTCCTTAAATAACTATTATGCTATTTCTGTGAGAAAATTATAGTTAATATTTCGTTAACTGATAGCAAAGTTACGTTTGTTTCGAAGCCTCTAGGGTAAGGGAGTTTGTAAATAATGGAATAGAAATTAAAGCGGTTAGTCATGGCAATTGTCTTTGTATATTGGGGGCAACGGTCCTTAGTTATTGTTCTGTTATTTAAACCACGTGTTGGATGATCTCACGTTGGGATGTTATGTCTATAAAATGTGTCCTAAATATATAAGAGTACGATATCAACTTGTGAAACGCGATCCTGGGCGTTTTAAACTTTAGCACAATAAAAATATTTTAACATATGAGTATGAACCGTGCAGTTCGCCTAGAACTGTTACTAGTGGTTTGCGCAACATATGGTAAGGCCGGAGTGAACCCGGAATCTCTAGATTTGGATTCCGGCAGGTTATCGCGACTGTTTAGCTTATGCGTTTATATTAATGGAAATCTCTAGCAAATTGACAAACGAAACGTCGTGAAGATATTCGAACTAGGAAGCCTGGAGCGTTATTTGTCAAAGTCGTTAATCAAATCGATCCCGACTGCCAACTGAAATCTAAACAGCAAATCCGGCAACGCGGCTTTTTGGCAGCGGGCGCTGTGATAAGCGGAGCGTGGAGTTTTTGTTATAACCATTATATTAGTTTAATTTCACATCGTTTGTTATTTTATATTATTATTAATTATTAAGTAGTAATTTAGTACTAAGTATTTAAATACAGCTGTTAATGCACTTCTTCTTAAGCTGTATGTATACAAATAATTATATAAACTTAGTACATATTAGATGCAGCTCCGTGTCAAAATGTTCAATATTTTTTCATTTGAATAAAGCAGGGGCAAAATAGCAAGCAGAAGGCACGTTGATCAGTTAAGAAATGATGTACCCAATGATTAAAAATAATTGAAACACAAAATACTTATTGACTATATTAAGTAGGATATTATTACACTTATTTTATTTAAAATTAATTAATTCAATTTAATTTTCATAGTTAGCTATGCACATTTACTGTGTAATTTCGTTGCGATAAAAAAAACACAAAGCTCTAACTCATGAAGTAGTTTAAACATTCGGAATGTAAATGAATGCAATTTCTTAATATTATTGCATCGAATTTAAAGAATAGCAATAAAAACGCACCCTAACATAGACTTGCACTAATAACTATTTGAACAATCGCATGGAGGAGTTGGATCCACACGTAATCCGAGCTCTGCCCTCGATCCTCAAAAATTTGTATCGTGCCGAATAAAGTTTAAATATCCCATTATCACATCGTGTCAATACGTTAACAGTTATATTGTTAACTACATTGGTGTATGTGAAGGGAGACTTAGAAGATACACTGAATGATTTGTCTTCGGAGGTATTTCCCAACCAATAGGACATATGAGAACATCGAGACAGGCCGTATAAGAAATTAAAGACAGAAACGGGGAAGGTACGAAAGCAATACGTCGAGAAGCAATCACAAAACATCGTTTCTCTTTGCTGCAGGAAAAGCAATTCCATTGAAAGGCCAGCGGGAACTAAATACGAAACAACCCCCGCGTATAAAGTGAACTAACGTATGTCTACCAATTGAATTGGATTTAATGTGTTAGGTGAACACCGTACAATGGCGCGGCGGCCACTTTGAAATTGGAAATCTCGTTGCTCTATCATGTTTACTGTAATGACGTACATCTTTCTTTCGACAAGCACTTACAAATTGAATTATACATAGAGTAGTAACCGAGAACTAGTTGACGATGGCTTAGTCTTGAAAACATAATATCGGTTTTGTTGCAGAGTCCATCGGAACTGCATAATATAATATCTATCAGCAATAAGCGTGTCGTCATCGACAAGGATTAGACTAGCTATCACTGTCCTTTGTACTAGTATGTATGATATAGATATGCTTAAAGATGCAATAGATACAGACGAGGAAATCGATTGTACCCAAGTAATATAGACACACAACACTGATTATTCTATTTATATCTAATATTAACAGTCGTTGATGTGACAAAGAGTATAGTCAACCCATTTCGAAACTAATAACGAACCTCTTTCGGGGTAAGACCTCGAAGGGAACCTTGCAAGTTATACGTACCTGAAGTATTTTTAATGATCAATAAAAGAAATAATTTTATTTAAATAATTTGTTCCTGTTTGAATAGCACGTACAGAAACCCATTTGAATGGAGAACCTCTCTCGTATTTGATGTAGGTTAAAACTATCATGGTAACAAATCTCACGCGTTGCCGTTACCTAACACGCCGTACGTGACACGATCTCTTGACAATGAACTGCGTGGGCATAATATAATAGGTAAGGATTTTTTACGTTGGCAACACAGCCTACGCACACATCAATTAAGGTAAAATAATAAGTGATATAACATTAAAATACATAAGTGTCCTCAATCACCCCCACTATATTGTTACTTGATCTCGTCAAAAAATGACAAATAACTTTATTTGTGTGCGAGATGTAGGCGTATCTCTAAACAGAGCGAAGAACTGATAAACGAAAACAAAGAAAATTATTTTTTAGGACATCAAAATGTAATTTTGAACTAAACACGAAGAAATTAATAAAGTATGTTTAAATCACTATTTTAATTTAATATAACAATTAACGTGTTAATGAAAAAAAAACACATTACAATAAAACACAAAGAAGCATAAAAACAACCTTCAAAAGAATATTAGAACGTATAATGTTGACCGTTATTTCAAACCAAAGTTCGTTCTTCAATATTTGTATCCACCTACATAGACAATTAAATTTAAAGTCAAAACCGGAATACTATGCAATTATTATTGTTCACTTTTTAATTATTTAATTTCTATTAAATAACTTAGTTTATTTCGTATATATTTTTTATTTCACTTAAAATAAAATCAAACAATTTTAATTTATAAATACATCGTCTTATATCCCACTACAGATTCTTATCATTCTATACTTTGTTCTGGAACATTCTATAAATATGTTACGTTACGTTTACGTTCCGTTAATGGACAAATTATAATAAAACCACATTAATATAAATGAACAAAAACTGTTGGCGTATAATGGAATATTTCAGTGCTGTCAGCATTTATAACCTAAATTACCAACAATAACCTAATTACAATAAATATTATTGCTTCACATAACACGTGAAACTTTCGCACACAAGGCTTTGTTATTTAAGTCTAAAAAATATGCCGCAACGTGCGTGATTACTGGCTTCACTCACCTCAAGTTATATAATAATTTTGTTATGTTAACAAAAAAATACTTAAATGTACTAAAATACTTATATTTAATTATAAGACATAACAAAGACATTCCTTTTACGACATATAGCCATTAGCTTGTTTATAATATATAAATATAATACACATTAAACGTGTAAAAGAACTTTTAAACATCTACGAGTCGTAAAAATTATTAACGGACAAACTTACCAAAGCAATCCAAATCCTTTCATTAAAATCAGTCTTGTTTTTCAATTGTTATTATTATATTATCCAAACGACACAATTCTTATAAATTAAACTATTAATTAATTCTTAACTATTCCACACTAGAAGCTTATACTACAAAAATACAAAAAATTTGGATACAATGACTAGATATCAAAAGGAGCGCGGGAGCACAACCGTGCGCGGTAACGGTCGAAGCATAACTGACAGAGGGGGTCAAGTTTTCGGAAAAAAAAAGTAGAACTGCAGGCAAAAGCAGTCATACGTTACGGCTGAGATGACTCCAACAAAAAAAGACCCTAAATATTGGAATCGAGCGCTTCTCAAACACGCTGTGGATTTTTCATTGTAATAATTTTTTTAATTTAATTTGCCTTTTTACATCATTTTTTTTAAGTACGTATCCAATTTAAAATAGCTTTTGAATATACGGGTAATGAGTATCGATTAAATACTTGATATTTTTTACACTTCTACGTTTTTTTTATATTTACTTAATAAAAGTAACTACGTTTTCTTATTATTTATATCTCAAAAACCATCAAGGTCATTTTAATACTTTAGTCATGGCACCTTTTTTACAATGATTCGTACATTCTAGTTTTCAAGGTTAGCTCGATCCGTTCAATGTACCCGAACTCCATGACCTTGCATATGTTAATAAAAAAAAACATAACGTATTTAACGTTTAAAATGACCACAGGGCCGTCAATTATATTCTCTTGAGTTTTAGGAACGTAATACCTTATAACTTAGACAATAGGAATGACATTGAATGAACTGCATGGTGGTCAAAATTAAAGTAATTAAAACATTAGCTAGCCTATTATTAAAAACAGTGGCGGTTATCAAATTTCGATGTAGGATCGCTCACAATCTAATTGAAATAAAAAAATATATACCTACAAATTAAAAAATCCCATAGCAGGTGTACGAACTTACTGTATAAATCTATTAAAAAACAATTTACATGCAATCATTGCTCATATCCAATCAGATTGGATACGATAATTCGCAAATGATGACTGCTGCTTAAGATTATTGGCCTTCAGTATGTGGAAACCCTGAAAATAATATCCAATACATCAGTTTAGATCAGGCCAAGGTTTTTGTTGTGATTGCCTTACATGATCACGAAATAATGACTGCAGTTAACACGGTTTCTATTTTACGAATTTTCGTAATTATTGTAATAATTTCGGTTTCATTCTGTTGCCTTTTGTGCTATATCGTTAAAGGAGATATATGGCATTGTTTGGGTGGCCATAGCTTCATCCTCTTTTGTTAAAAAGCTTGTTGCAGATAAGTGCACACGTACGATAATATCCCATTTTATAATTAATAGTGAAGTTCTTAAGACGATAGATAAGCAGATAATTTAAGAAAAACTTGACAAAAAATACATAGTTAATAACGAATCTATAAAGAATACATACGAGTATGGTACTAATAATGTATGACATTTAAATCCTGTAATATATTTATTTCAAGCATACGAAAGAATACGTTGACGAGGTTTACAATAAATCAATTAATTTTGTGCGCTTGTAGACCAGGGGTTACTAGTGCATAAAATGTTGTGAATAATAGAAGTTTGAGAAGCGCGGTCCGTTAAATTCGAGTTTAGCAGCTGCTGGGTAACTCACACGCAAGCAGCCCCATACGCATTCGGGGCTTTGTTACACTCGTGTGAGTCATTGTGATAATGTATTGTTCTATACTATATAATTTTATGCGTAGGGGTGTAAAATCATTAACCTTTTTTTCCCTAACGCTATTGATTGGTTCAATTTACTGATGATATTGGGGTTGGTTTTATTACTTTCTATTGTGGCGACATCTGTACCGTTTATAAAATGATCCAGACAAAGTAATAATTTAAAAATATGCATAGGATTTGATAAAATCATGGTAGTAGTAGTTTAAAGTATTCTTATATAGTTATTATAATACTCTTGTTATAATAATTGGAGTGCACGTTTTGCATTAAATATATCAAATAATTATTAAAACCATTTAAATTTCCACGCATTGTTAGGTAAAACCGCATAAGATAAACCTGTCTTAAGCGTAAAGTCTTATCTATTACGCAACAAGTTACTTAATCTTTGACTGGGACATGAAATGGTATATTGAATATCCTTTCTATTTCGGTATTCTATGATGTCCGTTGAACTTTGAATAACGAACTTCGAATCGAGAAGCTTAAGGCAGGTTTTGATGTACATACTAAAGAAACGTCCAAGAAATTATATTGCTATGTATTCACAAAGAGATTAATATGGCATCACAAAGGTCTAGCTATGGTTTTTTTAATAATCACTTAGTTATCAAGGGTGATCTTTAGTCTCTTGTAATGTTTGAATATCAAATCATTAATCTGTAGTTACATATAGCGCTCATCTAGTACTATTCTTATATAATACATTAGTTTATTTTCTTCATTGTTTGGTAAATATCACATCGACAACCCAGGAAGAATCGTAATGTTATACAAAAGCTAACCTGGTTGACTATTGGCTACCCTGGGGTAATAAGAAGCGGCTAGTATAAATTTAGAAGAATAATAGGAGATATCAGATGTATGACGATTTACATCATCAAAATTGGTAAATAAAACTGAAGTGTATGTACATATCTAATAACTAAATTATATTTCTATACACAATACACATGATGTATTTAATTTTTTTTGTTATTTTGTCTGTCCGGTTGTTCCGGGTAATCTCTGTAACGGTTGGACGAATTTTGGTGGGACTTTCGCTGGCGGATAGGTAATGTAAGAAAGGACATGGGCTAAATTGTGTAAAAAAATCAAAGTGGTTATACTATCTATGCTAAAATATAATATAATAAAGCTGCTACGTGAATGTAATCGGATTTGAGAAAGTCTTTTTGCTATTAACATCCTAAAAATTACGAGGGGACAAAAAGAAAAAAAAAGTTAAGCGGAAGGAACGGCTGTCGATGCGGCTAGTAAAACGCAGGCTGTCTAGAAGCAAGTTTATTTATGTGGCTATCTGAAGAGGCCAAGTTCATCAGAAGATGATGCAGGCGCACGACGAGCTTGTTCAATTTAACAACGTTAGTGGAAGCTGTATGTTTAATAGACTTTTGGTATATTATTGCAGATATACTCTATGTTTCTTAATGCTTACCTTGTTACTCATCATTGGCCCAACGGGTGGCCGTTTCCGAATGGGCCGCGTGTTTGTCTTTCCGTGATCCCGAACAGTCCTATAAACAAAATTGGGTTGTTTTGGACATTGTGACACACCAAGAGACATAATTGTTTATAATGTTACTTATCAATCATTATGTCTCGTGGCCGTTTTTACATAGTAACTATAATTCAGTAGCAACGTAACGTTGATTATGATATATAAAGGATTATAAAATTTCTGGTCTTTTGGTGTCAGTGGTCAATTGACATCAACTGTATGTAATATGTTTACTATGGGGTTTGTATTTAGGATGCCCCACAGAAATGGTCACAAAGCCATATGGGGTGGTAAAAGCAGACAAGTCATCTGATCCAATTTTCTATTAATCAACGTGACATACGGTGATAATGATTACATTATTTTACCAGTTACGCTGTCACATTTCTAACATGTATATATATGTACTACGATGATATTTGTTAGTATTCTAAATAATGTTAACACAACACATATAAATTGAAGACTAGTTTTTATTAAAAAAAATGACTGACCACGGTTATCATCATTCATCACACTCCGGGAAAGAATACGAATGTGACCGACGGACGGACATACATACATACGCGAAAAAAACATTACCTTGCTGGGTCAGTCTGACCTAGACAAGCATTATTAAAGAGCCAAGACAGTTATGAATTAGAAATACGACGAAGAGGAAATATTATTATGTTTCTGCTATACTCTTCCAGTACATATCTTACTCACCGTACTGAAATCGATATGCGTATCAGTAGGCTAACACACCTACTACACATTTATTGTAAAAAGTTAGTTTTTTAATGACGATTTGCGAGGAGTACAGTAATATAAATCCTAATCACTTAATTGTCTTAATTATTTTTTAAATAATAATTTATTTGCTTGTCACTATAGTATTAGG
Organism: Papilio elwesi; assembly: GCA_029849275.1. Lineage (NCBI taxonomy): Eukaryota > Metazoa > Arthropoda > Insecta > Lepidoptera > Papilionidae > Papilio > Papilio elwesi. The sequence continues at coordinate 7,121,070 of CM056708.1, read as the reverse complement.
CTATAAGGGACGATGAATAAAACTATTGATCAACGCCTGAAAAAAAAGCGAAGGTCGTGATCTCACAGGACATTCAAACTGTAATTATTTGTAAAGACAGACAAACAGTGACTCACCGCATCGGTCAAAGCATTAACAAAACATTTTGTAAACATTTAGTGATGTTATATTAAAACAAAATCGCAGGTCACATCGGTAACACTTATCGCAAACAATTGCCGTTTCAGTGTTGTGTAAACAATTAGTTTTGTATAAATATATCGACATTAAATAACTTTATCGATATTTAGAGACAAATTTAATGCATTGCGTTAACACATGTCAAGGACTTCACTATTGTATTTTTTTTTGTTTTTTATATATATTTATTGTACACTAACTTTCACTTAGCTTAGTTTCATAATATGTAACTGTATTTTAAATTGCATTACAAATCTAAGTGTACAATGAATTTTATCTTGGTGCGTCAGTCACGTGAAAATTGCGAAACGTGTCGTTATGAGACTATGGCCAATCGACTCGAAATCGTCCATAGATGGTTAAAAACTATCGAAAGTTGCCATGGTAATGTTTATTGGCTCGATATTAAAAACTTTTTGAAACATGTTACCTATGTAATCCGAAGTTTATACGCGGAATCAAATTATTACAAAAAAAATTAAAAACGACGTGCAAAGCCGCGGGTTTTTATAATTGTTATGTCGAAATGCTATTTTATTTTACATCTTGGACTATATCTCATTGTGATAATAAGTTTTGTAGATTATTGCAAACAAAGTCACAATAGCGGTGTGCTCGACTCCAATCATATTTCTGAAGTAAATGTTGTTGACCTTCCCGAGACGGTAATGGATGTACCACCCGCCACGTCAAACCAAATGACCTGTAATGAAAATGAGTTCAGACGATAATGATTGAATCAAGTAATCTTTTTACAGAATACTAGCCGTTGCGTTCGCCTTCGCACGTATGGTGACGTGTTGTTTTCTAGTATTTACTTCGCCAATTCAATTAGGCTAGAATGCATAAACGACAAACATTCATTTAGATTTAAAAGTGAAATATTAAATAATAAGATTAATAACCACGCAGGTATTCGGTTGTAGTGAAACGTTCGGACTATTACTACCTTCGACCACTTTATAGCGGTAATATGGATATTTTTTTATCCTTTTAGAGGGGAAGAGCGGCGACATGGCCGACAGACTCTGGGGGCGTAATTATTTCGCCAGCTGTGCGTACACATCGGGTCACTTTCGCCGTAGCCAACTGTCTCTCACTAATGCTTTATTGCAAATCGATTGGGTAGAATACAAGCCAACATTTTATTTAGCAAACACTTATGAATTATGTACTTAAACCTACTTTATGAAACACTACGATTTGTGAGCCGTATGAAAATTCGTCGAGTAGAGATAAATTTTATTCCATTTGTACAGAAAGGCGGCACGTGAGGACTTTTTTTATGTGTTTAATATAAAATTTTAATGTATTTTCCAGATTTCGTGGTATTTTACAATACATTTAAAGTTCAGACATTTTGAGAGCTCGTTGCCGTTTTCTGTAAGGATTTGTGGTTCATCGATCCCGATGTGATGGTGAGATTTGATACACCACAAATCCTCTCAAAAGAACATAGATTTGCACTGAAGCGGCAATGTTATTGAAAAATGTCTACGCTTTTTTTCGGCATCGAAGAAATTGAAAAAAATAAAATAATAACATTGGGGAGTAAAGACAAATAACAGTACTTTATTTCCATCTATCTTTTTTATCTTAAATAGTATTTTTATTAGATTAAAACTAATTGTACGGATTTTGTTGCGTTTATATTACGTTTTTTAGTTTCGAGTACTTTACACGGGAGGGCTGGTGTGTCCGACGTCCCAATGTCCAATTGTATTTTAAACTTCATACTTTGCGTTATTCGCAATCTGCATATATCATGTTTACAATGTGACTAGGCATATTATAAACAGTTGGCAAATTGTGAACTGAACGAACCACTGTTACTCAAAATTAAATGCATCAAACTATTTTTTCTTTGATAAACATCTTTGTAAGATATCATTTTTCTGATAAACTATCGTGTCCAACCTACCGAACCCAAGCTAGCAATTTATTCTAGTTAAACTTTAACTTAATAACACAAGCTTAGTCCAAAAATAAACTGATGAATATTCTAAATCGCTCCTTAAAATATAAACATTAAGTTGATTAATCCAAGTTCAAGTAAATATTTCTTCAGCTATGAATGGGATGTAGTTTTACTGTAATAAACATTTAAATAAACAATTCTCGCCTGGGCGAGTTGCAATATTTTAAGATTATAAAGAAACAAGCTGAGCCCCGCGGTTTCATCCGCCGAGTCAGTTTATCCAGCCTAAGCTGAAACGCATTCAAACTGTTTGATCATATAGATTTGAGTTCAATTATAATTATATCTCTATACAAACTTCAACAAATGCATCCCCTATTTTTGGAAATGTAATTAAAAAAAGCTTTCTTAGTCCGCGCCTACGTTATCACAGAAAATGCTATGCTAAAATGCTGCTTTTTTTATGATGATTTATTAATTCAGTCCTATAGTTGCAGAGTTTAAACATTACTAACAAAATTTATGTATACCAATATGGGCAAGAATTTCAAAACAGCTGCTTGTATCAGAGTAACGTTATCCCTATACCCTAGGTGGTGCAGAATTTACAATAAATGAACGATGATTATATTCACGCGGCGGCGTTTCCTGTGGGGGAAAGAGAGGGCCGACCTGGAAGTACAATGACCTCACAGGGTATGAGAGTAAAGCCATGTTCCCCAGGTGAATGATATAGTCAAATTGAAATGAAGTCCTGGTCCCTTAATAAGGCGGGTAAATTGTAAAAAACTACAGGTTTTTTATATTAAATTCGAACTTTCAAAAATCAATTTCAGAAGTTTTTAAATCAAATTCAGCCTTTTAAAAAAATCAAATCGTACGTTTTTCCTATCAAATTGACGTTGAAGTTGATTGAAGTTGGTATGCTGAAGTCATAATCTGAAATTGAGTTGTGCCAAATTTGAAATTTAAAACCGTACGTACATAACGTATCATTGTAAGGCTCTTTATGAACACCCGATTGTCAATATATATTTTGTACCAGCTATTCATGTCTAGCCGTTGTAGTAATTGCCTTGGAATTTCAAGACTAAAGATTAAAAATAATCCAATGTTACTTTTAAATCTGTAATCTTCTAATTAAGATTGAATTATTAAAATCGGTTCACTAGTTGAAGTTAACCAATATATTTCCTAAGCAGCAAGTTGCTAGAGCACTTGTGACGTCATCGCTCTGTCCACGCGTGGGACATTGAGGTAGGGCTAGCCCACGGGTAGTCAAGGGTCATCGTCCGGGTGAACGACCCGGGACACGACCTCCACATTTTTACGGCTTGCGAATGTGACTCAAGCGAAGTGCCAACGGGACGTTGTAACAGTTTTGACGCATGTGCGAATTAATTTAACACTTTTTTGCGTGTTTACATCGACTCGAGTAACGCTGCGTGGAGCCGGTCCTGACAATGGAGCAGTATGTAAAGGCGTTGTGTAGGTGTAGTCCTGCTCCGTGTCACAAAAGAGTATTAGTGTCAAGTTATAACTTAAAACCGAATAAAACCAATCTTAAATACTGTTATCAAATGAAATGTTTATTGTAACTTGCAGGAAGAAATTACTATAATATTTATTATGTGGATATATTATTACGAGTTTGTAATTTTTTTTTAAATTTATTATTTTTAAAAGCCGATTCCCGATGGGTTTTCCCAAATATAAAATGTTGTTATTTTGGTCATTACGACACAATAACAGACTTGCCAGTATAATTCATTAGCTTTGACAAAGCAAAACTTATGTTTTATTTATTTTATGTTAAAAATGTTATCATTTTGAGATAAGATTAATATTAAACGACTTTCCTCAACACTAGTTTACTACGAGTACAAACGTTACAGTACTTTTGAAACTAAACTTTAATTTGTATAGTATATAATAATAAACAATATTATATAGATGATTCGTTTCACTATACTACAATCAAGTAACTTCTCCCGTTTTCTATTTTACAATTTTAAACTTTGAAATGTAGGAGTAACTATAGTAATCCTAATAGCAAGTATAACATTATTCTTTAACTGTGACTGAATACTTCAGACGTGCATAAATCCATCCATCATTCCGGGCGAATCCGCAGAGCAATGCATTTCTAACAGCCCGTACCAAACTCCATTTCCTTGTAATATCCACAAGTCACCAAGCTTCCTATTAGACGCTGTGCATCTTGGAGTCAAATGATCGAGCTCACTCGTTAGACGGTGAAACAAATGTCTTCATATATTTCTGTATGCAGAATGGATAACTTAATTTTTACTATATTTTTTAACATAAGCAATAGGCAAGTAGGAACGCAGAATCGTCTTACAAACATTTTCCAGCGTGGAAAATGAGAAACGAATGCGAACGAATCCGCGGGCAATAGCTAGTAAGTGATAAAATTTTACTTTGGAGTTTATGGTCAGTATTACAGTGTAATGTGAAAATTCTATACAACACTTGCAGTTGGCAAGTCCTTCCGTTTAGTGTTGTCTTACACGCGGCTACAATATATCGATGTCTGGTAACATAAGCCGCGGTCGATATCGATTTCTCGGCGGTCAGGATGTCGAGGTTAGCTTGGGATAGGTTCGAAATTGGTTTTTTTAATACCGCACACAATAAACTGGCCTATTTTATTAACGAATATCGGTAAGCACAAATCTACTATTCGTTGCATCCTTTTTACTAATAGCGGATGCCAGTACTGTTTCCGATGGTTCTGTCCAAGTTGCTTTAATTTCAATAAATAATCATATATTTAGTTATCAAATTAATTTTTATATATATAACATAAAAACAACGACTGTGCCATCGTTATGATATAAACTTTGTTGAACACAATTCGCGATTATTGTCCCAACGCATCTTACTACTTACAATGCCTTAGCCGCGTTCTTTTGCAGATCTTTAATGAAATTATGATAGTAAATTTATTTTTACTATCAGTTATATTGGACTGTTAAACGGTGCTAGATAGAAAAAGCTTGTAAATGTATATGTAAATTAGAATTCCATATTATAATAGAATTCTACATAAATAACTTCCTCGGTGACAGACAGTTTATAGTTAAAATATAAACTACTAACCCTGCGTCTACTAAATCGTTAAGCATTACATCCCAAACAGCTGATGTTACAAAACAAATCTGAACGAATCGCCGGTATTTACTCATGTCATCGCCAGATGGCGTTAAATTTCATTGAAATTGAAAACCAGATGGCGTTGATTTATATTTGAATTACACAATCTTTTTCAAACAATCATATATGACAAGAACATTTTTATTTATAAATTGCGTCCTTTATAACCTTAAAAATATGTGTACAAGACCTTATGATCATCGGTTGAGTAGTTTACGGCTGAAAGCATAACAAACAAACAAATTCACATTCGCATTTATGATATTAGTATAAAAGCGTTTCAGTATCGCTGTTTCAGTCATGCCAGTTCTTTAACTGAAAAATACTCGCTCGGTATATTTTACATTTTCCCTGTGCGCAGATGAAAAACGACTTTCATAGTAGGCACACTCAAATACATAAATTATGATAAAATATATAAACTGCAGTCACACTTCCCCACCTGTCAGTATATATTTTCCCCGCGCGTAAGCTGGGTAGACTGAATTTAAAAGAAAATATACACTCATAAATCCTAATGGTGCAACAATCGGATGGAAATGGCAATCAATTTCTGTTTAGTTTTATTGAAATCTTAAATATATGATATTTGGGAACAAAAATCGTTTTAAATTATTAAATTATTGTTTTTTAATTTTCACTATCACAAATTTGGTTCAGCCAACGGACCCAGTTGTTCACTGTAACAAGAAAATACTATTACTTCATGGCTTCAGGAATAAAGTAAATATAAAAAATATAAGAATTCTACTTCGCAACAGTTTTAGAGTGCCGACGTGTTAAAATATAAATTTGACGTTAGGAATGGATAGATTCTGCGCAATAATAACACGTAATAATACGGTTGCATGTCTTCAAGCTTGTATCATATGCGGGGTAATTAGCAGTACAGGTTACGTTTAAACGACTTTAGTCACTGGCCGGTTGCCAAATATGTTTGTAGGCAATAATTTTATAGACCGCCGTTTCCGTTGTTCTTCTTGCTTACTTTTAAATAAATATATATGCGACTATTATAACTTTGTACAGCACAACAGTTAAAATACTTTTTATGCAGAAATTAAATATATGTAAAGGAATTAGTGTTGAAGCAGAGGTAAGAAAAAAAAGGAAACAAAGGCTGCAGTAGTATTTTTTAAAATTAATTGATATACAAAACATCGTCTTGAAGTATTTTAAAATCTCATTAAGATTAAATATTTATTTATATAAGCATATCGGTACGACCTACAGATGTCGGACATCCCAATCAGTGCACGCATTTCAATATAAATACTGAATGAAGCATCAGAAATGATAAACTTAAGCTGTCTGAAGGAACTCTTTGTTTCAACTGCATTACACAAGTTTTCTATCAGAAAAATAACCTACGCTAGATGTACATAGTATATTTCTTGATGAATTAACAGTCGCCCCTCAAGTTTTTGGGGATTGAACACCAATAGTGTGTGCATAGCGGGGAATGTAAACAGGGAAACGCAGCCGCACCGGATCGATACGCCGGGGTAAACACGGCGGTCGCCATGGCGACGCGGCGGGAGATCGCGTAGCTTCCGCCCCCTCGGCGCCCCTACGAGACCGCCCCAACTGTTGTGACTATGCAGTTTTAAATCAAAATAAAAAAATATAGGTTCCAAAGTATTCGAACTAGACTTATTAAGACGCATTTATTTCCTAGATCATCATTACTCTGCATGAGGCTTACATAAGGGAATTTTTCAAAATGATTTGTGTCCATTGAACGATTTCCAATTAACTCAAAAATTTGCGCACGTCATAACTGCGTCTTTGTGTAGTATTTTAAACTATAATTATTGTCAGCCCTGCTGACAATATATCGAGGATTTTAAAACACAAATACCAACAATAACTTTGCATCGCGTTTCCGTAGGTATTCCTTGAAATGGCTCTATGGTCCAGCATATTAATATCGTACAAATAAATAAAATAACTTGTTGTCTGGTACGGATAAATATAACACTTATATATTTATCCGTACTAGAAAACAAGCGTCGACAGCCTAGTGGCATCCCCGGGGGCGCTGTCCGCGCCGCTTTGTGTTGTGACGCGTTCAATGGCGGTATTTCGTTGTTTCAAATCGGTAGTTACCTTTTTTTCTAATTTTTCGCAAGTATCAAAACACGCTACCAGTACAAATTTCAAAACTAAAATAAGTCACATGCTATTAAAAAAAAATCAGAAAAATTACTAAAAGAACCAAACATTTTATCTTTACTATAAGTAAATGTTTTGTTGCTAATCCCATTCTTCCGCATATACTCTGCAACTCTGGTAGTCGTAATTGGATCTGTACATCCATCCATATTTTTACAGGTAATGGATAATATGTATGTATATTCTGTCACGTTGATACGAATAGTTCTAATAAACATTTCTACTTACTAATCCTTTGACTACCCCATTTGGGTTAAACCAGGGCAAATGTAACTCTTACAGCCAGAATTACACTTCCCAATGAAGGTACTTACCTGAAACAAGAGTAAACACACGTTTTAAACTAAGACAGTATTTTGCAAAGGAAAATAACAAACGAAATTTTGTACGCTCTGAAGAAATCTGCAAAAGGCGAACGAACGCAAAAGCGATAGTCCTTTTGCAGCAGTGAGTTTAAGATGTTTGTAAGGCATTGGCTTATTTCCAGACTTTGCAACGTCGCGTGTTTTTATTTTTGTTTGCACACAATGTCAGCATCTCGGCGCCGGTGACGTACTCACATCTGATACGGCCACATGAAACTTTAGATGGATTATTTGGTACAGCGGAACTTATAGTCCTAGGGTCAATAAATAGCAAAGCAAATCTCTTTTACAGGCATAAACAATTTTAGTTAAGGATGTAACACCTAAATTCTTTTTTTCATTATCATCAGGCAAACAATGTCGCAACATTAACCAGATCGTTGAATTGTCAGACCTACCCACGCGGCATTGTCTTGAAGCCATGATCACACATTTTATAACCTTTTTTTAAGTGAATCATCCCTTACATCGTATTTATAAGTACCGAATCATATAATTATATCCTGACTCCTGAGGTCACAATCGGGGCTTAAACAAAGAGAGACTGGTGGTCAATGAAATTAAAATTAAACGGAAACGTTCGGGTACCATCCGTTATTCTAACAAAGGCTCTCTCGGCGCCACAATGGGCGTTCGGAGGGCGCATTCAGCTTCGCGGTACGAATCAGGCAGACAGCCGGCTCGACCGTCCCGATAGAACGTTTGAATTTTGAGATTACGGGCCGTACATCACGTTTAATGTAGTAATCAGTTTTCGACAATAGCGCCTTCCCGCCCGAAAACCAACTTTAAACAATTCTTATCGCGTCAACTGAGATACCGGAAATGATTTCCCTTATTGTAAAAGTAACTAAAAAAATGTGTTTTGATTATTTAAAGAAGGAAAATAAGCTAATTTTGTAAAATAAAGTTCTTTTAAAGTAAGGAAGTAAGCAAACGAGCAGCGGGTCGCCTAATATATGCATAACAATATGTTGCATATATTATTATTTGCAAACAAAAAACCACGCCCAGAGCCCATGTATCTGTATACTTTATTAATAGCATTTACATTTTACGTCAAATGAAAATTATAAAACAAAAATAAGTAGTACAGCGCCCCTGTTAGCATAAGGCAGCATTAAGACGGTACGGAAGCTACCTCCACAAATGCTTGAACGGCACACTCACAGAAACATACGTGACACCCCTAAGCGGTAATCTCGGTGCTGTCAGTAGTGAGTGCCACGTGGGGTAGACGCGCATGTTTGTGTGAGTGTGCTGTTTCGGGAGTTTGTAGGTAGTTTCAGTACTTTCTCCAGATTTCTACTATGATCACGAGTACCCGTAACCAGCGTGCGTAGATGTATGAATGTAGAACTAATACAGATGAGCCGAGACCATACCACGTGGGAATTCGTTACGTATGCTTATTACTTAATTTAACCAGCATATTCTATTATTTTTATAAATCAATGGCACAATATAAATTAAGTATATGGGAACAAAATATCCAGATTGTAGAATAGATTGTAGATATATTGGAAAACTAATAAACTACGCGATATTAAACGAGTGCCGGTTTCAATGATCGACAGCGACTAGTCTCGCAGCTAATTAAATACTGATTGGATATTAAATAAACGTTTTCCGCCGGAACAATCAAAATCCATTCCACGCTGTATAAGTCTCGCCCCTGCATTAATTTGATACTTATCACTACCAGCATAGAGTTCATTTTATGTTTAAAACTTTCTCATTAACAATATCTCATTTATGACTTTATTATTCGAGAAAATCCTTGTCAAGGTTGTACTATAATCGTTGTTGTATTATAATCGTATAAAATCTGTATTTTTAAAGATTTTGTCATAGAAAAAGTTATACGCGCCAAACTGCAAGATAAAACATCTTATATACTAAGTGTTGTATTTCGAGAAGATTTCGGAGTTTGGTTAAAATTTCAAATTTTTCAAAGTTTTCAAGCTCAAAAAACAACAATCGTGTTCATTGAATAAAACATTCGGAGCAGCCATTATAACGAAAAACATGAATTCCCCTCCGTTATCGCAGCCTTCCGTACAATTAAACGCCTTGGAGGCGCTTCCTCCAATTTGCACTCTCAATACAAGTTTCATTACGGGCCGACAATAAAAGCCGTAGGTAGCATCCACTTTGTCATTCAAACTTCGCTCCTTCCGGTAATTGGATAAAATCCGTTGCGGAATCACGTGAAGGGAGCATTAGCAGCACTTGCCGGGGATTGCTAATGGGGTCACTTATTTTAAAATGTAATAAATTTTATTTGCAAGAGTATGAAATAGAAACATGACTTTAAATTCATTATTTTAAAATAATATTATACAGCTATATGGCTTTGTCGGTTTAAGAGTTAATACACATGCTATCAAGGAGAGTTTCTAATTATTGGGGTTAAAGGATCACCGAGTTATGTCGACTGGAATAGCTTTTCATTAAAATCTCCTGGTTAAAGACTTTTGTTCGCCATTCATATATGAAAAGGATTAATAATTAAACTTAGAAATTTAAAAAAGAGCAGTTATTAGGAGTGCCGACAGAAGTTAAAAATCCAAATTGGCCTTCCCAGGCGCGACAATAGTTCAAAAATAGTTAATATATAAATAATCGACCAGAATAAAAGTCTTGTTACCTTAACAATAAAATTCATAATTGAATACAAGAGAAAAACAAATGAGAAAGAGTGACGATGACGCATGTTGTCCACGCGACCCTGTAAAATTGTATCCTAACAAATAACAACAACACAGTAAAAGAAGTTTTCACTACAAAAAGTTAAAGATTTAATTGATTCACGGATACTATTTAGTAATGCTTAATCAAATGATGGCGTCAAGAATGACGTGAGCAGTGTCTTCAATTTCGCGGGGCCTATTTCCCCAAGGCGTAGTGTAGGCAGTTAACACGTAGCCATAATTTGGTTAGGCCCACATCTTGCCGACATTTGGGAGCAACGTTGAGGTACCGCTGACATCGTTATTATATTAAATGATTTAAGCTCAGTCAAATTGATTGACAGTTATCTGTCATAATATTACAAACGTGAATGTGAGATTATTACGCTTTGCCGCTTTAACGAAGTTAAATCAACACATTGTCGGGGTACAGAAAAAAACATAGGGTTACCTTCAACCTGCAAAAAAACTTGCAGTGGGATAAAATATATAAAACAGGGATAGATGAAAAGAAACGGTCGCTATGGCAAATACTTCGTCGTACATACATCTGATATCTCTATGTACTGTACACATTATACACGATCACTTGTAACAATTAGTCAAGGCTCGGACCTCAAGAGGTGTTGTCACGACCGTTGACAAGAGTACAAACTGAGTCTCCTTTCTTAGACAAGTGCTTATAAAGACTTCTGTCTAAAGTCAGCTACGCAACTTTACGTTTCAGTATCGTACTCATACATTTCGGGCAAACCGGAAATGTGAACGACAACACATTATACATTACCATGGAAAATATTCTTAAATTAAAAAAATATTTAAAATGTGCTAACATTTTTCTAGACATAAATATTGTTTTTACTAAATACTGACATTTATTAACCGCTGACTCGAGCACATTAAAAGGAAATAGCGATTCTATTTCAAGAGCATTAAGGTTGAATAGTGATTCCGTTGAATATGCAAGGAATGCAAATGTATGCTTGTAGGGCAAACTGCCGTGGTGGCGCTATGCCCTTACTTTGATATATTGGTCCCGGTAAAATCTTCACTTTATCTTCTACTGAAAAAATTTATTATAATCAAAAAAGCGGACTCGCGCACGAAGTATTCCTATAAAGTATCACTTTTGTTGTATGGTATTAAATATTTTTTTATTGTTTATTTTTAGTATTTGATGACAAAATTCCAACAGTCGGACGAACAGCGGAGTCTTAGGTAGGATGTTCCTAGAGCGCACGCACAAATCTACATATAAGAAAATTGTACTTTGTTTTTAATGAAAGTTTACGCACAATGCTTTCACATTATTTTGACATTTTCATAGAGACTTCAATAAACATACAATGCAACCAAAACATTTACTTACTATAGTATATGTTACTATACGAGGCATTGCAACGCTCGCCGAGCGCAGTATATAGTGAGTATATAATTTTGAAACACACGCAAAAGTAAGGTTATTTCTATGTACACTGACTAACTAATGAGTGAAGCCATGGTGTGAAAACCAACATAAAAATGTATGTCAGAACCCTAAGGGATCCTGCGTATACTATTTTCACGCGACGTTATGAAAATAATTAATTATTTTTTATTAATATCTAATTTATTTTAAACGACGTGGCCATGTTGAACGTTCAACTAATGGTAGACTGAGTAGTACCACCTACCATCGATAGGTTCCAGCGAAAACGCCATTGCTATTCTTAAGATTTCTTGAAGGGGTATTCATTGCGAATCCTTTACACTAAATAATGAGAAAATAAATATACGCTCACGCCCGTAACGCAGAGGGGTAGACAGACACCATGGATTTTCAATTGGCGCGATCATGGCATGGCTCTCGCTTCGTTCTACATCTATACATGCCAGCTCCTTCCATTAGTATATCACAAGCATCGATATAAGTTCTCGTGGGACGTCCCCTGCCTACAATACATTTAATAATATACTCCCATTTATTTAGATTTATTCCGTAACATATCGTATCGATTGATTGATTATAGAACAAAAATGTTTTAATAAAAATACAATATCAAAAAAAAATTACAACCCTATTGCTTCAAGTTAGTTTAGTTTTCGTACTGTCTTTATTTATACTGTGATTAACCTATGGTTTGCGAAAGATTTGACCTTGAGTGGGCTCTCAAAGATTTTTCAATAGTAATATAAGACCTTATGGGACGTGACATGGCGCACTTCCCAGTTCGGGAGCCGAGCTCTGTTTCAAATATTCATCTCGCGCGCTGCTAAATGTATAATGAGGCGGCGAACTTCGACAGTTTGCGAGTTAAACAAGTTATAGTTAACAACGGGCCGGGTTCATTTTTAATATTTCAGCGCAACAGCGCGGACATTAAACGGATGAAGTGACTGGGTATAGTTCAACGCAATGGTTTACATGGTGTCCATTCCTTAGTTTAAAGTCTTAAATGGACGCCATGGCACTCCTTAACGACTGAACCGATCATCGAAATCTGCACAAAAGCCGTCAGGGGTACCAGAAGTGACATGGGGTACTTTTTATTTATCCAGAGAAAAAAAACTGTTCTTGAGAGATAGGAAGACATTAAATCTTCATTTACAGTATCGATTGCCATGGTAATGTGTAATGTTTTGAAAATGACAATTTTTGACACATGTTACCTATAACTCTATACTCAAAAATGCCCAGCGTATAAAATAAAAAACGAATGCGTGCGAAGCCGCGGGCTAAACAGCTAGTTCATTATAAATACTCATAGTGAAACAAAACACACGGACACATTAAGACGTCATAAGGAAGGATATTTCTATTTCGGAACTATTTCAAGTCGTAATTGCGAAATCTTACGGCTTCGTAATTACCAGCGTTCAGTTCGGCTTTCAACTGGAATGGGATGAAAGGGGACCGTTTAGTTGTCACCTACAGGCGTTACTAAATGTAACACACCTACGAGTTTATTAACGTGGCTCTAAGCTTCAGGTGTTAAACCAACTTAATAACTTAACTCATAAAACTCCTAATCATTAGAAACTGAGCTTCTTAATGGCTAGTCCAAGAGATATGCACATTTAACGTTGGTTTTGCTACAGGTGGTGTAAAATGGTTAACCATGTTAAAGCCGAAATATATAAAATATTTATTTTGGTTTTAACATTTAAATAAAGTAATCGTTATATACAATATAAAAAACATACGAGATTTACGAGGACTAAGAATGATTTTATGAAAATCGTATCAACGAAAAGAAAACTACATTTTTTCATAGTACAAGGTGGGCAAACGACTGTCTGCTGTCCGCCTCATATTAAGTGACCGCTTCCCATAGGCTTCTGCAACAAGTTAATGAGATGCTTGTTTAAAGTTGTCGGATTGCCTACCTTAATGGCCACGGGAAGGGATTAACAGATTTTTTTCTATCCGTCCCATCCCCCGTCAAATTGTCTTTCCTTCACATCCTCTCCTTGTTAGGAAGTGGACCAAAATTAGCCTTCCAGAGTGAGATACTCTGACGAAACGCAGAAAACGTCTACTTCACGCCTGTCTTCTACACTGACAGGTCGTGGCATTGCACCGTTAGAGTCGGATCATTCGTGCAACAGATCCTGTTGCCTACCACTGTTAACATTTAGATACTTAATCCAAATGAATTAACGTAATTATTTGAACCATACGATGTCCAAGTAAAGGTTTAGTAGCAATAATATTAATATAATAAATCAGCGTTTTTTAGTATGTTTCCCCACTGCAGGGACACAGGCCTCCTCTCTGAGAGAGGGAAAGGGCCGCAATCCACCACGCTGGCCCAGCGAGGATTGATGTCTCACATGGTTCTAAGACATGCCGGTTTCCTCACGATGTTTTCCTTCACCATTTTTGGAGCAGTGGTGATGAAATTGAATTACACAAAGTACAGCGCCTGCCTGGGTTTGAACCTACCAACAACAGCCCGTAAGTCGGGGCCTAAACCACTGGGCCACTGCTCTCCTATTTAGTAGCAATAGTTTAGTATAACTGCTACATTTAATTCGTTTCGATTGTTCGTATCAGATTGACGCTGCCCACTCACGTTGGAATCGTAATTTTTCTTAATTACTTTTTCCCACGTCCTCCTTTGACGTAGCAACAATAATTATTAATTTCGCTGCCACTTTTCGACCTCTACCAATCGCAAATTGTTTTCCACTGACGCGTATACAATTCATTTATAAGAAAGACTAATCACCCTCCAGAAATATATTCTGGAGGGTCGTAAGCCACCCCCACCACCGTCGTTACTTCGACGCGTCGCCCTCATAAATCACATTTACCGCTACAACGCCAGTTAATTACAGATTAATTATACCATTTTATTTACAAGAAAACCTATCCATAGATGTATTTTATTGAGTTCTTCTTGTATTGTTGAAGAAAAGATTACGGCTTTCCATTAGGCGCGGTCCTGGGACACTTCTCTCGCATCTTCAGCATTCATGCATCTAAGCATCAGTCTGATAAAACTTAAGGTAATATATTTAGTTAAGTTAAGTCGTATAGGAAAACAAAGAATTTCTTTTTCACAATCTAAATGAAACCTAAACACAGAAAATGTCAATAGGAAGAATGTAATAATATTTCCTTTAACCGCCGCGCCGTTGGATATTTTTCTTGTAAAGCAATCTCCAGCGTATGCAAATTGGAAATGATTTTAAACTTACAGCGCGGGCTGGCCTTTGAAAGGATTCCGGGGGAAAATATGAAACGGCATATTCAAACTTCATTCACTGCAAGCAAACATTTTTTTAAATTGTATGGTTTAAGCTCCATATTTCATATTCAACCCTCGACGCTCCTATTTTTTTCTAATTAGCTTTTAATTTTTTTTTCGCAAGTGGAATAAATCTCTCGCATATAAAATAAACGGATATTTGCATTAGTTCCCGGAGATTTTACGCCGGCTTGATTCCATTTTCGTTTTTACAAATTTTATTTTTTAACGACTTTCCGCGACAACGAACGGGACAGTTTTGTAATTTAAATACATATAAAAAATTGTTTCGTTCGTAATATTTGGAAGTCTCATACAGTTTATGGCTTCCAAATTCGAATAATTCGTTACTTTTATTACAGGCTATTGTTGTAATCGTGAGTTCACACTGCCGCAAACATTCATATAAAACACATTGTCATCACTGTTTCAGAAAGAAAGAGATAACGACAGGTTTTATGTGTAATGCTTTCGGCAGTGTGTGCACGGTATAACAATACTCATTTGTTAATTATTTGTCACTCCTTATCTATCCTGCATGCAAAATGAGGACATAAGTCATCCCCCTTTTGAAATAAGCATTTTCTTCTCACTTCTCAGTACTTCCTAAGATGTGACATTAGGAATCGAGCTTCCTTCTTAGAGAAAGTCAGTGTTATATCAAAGGACATGTATGTATGGCTGCTTTTAATGATTTATCACAAATAAGGTAATAGAGATGTACTACCCTATAACTGATGCATATAATCCTAATTTCTAAGTTAAACAACTAAGTATACCAAGAAGCGGGATAGGTTTGCTAGGACCGTGCCAAATCAAAATCGGTATCACTACCTACGGTATAACTCCTCAGGGCTACGAGCTTGAGTTCTTATTCAAGATACAAGAGGTATTACAGCAACCACTATTTATTAATCAAAGAAAAAAAATACGTTTTATATTGCCAACATCATTACTCCTCTATTTTCCACCTATAACCACATTAATTACATTTATCATTTCTTATCTATGAATTGAATGAGACCGCTGGTGGCTCAGTGATTTAGGCCTCAACTTATGTAGCGTACGGTTGCAGGTTCGAATCCCAGGCAGGCGCTTTACTTTGTGTAATGTATTTCATCGCCACTGCTCCAAAAAACGATGAAGGACACCGGCATGTTTTAGAACCACCAAATTCGAAGACATGTGAAATCTGAACCGCACTTAGCCAGCGGGGTGGATTACGGCCTTCGCACCTCGGAGAGGAGGCCTGTGTCCCTGCAGTGGGGAAACATACTAAAAAGACTGATTTATTATTATTATCTTTAAATAATATTATTATAAATAGATTGTCATAGAGATTTGATCGTTTGTTTGTTTCGGAACCGATTTTGAAAAATTGTTTATCAATTGAAAGCTCTTCTATCAGTGTGTCCAGGGTAAAGTTTATTTTTCATTTTATTTGTCTATCTACCCGAGTTGGGGTGGTTTGCTACTAAGTTTATAAATACGTAGAAACTTGGGTACACAGTCATTTACTATACTACTCATTATATTAACGTATACACAAAAACAAGAAACTCTACGCTTAACAAACGTCAAGTCTATTTTCGTGAAATGAAAGGAAAGAGCCGACAGTTGAATAAAAAAAACCGTACCGTCTACATCTGTTCACTGTCACAACGGCAGTAAAAGAACCGCTCAGAACTTAACCATAAGAAGTTGAGTTACTTGAAAATGAATGCTACCTGTTAGTGTTTGAAACATTTTTTTGTGTACTGAAGTAAGTTTAAAGGTTTTGAACGCTGTGTTTATTCTTATTGTATATCAAGTAATTCTATTGATATTTGTATTACACAATGTAGTAAAGGAGCAAGCGGTTGACCTGATATCACGTCACTTATAGGCAATGTAGCTAGGTAATGAGTTGTAGGTGTGCGTTGCTTACTTTTAATAGACAGAAGGCTTTTTATGGGCTATTTTATTTTCTCATTCATCCTATCCTCAGCCAAGTCATCTTCCTTTCTTTTCCTTATTAGTAAATGAAATAAATAATTACTTATTTGGAAAGGGGGAAATTAGTCAATCATGGATTTCGGGGCTATTTTCAAAGTACAGCCAGCATCTTTAGCAGCAATATTTCAATACAATGATGGCTCTAGACTTACAATTATTTATTTCCATATATTCTTTGCTCGACAAAATGAAACTTTATCTTACATAAATGAATTTACCGTTTTGCATTTACTTTTAAATAGCATAGTTGACGTGTTTACAGCTGAAGTAGAGTTTTTTTCTGAATGCATTACTCGGTTTCTTTATTACGAACGATTCATTTCACATCCGCTGTGCCGTCTGTCTATGTGGCTTCCATTCATACGCGTTAAACTTCATTCAAAGCTGATGCTGCCATCAGGGCAGATTTAACAAGCATAGTCCTAGATTAAAAGCTTACAGAATGAATATGTAAACAACTATACACCACCAATACGTAGTGAGCGCCTCATTACAATTTTAATATCAAAACAAATATTTCTATTGGATATTCATCATGATTTTTCTGTATCTAAAACGCTTAAAGTTTTAATTTCAGGCGTATTTCGACAACATATGTTAGTTACAAAAAGTTCGAAGTCCGAAGTTAAACGCTCCGCATCGACATACTTAACAATCAGTAATATTACAGATGATTTATATTTATGATTTATTTATTTATATATCGCAGGTTCTAATACTCCTCTCGTACCTTTAATTCCTTCCGTTAATGTTCATTTCATTATTACACGCGGCAATGTAACAATAACATACAAGTAAATAGAAAAAAACAAGTCAAACTGAACGAATGAAAACACTTCGCCAAACGCACAACCCTCTAAAAAGATATGCTAACTAGATTTAAACCTTGTAGATATGAACATAAAACAAGATTTCCATTGGCGGTTGAATTTTACACATCTGTAGCCAACGCAATCAAGGCCTACGTAAACATCAAAACCCGATCTCAACGTTTTGTTTAAATAATTATTATAACTGTTGAATTTCGCCGAACAATGGAGTGCGGTTGGGATGGAATATTCCTTGTTCGATGCGGAAACTAATTTAGGTTCGAGTATCGCGTGCGGCATTAGGGGAAACGTTCGTGGGATGGATAATGAAGCTATTTGATCGAGCAAAAATAAATTCAATGCTAAATTTTGTCGGTCGATATGTTGTTTACACTAATGTTAGTATAGAACGATTTTTGATGTTATTTGGGTAGCAACGAACATTGGCAGATTTATGTAATAGATTTTGCTTATATATAAATGGGCTAGTGGAACCCTGGAACTATTACGATTATTATTAGTGTACCAGGGTAAAATCATAGGCCAAATTCGATTCCATTTTTTACAGTTCCCGTTTTATTGACCGAAGACTTATTTACTATTATAAAATGGGAGATCTCAAATAAAATTTCTCATGAAAGATCACAAAAGAGTTTTTAATTAAATGCTTGATTGAATACCAATTCGATTGTATAAATGCAGTTCCAGATGGTAAATTCTATGACGCTTGGCAGGTCATTGTTATCATTCGTTATGGGATACGAGGTCTTAGCTATTAGGTGTGATCAAGTCAAGCAATAAAATTATACTTGACAATTATTGCATTGCATCCTAGGAAACTGATGAGGTATTTCATCCCAAGATATTAAATTTATACCTTATTTGAAAATTAAAAAAAAAACAAGTTTAGGCTGTACAATTTACGAAATTGGACGGAAAATACTAAGATGCAGATTCATTGATATAGTCTTTATCATATGTTACTACACTGATGTCTGGTCCTCACCACCAATTAAAGGACAGGTGACGCCAAACAGACCATACGCCTGCGGTTCGCTACAAATCAATGGCTGCCTTAGAATATTGATAAAGCGGAGGAAGATTTTATTCCTTTTCTTATTTTAAAAGACACTATTGTTATTAGTTTCCGTTAATAATAATTTCTGGACTCGTATATTAATTGAATTAAACACATTTAATTATTGTATTCTAACAAACCAGTATTTTATGTTCGTGTAATAATTTTCATTGAATAAAAAACTTATTCCATGAGTCTATTTTCCACACCAAAAGTGATAACGATATATAGAAATATAAAACATATTTCTAAATGTATGTAAGAGAACAAAATACATTTGCTCATTCAAGCGGCGTCGTCCCTTTTCCGCCATCTACTAAGAATCAATAACAAAAAAACTTATCTATCTGTCCATTGTCTTTCGGAGCCCTTCAAAAGTCCTCGCGTGACCTTACGCCGAATCTTTGTGCCCTCGCCCGTTCGAGAAACTAATGTTTTAGCAATTTATAACTGTGGTATACCTATATTTTATTGGAATGAATTATGGCTTTATGATTACTATGTTTAGATAGTAGGTAAGATAAAGTCAAGATGAATGACTAAGGTATTCTCATATCTGTTACCATTCCAATAAGAACCTAGCTTATTGGGTTTAAAATATTACAGGTGGGTGGTAAATTTAACGAGGTATTCGACGACCAAGGTTCCGAAATCGGTAAATTAATTCATAATTCTCCAAGCTAAGACTCCCAAAAAAGACTCTTAAAGAAGTTTAAACTAAGCGCCATCTATTTTCTATATACGAAAGTCTGCCGAATAATGGGTGACTCATAGGGAAACGGTAGCTATCAATAAAAAAATTACGAGATACATGGCGTGCAATGTTCAGCTAATAGTGTTGCATATATTCAAGATTACTATAGCAATATTAGTGTTTCCTAATACAAGGTTATAAACAAACAAATGTCTTAAAATGGGTACAATGTACAACTGAATAGGATGAAATCGAGTAAAATAACATCAAATGGAGTGGTTGTACTATGTGAAAAGTTTACATCGTACTCTTGTCTAATTTTTTCTTTATCACTCGCATATCACCTTATAATAAGGGCGCACGCGGATAGGTGACTCGTAATTCGGCGCATATCACGCGAATTTCATGGTATTGCTCACGCATACTACGCAATGTTTATCACGGAAAAAGCTATTCAAGCTAGGTTAACTAGAGTCCAGTTAACCGACTAAAGTTGCTGAAAAATACAACATTTTTATACACCGGCTTTATAAAGTTAATTGTGTTACGAAGTTTTACCCGCGTTAGCGTATAAGGTAAAAGGCTAAAGTGTGAATTTGCTATAGCAAATTGAACTTTAAAGCAACACACTTACGTTTCGATATCGTTGGCGCGATATCTAATTCATTGTCGGCCGGTGTGCCCCGTCCTTCCGCGAAGCCGCGCCGTAATATTCTGTAACAAAGAAAAATGAAACATGTCAAAATTATAACAATAAACAAAAATTAAACACTTTTAAAACGTTTTATTTTAATAAGAACTTCAAAAGACAGTAATTTTCAAAATAATGTTGGAATTATATGAGTTGGTAGAATGTTTCTAGAAGACTTTATCGCTACCAGGTTACTGACACCGATCTAGCAGTGGTTGTCACATCTGTTGTCGGCTCGACCGGTGAAATATCACAACCTTACAGAAGACAGTCGTGAAGTAGAAGTATGCAATTCATCTGATGAGTGAGGTGCTGGAGGCCCAAATCTACCTATGGGTAGCGGACATTAAATAATCAGATGCCATGAAGAAAGAATGTAAAAGTGATGATGTCTGAATCCCGCTAAACAGAAATCTTTAATCTCTGTCTACCCATGCTTAGTGGGTCGTTAGTTAATCAGTACTACTGCAACAATGATAGATGAGATGAGAGAAATGAGTTACAGATACGCAAGTCTATGCTATGAGTTACTGTCAAGATGGTAATGTTATTCACGGGTTTGTATGTATTTATGTATGTCTGTCTGTTCCATTGTTACCTCTTGCAGTTTTAAGTAAGGTGCCATTTAGTTAGTCGGACTTGTACGTTTTTTGTAAATTGCCTCTTGCTTATTTTTTTGCACACACTTTGGTGCAGAACTATATTTATAAAAATAAAATCAAGTAATATTTAAAAATAGTAAAACGAAATTTAAACAATTGAGAACTCGTAGGAATAACCAATTTCAACTGAAAACTAATAAAGTTACAATTTGAGCTTTAAAAGTTTCACCGTTAAAACAAAGAAAGGACAGATTGATCGGAAACTTTCCACAACTTTGTACTTAAGCAAAAACTTACAGAAAGAAAGTAAATTGTTTTGTACACGCAGTGACGTTGATTGAAAAACAAGTTATTCAAAAATCATATCGTAACTTACACAAACCCCTTAACTTAGTCCATCGTCGATATTTTACAATACAATACAAAGATAAGACATTTATTTCTTTGTAGATATGGTGTATTCCGAAAATAATGACTCAAAATTTATAATTCTTAATTTAATAACTTAATTCTGTCCTGACCAGACTCACTAAGGTAAAAAACAATTTTATTATAAACGTCTTGTATTAAAATTTGCCTAGATAACGCCGGATACGACAAGCTAGTATGTTATAAAATTAAATTAACGAGATATGTAATTATGAAATTTATGGCAACATAAAATTTAATTACAAGGGTTAATGGGAAGGGCATTCAACCTGCTATGTTTATATACACGAGATAATAAGTAAATCCGCTGCGTAGGCTAGCGCTTGGAGTGACGATATTAGAAGACGTGAAGCCTTGGTTCAAATACCAACTGTCGCCAATATTTGAAACATATATTATAATTATCAGAGATCACCAGAAAACCACGGATCATAAAATATTGCAGTCGCACAAAATTATACGAAGGTCGACAAGTAATCTAAATAAATTTTACACTGAAGTTATAATTTGTATGTTATTGTTTGTTACTACTGAAGCGTTAAAAATTATTGTTATTGCAATGCGTACGTAGTATTCGGGTAAATTCCAGAAATCATTGCTGAAGCGATATTAATAATTCTTTAGCAATGGCAAAGCTATATTATTTAGTAGTCTCATGGTTATATATCTTTCTATCCTGCATGACAGACCATGTGACTTTTTAATTGCAATTTATCCAGGTAAACAAACAAAAAAATAGTAATTGAATGAGTTCCTGCAAAATGATGCCTCATTGTGGTTGAAATGTGATTGAAATGGCCAACGGAAATATAAAAGCATTATATATATATATATATATATATATATATATATATATAAGTAATTTGTGAATGTGGAAAAAGTAGTTTAGTTTCTTCTACATTTTCTATAGTAGTAGGCTAACGAACAATCGGTTCACGCGATATCAAGTGACCGGTGCCCATAAGCACTTGCAATATAGAAAGAGGATAAAAAGAAGAAAAGGATATTTACTTTGCTTCTCTATTCCCTTTAAATCAAATCCTCATCCAGTTACCACCCCCCCTCTATCTAATAAGAAAAGGCCTTATTAGAAAGGGATGGGAATGGGAAGAGGAGTAGAATTAGCCATCCGTGCAACACATATTCGTTGTTGTTGGCTCTATCAGTGCAGCGGATCTATACTTTTGACGTACCGCCTCTGAGGTATGTGTGTGTTTATAATAAAATCATATACTTTTGTACACGATTAAATAAAATCGTGTACTTTTTAAATGATTAAATAAAACAAAAGCATTTCAATTAAATAAAAGAAATCAACATCGCTTTAAGCATCGCAAGAGGATAATACTTCGGATCTACTTCCTACACAAAAGACCTTTGAAAACATTCCTCGTGCCTCCTAGAAACCCAAAAGGGCGTTTATCCATTCAGCCCTTACAAATATAGACATGAAAAACGCAGACGGTTTTTTTGCAATGTTTTTTTTCACCCGCCAATTTTCGTAGATTCCTAACCGAACACGTTTCGGGCCTGTTGCTACCTGTCTGCCGCCGTCTATACGTCATTATTTTTTTTCACCTCGCCTAAGGCTTATACCTAAAACCCTGAGTATAATAAAGCCAGCCGTTGCCGAACGTGCCGCTGTATTTTCGGCCAGGATAACGTGTTCTATATAATAGAAGGTTATTGTTTTTTTTAATGTTAAACAGTTGTTTTATAGTGATACAATATTTTTATCAAGTAATTTATACATTTATTAAACACCGCTACGCTCTTTTTAAGATATTAATATACAAATAAGTTCGCAATTTGGGAATAAAATTTTGGTCCACAATTTGTCGATTTCACTCCGAGGTTACTGTCGAGTGGCATGTCAAATTGTGACTAATTCGGTCAGTTCCAATGATATAAATTATACCAAAAGTAGCAGATATACCATTAGCGTTTTAAAACTGAAGACTCGAAAGCGTCCCAATAAGGATGCTTTTTCTATAACTTACGTCATGTGTTTACATTAACGCTTAAGCGATGAACACTAGCTGTCCTCTTTTTTCTTATTATTTTAATTACGATATCGTTTTTATACCATTTCAAATGTATGTTGCTGTCACTGTCTTTCAAAGACTTGACCGGTCATCTTGTATGACTATAACATTTATAGTATAGAATAACATTGTTCAGTTCAAAATTTGCTGACAGTTTATAATAAACTTAGTCCTATTATAAACTGACGAAGTTTCTAATCGGTCAGTGACATAATATGGTTGAATTGTATATGGAAACATGACACAAATCTAGTTTAGGCGACATACATATAACTCAATCAACATCATTCATCAACAGACGTTCACAGTAAGACATAGACCTACCTCAAGAATCATTGTATAAGTATTGATCGGTTCCTTCAATCATAGATAGATATCTTATCAAGTTTTTTTACGTAACGCTGAGAACCGTTTTAGTGAATTCATAGATAAAACATTTAAAACTCATTTATTAAACCGTAAGCGTAAATACTAAAACAAACGTATTACCATCAGGGCTACAAAGATTTTACCATTGAAGTGGTAAACCGATGTCTTCTATTCACATTTTCTTTCTCAGTGAATTTGAAACAATCGGATAATGGTTGCGTAATTTCAATGAACGATACGGCCTACGCCTTAGGCCGGTTGATTTGCGAGACCATTACACGAAACGCCTCTGCGAAGCAGCCTCAATTTATGGACAACACTTATTTGCTTAATTAAATACAATTGAAAGAATATTTTTCTGTTATCGCTTTTACTGTCGTAACTTGTCTCTTAAACTTTTCTAAATGCTTTTCTTTCGTATAGTGTAGTCTCCATAATACGTAATATATCTAATATCGAACGCTTAAGTTTCTCATTTTCCATGCTGAACATTTTTGTGTGACGATTATAACTTCGAATTATGGGTGACATGTGTTAAAAAGTTGTTGTCAAATCATGAAACATTACCATGGCAACAGATATCGTAAATAAAGGCTGTATGTACTTCGGGAACAGTATCCCGGGATAAAAGGTAAGTACTCATACCATTTAATATTCCATAACCATAATAAGGAGATAAAGCGTAACAAACCAACTTCAATTCGCACATACTCCTACAATATTACCGAGATTACTAAAACCCGATATTATCCTAATTACTAAAGTAAATTGGTAATGATCAGAGCACATACCAAGCAAACAAAAACAAATAAATTTTAAGAGCATTTCTTAATTATGTGGATTTTCTTTTAATGTGAGCTCTCTGAGAGGGATACAAAATGCCTCCTTGATTTCACTACAAAGGCGTTAAGCGTGAAGATAAGGCTACACACCTCTACAAAATTCTGAAAAACTTAGACAAAGTTTTAAATTAAGCCATCAATTATTTGATTAGGGAATGTTAAGTGACCGGAGGAGCGGGGTAAGATAAACACGTTAGGAAAACACGAATATGTAATGACGTGGGATGTTTGACAAGGGTCCACTTTTATTTGCACTACCCACCTCACAATGGCTACATTACATTGAAGCACGCACCCACCGACATTACCAAACTAAATTAAACAACAAAGCTTTATTATATTATTAGTAATTATTTCAGTATAAGTATTACACAATAATTTACAGGAGGTCTGAAAGTTGCGTCAGTGACAGTGAAATTGCCTCAATTTCTCTGTCACTGACGCAACTTTAGTGTGATATGGACTTGACATGCAGGGATGAAGGACATAGAATAATTATTACGAAATATAAAATAAACCTTTATATTGAATTACGTAACATTTACTACACATTCGTACTATCAAACAAAAAAATGACCAAACATAGAATTGCGTATATAGATTAACAAAAGAGCAAAACTGTGTAAGCGGTCAAAGTTTCATGGTCGATGTAATTTCCACGAGTCGCGGGCAGAATAGAGCTAAACAAACAGGGCACACAACATGTACCGTCAACATATAAACTGTAACTAACTTAAACTCTCTACCAGGAGCTAATGAATTGAGATGGCTGGGGGAAATTGTAAGGGTAACCTCCTTAGCTGTTATGTTCGCCTGGTAGATTGCCCTCCGGCTTATTAGCAGTGAACAGTCCGCGGTTTTGTTTCTTAAAAGAATAAATAATATCTTACCTATTTATTCACATCATTCATCTTCATGGATCCCTGTTAAGGCTAGATAATCGAATAAAATATTTCAAAAACTTTCTGTCGTATTTGTGGCCTCATTAACTAGGTAAAAAGATTAGTGAAATAAAAGATATAAGATACAAAATGATTAAAGGAGAGTTGAGAGTTTCAGTCTAATTCTAATTGCTTACGGCTTTTTAACTTTGCCGTAAACTTTGGCCAAAGAATTAATGGATGTCGAGGGAATGGAGCTCGTTTCAACGTAATTAAATTATCAAAGTACAACATATATGCCTGTATTTACCGTAATCGTAACATCCTTAGCTTTTAACGACTCTATGTTCTGTGTCATTAAATATATATTGCGAATATAGGCACAGACAAACCTTCTAAGAACCGTCCAAAATACACATTTGGAAGTTCTACATTTTGTAATAAGTTTTTCATGTTAAAGACATGTTATAATTATTTCTTTTTACATCAACGTCTGACATATTTCTAAATAATTCACTGCAATTCACATCTGTGACCTACTTTTCATCTCATGAAAATATTTATGAAATTATCGCGATAGCTTCAAGATTGTTTTTATAATGGTGCAGTTAGATAATTAAAGTTACGTTAAGTGACAACCATGCTCATCCGCAATAACGCTGAATAGAGAAAGGGGTAAATGATTAAGGAAGAACAATGTAAATGAGGAATGGTTGAAAAAGGGATTCGTTCCAAAGGTCCAAATAATCTAAACCTAAAAAAAACCAACAATAATGAAACGTGGTTTACAAATTGAAACAATATACTGAAAAGTATACCGCTATTTATAGTAAAGATAAAGACCACCTTGGAGTATATTCCAACAGAAATAACAATTAAATCGACATCAGTTCCACATTTTGCCGTTATTAACACCTAATACCTTAAGGACCTAACATAAACTTTATCAATATACGTTTACTAAAATTTATGGCCCTTCTCCAAGTTTAAGTTTCGTACGCTTAAGAGTTTCAAGTTCAATACTTAGTGATACGTCGCCGGGTAAACCTTTATTAATACCGGTAACACCTGTTACAACTTGGCAAAGATTAATTTGACAATTGACTAAGATGATAGGGTAGCGTAACAATTGCTCTAAGCCAGCCGGTGCTCTAATGCAGAGATTTGTTTGATAAAACTAGTAAACTAACCCTAAAATTATTGTATTTGTGTTAAATTTATAATTTGATGTGTGTATCGAAGCGTATTATGTGATATCACGTGAAAAGTTCGCCCTATTAACTCGCTTACAATAACCCTTTGTCCAAATTTTCCTTTCACCGCGATCTCTTTAAGATGTCTGTGACTCAAGTTAACTTGCTTAGCGACTTTAAGTATGTTAAGATCAGCCATCTATGAATATAATTGGTCCGCAAAGTTGTCTGTCGCTCAGAAAACTTTTCACTTTGATGCTCTTCCCGCGGGAAGATATAGGCAATTATTTAGGGATTTAGGATTTTGAGGGAACATTTTATCGCTTGCATATTTTTCATTACAGTTTATTTTTTTGGGTTCTCGAACACGCGCCTTTTCGATACGAAAAGTATATTGATCCTAGAGGCGTACATTCGATACATGCTCTTCAATTATAGGGAATAATATTGCCTTTCATTAGAATGTGACTCAATGGATAGTTTTTTTATTTGTAAAAAGAAAACAAGACAGCCTTACATGAGTGTAAGAACAAGGTGTTAATTTACAACCCCTACGAAATGATCATAATTTCCTGTTATCCTAATATAAGGGCAGTGAACACACTCCAATAGTGTCTGAGTTATTTTAATATAATATTATCGAATTAACATCTAAAATTGTAAATTTAACATGTCATGCGATTGGCGTGCTTGTTGCAAGCCTCGGGCAGTTAATAGTATAACAATTTAATTGTTTATTATTATAAAAATGGACCACACGCGAGTGGACGTAAACGGCTTCCTAGACATCGAGGGATGGCGCGACGTGACCGATAAGTTCGGACCACCACTGATAAATAAGCAGCACCTAGTAAACGTCTTATTCTGTGCTGTTGCCCATCATATAAAATTAATTGTTTATATTAAATCAATATTTTAAGATATTGTGTCAGAATCTAATCTGTCAGTTTTTAATTAAAATTAATTAGATTAAGCAAAAACGTCCAATTACAGAGACTAGATCTTTGAAGGACAGATGAAAATACAAACAGATTGAGTAATTTATAGTGAACTAAATTTATAAAGGAAAATATTCATTTCTATGTGAAGCGTAAACTCTGAGGTACAAGAAATTATAGTTATTAATTACAATAAATCCCCCGGGCGACAGCGTGGATGAGCACCTCGTGAAATAATTATAATTATTGTTAGATGTAATAAAACTAATTCAAGTATCAATTATTGCGTAACCTTGTCGATTATGAAATTATTTAAATAATTGTAATATAATAATAAGCAAACAAAACATACATATATTTATTATTCTTGTATCATAAATACTCCTTCTATATTATTTATTTCAAACTTATTTTCATGTCAGGTACATGCGTGATAAACACAAGATGCCGAATATAAAAAGTGGGTCACTGAGTGGAGTCAATAAGACTAGAATCGAGAAAGGTGCTTCATTGGTTCGCGTATGTTGAAAGGATAACGAAGAGAAAATAACCAAACAAATTTATGTTTTATGTTCAAAAAAGGGAGTGGTAGTGTTGGTAGTGGACGCCCTAGGAGAACTTATATCGATCGAGATTAGTGGCTTACTAAAAAAGGGCGCTATAAGGAGCAGCCATATCTGACGAACATGATGTGTAGATGTATAAATGTAAAAGAAGCGAGAGAGGTGTGCCAGGATCGCGTTTAATGGAAATCCATGACCTCTGCCTATCCCTCGGGGTTACGGGCATGAGATTTATTTTTTATTTATGCCGATTATATGGTTAAGATTACGATTGCGGGAGTGCACAGGAAAGGTGATTTCAATGGTTATCAACTTAATTTTGACATACTTAAAAAATAAACTGCGCTGTTGTAAAATTGTAATTGAGGTATTATTCCAAATTTAAATACAACATCGTGTCGAGTAAGCGTCATTTGGTGGCGGTTTTAAACAATGCCCATTCAGACATGGCCCCCGAGCAGTTACACCTTTAATGTTTCCACATTTACTTTATAAAGAGTCGAGGGAGCGGCGCGGGTCTAGACGGAATGGTTATTCGAAATTGAAACGACCGAGAGGCGTGTGGTAGCGGGGAATGCCGCGACCTTCCGTACGTACGTTCCAAGTAAAAATATTTCAAAGTTAAAGGGGTGTTTGATTAACTCATGAATCACATTCGTTAGGGGAGTAATTTTGGGGTATATTGTGTAACATTAATTTAATTAATTCGTAGATGACTGTAACAAAGGCGCGATGTTTAGAAATGCCTAAACTGTGGTGTAATTGCACATTCAGTTCTATTAACGAATGTAGACTATGATATATTTTTAGATGTCGGTCTTGTGTGTGTGTGTGTGTCTTTTAAATATTCTCTACCATATCAAACTATATGCTTTAAGTTGTCCGATAATTTGTAATAAGGCTACCAAAAATGGGGATAAGCAGAGATTACATACACGTAACTAATGGAATCCCATTAGTTAGGGTCCTAGCAAGCCTCTCTCTTCCACATACATACACACTGTTTCGAATATTAAGAAATGTTTAAAAGAAATTTATCTATTTCTAGTGATCTGCCCGGCGCTAGTAGCCTTTTAGAAATCTGTAGGGAACAATGCCTTTTATATACGTAGATAAAAAACAAAAAAAACATGCAGCGGGAACATTTTTCCGGGATAAAAAGTAGCAATTCCAGCCTGTAATCAATCTCTGTGCCAAATTTCATCTAGATCCGTTCGACCGTTTTTGCATGAAATAATAACAAACACCCCATACATCTATACATATCTTTCGCATTTATAATATTAGTAGGACTAAGCCAGATAGCTATCAAGGTCCAGTCACAAAACCTAGAGTTTAACGATGTGCCGTCAGACATTTGAGTTCGAGTTACGGAATGGCTCCAAGGCGATGGACTGATTCACGACACTGCCGCGGTATTGAAGAAAGACGACCTTGCGGCCGTACCAGTGATAACGCCCAAGGAATCAAGGGCAATGTAAAAACGTTTACTACTTACCAACTTTCAAAATAAAGAAGACAGTATTTTTTGGATGATTTTTTAAATAATTTAATAAGTTCCCAGTGTATGCGATAGTGCTGCACCCTGTTGGTTAGACAATTAGTTATTATTAACAATTAATTACACGTGGTTTTTTATATACGAGATAAATAACCACTGATCTAACAATGCGTATGAAATTTTCGAAATGTTGGTTTGAAGGTTGGTTAGTTTCAGCTCGAAAATTACTTTTAAAATATAAGTGTAGTAAAAGATATATCTTATCTTTATGTTAAATGTTAATTTAAAGTAAATTATCATTATGAAAATCTGACACTGAAAGCAGTTAGTGACAGCACAATGTCTCATAAGATCATTAATTCGTTTTATAATTGTAAATAATAAATTTCCGAAGATTCTTATGGACATTTTTTAGAGAATTGCTGGACAAGTTCAATTCAAAAAGTAACTTCATTTACTGCACAACATATCCACGACCAAGTGAATTGATCGTACACAAAAAATTTAAAAGGGAATTTGAATCATGCGGGACAGTTTTACGGTACAGTTGCCAAGTAAAAGTGCAATATCCTTTCCTCACTAAACCCGCTGTCCTCTTGAACCGTATATACGGGCAGGAAAGTGCTTATGAAACCTTAACGAGCTGTGCACATGTGACACGATAGGGGCGCCCTCTGCCTCGAACAATACCTTCATTATGCAACGTCACCAAACAACAAATTTGAACCCTATCAATAAAGTGGCAAGTCAGGAACTCGCTTAATCTAAGGGAACAAAGGGAAGGTTCAACAAAGAAAATCAACAGATGGCTCTGCGATTAAGACGGGGACATCTCGAATGAAGGGTATTCATTATGAAAATAAAGGGTCAAGTGTATACATTCGATGTGATAATTTCTGTGAGGCTTTGAAACAACACATCGGGCTTTGTACGATTCGAGTTGTGTTGGAGCAACAAGATTACATAATGGATTTTGTGCGCCCGTTACTCTGCCCTACGGCATTTTATACACAAGTAAAATACAAATGGAAAATTCACAGGATTTGCAGTTTAACAGAAATCCTTTTACGTATTAATTTTACAGTACAATTTATTGTAACCGCGTCTTCTATTTACAAAGTTGCAATTAAAGACTACGTTACTTATATATACACTAGCGACACGAACCGTCTGCGCACGGGTAATTTGTGCATATAAACTTTCATCTCTTACTCTAGAACTTTAGAATAATCCTGATAGAATAATTTAGTGCTCAAACAGAAATCTCTGAGCAAAATGTCATGTCTAGGCCAAGAAGTTTGTACTGTGCGTTAATATATCATTCAGTCAGTCAGTTCATTCGTTTATATATTTATATAGAAGATACACTTCTTCTTCTACTTGAAGGATAGACAGATTAATGAATAATGCGACATGGTGGGCAATCATTTTAAAATTAATCTTTTCCGATTAAGAAACAAGGAAAAGTAAAAACCATACTTAAACTAAGTTAACCCATACAAAGTTAGACGACTTTAAAATTCAGTGACAAACAATGAATCCTTAAAGAATTTGTTTTTTTTTTATTTATTAAAGACAAAAGGAAAACGTTGCACATAGGTTGTGAATTACATAATTGTCTGTACAAGAGAATATTTGATCGTTTAATCCTCTTGACAGCTCAAGTGGGCAATTCGAAACGCCTGCGTCCAGCCGTAGACAGAATATGTTAGCAACGCTGCAAATTAATCAATTTACTTGATGGTCCGGCCGGGTAGTGAATCCAATCCTATAGAGAATTCCTTTACAGTAAATGTATTTCGTGCGTGGTAATTGACTATGCTTATATAGATAGCATTACGTCCAGGATTAGTGGACCTCTCGAAGTGGATGGACTGGTTGGCTCAATACACTTTTACTAAGACAAGTAGTCCAAAGACCCAATCAGCTTTTCCATCTTTTTGGTAATAATTTTGTTCATGAGCTCTCTCCCATAAAACTAAACACCCATAAAATCTCATACTTAAAAATATTTTATATATTTTATGGCCACAGGGGGCAAACGACCAGCGGGTCTCATGATGTGTTTACGGGGCTATTTAGTTAGTTTGGATATACCATTCGATACAAATGCTAATATTCAAGATGGTCTGTGTGATGGAATTGTTAGGTCTGTGTGAGCGACAGCGTTACATTTGTTACGTCCATGACGATTAAGACACTATATCGGATTTAATTTTTATTTCTCATTGCTTTTGTAATAAATAGGACCATCGGTTCCCCACTTCTCAGCAGAAGAATCTTGGTGGTAAAAAGTTGCTTCAGAGAACTGCCTTTAATTCTTTTTACGAGCGTATAAGGAAACTGAAAGGTTTTTTATTGTACATATTTTGTTAGTTGCATACATGATGGAGGTAACATATTTTTAAAATTCTTATAGCGCTATAACACGTCCAAAGCAACATGAAACTTGGTAATTAAAATTCGATTTGTGCCTAACTAATAGTTGCAGAGGTTGATGTTTTCCATGACGTTTTGACGCTTTTTTTACGTAATTATACCGAACTAGTGTTTACCGGTTAAAATGTGTAATTATTTATACGATGATAAATATCCTCTTATGAGATTATAATCAAGCTAAGATAAACTACTCTTCAAAAGCGAGTGCCGGGTTCGAATATTTTTATGTATATGCTTCAATGAATTAATTTATATTTTTTTGGTTAACAAAAAATATATTTCGCAGTACCGGCCTTAAGATAAAAATTACGCAAAAAATTTAAAACCTAGATCACTGCCTTTAAAGCTAAGTCGAAGTGATATTTATTTCCAAGTAATGACATCGTTACCTGGATTGAGACCTAAGCTCATAGGTATACCACCTGAGAGGTTTTGCGTGTTTACCGCATGCTTGAGATACTATGGGGCCCATTATTGCATTAGTACTGATACCTAATCAGCCGTAAGGTATTAGTGATCAACACCGTGAAATGTTATGAAAGTGCCTACTATAGCAGATAAATTCTTTGACTAAATTCAATGTAATCTCTGATGACAATAAATTGAATGTGCAATATTTTATGGTAACAGGTGTAGGTAGATCTTAAAAATGGATTCGATTTTCCGAGGAAAGCTTTCTATAAACTGATGTCAGTATTGTCGTTATTGATTTAAACGATCAAATTATTCACTATAATTAAGAATGACACATCTAAAGAAATACTCTTAAAGAGTGTACCCCGGAACTTCCAAATCCCAGGCTCGCTCCGACCAATATCTTTAGAAACTTAACAGCCCGCCTACGCCATAACCCAATTTTTACGATCGCCATGTTTATTTTGTTAGCCTCAATGTGCAGTGTTTATGACCTTGAGTGAAAAAAGGGCCCAAGAGCAGATGTAGGCGTTAGAAACAAAATAACGGCGAAATAAAAAAAAACAGGTTTAACTTCGAAGCCCCACATTAATAATTCATCCCTAATCCCTTAAGTTGGCGGTGGTGCCCGAAATGCTCTTTACGAGACAATCGCCCGCGTATACACTCATACTGCGAACCTAACGTACGAATAGGGTAACCATTATATTCAATTATACTACGAAGAAATTTGACACAAAATCACATTGATAATGTGTGCATTAACATGATAATTGAATCCCATGATGTGCGATATACGATAGATACATAGAAAAAATGCAAATTACAGTTTACTATTTAAAACTAAGTATAAAATGTAAAAGGTTATCAAATTAAATAACAATTAAATGTAATAACAATTTTGATGTAAGAGGAGTTAATAACGTATTCTCAGAATCATAATAAGTTATTGACTAACAGAGTGTAAATGTTTATTCATTTGAATTGGAACATGAAGCACAACAAATGCCTTAATTTAAAATTATACACTAGCTAACGTTACTATATAAATGTGCAAAATAATTTACTTATAACCCATAAGACCGTCAATTTAACATAATAACATTATATTGACAACTAGCTGTTGCCCACAGTTACTCATGCATTCGTTTCTCATATTTCACGATGGAATTTTTTGTATCACGATTCCGCGTATAATAACATCGAATTTTAGGCAAAATTTATGTTAAAAAGTTTACGTGGTTACGTAATAAAGGTTTTATGTTTCAGGATAAAGTTACTTACACCTCATCTAATTTTTATAACATTTCGTGTATTTCGTTACACACGATAGATGTTAACGTGAGAATTAGTATATCAGATAAAGGAGTATGCACAAAATATTACAAATATACAAAATGTTCAGTAAAATATTATGTTCATTTAATATTCACGATGTATAGCTTTCTCCTTTCCTCTACGTCATATGTACCAAGACAAATATTTCGTCTCTCTCATGTAACAAAATATGGTAAATCGTGACGTGTCCATGAAATTTAAATTTCAGTTATGTATTAAGTAACTAACGATTAATATGAGAGAAAAAATACGGTTAAATCTTAAAGTTTAGTAAATTTGTCCTGCATTAATTTAGTAAAACATGGATACATTACAAAAATGAAATTCCAACCAGTAATCGACATGTCCGGTTTTTTTTGGGTACAGGGTAAAACATCATGTATTGAAGTGAATTTGGGATGCGCATGTTATTTGGCGAATTTTAGGCGAGAAGAGATATGGCGCAGTTACAGGGGTCAATGGCCTAATATACCCGTACGTCACAAAACGTGGGGAAGTGGTTTAGTCAACAAATGTAACTGAATTACCAAACGGTGTACATGCCAGCGATTGGATTTGAATACTCGATATCATAAACGTGAGATTCTTATGATTTTTTCTCATTTTATTTTGTGCTACAAGTCGACATTGTGCAATATAGTAAAATATCTTTAATTAAAGTTTTTTTCACCAATTTCTAGATCGCGATCGAACCGCTCATGTCTGGGTGGTATGGAATTAAAATTGTTTAATTTATTAACCAAGCGAGTAAGTAAGACTAAATGTTTTATGGTAATAAGTCGCAGACATTTTTATACAGACGGATATACAGGACCGTGAGGCAAATATATATAAACCGTTGACGACTGTCTCTGGTAAGTAGAAATGGAACAAAATTTATGTAAAATAATGGTAGCGCTTCATTACCACGCCTCGGGGCCAAAATAAACAAGGGCGATGGAATTTTTTTTACATTGAAATTTGACTTGGACCATCTGCTTCCGCGCCCGTCGCGACCGGCCAAATATTTGAGCGTCTCGAAGCCTCGAATTAGGGATGTACCTTAATTTATATAAAGTACCAGTTCTTATATTTCGGGAATATTCGTAAAAACGTCCACCATTGTTAGCGGAGAAATGGAGGTTGTTTTCTGAGTGTTTAAGAATTATGATAGGATATATTTTTGGAATTAAATTTACTTTGTCTACTCTGTATGTTTCTCTATGTGTCATACCTACACATAAGTTACTGCCAGCCCAGCTTCGCATGGGATAGACAAACAAAAAAAAATATCCTATATTCCTCGCTGACAGAAGAGT
Source organism: Papilio elwesi (assembly GCA_029849275.1). Classification (NCBI taxonomy): domain Eukaryota; kingdom Metazoa; phylum Arthropoda; class Insecta; order Lepidoptera; family Papilionidae; genus Papilio; species Papilio elwesi. The sequence continues at coordinate 7,085,710 of CM056708.1, read as the reverse complement.
TTTCTATTAGTGCAATAGTTTTTAAAATCGGTTCAGTGGTTTTTGTTTTTATTTGTTACAAATAAAAACAAACAAAAATTCAAATCTTACTTTATAATATTGGTGTACAAAACTTAGAGTGACTCTTGTCAACAATGCGGCATTTCCTCGTTTAAGAGAGAATATTAACTGCAAATAAACAATTAAGGTTTAGGATTGTAGATTGAATATGTGATGAGGCGAGAGAAAGACATGTCTTTGGACCCTCGGCGAGCTTTTAATAAGATATAATAAAGAAAGTTGCGATATTAGTACCTCAACTAAAGAGCAAACTTCTGTATTGAAAGCTGTAGCGGACCTTTATTTACCCCTTTGGGTGACGGGCGTGAGTGATTACTTCATATATGACTTGTAACGGCTGCTATTAACAAGAACTATTCAAGGTCAAAATTAAAAAGACAGCAAGGCAAATGTAATAACGGTTTCCATAATACCCGATATTTGTAAAACAACGTTAGTGTGTATTCGTTCGTCTGTCGAGTCATTTATTGGAAATATTTTTTTTATCTTTATAAAATAATATATAACGTTTTCAGCGTAAAGTTACCTCCAATATATATAAATAAATAATAATTACCTAAAACAATTTAGACCATAGTGTTTTTGTAACAATTAGCTGACATTTATTTTAAGTCTGTAACTATATCGTGCTGATAAAGACTTGTCTTCGTTTTCTTCTAACCGATATTTAAACAGAATTAAAGAAAGAGTATAAAAGATAATTTCAGACATTAAATCTATCTTTTGTAGAGTTATTGCTTCATTTTGCAATTTAATTCAGAATTTCTAATTGAGTTATACTATGACCGACTAAGATGTCAATTTAATAACGGATAACGAATTTAATAATTGGCACTTTAAGAATAAGAAAGAAAGGCAAAGGATCTAGAATAGGACGCGGCTTTAGTGGGTAGTGTAAGTAAGATCTTATGCTTTCATTTTAGTATATTTTCCCGGTACAAGTTAAGGCTTTACCATATTTGTAAAATTCTTTGGGTCGGTGACCGCCGCCCGAAGCGCATTAGACAGTTAAGATATAGAAAATTATCAAAAGGCGTTAAGTGCATTTTCCTCATTTAGTTAAAAAGTATCTTGCTTTATACAATCATACAAGAAAGATGATATAGTTATAACAAAGTTGCGGCGTGGAGCAGTAAACAGGTTCGAGAATAGAACAGGAGGTCACTCACTCTGCGCGCCTCGCTCACATTTACCTGAAAATTATATTAACAGGTTACTGACAAGAACACTGGTTGAAAATTATAATTTTTTATAAGAGCAACACATATTATGTACATAATAATGTTATCGACCTATATGTAGCACTTTGTTAGGATGGTCATAAAATTACAAACGTCATTTGAATTGTATTGTTTACCATCGTCAGTATACGAGGTACCAAGGACAGTATAATAATAATAATAATAATAAATCGGCCTTTTCTAGAATGTTTCCCACTGCAGGGACACAGGCCTCCTCTGCGAGAGAGGGAAGTAGAAGAAGGAGGACAGTATAACTCATGAGGAATAAGAGAAAATAAAAATATATTTATATTAACCGAAGCATATTTAAACTTGTTTGACTTTATTGCGGCTGAATAAGGCCTACGAGCTGCGGTGGGGCGAATCTTGCCTGATGAAATTTGTTCTAAAGATGTGAACAGAACATTTGTATTATATTAGTCCGTTACGCGATTACATTACTGATTGGGAACATTACTCATTTCGCAAGTCCCCTCCCCCCTCAGGTCCACAGTAAATACGTTAAGACCCACAATTTGTCAGTTGTTTTGGTGACTTCGGTAGGTTTTATGGGATGCCTATAATTCTTTTCCTATGTCTAATGATGCTAATACTTTAAATGTTATGTTGAAAAACTAAGCAGCTGTCGAATATTCTAGCATAATATTCACATAGTATATTAACTTACAATGAACGGAAATAGGTTTACTAAGTTATAGAGCATAAGCTCGGATTTACGTAATCCCAGACTTTATCCCACAGGCTACGGTCCCGGGGAACCCTTATAAAGAACAATATTGCATCTTTGATAAAAATCCGCTGATATTATTAAATTTCGGTTCATTTATTTTTAAAGTTTACGACTTGAAAATATGCAGTAAAGTTAGTTACTAGACATAGTATAGGATCTTGTACGATGCCGTCTATAAAATTATTTATGATGAAACATTTACAAAATTTATTATTTCGCCCTTGTAAATTAAAAAAAAAAAAATAATTCTTATTTCAACACACATAAAAATCACGACCACAAGCGAATCCGCCACAGACAAAAAACGAAACGCTGGAAAAAAAGTTGGAAAGGCAAAGATCCGCGGCACGCACAGCCGCGACCGCAGTGCACAGGCCCACACGTGGTCGAACACACGGCGAGCTCCAGAAATACACAGCGTAAACATCGCAACATGTTCACAACTAATGCAGAGAACACTTGGCCCGATTTATAAATAGATAAATAAATAAATATCACGCATGAGCTCCATTTTTTTCTGATGACGTGTGATTTAAGATTAAAATTATCTTGTTTATAAAATAACTGGCTGCACCCGGCATGCATTGCACTGCCACGTAAACTAAAAAACTGTTGCATATTCCGTTTATTGAAATCACTTCAATGACAAAATAACATTTATGTGACATTTGGGCCACAAGCCTTTGCGGGAGTCCTCGGAACACAATGTCAAAGAGATTTCATCACAATCTGATCAATGGTTAAGTAACGCATAGGACTAACATACAAACATTGATTTTTATTTATATAGAAGATATATCTTATGCTCGATCTCAAATCAACAAAAAAAATCAACTGTTTCGTAGAATGATCTGCAGTATTTCCAAGCGCTTTATGACCTTGAGTAGAGGGCGTGTACCTTTAAAGGCGACTAAGCAGTTACATTGCCTCTGGGGTGTGTTCCTGCCAGAGTACAAATAAATAATATGTGTATCTTTCTAAGCGTGATAATATGTATGTGTACTGACTTAAAGATATATTACAACGTATTAGTTTTGTAACTATGCAGGCGAACATCGCACGAAATGATTCATTCGTATAAGATTACATTCCACGGCGAATGTTTATAATATAAGGGAAGTGGCTGGCTCCGTGTTTTCGCTGGTATCTACTGCATTTAATGTAAACTTATACAGTATGTAGTCTAGTGCGTACGGCGTTAAATGTAAATCTATACATACCATATATGACAAAGTTCAAAGACATGTTTTATGAACAAGAATAAATTTTGTATGATTTTGAGTGATGCTGAATAGATATTTTTCGATTTGTTTATTGAATATAGATTGTATTTTGTACATACAAAGAGACGAGTTAAGCCGTAAACAACTGGCCGAAGAGAGAAAAATCCAATACCCTAAGGAATTTCTCAATATCGCAATACATTTCACGCTGCAGTAGAAGATCGCTAGAAGCTTTTAGTAGACCTCGATGAGGTACATATTACACAGGCTTTGAAATTGCCAAAATGTCGACACGGTCAGAGGCCGATCGATATACAAGTCCAAGCAGGTTGATTTGGGTTCCTTCGGAGACCTGAATCAACGTCATTGCCACATCTCGGGTTAATAGGATTTGATGTTCGCAACACTAGCAACAACGAGCGGCTTTGCTTGTAGTAATTAAATTTGTTCGTTTATTAAGCTTACCTTCAACAAAACTTGTTATTGTATTAAAAAGTCTAAGAAATTTTGTTCGTTCGTACATATTAAGTAGTACGGACTTCTAGTTGAATCTCCCGTAAAATGAGGAAGCGCCCTGAAGATTTCCACGTCCATGTTTATAGCTAGCAGTTAATATATTAAAGTATAGTATTTCTTAGTTAAATTATTCTTATTATAGTATCTCATTTAACAGGAAGAATATATATATATATATATATATATATATAAAAATACATATATAATATGTAATCTGTGCGTAGAAAAATCAATACTATCACTAAAGATCGACGACTAGTTGAAAGTGTCGAGCCCGCAATAACGTCGGCGCCGGCTCGACCGGTGACATACCACGACCTCACAGAGGACAGGCGTGAATTAGAAGTATTTCTGCGTGTCGTCTGATGATTAAGTTGCGAAAGATTCCATTTCAGTCCATCCCTTTCCCATCCTATCCTAATAAGGTTATGTCGAGGAGGGGATAAATGCTAGTTGCGGATGCCTATGGATAGTAGTCTCTTAATATCAGGTGACCCGCTAGCTCGTTTGCAACCTTGTCCAAAGGCAAAAAAGGTAAGAATAACCATTCTACGTAAATACTTTTCGTTTTCTTTCTAATCATAAAGAAGTATAAATGAATAAAAGATCTCAATACACGTGTATATTTTAGGAAGTTTATAGACATCCGAGAGGCAAGGAACAATGACAAGGAAAAATGTAAAGTTCAATGATCTTCAATTATTATTAGTGGAAGTTTCCTCTTTTAATTCCGAACATCTAAAATCAGTATATTGAAAACATGTTTTGATACAGAAATGTGTAACCGAATATGTACATATTAAAATAAGTAATAATAGAATATAACTGGGATAAATTATATCAGACGCAAACGAATGAAGTATAAAGTATAAAACACAAAAAACATTAAATTAAATTAAAACAAATATAACCAATAATATATTTATGACCAAGAAGAGACAACCTACATTGTGTCATCTAAATTCACCTTAAACATGCCCGGTGTGGCAGAACGTCTCAAAGGCATTGCCTCTTTCGAACATAAAAAAAAACAAACACGCTCAGCCCGTAGACCTTTGTTGTGGTGGTCAGTGCCTCGTGCAAAACAAAAATAAGACAAAACGAACGGGAGGAAACAGGTCTCGCCTGTTGGAACCTGTTTGACTAGTTTTGACCACTTTACCGATCCCTGTCTGGCTGAGACGGGTTCCTGCGATACATTTTCAACTGTAATACGAAAGAATTACAGTTTAATATGCTTGGGATTCTTTTTCGGGTATATTTTTCCGACGGACTGCAGCTATGATTTAAAGACATTTCGATTTCTTTAGGAATCCAGACAGTTTTCTCACTAGTTATACATACATGATATAATAAAATTGTTTTATTATGATCCATGAGCAATATAATAAAAAGTTAAAATTTGTTAATAGTACAAGAGCAAGCCATGTGTAAATAGAACTGATTAACAAACCTCAATAAAGTCAATAATTTAAATACAAACTTGATAAAAAAAATATTACATTACGCTTGTCCCTTTTCATTAGTTGAATATTTTTATTTGCTTTAAAATAACCAATGAATGCATAGATGCACACATGCTAGCGTTCCACGGCCATTCCAAATGGACCTGTGTAATATCAATCATGATTTTTTGTCGTTACAAATAAAACAACACATTCACAACAAATCAAATCATTTTTGTATTAAAAGTACTGCTTATGTTTATTTATGAAGTAACTAAATAAAAACTTAAAAATAAAATATATTGAGCTATGAAGGGACTCTGCTTTGGTGTATTCTGTTTAAAATTACTGTCACCGTGTCGAACAAAGAAAACTTTACATTTTAAGTATTTTTTTGTTACCTAAAGAACACGTGGCGGAATGAGAGCACGCAAATAGATCCTATGTCAATGTCAAACGTCATTTGTAATTTTTTGGTGTGATGTGTGGCAAGTCAACATTACAAAATTATCCTTATGTGTATACCACAAGGTTTGATTTTCATCAGATAAAGCATCGTAATAAATCACCTTTTAGTTAACGAATTCGATATGAGCTAAATGCGTTGTTCTATTTCAACGGAGACGTGCGCCTTCACATTTTAAAAAGTCCATTACTGCAGCCGAGAAAAATACGTGACTATAAATAACAGAGCATGAAACGCGGTGCAGTAAACCAGAAATTCCTCCTCAAGGCCAACCATCCGATCAGGGAACATATGTACGCAAAAAGAAACAAGAGACACCAACGGAGAGGCCACTATAACTTGAGCCCTTGAAAACAGCAGGCTTCCTTCATTACGCCTTTCGAAATAAGAACGCAAGGTCCCGAGGAGATCACGTTACGACGGTGAACGTCCCACCAGTGTAAGTTGATCTCTCGCGTCCTTTCGATTTCGTTCGATTAGTTCTTCGGCGCGGGCGCAAGGTAGATCTCGATGCGATCGCGGTACAGTCACCCCAAGAAAAGGTCCCTTGTGGTCAGTGACCAAAGACGAGAATAGCGCATGTACCTGGCCTCAGCATACATCGGTGACGTCACTCGCCGTCTGCAGGCAAGATTTTTTTCGTCTGGTGCATTACCCCTATTGCACTGCCATGTAAGGGAACTTAGGTACTTGGAAAATGAAGCACGGATAATAAGCTACGGTAAGGAAAAGATTTTTACTAGCTAAAAACTATTGCATTCTCTCTAATAAATAATTTGTTATGGGATTGTAACAAGCAACATTTTAAAAAAATAAAATATTTGCTCGTATTCTGTGAGGCTGCGATTCAAGTTGTTTCAAGTCGACTTTGTTTATACGGCAAAGACGTCTAGCATGAGAGCAACGATGAATTTTATGCATTATTGCTCCAATACAACGCGAACTTAATCCAAAGAAGAGTTCTAAATGTTAAAAATGTTCAATCATAAATATAACTTTATTACGCAAATGTCTAGGACGACGCTCCGAAGCGGTTAAATGATAATCATTTATACGGCGCGGAAGCTTTTTCGAGAAGAGATTACACAACGCAATCGAGCAAGACCTTATCTCTCGTCAGTTGATGCCGGGGACCTAAACAAACACGCGGTTAAGTACGCCACACACGGCTACGCGTCACAACTTGATGCGGTCATGTATCTACGAGTACGTAAGTTACATCTAAGTATAATGATACATCTTTTCTTATTCCTTACTTTGAATAACCTAGCGCATTACCACAATCGATTTTAAAGATCTTTTATAGATTAGTATGTGTAGTTTTGGTTGAAAAACTCCATCGAGGATTTTATATACAAAAAAAGTAAATGATTAACAACATAATGTCTTGTTAGTTGGAGACTAAAAAACTACACCTCGATCGTAAGTATGGATTTGTAAAGCGATGCTGATCCTTAAATTAATTTGTACGTCTACAATTCTAGTAGTTATCTAATTTAATTTAAATTGCTATCTACAATTGCAGTAAATTTTTATATGTAAATCCATTATATAAAGAAAAAGTGCAATCTTAATGCAATTTATTAATTACTAATTTATCAGAAAATTAACTTCATTGAACTATTAATACAACTGATAAGCGTTCATTAGACGTCGTATACATACGTCACTCATCAAACACATACAATGGTGAGGTTCAACCGGTCGATAACAAGCACTGGCCACCTGACGTCAAAGCAGATTTATCGCCGCACAAAATTAACCCAAAGTTGTCGCGCATCGAGATTTATATGGGGAGGAAACGAGATATTTTTGTGCGCGCGGTTTAATTTCGCTTAACGACATGTTTGAGGCCGCAGGGGGATTTAAGACGCACTCGCTGCCCGGGCGCAGTCGCCGGTGCGTACATCGACGATAAATCTTCATTTATATGCAATAATTAAGTACGACGTTTCAATATTGTTAGCATTGACTCGGTGTTAATAACCTTAATATACTCTGTAGTAAATACTATAAGAGATTACCACTTCGGGAACATTCGATATAGACTTTAAATGATTCACTACACGTACTATTAACAAATATAGATATGTGTTGTGTTCGCCGCATCTGTCTGTCTGCGAACGCGAATGACTCGAAAACTACAGCACGAATTTTCATTTATATATATATATATATATATATATAGTATATATTTAATTAAGTTTTTGCATAAAATGAAGAGAGAAGAAGAAGAGGTACGACACATTGCAGTGTAAAAGAAGTTTGCGTAAAATATATGATGTAGTATAGAAACTTTAGTTTTGTTCAAGGCTAGGAAGCCACCCGGGCTTAGTTACAGCCTTTAGGTTCTTTAACTTACCTTTAAAAAGTTATCTATCTATATAATATACTATACATGTAAAGAACAAACTAACTGACTGATTATATCAATGCACAGCCTAAACAAACTACTGGGCCTAGAGACTTACATTTTGCAGACAGATTTCCGTTTCAGAAATGACGTAAGCGAGCATTAAAATAATAAAAGATTTTTCTGAATTCATCCCCTAAAGATCTTATATGAAATATAAAATATATTTTCCTTTAGTAGAATTATTTGTGAATTAACTTAAGCACTTTTCAGAAGAATATTTCGGTATTTTCGTAAATTAGTCTTGTAAAGGTTTAAGGAATACTGTCATCACACGTCACGCGTGTTTAGATAGAGCTACTCTTGCGTATCCTGTCCGCGTCTAGTCCTTATGTATTTAACCACTTCATAAGCATCGTATGGTCGTTTTAGACAATAAAGCAAACCACATATGTGGAAAGACACTCCTCATCTTGATTCTGAGTTTAAATACCAACTGAGCTGAGAGAGGACATTTTAATGATGATTAATATCTGCAGTTCTAGACTTTCTAACGGTTAACTTTATCGGTCACAACACGATCTTAATTTACCAGTTTTTATCATACAGCATCTTAATTGAGATGTGAAGATGCGGTAATCAGGCAAAACTGTTGGCATAGTCGTTACTGAGGAAGTGGAACTTGGGTCAATGTGATGATGTTATCTTTATAAATGTAGTCAAAGCATACAGGATTTGAAATTCAGCCGTTCATATCATACCAAGAATCGAGCTGTTTATGTATGATACCAAGAATCAAGGCGAGGATCACACTATCAGCGTACCAAGAATTAAAGCGTGATTTACACAAACATTTCATTGAAGCCGGAGAACGCTGACTGTTAAACGGAGCGATCATTGTACAATAGAAACCAATGTGTGGTTAGAAAACTTGAATTTTTTTCGACCTTAATAAATTTTTAGGGTCGCGTATAGAGGCCCTATTGATACGTCATATATGATTTTTTCAATGACCGTTAGTTAGCGTTAGTTAATATTAACTGAAGCTACGATCGCGAATAAATAATCGGCGAGCGATACCCAACCAATTTCTAACAGTGTTCTGTGTTTTGCCGTATCTTATGCACAGATATATATCAAATCAAATGTGAAATTATAACACCTAAGGTATGGTAGGGATCTTAATTAATTGAACCGAATGATCTTGTATCTTATGAGGATTATGGTTTTTAAGCAGTTCTTAGACTAGCCAGCGTGACCGCATCCCGCTTACCCTGCCGAGACACGGTTACAAATCAAGCGACTTTGCGTTCCTAATGAAATGAGTAACGAAAAATCAAAAGACATGAGAACTACTTCTAAATAAGTAGAAAGTAAATGCAATAAAAAGTTATTTGAAGTTATCTTTGAAATAAACTTCTGAATTGCTTTTGAAGTCGATAGGCGGTGCAATCTCCTCTTCATCGCTGGAGAGATGTGGCTCCTTGCCAAGACCATTTGAGAGGCTTAATTAGCACTGGGAGGCTTTAATCAAGTGCCTACAATTGCTCGAAAAAGTTGGAAAGATTGTAAAAAGGATAAGTTAGGACTTAGCCGGCTAGATATAATCCATTCAAATAAAAAGATTTTTTAAATAATTTTATAGCATATGTGTTAGAATATTTGAGGAAAAACTCATTAGAATAGATTTTTCGATTTTGATAAGCCAAGGGTGGGTTTACACTGCCGAAAACATTCACACAAAACAAATTGTTATCTCAGTTTTTTAGGGAGAAGGATAGAGGGAAAGCTTGTTCTGCGACACGATTATACGCCAGTGGAAATCCATGATATGGTTGTAACCTGATGTAATCAAGAATAAAAAATCTTGCAAAGCTTATTAGTAACACTTAAACTCGAATACACTTAATGGTCAAATTAAATCTTTATTTTATATAATGTTTATAAAAATAACTTCCGTGTGCATTAAGGAATCGATAAAGTGAATCTATATTGTAAAAAATATGACGGAGGAAACAAAACGGATAATAGTTTGAGAACATGTGCACAAAATCATCCCAAACTGTATTTTTCCTTACAGCTCGTAGAAAAATTATCTATAAAGAATGGGCTATGATGTTTTAAATGGTGAAGTAATACAATTATTTTATGACGTAATCGCTCAGATAAAACCATACAAAAGTCAAATTACTATGCGCGACAAGGATTTCCGTTGAAAATAAAGTGGAAAAAAAACTCGACAAATTCGGACATTTGCATAAACATAAAGCAGGATGAATCAATGTCCCGGATATGACCATCGTACATGGCGAGTAATGGTTTCCTCGAAAATTTGCTATATTTGACAATTGGATAATTATGTCTACGGTAATATTATAAAACATATTGTAGGTAATCCCTCCCACAATTCTGCAATTCATCAGGTTGGATATATGTATGTTGATCACGTTTTATACATCTCCCGCCATCATATAAAATTCGATAAATAACAAATACTTACGAAAGAACACCACTTCCTACCAGGGATGATTCGTGAGGCGATTGAAATTAAAATACATTCAAATTTCAATAGAAGAGATGGCTGCGTATAAACACTTGCTTGGGAATCTGTGCTAAATAATTGAATCCCAAACGAAGCATAGAACTGCAAGACCTTATAATACTGTATTATATATATTACACTACACTTTGCAATTAATAATATTGAAAATAAACATTTACTAACTAAAATTTACTATCGTACTTATTTGGGCAACGCAAACGTTTACTTCGCCAGCAATTTGACATCGGGACGTCAGGGACCTCCTTTTTAACGTCTCGTAAGTCTCCTTAATGGAATTGTTCGGTCTATCTGTATATTCACATAGATAAATTAACAGAAAATAATTCGGGGCTGAATTATTAAAATTTGATCTTGATTGGTGCTCTATGAACGCGGTTTTGAATCGCAAACATTTTAATAATAAATTGGGAAACGTCTTTTAAAATAATTACGACTTTGCGAGGCGCGGTTTAACTAGGGCTGCCGCAATTAGGCCAAAGTAAGTAAATACATCTATAAACTAACCACGCAGACGGTTGGTTATTTTTATTGTGTAAAAATTCGTATTCTTAATTATTGTCAAGATTTTTCATATATTTGATTTCTTATATATTATATTGACATATATACAACATATTAAGTTAGAAACAAAACGCTAAAAGGCCATTTTATTTGACGTAGCAACCCTGCCTTGCTTATAAATTAAGATGATCACACAAACATCACAGCTCCGTCGTCGTCGTACTTTATCTTGAAAATATTATTGTCAAGAATATAAACACTTTTAGCTGTTTGGAATAATTCGGAAAACTTCGAGAGGTTAGTTAGATAATAAAAAAAATATTTTTACTTCGTATTGAGTTTGCATAAAGTGCTTTAAAGCGCTTACTACAGTTCTCAACATCTTTGTCATGTGGTACATCACTGCGTTGCTATATTACCACAAAAATTAGAGTAGATCCCAAGCTAAGTATTCGCAACGCGTCAAGATACAACAAGTTCTTTGTTTATAGTAAGAGATATCAATGAAAGTAATATTTTTAAAACTTTAAATTCCAACGGACTGTGATTATCATTTAAATTATGTCATCTTCATACCACTTATGACACTCTGGAGGAGAATACAAATCTAATGATACTGCGCTGTTCAATTTCATATCAGTCGAGCCGTTAAGGCTCAAGGTCACAATGGAACAGACATACATACATATGCGCGAAAACATTATGCTCCTTCTAGGTCAATCGAGTAAAAGTACGCTACGTGAGTAAGACATTAAAATGGTTCCCAACGTAACCCAGAGGGGTAGGCAGAGTTTGTGGATTTCATTTTGCGTAGGTCTGGTACATCTCCCTCGCTCCCGCTTATTCGACGTCCCTCCTCTAACACCTCATTCATCAGACGAAACGCAGAGTATTTCTACTTCTATGAGGTCGTGTTATTTCAACGGTCGAGCCAGCCTATTCGTGCAACAGAAAATGTTGGGGGCGCTACCATTTCCGGGATTCTTTTATTATTATATTGAGAATAGAAACTTCGTTGCATTGTTTTGATTCGTACGATAAGACGAAATCAAAAACATAAAGGTAACGCCACTCTTGATTAATAATCCAAAAAGGTTTATAGACCCGTTGGGTTAAAAAAAAGTCGACACGTCGCATCATCCGAGACCCAAATCAGGGTCTATTCATCGCGACAATAGAATTTTGAACCGAGGAAGAAGGTGTCGCAGGGGCTTTATTGCGATGACATAAAGTTCACATTACCGATGATAATTTTTCACCATCGCCTTTCGATTTTCAACGTTTTCCCATCGCAGTGAAGTGTATTTTAGTGTGTGTCGGTATCGAATGGAATTTAAATATGGCGTCGAAGAAAGGATGCGTTGGGGTATAAAAAAATACGGTTCGATGCGCGTGGGCGGTCGCGTGACTTGTACGACCGACTAATGTGACTATAACAGCGATATATGCAGGTTGTGCTCATTTTACGACGTTTGCCCTTATGCCTGTCGGGTACACATCTCCATTTCGAATATAGATTAGAATATTTTTGACATAATTCAATTACTTCATCGTTTTCTGGTCCAACGAAGCCGTTTAAGACTTCGTTTAAAGTGCGTTTCAATCAAAGGATAACAAGGAGTTATTTTAGATCGTGTTCTGTGCAATGCAACTCTCGATATATAAGGACTTGTTTGATGTACCGAATCCACTGATAATTGTCCGATATAACAATCAAGACAAGTAATGAACTTTTCAGTGTAGTGTCACAGATAAGATATGAATAATATTGATTATTAAACGAACATTGGTCGGGTTTTGTTTAGATTGCTTTACACAGTAAAATGGAATTTAAAAAATCTATCACGCTAACATAACCACAATGGAATTTCGAAGATTATTTGAGTTGCCAAACTCTAAGCCAGAACTAATTTTGATATATGTGACGAGTACTTTCCCGCGCTGTCTTAATGCTTGAAATAATTATCCCTGATAAGCCAAACTTCATAGATAGGCGTTCTATGTAAAAACACAAATTTAACAAAGGTTTTCAGATTTGGAGATTATCTTTACAGCCCTTGGGAACAGTCTTCTTTCTAACCTCTTTGTTTTTCAATAGTTTCAAACAAAAATTCGTTATGTTAACCAATTAGACGTCAGATTCAGGCATTTGATCGATTAAATTTAGTAGAATAAGGTATGTACATAAATAATTGAGAAATTGACAAACACACCTACCAACCTCATTAGGGTTTTATCGTCGTTAAAGTTTGTTTTTTCGTATTAACACATACAAAACGTACTTTAATGTACTTCTAAACAATATTTTGTACACTGTAACACGAAAATCACGTTAAAAGCATAACAAGTTTGAAAGCAAAATTTCAGCGAACTTAAGTAATTCAAAATATAAAGCTTTTATTATTAAACAAGTTAAACGATCCTTTACACGCTTTAGAAAAGAATCTACCTTTAAGTTGGTATCAAACGAAAAAAGACAGTAATTATACTAACAATAAAGATCAAAATCGAAGGCACGGGGGAGATTACACGTTCGTCTTTTAATCAACAGTGTATTAAGTCGACTTGTCAAAGGATTTAATATCATATCACGTGAGACCACGAGCAAATATTGCGTGCGAGAGATAGCTAATCGTACGTGCTGCCAATCGCAGAACACGAGACGCTATTGAAGTCTGAGATGGCTGTTATATTCCAGTCGCCTGCCGTTATATTAATTGGAACATGATGCTTTGACACAATAAAAGAGATATCTTCTGTCTACCATTAAAGTAATCATAATGACTAACGTGTAGACTTCAAAGTAAAGACGAACAGAATTCTTAAATATCAAAATCGATATATATCCTAAATGGATCATCTGTCTTTAAAGTATCTTATTTTAGGGAAGAAAGAAATTAAATCAAATTAAATTCATTACCAAAAAATAAGGTAACTTAAAAAAACAGAGAAAATAAAACAAAATATACAATTTAGGGTAAAGGAAGAGGCACAGCTGATGCTGCTTCCAGCTTGACACTGGAAGCAGCGCTGATTTTCAGCCTCGTTCTTACTGTGACTAAGTACGAGAAAATTTGTACAGAGGGTTAGTCAGTAGTAAAGATCCAAGAAATCTGGCCTATTTGTGAAGAGAAGGGAGTAGATAAATAAAAGGAAACAGAGCTGACGGAATTTAACCCTCGATTTCAACAAACCTCTTTCTATTTATAGTCATTGATCAGTCTGTCTTAACACACTCTTTTGTTTATTATATCTTACAAAATATAAAAGAGCATACAAAAGCGACGCGGAGTCCCTCCAGGAATACGAACTTTGCAAGCAAGCGCAATCAGTAATTCCCAAACAGAAGGAAGTTTATGAATAAACAATTTGGTTAATGTAAATTAACTGACTTTGAACAAGAGAACTACGATTTTAGATGTACATTAAACTTTTTTCATATAATGTTTTCTTTAGATTCGTCTTCTTCTACTTTTTCTTCGTAATATTTGGATGACACGAGTGTTGTTGATTAAAACATTTTATACTTTTATTGCAATTTTGGTCGGACGAGGTCGAGAAGAAAAGGGAGGAGAAAGGAATCGTCGACAGTGTTGCAAGCTACATAAAACAACGTTCCCTTTTATATACAAAACATAACTACTATTATTATTTTTAATTGTTCTGCATAGTTGTGTATGTATTTATATAATTCCATAACAATGTGTTTAGTTGGTACTACTACTACTACTTCTACTACTACTACTTTAAAGGCCGACTGTGTATCAGCAGTTCCTTTGATATTGTGGATGTTCACAGGCTGAGCGGTGATCACTTAGCTTTAGGGGACAACGTGCAACGGGCATATTTGCCCCCTTCTCCTATAAAAAAGTACATGGAGAAGTAAGATGTTGAACGACTCAGCCATTAGCTTTTAATAAAGCGATAGTTGGATAAAGGGGCTAGCTCAATCTGGAAAGTGTCACTATCGTACAGATTACTAGCATGTAGATGTAACGGGCTTTGAGACACAATCTTTCCTTTCATTACGTTATTTCTCCATCTGGTATATTTACAAAACTATAGACTCCCGCAACCTTGGCAAGGTCGGGAAATCATCTTGTTGGAGCGCCTAGACAGTATTAGTCTATTCGTGACTTAATTCTCGGAACTTTTGTCGACATCTGCTATTTTTTTACCAGCCATGTAAGGTATGCGGTTAACATAAGACGAGCAAGTTGATAATTTAATATTTGATTTCGCATGACGATCGCACGTTTCTCTTGCACAAAATAAGTATAAATATTTACAGGACTGTTTTTATAAGCTAACTAACTTTTACATCAATATTCAACCAACCGAGAGATTTATCTCGAAGCAATTAAAGAACGGATATTACTGGAGATGATCCGGGATTAATCTTGCCGAATACATTTTTCAAGCAGTATTTATAAGGCGCCGCAGTTGAAGATCCCTTAGTCTTTAAAGACGATATTAGAGATTTTTTCTAAATATTTATTTGTTAGAAATTGCAACGAAAATCTGAATTTATAAAATAACAGCCAAGGAAAGAGAAAGAGTTCAATTCCTTGCGTTGTGTACAATCGCCGCTGTATTGAAGGAATGGTTAAATTATATAAATACAAAAAAATGAAATCTTACTCTTCAGCAATAAACACGTATGCTTGATGAATTACCTGGTAAGATAAAGAAAAATTGCTATTAAATATCGATCGATATTTTCACTATCGTAACGTGTAACAAACATAAATGAGATAACTAATAATTATTTGGGGGTTCTTAGCATAATAATGTAAATATGTAGAATATATATCATACCAAACACCGAGGTGCAACCCGTAGTATCCTAGAACCGCCTCGGCCATTATCACATGATTGTTTTCCTCAACAGAACACGGCGCAAAGAAACGAGTAACAATTTAATGCCTAAACACACAAGCGATGGACCGCACGACAACGCGCGTCTAAGCCGAGGGTTAATCCCTGTTTATGCTGGGACCACACCTCGTTATATTTAATGTTGCTGCAAGAAAATTTACCAAACTATTCTATGAGCGCAAAGCGGATGGCGGCCATCTTAGATCGTTCCTGCGCACATTTAAAATTGGCGTTGACGTTGAAGACGGAATTAAAGTTTACATTACAAATTTGTGGGACGCATATGTATGTATATTGTATTTATTCGGCACAGAACTTCGTACATGTGTCCACGTCCACTAATGGGTACCATGGTTGTAGACAACGATTTGTATTATTTAAAAATATGTCGATTCGACAAACAAACTTAATGTTTTAGGGTACATAGAGCGGAACGTAAGGTCGTGAATTCGATTAGTTTGGTGGACTACGTCCTCCTGGCGCAAGCTTACACGTAAATGGAATGGTAATAAAGAATGTTAATAGTAAATTGTTGTTAAACACAAAATGTAAAATAAAAAAGGTGATGTTATGAAATCTTGCAAATGTAGTAAATTATATGTTATTTAATATATGAAACCTCAATATCATAACACGGTGAAAGTAACAAGAAGCACCATTATTGCATATTAAATTTATAAGGCATCGTCGCCTAATTAAGCTTGATAACTTGGCGAAACCAAGTTTCACATCAGCCATTAAGTAAGTACACGCAACGAAGCTACGAATTAATTATTATTTGGAAAATGATTAATTACTTGGCGTGATGTTCACGTAACGACGCAACGAAAGCCTCCTCGCGCGAACAAACGACGTTCAAATGGTTAAAACAATGTCAAGTATCAAGCCTGTTACTATACACAAAGCTTTTAGATCAAAACTTATTGTTTAGAACACTACTACCCGTGCACAATAACATAATACCTTACTCGATGACTTCAAAGCGGCTACCGTGTATATTGTAGTCTAAAGTCACGACAATGGTCTACTCAATCCCTTGGAGTTATATTAACTTGGTACGAGAAATGATCTAGTTTTAACGTACTTCAGTTTTATTTTATTTAGGCTGTATATAATCATTACTGTAAAATTCAACGACTTCAGGCATTTCATGCGTTTCTGGCAGCAACTGTAGAAACATAGAGCCCAATTTGCGGAAATACAACGAGCCTTTCATGCTTTAATATACTTAAAAGACCAAAAGATGGTCTTCTCTCTTCTTAAGTCCAGATTTAAAGTTAACAAACATCCTTGAGCATTATGCAAGTATGCTGGTTTAAAAAAATAATTCTTCCCCTGGATATCCGTGTTCCGTCTTCCAAGTCAGACGTCACTATAAAGAACAAAACCAAGGATGAGCCGTAAATGTTGAACATCATATCGATACCGGTTTGCCGAATTCGAGCCTTAATTTTACCATAACAAAGCGAAGGGTCGGACGGGGGTCCATTGTTTGAAGCCAGACGTTATTTAAATATTCCGACGGGACCGTCGCCGTCGTCTGACTGCGACCTCTTTTTTTCCTTTGATTTTTTCTCATTTTGTACGAAATCTGACGCGGTCCTTGATGTGCATTGAAACATTAATATGGGAATAGATTTAAAAGTTTATCCGGCCAACTGATATTTTAATCCCTGATTAATTTTAGTTTTAAATTGCAATTTAAAAATTTCTAGTCATTAATTCATGTAGTAACATGTTAAATAATTTCAATCGTTAGAATCAATTTGTTTGAATCAAAACCTTCAGATGAAAGCTGCAAGAATTATAAAAGTCTATGTTCGAAAGTAATAACACTAAAAGTAAATAGCCAAACGATCACCGAATACTTAACTAATGAGAAATGAACGCACTTCGAAGTAACCTAATATATTTAAGCACGTCTAACGCGTTAACGACTTTGATATGTACGCAGTTATACCTAACATATTATATGATGTCATTCGTAAATATAACAAGTCATAATATTTTTTATAAAAGTATACTCATGTATTATGCGTAATTTAAAGGTTGATATCAATTCGAGAAATAACTATTATTTCCTAAATGTTTCAATTTATAGCTATTCGGCCGATATTGGGTTGATTATTTAAATCTTACGCTGCCTTAATTAAAAAAAATACAAACAAAAGGTGGAGATGAAATTGCCCTAAGCAGATTACATTGTTAGAAGAATTGACGTGCATTGATAAGTAAAAGTCTTATACTGACCAAGAATTTAAAAAAAAACTGGCCAAGTGCGACTCGGACTCGCGCACATAGGTTCCTCCGTACTATTATCTATATAAAAATCATTTTTGTTGTATACAGCCTCTTTAAATGTTTCTATATTATTATTTTTTTTAGTTTTTGTAGTTATAGCGGCAACAGAAATACGTCATCTGTGAAAATTTCAAGTGCCTAACTATCACGGTTCATGAGATATAGTCTGGTGACAGACGGACGGACAACGGAGTCTTAGTAATAGGGTCCCGTTTTACGCTTTGGTTAGGGTTCTTAAAAATTACAAGAAGCCTTTTTGGCTCAGAGGTCTAGAAGCCGGAAGGTTAGGCAATTAGCAGTGGACGTTTAAAGATTGATTGAATAAGTGTTGTTAAAAATACGATTATATAACATGACAGTGAATGCTTGAATCATCTTGTTGACATTCTAACATTTATTTACAAGAATCGACCATGTTATATGTGTTACAAAGAAATGAATTCATAAGCGATACATTTTTTAACGGAAATAATGACATCATATAGTTTGTATTGATGTTATTCATAAAAATAGGTATCCACCTCGGCCTTATCGCGACGGTTGCTCAATCAAAACAAACATTAATATGCAATCGACAGATGGATAAAATATCTTATCTACATTACGTGCCTTTTCTTACTTACTGAACGAAATTCGTATACGTATATAATTCTCACGACGTGTGTATGTCATAGAACGTCTCGTAAATAACTGGACCGATTTTGATGAATTATATATGTTTTTGAGTTATGTCAGGGTGGTGAAGATTCACTAATAGACCTGATAGCCGTCATCGGGTTCCAGATTTTTAATATTCCAGTGAATAAAGACATTATTAGCTGAACCTACATTACAGCGGGCAAGTGAATATAAGAAGCAGAAGACAGACAGACAGAGCTGGGAAGCTGCACTTCTCCCAGTCACGTAGACACATGAAACAGTAACATCGGTACAGACACTAATGAAGCAAATCGTTCGGCGCCGGCGAGCAAGCGAGCCGACTCATGCCATTGTTCCGCCTCTGATATTTATACTCAACAAAGAAGTTTTTGACACGTGCTGCGTTTCCAGGAATCGCGTGTTTCAAATGTTTACGTTTTCAATTTTATTAATAAAATATATTTAACTTGTACGTATTTAAGTTTTTAAGAAGTTTACCACGAGACTGGTCAGTGTAATTCAGCAACTCACTGTGTAAAGAAATCTAACGGTTTTTGGTGAATTATTTTGTTAGTATGACGTGGAAAATAAATTTTGCAGGATTTGTCCCTCAGACGAGACTCACAAGAGTGCAGCAGGATATTTCCTGACATTAGGAAAATGTCTGAACAGTTGTTTGCTGTCATCATAATAGGAGTCTCTCTGGAATCTATCTAGACGTGCTACTTCCTACAAGAAGGGAATCCCCTTCATTGTTCGATATGAGAAATTACGAAGCGAACCTTATCTTTATTCGATTTTATAAAACCATCGTGACAGGTGATAAGTCGTACCGTCTTATAGTTAAGGCAAGGAATAAATTTATTTTTATAAATGAAAATAAAAACTCGACAAAAAAATTGAACTCATAATAGCAACCAAGCCCCATGTCAACGGTAACAGACCCGAGAGACTTAACACAAGCACATATTCGTATTGTGATTTAAATCCTTTCTTGGTGAATTTATAAGGGTTGAACCTCTAGTGCGGTTAATCCCCGTGGAGTACTTTATACCTAATTATTTCGCATAGGCGACGTAAATTAAGATATTTAATGAAACTTAAGATTGAAGAACCATTTACTGCAAATTAATTTGGGCTCAGTTTTGAGTATAAGTGATATATTGTACTATGTTGACTAAATCTTACTTTTCATTCTTAAGGTAAGCTGTATAATATAGATACATTTAAAAAATTAAAGATAGATTTGAAAAATGGTCCGTCTATGTACTTATGTTGCATTTTCCGATTTGTTGATACGGTGTGTAATAAACTCTGTAATTAGTAATAGTTAACTTTACCTAGACGCATTTATTGCCATGTGTTTGCCAGCGAACAAGATGGCCTATATTAACTGGACGGACAGACTGGACTACCCATAGGCATCCCGCAACAAGCAAATGAGTTTGCAAGAGAGAGCAACCTACCTTTAAAGGACAGAAGACATGATAAACAGGAAAATAATTTACGTAAGATGTATTAAAATTTTGATCAAGATTGTCGCCCCTCTTTCGATGGCTGGCTAATAATTGACTGACACCAACGAAAACATTTTTATAAGATTCGGAAACTATAACAATTCCTATTTCCAATACAACAGCGAACCTGTTAAAGATATTTGTAACGCAATGAAAAGCAAAATCGACAATATTAAAACAAAAGTCTCTGAAGTAGAAGACGATACAAAAAGAAGTAACATGGAACGAGCCGAGCAGGGAACGGAAGGAGTAATAAAATATGAAGGCAAAGTAAAGCGGGCGCGCGTCTCGATGAATTTATTTTAACTAACTGAAATAGCCCCGCAGTTTCCGCCGCGAGGGTTAAGGGCTTGTGTTTGTATAAACAAGCGACGATTATATTTAGTGCGCTACGAGACAAAGTCACTCTTGTCCCCTGCCCCTCTCGAAGATTCTTTGCAACTGATAGAATTGAAACTTTCATATCGTATACCTATCTTAATTTTTGTCAAGATAATTTCAAAATTCCCTTAAAATTCAAACAATTTACAGATTTATCTATACTCCTTCTCCGTCGTTAAAGTCTTTGTATACTGGTCGTGGTCGTCCTGTATCAGTGACCCTCTCCACAAGACGCCTCCAATCCTTGCTCGCCGCTCCCTTTTTCGCACATTTGTGCAAGAGGACGTCCACTCGTGCTCTGACTGGTACATTGGTACAACTCATGGGTGACCTGGATACATGCCTTGGTACTATAAATTTTTCCAGCACTTCCAAGTCCTCAATGAACTCACCATTTGGTCTACAGACGTGAACAAATTATATATGCTATCTACAATCTAGTGTTAAATTTAATGGCAATACGCAAGGCACATTGCTCGTTGAATCAAGTTTCTTTCTATTTCTTTCCCCATATTCACTTTATCGTTATCAAAATTATAGCACCAAATAAATTTTATTTACTGAAATTTTACCAGTTTACGATCTAATTAGTTTTGAATTCCAAAACGAATTCACTAATTGTAGGAATAGCTACAAAGATTCACTGATCACAGTCAGATAAACACTCTTGCTGGTCTCAATAATAAAAAAGAAAAGATAAAAAAACCCACCACGGACTAATTTCTCCATGTTTACAGTTCCCATTATACCAAGACATTATAAAAAATCCGTCAAAGCTCGAGGGACGTTCTCGGAGGTACATTAGCGGAGTTAATGCCGCGTCACGCGTCTCCCGGTCTCTCCGGTTACCTGCAGATGGTGGAAGATAAAAAAGGAAGGTCGCAACTCGATTCATCGCGGTGCAGCCAGCTCTAGTGATGTTCAAGAATGACAATTTTATAAGATGATTTTTTTTAATAAAATGGCGATTATTTTAATAAAAATTATTGGTTAAAGTGATAGAAATTGTAAAATAACGCTTGGTATAATATTTATCGTTCCTAGGTCCAGTAATAGAAGCTGTACGTTGACAGTTAATTCAGTAAGGTTATTTTCTCTTAACATTACATCAATATTTTTTATCAAATTAAGAATACCCAAGTGATTGATATTATCAACTCACTATCCAGTTCTGTTAGAAGGTCTATAAAATAATATGCTTTAAAATTCAACCGCGATCTTTAAAACATCGATATTAGTCATGTCAAGGAACATCACTACGCATCCCATGCAGTCGCAAACGAAAAAAACGGTTTTATCGTGTTCTAACAACGCATCAGTCCTGTTTAAACGATTCACTAGTAAATTAAGAAATAACTATACTACTAGACATCTTGATTGTTTAAAATATTTCCGATGCGGCCATCTGTCAATGCTAATACATCTGTAACTCGGAAGCGGCGGTCTGCATTCCCATGACGTCATAACTCTATTTAGGTAGTCAGAAGTAGAAACAAAATTATCTGTAGCTATTTATCACGAGGACTTATTTGTAGTAAAGTCACAGTAGAAGACAGTAAAAGCACAGGATTATAGCCTTAAATATGCTGCATAGAAGGAAGTATTAAAAATTCGAATTAAGCAAATGAACAATGTTACGCCTCGCACTGAACCGGGACACATTTGCGAAGTTAGCCTTCAGCATTGAAGGAAGAGGCGTTAGACGAAGAAGATATGTATCTGTACATTATTTTTATGAAACTTGACTTGCTCTCATCTAGAAAAAAGTTCCTATTTAGGATTCAATTCCGTAAAATTGGCCTGTGTCCATGCTCCGCTTAGTTAACCGACGTATTTACAGATCATGAATACTTCCATAAATCCAGCCACGGTCGACGTCCAGCCAAGGTTAAGATAAATATAGATCTTTTTAAACGTTATCAACTATATTCGCACCTAATAATTATTAATGGGATTACCTTGAATATTATCCAAGAACTTTCTAAACATTCCGAGGCGATTTATATGTTTATTTTATTGGAAACATCTTGAGCTAAAGTCTATATTGATCTAACGTGCTATAACTAACTATATATACATAAATGAATCAACCTTAGACTTCCGATTTATCGAAGGTTAATCGCTTGGTCTCATCAAAACTACTGAAAGTACATTCCCTTGCTAACGTTTGTAGGAGTACTGCGGTCTGTGCAACGTAATAAATATGTCTGCATCGAGATGGATATTTCCAAACCCGTACGAATTTGGGTCCTTCAAGATAAGAACGTACTTTACTTCCTTAAAGGCTGACAGCGCATCTGGTGTTACGGATGTTCATGAGTGACGGTGGTCACCTGACTAGGCCGGCCCGTTGCTCTTTTGTCCTTTGTGAATTCACTTATTTCCATTGAAGAGGCTTTCAAAGTGATACCGAGTAGGAATCCGAAGGGAACGAGCCGGACCGGATGTCAAGTGAGCTTAGTTTGATCTTCTTTAGTGAACTAGTTAAAGGACTTCCGCCGGAAGGTGGAGCTTTGTCTTAGACTGTTACTAAATTGTAACAAAACACGATGTTATGACAGCAACGGTTATATATGAATACCTTGTTTCATGTCAAGATATGATTTTTGTAAATAAACAAACGTCATATACCACATATGGCAGCCATTACACTTTTTATACTTTCATCGGAAATGTAATTTTGTAGAAATCGTTAGATAAAGTAAACTCTATCTCACCTCAGCTTACAATATAGCGAACACATTTTGGAATTAACGAATTTTAATATAAAAACATTTGTTTACAAAAATCTCATCTTGCTGTGAAACAAGGTATAATAGTAACCGAGGTATTAGCTACCGAAGTACTGAAATTGTAGAGGCGATAATTACAGCAACAAATAATCTTGTATAATAAAAGAGAAACGATACTGATTAATCTTCGCACATCCGAAACTATGAAACCTAAGAGCATGGAATTTTACCATACAACTTTATTTTGTGACGTAATGGAGCTCTAAAAATACTTTTGTGAGTCCAAAATGTTATTAATGTATGAAAAAAGAGGAGCATAATAGCCAACAGCTAATTGAGGATAAACCATTAAAGTTTAAACATCAATATAACATTGTTTCTGGTCACTGATCTGTATCGTAACCTTCTTCCCAACATAGGGCGCTTTAGTAAGATATTTGTTCAATAAAAAAAATGCGCTCATTACACTAACATACTATGTTACCTCGAAAATGGTATAATAACAAAACCCGGCCATTATCTCCTGCTGAAGTTATGTAAGGGCTCTCTCCAGTACTTAGATAGGTCCCTTATCGTCCTACCTGAGGGTAATTCAAATTTATTGCTATCGGTCAACCGTAGAAGTGTTTACGCCGCGAGGAGGGTAGTTTTTCCGACGTAGTACATAAAGGTATTCTTTTGGGAAATAGAATACTAAAGTATTTTTCAATAATGTTAACTTACTTGTAATAAAATGTATTATTACTGTTTATTTGTTAAGGGTTTTTCCCACTACCCTAATAAACTTATAGCATACCAACTGAACAAAGGGGATCGATGCCTTGTTCCATTCTGTTCGTAGGGATATAACAACCGATACCTTAAGAAGGCTAGATCATTATACCTGCCTAGTTCTTGCGTGTGCTTTTAGTTCTAGTGAAGGTTAAATTTATGTGCTTTGGGCATGTACTCTGGCGGCACTGTGACAAGCAATCATATAAAATTTTAGAAGAAGGTCCTTCAATACTGTCGTCCACTGTACTACAATCGATTTTTGCAAGGCACACTTTACAAATACGAAACAATAAATACTAAGCGAACGCGGAGTAGGTTTACTCGTGCTTCGAACACCTGTCGCTCGAATAAATTGGGTAGCATCCGCCTCGCAGTACGTTATTACGAAGTGGCAATGCGGGGTACGTTCCCTAATATCTCTCGCACGTATATCAGTTTTAATTATTGGGGCGTACCTTACAGCTTAGCTTTCGCCCTTCCTTCTCGTAAGGGTAATAAGAAAATGCGCTAATTCGATGAAAGTAATGATTATACTGATTTGTGAAGGAAGGATTGGATTGAGGGGGAGTAGGTCCATAGGCATGCTGGAGTACGCGTAGCAAGCAGACGGTGAGGCGAGATTAAAGGAGAGAATAGAACATTAAGCCGTTTGTTTTGTTATTCTTTGACGGAGTCTTAATTTCGTTGTCAGTAAACTTGAATAAAGTGTGTGTGTTACACCACCAACCAACCAAGCATGATCTTTTTTTTAAATAATAAAATAACTAAACGCAGCTTTGCACGCATTCGTTTCTCATGCTACACGCTGGAAATATTTGTATGATTATTTCTCATGTAATAATTTCGAATTATAGGTAACACGTGTCGTTAAGTTGTTGTCAGAACAAGACCATGGCAACCGATATAGTAAAGGAATGTTTTATGTCCTTCGGGAACAGTTTATTTTACAGGACTAAAATACCTCATGACATTTCATTCATCTGTATCTGTGACAATGTTTATGCAAAATGATCAGTTGAGTCGTTAAGGAGTGCGGGACAAACAATCAAACTCACAGTCGCATTCAAAATATATGTTAAGATAAATTAACTACTTTGTCATATATAACATCGACGGACTGAGTGGTTGAAGACGGAGGGAAAAACAGTTATAATAAATATTATTCAGAATATTACAGTTTTCATAAACATAGTAATAATTCTTACAATTGTTCTTACAATGTGAAGTCGTGAATATATCTAATTTATAATAGTTTCTCGCGCACGTTTGTTCGTTATAGCATTTTATTTAAATTGCACAATGGCCTTTAATAATTGGGCAACAATTAAATTACTAGTGAATAAAATTGACTTACGCAACAAGACGTTTCTACGTAATGGCTATTTGTCAAGGTGAGACGGACAATTCAAACAAAGTTCAATTACTTCACGTTAGTGTTAACATACGAAACTTTAACACGTCTTATGTCTGATAAATTAAAATAATTCTAACGATTGTAATACAAAAAGTATAAAGAGGAAATGTAAAGAATTAATAAGTACCATACAACTCAGATATATTGGCAAAAGAAGGAAGGGTAGACGAGAGACCCTAAAGACAATGCTTAGAATATGGAAGAATAAATTAGGGCAGAACGCACTAGAAAAAGAGAGAGAGAGTGGGGTCTTAACAAATTGACTAAAATTAATGTTTCTATCATAATAAACGTTATATTATGGTACACAATCGAATAAACACAGACATACTTCTGGGTTTACTACGAATGCACAAGAATATGAGATCGGATTCAGATGACGTCACAGTGGCGTGCTTGTTCAGTATACAAAAAAGTTTATGCTCGATACATTATATGTGGAATAATGTATAGAGTAACAAACATAGTATAGCTTCAACAATTGCTGTACAAACAAGTGAACTGGCGGGAAGTTGAGTCAAGAGCAGGTCGCATTCCACGAAGCATGTTATTGCACACGCGTTGTACTATCATATAAAGGGGTTGACGTATATGCAATTCAATAGATAGCGGTGCCAAGTTATTATCCTAACACGACCCAAAAACTAGGAGTGTTTCTAATACATTCACGGTGATCTGTATGAATCTACACGTGTATCGAATTCAAAACACATGAACTCACATTCAGCTCGTTCAATGTGAACGAAAAATTTTATACGTGATATTATTATTTCGTGAATCGATTTCGTAAATAACTTGTTAACATCGCGTTGGTATCTTTTTATGGTTTCATTCGCTACCTGAGACGCAGAGGTGATTTCGGGGTGAGTCAGTTGGAGCGAGCAAGTCGATTGAACTTTGAATCATTCTGCCAACGTCATTATATTATAGTTGCTTTTTAAAGAGAAAGGGAGTTATTAATTACGACAGTGTTTGTACGTTTGTCTATGTCATTTGTATTTGTAATCAATGAAAGAAAAATCATCTGGCTAGTGGTTGCAGTTCGTTGAATAAAACATTTGACTAACAGCTCCGATTCTTCCATGTACGAAACGTGGTAATGCTCCAAATAATAAGGGAATTATTATTCTACCGGCAAACGTTGAGTCTGTAATTAGGACAGTGGGAAAAGGTGTGATGCTGTGTCCAGGGATATAAACACTTAATATACTTGGCCTGTTCATAACTTTCTATTTAGCCATAGCTGGGAGTGTGTAAAGGGTGTCTGTACACTGACATGACACAATAATGCTAAGAAATTAGACCTTCCTTTGGGTTGGTTGAGGTGGGCTCATTGGAGCCCACCTTCGAGAGCGCTGGAGGGCGGGAAGGGGCGCGTTCCCGCAGTGAGGGTAAGTCGCGGGGGGAGAGGAGTGTTGGTTATACGGTATGCCACTCCCGTGGCGCCCACACAATGGTCATGAGGGAACGCGTGTGGTTTTTAGTGGGTAGGCCAGGCCCAACTCGGTGGGAGAGCCCGACCCCCTTTTGCCCTGAACAGGGGGTGTGCATAAGGTCGCATTTTCCACACCGCAACAAAAAAAAGAAATCTAAGACACTAAACGGTTGGTTGTAGACTTGATATTAATTTATATGGAAGTATGATTTTGTGATTGACAAGGACACTTAATAACACAAGTTGACGATATAAATTTAGCCCTGAAAACTGTAGCCAAAACCTATCCCGTAAAGACTCCGGTCGTGCTGTGCCAACCCCACGTAAGTGGAAAATGGCTAGGAGATGATGACAATTTAAATAGGTCTTCAGACAAATACAATTGATGTTAATTGGTGTCGCACTTACTTGGGAAGCTAGTAGGAGTGGGTGTCGTGTGAAGAGACAGTATATCATTGAAACTTTCGCAATTAATATGAATTAAATCCGAGCGAGTCGGTGGATCGCAGAATACGGCTTGAAATACGCTTCCAAGATATCGCCCCGGATCTAGGATCTCACTTATTAAATGTTCTTGTATAACTTCTCCGTAACGATACAGCGTAGTGCAATAAATATATGTGTATATTATGTTGAATAAAAAGTTCACAATGCACTGATCTAGACAATCTAATAAAAGGAAATAATTTATATTATCAATAAGATATAAATAAAAATATAGTACCTGGTCTACATGGAACTTCTGAACAAATTGTACCTATTTAATTAAATAAATGATAGGCATATTTGCGTCTTTTACACAATTATTAAGATAATATATATTTTGCCATATATATATATATATATAATTATTGAACTGGAATATACAGTAAAATGGGCGTCATACTTTAACAGAGGAACTGAAAGAAAAAGCAGCACAACATTTCACACAATTTTTTTTTAAATGTTTTTTTTTGATGTTCCTATTGCCATCAAATGGAAATCAAAGCGCAATCGTCATTTTCTATTTAGTTCCTTATTCACTTAACCAATGTTTATTATATTATAAAATGAATCTTACCAGTGTCAGTATTTTGACCTCGAACTAATAAATTAAAAGCGATCGATATGCGTAGCGTCTGTTGCGAATACAATGTATTTAAAAAAAACAACGTTTAAAATGTGTTTTGCAAACGGCCAACCGGCATGGGAACTCAAGGTGACTGACCCGGAAAAACAAAATTCTGACCGCCATATATAAATCTTACAAAAAAAATAAAGACTTTTTTAATTCCAGACGTTCTGAGGTCATTTATATTTTAAAATCCAAAAGAAAAGGTCGACCCTAATGTTGACTAAGTTTCACTACATAAATCTATATATATATATATATAAAGAACTACTAAGAGATTGGAAATTCTACAGGTCTGTTATTATAGGTTATTAGAGGCGAGCACTAAGAAGGAATTTTTTAAATTCATTTAATTCATTCATTCTGGTCTAAAGGAGAGGATAAAAGTTGTTATGGATACATACATACAATCCAGTCTAAGTTGACCTCAAATCTAGATAACCAAACATATTAATGGGGCTCAGCTTAGTCTGGACAGTCAGTTAAATTAAACTGCACGGCGGGTGAAACCGCGGAGCTTAGCTTGTTATGCTTGTAGGCGATTTAGACACGTAATTTCTTAAGATTTTGACGTTATTATAGTTTACTTCACTCACACACTTTATAGATTTCTTCAGAACTTGAATTCAAAATAAACCAATAATATAGCTTTTTTATTTTAATTATTTTAGATGTGATTTTCAAATTTGATAATTTGAGTTTCATTTGAGTATTGATTAAAAAAAATTGTATCAAACTAATAATTTTGATAAAATCAGATATTAAAATGAGATCACAAGAGCGATTTGTTTGGATAAGAAGAACTTGTTATTTGAATGTCAGGTCAACGGACTCTTTGATATAATTGCTACAAGTCCAATCTGCGGTAATTTCTTTACGGGCAATCGTATTTAATTCGTCGGAATGTTTTCTGGCGTCATTCCTTACATATTTAAGACGTAACACGCCAATTAAACGCGCGATATTAAAAAACCAATTTGGTCTTTCAAGCACACGGGGGAATCACAGATAGCAATCATAATTCGCTTTCATTGACCTTAACAAGTCTCAAATTTAGCAGACAGAAGACTTTTTTTATAGCAGAAGGGGTCAAACGAACAAAGGATCGTCTAAAGTTAAATGATCACAGCTCCCTATGAACATCCTCAATATCAGAAGAACTGGCCAGAAGCTGCCGGCCTTTTAAGAAACAATAGGCTTCTTTTCTTGAAGGACCTTATATCATATTGGTTTGAAAATACCACTGTTACAGATTCCACATACTTATTGCTAAATTAATGTAAATGATATTTTTTACATCAAAATCCGAAATACTATTTTTCTAGTGGGTTCTAGCAACTTAATTTCATGAAATCGACCTGACCCGTCATTTATTAAGATTTTTTTCCCTTGGCCACCTGTGAGCAATGCGACTGGCTGCCATCGAAATTTAGCAATGCTGCGAAGCAATTCCTTTTACCCTAATTCAGGTCTGCTGCGGATCACATCATTTCTGATACGATCTCGAAGACATTCTAACCATTGCCAAGAATATCCATTACCGGTCTGTGAATAAAACTCTGGACCGGTATTATCTCAACGAATGAATTGAACGTTCGACCATTATCACTTTAGAATAAAACTAATTTTATCGCGTTTATTTTAAGTTTTGGTTCCCGACGTTTCGAGAACTTTACAGCGCTCCGTCACGAACTGTGGTCGCTGACGGGCCAATATCAAAGTTGCTAGCGGGGTACCTCCTCATTTTCATTCTGCTTCGATCTATGCAGAATGAGCTCACATTATCTTGCAGTTGTATGCTTGGTTTGGGATTTAATTTTATTAATCACGGGTTCCCAAGCAGGTGGTAGTACCCAGCCATCTTCTCTATTGAAATTAGGATGTTTTTTTAATTTCAATAGCCTCGCGTATCATCCTGGGTAGGAAGCGGTGTCCTTTTGCGAAGACTTGCAACTTAATAAATCTGATATAATGGCGGAGGCCATACAATACATGATCTGCAGATTTCTTGGAGCGGTGGTCCGTAGTCTGTGAGCAGTGAGAGTAGTGTATTAACGTAAATATAAGAAATCATCGTTATCACTTTATTCAATATTAAATAACTTGTTAATTAGAACGTCACCTTGATTATGTAAGTGTAGTGTACCCTCCTTTATGTAAGAAATACTAACGCATTAAATATTCAACGTTGTCTTACCTGAAAATAAATAAAAGTATTTTATATAACTGATATCTGATTCCGACATATTCATATTAACGTATTATATGCAAGTTTAACATAAATGAGTTAGTAATTTCCTAACCTTTAGTTATCTATACAAGAAATCAAGTGAAACCGAGGGCAGAAGCCGGTACACAATTGACAAAAGAAGACGTATGAATAATGGTCCGTCGGTTCTGATACCTGTTTGAACAGGTAGAGTGGGATAGAGACAAAGAACAGGTATCTCCCTCGCACAAGTCAAATGTGCTGGTGGGGTTAAGAATGCGTTCTACGAACGACCCATCAATCTTTTTGAGTGAAACCTGACAATTTGTGCGTGGTTCCATAATGAGCCCTAAACCGTTCTGGTTAAGGTCAAAAATTTAACAACCGTCAACTACTACTACTTTGAAGTATCGACGTAAAGAAAAGTTCGTACAAATTCTCCTCTAGCAAGGTTACATATCGTAAATAGGACAAACAATTGTACTCCAAAAATTATATCTACACATTCAAAAACTTCCGGTACCTCTATACTTGATTATATGGTAACACCCAGAATAAAAAAAAAATCCTGCAGCATCGTCCGAGCTCGTCCTTGAGAAAGATACGGTACGTCTCATTCTTCTAGAAATTTCTCTGGCTACAAATAACGTTCATACTAATATAAAGATTATATTAATTCCATTTCTACAGTGATATCTATTATGACAGCATAATATCGGATCATTTCATCAACTTTAGTGATTTTCGTTAACCTTACTTAGTTTTTAGTTTTAAAACTCATCTGAATCTAGTCAAATTAAAAATTACCGTGTTTTACGTACTGTACTGAAAAGTACAACATCATGCGATACCAAACATTAGGAATTCCACGTTAAAAACCAAAGCGACTAAAAGAGGTACCTCTGAGAGGAAACGCGTAATAAACAAAAGACAAACACCCCGTACAAGTTATTTGTACGGAAGGGAAGGTCATCGAACCGGTGTATACGACTGCGCACAAAGATGCGACGTAATTGTACCAGTTTACGCTTATTGTCATTAGCTGTAACCAATTGGGACGTTAGTTTTGAAACATTGATCACGTATTGATACTTAGATTTTTAATATTATCATATTTCATTTTTAAAAATTTTACAATAACTGGTTTAAAAATAACGTATAATAAATATATTATATAATATATTATGGTATGTGAGACGGAATCTTATTGATGTATAGTTTTAATTGTTTAAAGTAAAATGAAATTTCAGGCATATAAAGAACCGATGGCAATACATTTTCCATAACTTTGTTTTTGACAAATCGGGACTGTTTGATAAGAAAAATTAATAGAATTTTAAGATTGAGTAAAGTGTGTTTTAGTTGACGTTTAAAATAAGTTCATGTCACATACTTTGGAAATAACATGCGAACAGTATTAATGACAGGATGTACTATATAGATCGACTCTGTGCATGTCTCGCAAGTTGTGCTTCAGAGTTCAGCAAGTTAAGTGAGAGCTTAAGAACTCAATTTTCCGTATTAATAGGATCAGCGCCGCATCTATCGGCCGCCACGTTATTAACCGTCCGATGTCATGCACTCGTGTTAGGGTGACCAACTCTGTAACAGGACGTGGCGAAAACAAGAACGTGTTATTGATCATTTTTTCTGTTTAGTTATATAAAAATAATTTATCTTTTTATGTTAAGAGCACAACATTTTTACAGTCCGTATAGTGGACGATTCCCATTTCTAAAATAATCTAAGCACGTGACCAAGATGTTGCAATTAATATGTAATAGGAGACCCAAAGAATGGATGTGCATATTGATAAGACTGGATACACCTAAAATACTAGGGGACCGTGATTATTATAATATAAACTTTCATTTAACTTCATTTTGGGCTATCTAGTGGACTGATTCAAACTGTCGAGTGATAGTTTCCTGACAGTAGAATGATAAAAATTGGCAATTTAATTATATTTAATTTTAATAAATAACGATGTGTTGCGTTGTCCTTTGCAAAACTTACGGTTTCTAATGCCCTTTTGTTAGATAAAGGCTTATGAAACGTGCTATTTGTCATGTTTTGAGGTGCACAGTCCAAATGCTATATTGCGATTTCGTGTTGCAAAATCCTTGCTATAACTGTCTTATTGGGGGGTGGATTTATGGTTTTCATTACGTAAACTTGCCATAAACTAAATCATTTTTTACTACAAATAATAATTTTGACATAATTTGTTTGTTACATAGGTTGACATTTTCAAAATTATAAGTCGATTTAAAGAGTGTCCCAGTGTCCAGTGTTAGCTCCAGAAATTGTGGAGACTCTAGCCCATCTAGTTATAAGCATGCCATGGATAACATCGGATGAGATGACTCTACTAACAAATTGACAAAACAAAACCTAGTTTATCAGACCCTAGTTGAAACTCGATATTTTATATTTAAGTCGTTTTTCTTTGAATTTAATCAATAATCCTGTCTTGAGAGAGAGGTATATTTTGAAGACATGGTCTGTTCATCCACAAGGAACCAAAAGAAACCTAGATTGCCTATGGATAAGGGTAGTAAGGTGAAGGTAGAGTTCAACAGTAAGTTCTATTATTGTAGATTTAGGGAGAACTTTTTCAAAAAATCCTGCCAATTTAAAATGGTTTTAATTTTATTTATGAGTATGATGGAACTTGGTCGGTCTTAACCAGACAAAGGTCACTAAAACAGAGAGTAGAAAAATAACATTGTATGCAAATATTCCGTAAAAGAAACATGTTAAGTTTTTGTGTACTGTTTACGATGTCCATATCTTTGCATAATTATAATTTTTGGCACACACTGCGCTTTGTAGACCGTGAAGTCTGCAAGTTGTACAATGCGAAATACAATGAGTTTTACAGTTTAGAAAATGCACTTGATAAAATGTTTATATCCTTATAGTACACCAAGATAGTACAATGGGATGGCCCCTACTCTATAATAAAAAATGTGCTTGAATTTACACTGGAAAAAACTTTGTTAATTATTGATCTGATATTAAAGACGGCAAAGATTTTTTGCATAAACGAAAAAACCAATATGTACATCAACAAACGAGTTACGGCGGTTTGAATAATAACAGAGAGATTTCTAATTTTCCTATGACTAAAGTTCGGCTATGAAATTTGCTAGACCGAAAAATTGACTCATAACAAACTTTTAAATGGAAACATAAAAAAAGTTATAATTTGTTAATACATATAACTTCATTTTTGTATAGCATGGTTCTGTTGAAATACGCTTAACAGGGGTCGGCAACCGGCAGGCCCGAGGTCCTGGTCGAACCTCGGACCGCGGAATATTGTCATATTAATTTAAATAATATTTTTATACATGGCAAGGCTAAATAAGTTTTTTTTTCTAATTTTTTTTTTCTAAACCTTGATATAAATTCAATAACATCAACACTTACCAATTAAAACTCTTGACGACCCCTGTACTGTAACATCTCTGGCTCAAAAGAATACAAATTGTTTTTGCCGCTATATCAATAGGTATATATGCCATATGAATTTCGTATGTACCTGTTCGTAAATAATGTATAACTGGCGACGTGAAAAGAGTCTAAAGTGGTTTATGTATGTTGTATATAAAGATATAAAACAGTATGTTTTATATACACACTTCATCGGTTTATAGGCTGGAGTATCTTTCCAAACCAGTGGCGCGCGAAATTTATATCATATTTGCCACTGACTAATTTATAAGTTCACACATTATATCTAAACTTGCGGATGGACCTTATGTTCCGTAGACCCAGATCGCAAACTATTAACAGTGGTGAATTCTTCGACTTAAATTATGACTTTAATGTTAGAAGTATATCCCTTTGTAGTTCCTGTGTTTATTCTAAGTATCTGTTACCTCATGTCAAATGATAAATATTGATCAGTAAAACACTGACAAGCGAAAGCCTACCTTATTTCAAATGATATAAGGTCAATGTTAGGTATGGTAACCAACGTCATAGGCCGGACGTGGAGACTGTACCGTCAAGTTGCAGACGTTAGAAACATTTTAATCATAAAACAAACGACCGCATAGATCAGTAATCTATTCACGTAGCCAGACAGGTACGATGCTAGATTGTGGTTACGTTTTCTTGTATGTATATTGCAATAGGTTTAAATTTCGATACGTTGCAGTGTCGTAGTTAGACTACATAACATAGATATTAGATAGTACAAAGTTAAACGGCACTCGTGGCAATAAGGTTTCAACTTTGATTGATTGATTTTATGTTTTCTGATAAATTTAAAGATGGCATTTGAAGTAGATAATATTATTTTAAAGTAAATGAGCTATACAGCCTTATCTGTATGTGACTTAAATATTTCTCTCTCTCTCTTCTCTTCTCTTTTTCCGATTAAGGTCTTATATACATAGATATGAAGGTTTAAACATAAATTTGTATTAACCTAAAGGCATGAACAAAATAAGATACGTTAACGATAGAAATTTGACAAAGAACTAACATAACAAATAGAAAATTGGATATAAATTGATGTGAATTTTTAATATAAAATCTTACATCATTGTATAGTGCGGTCAGTGACGGATATCGAAAAAAATATAATACGTGTTAAAAAACGTGATGTCCCGTCTACTGCGCTTCGGGTTACACAACTCGGTGTTATTATTCCACGCTTCCACGAAAACACATGTTGACCGACGAGAACAAAATAAAAAAAATTGTTTCAAATACGACCTAACGTCGAATAAGACGCCCCTGGCAATGATACACGGACGGACGAATAAAAATGTTTAATATCGCCTCTTTATACCGAGCGATAAAACATTGGCCGCCTAAATTGAGACATTTTATTATTAGAATACGATTTTGACAGTCATAAACGAGCAACGATCCAAAGATATTATTTCATTTTACGATTTGAAATATCACAATACGAGTACTCGGGGGGGATAAAGACAAAATGGTATACTGTTAGAAGGAAACAAAAACCTAGAAAATACATTTTATTACCTAAAAAGTTCGGGAGCATATTTCGCTCTCATCGCAACATAACATTAGGTACCATTAATAACAACAAATGTACTTACAATTTATCAGCAAATTGCTAAAATATAAATTAACAGAGACATAAACTCCCCAATACTTTTAGAACATAAGTAAATATAAATAAACAGAGCGTTGAGTAAAACTTTGGCAGCAATAAAGAAGCTTCAATCCTAAGACATTTCATTTAACGAGATGGAATATGACATTCTCGTATTATCGGGGGACTAAGGAAAAAACAGAATTGCTTACAGTAAAAGAACGGAAAATATCACTACATTATAACAGAAAGGAATAAAAAGTTCTGACGAAATATAGAAAACTGAAATAATCCTATTAATATTATAAATGCGAAAGTTTGTGTGTATGGATGTTTGTTATTCCTTCTCGCAAAAACTATTGGATTGATTGTATAGTTTCATTAAAAACTAAAAAAACAATATAATACACACATTTTTCACATTGCTAGAAGGAAGGTTCTGGAACCGAGGTCACTTGCATTGATTGACCCACCTTAGGATGGGAGGGGGGGGGGGTGCAATGGTTGGGACAGGACATAATGAGGATGAATGATGAATGGATGAGGCCTACGAAATAAAATAAAAACAATTATATTACTAATCGTGGATTCCAATAAAACAAACAATGTAGGTTTTAGATTTACTTTTTTCCTGCCATATGGTGGTCATATCATTCGCGCGCGGCTTCCGTTTTCCTCGTTGAATTCCCGACAATGTCAATGACGTTCTCTTTGCAAGGTTAGGTCGCAGGCGTTCGACTTCAAGCCAATTGATAATATATACTTTAATAAAACTATTACAAACAGACAGATTTGATTCAAAACGACGTGATATAATTGAAACCGGATTGCACCTAATATTAAAAAAGATTTACAGCGCTTAGTGTAAATAAATTATAGCCTGACATTTTAGAGACCAGAATAGACGCTTTAAATCTTCGTGGAAATTAGTAAGAGGAGATTCACGAAGAAAATTAGAAAACATCTGGAAGTTTGAGGAACCTTCAAAGATCATAACTAGTATTAGTTCAGAACAACAGAACCAATAGGTCGATTAGAAGGAAATGGCATAGATCGGGTTAGCAATTGAAAATTTCTAAATGGATGGGATAGATATTTATCTATAACTATCGAACTTAAATTAGTTGAATACAAAGCCACTTTGTGTTAAGATGCAGATGCAATCGGTAAGGCGGTAAAATAGTTTGTTTAGTGAACCGTGTAATTAGTTTTATAGCTATCGAACTTTGTGGAGGGCCTTTTAATTTTTTTGTAGGGTTGACGTCAAGGTTGAGCGCTCAATGAGTTAAATTAGACGCAGGTTTCTGGGAGAGGTCGGTACACGCTGGAATAGTTTAGGTACAAGGAGTCATTTTTATAGTCCATCATATCCGTTAGTTTTACTGCAATAATCAGAAAAGTAATAAATGCATTAACATTTTTAAGAAGGGAAGAAAGGGGCAGTGGATAATAAAAGGAGAAGAAGAAAGACTAAGAAGACATGGTCTAAGGCACCTCACTCATCAGACGTAATACTAATAGTGGGGCGAGCTGACACCCAACGCTATTCCATGGTTCATGAAGTACACACTAAGCCTGTTTACATTTTGACTTTCTTTTTGGTGCTAAAAGCATTGGGCAAGGTATGGTCTTAAGATTAATTTATTGGCTTCAAAAATACAGTAATAAATTTGCCTTTTTTATAATTCGGCTGACATTCTAAAACATTTTATCCTTCCTTAAAAAAAAAACAACACGACAATAATTTTAAATATTTACCAACCGACTGGTAACATACGTAACATAGCAACAGTACCTGTGTGAATTTGGTTAGGTGCGAGAGGGAGAGGCTCTATCCGTTGTCCGCTCTAATGACGTGAGGTAGTGTACCAGTGCGAACGGAGTTGACGACCGCGACCGAAGGCCGTACAATCGGTCAGCCGACAAATGTCATGGCCGCACGGCGACGGGACAGCGTCGTCACAGATGAAAAAACGTGACTCACGCAACGACTGTGGCATACCATCTGTCAACGACAGTTTGGGTGACATTTTAAATTTCAGAACACTAAACGAGTGTTAATTGAATTAGATTTTACCTACATACACCAAGAGAACTGTAGACATTGCCAGAGATTAA
Organism: Papilio elwesi; assembly: GCA_029849275.1. Taxonomy (NCBI): domain Eukaryota; kingdom Metazoa; phylum Arthropoda; class Insecta; order Lepidoptera; family Papilionidae; genus Papilio; species Papilio elwesi. Next base: position 7,048,023 of record CM056708.1, on the reverse strand, counting down.
GGAAGGAATTGAGTAATTTTGAGGCAACCAAGTCGCATCGGTTTAGAAGTCGCCGGCCACAGGGCAGGTGTTTTGTTGCAGTTATTGTTATATAGCGGAAAATTAAGAGAAGATAAAAAAAACTATGTACACTACCTCAGTAAGTTACAGGCGTGAAGACCCTTATTTACTTGTTAATAATATAACATTTTGAAAAGGTAAAGACATTTTCTTTTGGTAACTTGATTACAATTTTACGTGTCTATGGACATACTATTTACGGTTCGGTTACTCACCTTTTGTGTAATGGCGTAACGAAGGTATTTGAGGTACAGGAAGGAGATATAAGTAAGATACAGAAGGTAGTCTTGAAACAATGGCCGTACTTAATGGGTATTTCTTTTCTAATAGATTATTAATTGTATTCTTTAAATTTACACTTATCGCTTAGTGATCGACGTAAAGTATACTTGTGTAAAATTTGACTTATGTTATGTAGAAGTACAAATCTTAGCCGTAAATACAGGTTTCAAACTTGAAATACATATATTTTTCTAATTACTTAATTTATTTCAGCCTTTTGCGTAACAAATTCAACCTTTTAAGATTAAAATTCGGACGTTCACCTATCAAGTTTAGATGGAAACTTCCAAAGTGGATTCTAAAAAACCTGAAGTTGAAATCCAAATTAGGAGCATTTGGATTGGATGCTCTGCTACCCGTGACAATAGAGGCTAAATAAAAAAAATATTTCGTGTATTGGGATAACAAGTGATTATTACGAAATTTATTCCAACCGACCGAAGTCACGTATTCTGTACAAGTAAATAGAGTAAAATAATTTAAAAGTGTTGACAACCCTATAATTAACGATGTTCAACTTGGGACTGCGTGTAAGCACATTACTATACTACGAATGCGAATCATTTGCAACGTTTAGGTCTAGACTCTAGACTAGTCTAGACTAATATAGTTCACGTTGAGTTTCGAAGACTCATACAAAAGTAGAACTTACAATATTAATTATAATTTCTAAGGATATTTTATTAGACATGTTGGACTTAAGTTGCAAATATTATTTTAACAGAATAACAGTTCAAAAGTATATAGCCACTAAACTGCAAAAATATTTTATGTATGTACATTTAAAAACAACACACATATTTCGTTACAAGTGGGAATCAAATGGAAATTCCGTAGCATAAAAGCCGGGTACTAAAACTCTTAGGGTATGAGGTCAAGCAAGTTCCGATATGCTGAGATATATGTGACTCTAGTAAGGATATAGAATGTTTGCGGAATGGAACTAGGAAATAATATGTATACATCCAAGGTTAATAGTGAAGGTAGTTCGCGTATAGAAAATATTTCACATTGCTATGCTCCGTTTAGATTAGGAATAAAATATTCTACGTAGTACAATAGATTTCTCCGTGTCAGCCATGCGACGTACGACATTGCACTGACCTTACAAAATGGCGTGTTATAAAAATTGCATAAATATGTAGGTCAATAATTTATCATTCGTAACTTCACGGTGACCTTGACTGAGCGTGTGGGGAACTATATTTAAATACATCGATAGGCTAAAATGTTTCAACATTTAAAGTTTCTTGTAGAATTCAATTGGTGGGCGAGGAAATTGGCCTTTTGACTCTCCGTTAAACGATATATATTTGTATGTATATTAAAAGCTTCTGAGTGTTCACTACTTTATGACCACGAAATTAATAAAAAAAACGATTTTAAAGTGAATAATAATTAGGTTTGATATCTACAATATTATTTTCCTTTGGATAAATTTCTGATTTGTGAGACAAGAATAAAAGATTGTATACACGTATGCAAGTGAGTGAAAAAACATATATATACACTTTCAATCTAAATTGCGGGGTCATTTGTTACAACTTTAAAAAGAAACATGTTTACAGGAGTGGAATATTCTAAAATGTTGCCAAGTGAAAAAAAAACTAAATTTTGGCAACGTTGCCAGCATTTTCTACGCACATAGAGTAATAAAAGCAACAGTTCATTCATGCTAAACATCAATCGATATTCTGGGAAGATGTTTGTTTTTAAATAACACAGACGGTTGCAAAATAATTTTAAGTATTTTCGTTTAGAATTTTTTTTCAAATGTATTTGTAAAATTAGCACTGTGTTATTTTTATACCAACGCTCGGGATAGTAAGCTTGTATTTGGTTTAACAAACGTTCTTTAATAATATGAAGCATATTACCTGAAAAATCGTCTTCTAAATAAAGAATTGTTAATGTACGTTCGAATCCGTTTTCTATTATTTTGAATTTTACGTATTTACCATTTTTTTGCACGACGATGTTTAAAAAAAACCTATCGATCTGGGTTCAGTAGGAGACAGAATAAAAATCTACGACTGTCACGAAAAGATTACATTATTTTGTCGCATAATAAATGGTTATAAATAAAAAACAAAAGAAACAAGTTAAATTTTCACCGACCATTAAATTGTCCGATGCGTAATTTACAAACAAATTTACCGGTCGAGATGTCTTTGTAATCATCGGCTCGACTGCGACGTCTGGACAAAGAACCGATGACTAACTAAACTAACATTAGTCGAGTTGTGACTCAGTCGGCGAGTATTAAATCGGAGTGAACGAAGCATGAGCCTGAGAACACACTTGCGTGGCGATACGCTTCTTGAACAAAGAAAAAAGGGATGTTACTACACGCCCAGTGACTATACTACGACTATGAGAACTTCAGACTAACCAGCATAAATAGAACTTATACTTTTGTTTCTTATGCGTAAATAAGTATGGTTCGATTCAATTGAAGATACAGACAAAGGTCTGTTTAGTCTGGTTGTTCACGAATTAAATGTAGGAAGGTTGGGATAGGAAAGTGCTATATCATTCAATGACGAGTAATATTCCCATGTCGGTTAAACGATAAGCTTATTGTGTGTCACGCTTGGTTGATACATTGCATTACATATACCTACTAAGTTATGGAAGCAGCGCCTGAATTATGGAATTAGGGAGTTTAAAACATTCATATTCTACTACTATTGAATAGTTATACAATCTATAATCGATCTAGGATCAAGGCATATCGAAGATGGTGACTAAGACATCCAATCGCTAAGGGCGCTTCGTATGTCAAATTTTAAAGAGATCACACGGCTTTATAATTCTTAATTTGAGTCGATAATTCATTTAATTGAACATGATAAAGACGACTTTAAAACAAGGGGTGATGGTAGGCTAGATTCGATTTTTCTTTGGATGGAGCGAATAGATGTATGAATGTAGAAAAGCCAAGAAAGTGTACCATTCACAAGGATTTCTCATTATATAAGTTTATTTTATAGTTTGCCTTAATCGTATTCGATATCTTTCTACTACCCCCTTCTATCTCCGTATAGGATTTATCACTTCCTTAGCTCGGCGACGATTCAACCTGTCAATTTGTAACAGAGCTACTCCTAGTATTGCGCGGCCAGTTAACTAACAAGATTAATGAATCGGTCTCGCCGTCCGTCCGTGTAGAATTAACTGGCTGACAAACGATTGGTTGGATATTTGCAGTGTCGTCGGTAATTTTAAGTGGTTTTTGTACCACTGCCATCCACAGGGACAAAAATTTGTTTATTTATAGTTAATGTCAAGGGGAAAGTTCGACAACACATATCTACTTTCGTAAAAGGCAACTACCAGGCGTGAAAGTATCAGGATAACGTAATGGGAGTCCAAACACTAGACAACCATCGATTCATAGAAATATAGCATACTACATACCTTACATTTATTTACCCTTTAATAATAAGTACCGAATGGCTACTATTAAAGTCCATTCAACTGGACCGACAAAATTATATTTCTTTTCTGTTTTGACGGTCGTCATGGTAACGGCCACGTTTAAGTAGCCGTCCGGCCACCCTACCACACCGCCTAATTGAATGATTGCACTTAATTGTACAGAGCGTACCCGGACCTTTTGTTGAAAGTCCGAGGATGTGGTCTAACCGCCACATACGTTGCGTGCGAGAATTATTCTTTTTTTTTAAATAAAATACGATCGTTTTCTAGAATTGTGTTCCAAATTCAAAACTTATTATATTATAATGGGTACAATAATGTGATTTTAAATTCGTTCAGAAATACAGAAACGTTTAATTAAATTTTATTATTCATTACATTATTATTATCCATTTTTCTAAATATAAAATTGAGTAAAGGTAATAACTATCAAAGGATAGCTAATAATATCTTCATTGCCATACTTTTATTACCAAAGTTATTAGAATTTAATAAGAGAGATGCTATTCCTTCGCCTATTCTTGCGCCAAAGATTCGTTACATCAAAGACAATAAGTATGCAAGCGATTCCAATGCCTGCCTACACCAATTCCGTAAAAGATATGAGCGGTTTAAATAAGATAAGTGTATGTCTGTTAACATCATATTAATTAATTTTAAAGAGAAAAATAAAGCAATATTAGTCATTACTTATGGAATTAGGCAAAATAGATGAAATTTACCTTAACGCTAACATAATTTCGTTTTTAAGAGATCTTCTTTAAGAAACAGTTCTAAGGAAAGCTCGAGCGGTAAGAGAAACTTTAATTAAAAATATTCGCCGCGAGCAAAGCCGCGGACAAAAGGTTGTTCACAATAACGTTGGCTAAGGTCAGTTAAATAGACAGAATTCGTTGCAAACTTTAAATGGATCGTATTTCCTTGATATAAAGTCGAAATTACTTTGGTCGAACGTTATCAATACGAGTTGTCGAAGACTCGTGCTTTTATCGTTGAGTGTAATAAAGACGTGTTGATGGATTTATAGACGTGGCAATAAACTGACTTGGGAAAGATATAGACAGGGTAACCACTGCGTTTTAAGTTTATAGATTCCCAAACACAACATCCGGACATACGATGGCCGATGGGGTCAAAAACTTCAGTATTAAGAGTCACTAGCTTAACAACATAGCGTAGGAAGGCCAGGCCACCCACGAAACGAACAGACAATCTGGTCAAGGTTGTGTGAGTCTAATATATGAGGGCGACAAGACATCTTTGGAGGAAACCTTAAAGAAGGCCATTCATGATGAATAATAATTCACAATTATAATGGTTAGCAAGATGAAGATAAATATTGGGATTCTAGGGATGTACAATTTTTTCTGAGTGTCACGACACGCTATGTGAACTTCGCACTCGGTGCGGTTTTCTGCCAGGTGGATGACATTATGCATTACAGTTTCAAGAGTGGTGCACATAGTCCAACCAGCACATGGGTCGGCAACCTTTGTAGCTCTTACCCTCAATTTTGCCCGTAATGGTGAGCTTTTCTAGATTCTCGGGCAAAACTAAAGATTTCAGAAGCAATACTAAAAGCTTTTAAATAGGCTGTTTTATTTAATCTTCGCCTTATATTTCTTTAAATTTAAAAGATATAAGAAAAAATCATTAAGCTAGCCTCGATTGCATCAGCCTAACGAAACCTGAAATCCTCTTTGCGTAGCGACATCCCCCGAGCCTTTGACGAGACAACCTGTTTTTTTGCGATTGCTTTCGCCAATCGGCTTTGTTGACAGACCATATACCCAGAAACATTCAAAGGAGAATAATCTTTGTGTTACATAAAAATAAAGACGATTTTATGTGCTTGATATCCAAATTTAAAAAAGGGAATAGTTTAAAGTGCTACGATATTTTATTAATAAATAATAATTAATAACAAAAAAACATGTGTTAAACATCTAAAATGGCAGACCGATAAATTTTTTTTACCGAAGAACCAAAATGAGTACCGTTTTTCGATATCTACCTCGCATATCTATAAATGGACGCCTAGTATCAATTCCCGGAAGGCGTGTGTGTATATAAATAGTTATGTACGATAAATATTGTTGCTTCGAGCATGCAGACGACGATAGGCTAACAAGTTGTCACCTTGGTAACGTTCTAATAAAATAGAGGTTCAGATAAATTTTCTCTCTTTAATTATAATCTTTAAAAATTACAACTATTTAAATTTGAAAGGTTTGCGAGGGGTGTGGTGACCATAGTTAGAGATCTCCGATAGGTTTATGCTGTATAGCTGCAAAAATGTTTGTAAAATGTATGTACCAAAAACATTTTACTTGTTTTTATCAAAAAGGGCTCAACGAGCAGCGTATTATAAAAGTAATCACGGACTCCGTTGAACACCCGCAACGGCGACCTTTAGGAAGGAGTACGCTCGCTTCTTGAAGAATCCTAAGTCGTATTGGTTTGGAAATACCGGTGGCGACAGATCATTCCACAACTCGGTTTTATATTCACTATTGATCTTAATAGAAAATCGTTCAAAATATGATACATCAACACCTACAACGCTGTGGCGTAGTTGTGTAATCTACACAACCTAGCCCACCTAGGATAGACTCCCTGTGCAGTTTTAAAGTGGACCATTTTACAGTTATTATAAGTAATATAATGTATTGCTTATTTTCTTTATTACATTATGTGTAACATAAAGCGGTCCAATTAAAAACCAGCGCCCCAGTTGGCTCCGAGTTGAACGCCAACAATTATTAACATTAAAAGATATGTTCTTTTGTTTAGTCTGGCGTGTATATTATTTATAAAGACTTTTATGTTTTCAAACATCCGCTATGCTAATTATAATTTAATGGGGGAACTATGTTTTATCTTAATTACGTCCGTCATGCGTTACTTCTGTCAAGTATGACCTTGCTATGGTCAGTGATTCAATGGGGGTTCACGAATATCACAAAATGATTTGAACCTCACTTTAAGACATACAATTTGCTATTATACTTAAATAAACATGATTCAACATGGTTGGTTCTTTTCTATTTAATGAAGAATCTTCTTCAAACGAGCAAGCGGTTTACTTGATGTTAAGTGACCGCTACTCATAGGGAACCAACCGCAATAAGCAAATGAGTTGCAGATGTGTTGCCTACTTTTAATGGAGGGATGGAGGGGATAAACAGGAAAAAGAATATGTCCTTCTCATATTCATGCTCTCCCCCGTTCTCTTCCCTTTCCAAACGTTACCTACAGAGGATAAGATTGACACTGAGCCTCCGGCACCTCACACATCAGACCAAACGCAGAAGTATAAGTACTCCTGTTTCACGCCTGTGTTCTGTGGGGTCGTGATATATCGCTAATCGAGCCGGCCTATTCATGTAACAGATGTTGCGGGCTCTCCAATGGTTCTATCTAGTCTAGTCTTAGTATTTTAAAACAGTAATTGAATTAAACACATTTCAAAAGAATTTTAAAAGTCTCCTACTAAAACTATAAAAGTTTGTCATGACAGATTAGGAACTTTGTCAGTTTATAATGGGACTAGGCATATTATAAGCTGTCTACAAATTGTGAACGGAACGAATCCTTCACAATTTGAAGTATCATGTTGCGGCGTTAAAATGTCAAAGCTATGACCAACAAAACATTTTTTTGCAGACTAACCTAACCAATTATTATAATCATGTAATATAAATTATAACTGTTATTTTCTTAACTTAAAGTTTAACGTAATAACGCAAATGTATTTGCGTTATTACGTTAAACGCTCACAATTTGATGTTTTGACTACAACAGTTTATGAACTGCTGAGAAATGACACGTCCAATTATGAGGGGTTCGTTTAGTTTATAATATGCCTAGAGACTAGACTACTTGATCACTTTATAATCGGACTAAGCCCTAGTCTGGATGTAAAACTGATGAAGTTCACAACGTGACAAATCACAAGAATGATATTCTCACAAATAACATGTCATGCCAATGACAACAACATGATGTTGTCCGAAGTAAGTTCTAATGAAAAATGACGAGTCAAAATTATCCTACCTACGGATCCCTGATAATAGTGACGCTATTTCAATATATTCATTTACTCGATGCACTAGACATAAATGTAATTCTTTACAGACACTGTCTTGGGGTTAAAGCAATGATTTATTACCTTAAAAACATAAAAGAGGCACACACACCCCTCTCAGTATTTTTTTATTAAGTATAAACTAGCGCTTGACAACAATCCCACCTAGTGTTAATTGATGCATCAATGCCATACATTCGATCAATATAAGAGATAGGTTATTAACATTGTCTTTCTCTATCACACACTGGCATAAGAAATAAACCTTGAAACATAAACACAAAACAAACAATAATTTTAGTACTAACTGCTTACAATTAAGGAAAAAATATAATTAAAGCATTGTTTTGGCGCCAAACAACATCTGCCGTTTCTTATGATCCGATTTGTTTGTATTAAAGTTAATACGAGCGTTACCGCACGTACACAGAACCTTTCCTAGAATCTAAAACAAGATAAAACTCATTTGTTTCCCCTTACTGACTACGACACATGTTTACAACCAGATACCAATTCTGTTCTAATACTAGATGTCTACTTAATGCCTTAGTAAGTGAATTTAGATTTTATTATTAAAAATAATGATACAGTAGCTTGTATTTGCAATATTGATTTAACAGTGGTAGAGACCGCAACAACATCTGTTGCACGAATGGGCCGGCTCGACCGGTGAAATACCACGACCTCACAGAAGACAGGCGTGAAGTAGAGTATTCTGCGTTCCGTCTGATGAGTGATGTGCCGGAGGCCTAATTCTAGTTCTCTCCCCCTTCCCACCCTTTTCTTATAAGGAAGGGATGTGAAGCGAAAGAGAACTTGACGGTGGAGGGGATGTATAGGAATTGTAAAACAACCATTTTCTGTTTGTCTCCTCCTCTGTCCATTAAAGGTGGGCAACGCATCTGCAACTCATTTGTTAGTTGCAGATGTCTATGGGTAGCGATCAAGTGATCGCTATATATATAGATCTAGATCGGGTGAACCGCTTGCTCGTTTGCCACTATTTGATTGATTACTATGAATTCTCTATGACATTTGAGACTTAAAGATTGGTGAATACGGAATAGTTTCTAACCCATTAAATTTAAAGAAAATTTTTTGAGAGAGAGAGAGAGGGAGATGATTCTTACTTGCAGGCTGGTAAACCAACTCGACAATAGCTGCAGACCAAGGCTCGACTATTTCAGACACCTAACCGTGGGTTTCCACTGGCGTAAAATTGCGTGAATGTTGAATGAAATGTCAGTGTGAACCTAAGATTACAGGAATGCTAAACAATAAGTATCAGCCCAAGTCGAGATTTAGGCTAATCCTCTGCGCTCTCTCACTTTTTCGAACTATGCTGTGTGATATTCATGATGATCAGCTACGATGCTTTGTGAAGGCAGAGAGAGCTTGAGATTTGACGGTCACTACGCTGAAGACTTGGAATGTGTAATATGCAAATTAGTGGCTTTATTGCAGGAATTAAGACGATATCGTCTATATTTGCATATTGTTCCAACGCGGAATTGAATTACATATCTCCCAGTGTATTTGTCTTGGGGTGGTTTGAGCTACTTTAGTCGATGTTAGGTCAAACTATTAGTTACAAAGGATATTCGGGATTTCATTTACATAATAAAGTCTACGCCATCATGTCTAGTTAGGAATTATGACTTTTAATAAATTTTCTTCATAATTAATAAATTGGCGTTTGACCATAATCATTTGGTATTGCATGTCGATGGTATCGAAGGACGGTAGACCTAGCCTATTCAGTCTTCAAATTCATTGTCAAACTTCATTTATAATCATACAACTAACAGAGATCTGGGATATTAACATTTTTTTTAAAATATTCTCATGGAACAAAAATAAAAAAAATACATAAACATAAATCTAATATCTTCTGTCTGTTCTAATATTCGTAACTTAATCTTAACTATAGAAGAGAACTAAAATATTTGTATATTTGTTCCGCTTAGACATTTCCTTATTATCTTTATATGTTAGCATTGAACTTTATACAACAACTTACAATTTGTTAGGTCGTCAACTACGATCAATGTAACTGGAATTAATATCCGGCTTAAATCCCCACCCCTCCCTTACATGCACAAATCAAGTTCAAATGATCGAGTTAAGTCACCATAAATAATAATAAATATAAGTTTCCAGAAATATAATGTTCAGTCAATACCTGGAAATGTCTTACATTTACTATACTATATACCATGTATTTCATTCAAAAATGAATTTTTCATAACCCTTCTTCCAATATCAACTTTATAGATGGCAGTATGGCAGGAATGAGCAAAATGCTGCGTTTAAGAGGTGCTATACAAGTCATAAAATAAAGTCTACCAAGTTGACAAACTTAAGTGCAATGCAACAGAAGGCTATAATATATTTTTGCTCATTTGTACATATTACCCTACCACTACCTATCCTACCCTACCACTATCTTCCAGAGAATTTTATTCTAATTGTATAGAAAAATCTCTATAATTTTGTATATACCACAAAAAACTGGGTAAGTTCACTACGATTTTGATCCTACAACCGTTGCAAATCACTATCAATTCTAGTCGACATACAAAACCTGTTATTACCGAATCTATGCAATTACATTTAGCTTGCATTACAATTCCTTATCGCTATGACACATATTTATCTAGATTTCGAAACGAGCAGCGATAATGTAAATTGTACACTGCATTACTAAATATTTCATTATAAACGAAATAAGGATTTCAAAATATGACTGCCCACAGCTGGAGTTGTCCAAACCTCAAGGTAAATACTTTATGGACAACACAGTTTTACACGGTTTAAACATATTTTAACAACCACAAAACTTCCAAAAACATGCACTCATAAAAAATTTAGAGTTTACTTTGAGAGACAAGACAACCTAGGATAATCTGGTTTTGATGTTCTTATTAACTCTTTTTAAATCTCATTAGTTTTCTTTATTTCGGTTACACAAGTAAGACCTAAAACAATATAACCTAAATTTAATTGCTTTATTCTTCTAATGAGTCCAGATTCTATACAAATTTATTTAATGAAAATAAATGTCTATAAATGTCTGTCTATAACAAAACAATTTGATGTTTTTGAATTTGACAGATATCTGACAGCCGTTAATTCAAAAACTAACAAAAGAAAATAATGAATAGTTCCAAATTATATAAGTACTGAACTAAATATTGCGTACATTCTATAATGAAATTGATTACTCAGTAATGTTTATTGACTAAGAATTGCACACACGAACAAAGAATCGATGCGAGCTAAGACGTGTTCCAGCAACAGGTAACACAATAAGTCAGTCGAAGGCCTGATCAAATGTCAAACAAAAGGTTACAAAATTATATAAAGCATGCTCGTAGCAATACATGGCTCCGACTCAATCTTTCATACACGATCTAATTATTAATTACAAAGAACTTAACTTTAACTTACTTACGTAAGATGTTGAGCAAATCGAAAAAGTATAGACCTAACAAAATGGCAAGCATCGAGGTCGCCGGTTACCGACCCAAACCAGGGAAAATGCACAATTAACAAATCCACAAGCAATCACAAGAGTCTTATATTATGTACACACATATACACGCGTTCGTCCGTCGTCGTTAAAAAATATAATTTGTAGACGGTTTGCAAGACCAGTAATTTGAATACGTACCTGTGGTATACGATTTAACGAAGCACGTTCACCTCAAACTATGGCTTTGTTTTATTAGAGTCAACGGCTCCCGATCAAACCGTACGGTTAATCTGAAAATAGAAACGATCCTTTATTAATGTACCGCCCTGTGAATCATAAGACGCGTCAACTATCTCAACGTATTTATACCCAGGACGAAGGGAAGCGTAAGAAAAATAAAACCGAAAACAATGTTGTACGAACGTAAACAATACGAATAGTATTAATTTAACACAATAACTGATACGCACCGATTGTTTATAATTCACAATTGTCGTCCACAAACGCACGTGAATTTGAAAAAATAACGCACTGGATGTTTCGAAGTAAAACTAGTTTATATTGTCCGTCAGTATCGCACAACGCGGCAAGCATCCGTCCTCGACAGCGGTCCGCGCGAGACTGGCGCGAGTGTAGCGCCCTCTCGTCCGCCCCGGAGTGCACTGGTGTGCGTTTACGTTCATGTGAGGGTGTGCCCTGCGCCCCGTACTACACTTTTATTTATTTTCAAATACAGGGTGAATGAGGAGATTGCATTTTTCAAACATGAAACGTAGACTCTTCTATATGGCATACATGTAATGGAGGATTTCGACAAGGATATATTATTCGAGTGAGGCGTCGTTTCTTTGTAAACGGCCGTGAACCGACAAGTCAGCGGCGGTCATTGCCACGGGCATTGGGTATAAAAATATACGTCACCGCATCTTTCACGTTCTATTATCCATATAAAATACGTTTTTTGTTAATTCTCATTGAAACACGTTTCGCGGACCGCGGTTATACTTGCTAAATTTAATTTAATATTAATGTTTATTTCACAATGCTGGGAGATAAAAGCAATGAACTTTTGATGTAACAAGGCAAATAAACTTACTGTCGCTAGGTAGAGCTGTTTGCCGCCACGGCACTGTGTTCGCATGCGGAAATATTTACAGCATTGCATATTAAACGGTCGGTATATTCCATACCTAATTAGTAAACAAACATGGTTTATATTGAACCCAATGTGGACTAAATAACAAATTCCTTCAAATTAGATCGTAACTGATACTTTTAACACTCACGACCGTGAACCACAGGGGTAGGAAGAGATTACGGATTTTCTTTACCACTGTAGAAACAGGAACATACTTCTCTCGCTGTTTGTACGTTTTGTTATTTCGTCCCTACTCAACAAGTATCACGACCACACATAATAGCGACGTGTAGACCTTCACCCTCCTGCGTTTATTCTGATTGGTGAGGTGTTGCAGGCCCCATCTGACTCCTGGGTCAGTTAGCGTAATCATAGATACTAGCAGTAGTAGATTAGTTATAATATTTACTCGTAGGCAAAGTTTTCGGTTTTTCATATGAGAGTTGGGACGGTCCTCTTGGACACCTTTCTCGCTTATTCTACATCCATCTCATGTAACAACATCTACATCTAACAGATTACGCCTTAGGAAGATATATTCTCACTCGAGCCCTTCTTGAAATTAATAAAAAAATATAATAGGAGATAGTTTCATGTCTTGTCATGTTTTTGAAATTTAAGATTAGCATTGTACAAATATAGATTTCTATCGCTTTGCTTAGTATAATAAAAATTCCCGAAATTTTAGCAATTCATAGGTCACGCTGTGTGCTGTCACCGGTTTGTCACTTTGAGTATTAAAGTAATTAACATTCGTTTCCTTAGATTTGAAAATCCCGAAATTCATTTCTCTAGTACAATACATCGTGTTGCTTTAATTTTAACGCATACATTCATATAGTAGGAACAGCTCCAGAATATCTCATTTACCACTCGCTGAGAGACAAAGTAACCTCACGACATACATTAATTGGCTACTTAGAGATGGTTAATTGGGACCACATTATTTAGTCCACCGCAGACTATTTCCAAACAGAAATAAATGTGCGCGGCAAAATCGTACTGTTGTTTATTTCGAGCAGCCGAGTGACTGGGTGCACGAGTTCAAAGAATCCCTTACAAATATGAATTTCGTGTGACCATGATTTTGACGTATTCATTGAATAATCCCGAAAATAATTCCGTTTTAAAATGGAGATTTTTTTATTTTACAGAAGAAATTGACAAACGAGCAAGCGGTTCGCCCGATATTAAGTGACAGCTACCCATAGACATCAGTACGTACCTAATGAGTTGCGTGTGCAACCTTTAATGGACATAGGTGGGGTATAAACAACAAATAAGATAATTCCTTTTCCTCTAAATCTTCTTTGTGCGCTTCATTACTGATGATTCTTCTTATCTTGAAGTGACTTTACATTCACACCGCTCCTACCAATGCATCGTACCTGGACTGGTAGGTGATCGACCCCGTGATCTTTTGCTCTCGATCTTTCCTACTACAACCAGTTTATCCAGATTGTGTGATTATCCAGGTAGTGATTTTAAGTTAATCGAGAACGGACTCTGGTTCTTTTTGCTGTCGACGATATGCGCAAAATTTTCTATCGATATCTTTTGAGATATATTACATATTGTACATTATTATGTTGTAGGTATGTTAGTGGTTTTTCTATCTCCTTACTTTTAGTTTACTAAGACTGAGAAACTATAAGAATCATAAGGATAAGAAAAACATAATTTCATTTTAAATTTGCGAATTTCGCCGCCTATACATATACCCTAAAATTGAAAAACTTTAACTCACTCTGCTAGAACTTTACTATTTTAACATCCAAATATCACATTAAAGTATAATATATACATACCAAGTCAAGATATTCAGTAATTGCCACCCTAAATTTTTTAAACCGGTTTTTTAAATATGCACATCCTGGTCACACTATTGCTTTATTTACAACGACTCGCAAATTAAGTACAATATTAGGATAAAAATAACTTCACATTAATATTTCTCTACAGCAGTATGGCGTCTATTTTTATTTCTTTAGTTAACGATAAAGAATTGGCACAATCTTGGCAAGGACAAGGTCACCTTAAGGGGCGTTTTCAATGTATTTTCATGAATAACTAATTTATTATAAAGATTTATAACCGGTCAAATTTGGTGGCACATTATTAAAATTTATGGTCACGCTCTGGAACGTTATTGCGTGAGGTTTACGCCCGTTACTTGGAAGGGTGGGCAGACATAGAGCCGATAAGCTATTTTTTTATCAATAATTTTGAAAGTAGGTACTCAATTATTACATATACGGTATACATTGCTCGTCAGTATCCTTCTTGCTTAGCGTTGTTTTTCTTATTGCTCGGCTATAGGTCGTAACGTCATGCTAATTAGCCTAAGAGATCGTCTTCAAAAATGGACCACCTCTAACCGACGAGCATGTATGCGGAGATTTATGCATGTAGAAGAAGCGAGCGAGGTGTGCCAGAATCGCGCCAAATGGATTTCCATTGATCCATTCCATGATCTCGACCTACCCGTCTGGGTTACGGGCGTAAGCGCATATTTATTTTATTTATAATAAAGTTTTTGTAGTATCGTCTCATAAAAGAAAGGCTCGTTACATAACGCACACTCGTCTGGCTACGAGCAGCCAAGGTCCGAGCTACATATCGAATACCTTCCTAACTTTTTGCAAGCTGTGAAGAATTCCAATAACTCCATTGGAATTCGTTGCGGGCGCAAATTCGTCGGCCGACACTTCAGCGGTACCGCATTCAGAAATATTAATTTCGAGGCTTTATCCAGCTTCTGAATGGAGAATAATGTCTAATGAAATTTTTTAAGTGCTGTAATAAGAGCTCAAGAGTACAATTGAAAGTTATACCACATCACAATTACACATTTTTAAATCTCGATGTACGTATATTTTTCTATGTATGTTCTCTACGAGGTATTGTAACTCTATTATATAAACAAACATAAGTTAGTTAAAAAAACAATAAACCCGAATGACACTTCAGAGTCTTCAAAATTGGAAGTCTTCAAACGTGAAGCCCAGTCGCGAATTGGCGACTCAAGGTGGGCTTCACTGTAGGTAGGTTACAGAAGGCGGAACAGACATCGTAGATATGTACAGACATACATCCCAACGAACAACATTACCCGTCTGTCAGTCGGGTAAATAGAGTAAGTAATGATAATTAATTAATATTTAAAAAACCGTTAAAGGGTAGTGTTACAGCCACCTGGTTATCTTTATTGTTACCAAGAATTCTATATCTTTTCATGTTAAGAGAGATACGATAATACAATACGGTAACTTGATATTTGTTGCACGAACAGTAATCAGTTCTATGAAATAGTCTATCACAGTCATGTACGACACCACACTGAGCACCCCGGCGCGTGATATCGCTGGTCTTCACAGAATCGTACGTGCCACCATAGCGAAACATTACACTGATGATTTAATTCGCGATAATAACGACTGACTATTAATTTACATTAATGCATTTACTTAATGCATACTAGCTCATATTGCATTGCCCAATCCATTTGTCATACAGACTTTATAATGTAAGTTGACCTCCGATCTATATGTTCAATTATATCAAACAGGGTTCAGATTAGACTGGGACTGTTTAAATTAAATTGCACGGCGGGTGAAACCGCGGGACACAGGTTGTATTCTATAAATAAACATGACTTACTCCTAATATTACTAAATAATTGAATCGCAATCGCATGTAATGTCGCCTTTCTTTAGTGCGTCATCATTTTAGTCGATGTGCGTTCTTTCGACACAACCATGTGCTCTTGCGTCATATATTTCGTCTCTCTTCTCGTACGTTCTTTAATGTTAAATTACTGACTAATTAAATGTTTGTTATTACGCATATATACTACCAATGAAACTGTAGTGTTTTTCCATTCAAGAACCATTACAATAAATTACTTCCGGCTTACCCCAAAGTATGACAAATAATGATGAAATCGTTTGCTTACGTTCCTTTTTCACTGTGTACAACTTACAAATTGTATCTTTAGAAGCGTAACGTCGTATAGCGTCGCGCGTCAAATTGAGTGTTACCATTATTAATATTTCTTTAGTCCATAGTTAATAATAAAATATCTGGTTCGTAGTAAAAAATGATAACGAATTTACCCAAGTTTCCTTTCCAGCTTAAAAAATGGGAGCAAAAAATCTTTATCATCTGGCTTCATAAAGATACGAGTTAGTATTCCTTAAGGAGTCTTTTACAAACATCGGGAATAATCTCAAGGCGGGCCCTTATTACTGAAATTGCCACGGCTTAGGATTTACTTCGGCCCGATAAGTAGATTGTACAGTTGAACTAGTTCGCCCACATTTTACTTTGAGAATTTTTGATCTTAGCATTATTAAGCAATCCAACTTTTAAAAGAGGGACTAGTGAACGTACAGGCTATGCCTATTATAGTAACAATGGTTTCGGTATTAGTTTGATTAGGAATTTAAATTCAAGAGACTACGAGTACAACATTCATGTTTTTTTTTCCCGACTGACTGGTGGGTACTGTTCTATTTTGATGTCTAATACCTAAACAACTTCATCGACTTTTAAAGAGTGTGTGAGGTCATTCGATCATTATTATTTTATTTTATTTTATTCTTATATAGATTATCATATTTTTCTTCGGCGTGTAATAGTTAGCCAAGTCGAGTTCATTGGTTTTCTAACTTATCTATTGCTTTTAACTGAAGTTAGCTGAACATAACTATCCACAGACAATAACGACATAAGTTGAACATGTAACATACCAGCCTTTACGTTGAACAGGACAAGACAAGGCACCTCGGTGTTCTGTGACGTCATGACTCCCCAATGTTGTTGTTGGTTTGACCATCGTTGTGTTCCAGATAGTGCCCCTGCTAAGACGACCCAATCGAACGGAGCGTTACTCCTTTACCTCGTGGCATTTGAGCCAACGAACTTACACGATTCGATCTGGATGATGCTAGAAAAATTAATGCAGCAACAATTTCCAGGACATAATATCCTCGACAGACTTATCCACATTTTAGCACACATTGGAGCCACTGGCTTTGCTCTCCTGGAGGCATCATGAGTTTTTAACAGTATATATGAAATGTGTTTGGTTGGATATCAGTATCCCACCAAAAACATTTACAGTTTTCAAAATACCTAAGGAATATTCAGATATTTCTTGAGTTTGTTACAAAAACAGTATTGTTAAACAAACTTAAATATATATCACCCTTAACATAATATAAACATACTTATATGTTCCAGAACTTTCCACATGAAGACAAAACACCTACAAAAGCTTAAACCTCCGTCAGACGAGAATACACAACAGAGCATTCGAATACTCCACGTTCTAAGTTTTCGATCACAATCGAACTTTCGATAATCCCAAATTGATGAATACAGGAGCGGAAGTTGGCTCATTAGAAGGCATTTACCGCGCGCACGACAAAGCTCTACAGATTTGTACGTTTCGAACGTTATATGAACGCTGAGTGAAGTTTTGTTTGCAAATCACACATGACCTCGATTTCGTTTCACTTGAATAGTATTACGCAACAAGTTCGAAATAAAATCAACTTCAAATAATGGCTAGGCATGATCTCCTGGTACTACCGCACTACCGTCATTTATTAAAAAATTTCGTCTTAAACATAACGTATCATTCATGTGTTCATCATCATGCGATCTGCTTCTGCATTCATAATTTTTATTGTGGATATGTAACTGGTGTACATTTTATAACTAAATAAAAAAAGCGTATTCCAATTAGTGAATCGTAAAATATATCTCTTTTTATGTTATTTCTAAAGCGGAGAACTCTGTCTTTTTGCTCATTACGCGAAGAGATCTTTCATAAATGCAAAACCGAAGCAAGCGGCTTAAGCATCTTATTTCTGAAAGAAATGAATTTATCTAAGCAGCTACTGGATGCTGTAAATCTCTCGTAGAGTCCCAAGGTAGCCCCGGATGTTATTTATGCGTACGGCACGACAGGGAGCGTCACAGCGTAAATAAATAATTTACACATAGCTATTATACTGTCAAAGGTAGCAGTTAAATGTAGGTGAATAGGGGTTAGTCTGTGGAAAATATAGTGGTGTTTTTTTAGAACTACCGAAAAATCATTACAACAAAATTTTTTAACCTATCGGCGTAACGTACCACTTAACATACACATTCGTAACAATTGATTCTTTCTCCTGTTTTTAGGATTTAAGGATGTGTGGGTAAGGAAGTTGCTGTTGTCGTTTTATTTCATTCTTTAGATGTAAACAAGAGGTTCTAGCGTCCTAGAACCTCTTGTTTACATCTCATCTTCTTACATACAATACAAGACTTGCGAGCTATACTTGTAATTGTGATTTGTTAAAAGGTTATTCGTGTTTGTGTGCATAACTGTAGGCAATGTTTTTAAACTATTTACAGCTTTTTCATTCGAATTAACGCGCACTAGCATGTATTTTTTTTATGAAATAACGTGGCAAACTAGCAAGCGAATCACCTTATTAAGTGATCTCTACCCTTAGCAATCTGCAACAAGCTAATGAGTTATAAGAGCGCAGACAGCATACGCATTGCCTGCCTTTTATGAACAGAGGAAGGGATAAACAAAGAAAAGGATATTTCCTTTTCCTATCCGTCCCCTTCTCCCTCATATCCTCCTCTCCATGCCTTCCCTTTCTATTAAAAAAGGGTTGGAAGGAAAGGAGGACCAGAATTAGGCATCCGGCATCTCACTCATGAGATGAAACGCTGAAATATTTCTATTTCGTACCTGTCTTCTGTTAGGTCGTGGTATTTCACCGGTCGAGCCCACCCATTCGGGCAACAGATGTTGTTGCAGACTCTACCACTTTTTTTTGTGACTGAGACTAGAGGCGGCAGGGCGCAGAGGGCTCCTAGCCTATTATTATGACCGGATTGGGAGGTCTCCGAGCTTATATAGGTTGCTTTGGCGGACGCTCCATGGAGTGACTTAGCTCAAGGGCCCCGAGAGTGGCCCTCGGCTTAGGCTGTCCCTCATAACGCGTTTAGAGCATTCCGATTCGAGGGTGCCCGAGAGGGCCGAGCCTCGGCTCTATCGCTAGCCATTATCTGAGTACGCTCTACCACTGTTAGAACAGCTGTATTTGTGGGAATCACAACATGTAACATAAACCCGCCTTCAAGAGCTAAAACAACTATAATAGAATTTTAGGATTATATTTTGATATTTTATCTGGGAATGGATTTCCTTTTCATACATATGGATGCCGACTTAAACCCAAAGCCAGACGTCGAAATTTCGAATTTCTGAATTTAAATTTAGGCCTCTCGCGGCTGCCGAGTGAAGGGTTGGTGCGATATCTGCATAACATGGAATATTTCCAAGGTACGATTAATTTTGACTTGCCTCCGTAACGAGACGTTGATTGTAATTTGACTTGTGTGTACAAGTCGATTTTCGTATCAATTTTTTGTCCGTGTTCGAATCTATAGCTATCCAAGTATAGATTTGAACATTTTACTGTCAAAATTGGATGGTTAATTAATACTATTATCAATATCTTAAATAACGTAGTATAAGAGCATTTAGTATTATTTTTCGCAAACATTATTTACAGTACATGGCGGCCATTACACTTTTTATAATTTAATCGCAAATGTTGTAATTTTGTGAAAATCGTGAGACAAAGAGAAGTGAAATTTTGTAATATGAATAGCTAATGTTGTAAGGTAATATGAGTAAAATTTCTTTGTCGAAAATATTTTTGAATTTTACCGCAAAAACCTTTGTTACAAAAATCACATCTTGCTGTGAAATAAGGTAAATACACACATCGCGTTTTATATGTATAGATTAACCTTACAAAATTAGTGCGTAGAATATTTTAACTAATTAATAGAAACCTTTTGCGTAGACATCATTACACAACAATTTACGTGTAACCTCTTCACTCAGCCGTATAACATCAATATACAGATTAATTAAAATTTCAAATCAATCAAGTCCGCAGACTAACCAGGCGTACGGCACTAGACTAGACTGCCACCAGGCTATACCTATGCGTCTATCGTTTAATATAATTACTCGACCGTGCTCCCCCAACCAGAGGGGAAAGAGACTGGAGGGGAGAGAGGTGGCAGCCGTCTGGCTCGACTGATGTATATCTCTACGTACAGGAAGGAACTGTTGCTATGAAACGTTGCCCTATTATGCATCTCTATGCAAATTTATTGAGTTATGTATAGTTTGAACATATTTTAGTGATGTGTGTTGACTTTTGTCGCGTTAAAGTTTTCTATTGAAATGAAATATTATTTATTATTGATAAACGTACTTTTCCGTGCTTATTAAGTTAATTAAATACCGTTTAGGTCACTAAGCGTAATATTAATTGAAATTTTCACGCTTAATTCAATCCTATTTTTAGCGATGCACGGTAGACTTCCTCCTTTTCCTAGATCGACTATCATATTTCTGAATTAAAAATTATCAAAATAAATTATAAATTAAACGAAATCATTATAGCATTTATAATGTATTAAAGTCGTAATTATTTTAGTTAACCATTACACAACCATTAGCAATAAAACTGTACACAACAAACTTATGAATCCCCTAAGAATATTATTACGGACGCATTTCCATTCGTAAATCAAGCACGATCTAAATTTGATATTAGAGCGAGATTATTCATTCTCCGAAATGTACCTGATGCCTGATGTATCGAACGCTGCCGGGATGAGTCACAATGAAAAAGGTATTGGAAGGCATTCCGGGCATTCTTATCGGACAACATCGAACCGACGACCCCGCATACCGAGACACTATTAGCATAATCGAGGTGAGTGCAAACGAGTCAAGTTTTATTCAGTAAACAGAGCTACGGATGTAATAGACATGACAATTTTTTTTAATTAATTGTATTTTAGTACCGGTTCCTGCCCGCGGCTCCGCGAGCTCTCGTTTCTTATTTTCCACTCTGGAAATTTTTGTAAGATGATTCTGCCGTACAGTTAATTCGAATTCTAGGTAATATGTGTGAAAAGTTATTATTGACAAACCATGTAATATTACCATGGCAACCGATTTCGTTATTGAAGGTTTTATGTTAGTATTTTCCTATCCGTCGTGAAAATAAAACTGTAACAGTTTTATTTTTATTATATTATGTATCCCATGTAATTGTCTTAAAAGTTAAAGCGTCACAATAATAGCTATGAAAATAGCACATGATGGGGCTTCTGGTACCTCACTAATAAATAAAATCCATGGAAGATTCTTCGACATGGACAAGAAACGAAGAAATATTTACAATTGAAGCCCTCTAGCACCTTATATGTCTACATATAACAGGTCCATGCAACATTGTATGTGATGAGCGTTTACACACTAATTAATCATTAGAAGTTAGCTGTTAGGTACTTGAGACAATTTGAAGTTTCAATAATACTATACGACAAAACATTTAACTCGTTTAAAAATAAATAATAATATATTAATACTATCTTCATCTATTAATCTATTATTAAAATGTATTTAATGCTCTACATAAATTTACTAAGTCGACTTTTCATAAACTTTATATTGTATTGCAGATATTTTTTTTATAAACTATTCAGTTCAGTATTTCAGTTCAAAACAGTTATCTACTACTAAGTTACTTTTTTCCTGATTTATGTTATTCAGAATAATTAACTAAAATGATATAATTTATTTCATGGTTAACCTAATTTTATGACATACCGTACCGTACCGTAACCGTAACCTAAGTAGGTTTAGAAAAGGAAAAAAGCTTTATGTATAATAAAATATCGCTTATTAGCGTTTACCTAAATGATTGCTTATTAGTTCGGGTATGAACTATTTAACATTTAAGACCCTAAGACAATTAAAAATAATCGAACATTTAAAATATACTTTTCTTAAGGAAAAATGCTGCAAACGAGCAAGCTTCATCTGATGTTAAAGAACGAATGCTATCAAGATCACAATAACCAGATGAGATGCAGATACGCTGCCAACCCTTTTGTGGGAAGGAGAAGAGAAGTGAGACGGAAAAGAGATTGGAGAGGAAAAGGAGAAAAAACATAGAAGTGGGTGCGAGAGGAGAAGGGAAACTCTCTTCAAACTAATCGCAGAAGTATAAAAATAAACCTCTACTTCACGTGTTTGCCCAGTCTAATTGTGGCCATCTCTTTTGTTCAGACGGTTCATTCATGAAACAGCTACGTAAAGTATTGTAGCTTGAACTGTTTAATTACACTTAGCCCATAAACAGTACATTATATAAGTATAATTTGTGTATATTTCATTTAAATTCCTTTCAATGAACCTCTATTGTTCTTAGAAATACAGCTTTTACGTAATTAATAACATTTTCCAATCCGAACGTCTCAGCTGTTCATAGTTTAATATAATATTGTTACAAAACACGTGTTATGTTTATACACACAGCGAACATCTGTCGGGCCTGCACTGTGCTTACTTCACCGCTAAGTGATTGTATTAGTGATGTTATTGGAAATATATCGATAAGATATTATCGATGTCTTTTTAATAGTCGCTAGTCCAAGAAGGTAGGAATTGATTGATTTAACAGAGAAGGGTAGGCCACACCTTCTTCGCTGCATCTACAATCTACGAATACTTGCTCGTCGGTTACGGGTACTTTTTATATCACTGTTCCTTAAAATAAATATTTGCTAACGCCCGTAACCCAGAGGCGTAGGTTGAGATTATAGATTTCCATTTGGCGCAATCCTGACCCATTTTTCTCGCTTCTTCTGCATCCTTATGCAGCATAGGATATATACATGATCGTCGCTTATGGGTACTCCTTAACATCCTTCTTTACATGCCACTAACCTATATAAGTTCTGCTGGGACGGCCCATACCAACGCTGTTACTCATATTTCGTGTCGTTGGAATAATTGGATTAGATTTTGTAAACAATTTTAATTAAATTATTGACTTAGAGAAAAATATATTAACTTTAACAAATGAAAAACAAAGTCAGATACCATTATATACTTCACCTAAACTATGTACAGAATATGTAACGATACCGGCGCGATGTGAAACTATTCATTATATAAAATTAAATTCAGGTGTGAAAGAAGACAGTGTGATTGTGCAGAAACAATTACAAGAAAATTTATTTTTAGCTGGTTTAAGAGTAATACCTAAAAATAACATGATACCTATCAGATTAATGAATACCAGTGACAAAGAAATAATTATTCCAACTTTTCAACCTCAGTTATTACCATTAAAAGAGTATAATGTTTGTTCTTTTGATAAGTGTACTTTGGACTCTACACGTGCAAAAACATTGTTGCAATCTTTGAAACTTGATCACTTAGGTACGAGTGAACGTAACAGTATAATAAACATTTGTTCGGAGAATGCTGACATATTTCATTTACCCGGCGATAAGCTGACTACTACTAATTTGTATGAACAATCAATTCAATTAAAACAAAATGTAAATCCAGTTTATGTAAAACCGTATAGATTACCACATAGTTTAAAACCAGAAATAGAAAAACAAATGAAGCAAATGTTAGATGACGATATTATAGAACCTTCACAAAGTGAATGGTCCAGTCCCATATTATTAGTACCCAAAAAATCAGAAGATTCCAGGTTCGAATCCTGGCAGGGTCGCCACGAGGTGTGGGGAGCGGGGAGATGCGAGCAAAAATGAATAACACGTCTTGTACGGACAACGCTCCGATTTAATCTGTACGTGCTCATTAGTAGTGTCACATTGACACATTGTTACATTCCCCACTTCATCGTGTCGTAATAGTACGTGCATTGTGTAGTGAGAGTATTATGCTACAACCTGCTCCAATCAGAGATATCATTTCATTCACCATTT
Source organism: Papilio elwesi (assembly GCA_029849275.1). Taxonomy (NCBI): domain Eukaryota; kingdom Metazoa; phylum Arthropoda; class Insecta; order Lepidoptera; family Papilionidae; genus Papilio; species Papilio elwesi. The sequence goes on along the minus strand of CM056708.1, from coordinate 7,023,687 downwards.
CAAAAATCAAATCATTTTTCAATTCTATATATCTACTTTTAAACCGCAGTTTTCCCATTCAACGTTATTTATAATGCTATTCAAAGTCACGGCTACATACTTCTTACTCAATAAAACTCTTACAAAAAACACGTGCGTGGACCATGTCTTAAAATAATTGGCTTTCATTAATGGGTATATATTTTCATATTCATTGGAATGCGACGAAAATCAATTTATAGTTGACGTAAGGTTATCTAATAAAAACAACGCCCCGCAGCGTGACAAAATTCACGCGGTTTAATTAAACTGGGCAAACATTATTCAGGGCTGACATGGTGCCAATTTATCGATAAACATCCCGTACATCCCTAGCCGTATCAATATATAACTGAATGCTGTTAATATCCCCCCTTCACTTAATGTCTGGCAACTAAACAATACCCCCATTATCGAAGTACCCGCATAAAAATATAAATATCACCCGCCTAGAATCAGGCCATAGATAGGAAGATGTTTATAGTTAAGGAGCGTAACGTTGTTTACGCCAACGTAGTAAAATGGAGGAAGTGATAAGTATAAAAATCTCTTTATTTATTTTAAAAGGAAGGATGACAGCGCTTCCTTTATGTAGGTGTGTTGGGAATAAACCTACATCATTCCACGTATCAGTCACAACACTAACAGAGAGAGTGCAGTCATAAGAAAGTATTTTTAACTATACACTATATTTTACAATTATAACATTTCTAGTTCCTATTCTGAAATTAATATTAATTTTTTAACTGACAGAATCATTTCTTATTAATTTTAAATAAAGGATTACAATATCACAGAATACCGCCACTTATTTGCAACTCCTTTGGTTGTTGTGGAGTAGTGCTCAATCAAAATTACGCGGACATTTTGCACATTTGAGAAGTTTGTTTGAAGAGTTTGAATTATATTAAGCGTTGCCTATACTATTTACTTCATAAAGTCGCTTTAGCGAATCTTTTACTTAGTTTGATTCGATTCTTATTTTTTTTATACACAGAACAGTTTAGATTTATTTAAACACCTATAGTTAGGACACAGTACTTGAAAGTTAGATTAAAAAATTGAAAACAGAGTTTTAAGAACCATATTAAGAATTGAAGACGTTCATATCAAAAGAGACGTGATGAGTAAAGACATAAGAAGAATTACAATGTTTACTTATATCGACTTATATGAAAATATCGACTGGACTAAAACTTTTTTAAACGTTAGGGATGACTGTTAAAGAGAATTTCGAAATACGTCGAACACTCCACAGTTGTTTTTTTCGCACGTCCAATTTCTCGTCAACGGAACGGACGTACGGGCGTGGGGGCAATACATACGTCGTCCGTACGTAGCGGACGAAATACCCGTACATTCGTTGAGTCGGTCCGGACGCGACGCAGCAAACATGGCTGCACATGCATCGATACGCGGCGAGCCGGAAAGAGAACCGGCCCGCTATTTCGATTTTAAAAATTGCCAACGTTTCGATTATTTTTTTGAAGTGAAAACTTCAGTAGCCGCGTTAGACGATATATTTTAGGGGAAAATATTATAGGTTCGCGTGAACAGCATGCTAAACATGCGTCAGCAAGATTTTGAATTTGGAACAGTTTCGACGAACTTGATTCATTGATTTTTCTTGTATTCTATTTTGAATCTTATACTTAAGATATTAAGGATTTATTTTTGTTGATTATTTATTTATTTTTGAACTATGGTCGCCCCTGTATTCAGTTTTACTTCTGTCCGCAGTCCTTTTGTCTGCCGATGTGATGTTTTTTTATAGTACAAGGCGGCCAACGGGCAAGCGACTCTCTTCAAGTGACAATCACCGACCGATTGTGAACGTCGTCAGTTTACAATCGAACTAGACATGATAACATGATTATAAAATCTTGTGAATTGAAGGAATAATGCACAATTCGACTTATCATCAAGTTGACAAGTTTATAAATTGTCGAAATCATGATATCAAATTGTGAATTGATATGTTGCTTGCGTAATTACGCTGAAGTTTAAGTTACAATGATGATTATGTTATAGCGGGATCCGCCCCGGCTTCGCAAGGGTAGTTTCTCCATAAAAACGTTCATCCTTCTACTTAAATTAGTAGTTGCGATGCCAGGTGTGTTAATTCTTAAACTATTTAATCTTAACTTTTGACTTAATAATACTTAGATCGTCGTGGAGCACTGTGCGTACATCGGCTGCATTGTTTGGTTGAAGTACAAGGACCCGTGTCCACGACTGATATGTGGGGATTTTTATTTTTGAACTAGGAGGAAATGAATGATACCATACATCATATATACTCTAGAAGTTGGCCGTTTGAAAGTTCCACGTATAGAATTGATCGTTTTTGTAATTTGACAAAGCGAAAATTGATCGAACAGATACTTCTACAAAACTGAAATTTTGATTTCAACTCGGATATATTTGTTAAAATTTTGTCATTGCACAATTTTTTTTTACTCTTACAATTTTTACAGGTCGCATTAATATAATAAATTAATGAAGACGATGTGAGTAGAAAGAATTTTCCATTGAATATTTCCAAATATATCTCGAATCGAATATGTCCCTAAAATCGATTTACGACCCTAACAAGTTTCCTAAGGTACTTCGGTTCCTTAACTGGGGTAATGGTGTATATAAGATTTAGTCGGTTATTAAAGTTGTCTCAAGAGCTCTCGATTGAAATTGGAAAGGACACAGGAAGGTGCGTTACGTTCGAGCGCCCGCACAATTAATGGGAACGAGGGCCGCGGTTGGGCGCCCCTGCAATGTAATCGTCGGTCACCAGTGCTAGCTAACGAGGATAAGAATTTTAGAAAACGTTCACACTTGGCTTCAGCCAAGATTTAAAATTGATAGATAATAGCCAATTTTAAGAGCTCTTTGATTATTGGAAACGAATTGTTAAGCTTAAATTGCCGTGGACCGATATATTGGTTGTAAAACAGGCGGCCGATGGGGGAAAACGCCACTTACAAATGAGCGCTCCTTCCTTAAAATGGAAAGAAGATCTAGTCAAGGTTACGGGATTCCACTGAAGAAGGCTGGGCCATATGTTCATCGACGTATGCCTATGACTGCAGTAGCCAAGTCGCTGGCATAACTTCTTAAACACAACCATGTACGTGGCAGTAAACAAAAATTCAGGGTGGGCCCGTATCCTAATACAGGCCTCTCTGAAGTGTTGTTCACTTTCACATAAGAATATTGCAAACGAATTATTCAAATTCTGTGCTGTGCTCGTTATCATAGAAACTTTTTTTTGCTCATCCTAAATATGACTCATGGATCTCGTTTGTGCCAAATATATGGCAATAGCCTTATGACTTATCACATAAATGGCTGATAACCTTAGTAAAGGTTGAATACTATATCTGTTCACTTTGATATAATAATAAGACTATGCAAAATTTTAATATGAATATATTTAAATTGTAGTCTTATCCATATTATTCTTTCATTAACTGAAGTACTAGTAACAGTCGGCTCAAGTTCAATGCTACGCGTTCATTACTCGTTTGAAGGATGCCCCTTGTGCCGTGACTTGACCCCGTCTTGAACCCTATCCTAATTGTCATAAGAGCCAATTCGCACCCATTAGCGTACTAATGAGGTGAATCATTACTACGTTTGAGGATATGCCGATAGTAAAATGTGAAATTACAACTGTTGTACGTAAAGTCAACATTCTTTGCTCGTGCTTCAATCTAATACTGTGACCGTTTAGTCTTTTGTCCTTTTGTCTTGTGACTTCATGGTCACCCTTAAAACCAATAAAAATAGGGTACAATATACGATTAATTTGTACACCGATTTGTCAGTCCCTTGCTCAATGCATTTGTTGCGGTTTTGATTTCAAGCGTGAATACAATTCAACGAGTAAAACCTAAACGTAACAGTCTCGTATGTGAACGAACTGCTAAAAATTTCGAATAACTACTTTATTTATTGTATTATTTGTATAGGCAACATTCAACCGTTATAGGTGGCCATTGTTTTTCAGAAACTACAGTTACAGCTCCTTTGTGTCGAAACAGAGTTATATTAATTATAAATAAAAAAGCAAATAGTGACGCCATATTTACCGTAATTTCATTAACCGATGGGCTATTCAGTAGTCCAGTTTCAATGAAAATATTTTGAACTAAATGATGACATACTGCGGTGCTAATTTACTAAAACAGTTAATAAATCTGTGTATGGCGTGTGTATTTGTACTATCTGTGTATATTGAATTGCTTTGTTTAGAAAAATAATTCGTTCCTTTAACTTTTCCAATTTCGTCGTATCAAAAGGTATGACTTCCAGCATACGTTTACAGTGGGTTAGCCGTTAGCATGTATATATTATACGTATATACATAAGACCCGATGTTTCTTAAAATGCGCGTTACCAAAGCGTGCCCTTCAAAACACCTAGTGTGTGCCAACTGATAAGGAAATCATACGAGTCGCTAAAATAATTCTTACTATTAAGATATTATATATTATTAAGAAGCTATCAATACAACATTATAAATAACTCATGCATAAGCCCGACATGCTGCGATTCCAAAAATAATCAAATTAACTTAAATACTTACGTATTTAAAAAAATATACATTCCCTTTTTAAATAAGCATTCTAAATATAAAATAATTCGAAACAATCCTTTATTAACTGCCAGTGCCAGCGTTGCGAGGTAGGAAAAAAAATGCCTCGTTATCATTTTGTTAGATCCCCGAGAAACAAAGTGGAGACAAACTGGGAAAAAATAAAATTAAACACAAAGAAATATTTTATCTGTACCATCGCGTTAGGGTGGCTGCATAATTTAAATGAATAGGAAACTTCCTTGGTTTTATTTCTTAAGCAGGAGTGTTGTAGACAAGTAATGCAAATGCAGTACACAAAGTGAGGCAGATTTTCTTTTATAAGTTAATTACTTTTGTGTAGCTTTAGAGTTTATATTAAAGTGAGTTTTTAAATTAATACCGTTACTGGATTGCAAATCTTTTTTTTTTAAATAAATGACTGTTAATATTGACGTTGTGATTTTAGAGCAAATGGGTAGCGCGCATATGATTTTATTTTACATATTCACCTATTACATCGAAACGAAATTCTTTTTCTCAATGTAAACTGTTACAATCTATACAATTGTACTGCCCTGGTAAATTTTATTTTTATATGTTTACAGTATATATAAGCTGTGTTACTTCTCGACAACGTAGCTTTGTAATATAAAATAATAAAGCGTCTTTTCAATCATTCAAGTTCAGTGCCTATAAAGTATTGTCCCATACTTCTTTTGCCTTTATGGAAACCCTACCGTGCTAAAGTTCTCTAATTTACCGTCTACCTGCATTTTCATAAAGCTCTTGGTTTAATATACTTTATTTTATCTTCAACTAGCTGTTGCTCGAGACTTCGACTACAAATAATAACTACGATATACTGAATTTAGATTAAAGTTTTAACTCTGTGATATGGCTGACATCCTAATTTTCAATCTAAAACTTCACAATTCCTAGACTTAACGTTAAAGCAAATATTAACACGATTAATAATATGTTATACACCCATAATCATAATTATACTCACTCGATTTGAAAATAAACAACATTGTATTGGAAAATTACCTGAAATTAAAAAAAACATTAATTAAAAAACACGTAATTTTTGAAAGCATGTTTGGTTGTTACTAGCTAAGGAGTAGAATTAGGGCTTCAGTACCTCAGTCATCGGTCGAAAAACAGAATACTTCTTATTCACGCCTGTCTTTTGTGAGGTCGTGGTATTTCACGGGTGGAGCTGGTCCTCTTGTGCAACAGATGTCGTAGTTGCTCCACCGCTGTTAAATCGCGCATTCAATATTTCAATAAATAGATGTTGCTCATTTATCATCTGGGTAATGGCAGTTTCAGAGTTAACTAAGTTTTTGTTTTTACAAGGAAATCTCTGCAATAATATTTTATCTATCAAAATAATATTAACAAGAATATAGGTTCCACCAATATATCTAATACAAAACAAAATAATTAAATATTCAAAGATGTAAACATAATCCATCATACTGGGAGCTCGGCATTTCCAAACACGCCTTGCGAAATGGTTGTGCAAATCTTAAGTGCTCTCTACATTTTCAAAAGTTGAATCTTAGCCGGCTTGCAGACTTGCATTAGCCTAACCGACCAAAGAGATTGCTGCTTATAGGGTGGGTCCTAAGTGTAAGCGGGCATATAACGTTCTGAAATTGTGCGATAATGTTGCACGTTATTAGATATGTTTTGTATTCCCTTCTGTGTTACAAAGCGACTATAACAATGTCTATCGCGAAGTCTAACTTTAAAACTCTTTGCCTATTCACTCTTCTCTTGAAGGTACCCCCTCATAATCACGCCGGCAACTTCTTCCAATCCTATGCCGTGCCTACGATGAATTGTCAACTATGAAATGATGGAAACTTTAACACAACACTGATAACACAATTAAAATAGAAGCTGTTCATTTAACTACATTGAAGCGCAAAGGTTTGGTTACTTTGCGTCAGGTAAAAATAAAAATTTCAGACTACGTAACTAACTTGTGGGCCGTTTCTACGGAGAACTCTTATCTAATAGTGTAACCATACCTTCGCATGAATCATTCAGAGTGCACAACGTATAAGAATATTCGAAACTCCCAACTCCGTCGGCACCGGGGGCGGATCCATCTGAGCGGGGCCACAAAGGGCCCTGCTACCTAGTTACTGTCAGTCGCTGCACCGCACAACAAATGAGATTTGTTTTGGAGTAAGGCATCCCGACTGAGACTAGATTGTTTTGCTTTGTGCATTGAATTTATAAAATGGTCTGTTTATTACATAGTGAGTATTGATAGTATTGAAATAAGCTAGTCTACCAGAGGACTCAGATATTACATATTTCCATACATCACGACTCTGGCAAGCGTCTTAATTATGCCAACAATCAGGTTTTTATAAGCTTCTAGAAAGTACAGAACAAACAATGCCCACATACTTTTGTAACGTAAATTTCCGTTGTCATACTCGCTTCCTTCATGCTCTCTACACGCCTGAACACCCGAAGCATACCGTACTCAATTTTAGTCTTAACATCGTCTTTTTATAAGCGTTATTCACTTTCATACTTATAAAGACATTTGATTCGTACAAAATTACGAAGCATGGTGGTATGATTGAATAGAAGTGGAAATAATGAATTCATATTGAAGTTTGAGCGGTAAAATCGCATGTCAGTAACTGCTGCAGATGGTATACTCAGGCGGGCCTCGTTGCGGCGTATTTATAGTCGGGTTGAGGCATAAAGTTGGAAAAGTTCGTTATTCGCGATTGCTGCGTTACCTAACAACAAGGATATATACATATTTATGACCATTTAAGACATTGTGACCGTTTTATCATTAAATTCATTACTTTATGATGCCCGGCGATACGAGTTGGTGACACCGTCTGGATGAATTTCAATAAGCTTTCTAATGTAATATTTATAAGAATTCGAGAGTTTAATTAATAACAAACAATTACACGTTTAAACCCAATCCCCTTATAATATTACTATAAATAAAACAATTGACGGTAAACCTCTTATTAGCGATTTGAGGAATTGGAGTTCGAATTCGAAAAAGCTGGTACAAATGGATTTTTAATTTTTCAGATGTAGTGAAACGGGCGTGCTTTTGTCGAAGGAAAAAACACGTTGCAATAAAGCTAATGTTATGTTAGATTGACATTAAAGAAGGATTTTTTTTAATGAAAGAAATAGAGCACTGATCAAGCAGTTTATTTTAAAACACGTGACGCCAGCCACGTATAGATAATTCGTAAAATCGTACGTGACGATTTTACGAATTTGACTATCCTCGTTTTAAGGTGACTCGTGGAAATACGGCGTCGATTAATTATCCGTTAAAATTTGTTGTGTATTATTTTATGTAACTGCGTTAAATTGTAATACATTAATTGCGTAAACAAATATAAGCCGCTTAATTTACCAGAATCGAGTATTTTGTTAGTATAATAGTAAAATAAATCCCATGTTCGTAAAATTTATAATGATATAATATGTATAAGTCAACATTTTGTGATTTAAACATGTGTCTTAAACAAAGGTTTGTTTAAGAATTAATTACAATAGCGTTATAAGGGAAAAGTATGGATTGAAAGTGAATACTGTGAATAGAATTCAGAAAAGTATGCTTCAGTGGTTCGGGCATGTTGAAAGGATGAATGAAGAGAAAACAAATTTATGTTGCAAAAGTGAGTGACATCGTTGTCAGAGGACATCCAAGGCGAATTTATGTCGATCAGGTTAGTGACATACCAAAGAAGGGTGGTATAAGGAGTACCCGTAATCGAGAGCATGTATGCGTAGATATATAGATCAAGTGAAAGAGGTGTGCCAGGATCGCACTTAATGAAAATGCATAATCTCTGCCTATTCCTCTGGGTTACAGGCGTGAGCGCATATTTATTTATGAAATTATTTTTAATTACTGTACTAAATAAAAGGTATTGGCAGTATATTAAACGTAATCGGTACAGCAGTCGATATAAATCTTTCTGTGTTTAAGGTAAGCCCCCCAAATTATGTATGCATTTTAGCGGACTTAACAAAGGAATGGAATGGGAAGAATGAAATGAACAACATGAAAGAAAGTAATGAAACGAATTGAATGATTCATCCATGTTATTCGTTAATATTGTAAGGGTTTAGATTGAATAGAAATATTTTTAATGTACCTATTTCTGCTGTATTGCTACGACTATATTAACTTTTTTGTCCTGTTATCTAATTTTCTTACATAAACTCTAGGTAACGTCTTATATACAAGTACAACGTACACATATGGAGATAATCGTGATTAAGAGATCACACAGGCATCTAATTTCCCATTAAGTTGGGGAAGTTGCTTAGTACTTGGAAATTTCAAAGTATTTCAATTAAATCGACACAGTGGCGCTCCCTACAGGGACGGGAAGAACGCGCACTAATGATCGTGCCTAAATTAAAGGGAACACTTGTTTTCATTTAGAAAGCATCACTACATTGTACGAGTATATAATATGTTGTAAAACAATCCTACTCGTGGCGTCGGTTTCTCGGACACGATAAACGGAAATCTAATGAATTGATTTACATCCGGTTTTCACTAATAGATAGAGTGGTCCACGGGGAAAGCTTTGGGTTTTTTTATAGAAGAAGGTGGCAAATGAGGAGCAGCCGTTTCACCTAATATGAAATGACCTTACCCATAGTCATCTGCAATAAGCTAATGACGTGTAGATGCGTTGCTTACCTTTTAATGCACAGAGATTTTATAAACAGAAAAATAGATATTTCCTTTTCGTATCCATCCCCTCTGCCATCAAATCCTCTCCCCCTTTCTAATAAGAAAAGCATGGGAAGGGGAAGACTGTTAAGCGTAATAAATAAAAAATAACAAAACATGTTATCATGTGTGCCGTAAGCATCGTTTTTAAAAAAATATTAAAGGCAAAAGGGATAATGGCTTAATGAAATCAAATGGAATTATAGGTAAATGTCAAAAAGGACTGGAATATCTAGTTACCATGGTAACACCATGAAGTTGATGTCGCGTATCGTAAGAATTCTCTCTCATCAATTTTCCCAAACTTACCCAAAAGAAGTATAACTTTAAAACCTTACTGGCCGAGTGGAATGAAATCTCTATGATAATATGTACGTATGATTTTCTCACAACATATCTAACATTCAATCTTGTTATTACATTTGCTGGAAATAGAAATATTTCTAAGAAACGACTCGTGACCTAACCATTCCATGTACGGACATTCCTTTCGTATTAAAATTCTAGAAACAAAAATTATATTACAATCTTTGTGAAATGAAATATGAAGCCATTACTACATCTATCACTATGCCAAATAAGATTCAATTTTCATCGTCCTGACTTGAGATTATTCAATTTATATCAATGTAATCCAAACTTGACAGATCTCGAGCGCGGATAGTCTTCAGTATAAATAAGACTGAGAAAAGTATAAGGAATATACAGCTTTCATTTATATTGCATTACAAACCGTATTTAAGAGAGTTAGAGTTGCGATTACAATGCACAATTATAACTTTTTACCAAATTCAAAAAGTATTTCCAAGTTCTTTCGTAACTCGGCAAAGGTCGAACTGATCTCAAGTCAAATAAAATTTGTAGGAATATTGAGTGGTAGGTTTCGCTATTTTATCATGAGAATGGATATACTTAAGTTTTCAAAAGACCTTTTTCGTCCATTGTATCCACCCTTCCAAAGAATATCAAATAACCACCAAAATACCAATTAACGCACAAAACTGCAAGTGTGTTTTAATTCAAACACAATGAAGCGAAGCAGTCAAGTTTAAAACCAGTAGAATATTTTGTCCACAGTTGAAACAAAGAAATGAGATATTTGAAGTTGCAGAAAAGTAAATAATTTATCAGTCTAAAATTCTAGCGGGAATAATCAGATGCTACTTAAGAAAGGACCTCGCTTTAACGGTCCACATAAAAGTGAGGCGCCTGAACACTCTGCAGACAATAAAGCCGATTGTCATTACAATTCAATCTGGAACGAGATCGATTCAAAATGGAATCGTCTCGAGCAATGCTTATATACATTACAAAAAGAAAGTAATTTCAGATTAGATGAAGGGAGCAATAAACCTTCTAATAAAGAAATTTTAAGAAGCGTACACATTTAGCAGACAAGACGAAATCACAATTTACTCAAGCTTTGTGAATGATAATTGTAATTTAAAATATTAATTTATTTAGCTGCTTTTTTGACACCACAGGATGAAATCCTTCTTAATATTTAAGATTTAATGCGACCAGTGCGTGCGTATGGGACGCACTAACAACACACCATAATGGTCGGCTACGCTTCTGTTCTATAAAGACATTATTACGAAATTTAATGAAGCTAAGAAAGTGTTTATCTATTGTCCTCTATTGAAAGACGGCAAAGGTTATACCAATTGTTGTACTCCTAATGAAATAACCCCATATTTCTAGTTTGAAGCCGTTGAAGATAAAAGGAATCATATATCAACGGGCTTTAAATTTACCGACTCTATCAGAACATCTATACTATCTAACACGACTTCCATTTTTCGCGCCGCCTGAAAATATTTTCCTAAAACTTCCAGATTTTTTCGCTCGGCTTTACAAATTCGTCCGGTAAACAGTGTAGGGAGAAAATTGACTGCGTCAATTTATTCAGTACGTTCTGTTCGGGAATATTTCAAGACAATGTAACACTATTGGGAATTTATGACTCTTTATGTAGGGATGTTATAAAGATGTAATGCCAATGTCAATATGTCTGAATTTAATTATTTTTGATTTGCTAATATTTGTGTGCTCTATTCGCCCGTATACTAACCCCGAACAACTCAGAGTGATAAGACACTTCTCAATAAAATGTACACTGGATGTAGACATTATGTAGTATCTATTATCATTCACCCATTTCCTTTCACCTGTTTTTCTTGCAAAATGAGAAGACTTCTTGAAATTAATATTTTTCACCATTTTTATAAGATATTTTTGGAGTTTTAATCAATGACTTAGTGCCATAAAGGTTTCAACAATAGCAGTATTTTGTTAGTAGATTTTTTGGTATAATGAGTGGTATCTTTTCTGTCGCATGATTGTCCAGACTCAATCCACCTTCGGTTGTCTGCAAATCATCTACAAATTAATTTTGATCAAATCTTTGGTAAGTCTCCGTGTAATATAAACATTATAATATTCTAATTACGACTCACATGTCAAAACTGACCAGTGTGAAGGAATGTAACCGACTGGATTTTTCGTTTCAACTTTTATAGGAATGATTTAATCGTGGTTCGTATGAGTCAAACGCTTGTTACAAAACTATTTCATTCGTAACTTTTACACCATGTACAAAAGGAACCAAAGTTACATGGCTCTTCCACGCTCTGCGGAACTTTACTGAAGCGGACAAAAGTCGAGAAAAGGGAGAAACGGGATTTGTTAGCCCCGGGCAGACATGAGCAACTTTTAGACCCGTTTAGTTTCAGAGCACTAATCAAAGAGTTTAAAAAGGGATCTGTATTAACTCCTATATATAAATTATATAAGTTGTAATACGTCTACGTCGTCCTATAAAGAAAAATGAACAAGAGGTTCATATGCTTCACAATATTTCGAACCGCCATTTGTTATCAAAAGACATTTCAGTGACAATTAGGAATGTTATAGATGCTTTGCCAAACTGTCTGTTCGATCAAGGATGGCATGTTTTATGAAAAAGGCAGCAATGATTGGGGATTGGGCCAATAGCAATTTACTTGTCAGAAAACGAGAAGAATAAATACCTCAACGTCACGACTGTTTTCTGTGAATTCGTAATATTTTTCTGGCCGAGTCTGAGAGAAGACATCGAGTTGAGTAGTGGCGTCGCTTAAGTACTGTTCAAATCACAGTCTTAGGCCACAACAGGGTTTAAATTTTTCTGACTAAAATTGAATCAGGTATTCCATTATACCAATTTTTTTGTACATACATATATGATGATTGACATCATTTAAATGTAATATTTTGTATTTTACAAGCTCGATATTACGATATTATTAAAATATTATTTCTTTTTTTTAACAAACGTATATTAGCATTCGTTAATCACAATAATTTTTAAGAAAATTATATACGACACTATTTTTGTCACAATTAATACGTTAAGTTTAGCTAGATTATAAATATTGATTACAGTTATGTATCTATAATCTGTAATTGATATTATCTTGTTTGTTATTTACTTTTGATTCCCTCTCTCGGAGAGGAGGCCTGTGTCCCTGCAGTGGGGAACATTCTAAGGAAGGCCGATTTATTATTATTATTATTTACTTTTAAGCGACAGATAAGTAAAGGTTTATTTCAATTTCTAGACCCGATAACAGTTGCAATGAAAACACAAATTAATGGAATAAAGAGAACAACAATACAATTGAATTTCGTTCAACAGATAAAAATAACAAAGCGCACACACCTGCGAGAATAATCACAAACAATAAAGTACAGTCAAAGCAAAAATAACAGATACTGAATGACAAATGCACGGGGTATTGGCTCGGAAATGTGCGCGATAGGTTAATGTGAAAAATTGCTTTGTACTCTGCAGCTTTTGTGGAAAAATGTAACTGAAGTTTCAATGAATTTGTAATGTTATATGTACGTTATTATTTAAGGAATGTAATAAAAGAGAAAACTCTTTAGACATGAAAAAGGTTACTTTAATACATAAAGAGCTTTTTTATAAGCCCTTAAGTCAATTGAGACAAACATAGGCTTTCTATTTGTGCGAGATTATGAAATCCTCAATATGTTTCTTTCATTAAAGTACGCTACGAGCAGACCATTTATTATATACGTGGAATTTGACATTATGACAATATGGCGTTGTCTAGTATTGGAAAAATAACTTAAATATAATCGCTATTACATCATCTTGAGACATAATACTTTTGTTTAGTCCAGCAGGTTCCAACACTAAAGTTATATCAAGATAAACTTGCACTTTATTCCTTGTTAACGAAATCGTGGTACTCATAGCCTTCCTTGCAGGAACGTATTCCTGCAATGTAGGCCTATTTATCTTTACTACGAGTTCGGAAACCACGATACCTAGAGTGCAAGATATAGTCAGACAATATTAATAATTTCCTGGGACCCTAAACTAATCAGAGTTTGTGCTGGATACCAGTTAACTGATACTGAACTTTTGTAAATACATACTTAAATATAGGTACACCAATCATTAGTTACATTAATAATGACAATGGTTGGTAGCTTCACGTGACATATAGAAACAGTGACATAATACGACGAAAGACGTATAAATTACATAAACTAGTACAAATAACACTGTTCAGTCCTCGTATATTACACGGACATTTTCAGGAATTTTTAAAGCACTCTGCGCCCGGTCATAATGAAGTTTTGCATGGAGTGTGAGATGAATGGATGTAATTTAAGTGTTGCTGCGTCTACGAAGAGTTAATTTATAGTTAATTCAACAGACAACGTGTAGACCTTACTGTAGAAATATTTAAATCGACAGTTGACAAAAATCATGGCTTGAGCAATTTTGGTGTTAATCATACAGTCAGTCGGGATTTAGGGTTTTTTTTAAATAACCTTTATTTGTTTACTTGTATATCTAATAAAAGTAATACAGTAAATAAATTGAATGCACTAGTTTGTAAGTATGGCTAACCAAGTTACTTTCTCGAAGAAATATCGTACATTCGATACTCCCAATTAATGTTGGTGTTACAACTTGTGCGCAGTTGTTAAGTTGCAATAAGTTAGCAAACTTAGCAAGAATTTAATAACCACTGGATATGATATCTTACTAAAGTTAAATACAAGTTCATTAATTGTTTTTAAAGTGAGTTCGTTACTTTTAAATTAAGTGTACTTGTATACTGGAAACGACTAGCGCCGTTGAAATGTTAAAATTTTGATAAATTTCAAGTAAAAAGAAACACTAAGTGCGTTTTATATGTCGAATGCTTGTACTAGCGATCGTTTAGTCGAACATGTTGTAGGAAGATTTCTGTTTTTCTATTCTCCCTATTTTTTATAGGATTTTTTATAATATTATGAATTATGATCATTGTCCCAGTCAGTTTGGGATTTTAGTTTTTAAATTAAATGTGACTTGTTTCTTTCTCTAATCAATACTTAAGTAATTCATAATAAACTGTTTACAAATATTTGTACACATCGTGTGTACACGCAACTATATTTGTAGTTTGAATCATTTTCAAGAGATGTCAAGTTATCAAACTGACTCGAAATCAATTAAATCTCAACAAGGGTCTAACCGGAAGCGCACTCCATACTTGGCGCTGTAGTAAGTATAAGTACAACGTCTTTATCTGGAATTACAGCTACTAGAATAATAAATTAGTTATTTTTGAACTTCTTTTGACGCGTTTGAGAAAATTATATGAGTGAATTTTTACAAAGCGCGACACCTAAAACGACACCGACGTCATGGTGTTACTAAGGCAACCAATAACAACATTTTGACATTTACCTGTAATTCAATTGCGTTTATATCTTTTTCTAGACTTTAACACTGGCTACTGGGAATAATTTTTTTGTTATTTTTGTTTTGTAAAAAAGCATAATTAAGTGCGTACATTACACACACACGCGTTTTTTTATTAAAATCTTTACATACTTTCTATACTTGTTTATTACTTAACATAAAGCAATAGGCCGGATCCAATATTCGTAGAACGGATGGCCGATGGTGTCAAAGGATCTTGGAAAGGCTGCCACATATAGGTCCACGTAGCGCAGACCTCTCAAACCCACTGGGTGTAGATGACAGAGGACCAGAGGATGTGGCGATTTATGCTTTTAGAGATTTTCTAGTACTTCAGATTTTGAGCTACTTTTCAAATGCATACTAACAATTCAATATTTTCTTTACAACACAATAAATTTAACAATGAACCGTTAAATCTTCATTGTTTAAATTCTGACTCTTCTAGCTCAATGATGCCGTTGTTTTACGTAATAAGCTGGGGCGCGGGTGCGACGGGAATATTAGTAATATTAACCATGGCAATATTATGTGGGCAATATTAAATATTGCCAAGTCTCAGGCTGCAGCGTCAGTGTGCTCCGGCAGTCGGTAGCGGGGGAAAAATTAGGGCAATTTCCTCACCGTTTTCATTTCAACGCTGACTTATATGCTTAATTTAGACATTGCATTCTATTTGTCGCCTAGCTCTGATATATGTATGCATTACTTTCCGCAAAGGTTCTATATATTTCTTGTATTATTATAACTTTAATTTTTGTAATAAATAGCATATATAACGAAGTGGTACATATTTTTATTGACCGATTATAAATTGAACCTAACGATTTTGACCTCTTACTATGCAATACTTAGAAGTGGACGTCGTGAATAAAATTGAGAAAGGTATGCTTCGGTGGTTCGGGCATTTTTTTTAATGTGAATTGGTGGCAAACGAGCAAGCGGATCACCTGATGTTAAGTAAACGCTGCCCATAGACATCCGCAACAGGCAAATGTGTTGCAGATGCTTTGCTTACCTTTAATGGAGGGCATAAACAGGAAGAAGGATATCTCCTTTTCCCCATAAACCCCCTCCCCGTGCAATCCTCTTCCTATTCCCATCCTATCCTTACGTGGAAAGGGTGGAAAGGGGAAGAGGACTGAAATTAGGCCTCCGGCACTTCACTCATCAGACGAAACGCAGAGTACTTCTACTTTACGCCTGTTTTCTGTGAGGTCGTGGTATTCCACCGGTCGAGCCGGCCAATTCGTGCAACAGATGTTGTTGTTGCGGGCTCTACCATGTTGAATATATGCTATGCTATGCATGTTGAAAAGATGAATGAAGAGAGAGTAACGAAACAGATTTATGTTGCAAGAGTGAGTGACAGTGGCAAAGGACGCCCTAGGAGAACTTACAACGATCAGATTAATGATGTACTAAATAAGGGCAATAAAAGGAGTGCCCGTACACGACGAGCATGTATGCGTGTATATATATATATATATATATATATATATATATATATATATATATATATGGAGATGAGGCGAGGGAGGTGTGCCAGGATTGCGCCAAATGGAAAACTGGGATATCTGACTTCCCTCTTGGGTTCCAGGCATGAGCGCATTTTTTATTTTTTATATGTATTCATGTGTATCGAATTCTTTAGTAAGTTTGTCATTGGGCGTTTTTATGTTTATCGTTGTCTTGCTATTAAATATTTGATACTGAACATTAATTATGAAATATATTAATAACTCTCTACTAAAAAAGAACTTGGTCACAAGGTACAGTAATGAAATTTCGTCACTAACGAACGCCCGAAATTTGAGCGTACGCACTCGGCCAAGCACCCGGGGATTACTGCTGCATTAACTCAGTTCACTTGCAGGGGATCTACCAGGGTTGCCATAAGACATCTACAGCATTTAATGAATATTATAAACTAACTATCACGAAACGAAAAAAATCGTCATGTTTCACTCACAATATTTTGGACTAAAATCTACAATGGAGTCACAAGCGAAGTGATCAACACGTCTTATTCGTGTGTTTTCAGTGCAATGCTGGCCTGTATTTGTTTCCTTATAAATTCAGACTAGAGATATAGGGCTAACCAATTTCCCCTTAGTCCTGCTTGAATATTAATTCAAATTAGGGTTGGAAAGAAATATTTTTTTTACTTAGGTCACGTAACTTGTGGGCGCCAGCCCTAATTGTCCAACTCGTATATTATCCGGGAATTTCCACACGTTCTCTCTACTCGGATTTAAGTTAAATTGAGTGTTTTACATTTTTTTTCTCGAGTGTACTCTGCCGACAGCGTCGCGACGAATTCCCGGCGAACTTTGTTTAAACTCGCGACTGTATTTTGATGCAAGCTCATTCCACCCATTAAACGGCTAAAGCGCAAAACGAAGTCAATTCGTAAATACGAAATGCCAGCTCATGCGTAGTCCGTCGAATGGAAGTCTGTGGCGCCTTTGATATCGCTCTTTGTCGACTAATGCTCTTCATTCCATTATATAAAAGGAAATAAAGTTTTTTTGGAATCAATTAATTAAATGTATACATTGTACGCGTTAATTAATGTGACAACTTATTAATAGTGTAAGATACGGCATAAAAAAATTATACCCACTCCTGACGTACAACAAAATGGAGTTCATTTTACATTCTACATATACCCTAGAATCGTCAACGTCGAGTAACACAAGCTTTCCTAATAAAACCTAATTTAGTTTTTAAGATTTAGCAGTGTTGGCCCCAGTTTTAGCTCGAAAACCAACTGGTGATTATAAACTAGGTCCTGATCAAATAGCAGATGAGAGTATCAATATCTCATATTATAAGGAAGCGAAAAATGCTCGAGAGTGAGTTTTTTGTACCCAATAATATCTATCAGATCATGTGTCATTGCATAGCAATAGAGCACGCAACAATATCTGTTTCAGGAACGGACCGGCTCGGTGAAATACCACGACCTCACAGAAGACAGCCGTAAAGTACAAGTATAAAACATTTTGTCCAGTGAGTGAGGTGCCGAAGGCCTAATTCTAGTTCCTTGCCCCTTCCTATCCTTTTCTAATATGGAAAGGATGATCCTTTTTTATCGTTTATCTTCTTCTCAGCCCATTAAAGGTAGGCAACGCAATCCCTACTTGCAGATGTCTATGGGTAGTGGTCACGGTGAACTCTTTACTCGTTCGTTTACCTTATACTATAAAACAATGTCCTCTCTATTTGTTGCTACTATTTCACTTCCACCATTTCTTCAAGTCTTATATTTACTTGTTCGATAATATTGCAAACGTTTTTTAAAATTACGTAACAATAAATTCTCCATCACAATTGTCAAGCGGAGAAATTTCACATTTCGTTGATTCTACTGAACTTTTACATTGCCCCGCGGAAAAAATAAGCCATTCCTTTGCAAAGAACTCGAACGATGAAATGAAGTTACGGGTCCTTTATGTTAATAGCAAGAAACTTGCAAAGTCTGAAAAATAAATGCCTCTTTATTGTTACACTAAGGGCTCTTTCACAGTCTTACATACGAAGTAAGGTCTAGCTTTTAATTGGATTGTATTGTTTTAGGTTGTGTCTGCTTGTTGTATGCACTAAGAGAAAAGTCTAGAACAAGATGAGATAAATAAGATGATTGATGGTAGGGCAGGTCTGTCTGTGACTAACTTACAATAAAAAAATAAAATATGCACCCGTAACCCAGAGGGGTAGCCAGAGATAATGGATTTCCATTTGGTGCGATCCTGGCACACGTCTCTCGCTTCTTCTACATCCATACATGTACGCATACAAGCTCGTCGGTTACGGGTACTCCTTATATCGTCCTTCTTTAGTAAGTCACTAATCTGGTCGATATAACTTCTCCTTAATTTTTGCAACATATTTTTTTTGGTTACCCTTCCTTTATTCATCCTTTCAACATACCCGAACTACCGACTACTTTTTCAATTTTACTAGTCACAACATCCACTTTTAAGCCACCCTTTTCCCTTATAACGCTATTTTTAATCCTATTGCCACCCACTGCTACCTATAGACATGCTTGCATTACAACAAGCTAATGAGTTGCAGATGCGTTGCCTACCTTTATTTTTCTTGTCCGTACCCTTGCCCGTCAATCTTCCGCTTTCCATCCTTTTCTTATAAGGAAAGGATGGGAAGATGACTAGATTTGGGCCTCCGGCAACTCACCCATAAGACGAAACGCAGAACACTTCTACTTCTCGCCTATCTTCTGTGAGGTCGTGGTATTTCACCGGTCGACCCAGCCCGTACGTGTAACAGATGTTGTTGCTCTCTATCGCTGTTAGCATAACTTTGAAAAGCATTTTTC
Organism: Papilio elwesi; assembly: GCA_029849275.1. Classification (NCBI taxonomy): domain Eukaryota; kingdom Metazoa; phylum Arthropoda; class Insecta; order Lepidoptera; family Papilionidae; genus Papilio; species Papilio elwesi. The sequence continues at coordinate 7,004,216 of CM056708.1, read as the reverse complement.
CTAACACAAGCAGCGTACGTTTTTGTTCGGACTTCGCTCTTACGTTTCTTTTCGTAAAGCCTACAAACCCTTTTTAAATCTGACGTGTAAATACATATAAAATCTTTTCGGGTAACAAAAATCAGAAGCGTTGGCGTTTCAGCGAAAACGTAGAATCTGTGATTTCTTTATATAACCCTCGATGTTACACTAGAGCAAGAAAACGTCAAAAATATCTTTGGGGCCTTAAACATTTCGGTCATGATCATACAAAGTAAAGATACTTTCCAGTATTCGGTTGATTCTTTATTGCCCGACTGAAAGGGAGGTTAACCCCCTGGTAATGCTTTGTACGTACATATACAATTTTTTATTAAACAACAACAAGCAAGCGGGTCATCTGATATTAATAGACCGCTACCTATAGAGATTACTTCTCTTTCCCATCCTATCCTTATTATGAAAGGATGGGAAGAGGACTGAGCTTAGGGCTCCAGCACTTCATCGGCCGAAACGCAGAATACTTCTACTTCGCCGTGAGCCCGTTCGTGCCACGGATGTTGTTGTTACGGGCTCTACCACTGTTAGAATGTATGTATGCCTTTCCATTAGTTACCTGTGGGCTAAACGACTTGCCCGATTTCTGACGGTGAGGTGTAACTTGATTCGTATTCTTCACCTGAGTGTCATAAGTATTATTACATAACGATGACATAAAACCATCGATTGATATAAAAGAGAATTTACAAAGCAATATAAACAGAAACTAAGAAAGCTTATGAAATGTAACTTAGTTAGAATTTAATAATGTTAATATTCACGGCGAGTGAACCTACGCAGCAATGAAGAATATTTCAATCAATAAATATTTTTAGTCTGGCGCGATATTTAATCTCATAAACTTCACGCCATCTTCGCTATATTTAAACGAGAGTTTTGAAGAAAAATTATTAACTTTTAAACCATTTGTACAAGTTGATTATATTATTATATTAGTCACACAGTAACAGAAATCATTTCGTATTAATAGTAAATTCAATGCTGGAAAATGTGCATTGTTAATACAATATATCCAATTTAAATGTACATATAAGAGACACAACTTTGCCCCACGTTACTTATATATGCATCTCATCTGTTGAATAACTCACAGAAAGCACTTGAAGTCTAACATTATATCTTTGCTCATTTAATCGAATACCTAAAATATGTTCTAATTCAGGACACATTAATGTTAAATTTCATTAAATTCTGTGAAACAGTTTTTTGCGTAAGAGTAGCATAAGTACAATTTATCAAAATTTTACTCATGCAATATTAGATCATGTAGATCAAGCTGAAAAGACTTTTCTAAAGTACCGGGAAAATCCGGTTTAAACCAGAGTTAACCAGTTGCAGCCGCACCGCGCCGTAAGCTGGAGATTATTAGATGTATTTACGTGTTGTACTTTAAAAGAATTACACGGTTAAAACTAACATGTTTTACTGCACTACACTCCGTTCGTATATAAAACTATATGTTTTTTTCTGGACGAAGGTGGCAAAGCAGCAAGCGGATCACCTGATATACAACAGATGTTGTTGGGGGCTCTACCACTTTTAATCATTATACATACATATGTGTGTATATTTCTTCTTTGTACACCACACACGCGTATGTGACTGAACTCTGCAACGACTAGATCGATTTTGATATTTTTTTTGTGAATGTTTGAGTGGTTCCTCGGGATTCACAATTGCCGCCCGGTAGGTAGCGCTTCCAGGATATCTTATACACTTACTATAAATTGCTGCCGTGGCTGATTTTGCTAATAATAATGCTGGTGCAAGCGAACGTTGCGAAACTACGTCTGCTGGGACCGCTTGTAAACCTACATATGATGTTCCTACATGATATTCCTTAGAATAAAACTGATTTTACGTATTTTATCGCGTTTATTATTTTATCCCTGACGTACTTTACAGCGCTCATGGTCACGGTGTGAGGTGTCTGATGTTCCAATGTCAAAGATGCTGGGGAAGTACTCATGAGCTCACAGTATCTTGATTGTAGTTGTATGCTATGCTAACCAGCATTGTATATTGCTACTGTTCCTTTAACACGCGGTAGGAAAAAAGTATCAACCATTTCGTTGTGTATATATTAGCTTACTACACGTAACCCACTGTACACATAATATTCTCTTGTATAAAGTTCCACGAAACTGATAATCTTTTATACTCTTTGATTTCAGAACCTTACTTATTCTATGCTTTTAAAACTGCATATATTTTTCAGAAAATTGCTTCAAGGAAATGGTTTTTTCAATTAAATTAAGTCGACATTTCTTTTGATTCGTCAAAAAGAATTCAAAAGAAAATAGGATTTTATAAACTTAGAAGTGATACAAAGTGTATATTCAGTACGGTGGACGAAAACAAGATAGCACAACCTTTGAATTAATGTATTTTTCAAGATGTAGAAAGAAATATTGCTAATGAGGAGAAAAACTGGCGCCCGCTCTTCTCTTCTAAGGCTGCGAATGTCATTTGCAAGATATAAATCCTCTTTAGTGTTACCACTCAAACGAAATAATGTTTACTGCTCGCAATACTGTTCCTATAAATTGGAAGTGCATTGAAATATTCTAATTTGATTGCTGTGCAATAATTCTTTCAAAATATGAAAATAGTAGTTCAAAAAACTATGTTATTTATATTGTCTATGGTGGGAATTAACCAGCTCGACCAGGGTAGTCAAGCAGCCTCATTCTCTAACGGCAAGAAATTATTCTTCTATAATATAATAGAGAAGGCGAGTACATCACTCAACTTCGATTTGCCGATGACATAATGATGACTGAAACCGCGAAAGAACTCTGTATAATGCTCGATGGCCTCATAAAAGCCTTCAAACAAGTGGGTGAAAATGAACCCTAAGGTCCATCAGACGACTGTAGGCTTAAATGAAGGAAGGAATTTAATACCAGATATTTATGGTATAGTGCACGTTTAATGACATACGTATAACCATTTTCATCTGGTTAGTTTTCATTAAATGCACTACAACCTTTTCCACCCCAATTAGGGTCCGCCAAATTTCACGTTCCCACGACCAGAAGTTTTCGTTGTACGTTATATGCGTCAGGAAGTTTTCTCTGTTATGAACATGCATATAAGATCATGGGGCATATCCAATAATGTTTTATTGACAACGAGGCAAAAATATATAAACCACAGTCATTTTAAAATCTAATTATTAAAAAGCGCGCTCCAATAAATTTTCTTTTTGCCGCACAAAGCGAGCACCCTTTTACATTTAATTCCTTAATTAACCATTCGTACGTTATAAGGCTGCGACCGTACTGGCGAGATTATGCCCATCGACATCATATTGAGACTTAATTAACTGTACATATGACATTTCTGTTGTATTTGGACTCAAATGAGATCGATAAAATGGGTATAACAGTTGCCTTAGGCGTCCGCCTGCATAGATTTTAAACTTAAAAGACAAGATTATTTTTTTGTTATGAGCTCATTGCCAAATCGTTAAAGTACAAAATTAAGTTGTAAAGTTTGTGAGATATTTATCACTGTGGATTTGATATTATATTTACATCTGACGTAAAATTTCACTCTAAAAAGCTGTTTTAGGGAAGATTTCCTTTCGATTTTATTCAACGTAAAATTTTTCATTGTTACTGTAGCCCTTTCAGAATCATTATAAACGAAACTGTTCAAGTTAAACAACTTTCCACGCAATAAAAAGGCGGACCTATTTAGTGGTAAAGATTTTATAAAGTTGGGCGCTTCGGGAAGTGTGATTTTTAGCGGTAATCCATTTTTAATACTCTATGAATAGCTTTTTTCTTTTGCAAAATCTTTGCGATAATTACAGTTTTTCAGAAAAGGAAGTCTTTTTGGAAACGATTCGATTTTGTATTTAATTAATAAGAGTTTAATTTTCAAATATAACTGAATTTTCGTCTAAATTCCTACTCTTATAGCGCCATCTAGCGGTAAATTGTATCGTTGGCAATGGATGATAACCTTCAGTGGGTTACCTAAAAAATCTTCGACTTAGTTGGCTCTATACGATATTACTTGAATACTTAATATCTCTTTTAATAGTTAAAAACGATCTTACAAAATACATGGCAAAGCGAAATTCAGTCACCCAAGTATTTAAATATCAGTCGACTGAAACGCTTGTGTAGCAAAATGTATGTATAAAAAAGAAATAATATATTTTGTATGTACACAGAATTTAATTCGCACAACTAATAAAACATTTTTTTCAATTACCTAGTAAAGTAGATGATAGTAAATAAACATAGTAGATAATATATTCTTTTAAATGAACCAAATGTAGAGGGCAAAGAGCTGACGAATTCAGGATTCGCACTCTATGTACCAAGTTATTTGGTCGTTGGGCTCTTCAAAAATTCCGTCCGCAAAATTCCGGGACAGTTGAAACGCGCGCCTTAATCCGCAAAGTAATTACTTCACGTAACTGCACAATATGAAAGCGTTAGTGCGCACTGAAAAACGTACCAACATTTCAACACCAACTCTCCTCCAAGCCCACCGTCATAATCAATCACACCAGTTGATTGTTCTCACGGCTTTGTTTTCATTTTTCCCCCGTAGCGCGTGCATTTCGGACAAAAGGGAGATAGTTGAGATGAGTTATAAATTATGTAACGGACTTCGTTTTGGACACGTGGCGGGGAAAATATTTCACACATAGTGAATCTATTTTTTATACTTCAATTATTGTTTATATCCTAGTTGAACTATGAGTCCAACAATAGTGCAAATACAGGATCAAAGTTTTACCAATGATCCCGCAGAGACGGGGGCGTATGGTGGAAGACATTGGAATACTACGGTAACATCAATGAATAGGGTGTTGAAATACAGGTGTATCTTAAGCTTAGAGCGTGATTAGATTAATTGCGATTTAAATTTGTACGTAACCAATTTTACCTACTTAATATTATAAATGCGTCTGTCTGTTTGTTACGCTTTCACGCCTAAACTACTAAATCGATTTAAATGAAATTTGGTAAAGAGATAGTCTAGAGCCTGACAAAACATAGGGTACTTTTTAATGCAAACAAAGGGTTGAAATAGGGGATGAATGTTTTTATGGATGTTTTGTCATTTTCGAAGCTAGAAGATACTTACTTTTTAGGCTGTCGATGAAATAAATCTGACATTCAAAGTTTGTAAAATATTTACCCTTAAGGGGGTAAAATAAATATAGTTGATGAAAGTTTGTATGGGAATATGTAAGGTTTATGTGAATATTACGTAAATTTGCGACAAGAGACAAAATATTAGAGAAATACAGGGAAGAATTGAGGTAGGAAGTGACATTAGCCGTAAAATGAGCGCTGCGCGGCGCCGGGTGCCAGCTTATTTCAATGAATGTTTGAATTTTATTAGCAAAATGATTGGCCTAAAATATTAAAAATGGTGCCTAAAGTCACTATTCCACGCAGACGTAGTCGCGGGCACAACTAGTATGACATAAGCTATGACGCATGATGTAAAACTATATGATTATTATGAGGTCTTTGACAACGTGACATCTCATTATACGGTTTAATGTAAAATTAAGTAGCATCGCTTTATAACAGAGCGCTTGCAAACTATTCGCGATGCTCTGACATGCGAGTTACAGGCGGCCTTTAGGATACTGTGGGGTGTTTAGGCGCAAGGGAATGCAGTATTTGAAAAAGAATTTTCTTTTTTCAAGCTTTAAAAATACTGTATTTTAATAGCAGAAGGCCCAATGAACGATCGGGTATGTTTTCAGAGCTCAACGTAGCAGTAGTAGTAGTTTTATATAATAATCTTTTACAAAACAGAGATTTAGCGAATAGATATCACGCTTTGCAGTATGTTATTGAATGTTGGATGTTTTATAGAATTAAGATTCTCTCTCCTCTTTCCATATCTTGGGACCTCTTTTCGTCGCTTTTGGGATAATCCTAAGAAGTGTTTAAAAATTGAATGAACGTTTCGCTAAAAATCGCTAAAGGGCTACTCTACCGATCGCTTTGATTTCTTACACGATGTTTTCTCTCCCTTGTATTCCCACAGGAATCTATGTATTCAATTTATCCCGAAAAGGAACCGTTCCCGAGGGACAGGGAAAACATAAAAGCTTCATTTCCAATATCGGTTGGCATGCTAATGTTATATGTTTAGACAATAACAGCTTTTTGACCTCACAAATTGCTAATGCGCCTGGCCACCATTTTGGTGACATTGAATACTCAGTACCGATAGCAACATTTTTTTGCTTACTGCTATTGTTTTAATTATCTTTGTTTTAAAATGAGTGGGAAAATGCTTCACAGTCATGCAAGTAAAATATTTTTTTAAATTAATTTTATTATTTAAATAAAAAAACTAGCCAATTTCACAGCTGATCACGGATATTGAATATTGAGACTGAGACTACGTGATGTAAATAAATAAATATGCGCTCACGCCCGTAACCCAGAGAGGTAGGCAGAGATCATGGATTTCCATTCGGCGCGATCCTGGCACACCTCTCTCGCTTCTTCCACATTCATACATCTACGCATGCATGCTCGTCGGTTATGGGTGCTCCTTACGTGATGTAATATCAATAATACTATACTAACCAGCTTAACTGCTTACCAAGCCAGTATAGATTGTTAATTACAGCATGTGAATCAACATAGGCCTATAAAAAGATACTCATGACTACGAATTTAAGTAACGGACTTTTATCAGTAGTATTGTTATATTTATTTTTAAAATATAACTATACAATTATAATATACATAACTCCCTATTTTATTGACAAGAATACTTTCATAATTATGTGTGTATAATATATTAATAATAATTATTAATAAATTAAATTCACGATTACAATTACATTGTTAGATATACTTCATAGTTACGGATGACGTCGCACTGATATAAATTTGACAAAGTTCCAGCGTATTATCAACGTACGGGGGTAATAATTATAAGACGAAGTTATTTTGAAATTAAATTACAGGTAATTCTGAAAATGAAACGAAAGCGTATGAAGCCACGGGTAATAGCTAGTAAATTGTAATTCATTGCAGTTTAAAAGATTCAAAAAAAATTGTGATCAATTCTCGTTTATTACCTGCATTTAAATAACGTTCGAATAAAGCCCCACCCTACCTCAGCTTCTAATTAGCGAAGCTTGAATAGTGCTTGGTTTCTCAGTAGCAAAGTTACGAAAAAACAACAAGCGGGAAACAGGGGTATTTGAGTTTCCAGGGGAAGTGGAAACTTTTAAATTAAAAGTTCGTTTTGAATTCGACTTATGTAATTTACGAGGGGGATTGCATCGAATTTTTTATAAGGTTGTATAATTGTTGTGTAAATGTGGTTGTGTAATACGGTAAATTTAGAAAGAAGTTCGGACAATACAATGTTGCAATGGCTTCCTGAACTCTGAAGTTGATTGTTTTATGTTCTCACTAAACTGAAGAACTTTGTTTTAGTTATACTTGAAATCGTTTACCTAAAGCCTGTAGCAAGGTTTTTAAGTTAGCTTGTAATTAGAAGAAAAATAATTATTGTTAATTATTTTGAAACGATACGATTATGTCTACGAATTAGTTAGTTAAGAAATGCATATAAAACTATACTTACTGAGTATGAAAAGAAGGTTCAAAATAGTAAACACTACTACTCAATACGAAATTTGAATCATATATGTTCTATTTAGTTGTCAGTCAGTGTGTGTCAGTGACACTGGTGCAAGCAAATGTTGACTTTAAAGTGACGAACCTTTTCTTACCCCGTAAGGCTAAGGCTAGCGTCGCAGTCGAATGGAAATAATGTACCAGTCGAACATAGCAGCGTAGGTAGTTTTCAGTCAGTGATAAACAATCTATATGATCGACAATTTAAATAGTTAGTCGAATAAAATATCGTGACATGACATTTCGCATTTCGGATAATACACAATGTAGCTGGGTATCAATTAGCACTCTGAAGTCTTGACAAAAAAGAGAAAACGTGGGAAGACATCTGACTGCTATGCAATGGGAAAACAACGACATAAAAAAATTATAATAAGCAATAGGATATTTGTAAGTACAATTTACCTATAATATCTTCTTGTATTTGACTGTAATATATACCTGAAACAGAAATGAAACAAATGTTAGTTAAATAAGAAGACATGCAGAGGCGAAATCAAATACCCGTAGGGCATGTTCACGCACATACAATGTAAATGTAGCTTATGAGCACTTTGCCCAATGGAATTCCACAATCTCTACCAACCCCTCTGGCGTACTAGTGTGAGGACTTCGTTTATTTTATTGAAAAATGTAATTTAGAAGTAAAAAAATAAGTAGTAAAAGGAACGTAATTTTTAGGCGAATTACTTAGCCATTGACTGTATCAATTTTACTTATCTTCTATCTGGGATCATATTTCTATGAATCCATTTTGTAAAAGGTAACTAATAAATTCGCAACACAAAAATGTGTTATACATTAAAAGTCAAGGTTAACATTTACACCGCATAATCCCGCGGGACCGCCACCTCTTTTGAGACAAAATACACGACCTTGTGATATAATTTTAAAAGTCTTTCAGGCATTTTAATTACAATTACAGTAGTTGTACTAACTTCAAGGTTGGCTTAGAGAATGTTTGAAAGCATATCATCGGGATCGATCTAGGAGACATAATGTCTTTGGAGATTAAGGAAAAGACAGGAAGGAAGAATGAAGATAGACTGAAGAAGACGAACTCATACTGATCCGATAGGTGACATCAAGGCAGTGAACCCCGAACCCAATGAGCATGTACATATGTGAAGATGTATGAATGTAGAAGAAGAGAGATAAGTGTACCAGAATTGTGCTACATAGAAATCCGTAATCTCTACTTACACGTTTGGGTTACGGGGTGAGTGTTTATTTATTTTTGTTGGGAAGAGTTGGGATAGAATCATTAAATATGTACAAACATGAACTCAAGTCTATACAAGTTGCCGTCCATATTTCAAATGCAATGAACAAAACTTGTGAGCACCGGCGAGACCAGAGGAGTTGGGTTGCAGGTGCATTTCCAATATGTATTCATGAGGTGTGGACGTAAACAAAAATCGTTAGCGGCTACCGCAGGTCTTGAACTCCGGAATTATGTTCTACGTGACAATGCATCTGTGTTTGATTCATAAGTTTGTAGGATTTTGTATGAAAATGAATCCTAATTCTTCTTAAAAATCTTTTTTTATTTTTTTTAAAGTCCCTAAAATAAAAAAGAAAAAAAAATCTTTTTATATTTTTTTTTACTAACTTTTATAATTCATAAAGCTACTATGGATGTAGCGTATATTTAACATTTAAAACATAACCATTTCTTAAACTTTTCTTAGCTCCCTTCTAAATGCTTTATTACGCTTATCAGAGTAACAAAGCTAGTTGATTTCTAAACGAATTAAAGAAAAACCGACGGAACATTCGTTAATCGCGCAAAGGGTGAGGAAGATTTATCAAGAATATTAACTGCGGGAAAATACAAGCGAAAAAAAGGCGCGAAAACGACGAAGAACAAATGACGAGGAGTGGGAAATAATTAGTTCTTCCGACGAAATGCGCGAGAAGAATCCAAGATGGCCGACCGTGATAATTCATAAACAATATCACTGCGTAGTGTCGCCGCCTAAATATGAAATGCGTTGTGACAGTAAGCGGGATAGGGAGTGACAAATCTTTCGTGAGACGAAGTAATATTTCTGTATTACTTTCCCTTAAAGAAGACGGATGAGACAAATTGTATTACCGACTGTTATTAGGCCAGTTTATTTAACATCGAAATGTTTTAAAGCTGAAGGTCTGTAAAAGAAAACTTGATATTTGTTCATCATCACCGGTAGCTTGTCAGTTGGCATAGATCGTTTATGGTTGTATTTCGATTCATATAAACACATTTTCTGTACATAATTGTTCAAGACTCCTATCCCGCTTTTATCGGCCGCACATGTTTGTACCGATCGGAATTTTTCCCTATTTTCTTGAACACTTCTAAACGTTTAAAGGAGCTGTATACTTAACTGTATTGTAATACTTGGTACGGTAGATTGGTGGGGCATTCAAATCCTATGTCTGGTACTAGACTCTGAATCCTCGAGATTAGATGGTGAATATATGAACCACTCGACTATGCTGACAATCACATTGTTTGCTATAGTAATGATGGCCTTCGTCATCACGTACATACATGACGATATCTTAGATATTTTTGAAAGTTAAAATTTGTTGCAGTTAATATGAATTCCGAAAATAAAAACAAGCAAATAGTTGTTAAATCACACATATCGGTTAAAATTACTACGATGTACTATTTATTTTAGTTTTTACAAATTGTTTGCAAAACCCGATGACTTCAAATGAGAGTGCAAATATCATATCAGGGTAAATATACCCAGAAACATGCATGTATCGGGCAACTCGAATCGAACACAAATATTTATAAAGTCACAAACTTAACTATTTCAAAATTGAAAAACGTGAGATATCTCTCCCTTAATTGTTCAGTTACTCTTCTAGGCTGAGAGATTACCTAAAAGGGTTCGACATACAATCAAGATTGTTAGAAAAAGTATGAGCAGGATTCTATAAGTCGGACCTAGCTGAGTGTTCCCTTGCCTCAAACAAGGAACTGCAGGCTTATACAGTAGACCCGAGACGAATATCTATCGGTTAGCATACTGCGGGAAAGAACTGTGACAGCTCCCTCTTATCCAGCCACCTACAAAAGATGAACATTTTGTAATGTGTCGGTAGCTAGGTACTTCGACCTCTGCCAGAGAAGACGTATGTATACAACGAATTGATGTAGCGATAAGCAAACTAAAACGCAATACCATTTCCGTCAACATTTACGCTTTAATAAACCTGTCACAATACCCGGCAGTTGTAATCATTTCAAGCAATTATACACATTATGCTTACAGGCATAACGAATAAAATGTTATGCACGTGTGCAATTACATTCATAACTATTATGGTGTGGCAGCTGGCATTGGTTTGATGGTCCCAGTTGCCAAATACGGATCTCCGACGCCTTTTAATAGACGTAAAGACATATTATATACATTAACCTTTTCTAAAGAACGTTCTTTGTTTTATATTGATAATTTTTAAACGCCATTACGTCGTTCATTAAAGGCGCTTATATATCTGATAATTATGATCTAAGTTTTAAGCATAACTACGATTAATTCCTTTGAATATGCTCATTGACATTTATTGTCATCACACGTAGAAATAAATTACAGGTGCTGATTTCTTTTTAAAGTGAAGAAAGAAGGCACGTTTTCTATTCTACATTTGTTTAGAAGTTTGTGAATATAAGTTTTTACTTCTGGTGACGTCCCACGACTGGCAATTTTTTATTCTTAAAAAAATTCGTAATAAAGAAATGGATGGAAATAATTCACCTTAAAACTCATACATTAATACACACTTTATTATAATATTGTTTACGGTTAAACGTTGCAATATTAAACGTTTTTTTTATATATTTTTTTATATCCGCTGCGACTTAATTTTTGTGATGGCGTAGTTTCTCAGGTCGTAAACAGACGCCTTGCTTTTGTTACTGTTAATTGCTTTCAACACGTGTGTCATAAGTCTTGGAATCCATTGTCTGGGAAATTATCGTCTCAGTTACTATCAAGCGTAATATAAACTTCAAAACTGCGAAGCAAAGCGCCAGGCAAGAAGTTATTAAAATAATAAAACTAATATTCATTCAAAGACATATTAAAATTGTGAATCTTGTTGTTTCTTTTTCATTTTATGTAACGAAAACTCTCTATACCAATAATAAATCCTCGATCTAAGAGATTCCGTTATACCGAGTTTTCGTTCACTCCGGTGCATTGAGTTTCCAGTCGCTACATTCGGTTTTACCAGCAATATGAAACCGATGGCTATATTTGTCTACACGTTAATTTAAGTCGTGGGATCTATATTTTTTACACGATTCAATTCCTGATTTTTACTGACAAAATTATCGACAACAAGAGTGACAAGGTAACGAGTGTAATTCAAAAGGCGCAACCGAACAAGCCGTAGCAAATTAATTTAGCTGTTCAGAATGGACTTTTAAAAGGTATCGCCTGATTCAATTTACTGGTTTTGATTAATTGTTAATGCCTTATATATTTTTAAGTTATTAGTTACTGGGCGACCAAAAGTGATTGATCGCTGTCCGGGACCTCATTCACCAGACGAAGCGCAGAATACTTCTACTTCCCGCCTGTCTTCTGTGAGGTCGTGGTATTACACCGATTGAGCCGGCCCATCCGTGTAATTGATGTTGTTGGGTTAACTGTTCTTATAATGCCTTCGAATTGTAGATGGGTCGAAAAGAAGAAGAACAAATACATTAAATCTTACGCGTATATGAACAACCCGCTGTATAAAAAAAATAAACGATGGGTAAAGAATTTTAGTATATTAGTGAACTTGAACAAACGAACATCAATTGTTTTTATATATAGATAATTCTTTAACTACTAGAAACCTTCATTATTTAGAAGTACCAAAGGCTATTTTTCAATATTTAAATTAATACAAACAACGTCGGGCATTAGTGACTAGTAATTAAAAAAAACCTTATAGCGTGTACCTCACATTTTTCTTATACGATACATTTATTCCTTATAATTGTGTTTATACCTAATGTGGATGTTTATACCTAATGTGTGGACACTGTCGCTTTAACCGTATGCGGTAAGTTATAACAATAAAATGTATTTATGGCACGTTAACGCGGTGATATTAATAAAGAACTATGAAATATTAACAAGGAACTTCCTTTTGATTTGTGTTTATCATACGTAATATTGCAAAGTATAGGAACTTATTAATTTCGCATGTAAAAAGGGCCCTTGTTCGATCGACCCAACAAAAACAGCTAGTGTCAACGATGAACCTTAACCGTAACCGAGAGAATGGTCGTATACGTTTTTACATTTGTATGAAACAATGTCAGGGTCATTCAAAGCCATACTGTCATAGCTGTCAACTGCTGCGAATGAAAGTCAAGTTCTTTGATTAATTCTTATTCAACGTTTTCATAAATATTACACATCCAGTATAAAATCCATGCATATGTAGTTTACATGTGTAAAACTTTAACCCTAAAACGGAATGTATAGACCCCGATTTGTATCCAATTTGTTTACAATACAGCGAACCTTGTGCCATTGGCCTTACGCACACTTTCTTGTCCCCGCCCCCGATCCGAACCGAGGCACTTTCGCTTTTATGACCCTATTACCGCGACCTTGCGACGGCGGTCAATTCAGTTTTTAAGGTTTGCGTAACTCTCACGTTTAACATTCCCACGAATGGGAAATGGTTAAGAGATCTTTAATATTCAAGAACCGATTTAATAACCTTCGAAACGAGATATACAAATTGCCGGCGCCAGTATTTCCGTACAATTATGACGTAGGTGCCTTCAAGAGAAGAGTGAATAGTATTATAATAAACTCTTATAAACTAGCGCGTACAATCTTTAAACTACATTGCCACATAGCAACAGACGAGACGATTACGTTATTTATTTGACACTGGTCTACCACTGCGGACTCAAGCCCGCAAACAACATCTGTTGCATGAATAGGCCGGCTCGACCGGTGAAATACAACGACTTCATACGTAGAAGGCGTAAAGTATAAGTATTCTAAGTTTCGTCTGACGAGGGGTCGGGGATTTTATTCCAGTCCCTAATCAATTCTTATCTTTATGTAATAAGGAAAGGATGGAAAGGAGAGGAGGATTTGACGGGGGAGGGGAAGGATACTTTTGTCTATCCATTAAAAGGTAGGCAACGTATCTATTACTCATTTACCTGTCGCGGATGTCTATGGGTAGCGACATTAAATACCCGGTGAACCGCTTGCTCGTTTCTACTTTTACTATTAAATAATACTATTATAACTAAAGCAATAATTTTAAAGTTCGATATGTTCGAAACAATTCCATTCATTTATAGAACAAATAGACATACAAACTAATTCTAAGCCGGTTGCGGTGGTTACCCAAGGCACTATTTCGCAGCTGTTTGCCCTAAGTGTAGGATTAAAAGGGAACGAGTATTATTGCTAAACATTTAAGTGCTTTATTGAAATTACAAATTTCGTAGTTCTAACTGTAATATTATGCATCAAAGGACAAAACATGTTTACTTGATTTACGCCTCCACAAGGATCGTCACAAGCATCGGTCTCGTGCCGCCCTAGCCAGTGATACGTGACCCGCAATATTGACCAGTTCATCGGACCATTTTGTGATAAGCCTGTCTACGCTACGTCGTTTTGTACGAGACCTCAAGAGCCATCCGCTCTTTTAGCAATTTTGGCACGTGCTTCTTACTACTGGCGCATGATAACATGAGACCTGAGTGCGGTGATGTCACAGTATACTCGTACAGTGTACAAAAAAATCTCGTCGCGGAATAATCTAACGTGATAAAAGAACATAGTTTTTCTTTTCAACTGGAACAGTTAGACGTAATTGGGGGCGGGTGCGTCGCATTCCACGAGCGCTTTATGTTATTGCGTACGTACAGTAAGCTTTGCAATTATTCGGGTATTGTCAGTTACGTTGGTATACAGATTATATAATACTACCAACTGTGTCCCGCGGTTTCACCCGCCTTGCAATTTAATTTATGCGACGATTGTCTTTCCTGAGCCAAACCCTATTTAATATGATTGCTCATATATGAAGATGTCAGGGCAAATTATATTTCTTCATACAAACTTTAATCCCGTACCTTTAAGGGATGGATTTAGAAAAATCTAGAGCTCACTTACGTAATAACAGAAATCTCTGTGTAAAACTTCAAGTCTCTTGGTCCAGTAGCTTGGGTCGTGCGTTAATATATTAGTCAGTCGGTCAGTAGCTCAGATGTTGTGAGCAATCTTCAAAACAAAGTTTGCCAGCTTACATTGCGTTAAATTCGGCAGATATGAAATGAATATGTCAATGTGCGATTTCATTAATTCCAGCGGTAATGGATTGTCTGCAATGACGTATCCGAACTTGGGCGTTGTTCCGTCCTATTTCGATGATGGACGATTGTTTGTTCAAGATGAATTGATCGCTTTCCATTTGCTTTTTAATTTTGTTTAATTTACACACGTTTTCCGGTGTGACAGTACAATTTACTAGATCTATAATTAAAACATTTGATTCAGTTAAATACAAATTCATACGTAATAACAATATTGAGGAATGTATAGTCAGAATGTACAGACAGGAGACAAGAACTTCACACCTTGGCATCAAAAGAACAACCATGAACAATAATGCACAGACCGATAGGGACGTCTAAGGATGTCTATTAATTCGTCTTTAACGAGCGGTTAAAGTTATCGATAATTTTATTCAAATAGTGTTTTATAGAAGATAATAAGATAATCTAACCAATTCTACGCGTTGGATCTTTAAGGATGGTTTTAAATTGCTATTCAACACCGGCTACTTTATAGATTTTGGCCTTTTGTTGTGTATATAAATTAGAAATACGATGTAATTGACACATCATGCAGACATGTTGAAAGGATGAGTGAAAATAGAGCAACAAGACAAATTTATGTTTAATGAGTGAGTGGCAACAGACAGACGAGCATGTAAGTATGGATGTAGAGGAAGCGAGAGGTGTGTTTTGGAGTCGCGCCAAAAGGAAGTCCGTAATCTCTGCCTACCCCACTTAATCACAGGAGTGACCGCACATTTATTTTATTTTATCATCATTCATTCAATCGTCCTTCTCCTTCGCGGCTGTCTCTGGTGGTACGTGGTATTTCGCCGGTCGAGCCCTTTCGTGCGACAGATGTTGTTACGGCTCTACCACTGTTTCTTTTTCTATATTTACCCAAATTGTACATCTTACGAAGGAAATAATTAGCTTGTGATCCGCTGTGGTATTGAAACTTCTCAAATATATCGCCACGGAATATCATCAGTATTTTAGCCGTTTATACACACATAAGCTGGCAATGTAGGCGACAAGGTAGAGAGAAATCCCGAGGCGAAATCTGGCTTTAATATTGAATATAAACTCATGATATTATCGCTCGAACTTTGACTATGAATAACTGAGACCTGGAACTTGAGGCGCTAAACTGAGCCCCGGCCGTTTGCGATTTAGATTTATCAACGATAGGGCTGCGCCTGATTGCGCAAGTTTCCGTTTTGATCCCTTACACTTACACGACGGTTTTGGAAGCCCTTATATAAAGCTCGGTATACACGGTCGCAAAGTTTCGTACACGGCATTGTTTTATAAAGAATTTGTTATACGATGCTAAGTATTTCAAAAGGTTGCCTTCGAAATAAACGATTTCTACTACAAGGACGGATGTTTATTTATTTTTAATTAAATAAAATAACAAAGTTTGAGCACCTATCACTCAACGCAAAAAATACCAAGATTGATATTGACGCTACGTCTCCCCCCCCGTAGTGTCCATCATCATTTTAACAATATTCTAAGAACACTATTGATTAACGACATAAGACAAGAGTAAGTGTCGTAAATAAGAATTGCAATGAAAATGAAAAATGAAACATATACTTTACGTTAATTTAACAAAGGCCTTCAACAATAATATCTGTTGCACTGCAGGGCCGGCTCGACCGGTCAAATACCACGACCTCACAGAAGACACGCACGTAGAAGTATTCTGCGTTTCGTCTGATTAGTGAGGTGCTGAAGCCCGGTGTCATTTCTCTTTCCCTTCCCATCGTTTCCTACAAAGGATATAAAAGGGGGAAGAGGATTGGATGGGGGAGGGGATGAAGAAGAAGGAAATGTCCATTTTCTTGTCTGTTCCTCAACACATTTGCTTGTTGCAGATTCCTATGGGTAGCAGTAACTCAACATCAGGTGAACCGTTTGCTCGTTTGCCACCTTCATCCAATACGAAAAAAAATATACTACATAATCTCAATAAATTCATAACAGTAAATATAAAGTATGGAAGCATGTAAACTAACCCTTATTAATACGCAATGAAGACGTATAATAATTATTTAGATAAGGCGGCGTATCTTAATAACTAAGTTGTCATCGCAACTTGCTTAAGCACTAGTCTCGGTAAGCTATACGTAGTTAAGTCGTGATGACGCAGGTCATAAATAACAGCATGCCAATTTCATGCTAACTACGACAATTGTTGTAAATGAAGACGGAGTGAACGATAATGAATGGCAAGTCTATAAAAGAGTGAATGATTGATAAAAACGAAGACATTATTATTATAAAATTCATTACATTTCTTGAATTATAAATTGAAATAAGAATCTTTTGGAGATTAAAAAAGAACCTATTTCTTGAGATATTAAGGAACCCCAGACATATTCATGTTGTAAATGCCAATTCGATGACAAATATTTGTTGATTCTATTTAGAAGTCTGTAGACATGTCAGTAGACATTAAGCGAAAGAATCGAAATCGAAGCGCAGAATACTTCTACTTCCCGTCTGTCTTCTGTGAAGTCGAGGTATTTCCCCAGTCGTACCGGCCATTAGTGCAATAGATGTTGTTGCTGTATATTGGCGCTGTGACGTTAATAATATCACAAATTGGCAATATAACCATTTGTGGACTAATGACGTAGGCGTCACTGTGTTAATGAATCGCGTTGCTATTCCGTTAAGCACCGAATAAGTGAAAGGAAGTTAATTCCATCAACAAAATCTATCAAGTCGGCGGCAAGAAAATGTCAAGACTTCGTATTATATCGGTCCTGTTTTACGTGCTAATAGCTTTAGATTTTAAACTTTGAATCGTATTTCACCACATGGAACGTGTGTCTAATTCAGTGGTTTCCAAAGTTAACTGGGCTCCGACCTATCTAATAAATAAATAAAATAAAATAAATATGCGCTCACACCCGTAACCCAGAGGGGTAGGCAGATTCTACCCCTCTGGATTACAGATGAGATCATGGATTTCCACTTGACTGAAAAGTAGGAAATAACTACCCTTCAAGCTTAAATATTCTAAATACGATTCCAATTGAAAATGCAGACTGTTGCTAACAGAAAACGTTATACACGTCAGATACAATCTCTTTAGAACAGGAAACAAAAGACCTTGTTCTTTGGCCAACACTTTAAAACCGGCGCCGGCGAACCTTCCAAATATCAAGGAATTTATTACGAACGAACAAGCCTGGGAAAATTTCCACTGACACCGACTACAATGAAAACTTAAACTAGAAATACTGCCCGGGCTTGTTATGTTAGAGGGACCGTGTTTGCAATTATGTTTTTTAAAACGTTTCGGGGGATTTACATGAAATTTTGTATACACAGCAAGCGAGTTTCTATTAAAATATCTAAATGCTTAATACTGATTAAACAAAGACTACGTTTAAAATCAAATTGTATTAGATCCATAGAATCTAATATTGGGACATAATTGTGTCGGATCAAACTAAGATATTTGGTTCTTCGGAAACTTGATCACCTGATGATTCGTACAACTTCCTCCCTCACGTCGCTTTAAACTTTGAAACTACGATTATCGGTTATAAAATATAGTTGAAGCAAATAGCAGACCAATAAGACATTATCACAGCAAGCCCCAGATGAAGCACCTAATTAATCATATGTAATTTTTAAATCTGATACAAGTTTGCTGAAATTCAGAACTCGATCAAGAGATTTCAAATCATATGCAACTGAGCTCACCATTTCCATTTTAATTAGACACATATGTATTGTAGTGTATCAAGTACACAACAATCAAATCTCTGCCAAACACGCGAACAAACTCATATTGTTAAGGTACATATTTGAGATATTTTCGGGACAAGTTCTCTCTTGTATCAGTCCATTGTTCTTCTGTGACAACGTCGCTGTGATCTGCGATAATTCGTCACGCGAAAACAATCAAACGTTATTTTAATTATTAAAAGAAAGCTTTGTCGAAATCTTGAGAGCATTCCGTATTGTTTGGTTGTATTTCTTTAAAACGACATGAAAAAAAATTCTGATAAATAGTATATAAAATCTGCACCGCTACACCTAGCTTCAGAATATGTTTCAATATCTTTCTTCTCTGTTTGAATGTAAAGGAAGCTTAGATCTTTTGAAGCTTGACACAACATAAACCAAGAGACAATAGCAACATCGTTATTAAGTAGCTTACGTGACGGTTAAAGTTAACCTTCATGACAAGCTCGTTCGCCTTCCTGGTGACTCCCGAACTTCATAATTAGGACAGGCGGGGCCAATAAAAACTAATGAAGCGACCCCTGGCAGCGGTTAAAGACATTCGTGCTACATTTACCGGATTTCTTCGTTTCATATTCCAGTAGCGATGTTGTTACAATTTCTTACCTAGTTAATATTAATATGTAACTTGTTAATGAACATATAGCAGCATGTTTTAGGTACATGGGAGTAATAATAGAGGAATAAGGGAGAATGCATTTATTTTGTGATTAAGGAGCAAATCTATGATTGATGACCCTCAATATCCGAAACAATCACAGGAGTTCCAGATGCGTTGCCAGCATTAAGTAACGGACGAGGTGCCAGATAAGGAAGATAAGTTGAGATGTTGGACAACTAATGGGACTTGGACCACATCATTCATCCCGGTATTCATTGGGCTCGGGGCACGTCACCGATTGGGCAGGCCCGGCTGCTGTGTGGCCCCATCACTGTGTTTTTGTCGAAGTTTACGAAATACCCCGTCCAGTAAAGGTCCCAATTGACTTGTCGAATATCAAAAAAGTTAAAACACAATTTTTCTAACAAAAAATATGAATTAAATAAATATTAAAAATACATTATGTACGGGATTGTACTTCAAGCGTTACGTACAACTGCATCGTACTACCCCAGACGAGGGATTTGCCAACACAGGTCACGCTTCTACCACGTGTCCTCACACCAGTGACCATTAAGTAAAGTTACCTGCAAATATTTACCATAATATTTTCAACCGTATCCCATTGGATTATGGTTGAATATTTCCCAACTAACAGTTCAACACGACTGTACAAAATAACATTGTAATGAAGTCGTATCAGTTATTGGGAATATTCTAGGTTAGGATAATAAGGGTGTTCTTTTTGCTTACGTGGCATGGGTTTATAAAAGATGCTTAAATATTCTGCGGTAGCTTAATGGAAAAAGGATTAGACTATATTAATCTGGAACCTTTGTTATTAACTTGGTTGCTTTGAACTAAAAGATTCACATCTATAATTATATAATGTAGCTATATTAATATAATATAAAGTGTTTGTTTGTTTGAACGCGTTAATCTCAAAAACTATCAATCAGATTTGAAAAATATATTTTTGTATTTAATAGCCCAATAGTTAAGGTAGGTTATAGGATATTTTATATCACGGTGCGACCCTGTCGAGCTGAGCAGAAAGGAAAATAATACTAAGCGAGAAGATTGAAAATGAGCAAAACCGTGAGCTACAACTAGTTATGTATGGAGAACTAAAACCTTATTGTTTGTGATGGGGAAACTCTGAAACGGAGTGTGAGTAATCTCTGCCTAACCATGAACCCTCATGGTTATACTGGCGTAAATATAAAGATAGAATAGATCACCCAATATAATACTAGTAATATTGTGTATTGAAGTATATAGTTACTTGTATAATTTAAGTAATATTCCGTGGTCGTCCACCTCCGTCTACGCCATGTCCGGGGTCATTCATCCCGCCATTATCACCGGCTATCTATATTATATTTGTTAATCTAAGAATCTAAGGACTTGATTTAACAGCCCATTGTTCATATACGTAAAGTAATTAATGTAATTTTTTTTCTTGAAACGGAAGTAAGCGTTCGTGATTTGAAGGTATATTTAGATATAGAATGATATTTGATTACGTAAAATAACAATAATGTTTAAGCTGTAAGTAATTTAGTAATAAAACGTCATGCTATAAATTATTCCTGCCTTCGAATGTTACATCTATACCATAATATTATAAAAAGATTTGTACCTTTGTTTTCTCCGGATAAAATACAAAATTATCCAAATACAAATTTCGTAGCTCGGGTAGATGGACAGACAGACAGACAAGGCTGGTTGCTAGTTGCAAATAGTCTCGTCGATAGGTCAAAACGTTTTCAATGTTCCATTGCTCGTAGTCATTCCAGTGATTCCTCACCTTTTCCCAGTCATATGGCACAGTATGATCGTAGTCCATACTGTATAGGTTTTGGCTACAGTTATTACAGCAGCCTTTCTGAGGCCAACCCTTCTCGGGAATAGCAGTAGCTGGTAATCTTTTCATTATTAATGAATTATACTGATTAAATCAGTGTCTGAATTGAGGAGACACATTTAATTAAAGAGAAAAACTATTGAGGCAATTCGTCTGCTCCCAATACGGTCGTACAAAGGGGCCTCGGATTAGGCTGCGTGCATATTACATGAAGCATAGTTCGTGTTACGCATATAAATTATTTTGTTACAAGCGACCTTCGCCTTGTAACACGTCGCTTAGATAACAGAATGGATTGTAAGACTGTAAACTTCGCGTCACGTGAGAAAAAATACTTATATTTATTAGTTTGATCTAAAATAACTCTATAAATGTATAATAATAAAAACCAAGTATTTAAGGATTTAAAAAATATATGTGTGTGACTGGTCCGATTCATCTTTTATTATCAATGAAAGTGTTTTCATTTAATTAAAAAAAAATCTCGCACTTCTGTAACACATCGGTTAGGCAAAGATAGATATTAAGCCAGTATGAAATTTAGGCAGAAAAATACATATATGGGCATATATTTTTTATTTTATTTAAGGAAACATACATAAGTGAAAGATTGAATTAGATATGTGACTATAAAATATACGTTTTTTATATTTTTATAATGAATAAACTAGCGCTTGACCACAATTCCACCTGATGGTGTCTGGTGTGTGGCCGAAAGATATACTTTCCGAATAGGCTGTTACCAAACTAGTGCGTATAATTTTTCGGACATATTGTCTAACTAAGAAAAATTCGGATTGAAGTTATTTACTTTATTAGCAATGAGATATATGATCTTACCCATGCGAAACTGGTACGATTAGCAAGTTAATTTTATAAAACATTACCCAAGGAAGGTGTAAAATAAAGAAAACATATAGTATATTTATTCAACACTGACAAATTTTAATTTTATCATGACCACATTATTTTATCGCTTTTCCGACTTCCCAGCGCTTCTGACGCAGCGTTAATCGTTCAAAGCCGAACGTCGAATCGTTAATGGCATCAAAGACGCGCATAATCGTAACGATAATGTATCGAAAACGTCTCGCTCGATACTAAATGAATATCAGAATCGATTAAGATGGTGCGCCGTCCATTAATTTTTATGTACGCGCTGAAATCATGTTTGAATTTCATAAGCGCTTCAGATTAGAGATTGAGCAAGCTGTGACCGATTTAAAATGTTTTTTGTCGATAATAATTTTGTGAATAATGTTATTTCAGAATATAAGCCTTATCACGATGGATATTAAAAAAGTATTTTGAATCTAGTTAAAGGAGAGAAAGAGAGAGAGAGAGAGAGAGAGAAAGAGAAAGAGAAAGAAGTAGAGTAGTTTTCACGTAACTGATACATTTTTAAATCCTTTATAGCTTTGAATGCAACAGCAGTTGCCTATCCAATAGGTGCCTTTGCCTTTGTTAAGGGACATTTTGGTTATGTAGTCATGTTCGTCATCATGGATCACTGGTTGGAACTTGTCAAGTTGTCATGAATTGTGGAAGGAGTTACTGGAGTTTTACTTACAGAGAAAAGAATTACTTACAGCCTGAATCTTATTTTTTATTTATATTGTGATGATTGAACTGAAAATCGTGAAAGAAAAAAGGATTAGAGGCGATAGGGTTGGATAGGATAAAGTAAAATCCTTTTTCTGTGTGACTCCTCCTCTGTCCATTAAAGGTAGGTAGCTCAACTCATTTGCTTGTTGCTGATGCTTATGAGTAGCGTATTTTGATAGCGTCTCGTAAAATATCCCAAAAATTTCTATTTCTTTTGATCTCAATTTAGGTAAGAGACGAATGATATATTTTTTATTCCGCCCAATGTTTAATATTGACAAGACAATGCTGTCGTTAGATTGGGAATGTAATGAAGAATAGTAAACATTTCTAGATAAGATCTAGGGTTCATGCCAAAACGATTGTCATACTAAAGTCTCCTACGCTATAAAAAAATATGCGATACGCATGCATATTACCCTACAAGACAGTGACCTTGTGACCCACTGTTTAAATAGCCAGCATACATTAGTGTCCCGAATTCGATTCCCGAATCAAATTCAATACGAAATAAAAAAATATATTTGTTATACTAATGAAAAATTGTTTTTTCTTAATTATACGTATATGTTTTAGGTCTTTTGTACATTTTATTGCATATAGCTGGCCGGCAAACTTCGCTCCGCCTCTATCAATAGATGGTTCAATATTTTGACGATAATGGCTTACACATAAAAGATAGATATATGCTGCCGCGGGATATTTTCTATGCCTATTAACGGTAAACATTTCCATTATACATTTCATTTTCTTCAGCGCACACAATACAATAGCTCGCATATGGAGGGATTTTTCCGCATTATTTGACACTTACCGTTATATTTTGGTCAATTTACACAATTTCTTTATAAATTATAGACTATAAGTTATTCTGATGTATAAGCTATAGCAGTGAAAATTAGTTGGCTACTTAGGTCGAAAGATCCTAGAGTGTTGGCCATGTACAGGTTAACGCAATGTAGGTAGTCCTCCCACATAATGGACCGACGATCTGATCAAAGTGGATGAGGGTGGCAGAGGGCCGGTCTTTGTGGCGATCCATGGGGGAGGCCTACGGCCAGCAGTGGCCAAATATCGGCTCAAAGAAGGTAACTTGACGCTTTTCTCTCTGTCTGTCTGTCTTTGTCAGTAAATTTCGTTTACACATTAAAAAAATTACTCATTAACGCTAATGCGCAATTTTAAATTATGTATTATGTAAGATGGTCTGAAGTCCACAAAAAGAAAATTCATTGTTAAAATTTTACTAAAAATTGAATTCCGGATTGTGAGCCAAAAAAAGACTGTTTAACCGCTAGGCTTTATAACACAGATAAGTGTGTTAAGTAATAACTGGGTACATAAATAACTTCTAACTAATTTTAAAACATAATTGAGTTTTGACGTGAATGCCACCAACAAATTTATTACAGTGTCGCATAATTTCCTCACGTAGTATTAATAAATTAAGAAACCGTTTTCAACAATGTGCTGTTACAGCCAAATAACATTGTTTCGTTCCACAGTGGTATAGCCTTTGTGTCGTTCTAGATTCGAGACCCTATTAAGAAGAATTTTGTAGTACCATAGTAAAAGAATCACATCTGTCGAGGTAGAGACGTCGGATGGAGAGGCAAGTCTTGTAATGGTGGCTACCGCTGGGGACTAAAAGTTTGAGGCACCCATCTTCTAGATGACCAATGAGGTCTTGAGAACGACAGGAAGTCTGTGGATGCGGTTGCGAAGAGGACTGCATGTGAAAGCTATGGACTGAAGCTGATGAAGGTGAAGGTGGCAAAAGCAAGCGACCAAGACTTGTAAAATGCAGGTGCATAATTTATTTTGATAGTTTTAAATTTATTTATATGAAAATTATGTACTATTTATAGGGTGAGCAAACAAGTCTTCAATCTTATTACTAAATATAAATTTTCAATAGTGTTTAACGAGGCATTAAAATTAAATTACATATTTAGTCGACTGTCGCTTAACATAAAGCGTCAAAGCACCGACCCCACTCAGCCGGTGACATCATAAATTGCGATCTCATTAATCTAATGCAATATATTTTCCACGTAACCGAAACTTAAGTTAATAACATTTTAACCTTCTTCGAGGACACCGCAACCTTGCCGGTGAGATTTTGCAGCTGCAAATAGGCAAAGTAATTTACATTTATTTAGCTAATTATGTATGTTATAAAACAAGTTATTACAAAAAGGCCTTAAGTTTTTTGAGCTCGTCATTTACAATAACAACTTAAGTACAATCAAAAGGCTTTAATCTATATATAAAATAGGAAACCGACTGACTGATATATTCACGCAGACCCCTATCTACTGAGCCTAGAAACTTGAAATGTTGCAAAGATTTCTGTTATTACGCAGGCGAGTACTAAGAAAGGCTTTTACTAAATTCATTCCCTGAAGGTCTAAAGTAGGGGATGAAAGTTTATATGGTGAAACTGCACGTGCGTGTCCGGGGCTGGTCGCTAGTCTTGTATAATAGATAGCGTACGATTGTGGAATGTGGTTGGCATCGGGATGAATAAATTTTATATAATAGAGTTTTTAAATTGGCTTAACGAAATTGCACAGTTCTGAAATTGAATGTACGTTTCATGAATTTATGTTTTGTACATAAAAAAAATTGGTGGTGAATTTTCTACAAAAATCAAACATATTTTTGGTTCAGAGGGAATACAGTACATAACGTCAAACGGAAAAATTCAAAAGTTCAACAATATACCCAGTCAGATGTACGTCAAGGCTTAGTGTCGTAAATTTCAAAAGCGAAGCTACAAGCTGGCGAACGCTGTGCTAAATTTAAAATATTCAAATAGAAAATGTCAAACTGTAAATAAAATGACACATTCGTGATGAGATTACAGGTGAAGCTGTCGCTTTAGGAAGTTTTGTATCTAAAATTTGTTGGTTTTCAACGTTAAAGATAATAAATACAATGTAAAAATAACAATAAGTATAAAAATAATCAAATTAATTAAAATATTGGCTGAAAAATAAATAATTAAATAAACACGGGTATATGGCCCGTCAACTCACAGAAGGTTAGACACAGATTACGAATCTTCAATTGAGTCGATCGCGGCCACCTCTCGCTTCTTCTACATCCATGCTCGTCGGTTACTTGTAGCCTTTTATCGCTCTTCTATAGATATATATACATATACATATATATATATATATATATATATATATATTCTATAGATATAATACATAATAAATGAAAGATATAAGCACAGATTTCTAATATCTATTAATGTGTGCAAAATAAATATATCTAATATCAATGTACAGGTAGGTTAGCCACACGTCTAGGTTTTAATTCAAATCCATGTTTATGCATACTCGTTCGTCGATTTTCCTTTAATCTTTTATCTTCCAAGCGACTTAAATCTGTTAGCTGTTATATAATATTTATACGATTTACGGCGTATATTGCAGTAGTTAGTATTTAAATAGTGAAATATTTTACACTCGTTAGTGCCATAAAATGTTTTACGATGTATTTTTTATCTTGATGCTATCACGCTCATCAAGTTAAGTGAAGTAAGCTTGCACTTAGCTGTATTAAATTAGTATGGTATGAACAATTTAATTTATCAATGGTAAGAAATATCAATCCACTGCTGGACTGCTGGCGTTCTCATGACGTGAGACACCTATAGAAAAGATATATTAAAAAAGCCCTGAGGATAACCTAAAAAATCCACAATTTCTGCCTATCCCTCTGGGCCACGGAGTATATAATTATAAAATAACGCAGAAGTGAAAACAAATATATGGTGAGAAGGCGCGGCAATTGTGCAAAAATTAATAAATAAATAATCAACAAAAATTATATTGTATTATAACGATAAAATTTAAAATAGAATACAAAGAAAATAAATGAAAAAAAAACGTTTATCGAAACTGTTCCAAATTCAAATACGCATGTTGGTGACGCATGTCGCGTGCTGTACGCGTGAAGCTGTAAGATTTTCCCTTACCAAATATCCGTCTAACGTAAGTAACTAAAGTACTAAAAGTAGTCCTCGAGTTTATATTATAATAAATAATAGGTTGAACTTGTAAGGCCGTAAGAACGACCTTGTTTCATAAGGTATGCGGGCCGCTATCAGGCCCCTATTCCACATGTACAGATATTTCAATGCACCTAAATTATAAGGTAATATTGGAATGTATTAGCTTGTGCAGGGAAATGGAAAATAATATAAATCCTATCGTGCTCGTTTGTGGTATGTTTATAACTTTACCCAATTCAACTCCATGTGAATTTCACCTGTATTAAATAGAATGTATCACAATGCTGTATTAATATTAGCAAAGCCTGAGGGCTCAAAACTACCCAAAATATATTAAGCGTCCTTAATTAATCTGTTAATTCATGGTAATCGAATATAGATGTAAAAATCATAGTGAAAGAAAAAATCAATACATTACGAGGACAATATCACAATCGTATAAATCACCAAAACGCCGGTAACATACCTAATAATTTCCCAGCGGGCCACAAAGTTTCCAAGTTTGATGAGTTCCGAAAAAAAACTTTTAAATTTATTACATCCCCCTTGTATTCGGTCCACTCGGAAGTCTTCCCACGTCAGCCTCATAACGTGGCTACAAATCAAAACAACTGGGACTGGCGCTGTCGAGCCCCGAAGAGATAAGGCAGAGGTAAGTCAGGGGACTTATTCTTCTGGCGACTATTTTCCGTAGTACAAGTCAGAAACGAAACGGTAGACATGAAGTTATGCTTTCCATGTTCATACATTTTCTTTTCCCATCCTTTTTTTTAGAGAACCAAAGAAGGAGGTTCCTATCATAGTTCAATGGCACAAATTCACTTTACTGGAATGGGTAAGTTTGACTAAGGACCAGGACCTTATAAGGAGGACAATCTTAGTGTGTGTTTAATTGGGTTAAGTTAAGTGGGTTAATGTGGGTTTCAATTTATATGTGCTTTTGATCATAAGATAATGTTATCGCCAAGCACCAAATAACATTTTCATTGAGAATTAATTTATATGTGGTCTTAATGTGGCCCTCCGAGTAAGGGGCTTGAGTGTTTATTGTGCTGATTATGTTATATGATACAAAAAGGTAAAACATATGGAAAAGAATAGCATAAAATGCAAAGTAAATAGATCAATTGGTGATATAACATAAGATAAAAAGAACTTATCCGCTTCCTTCTGTACTTTGTGTCATCGGTATGTTTTTCTGAGCTTATAATAGTTTTCCCTCGGCCCTTTGTTCGATGTGGGTGAAGACGGGTGAAATAAATAACACAGCGGAGGTGAGCAGAGAAGTGATGCGCGAAAGGTTTCTTTGACTGTGGTGATTCTTTGAAATAATACAAGACTTAACATCAAAAGGTTCCCTTCAAAAATAATACAATTGTACTTTAGAGTGTAACCAATAAATGATTATTGAACGAGCTCTGTAGTTTCAGTTTGTATAGAAACGACTAAGAGGAAAGATAAACGAATTTGGGGCGATCCTATCGTTCGGTTATGTCCAGTCTGTTATACATAATAATAATAATAAATCGGCCTTTTCTAGAATGTTTCCCACTGCAGGGATACAGGCCTCCTCTCCGAGAGAGGGAATGAGCCGTAATCCACCACGCTGGCCCAGTGCGGGTTGGTGGATGTCACATGTCTTCGAATTTGATGGTTCTAAGAACATGCCGGTTTCCTCACGATGTTTTCCTTCACCGTTTTTGGAGCAGTGGTGATGAAATAAATTTACACAAAGTAAAGCGCCTGCCTGGGTTCGAAACCGCGACCTACAGTACGTAAGTCGGGGTCTAAACCGCTGAGCCACCACTGCTCTTGTTATACATAGTCTGTAAGAAACCATTTACATTTAAAATCTTTGTCAATCATCGTAGCACTGTTTAATAATATACATACTTCAATATCACGTCTTTATCCCAGTGATGTAACTTATACGTAAGTAGTGCGTTTGCTGACATCACAAATATAGCCTGTGGTTTGAGAATCAGCTATAAAATTTTATCACGGCATTGCTGCAGCAAGACTTGCGTTACATTAAGCCATTCTGCGTCACTGATACAAAACGAACGTTCCATAACCATTGTAGAAGCCGACTAACGTCATCAAAGTGTAATTATGTTTTAGTATTGTTTAATTAAGTACAGTTATAGTTACTCACTCACGCCCCTAAACCAGCGGTGTAGGCAGACATTACGCAATCCCATTTGTCACGGTCGTGGCATACCATAGCTTACGTATACTCATCCATGCTCCTCTGCTACGGGCACTCTTGATACCACCTTTATGTCAACAATCATGTCGGTATAAGTAGCCAAGGCCGGCCCCGGCCTACACTGTCACTCACTTTCGTGACATAAATTTCTCTTGCCAATCTTTTTACAATTATCCTCACAACGTACCCGTAACACCGTAGCATATCTTTCTCAACTTTAGTTACGATATTTAAAGGCATACTTTTCCCTTTCAACGCTATTTTTCATAAGTCGTCACCTAGCATACTTTTCAGATAGCGTTAATATACAAGATTACTATGAAGAAATGGTTGATAGTAACATCTTTGTAAACTAGCGAAAAATCAGCTCGTCTTACAAAGTGGAGAAAAATTTCTTTGCGTGGAATTGTAACACAAGACTTTTATTATATTTCTTTAATATATGAATGTATTGTAAATCTTATTATGTTACAATCTCTAAACATTTTCGAGGAAATAAAATGTTCAAGACTCCGTTTTTAGTTGACGGACCTAGTATAAAAATGCAATGTGTTTGTGCATTGTAAGGTGTTGTGAATAAACACTATGATACTCATTCCGATATCACAGTGTTAATTATATCTTATTCTGGTATATTTAACGGGTCTATCAATCTTAGACTTACTATAATAATTAAGGTTAAAGTTTTCAACTTTCTTGTTACAAAGGATTTAAATATTTATGTTTTTTTTGTTTTCCAAGAAAACAAATTTTATATGTGCAGGAAGTTCTATTTAACAAGCGCTATTTTAACACTGGCCTTATCTGAGAACGTTAATCTTATCCAAATTTCAACAATAACGATCTCAAACTGCGAAAAACATGAAAAAAACCTTGGTGTACGACCTCGTCAGGGTCAGAGCATTAGCTTGTTCGAGGTCAATGCACCGGCTATTGTAATGGGCTTATTAATATGGCACAAGCAGGGTATTGCAGAGTTCAATGAACTTCAAAATTTAACAAATATGTTTGTACATATTATTCAATAAAATTTCCTGATCCTGTCCAGATGGATATTTAATTAATAACCTTTCAAAGGAGGTCTTATAAAATACATAAGTTGCAGCTGCCAATAAAAAGCGGCTTAATGGTTTGATATTTTTTGGACAATAGAAGTTTCTTCTACATCTTTGATAAGTTGTGATGGACCGGAACCGCAGCAATGTTACTTAAGTTTAGAATTGTAAAACGTAAGTCATCATCATCCCCTTGCCCTTTATCCACTCATGTAGGCACAGTATAATTGTAGACCATAATGTATAGGTTTTGGCTACAGTTTTTACAGCCGACCGCCTGCCTGACGCCAACCCTCCTCGGGAATGTAATGGATTGTAAAACGTAAATGAGAACGGGAAAAATTCTATCTTAGTGTGGAATAAGCTACTAGTTTACTAACTAGGTTGTTTATCTTTTCTATTCGTTTGATTTGCTTTATAATATAGATAATGTTTAAAATATTGTTGGATACCAGTGGTGCCCAGAGTTGTGGAGTGGTGGAATTACCCCAACTGTAGTAATTTGGCCGAAGATTTAAATACCTAAGGACCGTTAAGCTTTGCGGCATTCAAATAAACGTACGCGCATCAGCTAATCGTCTGATACGCGCCAGTTCAGCAGTTACCACGAGGCAACAATTCAAACAAACAGACGGAAACGAGCCATGGCCGTGAGGTCACCGACCCGCCGGAGGTCACACCGTGACAGGCGTGTGCGAATCATTTGGAAAATTACGTGTCAGAGACCTGAAGTGTTACGTAATTTAGTCGCGTTGTCTCGCGGATAAAATGTTCGTTAGCTAAATCGATTATTGGTTGCAGGTCACCAAGAAGAATAACATTTTTTGAACTGTAAGCAAAGTTTGGGCTAATGCTTTAAATTAATGCTTATTCCTTTTTCTTTTCTATTTAATCTTGATTGAAGCACTACTTTTCTTGATATTCCAGATCTAACACTATCGTTTAATATCTTTACCGATTTAATGAAAAAATGTTTACTATATAAGTGAACACAACCATATGTAAGTGAAGATAATCCCCAAAGGATGGTTGTAGGAAATTGAAGGAAGCAGGAATAAACAAACAAATTATTCATAAGCCCTGGAAACAACCTCAGAAATGTCACAAAGACAACGTTAAAAGCGTGTTAAATAGTAATGCGAGCATTTCCGCAACAAAAATTGTTAAGCGTTAAGCACAGTTCGTGACAAGTGGACTTAAAGTGAACCGGTAAGTGTTTAAAGTGTTCTAGAGAGATTAGAGTGCACTTAAGGGGTCCGTTGGCGCTCATCCGTTGGTCACTGCATCTTTTAATCTCTACTTACCTTGTGAGGTCATATTTGCGCATTACACTCTGATGTCTTATTCCACGTTGTGGACGTAATCTTTAAACTTTAAAATAATAATTTAAAATTCGTATTCGATCAAAGTTTAATTTCCGTACGTACGTATACTTTAAAATTAACATCATTTTACGTATTTTATAGCGTTCATTCAATGTTTTTATTTCCGACTTTTCGAGCACAACACAGCACTCAGAGTCACGGGGAGGGGGGGGGGAGAGAGGGGGCTCACGTGTTTGAAGTTCCGATATCAAAATGTTACTTTTAATTATTATATCCGCTTAATTCTATGCACTAAGAACTCACAGTATCTCGAGATCTTGCAGTTGTATGCTTGGTTTGCGGTGGTAGTACCGACCCATCTTGAAATTATAACTAATATGGATAATATACACCCGGAGACCGGAATGGGGCAACTCGTTTAATGTACGATATTAATTGAGAATTAAAAAATAGTGAGTGTACAAGTTTGTTCATTTAGAAACTGTTACAATCAAATCAGCGATGCGAAATTCCTGGCAGCCATATGGTCACTGGTCGGGTTTCGCAAGTCGGCACCGGCCGTGAGAAACCCAATGTACGGGAGACATGGACCGCTACCGATGAAAGAAAATGTTTATTGTATCACTTAGAACACCGTCGCTTAGTACTGCTTTTAGCCTAAACGTTTTCCCTCAAAGGTACGTTGGCATGGCAACCCACAACTGGAAAAATATATACAAATATATGCAGGTCACCTAAGTGACCACCGGCGCTCATGAACATCCTCAACAGCAGAGGAACAGATTCTGCAAATGCGGTGCCGGCCTATAAGGAAAGCGTACACTAGTAGTAGTTGATGACAAGTAAAGTATATTTTAATTAAATGCATTACTGTATCTCCCTCACTCTTATTTTGTTTTAAGCTGCGTGCTTACAATTTGTACAGCTTACAAACTAGATAGTAGATCCACAAATATTAAAGGGTGTACACAAATCACATTTGGTTTATATCGGTAATGTAAACTTTAATCTAATAAAATAACAGAGTCAATGGCCGCTCAACAAACCGCGTTGCATCTAGACGTACCGACCATCGCGTTTGACTGTTAAATTCAAGATAGTATAAGGTATCATTTGAAGAAATTTATACTTTCACACCATTCAATAGGATCGCATTTCGAACACCTATACTGTCACTGTTGCAATAATAGCGAAGAAGTTAGTAAAGTAGCGATGCATCAATATAAATTTAAACTCATTGAACTAAGAGCGAAAGTCGTTTGGCAAGAGTTCAATAGGTTCAACTAGAAAGTTGTTAAAGACGTCTTTGAAGTAGTTTAGACAGGACGGGCACATGGCAAAACGTCTGCGTTAAGTGGGTTATGAAAAGTGAAAGGTTGTGTAACATTATAGGACTCTTTAATCCGGTCGCGTTCGCCGCAACGTGTTTAAAGCGGATGAGGGCATATGGGTAACCAGTTCGATTACGTACGCTTGTAATAAAAGTAAATTTATGTAATCCATTCTACGAGTATACAAACTTGCATCCGTATAAATATATACAAGCTATAAAGGAAATAAAATGAAACCATTTAGAAGTACGTAAAATGTGATTTAATTAATTTACGACAAAGTGAAAAATGCAAAAGAATGTTACGTAGTACGTCTCTCACGATGGTCAAACAGATTATTCGTCATCTCTGCTTACCTTTGAACGTAACAGAGGTGAGTTTTTATGTTTGAATAAAGAAATAGCATAAAAGTTTACTCCTATAATGTTTTGATTGAATGAATAATTAATAAGAAAAATGATAAAAATTACCTTCAAATCACGAAAGGCTTTTAATTACCTGTAAACAAAAACAAAATCGTAGTCAACAAAAAATGAATCGTCACAATTCGACATAAGTAAATTCAAGGCCTAATTAATTCTGCTTGTACAATCAAAAATGTTGGCCGACTTTTCGAATTATTTGTCAGCGCTGACTTCTTCGAACGATTAAATGAAAGTTAAAATTATGGCAGAAAAATCGTTCAAATAATTTTTAGGGACGTATGATAATTAAATTTTTGAAATGAATTCTTTTTCGTGATTGTCAGATAACTTATTTTATGGAAGAATTGTAAATAAGTATAACAGTGGTAGAGCTTGCAACAACATCTGTTGTCAAGAATGGGCAGGCTCCACCGGTGAAGGATAGAAAAGGGTAGAGCATTTGACGTGGAAGCGATTGGAGAGAAAAAGTTTTTTTTTAATGTTATAAGGTGGCAAACGAGCAAGCGGATCACCTGATGTTAAGTGAACGCTACCCATATACATCCGCAACAGGCAAATCTGTTGCAGATGCGTCGCCTACCTTTAGTGGACAGAGGAGGGCATAGACAGGTAAGAGGATATTTCCTTTTCCCCGTTAACCCCCTTCATCCAATCCTCTTCCCGTTCCCATCCTATCCCTATAAGGAAAGGTCGGGAAGGGAAAGAGGACTTCAATTAGGCCTCCGGCACCTCACTCGTCAGATGTAACGCAGAGTACTTCTTCTTCACGCCTGTCTTCTGCGAGGTCGTGGTATTTCACCGGTCGAGCCGGCCCATTCATGCAAGCAGATGTTGTTGCGGGCTCTATAAATATCCTTTTTCGGTTTATTCCCCTCGCATTTTCATAAGGCAACGTATCTGCAACTGATTACCTGCATGCCTATGGGTACCAGCCTTTAGTCTGTCTATCGAATATGAGAAACATAAATGCATATAGTTATATATGCAGTAAACGTTAGATGCGTGTATTGTATAGTTGTAACGCGCGAATGCATTAAACGACGTGCAAACATGTTTTATTGAAAGCCCACAGAGTGGCCATTTGCAGCGCATTAAAATTCAGCGCCAAATAATTCATCACGGCGTCCATTAAGATTATTTATCGATGCATCGCTGGCTCGTTACGATGCCACCCCATCCGCTCGCCGCCGAGTAAAATTCACCGATCATTGTGGGACTTCGTTCCGTTGATTTCGTCATTTATTTTCGCAGCAATGGCCTTTTAATTTACAAAATGAAATGTTAAAAGAACTACGAAGTTTTTTTTATTGTTTCAATATACGAATACATATTTTTCTGTCAATTTTCCCATCCCATTCCTTTCTTCGTACTTTTTGTCTATAGAAGGGGATAATCGCGCAACGGGTCGCCTGAAGTTAAGTGCACCAGAAGAACAGATGAGCTGCAGTCCTATAAGAAAGAAACACGTTCTTTTCTTCGTCTAAGTCTTATTGTTTTGTCATATTCGTATGCGTTAAGACTACAACCAAAAAAATGGTTGAGTTCGGCTAGACTGGTGCATTATAACCTCATTTTCAATTGTATGTTTAAAACTAAAAGATATTATGTAAAATTCATTCGTTCCTAATTAATATTTAAAATCATATATAAATATCACAATGGTTGTTAAATTCATATCTGATTCGTAATAAATCAATTTACGAATTATTCTATAATTACAGGCGACCATCATTTCCTGGGATGTGGGAACTTCGCTGATAAATTTATGGCTAATAGATTATTTTTGCGGAAATTGAACATCATATTTATTCGTACATTAAATATGAAGCGATTGGAAATTGAATTGTTTGATTGATTTACAATGAAATACCGAGCGAATAATATAATAACGTTCTGTAACGTAATGAGAATAACGTTATTATAATCTGAAGCCCAGCCTTTAGTGTTAGAAATCCGCGAGTAACGAGTGTTTTTTCAACTGAAACTTTTAAGGCGTCTTGTAAAATTTAAAGGACGCGTTACCTTTACGTACATTTCCTTAAGACTACCAGAGGTCACAATGAAGAGAACATGGGATAAGTAACATATTGTATTGCTACTAGAAGAATAGAAGGGATGGAGGTTGCGTTTGCCAAACATCTGGCACAGACGGAGGCTTCACACAAGTGGGATCGATCGAAATTCAATAAAATTAAACATTCAGGAAGCGTACGAGGGGAAGCTTGGCAACACTGTTGAGTCCAAGTGCAGGAGAATAGACAATAATAATAATACGCCCATATCTCAATGGAGGTACAGCCAGCAGCAGGAGGGCTATGCCCATACGTCTACCTTATCATTAATTGATTTCCTAGCTTTAACATTGATATTATTACAATTAACATATCGCCAAAATGTTCGATGTATTATGTACTTTTATATATTTTATAAGAAACAAGCAATAGAATCAAAACAAATCGAGTGACACCTAATTAAACCAGTTCTAACTTGGCCAATTAATCGAGTCTAACATTTTATTCTTATAACTTATTACATTTTTGTGAAAATATTTATTTTGCACAGATTTAAAAGAAATAATATCTGTCATAATCATAAAATCAATCAATGATTTGACCAATAAACCAAATCATTTTCCTTCTCGTCTTGACCGGTTATGTCAGCTTTACTCTCTTGCAGAAATATTTCGATAGTTTAATTAATTGGAGATTAATTAGAGATCAATTTAAAGAGTATCGGTAACTGATAAGCATGTATTCATCGATGTACGGATGTAGAATAAGCGAGAGAAGTTTGCCCATCTTACCCATCTGGTTTACGAGCTTGAATGCATTTTTTAAATATATTATAGAAGAACAGACACTTCAAGGAATTCCAAGATAAAACATTTAAGACAACCTCAGAAACGCTCTAGTGAAAACGCTTCCGTTTTTGAATTACGCTGTTTTTCAAGACAAAATCCAAGAGCCGAGTTTCCACTTAAGGTTAATATGTTTATTTACTCTGTTGGTCTTACTTGATATATAGGCGTGAAAGAATTTGTTTTGATAATAGCGGTAAGAAATTTATTGGTATTTTAGCAGTGTATAACAAATTTGCTTTCATTGCTATATACAAATTACATTGGTTCTGAATGAATCTTAGTAGAAGTAGTGTTTGGTTGATGTTATACTAGACTGTGGAAGGATTATGTCCAGCAGTGGAATGATACCGAGTGATGATGAGGGTATAGTGATAGTTGAGGAGCCAAGCACACGAACTATCAGGTCTATGAAAAAATTGTACTTAACGTCGATTTGGTATAGCCCTGTCACGTGTAAGACCTAATAAGTTTTTTTCTGATTGAACCAAAAGTGTTATGTTTTTCGGATGTATGTATATATGTATGTTCTATTGTGACCTGTAGCCTAAATGGCTTTACCGATTTTTTTTTTATTTATTTGTTTATAAAATTTTGATGAATGAGATGTCATTAGATTTGTAACCTTCCTCGGATTGTCCTGGGCAATGATGATAATCATCCAGTCAGTGGCTAATTTCACATCGGTATTATCGTGGGACTTCCTAAGACGAGCTAGTACATTCATCGAGAGCTACTGCGGCTACGTTTTTTCATGCTCCACTTGCATTTTTTTAAGAAGAAGGTGTCAAACGAACTGTTCCCCTGATATCAAATAACGCTACCCATAGACATCTGCCACTCGCTAGAAAGTTGCATATGCTTTGCCTACTTTTAATACACAGAAGAAATAATATTTCCCTTTCCCCGTCAAATCTTCTTCTCCCTTATAATAAGGAAAGGATGGGAATGAGAAGAAGACTATAATTAGTGACACTTGATATCGGGTGAACCGCGTGCTCACTCGCCATCTTACATTATAAAAAAAAGAATAAGTTTTTAAATAATCGCAAATACATTTAAAAATGAATATGTCTTCTAGGAAATAAAACGGAAACGAGTGAATTCCTACAAATACACGTTGCCCCTCAAATGCCCGCAATAACCGCTAACGTTTCGTACAAAAGCTTCTTAGAAAATGTCGGAATTCCTCATACGACAGAGCAGATAGCCTCTTGTGTTATATTAACAGGTTCTGTACAAGGAAAATTAATAACATATATTAAAGAAGTAGTTATGGTAAGGCGTCAAATAAATGTGTGGTTTGGTAGAAATGAAGAAAGATCAATAAGACAAGTTTACGTTGTGAAAGTACGTGTTAGGTTTGTCCTGGTCAAACATATACCGACTACATTGATGAAATATTACAAAGTGGTATTAAGTACCCATAGCCGCCGAGCATGTAGGCGGTATGCCTGGACCTTCCCAAATGGAAATCCTTACCTTCTGCATACCCCTCTGAGTTACGAGCGTGAGTTATTATTCATTTTTTTTCATTAATATACGACTTTAGTAAAGATAAACAAATATCCAAAATGAAATAATACAAGGGTTTTAGTATTCAACGTTTTCAGCGTTCAATATTGACTCCATACGAATTCGCACAAGGTCGGTGCTACGTAATCGTACGCATACGTAAATTTGCCGCCAATTTGTATTCGGAGCGTCATCGAAGTCTCCAGAACATAAGCGATATCAGGTGAGAGATTCCACTTTCGGGGATAACGTAACCCACATTTCTATATCGTTAAAGCGATGTATTTCCCTGGAGATGTAAACGCGAGCTGTACGGGGTAGTTCTGAGAGCTGCAGCGATTTAGGGAATCGTATCTGAAAAGCTTCGTACACTTTTATCACGTAGGCGCTATTGTGAAAGTGTTTACGTTTTTATTTTCCGATGCTAGAATTGAATACACAGCTTTTGTTGGACTTTAAGTGCAGTCAATATTTCGTTTGCTTTATGTGAATTTGTGAGATTTAAAGGCAAAAACACTTGAGTCGATTAAGCCTGAAAGCAAACGTTGTGTGCCCAACGGAACAGCAACAGCTGGCGGAGACAGCTTGTTTAATGAATTTAAATGTAAGAAGAGAAATTAATTGTAATTCACTTGCCCGTATTCACATATTTCACATACTCACGTATTCACATTCATTACATATTCACATATTTAACAAGCAGTTAATGTTCAGTGTCTAAACTGATGAACATGGGTTCGATTTCGCGTCAGCTTATATAAAATGTCAAATTGATTATATTTAGAAATAGATTTGCCCACAATATTAATACTCGACCTTGACCGCAAGCGCTAAGGACACACGGCGGGTAATTTTATTTATAATTCATCTCTCTTTTTGAGGCTCCATTAATAAAACTTGTTAGGGTTTTCATCAAATTTCTTTTATATTTAATATAGATTTCATATTCGGTAAGTAAAAAAATTGGTTTTATTGTACAATACTACATTATTCAAATTCAAATTATAAAAAGAAAAGATTTGTCCGTGGGTAATGGAAACTTTGAAACTAATGAACAGATTTTAATAATGCTTCCAGTACTAGAAAAGCAACTTTAACCATAAAGTAACAAATGCTATATTTTTATAATTAACTCCAAATATAAAAAAGGACGAGCAGTGGTGGCTCAGCGGTTCGAGCCCAGGCAGCCGCTTTACTTTGTGTAATTTATTTCAACACCACTGCTCCAAAAACGGTGAAGGAAAACATTGTGAGGAAACCGGCATGTTCTTAGAACCATAAAACTCGAAGACATGTGACATCCACCAACCCGCACTGGGCCAGCGTGGTGGGTTACGGCTCATTCCCTCTCTCGGAGAGGAGGCCTGTGTCCCTGAAGTGGGAAACATTCTAGAAAAGGCTGATTTATTACTATTATAAAAAAATATTCGTTACTTGTATTTACCGGCAATGTAATCTTTTTGTGCAATATACAAGCACTTCAAAGGGCCACCCACTTCCCCCTTTCCAACATTCATCCCATCCTGGACGCAGGAATGTCGGCTGAAATAACTACGATGATGACAAGCATTTGTGGCTGACTGATGAAGTCATTGGGGAGAGCTCATGCAGTGTAGGATGGGAAGGGGAAGAGGATTCCACACAATTCCACGAAATAAATGCAGGAAAAGCAACTTTCCATTTTTCTGTTTATCTCCTCCTGTCTCCATGAAGGGTAGACAAAGCATCTGCAACTCATTACCTTGTTGTTGCCTGCGGTGGTCACTTGATATCAGCTGAACTACTTGCTCGTTCATCTACTTTTATAAAAAAAATAACAATTTCTAAAAAACACAGATGAGTAACACTGGTAAAGAGTATAAGGGTTATTAAATCCGATACAGCTAACTAAAGCGTACAATCGCATGAGGTCATTGGCCAATTAATCTCGCTATATGATATTATCCGATAATCCGGGACGTGTTCGAACGTTCAGCAAGCTCTGGTCCCTACTCGGCACAACTTCCGGCGACGTCTTGTTTGATGTTGCCTACGCCCTAATGGATTCCTGTCGATGCGGTGCACAGCGAACCGCGATACGGAAATTAGACATCGACCTATGAATACAACGATCAGAGCCCTCGGCGGAATTTGCGGGTGTAAGGAGAATATGTAATTATTATATGGCTTAGCTTAAATTGGGATCAATTTTTTTGGCCATTAAATCAATTAACATATGTAAACTACGAGATTAAATAAACGGCACTTTCATCACATACATTAAGTCATCACACGCCCCATACCTTAGAGTTCTCCCTTCCCATCCCCGTATTCTACCTTTTTCTTTTTTCCTAGTGT
The DNA here is from genome assembly GCA_029849275.1 of Papilio elwesi. Lineage (NCBI taxonomy): Eukaryota > Metazoa > Arthropoda > Insecta > Lepidoptera > Papilionidae > Papilio > Papilio elwesi. The sequence continues at coordinate 6,964,288 of CM056708.1, read as the reverse complement.
ATTTGTATTATAGATGAGCAACAGTGGATACGTGTTGGTCATCATCTATTATAGCAGTTTGCCATAATCTATCTCCTATCTATAAAAAGTGATGTGTGTAATGTTGCCTATAGATTTCGAAACCGCTAGAACGATTTCGATCAAATCTTCCGAACATTATTACTGCTACCCGGTCGAAGCCGGGGCAGGCCACTAGTCTATTATAAAAAGGAACTTCTATTCATGAAACTAAAGTGACATACAAATGTTGCTACTGATTTAAAAAGAAAATCTGTGGTAAATATACATAATCCTGAGCACATTTATTTTAGGTTTTTGTTTATTTCAATGTTTATTTTGTTAATGTGCTATTGTTAGTGTGTCCAAATAAATATATAAAAAATTGTACATACACTAGCGTAATACACGAGACACAGTTGTTGTTTAGTTTTACAAGACTATATTTTAAAAGTAACATGTTTTTTGCCCGCTAATCGCTCAATTTCCCGCGCGCACTGTGACCGCACGCTGGATAAGTGCGACTCAACGTAATTAAGTGGGCGCCGTAAGATGCTGTTACTGGGAGTACGTGACTCCGAATATGCAGCCACTTATGTTACGCTCGTCTTTGAAACCCTTAGCCCGTTCTAAATCGATTTACGTATGTTGAACATTAATTTAGCTAATTACTACTAAAGTTACGGTGTCACTTAAAATTTGCCGAACGAACAAAAGTTGTTTCAAATCTTATTAATTATATCTAAGACTATTAAATTGTATTGTGTTGTATAAAACATTACAGTCTACAATACTTCTGCATACTCTGGAAGTCTTCTATCGGTGGACGATTATTTAAATGGATTCTGTACTTAAGCTTCCTCTTGCAAACAAATCCTTCATAATCTTAGATAACGAGGATTTATTCTAGTTATGTCTAGATGCATAATTTTCTCTGCCCCTCTCTCTTTTTTAGGTATTTTAATAAAGACTGAAAATTCCTGTTACTAGTAATTTCAAGCATATTTGATGGAAACATGTGGTAAAAAAACAGTTCGATTATCAATTTACAATAACAGTGGACATCGAAGCCGATGCACACGTCGTACGAATTGACCGGATCAGGCTATGCACCCCACACGAGAGAGGGAAGAGATATAACCGTGGAAAGGGGATGGCGACGTCTGGCGAAGGGGGCTCACACTATAGTGGTGTCTGGCAAAGGGCGCTAGTGTTTATGGTCAAAGCGACAAGCGTTTAGACAAAGGGCATTACTGCATGAGTTGAGTTTTTCTTATTGTTTCCTGGCGACCCGCCTCGACTTAAAACAGGTGGCATAGCATATACCCTGACATTTTTTTCTCTCGTAATGTCGGATTTTACACCTCACTGTATTACACATGTATTGATCAAAACTGTAAGATATATTTTTACGTTTATTAATTTTGGGTACATCGCATTCAGAAAGAAGAATTGTAGTGATTCAATAATTTTGTATAATAATCATATATTATATATGCAAACATTTTAATAACTGAGCCATGTGGATGCTGAGCATCTACATAGAGCTCATAATGGAAATATATAAAAGTAGGTTATTTCATTACTCCGCGAATTGTAACTGCTGTCTGAAAAGCCACTTTAGTTCCCTCCTCATATAACTCATTCAATTTAGAGTGCTTTGTTTCAGCTCGCATTAGCGGAATTAACAGTGGTCTCATCTACCAAAAAAGTATCTTTAAATATTAGAGTTGCTCTCATGCGCCGCGTGGAGCGAAGTCCTCGTTGCTTCGTTTGAATTTCGCTGAAATATTGAAGCCACGAGCGCGGTGCGCGGCCTCACTTCGAACGGTAGCGGAAGCGATTTAGATACGTAAATTTATTAACTCTCTTTCGTAGATTCTGAGAATTTGAACCGTTCTGTTTAAAACTTTTGTAAAGATGTCATGTTGTATAGAGGCCAAAATGAAAATGGGTAATGTAATTGAAGCAAAAAGTTCTTACGTATAAAAGAAGATGGCAAACGAACAGGTTGTTCACCCGATATATATTTAGCGATTGATCGCTACCCGTAGTACCAAACGACAAACGAGAACAACAACCAACTAATGAATTGCATGAGCGTTGTCCTAACTTTATTGGAAATAAAAAAAGGATATTTATTTTTTCTATCCATCAAATCCATGAAACTCGTCAAATCCACTTCCTCCTTCCGTCTGTTCGACTAGATAGCCATATTTAACATAAGGATGAAGAAATCATATTACGATTGAGAATAACGCCACCTAGTAGGAACTTTGTGTATTTATTTGAAGCACCAGAGTGTTACTTGACTTACTATCCGTGACTCCGGAAAGTATAAGACGCGGGTGTTTCTAACTAATTTATGAACATAGTAATAGTGTTTATAATTAAAAAATTGCTACTTCACTTAAAAGGTCCGATGTTTAAAAACTTATTTCACTAACAAAGCATTAGCCAAAACTAATTAACCTAGTTCTGGCGTCATAGCTCTTAGGTCACACAGGGTCAGTTGGTGTTCCGGGAATCTCAGTTCTAATAAGGTAATGTGTTTACCATGTCCAGTGAAAGTTAGTTTAATTGCTAAGTATTTGTAACACTTAGAGATGTCACCCAAATCCTTAAGAGGTTGTAAAATGTATTAACCATAAATTTTACCTCTCGAAATAGATGATTTTGATCCATACGTTCTTTCTTTCTTTTCAGTTCACAGGTTTTAGGTGTTTTTAATATTTCTTTCGAAACCTAGAGTACGAAACTGATAGCTCTTCACGTGTACAGTAAGCTAACTTTTAACACACACTTCACACATGTTCATACGCTGTTTTTAAGTTCACATACGCATATACTTTTCTTCGTTTGACTGTGTCTCGGGCGAAAGACAGCGAATTACTTAGAGTACTATCACTGCTTATTCCTTACTGCTTACAGTACGCAATAGTGGCGTATTCACACAGCTGTAACGACTTTATCTATTTAGACAGCTACCAACGTTGGTTGTAGCGATTTCTCTCGTCTTGGTAAAAGAGTTGGTGGTAGAGAAATCGCTGCAACTCGCACTGCAACATTACGTCTCGTTACCAGTGCGAGGAGCGGGTCGCCTTCATAAGATGCAGCTTATTGCAGCGTTTGCGCATTTTAAGCTCATCAAATTAAGGGATATTGTTTTCTCGAGTAATTTTGTCGGCGGGACATCTGTTAGAAAATTAAACGGGATGAAATATAACGGGTCGACGGAAAGCGTCATAGTACTTAAGGCGATATTAAAAACGTAATGGGATTTCTGAGTAAGAAATTACTGCAGAATATTATTTATGTCTATACACATTTGTTTTTTTAATGTCAAAGAATAGCAAGTATTTTGTATGGTAAGCGACGAACATATTTCAACGCGAACGGAGTGGGGGTTATGATAGTACTCGAGATACTGAGCACCTTGACAACCAAACCTATACCTCAGACCAGTGTCCTAAGATGTGATACTTCCACGGTTGGTTCAATCATGCTATAAGGTGATTGAGAAACTATCACTGACAAAGATTGCTTTTTAAAGATGACCATGTAAAAGAATCGAGTAATGCCACCAATATAAGTCTGATAGAGAAATTAGTGTGATACAATTGGTAGAACATGTTAAATGTCTACAACCTTCTATGTAACTACTAATACTAATAGTAACTTAAACAGAAGTCTATTCATCTATTTCCACTACCAAAAACCCATTCGACCAAATTCCCTAACTTAAGTAGACATGATACCGTATAAGTAGAAACAAACGCGGACCAAAGTTCCCTAACAAAGCCCCTAGGAATCGCGCCGAATGCGCGTTAATAATGAAACTTCGTATTCTGCAACTTTAAGTTACCTGCTTCCTTGACTAATAGTAGTGAGCTAAGTAAAATAAATGAAACTGTATAGGTTTTTATACCCTTGAAGTTTAGAGTTAACTTATCCATGAAGGTAGAGCTCGCAATTGCCGATTCACCAACATTTTTTTCTCAAGTAACCATAGTCTGGAATTTATGTAAGAGAGGTAAATCGATTAAAATGAAAATTAAATATATATGTCATTCGATAAGCAATAAATTACTTAACAAAGAAAGCGAATGTCTCATTTACACGGAATGTAAAATAAAATATTTTTTTTTCATCTCAGCAGATTCATAGTGTGTTTTGTGTAACAATATATAATATAAGCAAATAAAAGTAAAACCAGACTCAACGAACCCTTGGAGGGCTGAATCGAGTCGTTCACCCACCATCCTCAGGACTCGGTTGGAGGTCGGCCGCGTAAAAGTCACCCATGCTGGCATCGGCAAACATACCTAACGGGTACAGTAGCTTGGCAGCCGGAATAGAGCCCCAAATAAGAATAATAAGCCGAACAGAACAGTATATTAAAGTCAGATATTTTCACGAGAGTAAAACAAGTATTTCATTTCAAAATTATAATATTAGATATTGTAATTTTGAAATGTAGCAATGAGTTTGGTCTCCAATTCGATCTGTAAGTGGGAAACTGTAGCATCAGTAGCGATGATCAGCCTACAATCAACTATATGGAACTTGAAACAACTAATTAAGGCCCCTCCGCTCTTATGTCCAACTTTGATGCACTGGCGTGTACTGTGGAACACTCGCCTCACTTGCCAAGTTCGGGTACCGGTAACAATTCAGCAATTAAGTTAGACGGCCACAGTGAGCGTTGTTACAATGTTTGTGGAATTTTTTTTTCAAAGTACATCCGTATAGAAATTTAAAAGTGGTCTGAATATTATAATAACGTTTGATGCGTGAGATCCTCATCTCCACACAAAATACACAAAGCTTACGGAGCTTCCTTTAAGACTTTTCCGATTGTTATGAATGCTGATTAGTTGCGGTGCGGCAACTTCCTTGTTTGCCGCTTTCTGCCATAAAATAAAATCCGAACGGGATTTATAATTAATCCTAGTAAAGATTATTTAATGTTAAGCATCAATTGACGCGCCAGTAGTATCGATCAGTATGCCATTACGGAAAACTGCATGACATTCTAATGGCGTTACGCCCCTTCTAGTTCACCGATTCCTTTGTGTGTGTGCGCGCCAATACTAATATATAATGAAAATGAATTATTGTTTACTATAATTAAAATAATAAGTAGATAATAATCAAAATTAGGAAACACCATTGTGTCTTATTATTTTATTCCATGTTTTCCTTCCTTTTTTATTAGAGATTCAAATACTTACTGTAATGCTTAACATCTGCCGGGCCTTTAGACATTAACCAGTTCCCTCAATGTTGAGTGTAACTATCTTCTCATAAAAATATAAAAGTTTAAAAATTCAATGTCACTTCGCTTATCAACAGGGTGAGGTTAAATTCAGCGAGTTATCGCACTTGGGGCGGGCGTATTGTGTAAGCTCGGCTCGATCATTACGTAAGCTTTACTCGCTGTTCGTGACGCACGGACAACGCAATAAAAGTCTTTTTATGTTACTTGTGACTCCGTTTAATAACTATATCAGTGTCATGTTCAGGCTGTTTTTTTTGTTAATTTTGTATCTACATAACAATATTAGGAAGTTTTGTATGTCTCGGTTAATGTGTCTGTGACTGCAGATTTTAATTTCCTTGAAATTACGAGATCGGTGAAGAGCCATCAATTACATCAGGTTTTTGAATTGTTCCTCAAATTTTTATTCAACTAACACTCCTCTCAAGATAACCGTCACGTCTAATCAATTTCAGTTTTAAAAAAAAGTTGGTGATCATATTTGATCGGACTTTTGACAGCTACCTAATTTTTCAATTGATTTTTCAGATAATTCGCGTTAGACAGGCGAATTGTTGACTGATAATGCTTTAAGGTTTTAGAAACATTATCGATTATTAAATTTGATAGTCACTGGCCACACACTGGTCAACAATCTTGTACCTTTCGTTTTTGGGATTTTGGCCACTATATAACAAGCTCTTGAATCACTTATTTTGTAAACTGTGAATTCTGTACCCATCAAGTGACTTCATGGTATAAATAATTCTACATGTATTTAGGTATGTTTGTTATAAAATAGAACAGGAAGTTAGTCCAGCGTTATCCAATAATGTAACTAAAGCAGGAAGGTTATCCAATGGGCCGCATGTACTAAAGCCTGTCGTGACAGCTTACACAACAAGGTTACGTAAGACTCGCCTAGGCGTGGACTGTTGCCTTACAGGTCGTTCTATAACCCTTGTACATTATTATATTTAAATCTACAAGAGTAACTTATATCTTTAACTAGCTTTGAAACGAGTTTCGTTCAGCGTTGTCATCGTATTTTTTCGGAAAATTCGCGTTTTACGGATAAAACCATATACAAATACACAATTTTATTTCGCCTATTTAGGAAACAGCTCAAACGATTTAAGTTTGAGCTGAAATAGGCGAAATATACCAGAATCGCTAGCCTTACATTACAAGACATGATTAATACGCAACAAAAAAAAATTGGCAAATAAAGCTTCAAAAGCAATAATATAATATTGAGTTTTATTTATAACCTAACCTAATATATATGTCGATGAGATTGATAAGTAATGGCATCAATTCTCCTGGTCCTTCTCCATTACACCCGGTTTCAGAAAGGTTTGTGAAATTTTTATTCAATTAACACTCCTGTCAAATTGATTTCAGTTTGTAAAAGAAAAAAAAACATTGGCAGTCATTGTGGACTGATGTTAGAAGTGAAAGAGTTGTTTAACTTGGCTGGCTTTTTCATATCAATCAGCATGTCGTTGACGCGGGTTGTATGTTGTGCGTGATGATCACGCGAATCTTTAAGATTTTCCCTTACCAAATACCATGTAACGCGGCAAAACAAGTTTTCACTTCAAGAAATACGTCCACCAATCAAATAAACATTTGTTTGGACTTTTGACTGTTAGCTAGTAGATTTTTACATTGGCTAGTTTTTCAGAAGCAGTTAGAGTAAGTCAACAAAAACTAAATTAGAATTGAACACCGTTCAACGCCACAGAGTATTAAGTTTCGTGTTGTGTACCGCTCGAGGTGCGTCGTTTCTTATCTATTACACAACACTTCCTCCTCACAACTCCACTGTATTCGATATTCCGAGGCAAAACGACTGAATAAAATGAAGAGAAATGTCTCTTTACCTAACACAGCTACACCGGGCGACGCCTCGAGCGACCCTTTACATAATTTAGACGAATTCACCTCTACTGTATTTTATGCGAGAAAAGTGTGGCTCGAAAGGAGGATGTTGTGACTCGAAATGTAGAAAGTACGCTTCGGCTTCTTGATTATGTACAAAAGATGAAAAAATAAATATAAACTAATCCAAATATTTCTTTACAGGTCATCATACAAGCTTACGAAACTAAACCTGTCAGTTTTAAATCTTAGAAACTTTTCTTGAGAAATCTTTTTATTATCCGCATTAAACCGAGTTCTTTCAATTACCCTCAAAATTAATTATACAATTTCAAATAAATTCCGAAACAGAAGAAGGCTTTTAACTATGTTAATGCTAATTAAATTATTTTGAGTTCAAAACTAAATGTATATTTTGCGGAAATAACTGATGTATAATCGAATTGAATCGCCAATTTATTTTAAAACTATAAGAGGAGTAATTTAAAATTTTAATTGAATTGTGTTGCTTTAAATGCAATTGAAACACATTAACACATGTATAGAAATATAAAAAGAGAGGTCTGGTGTTGAATTCGTAACAGAAAAAAATCCTTCTTTGAAGATAATTTAGAAATTGTGACTTTATCTTCATTAAATATAAAATTTTGACAGGTTTAAGAGATTATAATTTTATAAGGGCTACGCATTAAGCGAAGCGCATTTTGTCATTTTATTACCTGTGCGAAATGAAGGAGCCTGTAGTAAAACATGTAACTAAATCAAAAAGTAGTAGTAGTCGATTTCTTATATTGAATACTACACATTGGAATAAAACTAATTTTACGGTTTTTATCGCGTTTATTTTACGTTTTTTAATTCCCGATGTTTCGAGTACTTTACAGCGCTCATGGGGTAGGACCGAGGTGTCAGATGTCCCAATGTCGGCGAGTTGGCGAAGTACCTACTATTTTCAATTAATTATTTTGATTTAACCAAAAAGGTTTAATAATTTTGCGAGTACTTAGTGAAATAAATCAAATGAAACACCTGCGAAATACGACAAGCTCCGCAAATCTCAAAGAAAAATACTTGAAAGGACACGAGAAGAAAATTTCGTATGTACAATAACGAACGCCGCCTACTAACTTTTAATGGGAAAAACAACTATTAACAAAGAGTGAGTTAGAAAAGAATTGGCAGTCGAGAAACTCGGTTGGATTATGTACTTTTAATATGGATTGTTTTAAGAGTAAGCAAAAAGTTGAGCCAAAGAATACTTTGTTCATTGTTTATTTCATACAATTATTAAAATATTAAATATCCACAATTTGCTGACAGCTTATGATATACAAGTAAGAGATAAAAAAAAACTTATCATAAAACAATTAGAACACAGGGAAGAAGCTCAGATGATGCTGCTTCCAGTTTGACACTGAGACTAACTAATGAACTTCAAAATCTGTCGCCAGCATAACAAAGTAACATTCAAAGCAAAAGGGAAACAATCCAATTTAGAAATCTTTTATATTTACATATGAAAAATACGAGAATTACATTCGTTTTGATGAAATCTAATTCAAAATCGCAACAACAAACACACGGATCGACATACCATTGGAGTTAACGAATCGATTTCCATAAACAATAAGGCGCGTCCCCAATTTAACAAAGCCTATGATTAACATGGCTTCCCACATCCCCCTCGACCGCGAAAACCGGTAAACGACAATCAATAAACATTGGAGGTTTCCCAACATGTACCTACATTAATTCGGGATACACAGGACAAATGTCAAAATCAGAAATTCGTTTGCATTCAGATTGTAATCACGCGTCAGGATAGAACACGGCAGTTTAAAACAATCACTGCGGTACACGGTATCATTGAATATATTTTGTATGGTAGCGGCAAACAAACGGATAATGCAATATGATCTTACTGTTTTTTTCATAAAAGATTTTTTTTGTGACTGAATTGTCACTGTTAGCCTGGAGGAGGCTTTTACAGATTCACCGGGTTTGAGGCGGCAGAGCGCTTAGACGCATCCTCTTTGCAGTTACTAAGCCCAAGGACTCCCTCGGGAGCCTAGGCTCGGGCCGTTACTTTATTAGTATTACTGGATTGGGAGGGATTGGTTTATTGGTGGCGGCACCAACAACTAAACAATTAGGGTGATCGGCTACGGAGTCCAAATACCGGCGCGACGCCAACTTCAGGTGTTGGGATATGGCGCACGAACCACGGGGATCAGATTGCATCAGATTATCAGAGGAACTGTAGATGCGTTGCCGGCCTTACAGAAGGAGTACGCTATTTTCTTGAAGGTCAGATCCTGAGGCGTCTCCAATATCCGCTATTATCAGAAGAGTTAAGATAGCTTTGCTGTCTGATGTCTATATTTCTACCCTACGTTTTGTGTTGGATTGTGTTATTTCTCCGGTCGAGCCTGCCCCGCCATGAAACGGCTATGTGAGCGGAGTTTTACCAAGTTAAGACATATATCAAAGGTTATTTTTAGATAATGCTATACTCGAATTTAACGGAGTCTATTAAGTGTCAAATGTAACTGATTGATTTGTATATAAGAATTAAATATCGTTGTCAGTACATAAGTAAAAACCTGTCGGATATTCGAACTCCGATCATCAGATTGTAAATCCCAGCCTGCGCCGATGTAATTAATAATTAAAATTTACGCGAGCTGGTCTCTATCTGTTTAAATCTGTTTTCCCGTTGAAATTAATAAATTATGACAGTAAGTAAAACTCAATTAGCATTTTGAATCCGATCCGATCATGTAATTTGCATTAATTTCATAACGAGCCTCTTAAATCCATTTTGGGGTTTATTTGAAAACATTGGAAAATTATTTCACCTAACCTAATTATTTCAATAACTATAGTACTTTGCTGTGAAAATTCCATTTATTACGGAGAAATATTTGTTTGTTTGTAACGGGTTAACTCTTGAATTACTTAAGCGATTTTAATAATTCATTCACCATTAAAATACTACACGATATAGAAATAACTTAAGGTACTTATTATTATTATTTTATTAATGTCCAATAATGAAATTTAACGGTAGAAAGGCTTTGTCTATAAGTGAATAGATCTAGGATATTCGTAACGATACTTAAATTTATCTCGTTTAAGCTTTAACAGTCTTTTAGCTATAAGATACTTAAATAAAAAAAGTAAATTGACTAACGTAGATCTATGAAATAGTAACAATGCAAGCCACGTCTAGTCTAGTCAGTCCTTAATATCCAGTATATAAATATAAACATCTCATCTAATATGTGTACAGCGTGTAACTCTTGTACATTTCAGCTATTCGGAAACGTCCCTAGCGATTTGGATGGTTTTTTCTTTAAATACGGTTTTTAATTTTTCTATATGTCTTATCAGAGAATTCTGACAAAAAATATTAATAATTTATGTGGTACCTTTTGATATCTATTGGCATTATCTGTGGTCTATACGAACGCAACATCTGAGCCGCTAGGTGGCTGCCAACATATTACAACGAAGATAAAGACTATACAACAGTCATATCCGATGAAACAATAGCTTATCGACTATGATAGTCATAGTCTGACGAATTATCACCTAATTAAAAATGGGTAAATACAATAATACCATCAGAACGACGACGACGTTATTTGGGATTATATAGTGGTATTTTTAAAATGGTATTTCCTAAAGAACTGTAAATGAACGGCGTAAAATAAATTTGTTGTAATAACATTAAGGGTGTAAACCGGTCTTTCAGAAGCGCTGAAGTGTGAGTCAAGGGGAGCCAGCTCCTTTATTGCGTTCTTTCCCGCCGAATAATAATAATCGAACCCTTATGAAGTGTGCGGGGAATGTTGTGAGACTGATAACGAATTTCGACGCACCTTGGCTTTCCGATAAATCCAACGTAATATGACCTACTCCTTTGTGTCTTTTTTCGGAATTGTCAACGTTTCTTTGTGTTCCTTCTAATGGAATATTAATGGGGTTATAACTTCAGTCGTTCTCGAGAAATAAATACAATAGAAAAAGTTTTTGAAATATAATGAAGAATTGTGTCGTCGAATACATTTAATAAATTGGTACATATAATTTGTGCCAAGCGTTGGCGGGCAATATGTCGTCGTTTATTTTTTTATATATTTATAAAATATAGCTTTCTAGATATCATTACAGGTGCTTATAGAGTTTTAGGCCAGGGGACTTACACACAGAGTCACGTCACAGTATTTCACTTTATTTTACTCAAATCATTTGTACTCTACTTGTTGTTTCCCTTCGTTCGTTCTCAAGACTGCCGGCCGTCACTAGTGCGTCGCTCGATTGCCCCCACCACCATCGAATGGTGCCACCGACAACGATCGCGCGAGTCGATAGAGGAGTATAAGTCCGACAAACGGAATCAACACAACAACTTATTATTCTTATTGTTGATAATTAGAATTTAAACGCTTAAACGTCATCGGATCTTCATGGCAAATTTATAATCAACACAAAATAATAATTATAATCAAGCTATCAACTTGATTCATTTGCATGTATATTAAGAAAACCTTAAAGTACAAACGCGTATAAAATATTCAAGAGAAAATTTAGTCCTTTAATGTCTATCGAAAAATAAATGTTAATCTGGTAAATGTCAATAGCACTAATGTTCTTCATATTACATTGTTGTGTTCCAGAGCAGACTTTACAACAATATGGCAGAAGAAGGTACAGAAGTATTATATAAAGAATTTTGATTTTACCAAACCACTTTGAATTGCATGGATTGATATTCAAAGCTTTACGTACATATACGCAATAAGGTCAATTGATTCAGCTTCTATCAGTAGAACTCTAGCAATGCAAGGCCACCCCTACAGTTATTGGAGGAATCTAAACCATTTCATCCCTGTACAAATCGATGGCTACAGACATTCAATGTATTACGAATTGAAATAATAATATTATTATTTTATATTATACATTAATGTAAAGACATAATAGAATGATTTTTTATTGTACCAGCGTTATTAAATATGAAGTGTAGTCGAATTACCCTCTGGCAGGCAAAGGCAATCTCAGGAACTCGTTACAGACCTTTGCTGTACGGAATTCTGATCGAAAAACTTAAAGATTTTTTTCGTATACGAGTTTAACTACAACTGAATGATATTTTATAAAATTTTGTTCAAAAATATTTTTTAATAATATCACATTTTAAAAACTAAGAAAATTTCAACTGCATGAAATTGTAACGGTTTCTTATATTTACGCAAATAGCATACAATATAATTGAATAACTTTTCATTTGATTTAAATTTCCCGGACGTTTCGAGTGCTGTCACCGTGGGTGCTGTGAAGTACTGTAAACTAGTTTACTTTCAATAGATGGAGCTATTTTCAAATATAAAAATATATCGTTTTTATCCTGTTGATATTATAAATTGCAAATTATGAATTGCAATTCAATCGTTTCGGGTTATTTATTAAGACTGTAAATAAAACGGTCGTATTTTCAGGGCTGCGGCTAAATTGCGGCCGGGTGATTAAAACCTGGGCCCCGTTTCTATCGGACATTTGTTGCTTGTCCCGAATTAATGTACTTGTCGGAAAGCTCTTGTTTATTGACTCGTTAGCTCGACTCATTCGATGAAGGGTCGAGAGCGAAAGGAACAAGCTAATTAACATGGCTATATAAAGATTCTAATTTTTATTGATTTGGGGATTGGTTCAATGGCCTTTCTTACTTATTAATAGATACTTGTTACGTTATATAACAATCTATGGGTTATTACACACAAGTTACTAACGATAAATTATATTTTATGGTTATAGATATAAGCATACAAAATGACCGGTCAAAAGTGTTCTCAGGACAGTGAATGGTGACAAAGTGTCGAATGGTTTTAAAATGATAGTAATTAACATATAGAGAAGAAAGAGGTCAACTAGTCTTTGTCAATTTCACCTCCTCGCCCAGCGTTATGTGAACTTAACTTGCTTAGGACATTTTCGATTCTTCACTTTTCACTTTTCATTTTTTTTATGGAATAATGTGGCAAACGAGCAAGAGGATCACCTGATTTAAAGCGAACGCTGCCCATAGAAATCCGCAACAAGGTTATAGATGAGTTGCCTACCTTTAATGGACAGAGGAGGAGAGGAGGGCATAGACAGGAAAAACGATATGTCCTTTTCCCCGTTAACACCCACTCCGTCGAATCCTCTTCCCGTTCCCATTATATCCTTAGGAAAGGATGGGAAGGGGAAGAGGACTCAAATTAGGCGTCCGGCACCTCACTCATCAGGCGAAACGCAGAGTACTTCTACTTCACGCCTGTATTCTGTGATGTCGTGGTATTTCAACCAGTCGCGCTGGCCCATTCGTGCAACAGATGTTGTTGTTGCGGACTCTACAACTACGACATATATGATACTTTTCTGTATTATGTAATTGGAGATGATTGATATTTCGGAAACGTTATAGAACTACAAGCATGCGTGTAAATATTCATAAAACATATTGTCATCTCAGTTTTTTCAGAGAGAACAGATACAGAAAAACCTTCCATCGCGACACGATTTGACGTCAGTTTCCCCTTTTTAATCAACCCATTTATGGGTAGGGAAATACGACCACATAGAATAATGGCGTAAAGTTGTTATATTTTATATATATGTGTACCATCAGCGAATCGTTGGAGTCCCAATCGTCTTCCTTTTCCCATGGCTTCGGTGTCCCATAGAGACTACGCTTCATCTGGATGTTAAGCATTTTTACTGAGAGCGCTGGCAACTTAAGATCAGGTGAACCGACCCGACGAGAGAATGGAAAATAGGGAAGCCGTTTGGCTTCATCTTCAATAAATATACTAGATTATTGACATAGGAGTAAGTTAAAGTTTTTGCTATGAAATTAATTACATTTCAAAAAGTAGAAGAATACATAGATCTGAACACTACTGTTACCAGTTAAGTTCAGAAAACTTAAATTATCAAATATCTCGTATTGGTACTACGCTAGTAGTGACATGATTTTTAAATCATTCTTATATATTGTTATTATTAATGTGAATTTGAGTTTGTTTGTTACATTACAACTCCTTAATAGCTCAACCTATCACATTGTTAGTGGTACAGAACAAAACATGGGGTACTAACCTTTTATCCTGAAAATAAAACTGTTCCTGAGGTATATAAAACATAATTTTAAACATTAAGCTTTGGTATTTTTTTTTTATATTTCAACAATAATATCTTTTTGACAAATGTTGCATGTTATGATTCTAAAAGAAATCTTTCAGCTTTTCGAAAAGTTTCAGCGGTCAATGTGAATAACGTATGCGTGCGAACCCACGGGTAACAGCTATATTCCACTTTACTGGTATGTTGGTATGGCTTAATGGAGTGATCTCCATAGATTGCATCAGGGTTTCGTCGCTACCCTAAAAAGGGTCCAAATAACATGGAATACATATGCATGAACATAATGTACATAACGTAAAAGAATTACGAAATGTAAGACAAATATTTTAGGACATATTCGAGGTTGCGCAAAAATGTTTTTTTATGTTTCATAATGATAATTTCAATTGGATAATATTTGTGTTTTACAAAATAAACCAAACGAGACCATAGGTAATTCCAGCAAACGTCTTCTGTTAGTTTCATACGTGTGTTTTATATTAACCGCAAAAAAACCCATAACCATGGAAATATTTTGGCAGCGAAGTAATAATTCGAATATCGTCATCCAACAGGACGGTTCACGTGGGTGACCTGCAAGTTCGGGTGGGATTAAGGGTGACCGACTTCGACCTCACCCTAGATAGCTGTTGGGGCTTCGATGAGCACTTAGACTGCTTGACACTCTAGATCGAGAAGGTCCTCCGGTGCTCTGCATAGATTTGAGCAGGAGCAGACCAACCCCACTCGAAGACTAAGGAATTGCGGCGTTTTCTCGGGGTGCTGTGGTTTGCCTCGTAGACCCGCACCGCCATAGGGCTGCCATTGTCGTGATCATGGCGTTTAGGGTGGGGGCGCATATCGTCTAGCAAAACGATCCCGGAAGGACGGCAACACAGCATCGTCTGCGTAGCGCTGCGAAAGCGCAAGGGAAGTAGTACTAAGTAGAGGGTTCCGGTGTGTTCCTTTGGATATTCCGGAACCCTCTTACATCGTACACGAGGTTGTCCACCAAGGGCGTTTTAGTTGGTAAAATCTCACATAATCCTGTCATTCCCCCAGAGGACAGTTTATCTTTAGAAGTCCCGATACCAAAAAAAAACGAATATCGTTAGAGATGGAAAACTTTATAAAACTATATTTTTAATGTTCATTTTGAATATAATTTAGATTGCTAATTTCTTTGTCTTTATGCACTACAACTAGATCTTTTACATTTAGATCAGAGGAAAGGATCTACTCATGCAAATGATTCTATAAATTTAACAGATACGAGGAGGATTACCTTGATTGCAAGGCGCTATCCGTCAAGCAATCATCTCGAAACTTCAACGAATTAATTATCCTTTGATCATCCAAGCCGACGCTTGTTCTATACCAGGCCACTTTAATTAATATAACCCGAACGAAATTATGATCCCTGAAACTAATTCGATGCAGCGAAGCTATTTCAGAGAGATTAGGGTCACCAATCCTCCAGTTTCGAATGTTTAATTGTTTACCGCATTGGGTAAACAAGATAACCGGGGAAGGGGGTAGTTCGGTGCGTAAAATTACCTACGTGTTTCAACCCTGTTAGAGATAACGATCTGAATTGATAAATTTTCGCCCACCGCCGACCGTTTTATTGTTCTGAGCTTTATGTGTTAAAGTTTATTTGGTTGTAATTGGAGTTGTGTTTTATGCTATGGCAATTCATGTATGAATGACAAAAAAGCGAAAGTGCTAAGAACGTGAGGAGTGGATATCTGTATCATTTGATATCCGTACTTCAAATAAAAAAAATAGTATAAAAACTAAAACACCCTCCAAGTATGATAACGTAAGGTGTGTATTGTTATTTCAGATGTCGTTATTTTCTTCCATACAAAAAAAATTAAGATTCTGGTAAGGACAATGGGACAAATTATTAAAAAATTTCTATTGTCATCAGTCCTTGATAAGTGTGCAACGTATTAAACTAGCCCGACGTTTTGAAGGGGCTGAAAATCACTTTCAAAGATTCCATTAGATACAAAAAAAGGAAGCTAAGAATCCGTATAAAATAGTAATGTTGAGAGTAACTACGCATAACTCTTCTATTAACTCATCCATGTCCTATCCAACCCTCGATCGCGGGGTTCCACGGGCCACCCATTAACTAGTACATGACTCAGTTACCCCACGCGGTTCATTAATTTTAACAAGCCATGCTAATTTAACTGCCGTAAATACGAATGTCGGAAGAGGATTTTTTTATGTTCCTATTCTCCCTGCACGGACAGGGTTAATGGGCCTTTGAGTCCTCGTAATGAGAACCCTTTTGTTGATGACTTTCTAGTATTTTTTTTAAATCGCCCTTCAGTTATACCAGGTTGTGAATAGAATTATAACTACGATAATATGATACTACAGAGATATCTAAAGAGGCCTCGAAACAAGTTAAAAGTTTCATAAGTCATGGTTTGCTTAGCACAGGGCTTAGTTAGGTATCCTCATTCCTTGAGATTCGATTTAAAACTGCAAACTGTATTACGTATAAACATTATTTGTTTTATGTATTGTTATTAGATATACATTATAAGGCACAGCAACAGATCGCGATGCTTCACAGCATATTTATTTATTTTAATATTTAGTTTGTAACCATTTATATGTGGACCTAAAATTAACACATAATTTATTAGTACATCTACCTTTAATCATCATGTATAGTAAGTCAAATCATTAGCATTGGAGTGGTTATTTGATGAAGCATGTCAGTAATGGAAAGCCTTGTACGCTTTTATTGTTTGTATTTCTTTTTAATAAAGGACGACAGGTGACCGCTCACACGATCGCACAGTATAAATCGCCCGTGAGGTGACCTTGTGCTTTTATTAAAGCTATGCTTTCTGATCTGTGATGCAAAGCAACAGAGATTCGTATATACCTTTTAATTTAATATTTATACAAAAGCATTCTCAGCATTTTATATTCACATATACAACGCACCTTTAGTTTTTAAATATAGAAAGCGTGGAATGCTTTCCAATAGCTTGATAGTCGGTTCCAAGATATATCTATCTATCTATCTAAGTAGTTAAAAGTTGTAAGACCTATATATATATATATATATATATATATATATATAGGTCTTACAACTTTAAAGTGAAATAAATTTGGAATGATAGAAAAATGTTACCAATGTTTATAAATAGTTAGTTTTTAATAAAAATTACCAAGTTTAAATATTACTGTGTTTAATTTTAGGATTTAATGTAAAATCGCTACCTCTTTTGTTTTAAAAACAAGAAAGTCGCCTTACCGTCACGTTCCTCATTCAATATCAATCAGTACCAATAATGAAATCACCGTGTAGCGGTAGAACGATAAATCATTTTTTTACTCTGTAATCTTGTTTCAATTTTGTTTGTTTGCACAGAGCAATATCAAATTGTATTACGGAACCTTTTTATCTTTGTCATAAATGTTTACGTTCAGAATGGATTACTCTTGTGTTAGTGTAAAAACGCTCTGAACGTAGAGCTCTGTGCACGTTTCTTTGTGCTACACAATATACATAGCTTTTACCGCACACTATTGTATTTATTCGAGTAATGTCATTTGGAATGCAGAAATCATGAAGTTTATGAATGAACTAATAATTGACAATTCACTCGTAAGGTTCGCTTAAGACTACAAAAATGTACCTCATTTATATTGCTTTAACGAAAAGTCTGTTTTTTATTGTTACTGGCCGAATATAATTGAACAGAACATTTCAAGGAGTTTATATGTCTTAACAAATTCGAAGCCAATTATTACGTAAGAATTCTCAAATTTTACATCATTTTTAGGCAAAATCACATCATTTTCTATATTATGATCATTTTCAGACGGAAGTTGAACTCCAATAACCGCCGTAAAGATTGGCCCTTATCAGAACACAAAGTTAGCTGGAAGCGCCAACATAGTTGGGGCTGTACGCTCCTGAGTAAGTCAGTCACTGGAATTGCCAATATTTTTTGTCTGAAGAGTGAGGGTGCCCACATACCTAAGCAAATTCTTTCAGTACTAAAACAGTCCCTGTCTTCTTTTATTTGAAAGTGTAGGCCAAGCTACTTGCTAGCTCGTCTTCTAGCATGAAAAAGGAGTTCGCCTATCATCTCGAGATTAATTAGACATTTTTTTACTGTCACATTTAATTAGATTAGATATCGTGTCCCCGTATATAAATAAGCAAGTATTTCGTCCTGATTTTCCCATTCATGCGATGAATCGGCCAATTTAGCTAGCGGCCCCGTCTGACCTTTCCGATTGTGTGCTGGCACTTTTGTAACGCCTTTGAAAGACCTGACCGGCGACAAGAAATCTGTAGAAATATGTCTTAATAAACGGAAAGGATTTCGCAATAAAGGCTCTATTTATGCCGATTCGTTTCAGCTCGAATGTCAAAGACAATTCCAGACATAAATGCACAAGTAACGTGTTTCAGAAGAAACAAAATCGAGTGGGTATCATTTTTTGTGGTGACAAAGGAACAAGCGTTTCTTTTGATATTAAGTGACTGCTACCCATAGACATCTGTTGCAACAAGCTAATGAGTTACAAACGCGCCTACCTTTAATGGACAGAGGAAAGGATAAGCAGGAGAAAGGATATTTCCTTTTCCTATCCATGCATCCCCTTCCCTTCCCTATTGCGAACGAAAAAAGGCGAACGTGACGTCAGCGTCAATTACTATTGCTTTCCACCACATACCGGTGACCGTAAAATGTAAAGATTAAACTTTGTTTCTTAAAGACATCAGACTAATATATGAATTTGAATTTAGTTCTGTAATCGAAGTTAAGACTCACAATCTAACGTGCGCTGTAACTGCTAGACAATGTGGTCGTTGCTTTTGTGCTATGGCTTTTAATCAGATCACTACCAATAAAAGTTACGACAACAAATCATCACCTACAACCGCAAAAGATATATTTAAATTGAATGTATACCTAAAGTCAATCGGCATACGGTTTGTTTTGCAATAAAAAAGTATAGTAGTATTTTTATTTCGAACGTTCTCCGTTCAAATAGACAATATTTCGATCACGTGTGGAGCTCTTCCACTAAGTATATTAACCGCTTTTATTGCCCTCGTAAAACTTACCCCCCGCTTACCCCCTCTCCAACTCATCACACCCCCATTCTGTTAAGAGTACGCCCAAAAGAAAGCCATTTAAACAGACAATAAACTACCGGCTACGGCTTGACCGACTACCGTTTATATTTAACTTTGATTGAGTGACAAAACGCATAGCAATGTAAAAGCTTCAAAATCTTAACGGTTTAAGCATAGAGTGGCGTGTCTAGATCTGTCCATGCTATTTTATACTACAAGATTTTGCATTTAATGACTTAGTAAAAAAGGGCGATATAAAGACCACCCATAACCGACGAGCATGTATGCGTAGATGTATGAATGTGGAAGAAGCGAGAGAGGTGTGCCAGGATCGACCAAATGAAAATCCATGATCTCTGCCTACCCCTCTGTTACGGGCGTGTGCGCATATTTATTTAAGATTTTGTAATTCTTGTCATATAATTTTCAAATCTTGATAAAACTTAAAAGTACCTGTTTTATGTTAGAAAAGTTATTCAGTAAAACTACTATATATTATTATATATTCTATTGGTATATTAAAATATAATAATAATATTATTTATTTAATAAAACATTATTCCACACACGGCCATCTGATCCCAAACAGAGCTTGTACTATGGAAACCAGATAACTGATATTCTATATATTTTCTTTTGTAAATACATACATAAATAGATAATTACACCCAGACTCAGGACAAACAGATATGTTCACAATGTACACAAATGTTTCTCCAGGTTGGGAATTGAACCCACGGCCTGCGGCGTGAAAAGCAAGCTTAACTAGTAACTACGCCAACCGGCCGTCAAATATAAATATCCGCAACAATTAGTAAGAAGAAACTAATAGCAATCAACTGTCAAACGAAATGTCCATTTTGTACTATATCTTATGAGTAATAGCGTCAGATACCGGCCTACAACACGAGCAGCCCGGAAGGGTTCCGTAATCATCGTGATAATGGAGGCTTACATCGTTACGGCTCGCCCTAATTATCAGATAGTACATGGTATCTCATTAATGGCCGACGGTAAACGCTTTTTACAAGATTATTTTGAAGATTCATTATTATAACAGGGTAATTAGGACTATTACTGAGTCTTAATATATAGGCGAGGCTAAGTATTATTTTCATTTAAAAAGGTTGTAAAAAACCTGTTGATCTTTGGTAGACAGGCAATTTTTTATACTACAAGGGAGCAAACGAGCAGCGGGCTGCCTAAGTAATCACCGACACCCATGAACATTTTCAATACTAGATGAACTGCAGATTTTTGCCTGCCTTTAAAGAAAGGGTACGCTCTCTTCTTTGTTTGGAAATACCGATGACTATAGATCATGCCACAATGCGGTTGTGAGGAAAGGAAGTTATGCGAAGACCACGCGGTAGTGGAATACCGACCTAATGGTGATTTGGATGGAATTTGGAGCTCTGCCGTGTTGAGCGATGCCAAATCTTACGATACACTTTTTACATTCGATTAACTGTCAGATGTGTCCTTATGGCTATTCTGTTGTGCACTCGCGACCCGCCTCGGCTCCGCGCAAGTGCAGATACACGCAAATATTTTTTCACACACAACTTCGTACTGGCCTTTTACATAATTTTCAACAATAACGTCATATTTTAATCGATTCACATAAGATAATAAACATCCTTGTACGGAACGAATCACATTTCAGTGACGTTTTTCTTGTTTCTTTTTTACCTCTTTTAATTGTTCTCGCCTGATTAAGAAATACTTTTATCTAAACTTGTTGGTGTAAGAAAATGAATGTGAATTAAAGTAACACATGAAAGTAACCAGTTCATGTGAAAAGCTACATTTAGCCGTGTCAAAGGTCCAGCGAACAATAAGAAGAAAGAAACGTAAGTAATCGACACCTATGTACATATTTCCCGGATGACAGTAAAATTCCCAATAGTAATGATATCAAATAACAACGCCTTAACAAAATAAAACCAATAATACCTGATCATGAAATACCAGATGGGAGCTGGGCCAAATAAGGGGTGTTAGGGGTGCGGCTCTTCGATATATTACCAGGTTTTACGATGGTCGTAAACGGGCGCACAATATCGACAGTATTTTTGTATTCGATCGGAGCACTAGTAGGCAAGCGTTGTTGAGAAGCGTAGTCCACGAAATACACGATTATATTCCTTAACATTTAATAAAATGTATCCATGCTAATGAAAGATGCCATGAAGTACTCGTAACCGATGAACATGTACGCGTTGGGTAAATGTAGCCAGAGAGGTATACAAACACTAATCCCTGCTTTCCTCTTCCTAGGTTATAAGCGTAAGAGCTTACTTAGTTTATTTATATGTTCATATAAATGTGCAAAAAATGTTATCTTTAAACTAGATCACAAGTCGGCAGAATATAACAGTCTATTTCAGACGACATACAAACTAAACTCAAAGCATTCGTATTTTTCAAAGTCACGTCCTCAGCTCTGATCTTGACACAAAGTAAGACGCCGCTCGCAGTCTTATACAACAAATTCTATTTGAATGTATATAAATTCTTAGCTTTTAAATTGTTTTTCTTTTTCGCTTAATAATTCATTTCAACTAAAATGTAATTGATAAAGGATTTCCTGTTAAGATTTTCCCTACCGAGACTATTCTCATGTTAAATTTATCAGAACACAGATATTTGGTGTCCGATCTGGTCAGTGGCCATAGGGGAATGGCCAGATCCAAACATTATCCCATATGAATGGAATCGCAAGCTTAGTAAAAAGATAAGATGTATGCTGTCATTGTCGAACATAAAATGGTTATAGAATAGAAATAGATTATATAATCCTTGAAAATTGTCTTAAATAAAGAAAATCTGTGTCAAAACTTTCTTCACTCAAATAACAATTAGTATGTCATTTAAAAAAGCTCAAGGAATACAAGTTGCAATCTGTATAATTCAGCCATTACACGTATTACAGAGTAACGGTTTATTTAATAGCATGATCGAGGTAACCGTTGCTATCAACGTAAAACTGTTATGTCGCATGTCGTTAAGTTTCCAGACGCTATAAAAATCTCTGGTGTAGACTAGCCTTTGTAATAATCACCTATATTGAGCCAAGATAATGTTCCCCTTCATATACTATCGTAACCGTTTTCAAATCGTTACCCAAACATTGTAAAACTAACACTAGCTGGTTAAATTATGAGTCATATCTTAAGATAATATATATAACGTAATAAAGCGTAAAAGTTTGTTTGAACGCGCTTATCTCAGGAACTACGAATCGGATACAATAATTGCTTTTGGATTTAACAATCCAATTATTAATGAAGGTTAGCTTTAGAAGCAAATGTGGAACGACGCGGCGTGTAACACCGAGGGGCATAACTAGCTTCATCTCTTATACATTTTATAGGTACCAGTAAGATTTTGCATTGTTAGGACCGATGTTTCATCCATTGACGGCAATGGCTAAGAGTTGGTGTTCACAGGCTGGTTGTGTACAAGATTGCCGAGAGAAGTGACAACAAAAGTTGTAAGGCCCGACAATAATTCAAAAATAAATAAATAGTAGATAAATTATCGATAAAATTCAAAGCTGAATATAAGACAACTAATTAAAAAAAGTTCGTCGACACGGTTCCAAATTCAAATAAGCTCGTTGGTGGTGACGCAAGTTGAGCTCGTTGTTCACGCGAACTTACAAAGTTTTCCCCTTCCAAACATCTTCTATGGCGGCTAAAGGAGTTTTCACTTAAAAAACCGTGTCTAAACACAAAACTTCTTCCAAATCATTAGAGCTGTTGCCAATGTATACGAAACTTATTTATATACAAGAATTAAGCGCTTTATTATTTACAATTAGACGACACTGCTTGTCTAGTAATTTAGAAATGGTAAAACAAATGCATGTTCCTATGCTAGTGCCTGTCTGCCTGGTGGTCGTGGTTGGTTTTACTCGTGGATGATTTATTACTCTAAATTAATCTACGAGCCGAGAACGGTTCGACCTTCGTCATTTTATAAGACCTGAGATTGTCTGTACGTGTCCCTAATATAGATAAAAACGATCTCCGAATAAGAAGTTTGGATTAAGCTAGCTTTGAATGTTATCATAAATAGCTGTTTTAATAATTTCAAAAACTTCTTAAAACAAACACAAGTGCTGTAGATAAAACCCTTCAACAGAATCCCTTGAATGTAATCTCTAGAATCCCTAATTCAATAAGCCCTTGCACGCTTGTTATTCTCTCCTTACGTGATAAAACATGTCTATGACGGGACGCCGTGTTTGCCAAACACAGAGATTACGCCAACAAACAGTGGCGAATATGCTCCGCAAACATCGAGCGCATATTGTGTGTGTATACAGAGTAGAGAATCGTATGCGAACCGAAGAAAAGCCTTGTAACTTAACGTAGAAGTATGAAAACTAGAAGTGCATTGATTCGTTACGAAATATAATCCTTCGTCATCAGCCAAAAGCGTCAGGAAAGTCGGGCAATATCCCAACATGTCGCTTTTCTTATTCCTTTCTTCTAGAAAGAGATGAAACATTACCCTACAATTGACCATTGAGCGACCTTGGGTCTTTTTGCGATGCCCATTGTGAGGGGCCAAGTATACATATAAAAGTATCGTCAGTCCGTTGTAGGATGTAATCGCGGGTACATTTAAGTTTGTTCCATTGTGACCTCTTACAGCCAAAACGGCTTGACCGATTTTAAAGGGCGAGGTGTTATTCAATTCGTATTCTTCACCTAAGTCATAAGTTGGGTTTATTGTTTTTTTTTAATTAACTATTGCTTGCTCATAGAACGAATGAGAGATGATGTTCAACTAGTCATATGAGAAACAAATAAAAAATCAAGATTACTTGTTTTCTTGTATAAGAACTTATTTAGTTAATTTAACTCCAATGATACGTGCCACTTCTAGTAGCTCTATAGCTACCTAACGACTCGTAAAATCTCGAACAACCTACGCAACAAGAGAATTGTAAATAAGGCTCAACACCATTCCGAAGCCAAACCGCCCTTCATCTCAGTTCCTAGGGAGTTGTTTCTGAAAATATTACGAACCCAGAAACAGGCAAGCCAAGTAAAACACAATCGGCAAAATCCAATCTTCTCATTTTACACGAAAACCAATGCTAGTAAAATAAACTGTTTCGGCACTGAGCTAGTGATGTGACTTTGTTCACTTTATGGATTTCCTTTAGTCTTCAAAATTCTTAGCCAGTTGCGCAGTGTGTCATAAAATTTACTACAAAATTAAGTTGTTTTCAACGTTTATCTTACAAAGCAAGACAGCAACATTGTAACTTTGAAATATAATTTGATTCCGCGCACGGGTATCCGTTTTAAAGCGTTCGTTGCAACATACGTGAGGAACATTGTAGTCGTAGCGACGTATTAACTTTGTTATAATGATGTATGTATCGAAAAATGTTGCATTACAAAATAAAAAAGGGCCAAGGGCGAGTTGGACTCGCGTGCGAAGGGTTCCATAAACTGGCAAAAAAACAATTGAATTTTAATTTAATTACAGTTCATGGGCGGCGGTGGTCACTTAACATTATGCTAACAAATGCCCTTTGCCCCCATCTCCTATATAAAAGAAAAAACAGTGAAATTAGAGCATGTTGATAGGATGAATGAAGGGAGAGTCGCAGCGTTGGTACTTCCAAAGAGAACTTATATCGATCAGATTATATATAGATATAGAGGTCAGACGAGCATGTGGAAGAAGAAGCGAGAGAAATGTGCCAGAAAAAAAGCGTACGCTACCGAGCAGTACCACGGCTATAAAGTCAATAAATAATTATTTTAACATACAATACGAGTGTCGTCTGCGAGGTGCTTTATAGAAAAAACCTGTCCGAGGTCCCACGTGCCGGTCAGCTATTACCTCACAATCAATGCTGCGTAACAGATTGTATTATGTCAGAGAAAATAGTTGAGTGCTGACATTGGCATTACTTAGTGAAAGTACCAGCTATACGGCAATGGAAAAACAACTCTATACTATGGTGTTCAAGTTTTTAATTCTTTGCACCGCATAGTATGTCACAAGTGATAGCGGCCATTATTTTTCTCTTGTTTTTAGTGATGTCACGTATCGACTGAATCGATAATTTTTCTTAACGGTATAGAAAACGATTGTTGAGTTGTTTTTATTAGGATTTAGGTAATTTCTTGGGATAAATACAATGGTCGTGTTATGTTGCCGACCGATTACGAACTTTTTCAGTTTATAATCAGATTATAAATTATAAACTGTCAGCAAAATTATGAACTGAACGAATCGTTTATACATACGTACGTACGAACGTATCAAGTAAACTGCTTTCATGTAATTAAAATCAATATGTCGTCATCGATTACATTCCTAATTACGCTTAAGGCGGTAAAAATCGATTTCTCATCGATTTGTCACAGCTAGTGCTCACGCGCGCAACACACATCCATTTCCTACACGTGTCAGGTGCACAATGTTACGTAACAGTGTAGTCAATGTATCGTGACACAGCTAATTCATTTCGTGGTTGAGATTATCGATAATCCCTGTATTTTTAATAATTAAAAAATAATGTTTTAGTGACAGTCTACCTAACCAAAATTGTTAAGTCCTACTGGCAAAATTAAAATTCTTTAAAAATTATGGCGGTTGAGAAAGGAAACAATTGCTAGACGAATTGCTTATTACAACAGAATTTCTTACATCTATAATAATATAACTTGACTGCATTTTTGTTGTGTGAAATTTGATAGTCTGTTCCGAATAAACTCAAAAACTTCTTAAACAATTTTTAAATTTCTACGACCAATAGAGCACTTTTATCAGCGAGGAATCGTTGAAATATTTTTTGATTTTACTTTCCCGAGCGATGCTGAGAGGGGAAGCTAGGTGCAAATTTAATGGTGAGTTTCATGGTATAAGGATCATTAATCCTCATCACTTGAAACGCAGTAAAGATATAATCGAGTTCGATTTAACATCTACATAAACCTGACCACTAGAATCGCCAACGACGGGTTACGAAAGGATTCAACCTGTTTTATTTTTTAAGATTTAATAGTGTCAACCCCAGATTTAGTTCGGAAACGCACTAGTGGTTTGTCAATGTGCATATTATCTGACATATAAGGTTCTTATCAAATCACATATGAGGTTCTATATTTCATATGTCATATCTTACCACTGCAGGTACTTCACCCGGTACGAGTTTTTCGATGATGATAATTCCCCAATCGAAAAAGTTACAGCTGCCAAAAAAGTTACAGCTCTTATAATTGATTCTTTCATACATATGCATCCAAAAAATAAAAGTTTACTGTACAGTCTGTATTTATTTTATTTTTTCTACCGAGGCCACTAAATTATTTATATTATAAAATGGGTAATACGTAAACATCTAAATGTTTACATACAGATACAGATTGAATGATTACGCTATCTTGCTTCAAATTTGTACGTAATTCAATTTAATATAATTTAGGCGTCGTTACAGGTCTATCTAGTGTATGTAATCCGAATGAAGATTTGCCTTTGAAATGGTTTATTTTGACATTTATTTCATTATCAGTGTTAACACCTTAAACTTCGCCTTATGCTACTAAAACATCTACACTACATACAAAATTAGCGATTGGATCGTTGAACTAGTCAAGAATTGAGCAAGATAAGATTGGACCGTGGTATTATCTTAAGTTCGAAGAGGACAAAGACACGAAAATGTATTTATCTTATTTCAAACCCATTATTTGAATTGCGCGGAAACAATTTTCGTTTAAAAAAATATAACACAAAAACAATCGCAGATGTTATTGACTCGTCGTTTAGTTCCGCCGTCGAGTATTGTTCGTTAAAAGAGACTGGTCACTTGACCTTAGTGTTAGTTATTTTCTTTGTTTAAGTTTTTTGTTCTTCGATATAAATGAGAATCTTAAATGGTTTGGAGTTGATCCTTGTTTTTCATTTTTATATTGACGTCATCGCCTAGTTAAGAAGACAACATACGATATACCGATCATAGGTTCGGTTCTAAGCTAGATAAACGAGTTACTATTTCAAATGTTGATTCTTCTGAATTTACATAATTAGTGAAGACGCAACGAAAACATATGTGATAGATGTAGGTTTAAGTAGAGGGCAAGCTTTACTTGAATTACAAAATATTTTTTAATTAATCAACACAGTTGATATGTTAACAAAAATATACTAGTTATTTGTCAAATTATCATCTCAAAATTGTTAAATTTCCAGTGATAAATAATCATTAAAAACTATGTACTAGTCACTATTTTTTGCAGATGCCTTACTTTTTCATCTTGGATGTTTTAGTGCCATATACAATATCTACGTGTTACTGTCTACAGTTGTTCATAACTTGACAGTCAGGATGAAAAAGTAAACTAACCTCTAAATAATGAAAATTAGTCATACAATTTTTAACCGATCTTTATGTTTAATTGCAATCTGGTTTTAAAACTGTATGACTATATTGAAAATTTCCTCGTGCTGCAAGGCTCAGCGACTTTGCGACGACTTTGCGACGACTTTACATAGATAACTTATATAACAGGCTTCCGCGCGGACATAGAGCTTAGACGCCAACTTTTATGTCCCATATTTACGTCTTCAGCAATCATTGTAATATTTAATCATATAGCCTAGTTTTTGAGCATAGAGTATATGTAGAGTTTGTAGTATATATATATATATATATATATATATATATAGAGTCAACTTCAGACAAGAAGAAGCGGCGACTTTTACAGCTGTCCATATTCTTACGGAAATGGGTCAAGAATTTTCGTACAGTTCAATCACCGCTAACTTAGCCCACTGTGGTACGTAACGTTTATTTATAGATTTGAATGGAAAATCTCTGTTACTCGCCATCGAATTATTGTTTTCGAACGTGAATGTTACGCGTTAGCTCATAAGGTTTATGCTTGGAAACGTTACGTGTTTGTGTTAGGTTTCTGATTCATAGGTTCATAACGAAACGCAGTATTCGAAAGCGTAATTCCACTTTAGACGCAATATTAAACACAGCACGAGTAATATTTATTTACTTGACATCCATCATTTTTAATGCGAAAGTAACTTCACCTGTTTGTTATGCTTTCACTACAAAACCTAACTAACTAAAAACTGAGTAGTAGTTTCGATAAATTTTGGGTTGGAAATACATATCATTAATTTAGCACCTTGTAAATAAATATAAATCTCTCCGACATGATGATAAAATTTCCGTAGAATATTGATCGTTTACAACGACATGGATTTATACGTACGAAATTAAAATGGTGTATTTACAAAGGACGTGCATGTGAAAATAAAAATGACAACATTTAATTTTATTTCTAGCCGTCGCCTGAAGGAAGTGAAGGCCATCCCTCAATTTATTTTCGCCCCGGGGGACGGAGGGCTGCGTCTGACTCCGACGTTTAAATTAGGCTGAATTCAGTTACCTTTTTTTAATCCAAATGCATTTACGCGTTATTTTAGTCAATGTTTGTGCTTGATGGTTTATTAGAATATTCGAATCGCGAATTCGAATTCATGTCTTTATGTTTAGCAGTACATACTATTGATGTAGGTCTAACGTTCTCTTTAAAATAAAAAAAAAGTATTGTAATAATTGCTTTGTGAGTTGCTTTCGCCATTACAGAAAATTTCATTTTCTAACCTCACAATTTTTAAATACGCAAAAACATTTGATTCTAATAATGGTTCGGTGTAAAAATAAATTACATAAATAATGTGGTTTATTTTTCACTCAACAAAAATATCGTATTCACGTTGTCTGGTATGGTAATAAACTAACCTCAAAGGATCAATTCACAGCGTACCCTCGAAACAGTTAAGCCGAATAAATGTTCGCGTCAATAATACCTGAAACAAGAACAAATTCCTCGTTAATATTCATTAAAAAAGCACAAGTCAAAAGAACCGCTACAGCTATACGTTATTGTTAAACAAATTATTACGTACTCTCGTAATTTTTTCCCGCCACAAAATTTAACGTTATTTTCTCGTTATAACGCGTTATTTATCGCAGCTTCTGTATAGTCTGTATTCATTTATGACGCAATGCAAGGGGTACTTTGGGTGAAGGATGATATATGGTGAGTTTTTTTCGTTTACTGTTAAATGTTTATAACGGCTTATGACCAAAAACAGATTTATATACTGTAATTATGGCTTCAACATCTTTTTTTGTCTTTCTTCTCTATGAAATAACTGAGATGACAATATGTTTTGTGTCGACGTTTTCGGCAGTGTAAGCCCACCGCTTAGTGTCAACTCCAGTGTCCTTAATAATAATACAATCGTATAACAATAAACGCATCAAAATAACAATCCTCGAGGAACAATTAATTCGTGCATCGATCACAGCCGGACATGTCCTGTGATACAATTCAAACAATAGACCAGAACAAAAGCGCGTCGTGACGCACGGACACCGTACAATTAATACATAATTACGGTGTGTATTCGTCGGAATCACGACACGAATACGTTCAAGCTGCTAACTTATAGCAGCATTAATAAGTCATGGCCGGATCGATGAACTGGAAAAGATATTATCATTTTCCCCAAACTCTATTTTTTTATATCAAATCGTCGTGGTGACTGCATAATTACAGTAGTCAATAGTGGCTGAAGTATAACACATTTTACATGTATAATACATAGCAAATGTAACTCATAAGTATGTTTTAGGAGTTGCATGTGTCTTTGTCCTTTAAATACGGGTTCTCTCGCAGCTTACTTGATATTAAGTGATCACCCCAACATTTGCGAGAGTTAGGTCGATTACACGATTCCAGCCTTTGAGAGAGAAAAAAACAGTGAGTGATAAAGGGGAGTAGGAAGGATTGACAAGGCGACGTGGCTTGCAGCAAACATTCTTTTATAGAACAACTTTAGTGTAAAAGATTTTGCTTCTGCTGGCTCTACCTCTGGGCAAATCTTCCGTTTCATTTAGTTCAATAGCCTAGATGGAACCAATAGTTCCATTCTAGTCGTCTCAACTATTGGACGCTAGCTTGGCTCGGTGAATCTTGTATGAAATACTTACGCTAAGTCAGTGTGTTGTGTACCTATTCTTGTACAGGCATGATTTTTTATTATCTAAGCGTCTTCATCACATTATGTCAGCTAGTTACTAGAAACTCTTTTAAAAACAGTACACAAAACTTCTGTATAACATTTGTTCGTGCACGAGTTTCGACACGTGGCGTATCGTATATAGGTGTGTGTTTTGCATCAGACAGTTTCCAACAGACATAAATCAAGTAAGTTGCCCGCAGATGCCGGTAACGAGTTGAGACGGCTCTATGTTTTATTATAAAACGTCTTTATTTAACATTTACCCCCTAAAATTCTTACTCGATGTTCAACTGGGGAGATACACTTAACTAAAGTTGCTAGAGAGTTCTCCATGGCATTAGTGTGCGTGACGGCTTAATTTAATTATAATTAACTGATAACAGAACCAAGTTTAAATTAATTTCCGTAATAAGAGACTAAACTTACTTGCTGACTGACTAAGACTTGTGTTTAATTCATAAAGAGACATTTTTAGCTTAAAGTCTACAAAACATTTTTTTTGCAAACTTTTTCTCGTGTCCATAAGAAGCCTTACCTTCAAACCCCAACCCCGTCTGCCATGCTCTTAAATTGCAATAACATAAAAGATTGAAGACTTTCTCTCCCCCACAATCAAGCATTCACACAGAAAGCCCTTCGACCCTTTCCCGTGAGTCCATTTGTTTTATGTATTCGCCCCTGTCTTGTCAATTTAGTTGCGTTATCCTTCAAATTGCCCGATAGTAAATGTTCAGATATTTATAAAGTGAAATTGGGTTATTTCTATTTAGCTTTGGTTTTACTGTGTACTAAAGTAATTGTTTAGAAATTTAATAAAAACTTCCGGTGAAAGCATGTTAAGCGAGATCATGTTAATAATGTGTTATTACATTACGTGGAAATATGGTGTCAAATGGTAAAAAAGTAACGTTTGCAGTGGTAGAGTTCGCAATAACAACGTAGTTGCACGAACGGTTTGGCTCGACTGGTATACAACGATCTCACAGAAGACAGGCGTGAAGATGTATGCTTCTACGTTTCGTTTGATGAGTGAGGTGCCGGTGGATAAATTTCAGTTCATAATTTTTGCATCCTTTCCTAAAAATGGTAGGAAGAGGAGAGGAAGAGGATTGGACACAACTAATGTACTTATAATTTCAATTGGTGTCGGTAAACTAAAATGCATTTTTTTTCTATCCAACTTTTTACCAACAGGATTTAGGTTTACTCATCAAATATCTCATACCCTAAGAACTTTATTTAATTTCAGAAAGTCTTGTTTCACTTTTGCATTTTAAAAAGAAATGACTAAGCAATGAATTTAATACAAATTTTAATGTCAACTTAACTGACTGTAAGCATGATTAATGTGAACGAAATGTCGCCTTCAAGTGCACATGTTAGTTAAGTTATTATACAGGGTGCTCCGAAAACATTTCGACGAGTTTATTCAAAAGGAAAATTGTATTTTGGAACAAGCTATTCTTGTGAAATACTCTTGTATTTGACTCGTAGCAGAACTTTTGTTCGTGAACTGGGACATAGTAAACACACCTCTGATTCCTGCAGTATGTGAACTGCGAAATGTAATGTTTGCATAAACAGTTCCTTGTTTATAACTTTATATATTATTTTATGAATGGATTGGATACTTTGGGAAATGATTATGGAAGAAATGTTCGACCGAGCTTCTCTGTTATTTGTATTTTGTAAGATCATGTTTTTTCCGGAAAAGATATTTATGTTATAGCGCCATGTCACGGAGTTTTAGGAATAACAGCCTGTTTATATTGTTGTCAATGGATAATAGCCTACTATCATCCATTGATAACAATTCAACCATAAAAGATAGCGCTCTAAGAATTAGTTATGTAGGTGTCTAACTATTGAAGAGAGTTCAATTATCACCACGGCAATTTTCATAATTCAACAAAATTCTTTACAATGTATCTAATCTATTTCCAACGAAGACATTTCAACAACAATAAATGTAGATCGAGTGATAAAAGTCAGCACTTAAAGTATTTTTCTCAGATTGAATACACATAGCCGCCTATCAAAAATGTTCAAAGGCAATTAGTTAATATATAACAAACTAGATGTGGTTAACATAATGTTCTTTGAGAAGTACTTTGACTGTACAGTTTATGGAAAGATTTTACTTACCTTTAAGTAAACGTCGTTGAATTAATAAGTTAAATAAGATTAAAGTTTATCATTGTTGTGGTATGTATACTCTGTGGTAGGGGCCGCTTTGTCAGTCTCACAGCAACCCCCGTAAGGTGCAGGAGGCGAATTAGTGCTAGTATTTACTTGATGTTAATAACAAATAGTTGTATATTTTATAGACACGCGGATCATAATGATATTATATTTTTTTATACCTATGAATAAAACGATAATGACGCTTATGACGATATTTGTGTAATTGTATGAAACAATTCAATCTTCATCTTTTTGGAAAATATATTGAATACTATACTTTTCTTTCAATTTTTCAATACACGAAAGATCGCTTAATTTTTTAGTGAACACAGTATAGTTTAAAGTTTGTTGAATTATAACAACAATAAAATAATATGGACTGGAATTAATGAAATCACCGAGTTCAAATATTCTGAAAATTTGTGAGAGAATTTGTTTGATACATTATTAGTGGTTCGTCGCTCGGGCCGTCTCGAGGTCGTACGTAAACTTTGGACATTCACACCGAAGCGTATTGTATTGCGGACAAAGTAATCCAGCGTACTACTCGATCTTTCTCTCATGTAAAAGAGTAATAAGCCTCATGATATTGCGTTCTTGTACTGTGTACAAATACT
The DNA here is from genome assembly GCA_029849275.1 of Papilio elwesi. NCBI lineage: Eukaryota > Metazoa > Arthropoda > Insecta > Lepidoptera > Papilionidae > Papilio > Papilio elwesi. The sequence goes on along the minus strand of CM056708.1, from coordinate 6,930,960 downwards.
CAACAGGAACAAAGTATAGCGTCGTCGCTCAATGTAGAAACAATATTGCATGCGGGTAGGTGTGACACGAGTGACAGGGGATAACATTCCCCTGGCAGGTCATGTTGTGCGGTGGCGTAGTTTAGGCATTCTGCGCTCTTCATCTTTGCTATTTAAGTAAAGACAATGTCGTGTAATGATTTAGAAACACCTAAGTCGAACAATGCATAATTCACTACTAATAAAGAGGTTTCTTTTTAAACTTTTTGAAACCCTTAAAATTAAAAAATTATTAACATATAATTTTTCATCATTAGAAAGTTAGTTTATCTATGAGTACAACGTAGCTACAACCTTTTTATTATTAACGTGTAATATTGAAATTTACCCAGGGGACGCCGGACACAAATAGCTTTCAGCCTAAATTCGCCTGGTAATCGTTTGTAGGCCCCGAGAGGACTATCGTATACGTAACATGATCTTCTAACAGTGTTACGCAATGGTCTGAGATAAGGTTTATATTTATATACATTACGTATCGTAATAATTCCGATGTTTTTCTCGCTCTAAGCTGTGTTTGCTACAGCACGGGTGAATGTTCTCTTGGTAAGGCAAGGTCGAGATCTATTGATTCGTTTGGAATCCGTACAGTCATGCTACCCGGTACTGTTTAGGTTTTTAACAAAAATATACATACGGATTCATATTCAAAAATGTGCATACTTTTCAGCCAATTGGCGGGATTGATGATTGTATATGGACAGAAAGAAAAACAATTTTATCACAACGGGCTTAGTACAAATCTCTGTAAGGAATGTATTCATTGATATGAAGACATGTTCAAAGAAAGCAGACCCGGCTTGTCCTCGGCTCAATGAAGACGCGAGCTTGGCCGCGAGCCAACCATGCGGCGTTACTACGAATTGTCAACATGTCAACCTGAAGCGAATATTTATTTTTATAAGTTACGACTGCTGTGACACACGGATATAAAGTGTGACGGACTTTTCCTTAATTGTATTTTTTTTAATGAACACTGCTATAGCCGAGGTAGGCGCTATTTGGTAGGATATAAATCTTATCGTTTGAACAATATGCTCAACACGCGACAGCAACATAGTTATTTGAATTTTAAACAGTTTCGATGAACTTTTTTTCATTTATTTTTGGATAAACAAAAATAAATAGCATTACATATAGCATACTAGCAGCCCGCCCCGCTACCTGTGCCTTTTTAAAAAAAATGAAAAATTATAATTAAAAAAATAATCAGCAGGGATTATGTAGGATTCTAATGGTAAAATAATTTTTCATTTTAGGCCAGTAGTTTCAGAGCGTATTTAATGCAAACAAACAATCAAATCTTTCCTCTTTTTAATATTAGTGTAGATAAGCATATTGTGTAGCATTATAAGAGAAAAGTGAATGTTATGACTAGGATTGAGAAATATACGCTTCGGTGGTTCGGGCATGTTGAAAGGATGAATGAAGAGAGATCGGAACACAATTAATGTTGCAAAAGTGAGTGGCAGTGTTGATAGGGACCTAGGATACGATACTACGATATAACACTGAAACTTCTTACAATAGTTATTAACCAAATTGTTAAACCGAGAGTAACATTAACAACTCTTATATATAATTACGTCTATTATTTTGTTAGAAATCGGTTATTTTTGAACTACTAGACAATTGCAATATTAATTTGACTTTAGGTACACAGTAACACGTCCCACTGGAGATCCCGGAGCCCCCAGAAACGCACCCGAAGATGGCCACCGAGGGGGTTTTAGTGAACCTCACATAACCCTGTCTTCCTATCTTGAATAAGATTTCCCCGCCGAAACCAAAAAAGGTACACAACAAACAAGTAATTTGGTACAACCGAAGTGATGATTGTGTCATTTCTTTCTATAAATATAAAAACATTCCCAAAAAAACCTTAATAAGATAGGTGTTGTTAAGTCATGTCTGATAAAAAAACATTGTTTAGCAACTGATAGAGCAATTGTTTAATTAGTCACATAGGTAGGTAGGTAAATAGGAAGTAGTAGTGCCTAATGAAAATGTGTGTTAAGTATGTAACTAATGAAAATGCGAAACTAAAACTTGTGAAAATGACGTCAGACTATTTATAAATTTTTCTATCCCCTCCAATACAATTATGTTCATTAAATAATAAACTTTGTTTAATTAAAAGCATTGCTATTTCTATGGAAGCTGTCCGAACTAATAAGGCGTGTGTAAGGTGATATCTAAATTGACTTCAGTTAATTTATTTTTACATCGCGTCGTGTTTGTCAACAAGTCTCCAACAACATTCGGCACGCTGCCTCCGGGTAGATGTCGCTATTGTATGTTCCTCTGCGTGGGTACTTAGAGAAACATTTTTTTATATTGTAACATACATAAAAAAAAAAATTACATACAAAAGTTTTGAGTGATTTTTGTAATTCGTTTTTGGCTCAATTTTTTTTTCGATTTCGTTGAAGAATAATCCTTATTAGTCAAAATAAGATCACTATTGGACGTAGACCTACCCCGAGGATAGCTTTAAAGATCTGATTCTACCCGCTCGCCCGTTCTACCAGTGAACTCCTGCAACCCTCGCGTAATCGACGGTCCATCTTGCATTCTGCGTCGTGCTGTATATGGCTGTCATCCTAAATCCATTAGGGTATGGAGATTATATTTGTCGAATATAACAGAAATTCAATGGACTTGCATTGGTCTTTTATAGTGGGTAGAGTATCAGACTACAATATTCTAGTAACGTTGCTTTAGGAACAAGACGCTTAGCCTAATACTGGTTAAGAGTAACTGAGGTCAAATCGTAACTTCGCGGCGGACACCAGCCAAGGTCATAGGTTACTGAGAGTAAACTTTGTATGGACAGTTACTCAATGCAGGCTTTAGCATTCCGATTTTAGGGTAAGCGAAAGGGCCGAGCCGATCAAGATCGGTAGCTACTCGGTTTACTTCAACTACAAAAACACTACGCGATTATAATCACTCGTATAAAGGAACCCACGACAGTTGAGTCAGTACGCCTTAATTAGCAACATTCCTCCTTGAACTACAATATTGTCGTAGTGTTGTGTAAATTGATACACGAACAATGGGCAATAATTAGTAGCACAAAACAAGTGGGTTGAATATAAATAAACATATTGACCTGGTTAATGACTTGTATTGAAGTTTTATAGGCAGGTTTGAAAGAACTTGCAACTGCATGACGGTGTCGATGATAGTTTAGCATTAATGATAAACATGATTTTTTTTAATCTTGCTTAGAATCATATCCACTTAATTCTGCTATTTTTGTATATTAATTTTCTATCGTTGTACCTATTAGCAAAGTGTTTTTATATAAGCAAGCACTTAATTTAATCCACGGCAGAAACATAGTAAGGCCAAAGCTTGGAAACAGTAATGTCATACTGGTATTCAGAAGCAGCTGTATTTTATATGAAGTACATACAAACACGCCAACAAAATTTAACAGTAGTAGAGTCCGCGACAATAACATTTATTATACGAACGGCCCGGACCGATGAAATACCTGGACTGAGAAGACAGGCGTGAAGTAGAATTATTCCTGCGTTTAGTACAATGAGTCTGGTGCCGAAGGCCTAACCCTGGTGATTTTCCCTTTTCTTTCCTATTCTAAAAAGATAAGGATGGGAAAGAGAAGACGATCAGATGGAGTAGGGATTGATAGGAAATATATTTTCCTGTTTAGACCCTCCTCTGTCCATTAAAAGTTGGCAACGCATCTGCGACTTGTGTGCAACCAAGTGCTCGTTTGCATTCTTCTTTTATTAAAAACAATCCAACTTAAGAAAAGTGTTTTAAAATTATTAATGAATATATAAACTTAAATACATCCACAATGAGACTACAATAGACTCAAATAAATACTAAAGAAAGGCGATACAAATCTATCCACCCTTCTGGGTCACGGGCGTGAGTTCATATTTAGACTATGTATTTTAATATATAAATGCAATTTATTTTATTAATGATTTAATTTAACATTGTACATATATGATTTCTTTTGATAATACTCTCTTTCGAATTACATCTCATTGTAAATATAAAATTTTAATTAATAGAGCTCGTGTAGGAACACGCGAGTCTGTGCGCCGACTGTGAGACGCTGGAATGTAATAATTTATTTTTATTAATCAAAAGAATCTTCCACATCAAGAGAAGTGTTATAAAAATATAGAGCACGAATATAAAACGTCATTTTGTTATACAATTTAAATTGCTCATTGACACAGTTATTTTCAAAATTTTAATATTTATCGTAATTATAAATATTATTTAATAATAGTACATTAGTGATTACGCATAGGTATCTAGCCAGGCTCAAGTTTTTCTAATTTTTATCAACAGTAAATGTCTTGTAAATACTGTAAAACCTCTAAACATCAATTTTCAACCAAATTGTCTTGTTTAGCATATCTCTTGTTGATCGAGTTCCTAATATGGAAATTCGACAAAGGACGCGTGTGTTTGATGTAGGTTTATAGGATCGTATTCCGAAACTCAATTGGGGGTGGACACTTGGCAGACGGACTTAGGGCAGGTGGACTAAGGTGGTAGCAGTGTGGTGGCCTCGGGAAGCAAAAAGAACAGTTGGCAGGTCACCAGCCAAATGGGTGGATGACATCGTTAGGATGTAGGACTGTGGATTATCTAATCCACAGTCTAATCCACACTCTTTTCTTTTTTGCGCCAAGATTGGCGTGACAGATCCAGGCTGATTTGATGATATAATAGTTTTATCCTATGTATGATACATTTGAGCTCTGAAAAGATTAGTAAGTACCAGTGTTTGATATCTCTGCCTGTACCAACGGAGTTAAGAGTCGTGAAAGATTGTGTTTAGTTTGTAAATAAATAATTTCAAATCCGTATAATTAGTAAGAGATTAGATATTAGATTCATACTTCTTTATATGATTTTTAATGTCATTTTTAAAATTTTATAAAATGGATAAGAGTAATCTAAATAAATATAATTATTTTTGTACTCGACTGTACCATCGTGAAGATGTAACATCGCGCCCATATAGGTCAGCACAGTTGACAGGGCCTTGCAATCCATACATTGCCTGTTTGACTCATATCGGCCGACCTATTTACAACATAACAAGCTCTTTATGTTTCCTTGTTTTCAATTACATAACATACAACCGTTTTGCGACGTCGGCGTTCCAATTAAAAACGTGTAACTAGCATACAGCTGTTTGTTAAATGCTTGTTAGAGCATTAATTTCATTATAAATTTACTTTCAGCGGAAACATACGCGATGTACAACGAGTGCTTTTGTAGTAGTACTAACATTTACTACCTGCTAAAAAAACTTGCTTGTAAAAACTGCCTAATGAAGAAAGGGCCGTGTAAATAAATTTAACGACTTTTATAACCTTAAAAAATTCTAAAATGGCTACTATTATTTCAAGCTTCGAACTCAGTACCGAAGCCAATTAACTAGATGGTTATTCACTGAGATTTTTCCATACTAATTGCGCTCTTAAAAGACATAACACCACGATCGGTCAATGTCCTATTATAACGAGGTGTCTATGCGCTGTTCCGTACGTGATTATTCTAAATCACAACGCGGGCAACAAAAAAAAACAATTCTTTCGTAGTAGCCATTTGACAAATGTACGTAATATTCTCCCTTGCTCGTTGTAATGACTTGGTAACACTATCGTACGTGTAAAGTCGCGCGCGACTTTCAGCGGATTAATTAGCGTAGCGATTTAGTCAGACAAAACTGATTGTTATTATAGATTAGATTTGATTGAACCTTAAAGTGTTTGTTATCTCTGTTATCTCTAAAATAATCTTTAAAATAATAATTATATATATATAATACTACTAATATTAATAAAGTTGTAAAATCAAATCCCAAAAGCAGGTCTTCTTGTAAATCCAAATGCAAGCTTTGATCATCAGCTTATTTGTTTTGTTCGATGTTTATGGTATAAAAACACTAATTTTCTATTTACTTGTATTTTAATGGGATTGTAAAATGGAAATGTAAAATAATTCTGATTGGGGATGAAATGCCGAAAATGTTTTCTCCATCCGCTTTCACTTGGCCGCACGACAACACATTTCCTGTTTCACAACAGCCAGTGGGGTGGAAGTCGCCAGTCACGGCATTCTATCACATCTCACCTAACGCGCTGTCGACGGTAATACGGTCATTTTTTTCCAAAGAATCCTTTACGGGTGGTAAAAAAATAAAATACATAAATTGCGTTATTATTTAATATGAATCATGGATCATCAACAAACAATAGGACATACATATGTAGCGCTTCAAACGATATCTACTAAATAATAAAAAAAAACAGTCAGTCATAAGGACTGCCGACAGAAGTGAAAACTCAAAGCAAGCTTAACAATTGTTGAATAATAAAAAATCAACGAAAAATCTATTGTATCTTAACAATAAAATTTTAAAAAAAGTTTGTCGAAACTGTTCCTAATTCAAAAAACTTCCGACCGGCTCGCTCGATCACACTTTCCGTAAGGCGATCGTCGAGCATTCACCAGCTACCACTTACTCCCCAAGTCAAGCGTGCTTAAAAAAGTTTTAACTTCAAAAATTGATAGTTAAACTAAGCATGGTACGCTAGTAGCGTCTGAGATTGTATCTTTACCGATCACTCTGCACCGGTTGTGCAAAGGTATCCTATCCTATCCATATATATGTAACAATTCAGATGAGTGCAAAGGATGGCTCCTGACAGCCAGCGCTGGGACGGCTTAGTCCGTCCCATACGCTGCTCTGTCTACCTTTAGCCACACTTTTATTCTAACTATTGTTGTTGTAAGTCTGCGCATTTTTTCTCACCGTGAGGCAATAAATGTGAATCTTTATTTTATAAAAGTCATTGGTCTGCTAATGGTTTTATTACATTTGCAAAGAATTAATATGATCTTGTAAGTCGTTACCGCTTTTAATTTGGACCACAGACTTAGGATTTGTTGCGTAAATTATAACAGAAAATTATATAGCGTCACGTAAACGTATCTGTTGTATGTAATTAAGCGATAAACCACAGGGCGTCGCAGCGTGATGCCGTTTATAGTGTGAAGCTTTTGACGTGCAATGAAACGGAGAATGTAGAAAAAAACTCCATTGTATTTGTAGCAGATTTGTTGAAACCCTGCTTTAATAGTTAGTAAAAACACTAACTCAAACCAATGATATCTACAGTACTTTATTATCATCTTTCTGACTTTCCATCTATCCGGGGTCGGCACAGATGTCCTCCTCTTCCATATCCCTGTATCAGCCTTCATATCTGTACGCATATCTTCTTTCACACAATCCATCCATACTTTCTTCGGTCTTCCTCTGTAACTATCCACGTTCACTCTCATTGATCTCTTCGTCCTTCATCCCATCGCATAGCATGCCCATACCAAGCAACCCTCTTGCTCCTCACTTTCTCTGTCACTGGCGCAACTTTCAATAATACTAATCTACAATGATGTTTATATTTACTATTTGTAAGAAAACCACGTAGCTTCAATATAACTGGATTTAATACCTTCCACAATGCTTTTTGTCCACTTCAATACCAATGTTTCCTTACTACCTATTACTCCTCTAGTTCTTCTAGCTCAGTCACTCTCTAAATGGCACGAATCGACCTGCCCTAGCGTTCTCTTTCTACCCAGTGTTGCCAGTTCGAATAAATATCAACATAATAATCTATATAAATTATTTAAGCAAATAAGTTTCAATTTATTAGGTACATTAGACCAAGAGTAGTAAATTAATTTATAAGACATTCTCTGCTAAAAGTAAAAATATTGATTTTAAAATATAGTCGTAACATTGTGTGTGTTATTGTAAAATGTAATCATTAGTTAGCTCTGTAGTTTTCATACCGGCTGCCTGCCAGGTACTCCCATCTTGCAAATTATATTTTACGTGATTTTTTTTTAAATGAAATACTTAAAGTAATATTTCAGAATTAAAATACTGAAGCAAAGAAGAATGTAAATATCATCTATAAAACTTAATTCGCTCTCCCGAAGGCCGATATAAATTTCCTCAAGAACTCGCTGTCAGCTGCTTAAGTTTTAAGTTATTAATTCGAACGTCTGTCTCTTAGTATGTCGACTTTCTTGAACTCAATTATAGTTCTTTAGCACCGATTCTTTCATGTCATTTGCACAAACGGACGTCTCGACTTCTACATTTGTAAGAGGTCGTTTACGTTCCAACTTTGTCAGCGAATTCATTCTAGATCTCGTATTTAGATCTGAATTGACTAAGTTGTAATGGTTTACGTTTTATCTTTGATTCGTAAACTAAAAGTCACATTAAGTACGGATGAGAGACTTATTTGTGCAGGTATATTGAAATACTTTAGTCCAATTTAGTTTTTAACTTTAGTGAACAAAGAGCATAATGCTGATAGTTCCACGAGTTTATTGGTTGTTTACATAGTAAAGGTGTACTGTACGCAGATGTCCGACCTCTGAGTGGCCTCTGCTAAACATTCAGGTGAACTTCATGATTTCATATTCATCCAAGGTTCTGATTCATTTCAAAGGTGACCATCACAAAATGAATACCGCCTACAATATTTTGAAGTAAACATAATTGTTTGTGTATTTGGGTAATAAATCTAAAATGTAACATATTCAAACCAGACATGATTTAAGATCGACTTTATTGAACTTACTCAATAAACGTTAATCCTATATTTATCCCATTGCTGGACATATGTATTGAAAACTAATATTGGCTTGGTCACGTTGACATTGCACTTGTGACTGTGACACGACACACTAAAGTTTACGTCCTTGGACCGCAAGTCGATATTCTAGAAACAGATTCTGTAGAATAAAACAAACTTAAACGTATCGCTACAAATTGTTCAATTTGTACGAAAATATTATAGTAAGCATCCAAGTTATTTCCGTGCAGAGATGTAAATAAATTGACACTAATCCGCAATAATCTACACGCGTTACTGTCATGCCCAAATTGTATTTACGATTGCCAAAAAGAGCACCCACAAATACATAAAGAGAATTGAAAAACATTCCAACAGCATCAATAAGACATGGCAAAAAGCACCTTATATCAAATGGATAGAGTACAACTTACCTCATTTGATTTTGAGTGGTTATGTCAATTTATCTAATCGGCGATGGCCTGCCGGGCTCAGTATACGCCATAACTTTTCCGCAGCATGGTTTCCTATTTCGTTCAAGGCGATCTCTGACGTCACGAAATCCATTAAATATCAGCTCATTATACAGCAATTACCGCCATTTTAATAGTAAATGAGTGTACATACGGTTAAATAGTACACTCATTTGTCGTTTCAATAGGCTTTGGTGCTACAGTGACATGAATATAGAGAAAGCTGGAAACGCTGTATTTGACCCTGGTATGTTCTGTACGGCTTTGCAGCAGTGAGATCCGGGCGAGTTTGATCAGGTAAGTGCTACGATTTCACAGAAAATTGGAGCGAAGTGAAATGAGTATATAAAAACGATTAAGTTATTTATTTGAAGGATCGTGCCACTAAACCAAAATACCACACGTTGTCATTTTCCGTAGTGCATTGCTCTTCAGTTATTACTAAATGTTCGTGCCTGCGGTTTGCGTGTTGCACGTTATACTAAAAAAAATAGCCCTTTAAAACTAACTAACCTTATAGATAATGTAGCATTCTGGAAATGAATTTTAAAGCGGGCTCATTGGTGCAAGATTTACAAAGAAACAAATATTTCCTTATTATTTTATTAGTACAACGCGAGCAAAACAACATGAGTCGCGTGGAGCACGATGCACTCCCATCTCGCCTCACAACGCTGCCGCGTGCCTTAAAAATGTTGCTATGCTATGTTTGTTAGTCTAATTAAATAATTCACGATGTAATCTTTTTAGTATAGTTTAGTGGTAGTATAGATTTACAATTTGTTCGAATATGTACCTATTTCGTTGTAATCGACACATTTAGACCGACCCAAATAGCTAAAGCGCTTCTAGCGCCGTGGGTGGCTAATTGCCGGCAATTTTACGAGTACCACTGCCATATAATTATATAGTTGCATTAATTCATGCTATAATGCTATAAATCATTGAACTATATTTATACTCTATAGACAAACAGTTACTGTACCTCACATTTGCATCGTGGGTTCTAAGTTCGACTACCAGCTGCAGGTATTTTTGTTTTTTTTAGGAATCACAAATTTTTCCGAGTCAGGTAGGTAGCCGAAGGTAATAGCAATTGCTGTTTCTGTCTCCCCTAATAGGGTTAGACAGAGATTAGGAAAAAGATTTTAAACCATGGTTGAACCTTGAATGGTAGTTCAATAGAATTGTGATTACAAGAAGGCAAATCAAATGTCAGAAGTAGTTCAGCTCTTATGCCATTAACAAGACGGTTTGCTAATCCATTTCAAAGGCCACCGCAATTTTAAGGTGCTTGTTGAAAATTGGATTTTTATGTAAATAGAAGTAAATCAGAAAAAAACTGGATACGTTTTCAAACTGAAACAACAGCGGTAAAGTCCTTAGGAGCATTTAACAGACTAAGGGCGAAAAGTAAATATGCTGATGTTCTAACTTTCAAATTATCCATTATAATTTAAAATGTATCAATAAAATCACTACTCGGAATTGTTGAATACAATAAGAAAACGTACGTCTCTAAGCCTACCGCAATAAAAACTGTATGAAACCATCCGGGCTAAAATTATAATGTCGACGCACCCGACGACAAGCGCGACCTGATAAATATACAAAGAAATATAAATCTTATTCCCGCAAATCAAAATTCCTTTTTCAATAACCAATCGACGCTTTTCGTGTCCTTTTAGTAATCTACAACCGTCTCCATTCAAGAACGTCTACATTACATATCGTAATAACAACTATAACGAATCATGCCATTTTAAACTTTATTTTTCTTGCCATAGTGAGTAAATTGATTTGTCTTATATGGAATGCATGTTATGGAGTCACTGGAGTCTGATAATGTTCTTTGTTGATCATTGAAGCTTTTTAAATTTCGACCTATCTACTTTAGTAATACAGTTTACTTTTTCTTGTGTTCTAGTAACCAGTCAGAAACGAAAGGACATGAGATGGAATATGTTGCTCATTCAAATGTAAGCTTTATCCATTGAGGTACTAGGTTGATTTTAGGCTGGTGGTTGTAGTGGAAATGTCACGGCGGTGTCGCGACATTGCATTCCAGGCGGTGCGAACGACTTCCAGATGACAACGACCAGACAAGGGCAGCGGCCACTTGCCGATGCAGGGGGCATCGCCTACGCTTGTTCAACCAAGTATTGGCTTCAAGTTTCTTTGATGCATTGGTGACTATGTCTATGTTTCACGCGAAAGCTATATATTTATAAAAGAAGAAGCTGACTGAATGATATATCCACGCGAAAACGAAACTACTTGGTCTAGAGACTTGAAATTTTGCTTAGATATTTCTGTTATCACGTAGGCGAGCACTAAGAAAGGTTTTCTAAGCTCATCCCCTAAAAGTTCGTATGGAGAAGTAATTAAAATCCAATGTAAGTTGACCTCAGATCTATGTGACATATCATACAGGGTTTAAGCTAAGGTTTTATAGGTCGTCGGGAAAATTAAATTACACGGCGGGTGAAACCGCGAGGCTCAGTTTGTCTGTTAAAATACTTACATTTGATATGTATCGGATATTTAAAGCTTGATTTTTTCCCAAGTTTCTATCGTCAAATTGATCAACAAGGTTATACATATATGTACATACATACATGGTTCGTAACTACTAACTTCGTAACTAAATTCTGACCAGGGTCATCATCGTCATTATTTTTAAGAATGAAGACAGCGCCACCTAGTTTCAAACACCAATAAGTAACGAAAGCTTAGCGTATCTTCAGTTTTAACATAACTCATTATTATTACAGTAGAAAACAGAAAATAAGCAAGATGTATGAAAATGGATGACGTAATATGAAGAGAAATAGAATTGGGTATCCTCTAATTCACGTCTCATTATGTGAGCTGGTTTAGGCGTGAATGGCTGCTTTGCTGACTCTTCCAATGTCCTGTGCGCAGTTTTGAATGTACCGAGATCATCTATGACAGTAATAACTAAATTAATATGTGACTAAGAAATGATATCCCTATTTGGAAGCCCTAATTTTATCCATTCAGCTATCTAAATCGTTGCAAACTTGGGTAGATAGAGCTCATATTAAAGTGAACTAAGTTGGCATTCCCATTTGAAGGCTCATTGAAGATTCACTCGCGTATGGAAGTGAGCCAAGTTTTGAGAGAATTTTATACGTGCATTGTCACTTAGCCGGGCGCGAGTTTGGTGATATCGTTAATGTTGGAATGCGCATAATAAGCTTTTTAATAGGACTTTAATCTGAGCTGATATTAATGCCAAAATTATAATAAAATCTTACCCATTTTAGTTGCAAAATTTAACTCGCGAAGGTTAACGAAAACAAATACAGTAGCAAACATTTTTTTTGTTACATGGTCTATAATGCATATATACCAAAAATTTAAATTTTCACCACGGTTATGAAATAATAATTCCGTGACACAATCTGATGCTGTTTGTACAGATACGTGATTAGATGAAGCAATTCCCCCGAAACAAAGCGCTAGCCCGCCTTATAACATGTTAACCACAGAGAATTTTGATTTCAAGCCAGACGTCACCGCACAATAAACCGCGCTGCGATCATCACGCCCCGGACTCGACGCTGTTTGCATATTAACAGCTTAATCTCACATCTCTGGCCGTTCCATTCTATTGTCCGATGTTACAACTTACGGCTTAGTTCGAGCTAAATTCGTAGAAACTATTCTTTAAAACATTGCAACTGCACCGTTCGGGTACTCACCATGTTAATTGAATACAAGAAAAATTTAAATAAAAAAAGTTAGTCGAAACTGTTCCGAATTCAAATAAGAATGTCGCTGATGCGTATTGGGCATGTTCTTCACACGAACCTATAAGATTTTCCCCTAACAAATATCGTCCAACGCGGCTAAGGAAGTTTTTATCAATCAATCATTGCACAATAAAGTAGCATGATAGCGGTAAAATAATAATTAAATCTGTTCAGCAGCGCCGGACAATGCCGTATTATGAACAAATGAAACTCTTTATAGAATTAATATAAGGCAACATTTGTTATACTACAAAAAAATGTTCTATACGAACTATGTTACTGCATAAATAATTAAAATTTGATAATGTTTATAATAAACTAGTGACCCGCCCCGGCTTCGCCCGGGCACAACTAATTATGTTGATCCGATCGCTACCAAACACAGGAATGTGCCAATCTGGACGATCCCTGTAAATGTCATCGAAATCGGTCCAGCCATTTCGGAGTCTATCTAACATACATACTTCGCTTTTTATATACTATTTTTTCCTTCATAAAAAGCATTCATGTTACTTCTAGTACCTCCATGAATATGTGTACAAAGTTTCATGACGATCGGTTGTGTAGTTTTCGCGTGAAAGCGTAACAAACAAACTTACATTCACATTTATAATATTAGTAGAGATAGCTATTTCTTCAGTTTTAAAATAAAGAAAAAAAATTGTTTCACTAAAAGACTAGAATAGACGAACATCATTTTGAACGAAATTATAGTTGTGTCAATACTTAATATTTTTACACGCTTGTCATCTTAGCACTGTATAGGATTTATTGGTTCTGTTATAATTTCACTACTTTATGAACTAGTTTTTTCATTTAAAATGTTCTATAGAATGTGAATTAACTTTGAATGTCCAACTTTATAAAATACAGAAGTCGTTAAATTCTCAATTTATGGTTGTTATTTTATTTCACTTCCGTTTGTTTTTATAATATACGTTTTAGGAGCTTTAACAAATTGGTTTGAACTCCGCGTGACATCGCAGTCGAGACGGCCATTTTGGTCCACCATATTGGCTCGGCTATACGTTTCCCGCCAGCCGCGGCGGAAGGAAGTCAAGTTAGGGCAACTCGGCTATACTATACTATATATTCTAGTTATGCGTGGTAAAAAATTCTTCGTATTGTGTGATACATTTTCATAAATTATTATTTTGTTTTTCTTTGCCACATGATCCATTGTCAATTTTTAATTTTAGAAGAATTGTTTACATCTGGTATTGCATCATTCAGATGTTAAGTTTTTTCAACAGTTAAGGTTTTTACACGTCAAAGGCATCGAAACATACTTTGTTCGTTGGCATTTATGAACTGAAAACTCAAAAATTAATTGAAGAAAAAACTGTGTATAACAATCTCGCAGCCGGGCTGGGATGAATTACATTGCAAGTTCTAAGCAATTTATGATATTTTCTTTAAAAATCGCAAATGTATAATTTTAGGTATTTTTCAGTATATCGCATTAGGCTTAGGAAGAGAGAGAGAAAAGAAGCTTTGTCTGTTATTTAAGTGGATAAAAATGTATAAACTATTATGCACGTGTTATAACTGTAGTCGAGGTGTAAAAACGCGTGTGTGAAGAGCAAATAGGCAGAGCAAACATATCGACCGAACTTATTAGAGAGCCGCTAATGCGCGTGCACACGGGCGTTCATTCACATTTTGCGCACATCCGATTCATAACACTACGCTCTGGTACTGCGTTTATTTACTAAAGAACTGTAACTCAACCAACAAGATTATAGATACATTTCCGCTAAAACTATCTAAATAATAGTTATGTAACCTTTAGAGAAGGCAATGGAACACATTGCTTTTAAATTCAATTTTTCCTACACATCATGATGTTTTGATGGAGTATGAACGAATGACAGTAGTAGAAGATGTAAGCAAAAGGAGATGTTTCTTTTCTGAGTTGGAAAGATTTTCATTAAGAAAACGAAATAAATATTTTTTGAACCTGTTGTTATGCTAACCAAAGATAAGGGTAGTTATTAACTATTTAGGAAGCGACTAACAGGGGTATTAATAATATTATTAGTACGATTCTCGCTACCGCGTATGGCTTGTGCCTACAATTGACGGAGGCGGAGAACACTTAGCCCAACAGTATTACTTCTTGAGTGCCATTACGTCGTGTTCGCCCAAATGTGCGGCATTTTATTAACCTGCGCTTTTTCCTTTTGAATGAGCGTCAGAGAATTCTTGACCGTGTATTATTTGGCGATATGTGTCTTTTCATTCGTGATAAAAGCTATTCGAAATGAATTATTACTATATGATTGTAACCTCAGTTTTTTTTTGCAATCAAAAGTAGTTTTGGTTTACAAATTGGTCCCATTGAAATTTTATCTCATTCCGATAAATGGTTCTAGAGTTATTGAGTATTTACGCGAATTGAAGTCGGTTTCTTCTAGTTCCACTGCGCTTAAATTACTCGTAGCGATTGAAAAATATTTCATAGAAGTTGTAAAAAAAAGGGATTAGATTCCGTTTGATACTCAATTTTAGATAATTGCCTTCAATTTCGTTTTAGTTGTAATGTATTATTTTTTCATTGATTTAGATTAACTGTAATAAAAATTGTATTCAGGCCAGGAGCAGGTATTTGAAAGGCATAAATGAAAAAGACAAAATGATAACCTGATCTCTACTTACTCAATTTCATTTCTAACTTAATTTCCTTAAATAGTTCAGAATATTAATAATAATAAACAGTACAACCTATTCATTTAAAAAGTAACGAATTGAATTTAGTTTAGTTTCATTTTAACTACATTTTATTAAACATCAAAGGAGATACACAATACAAACAAAGTCTTCAAGTTAATTAAGTTAGTTAAGTGTATGTATCAAAGACTTTGAACAACAAACGGCCGTCGAATTTGACGATTTCGAGATAGCTCCGACGGCCCACTTTGTTTCTGTCTCCAATTGTTTTCAAAGAATCCCTATCGTTATTAAAATAGGAAAGCCTCAAAGGAGATCGTTATCTGTTATTTGATAATACAAATGATTAAATTGTTAACAATAAATGATGACAAGAAATTTAAAATATTGTATTTCTTCACTATAACTGTTAATTAAAATTATTGACATTATTTCGAATTTAATAAAATAATTGCGGTACGTATCACTTGAATTAAAAATATATGTTTTGAATTACACTTCAAATAATCTTAACTCGCAACCACCTTGAAGATACCACAGTGAAATACTTTCTTTCCTCTAAGGACCTTATTAGATAAAACCACAGTCTATTTGGAATTAAAAACGTAATTTTTACTTCAGATACTTAGTACAGAAGTAGTTACTTAAAATTTTGATTTAATTTAAGAATTACATTAGTAACTAGTGATCGGCTCCTATGATGTTCATCCGATAGCCACCAAGCTTTACAGGATCACCCGCTAGGCCAATCTAACATTCCCTACAAAATTTCACCGGAATGCATACAACTTTTTTAATTTTTTATTTTATAAGAACTTTTTCTTGAGAATAAATTACACAAAAAAACAATTAGCGAAATCCAGCCGTTCACTTTGATGCCGTGACCAAGGTATACCGAGATTCATTTATATATAAAAGAAAATTATGTAGTTTTGTATATTGATCTTACTTACTTGCTTACTTTTAATTATAGGGTGTTTTGTAATTCCAAACTCTTATCTATTACACCACGCAATGTAATTTAAAAAAATAATCGACATAACACTTGGCAAGCTCTTGTCGGTATCCGAAAAAGAAATTTCTTTCTGTGTAATAAGGGTGCCTTAATTGTTCCCACTTTCTCGCAAGTCTCGGACCGGCAAAGGTTTTACCGGCAATCGGGTAGAAGTGCCCTTTCAGGCTTTGCTTTTAATTAGTGCAGAGACAGAGGAAAAGGGTTCAAGGGTTTCCGATTGGGAGTGAGATGTACTCGACTGACGGGATTGTGCGAAAATCGCGTCCCTTCTTAGTATATATTACAAGGGATAAGTGGAGGGTATAAAGGTTATAGGAGGTTTTGTTTGGATTTTGGTTTTACTGTTGAAAGTTTGACTAACTGCTTAAGAAACTGAATGTGAATCATCCGCACTCTTTAAAATATTAAGGAATTAAGGTAGGAAACTTTATATTCCTAATTTATCGACAAAGCTTAATATTAAAATATATTTACGCATACAACCTAAGTTAATTTTTTATGGTCAGTAACAGCTCGGTCGGATTATTCGACCAGGTTTTAAGTTCATTATTTTAAAATATTTCGATGACTAAATGTATGATTACGTGATATAACGATTTATCGGTGAATAATTGAACCGAACGCCGGCTTAAATCGGCAATTAGAAGAGGGAAATTACAATGTTAATTTGACATCCGTGAATGAACGCTCGAATTGCGACGTCATGATTATTTCGATAGGACAACTGGCCTTATTTAAAAAGACTTACAATTTTAATTGATAATCTATATGATTTATATATATTCAATCATATACGTATGTATATAGAAATATAATAATTTTCTTTTGTTATATATTATTATTATTATTACTTAATTTACTACAATTTTGAGATGCCGACCTCGACCAGTTTGCGCAAGGAATGATGATACTTGGTTATGATCCATGATAATGCACAAGAATCAGGGAGTTGCGTTGCTTTTGCGTAGCAGCAGTTTGTCTCAATCGGAGAAACAATTTGTAGTTTTATTAGGCGATTGTATAATATACAGAGATGTGACCACGGTAATTTATCAAATTACATGCTAAACTTGCCCTTTGAAACTTTTCTCTATGCTAATGGATAACAATTGGAATTTCAATCAAATAATAAGCGAATGTAACACACGAGTACAATATATTTTCGAAATGGTACTTTGTAAGATGTTCGTGTATTTTCATTAGAATAGACGTATTGAAAGTATGTATTGTTAATGTAAACAACCCAGAAGCGTTATATAAAATAATTCCTTGCCAAGTGTACAGCGCCTCCACCCTAAAAACACTTAGGCAAAATGAGGGCTCTTAATGAAACATTACTCTCATAGCCGCCACAGTGTAATTATATTACAGCGAAAGAGATCTCATCTCCAGATTGAAACGTAACTAAATCACAGCCTCCATATGTCCCGGTGACGTGTCCATTTAGTTAAATTACTTAAGTTGCTCCTTCCAAATGTTAAGTTATGGGCTGTCAAGTTTCCGGAAATCTCAAGTTATAAGTTAAAGTGCGAGGCTTGTTACAATTATATTGTTTTAATCGGGAATAATTATTGTAAAAATATTTTATGTTTTAGTTGGATAATTGGAATTGTAGCCGTGAGGTAGTGTTGTGAATACAATTAAAGCATCTTCGCAGAGCATAAGGGTTATTTTAATTATTTCTTATTCCGTCTATTCCCGACTATCTAGTAGAACACTGACGAAATCAGATGTCAAAATCAAATATAATCACGTTTAATAATGCACTAGTGACCCGCCCCGGCTTCGCCCGCGTAGAACTTATTATGTTGATCCGATCGCTACCAAACCACCCACTAAACCAATCTGAACATTCCGTATAAATTTAATTGAAATCAGTCCAGCGGTTTTGGAATCTATATGTAGATCTGTCGTCGTCGTTTAAGGCGAATATATAATTTAAACTCACTAACACTCCCCCCCCCCCCACTCCGATGGCCATCATCGAGTGCGATAGATGAGGGAGGCCTAAAGACGCTGTTTCGACCTGTACGTGGCCGCAACTTTAGGATCTTCCGGCCCCACCGGACATCCGTTCCGCGAGCAATATGTTCGCAAAGCCACTTAAAGTTTTATTTTCTTCTAAAAATCTTGATTAACTTTGGTCCTACTCCGGATTGTCTATATTCCTACTTAATATTGAGATGTCTGACGCTAGCAATGAAAAGCTTAGACACTGCTTAGGTTTTTAATTAATATAGAGAGATCTTATTCGGGTATCTTATAGACCTGAATTATCATATATAGTACTGAGCCATGGTGGCTGACAAAATTGATTATGTTTCAGTTACATTGAAATTTATAATTAATTTCAGTCCCCGAAAACTAGAAATGGGATGAGCTATTAATGCCTCCGCGAAGGTTGCTGCCATTTAATTTATTCCCCTGACCTCACGACCCTGAGCAATTTGAATCCAGACAGGAAGCAAATATAATCAATTGTTTGCAATGTCATTTTGCAACACAAATGTGTGCTGGGATCACAAACTTGTTAAACAAAACCGTCATCATCGAGCGCGTTCAATTTTATTATTTTAAAGGAAATAGAGATTACCTATAAGGCGCATATCTAAACTATATTTTATTGTAAAATATGAAATTAACGTGTCATACATCAGTTACTTTTATCTGCAAAATTGTTCATAATACCGCAATATTACAGCGCAAACAATTTCGCGAACGATTGTACACTGCAGTGCAATTTCTTTCAACATTTGCATATTCGTTACCGGAAAAACCAACGTAAAACTCATCATTTCGTTCATAATTTGCATACTCGATTGTGTGCAGCGAATACTAAGGCTTAGTTTATACTGATGAATTTTCTAGTCGTTTTCTTTTAATTATTAAAATTTTATAGGTCATAATTCGACTGACCTATCAATGGACTGCCAAAAATATTGTACCTAGTGTAGCGATACCTACACGTAATTCTTAGGATAAACATCATCGATAATTATAATGCATAAATTGTCATAAAAATTTCATTACAACTGGCCATTAATATTTTTTTTTACTTTGTCACATTGAGAAACTAATGAACGATTTACAAAATGGCGTGATTGTCTCCCTTAAACCTCTCCAAACAGGAACTCGAGCGAGTTCGACAGCTCCTGCTCTTTGATATTGGAACGTTACGCAAATGTTTATTTTGTTTCAGTCTCCGGTTTTCAATTATTTTCCGGGCTGAGGATTATATTTAGAGATTTCATCGACGATTCGCAATATACGAACATATTTGAAATTGTAAGAAAAATCTTGTCCTTATACAACTCACTAGTGCGAACCCCGGCTGCGCTCGTCTAAGCATTTGTACTAGCCTATCACGTGTTATTCAACAATCATCATTATATTTTAACTAATTTCGTAAAAAATATTAAAATATCTGATGAAAACCAAAAGAATTTAAGAAAAACAAATAAAAATATGTTTGATTAATGTAAAATAATACGCGACCTTTCACGTCCAAAGCATTAGACAAATAATATGATCTGATGAAGTCAAATTTTAATTTGATATGTTGAAGATAGTAAGCACTCACTATGTTGATAAATTCAAATTATTTATTTATTACTTTTAATGAGTTATAAACATTAAATTAAATAAAACATACCTGCTATAAGCAAATTCCAAAACAATTCCAGCCACAACAAAAATAAAAAGAAAATCACACAAACGCAAATCACATAACTAAATAAAAACAGATTAAATCGGGCCCACACTTCAGCCACAAACACCGACCACAGAGTAAATCAGTTTATATTTCTGAACGTCTCAAAATCAAACAAGAAAAAGAAACAGAGCTATGCATTCGAATTTCAAATTACAACTTGATCTTTATCCCGCCAACGAACAGTTTAGTTTGTCCTAATAAGTTCACAATGTATAAATTATAACGAAATCCGCAATCACAAATCACACAAATTATAAATTTAAACCAGGCCCAAAACTCTTCTATAGACACCAACCATAGAGTAAATCAGTTTTGATTTCTTAACGTTGCAAAATTGAACAAAAACAAACCAATTTTAATTTCAAACCATAGCCTTTTCTATATCCCGGTAAAGTACACTAGTAGATCAGTGCGGCGCGAGCTACCGATGCGGACGCGCGTTTCACTGCCAGTTTTGTCGCACTGAATACAACGCAACGATAACCACCCGATTACATCTAGGGACGCGACGTCATGCGGATGTATCGATAATCGTAAACGCAATATAATTTAATCCAATTTGTCTTCGTTTTAAGAAAAAAGAAAAACAAAAAGATAGCAGAAATATTTTTATTTGTTATTGCATACATTACGAGGTTTTTCGATGTCCGCAACATTAAGGCGCAAATATGTCGTAGTCTCTGTTTTAACAACAGACCATTAAAATTGTGTTAAATACGTTGCATTCGAAATTAAGGGACTTATATTGTTGTGTTAGTTTGGTTTCGGGTAGGTTGCTGCTTTAAATCTTTTCTTACTAGAAAAGCAACGGGAAACCAGAGTTCATTATACGTATGCGTTAATTCTATCCGATAGTCTGATTATTGTATCTGGTTAAAATTCGGAATGAGATCTAAAAAAGCGGATTTCTCGACAGTTTTGCTCCATCTGTCTACATTTATTCTTTTCTCATTTGAAAACAAAACCCAATGGTGACACAATTCCTAATTTAAGAATTACGGTAACGATATTTTATAGTATACATTTAAACATATGACAGATTCCACACACACTCAGCCATCGTTAATAAACTATATTGTGATTTATTGACGTGTAAATTGATCAAGTAGCTGGCTATAAGTCAATGACACCAAATTTATTCAATTTATAGACAATCTTATCATGTTTACATTTACAGCAAGCACACGGTGAATGACCTAGAAATAAATGATCAGCGTGAATTGAAGTTCGCTTCTTCGGTCACTTGACATTAGTACATTTTATTCTATCAGTAGGTTAATGTACGACATAGATTCGTTTTTATATGCGAATTTATTGACAATAAGCTGAGCCCCGCAGTTTTACGTGCCGGGCAATTTAATTTAACTGACATCTGTCGAGACTAAGCTGACCTCATTTAATATGATTAATCATATATATCTGAGGTCAACTTCATTGGTTTAATATTATTTCTCCTTACACAACTTTCATCACCTTTAGGGTATGAATTTAGAAAAATCCCTTTGTAGTGTTCCCTTACGGAATAACAGAAATATAAATATAATAAAACTAAAATAAGAAAAATTAAAAATATCTAGTCAAAACAGGCGATGACGCTTATTCATTTTTTTTGCGTGTATGTTGGCCAACATTGTCGTATGACAAACCCTAATGAGTAATGTTATTTGCTCATTGTAATTAGAATTGTACTAGACGAAAATGAGTTATCTTTTCATGTTATATTATATTAAACAAATAATAAAAATGATCAAGTAAAAGTAATGAATATAATAATATTTACCGAAGTAAAGTAACCCCTTTACAAAAATGGAAATTAAAAAATATTAGTTTATTCGAAAAGCACGTACACGCTTTTTTTCTATCTCCAATAATTTTTAAGACTTTTCTAAGTATAATACTAAAAAAAGAAGTATAACTGATTTTTCTCTCCGTACCTGCTTAAGCAGTAATGAGGTTTGAGGTCCGTTTTAAACGATGTACAACTCTTGAATATGAATTCTTGGTAGAATTATCTGAAATGCTTTTACACGATTAACCAATCCATTCTTGCTACTGGCTTTTAGTCTTCGTTTAATTTTAAAAGTGGTAAAGAAATTTAAGTAAATAATGAAAAAACTTAGTAAAGAAAAATGAAAGTCAGTTTTATCAAAGCAAAATCAGAATAAATCTTGATTAACATCGTAACGTAGCTAATTCACTGTCAGAGAAAAACTTAATTAAACCACGATAACAATTCTTGAACTCAAAATAAGAGAGTAGCGAAATATACGTCATTTGATAAACGTCTACTATTTTTAGAATTCGTTTGACCCTCATCATTTCTCGGCTGCAAGTAAGATAGGCACTTTATCAGCGTTTTAAAAGTTATTAACCTCTGATGTCATACATGCTGTAATTTATTGTTGGCTTCTTATTTTTATAACTAACGTTCCTACGCAAACATTAATATTGAATGTTTAAGATATATTATAAACAAATACATATACCTTGTTTCACAGTAAACACAAGGGTGTGACTTTTGTAAGCAAAGGTTTTTACATTAAAATGCATGTATTTCAAAATAATGTCGATAAACAACTTTATCTCACATTAGCTTATAACATTTGCTATCCATATTTATTTTGTCTCGCGATTTCCACAAAATTACATTTCCGATGAAAGTATAAATGGCCGGCATGTATATACATACATATACATTATTGAAAGCAACAATCATATCTTGCTGTAAAACAAGGTATAAGAAGTTTTTTCTTTCTTACACAATTTTTGCTTAAAGCAATTGTACTCCTTAGGGTAGACGTAATAATTCGTAAAGGAAAACAATTCACTTTGTTTGAAAAAAAACTGTTGTTACCTAACATAATTAACAGATAATATAAATTAACTTTTAAAAGTTATTGAAATGGATTGTATACTTTTACAAAAAAAATGGGGATAATAATACAAAAGTAAAGAAAATAGCAAGTGTGGAAATAGAAAATAACAAAGATACGAATTTTACAAGTATCGATGTTGTTTACAAAGTAAAGCCGCATCACTAGTAAGTTATCGATGTAACGTTTTGTCGACGATTGTAACAAACTATGTTTTCTGTATGCATGTAAAATGCAATACATGGGTTTTTATATTAATGATTGTGTTGAGCCGAGAATTGCAACATCTACTCATGAGCGTCTTTACTCGAGCCTATTTAATGTATTGATGTTTAAACAAGAAATTGATTTATTTCGTGGTAAAAGACTCGCTTCTCATAACAATGATTTTGCTGTCCTAAGATTTTAATATTCACGCACTTAATTTCCTAGCTACATAACAATTTCAACAGAAATATAATTACACATATACAATATATACTGCCTTGGTTATTCGTAGATATCCTTAAATGTACCTGTTACTTATTTCAATTCTCCTTATCTTCTTATTAAACTAGCTGTTACCAGCGGTTTCGGTATTTTTTTTTATTTTCTTCGGGATTCTTTTGTTAATTGATACCACGTAAAATAACTTAGAATAAGATAACATCTAAATAAGTTGTTATCAGAAAGAAGCCTTCTTTTGTTTCTTTCTAAGATAAAAAAAAGTTACTAGAGTAATAGAAAACTGCGTACGAAAACATAATTTCGTTATTTTTATTTACAGGCCCATTTTGCCTTAACGATTACCGTTTATGATATCTACGAATGGAAATGAAACGGGCCATATGTCGCCATTTTGTACGCATTTCCTTCCCCAAGATGGCGAATAGCGCCAAACACTGATGTTATTGTGAACGCAGGTGTTTCGTATAAAGTATTTGCGACTGTGTCTGTTAATAAAATGGGCACTCGTCTGTTGCGTGTTCCATTTACTTTTTAATTACTTTCATTTATGTTCTAAAATAATAATATCTCTCCATCGAGCATACATATATGTATGGTGTTATTTAAGGCGTATAGAATAAAAATTAATACAGGCCAGATATACAATACACGGGAGATGGCGCGGGTTTCGGAAAAGTGGAGACTCTTATTGTCGGCCAAGGTTCACATTGGGTCACTGAAATTCAGTAATTTTAATTTGATAATGGAGCCAACAAGCTGAGAGGTTGCCCTGGATTCAAGTCACTTCAAGTACTCCAGAGAAACGGTCAGTCGGGAAAACTCCAGAGATTTTAAGAAAAACAAGGATATCGAAAGATACTACTTACGTAATGCCGTAACACGTTAAACACAAATTACCACATTTGTGCATAAAATTACGGTTAGTAAAAATATGGCATTAGGCATCGCAACGTATGACACAACTCGGTAGCAAGAATTGTGCAATACGGCATAAATGCGTTCCCACGCATTGCAGCGAAACGCATCAGAGCACATGTCACAATCACTCCACTTGCCATAGAATTCCAGCTCTTATTGACTACTCACTGGGATTAACTTACGTACAGATATAGTGAGATTTTCCCTCGTAGTTTTTCGGAAAAGTTCGTATTTATCGTGCTCTCTCAAATAGCTTCTTGTAACTCTGTGTCTTTATATTATACACTGACATTATTCATTTTGACATTTGACACTAAACAATAAAGTTCCATGTTAATGGAACTGAAAATGTTACTCATTTCATACAATCATTCATTGACAGTTCGGATGTTATCGTGTTCCGATAAAGATCCGAGTTTACACTCACTACATCTATGTAATTTGTAAGAGTATGGCATCTATGTAACATCAGGCAAAATGAGTTACGATTAGCGCGTAAACGAATTGCTTTTTTCTTTGGATTTGAACAAAGTAGCATACGTGAAAGCGGGTACCTGATATTAAGACTGCTATACATAGCAAACAAGAGAGTCGCAGATGCTTTGCCTACCTTTAATGGACAGAGGCTAAGATAGACAGGAAAAAAGATATTTCCTTTGCTGCTCCATCCCGTACCCGTCCAATCCTCTTCCCCTTCCCATACTATCTAAGAGTACCGACGTTGAGCCACTGGGACCTCATTCATCAGACGTAACGCAGAATACTTTTACTTCACGCGTGTCCGAGCTCGAGCCGGTCCATTCGTGCAACAGATGTTGTTGCGGGCTCTACCACTATTATGTTATTCCACTATTATGTTATTTGTTTATGTATGATTATATGTCAACATATGTCCGATCATATCGTTGTAGATATACTTCGTGTTCATAAGAAGACATTTGAGTCTTAGTTTATTGTGCGAATCTCCAAATGTAAGATCCCGGCGTCAAAATTTAAGTCCAATTATGTTGTGGGTATGTTCAAGAAAAGAGAAAGGAGGCTTATTTTCTAAACTAGTTCGTATCGTTTTTACATCGCAACACAAATTGACATGAAAATCGTAAGTAGAACATAGTACATAACAAATCAGTATCTTTGGTATATTTGGGTTAATCCAACAACATTGCGTCCTGCTTCGCGATCGGACATCTCCTGCATTATTTATACGGCCCGTATTAATGTAACTCGGCGGCGGACGCGTCCTGACCGGGTTCACGACAATGTCAATTTGAACTCGGCGGAGTCTTAAGCGCGTTGGTTATTGACCCTGCCTGCTGGTGTTATGTCAATTCAAATTAGTAGCATATTACTATGAGAACAATACCCACGGGTCACTTTTGCAAAGCGTTCAGACGCGAAATATAGATTATACAGTAGATAGTCTGTAATCTCGCAGAGCGAGTAAAATTAACTTGGACGGACAAAAAAAATCTTTGAACACCTAAAACGTTAACTTTACGTACAATGTGTAATATTGATTATAAAATCTGTTTACCAAATTATTATAAGGGATTTTTTATAGGAGGTAGCAAACTGGCAAGCTTACCCAATAAAAAGTTACAAGTTTGCAGCAAGGAGCTAATGAGTTCAAGTTGATTTAATGGACAAAGGAAGTGATGAATAGAGAAAAGGATATATCAGTTTTATATTCATCCCCTCCCCGGCAAATTCTCTTCTACTTTCTTTATATGAAAACGACGGCAGAGAACTAGAATTAGGGCTCCGACACCTCGCTCACTAAACGAAACTGATTACTTCTAACATACTTGACGTTATGTAAGGTCGTGGTATTTTAACGGTCGAGTGAGTCGGTGTTGTTGCAGGGTATACCTATGTTATTATGAGCCACAACTTCGAAACGACGCCAAAGACGGAATCTCATTTTAACAATACATAACCTGTAATAAGTAAGATTACTAAGTCTACAGTATCTAGGTTTATTTATTTATTTATAAGTCTGCGATTAACTCTACTGCATTTAGTAATGTAAAATACATTTTTCCTTTGAACCGCAATGAATTACAATCCCTCTACGAAGCGTTCGCCAGCTGAATACAACATCCTTAATTATATTGAGCTCGAAATCAAAATGCGATCACTTAACACCTTCGTAAAGATACGATACGTGCTGATTAATAAATTACAACGATACTAACTAAACTAGAGGCTATGTCTACAGATTAAGATTAAAATTCGTGTAACACAAACATTGTATCAGAAGGGTTAATTAAATTGAAAAACGTACCGTTAACACTCCGTTGAATAAAAAAATCCACATACTCCTAAGAGCTTAATCACGTGTAAAGATAGAGATGTGGACGAAAATAAGAGAGTCAATTTCCGTAATCTTTGCCTGTCTCTCTGGGACAAGAGCGTGAATGCTTATTTATTTTATTTTATTTATTATTTAGGTAACATAATTAAATTCACCATCTTAATAAAAGCAGCAAGATTAGGTCTTCTATATGGCAACAAGCTTTAGTTCATTTAAATGTGACAATCCGGGAAGAATATGAATCGAATCTAATCTCACTAAAGCTACTAGGCTAGGAAGTCGAATATACCCCATGAACATACCCTTCTCTTAGTCGAGCAATAAAGTTGAAGAGAAAAGCATTGTAATAAATGTGATATGATGCTATGCACACATACATAGATTATTTGCTTGCAGACATATATAAATATATAAAATGAAGATATGAATAAATGTTCATATGAAATAAAACGACTGTAACCCGCGAGATTACGAGCATTGTTACGCAAAGTGACTTTCGGTGTTACAAGGGACAATTTATCTGAACAAGTGCCTTATAATGTACCATATATTATGAACGTTGTTTGTATATTGAAGTCATTTTCCGTTTTCTCTTATTCGTGCGTATTAACCGTCCTTTTATGTTATGTCTTCTATTCCAATTGGTGTAGATTCTTTATTATTCAGCCGCTGAAGTTAACAACGTATAGTTTAACAATACAGGATAAACAAAGTTTTAGATATTGATTTCTGGGTACAGTATTATCTAAAGAACGCTTTAATATCTTAGACAAAAAGAGTAACTATTCCTATTGTGCTTGGTAGTTGCCATTAACTTTAACAAGAGCTTAGCTTCTATGGTAATTCGATTTTGTATTACATTTGCCAGTAAATCGAAAAACCACAAATAAATAAAAGTTCTGTTCTCATTTGTAATGTGCGTACGTCATGTATTTGGTATTCAGTAACTGCGATTGATAACATTTCTTTGTACAAATAAACTAATAACATAAGTTTGCTTTGATGAATGCGAGAGAGTATGAGAATGGATCAAATTAAAAATGAGTATTAGACGAAAGTCTGAAAGTTGCGCTAGTGACAGAGAAATTAAATAGCAAAGGGTAAGTCAATTTATGAACATGTTATGCGGAAGGATAAAGGGAGAGTAATAAGAATGAACGTGGAACGTTGCAAGGGTACAGAAGACGGAAGAAAGTATGAATGGATTGTGTGAAAGATTATTATTATGTGTGCGAAGTAAATTCATAAAGACCCACATAGGTCACGAAAAGGTTAAGTTCAAAAGATTAATGCGATGTAAAATTTGTAACTAAACTATTATTTTATTATCTACATTCGACATAATGTTTACGGGAGATGTCGCAAAAGAAGCAGAAGCCTTGCGCTTGTCACGTTATATGTAAATTAAAAAGTAAAATTAAGGATGCACAGACAAACGTAATAACAATCTCGGGTCGGGCGAAGGGCGAGGGGCGAGCCGACTGTTTAAAACTAAATAAAGCTGTTAGCTTAACGCTGCTATTAACTATAACTGGAAAAGCAAACACTCAAAGGAGTAAAGGTGCGTCCATAGTCGTATAAAGTTAGTGGATTAAATCTAAGGACCGGGCTATGAATTTATTTAATAATATTTCATAGTAGCATTTGCCCGTGGCTTTCTTTTTTTAATGATGACGTGAATAATAGCTTCGAATTAAGTATAGATAATAGCAACATAAACACTAATTTTAAATTACACTATGAATTATAGGTAACATGTGTCGAAAAGTTGTTATTGTGAAAACATAAAGCATTACTATGGCAACCGATATTGTAAATTATGGTTTTATGTACCTCGGAAACTTTATTTTCGAGATAAAAGGTAATTAACCCATGGTACAGTAGTCAAGGAATTCAAAAGTAAACGTAATAATTAAAAATTATCACATCTTTTTCGGTCTAGCCTTTCATCCCACAAACAAACGAATAACGTCCGATAAAGAACTAAGTTCTAAAAATTGAATTCATAAGTTTTCTGATCTTTAAATCTCGCTTCCTTACAGCATGGCCGTCGACTTATCCCTCGCAACAATTGCATTCAGATTCCCATTTCATGTAACAACAGCTCTTTGCTGTTAGTATTTGCATAGACATTTTCATGTAAACTCGGGATTACCGGGATTAACTATTAGTTTCCCAGTTAGCTGTCCCGTGTGGCGCTGTGCGCTACGAATATTCTATTAGTAGGTGTTTAACAACTTGTTACGAGCGTATTTAGAATATTATATACTTTACCGATGAGAATTGTTTATAATGTCAAAATAATGAAGTCTACTAAAGACGAGTACGCAAAATATTTGTTGATTAGGACTGGTTTGAATTAAAAGTAAATTCACTATTAGTATGTCACCAACTTATATCTTGGCATACTCCATAACATAACAGCTGTAAACCATTTTGTTACAGGTTTTTACAATTGGCAACTTGTTGTCATAAACTTGTTTGTACGTATTGTTGTGTTTTCATCGATAAGACTTCTACCATGTAGTGATCTGTACATATTAAGTGTACTTGTAACAAAGTGGAGTGTTTGTTATCTGTAGAAGAAGTGAGAGAGATAAGCTTAGGGTAGTGGAAAAGCGAAACCCATAATCTCTGCCTACTCTTGCAGATCGCGGGAGTGAGTAAATGCTACAAGCGACACAAAGGATTTAGAAATATGTACGAAAAAGAAAAAAACAGACTTAATAAAGTGGAATTAAAATATTCCTAAGGAAAATAAAATAATTACAGCAATAGAAAAGCTTCAGTAAGGGATGTTCTTTAAGAATAACTCAGAAGATATTCTAAGTTTCAACGAATAGGAATGTTAAGAGGAAATTGTTAATCTTTTTTGCCTCGACGAGGCAACTTCTTGTAATTATAGCGAAGATAGAAATAATTTCGTTAGGGGAGAGTATCGTTAAAATTTTCAATGAAAAAGTAAGGAGAATGTTTCACGAGGGGATGAATTTTAACAAGTCTCTGATATAATAAAATGTTGCAAAGTAGGTGCTTAATTTATCTTTAGGATTTACCAGAGCTATACACAATACTAATACCGGTTTTGGCAAGTTCCTATTACTAATACTGCACTATATTACATCTTTAACAATCATGGTCATATTTAAGCAAATTTATGTACAAAAATGAATTATACAACTAAAACTTCCTCATCAAGAAGTTGAAAGAGAAAGAAGAAGTCACTGGGTAGCTCTGCATGTAAATGAATAAATAGATATGTAGTTATGAGTGAAATTGACCTTTCGCATACATTAAATTTTGAAGGCAATTCTTGCATTTAATTTCAAGAAATACCTTAATCACTGGACCGCCAGGGTGTGTCGAACGAACAAGTCATAATCTAATTACTAACAAAAGAAAATTGGTGGGCTAAACAAATCGTTGTACAATGTAAAGTTATTTCTTAAACGAGAACCAAAGCCGCTTATTACATTGTCTTTGGAAACGATAAATATAAAGTTACAATCCTCTTGTTAGAAGTACAGTAGACAGATTTTAAACGTCTTAAATACCCTTATATTAACCCAGGAGATAAGCTTTTTTTAATTCATCCATCGACAAGACTAAGTAGATGTGGTTTTAAGGGCTTTTACCGATTATTTAACTAAAATGGTTCTTAAATTAATCTTATTTATTGTTAATATTATATTAAAATTAATATTTTACTATAGATATTTATTAATACAGCTTTCATGAAAAAAATTGTCATAAGCATCGCGCCTGAATCCCATAGGGATAGACAGAGCCTAAGAAGTTTTATTTGGCAAGATCTACCACGTTTTTTCACTTCTTCTATAAGCGTATACTCCTCCAGTGCTAATGATTACTTTGATAATCACTTTCTTTCAATTTAATGTAATCAAATACATTAAAATTGGTCAACTGTTTGTAAATTCAGTATGTCAGAATTTCAGAATCAAAATTGTTTTGATAATCTGAAATGCCTAAAAATAAACTAAGGGTAGTTACTCCGATTAACTCGGCAAATTGAATGGGGATTTCTGTATTTACGTTACGCGGATTGGAAAATTGTTGATAAAACAAACTGCACGGATGAATAGAGTCCGCCGTTCGTGTTTTGTTCTTTAATTTATTACAGAAACGGCTTACACGAAAGTTCGAAGTCAAAAAAAATGTTAGAACGCGCTAAACTCATCATAAGAATGGAGAATATACAGTGAAAAACAGGAGAAAGTGGACATACAAAAGAATTAGAGTTGGGGACCCATTAGACAAAAGACAGAAATAAAAATGCCTCTATATCACGTCAGCATTCTGTGAAGAACAGCTGTTGCGACTATTGATAAAGCACGATATGATTATTATATTAGTAGGATGGATGAATGGATGTCACGCCAGGACGGCTGAACGAATCTGGATACCACCCTAAAGTAAAGCGCCCATAGATGTCACTCATTGATGACATTTTCATCAAACCATCAGTTTTCTCACATATACATCACAATTTCCATACAAACAGTCATGGACAGTAGCTATGACAATGATCCGTACGTAATATATAAGATAAATAATCTTTTCCTATTACAATCCATTCATATGTGAGCAAGTGATATCATTATCAAATTTATATATTTAAATAATGAAAAGGTACCCACTAAAAACCTATTGCGCTGTACAAATATAAATTATGATCCATTTCCTTGCCACCCGCCCTAAGAGCGGCGATGAAAGGAAAACAAAACGGAGGGTCGGAGAAAATTAAGAAAGTTTAATGAAAACATTCGAGATGGGGGATCAACTGACTCCAATAGGGATTGAGCAGGTGTAAAACGAAACAGATAGAAAGTTCAACGCCTTAAAAGACATGCTACGTAAAATTGTTGCGATTTAATTACTAAATGCATTTACGTGATCAGACGGAGTTAAGGTAAATATTTTAAAAGTGAAAGTAGTTTTGTAACTACCGTAGACTTCAATTTAAAGTTCTGAAAATTCTTATTTATGCTTACGGCATGAAATTGTGTTTCGGCATTTTTCATGAATCATTCACCAAATCTATAAATTAGCCAGGATTCTTATTTTTTATCTATGAATATATGTGTAGATTTGCTATACAAACAGATTATTATGAAAATTGCCGTGACATTTGAAGTTTTTTAACAAAGAAAACCATTTTTGAAATAACGACTACTAATGTGCACAGGGTACGTACACAACACGCTACGCTAGTTTGTTATAAAAAAGCTTACGAAAACAATATTAACAGCGTGACAAATGGTAGCAGCACTCGTCGAGCCAACGTCTTCGATCTCCGTTATATTTCCTAAGGCAATTTGTCAACAGTACGATGAGGGATTTAGTTCGAACCAGTTAACAAACAACGCAAACGAACGCCTTGAATAAAACCTATTCTAGAGAGTTGGATCACAAGCAGTGGTACTACCCTATGTATGAAAGGCGATGTGTGTACGTATGTTCTATAGACTCCGAAACGGCTTGACCAATTTCGATGACCTTTACAGAGTATGTTTACATTGGCTCAGCGAGTGTTCCTGTAAAGTTTGGTAGCGATCGGATTAACATAATTTGTGGTACCCGGTCGATGCTGAGAGGGTCACTAGTAACGTATATTGGGTAAAACTGTTATTTTATTTCAATCACTAAACACCTCCCAATAATAGCTAGATGACTACGATAGTGTTTTGTAAGCAATTTTGAAGTTATGATCACACTTTTAAGTAAAATTTGAGTTCCTAAGTTATGGGTACCGATATTTTGGGAAGTCTAATCTGTTATTATGTTTTATCTTGATCATCATGTTTTGGTGACCGTACATTCAAATTTATAGATTATAGCTGACTTAAAATGTAAATTCGTAGGACTATACAAAAAACGTGTCAATTAACTTAAATGTCTTCAAATACCTCAATGCTTGGCAATTAACGATTGAAATACATCGTTTAGTTTCAGTCCACAAGAAAATAACTTATTTAGAAAACTTGTGAAAAAAAACTGGAAGAGATAGTTGTCTACCTTATCTCATTTAGCATAATACAACGTTAAAGTTTTAATACATTTTTAACTCCCCAACACAATAGCCCTGGTGCATTATAAGTTCAACAAAAGAAAACATCATTTGACATAATTCACTTAGTTAAAAGATTTATCGCTACCGGTTACGCGCGATGATTCTGGCAAATCATCATCATGTTTATAAGCTCAAATAAAAGCTTAAGTAAAGCTCTATTGTCAATGACGGCAAAAGGAAACGATTAAAGGACATTATCTCTGGCAACATTGAATGAAGCGGGGTAGGTATCCCGAGTTTTGTTCCCCCGGCCCGTTTGAAATGTGCCGCGCCGCGGTGAAAAGATTTCGGACTTTTTAAATCTTAATTACGATCTCTTGTGACGGATTGGGTGTTTTATGTTGTGCTAATTCGACTTGTTTGTTTTAAGTACTTTCAACGGCGTGAATTGGCATATTATAAAATACCTAAGAGTATATAACTTTCAAGGTCACGGTCGCCAAAATGTTATTCTATTTTATTAAATTTAATACAAAAAATAACAATTAATTAATGTACGATTTACAAAATATGTTGCCCTAGTTTGTTGTTGCCTTTGAAGCAAGGTTCTAACCTATTAAATTTCTTTGATCTAGACCCAATTAATGCATCGTTAACAGCTTGACTAATTTTAAATATGATATTCGTCGATATAATAATAAAATAAAATTCATTACCCAAAATTTATTTTCCCTATGCTCGTAAATTATAAATATATAATGAAATTAAATAATTATATGGCCAATTTAATTTCTAGCCTATTTTAAATATTTAAATTATATTCATTTAAAACTTTACTGACCACTGAAGTCAACGAATTAAGGAGTAACGTATAACAAATTCATTATTAATTTATTAGATAAATAACAATGATCCTTATGCAAAACTTCGAAGCTATATAATCAAAACATTTTCCAAGTTACACAATTTCCATAAGAGTGGGAGCGAGTCAAGTAATTTTGCTTTAATATCAAGTCATTCGTCACCATTACCACGGAGGGCATTAATTGAGATTGAGTACAAGTACTTTTGATGACGCATGTGGCACAAAATTAGACATTTTGACAAATTCACGTAATACTAACGCGAGCTTTGAATTTAAAGTATGGAATAATTAGCTGTAACATGGTATTACGGGCACAATATCTTAGCTACATAATTTATTACAAATGAATGAATGAAGAACTAATACAATATAACAGTGGTAGAAAGAAGCCTGCAAGTTTTTTCAGTTTATCGGGGGAAGGGATGAATAGGATCATATTTCTGTTTGTCTCTTCCTCTGTCCTTCAAAAGTTGTCAACGCATCTGCAACTCATTAGCTCGGTGGTGATGTCTATGGGTAACGTTTAATTGATAATGGGTGAACCACTCGCTTGCCTTCTTCTATTTTCTTATTCTATATACTCTTATTGTCCTTAGAATAATAATGGTTACAGATATGAAAAAAAAGTAAAAGATAAAGAAGAAAGAAGATCATCTGTGGAAGAAACAAAAGAGAAAACGTCATATCATAGCAGAAATGAAGTTGAAGGTCCATTGTAAGTACTGACTGGATGTTGCACAGACAAGAAGAAGTCAAGTAAAAAAGTCTATGCCGCTAATGATGAACGTATACAATATTTTAACCACGAATTAATTGATTTTATATCTCAAGTCATGTACGAGTACAACTTTATTCTAACCAACATTACCGTAATAGCAGTGATAAATATTACCGTTTTTTCCATTATAACACTAAGTGTGGATGAAAGTGAATGTAGTGAGCTGGCATTCTTTTGAATGTCTCACGGATAATATTCCCTATTGTTGGCGAAATTGCAAATTACACGGTTTGGCGCCTCACAGACTTGTGGTCCTTTTTCTAGATTAATGTTAGACAATATACCATCGTTTGTCGTATTGTTACCTTTACAGCCATATACTTAAGGATGTAAATCGCTTAAATGAGTTAATTTTGATGATAACTGCTGAATTATAGTCTTTGTGCATATTTGTGCCTGATAAACATAATAATTTTACGCGTGTTTTCAAGTTAGTTTAGTTAGTTTTACGCGTTTTTTCAAATTTTAGGACCTTAATATGGCAGTGGTCGAATACCTGAGGCCCTAGACAAAGTACATTCGCTCCGAAGCGATTCCCTAACGAACGTCGCTATCGATATACAATCGCTAGGTAAGATATCGCTTGTCAAAATGTGCCACCTCTTAACACATTTGTATTAATTGATGTACGCTAAATAGTCGCTGGAATGGAGTAATATGTACTAATAGAGTTTTAGGCCAGGGGACTTACACACAGAATCACTTTCCAGTATTTCACTTTATTTTGACTGACTGTTATATCGACGCACTAAGGAAGGATTTTCAAAATTCATCCTCTATAGGTCTTAAGTAGGGAATAAAAGTTAGTACAGAGTAATATTTGAAATCCACTGTATGTAGATCTCAGATTGATATAATGGATCATATTAAATATGGTTCCGCTTAGGGTGGAAATAACGGCGTGTAAAATCGCGGAGTACACTGCCTGTCAATAATGAACGAAAAGATGTGAAGTCTTTGAATTCCGAGAATACAAGGAATGAGGTTGCACAAATTACATTGACAGCTCAACAAAGCGCGAAAAGAAAATTGCTCTGCACAATACAATCGACTGGTTCCATCCAACTTGTAAAAAGGACCTTATTTGCTGGAAATTAGATTGATTTTTTCAAATTAAGTGCCCGCATAGAAGTTCCGAATCATGGATGCTTCACGGAAATGTCGAAAAAGGATCGCCCCGAGATATTTTGAGTCCTTTGAAGATAATTCTGTGACAGGGTGAAAATTTGGGTACTCTTGTTACTAAAATTGTATACAACGCTTGGTAAGATTCCGTCATTTGATTTGACATAAGTGTAACATTTTTGAATTGCTAAGCTGTGCTACGTTATATACCTAAGTATATCATATCATACAAAATATACCACCCGCCTTACGTCCTGCGAATTAGCTTCTAGTATTAATTAGCTCTTCGAAATATTCATGATGCATCAACTTTTTTCGTTGTATTTTTACTCACAATATTATGTCAGCGTACAATGTACATTCAAATATACAAAATAGTAATCGCAGAAACATGGCAAGAAGATTATTATAAATGTTATGTCGCTTTCGATTCGAATGCAACAACCTTAACGGCAAACCATCCCCTAGCTTTAGCGGATAAAGGGCAAATCTCTCGAGGTGTCCTCTTGGAGATATTGCGGGGACATCGGACTGCGTGATAGAGGGGCGATAATGTTCAGGATATCAGTAGGATGGAGTTAAGAGATCAAAAGAGGTCGGATAGGATGACGGCTTGTCGGAGTTTTTTTTGTTATTAACAGTTTGTTCGTGATCTGAATATCGCTGTTTATTTAATGATACAAATAGTCTTTCTGGTTTTATCTCATTTGAGCTAAAGTACGTTGTTATTTCGCTTATGACTCCAAATGAGCAGAAGACGTTCTATTACAGACAATCAATATATTCAAAGAACTATGTATAATTAATAATAAAACGAAATAAGTTGAAATATTATGATACTAGGTAAATATGAACATAATTTCCGCTACAATACCTTATAAGAAGATTTTTTATATCGCCACCGGAACAATCCTGTAAAGAAACATAAATTTCGTAAGTATATACTTAATAAGGTGTCGCTTAAATGCTTTTTATTTCGACTGTGGAATTGTTGATAACACGGGGGCATATTTTAATGGTTTATACGTCGCAAAGAAACTCGAAAACCTCGCTCCGCCCTCGCTCTATTTGAAAAGAGATCGCATTAAGGGCGTGCCATTTATCAAGGTGACAGATCATCTCTGCTGCTACTTAAGTGAAGGGACCATGACGAATGTTGCGGTCAGGTGAAGAACCTTCTTGATACATTTTCAGAGTTAACTGCTTTCTAATGCTAGCTCGTTAAGGTATGATAAATGCAATTTTAACGTAACAAATACTGTTTGAAGATCGCAGCTTTGAATAAATTCAATAATCTGTGACCATGGTAGACTCTTTCACTTAAACGGGCATAACCTTCTTTTCTCGAACCATTCTTGATATTTTTAATATCATAGCTTCAGTCCTGATACTCCTTCAACCCAGAAATGTACAAGACTAAATGTCCTTGACAGATTTACCAAATATACTAAGTAATCAAATACATCTAGTTAGTTTCTTTTGATCGCAATTTAGGTACAGTTTGTTCCAAATAAAGATGACATTTTTGTAGACAATTGTTACTTTACCTTTTATGTTAAAATTCGTGATTTCCAAAATATTTTCCAAAAGGAACCTTTTCTCACATTACCTTGTAATATATCATACAATTTCTCTTCAATTTATGTCATGCTTTCCACAAAATTAATATTTAAGATTAAAGTAATGACTGGATTATTGTCACAGAAGAAATGAACACTAAGGACGAACTTGACGAGTATGACAGAATGAGACACGAGTATGCGCCTCACCAGTAATAGTTCTCGCGACATGACTGTATCAGCAACGGGACTGTCATAAATCACACCGGTAAAAGACTAATAAAATATCAAATGATTCCCGAGGAGGGTTGGCGTCAGGCAGGCAGCCGGCCGTAAAAACTGTAGCCAAAAACTATACAGTGTGAACTAAAATCACACTGTACCGACCCCACATGAGTGGGAAAAGGGCAGGGAGATGATGCATATGATTAAAGTATGGCGGCCGTCTATGGTAAGTGACGTTTGTTTGTTTACAAAAATTTTATCTTGATGTGGAACAAACTATAAATAAGCAAATGTCTTACCTGATATTAAATGATCGTAGCCACAACTACAACGACAACCTTAAAAAATACGTTCATTTTAATGACAATTCACATCGTGAAATTGTATTGTCCACAGAAATATATTATACAAGCCCAATATCTCGTCTACATACATTGAAACCGCAAAGGATTGATTTACGAATGGACACAGTCGGAGGGTTATCGGTGGACACCTTTTTTTATCAACGATCAAAATGTCACCCGGGACGGGCGGGATTGAGCCGGATTCACAGTCACTAGATATGTCATTTGAGGTGATATTGAAGATGTGAGGTTTTTTTGTGCCCGACCTAATACGGTCAATTTGCATAAGTGAAGCTTTGACATTTTCTTAATTAAATTCTGAATGAAATCTGACCCTTTATTATAAATTACAAATTATACTATTGAATAATTTAATTTACTTTCAGCTAGAATATTAATTGTCAAAAACATTGGCTGTTGCCCTCGTCCAGTGGACTCATGGACGTTAGCGAGATCGTCGACCATGATGTTATAGACCTGTCTGCGCTGCGTCGTCAACCATTCCAGTACAGACTACATATGCTGTTCGTTCTATGTGTCATTTTTTCGGTCCATTGCCATTTAAGTTCTAAGGTCCTTGTTTCTCTAAAGAAATTACTGATAAAATTAATTAATTGTTACTGTTTACAATCATATTGTTATATTTTCATAGCTTTAAGTCAACAAGCGATATATTCTATGGTATCATCGTGAGGCTTATTTAGACTTTATGTATCATTTCTCTTCCCCAGTTACCTTTCACTGTCGCCACGTCTTGAAAGTTATAAAAGAAAACAAATAGTCACCCCAAATAAGAACATACATTATACTCAAGGATTTATTTAAGAATGATTTGATTAATGTTCTAGTTAAGGGAAGCAAAAAGCCCGCTGTGGCTTGGGGGAGATAAATCGCTAGCTGTTAAGTGTTTTCTTTTTGTATTATATTACAAAATTTTACAATATGTAGCATTCGAATTGAATGCGAATTCTGTATTGAATTTTCTCTATTTTTAGGTACATTAAAAACCATTACCAATACCATGATGTTGAATGCTGGGTATTAAGTAAGAAAGGCGAGGACCATTTACTGATTTTTGAGCGAAAGATACGCATTTATGGGGCCTTATTCGTGAAATATTGAAGGAAAATTTCATAATTCGCAACAAAAGGGATAACTTAAGTTAAGTTGTCCATTCTAAATTACTTACAAACAAGTACAATATATAATTAAGATAATATATCAGTTGACCAAACAGCTGGCTATCGACTTCCTTAAAGCGATACCATTGAATCGATTGCACAATGCGAAATTACCGGATAGCGGGGCATTATTCTAAGCACACTTGTAATGGAACGAAAGGAAGCGTACTTGGCCTAGATATCGGCGTGTCGAAACTGTGTGGGCAATCGCAGTCACTCGATACCGGGGAGTGAGCGGACCTCAAGGATTTACTCTGAACACAGCCGACAATTGTTTTGTGAACATTGAATATTTTAATTGGACTTTCATAACATAATAAAGGCATTTTGTGGTAAGCCCCTCCTCTGGCATACGGAGTATAACTCAACAAAGGACGGTGAAACGCATAGAGGACATCATACAAACATTCTTTGACAACATTTGACTCTAAAATTATTTGGCAGTACAGACATGACTTCCTCACTATAAATTTGATTAAATAACGAAAAAATTAGGTCAGATAAACACGCTTTAACTTTAAATGCGAGACGTTTCTAGACCATACATACATATGTTTATAGCAGCAATAGTAAATTTAAAAAAAACGATAAGGTCGACTCTCATTCATCAAAATCGGTCAAGCTGCTTAGGCTACAGGAGGTAACAATTGAATGGACTTGCATACATAATTATACATGCATGCAAAACATTACTCTTCTGTCAGTTGGACAAAAAACAATAGTAGAAATATGAGAATTATATAGGTAGTACGGCATATATTTCGTAATAAGTAGAAATGAAATTCGCAAGAAAATAATTTCGAGATAGCGTAAGAGTAGTAGTGCTCGCCGGTCGGACGAGATGAGGCGCATTCTTTTGGACTGCATTCCTTAGTCACGCACACATTGACGTTTTGCCCAGGGTTGTCAGACAGGGAAGTAGATAACATACATTCAGCAACGTACGACTATCAGTGGATGTTTTTTTTACATTATTATTATTAAGATCGTCTTGACAATGGCTCATCACATGATCTAAAGATAAAAGATAAAGATCTTTAATCCTAAATATACCGTCTTTAGAAGAGCAGTCATCAATATATTAAGTTAACTTCTGTTTTTTTTCCTGTTTTATTCTTCTTATAATAGATAACGCAGGTGCACTTTAATGTCATTGGATTTGCACACGTTTTGTCATGCTGTGTACACACTCTTTGGTTTTTGATCTAGCTTTTAAGTATTGTCTCCTAATTTGATATACATATGTAAGCGATTGTAAACTGTAACGTGTACCTAAATAAAATAAAATAAAAATAAAAGGAGAAAAGTTTCCTCGAGTGTCGTAATCTTTTCTAAAAGAAAGATACAATATAAACTCATTAGTTAGTCCCAGAATAGTCTTGGAAGTAATTTTTGATGCATGGCCTCCACCAGAATATGTCAAGACATAATATGGCGCTACCAACACAATAATTTCACAGGTCTACGTCTTAATGCATAAAAAAAGGATCTGGCGTGTTTTCTATATGATTGATGTATTTTACACCAAGTCATTCCTAGTGACAACCCTATATATATCCTACGCATACTTAAATAACATAAACTATTGTGTAGAGAGTGGATGGAATAAGTTAACTTTATTCATTATGGCGTGTTTTAAGTATGTGTATGACGTACATCTACTTCAAT
Organism: Papilio elwesi; assembly: GCA_029849275.1. NCBI lineage: Eukaryota > Metazoa > Arthropoda > Insecta > Lepidoptera > Papilionidae > Papilio > Papilio elwesi. The sequence goes on along the minus strand of CM056708.1, from coordinate 6,890,278 downwards.
TCCAGAAGATTAGATAGCATACTTATGCAGGTAAATATTGTTCGTGTGCTATTATAGATTTGATAACAGACATACTAAAGGATATAAGGATTACACGTAATAGACGATTCACAACGAGACATTTTTATCCAAGCATCGCATACAAAAATCGGTCTCTTAGCGACTTAGTGAAGTCCTGCATGCTCGACTTGATTGATTAAACTTATTTGTTAGTCGACTGATGCTAGTGCTACCAGTTTCCTCCTACCAGAGCCTACCTACGCTGCGTCTATTGTATTATTGTCTATTGTAGAACCTTCTAACCTCACCTCTTACAAAGTCGGTTGTATAGGTGAAGCTGTGACCCATAATTCCTAATAGATAATAAAACAAAAACTCCAATAAAACACGCAATGCGCAAGAGTCGATAACCGGTCGCAAACGAAAGGGAAAGGTGTGAGTTTGTATAGAAAAGGAAGAAGTCAGATGGAGCGTAACAAGCGTATAGCTTTTTTGTCTCCGTTGCCGCTGCTAGATCGCAGTGTATGTTAATGCGGTTTTTATCAAAGACTGGTGTGACCTGATTCCCACGTACAATAGTGAGCTATGATAGAAAAAAAATGACCTGATTTCTTGTGTGTTCTGTAATAATTCGAAAAATAATATGAAGGTCTTATACTAGGAAATATATAGATTTCAAAGCGATGTATACAAAATATAAATGAAAAAATAATCACGCTTATCACATAGCGTACCTTTGGCACTTGTTCCAACAAATTTTTCTCACTTCTACATCCAAGCGCCAACGCACACATGCTGGTCCTTTACGATATTATGTGTCACTAATCCGGTCTGTATAAATTAGCCGGAGACCTTCCAACACTGCCTCTCACTTTGGCAAATTGTTTTGTCACTATTTTTTATTTCATCCGTTCAATATGCCTAAACCACTGAAAGAAATCGTTCTCAATTCCTTCTGAGCTACAGCTGTTGCACGAATGGGTGGGCTCGTCTGGTGAAATACCACCACCTCAGAGAAGACAGGTGTGGAGTAGAAGTATTTTGCGATTCTTCTGATTGAGTTGCCAGAGGCATAATTCTATCCCTTCCCGTACGTTTCTAATTAGGAAAGTGTGGGAAGGGAGGAGTATTTGACGGAATAAGGGATAAATAGGAAAATATTTTTTTTTCTGTTTATCCCTTCCTCTCTCAGAGGTAAGTGCGCTACAAAGGGTAGCGGCCTCAATCCGCTATCCGATCTTGGTTTTATTAATACATCGCTAAAAATTTTGTTGCTTTGTTGCAGAACTTCCTGACGTCACGTCCGCAAAAATGAATGCACCAAGATAAACTTAAAGCGTTGGTTACGATTTAATCCAGAAGATTAAGCTTCCCCGTTGCCTGCGCCTCGCAGCGCTTTACGTAATCATGTTTATTTAAAATTCAAACAAAGCCACGCCAAACTGGGAACACGTATACAATGAGAAGTTATTACTTTACAAAATAAATTTTAATTAAATTTTATCTAAAAAAATTAAATACATTGCAATGATATTTTATACTATAGATATGTCACACAGATACAAACACACAGTTTGAATGTTCAGAATTAATTTGACAACAACACTCACACAAGTTAAATGGTGCAAAATACCGTAAATAAATATTAAGAAAAAAGAAGACGTATAGTATATGTCACTCAGGCGTAAATGTAAACATATGACGTGAACTGAAGAAAAATGTCCTAATTAGTACGTGTGTAATAACATTTATGTGCTACATTTTTGTATATAATTGAGTGTAAAGAATTTAATCAACTAATCTTATGTAATGGTTCGTTAAAAAAACTAGCTGTGGACTGAGCTCTGAGTTGTCATTTGTGTCTACTGGACATATCGTAAAGTTATAGTAAGTTATCATCCATTGACAATTGACAACAATGTAAAGATATGCACTTTGCCACCAATAGATGGCACTGTAATAATTCTTTTATTTATTTTCGTAGAAATTCACGTTTTTGCGAATATGACGCCTATACAGAAAAATTATTAAATAACAACCGTATCTAAATTTCATCCAAGTTGATCGAACGATCTTTACGTCAACGTTTTCGGACATGTTTCATGATCTACTATTGCATTAAGCTCATTTTCCTATGATAATTGAGACCCAAAACGATAGGGGGAAAGCGGATAGCTAGTTAACTTCCTAGTAATTTAAAAAACACATAAGTAGTAATTATTTTTAATGATCACTAAAGGTGCAAATTGGAGCGTAACCAAAATCATGATTCGCTGCGAAATAAATTGGAAGGGAAATAAATAAAACATCCGGCAAAAATGGAAATGAAGGTAGACTACGAAATCGTATGTACATTGGAGGACCACGATTCGATCAATCATTGTTATCGACGAACGAATCTGCATTAACGAACGAACGAACGGTTTTTAGTTCGCTCTGACGCTCCTCATTCACTTATACTTTTTGTGTGTGAATGCGCTTAATCGACAAACTGAATACCAAATAGATTTCGATCGGAGATAGACACGTTCAATTTGTTGCATATGAATCACGGAATCACTATTTTGATGCAGAGTCGATTGGGAAAATTTTAAACAGAATTTCAAATTTGAACACAGTACCTAGTAGTACATATATACTGATTGACTATTTCTCGTAACTTTTGTCAGGTTCCTCACTTATTATCACGTCAGTCATCAGTCTGCTTAAGTACTGTCTAGCTATATGAATATGATGCTTAGAACGTCGCTAAGCACTTATACTTTGGCTAAGCTGTGGCTTAGTAACGTCTATTTATCTCGGCCTCGGTGCCAAAGCTATCACCGCTTCTACATTAATCTACATTTCCATAATTACTTTTATAATTTTTCTTATAACAAACTCGAGCGCAGTGCCGTAACACAGTTTCGTGAGTCTTCCGTAGATAATTAATCTTCTTAAAGTTGTCCATCAGGAGCTACAGCGACGCTTTAAGCCTTTTTATTGTCCACCAGTTATACAGGAGGTCCTTGTATTTCATTAAAATAATTTTAGAATATTTCTTTTAAATTTGTATACCAAAAGGAGATACAGGACAGTTTCTGACGGAAAAAGATTTTGCGTTTTTTTTTGTATTACCTTTACATCTCGCCCAAAGTCTACGCCTGCCTACTGCTAGTCCGACTACAGTTCTTATCGAAGTGTTAGAACGTACCTGGATTACTTTTTACCCGACCGACCCAAAAATATATATATATATATATATATATATATATATATACTGGCCGAATGGAGAGGGAATTGATGATAAAAACGTTCGAGCTGTCATTCACGCTGACACAACCGCAAGCTCTAGCGTAACGGGAAACCTAGTAGCGGTCATTACATTACGAAGAGTGACGGCAATCGGGTTGCATCTTGGATACGCGCTACGTGTTTGGCGAAGTGTCGTTATATGAAGTCGGTCCACTTACTGTACTATCGATTCATCGATTATATTTTGTAATGTCCTAATGTAATTCGCTACGTGTCCATTCTCCTTACCTTAACGCCCGACGCCCAAGCTATTCAAGATGGAATTAAATGTCATCACAGACTATCTGTATATTCCTTTATATGTATTATGTATGTCCGTTCCATTGTGACCTCCTGTAGCCTAAACAGCTTGCCCGTGTCATTAGATTCATATTCTTCCCTGCAGTGTCGTTGGTAATGATGATGTAGTAAAAGATGGTCTTCCTACAGCCAGGGTTTTTTTTTTAATTTAAATTAAGATTTTTAGTTGTTCTTCTTTAGGGATATGTATATGAAGGTACGCTTTCGTAGTACCTTATGTTTTTAACTTCTCATCTTTCTTCCTTATTGCTTTTACACGCATGTCACATAATCCTTTAAGGTTTGTAATGAAACTCAGTGTCATTCGGGGCCCTCGTTCTAAACTAATGGCGCCTCTTTATTCTGGCAAAATGAAGGCAGTCGCGAGATTAATGGAGAGATTTCACGCGGAGTTAACTCGAATAATTTCGAGTGATTTTTTCCGTACTCGCCGGGTTGTTGATACGAGTGTATTAGTTTTTAAAGATGATATTTTCACGACCGTCAGTCTTATGGGGTAGATACACGTATGTACAATTTAATTTTCTCATAGATAATTCAGAAATTTCAAATATTCTTATCTTATAGTAAGTCAGTTTACTTTTGTCAATTCGTAGACTAAATGATTGAACCAAACACTCTTAACGCTGTATAACCTTTTCGTTTTTGTTCTTTGCATATTCGATTCTATCGATATTGATAAGACATTTACATCGTGTTATATATAGTCAATATTCTAAAGATATTGACTACGCAGGTGGCATTTACAACAGGTAGAGTTCCGAGGCGTAATATTTCACGTCTCCTTTTAATGTCTACGTGAATGCTCCATAAGCACGTTTTACGGCACACATTAAGCTTAATCCGAATCTATTACGATGCCGTAAATACTAGAGTTAACGTCTCACTTAAATAAATGGCATCGATCAATTGGCTACGAAATGTGCAAATTGTATCTTGCATTTTGAACCGTAGAGGGAAGATGGTGGGTCACCTGATATGACACGACCATCTTACAAACACAAATATAGAAGAACAAATAGAAAGAAAGGGGAACGCCAGGAAAGAATCATGAAGTTAAGAGGAAGGCACACTGTAGGAAGGATTGAAGACTGCGCGACCACCGACAAGAGCAGAACAGCTGTCGAATTGATAATGAAGTAGAAGTTAATATATAAAACCAAACCCGACTGACTATATGTTGAACATCATGGTATTAGTTATGATCCTCCGGGGAAGAATTCCACAATTCCAGAATGGAACGGACATACATACACAAGCACTAAGCACATCACCCTCCTTCTAGGTCAGTATAAAAATTATGCATTAGAAATGAATAATTTTTATCCATAAGCCAAAGCTTTTAAGAATAGTAATAGAAGTATAGCTGATCACTATCGTGTAGGGGTCCTTCAAGAAGTGAGCGTAGTCCTTCCTTAAAGGCCGGCAACGCATCTGCAGTTCCTCTGGCGTTGCGGATGTTCATGGGCGGCGGTGATCACTTAGTTTTAGGCGACCCGTTGCTCGTTTGACCCTTATCCTATATAAAAAACAGAATAGACGTATTTATACCTCTGAGTCTGACGTATGGAGTATTGGAGGGTCCTTTATCCATTTTCCCTTCATCTATTCCTCTGTCCTACAAAAAAGCTAGCAATCAATTTGTACTTCTTTTAAGAGATGCACAGCGATGGGTGCTCTTGCTGATTTTCTTCAAACGAAAATATATTATTTTTTAGTGACGTAACTTTCTTTGTTTTCTTGCGTTTAGGTAAATCCCATATTCTTCCCTACTCACGCTTGCAGTTGTAGATACCACTCGAAAACCAACCTTCGCAGTATCAACGTTAAGTATATTTTTCAGCTTAACGCTACTTACTGAATACCAGCTGTTCCCGTCTATAAAGAATTTGAACAGAACGGAACATAATTTAGTTTGGCCCATTAACTTCAGGGATAAAGGATATTTTTTCCACACAGACATCGCGTTTGAAGCATCTTTTTTCTTTCGTTTTGATTTTATTTCCGCAAGATTTTAATAGTATTTGTTATACCAAATTTATCAATAGACAAATTCTTTTAACTGATAAATAAAATAAATAAATAAAAATGCGCTCACGCCTATAACCCAGAGGGGTAGGCAGAGATCACGGATTTTTATGTGGCGCGATCCTGGCACACCTCTCTCGCTTCGTCTCCATTCATCTTCGCATACATGTTCGTCAGTTATGGGTGCTCCTTATATCGCCCTTTTTAATAAGGCACCAATTTGATCGATATAAGTTCTTCTTGGGCGTCCCCTAGCAACACTAACACTCACTTTTGCAACTTAAATCTGTTTCGTTATTCTCACTTCATTCATCCTTTCAACATGCCCGAACCACCGAAGCATATTTTTCTCAATTCTAATCACAACATCCACTTTTAAGCCACATTTTCCCTTATAACGCTATTTTTAATTCTATTATTCAATGTCACCCCTAACATACTTCTTCTTTTTACTGATGTATGGCCCAAACACAGATTTGTATAGTTTCGTATGATTTTTTTTTATATTATATCATATATTTTTTTTTCACAAAGTCACAGAATACCGATATGTAAGTAAGTGACTACAAACAGAATACTTTTTCTTTTTTTATAAATATTATTAATTATTTTATTTAAAACAACGTTCATATATTTCAAGTTAAGACACGTAGAAAGCTCTTCTGAATACATCGAGTACATAGTATACGCAAAAGCATTTCCATCATTTGCTTATTCAAATAAATAATACACAAGCTCTGTGTATCTTTTCGTGCCTACTCCACTCAAGTTCCATTTATCCGAGCCACTTGTTCTCACAGCACTGAATAATACATTAGAATAAAGAAATATTTCACCATATTCTTGCATGTAAAATATTTGGGACGAACATACGACGAATGTTTAATAGTCACATGAACACAATTATAATACACATCACTTGATTTTTAAAGTAAAGGAATAAGCTTAAAATTATCATTTGACAGTAGTAGAGTAACAATCTGAATAGGCCGCCTCGACCAGTGAAATATCACGACCTTACAGAAGACACGCAAAACATATCTAAGTTTCATCTGATGAATGAAAAGTGCCTGTGGCGTAATCTTAGTTCTTTTCCTCCTTTCTTCCTTCTTATTTTTCTAAAAAGTCCTTACTATCATGTTCTTTATTTCATTCAAATAATTTCAATTCTTGGAAGCAGTAATATATTTAGTAAGTCTTATTTTTCTTATTATTTGTCACATGTTGAAGTAATGCGTTCTACCAAGTCTATTATAGTTTAGCGTTTTTTTTTATAATATAAAATCTAATATCAGAGAATTTTAGGTGGAATCAACCATATTTTCCAAACGCTTTGTCTCTCCTTCCATTCACCCAGTTCATTGACATGTCATGACTCGTTCATTAGTGTAATTACCAGCCCGCTGGCTCGTTCACTCACAATAGAATCGTTCGTTCATTCACTCGCTTCTTGCTTTTATACCGACTTCATTATTCGATATTAATAAAGCAATTCAATTGATAAAATCGCTGGCTGGTTTATAGAGCAATTACTAGATCGATTCCGATTAATCGAGTTATTAAATTGTTCCAATAACAAATTGATTTGGCGCGCAATTTTACCTGTAAATTGAATGAGATTTCATTGTATTTGTTTTATGGAAATTATTCTTTTCCCTGCATTTAAATTATATATATTTATTATATTTCAATTTGTTTCTTTCTATGTCCGTCCCAGCAAAGATACAACGATTAACGAGTTAGTTAAACGAATGAATCACCATGGAATAGCAAAGCCAACCGAACTATTTAGCGAAGAATTGCGCGACTGATCAAAGTCCAGTTAGTACCGCCTCGCTAACTCACAAAGTCAACTGCTCTTTGCGAATATTCGTAATTCGGAATGTTCCGATTTGTAGTTACCTTTTGTACGGACATTGCCTTATTTCAATGACGATTTTGTTCGACTGGTAAATTCCCGAATCGTTCTGTCGATATATGAGTATTGTGTTCCTTCTTCTTCTTCCTTCCAAATTGCGAACCACTTTTCACTTGGTTGGTCACAAAAAAGCTCAAGGAAAAACTAAAAGTTTTATTTGCGTGGTACCATTATTTTAGAAACGTGACCGTGGACTACCGTGGCCCGTGGCTAATTTATTCACGTTTATGCTAAATGTTTTGAATCAAATAGAACCTTCCTGTGATAATGCTAAAAATAACAAGAAGAAAAGAAAAGCGATGCTCGCTTTATATGACGGTTGGACATTTCATCAATTCCAAGTTCAAGACATTTTAACTCAATGAATTTTTTGTTAGGTGATCATCGCTATTCATTATATATTCGCAACAATTACACATCATACGAAACACAAGACTTACTTCGCAAGTTTTAAGAAGGTATGACAACTTTACATTAAGGATTGCCTTCTTGCTAAAACCGTCTAGACTCCGATTTTATAATACGTACGTCGTTCAACAAATCAGCTATTGTCGAGAGGAGTGTATCCAGGATACTTCTTACATAATGATATCTCTCATAAATAATACAATGTTAGCAAATGAATATTAATGATGCCTTTATTAGAAACGTTGACCTCAGTGTGTAAATAGGCAAATATAATAAATGTCTATTATGACAAAAAACCCAACATGGTACAGCCAGGTCATAATCCTCGCGATATTGATCACAGTCACGAGCGCTGCTGTCATTGTGTTCAGCAAAAAATTATAACGCAGCTGATGACCAGGTCTCAAGGTCAGTCTGACCTTAAACTGCTTAGTTGTAAACATATTCGTATACCGTGTTGTGTGTCGAGTGTCGGATATGTTCTCATTTATCCTTAGAGAACATAGAAATTTACTAATAATAATATACTTTAAATATACCTCCAGAACTGATGGAAAACACAAGCGCTTGCAAATTTTGGAAGAAGGTGGCAAACGTGCAAATGGTTCTGTATAAGGGACCTTTACCCATAGGCATCTGCAATAAAGTAATTAGTTGCAGGTTTGCTTATCTTTAACGGTCAGAGAAGAATGGAGAGAGGTCAGAATATGGTAGCACAATTGGTTTCCTCTTTATAGAGAGGTTGTAACATTAAGCATTTATGGCAAATGGTGTAGCAAAAGTTTTCTTTAAGAATGAAATGACAATCGCTCATACGCCTGACAACTACAGAGTCGTAATTCTCGGTACTTTTAAGACGTGTCTCACACCAAATACCTATAATGTTTTCTTTGTAAACTCCAGGTAATAAAAAGTAAGTCAAGTCATCTCATTTCAAAAGCGACTAGTGTACATAGAAGTAGGATCATATACATATTTGGAAACAAGTACCACTGACAAATTGATTGTTTGAACGATACGCAGAGGGTTGAGCTGGAAAAAATCAATACCTAATGTGTCATATAGATATGAAGGCACGACACTATCGCGGTGATAACGATTGTTTGTGATGTCCCACTTATTTTACACCAACCACTACGGTATAGTGTAGTGTAGAACGGTAGTAATAAAATAAGGTAATATTTCTTCTGTATTTTTAATACAAATATCGTAATTAAAATCTGTTTGAGAAGCTTTACATAGAGCCTATTCATGCCCCAAAATAATCTTAAACAGAATTTCACACTGATGGATTTCTTCTGTATATAAAAAAACAAACTGACTGATATATTTACGCAATGTTAGTCCAAACTACTAGACTTTGAGACTTAACATTTTGCGTAGAGATTTATTTTATTACGTAGGCGAGCACCAAGAAAGGATTTTTCTAAATTCATCTCTAATAAACAATAAAGATCTAAATATAATCCATTGTTAGTAGTAATCTCAGATCTATATACTAAATCATACTAATTTCCGTTTAATTTCGGAAAATGGTCGGTTAAATTAAATTTCACTGCGCGTGATACCGCAGGGCTCAGCTTGTATATTTTATTTGAAAAACATATGCAACTGAAACAATAATAATAATATCCCGGGACATTATTCACACACGGCCATCTAAACTAAGCAGAGCTTGTACTGTAAAAACCAAATAACTGATATACTACTTTTCTTTTGTAAATATAGACTTAAATAGCTAATTACACCCATACAAACAGAAATGTCCCGGGCGGGAATCAAACCCACGACCTGCGGCATGAAAAGCAAGTATCAAACGTCAAAATTAATACTTTTTGTACCTTAATAGATTAAAAAAAAACAATCCGCCAACCAGGTCAAACGCGGTCAAAGACGAAAGACATGAAATGTGTCTTACAAGTTATATTATGGAGTGTGTGCTTAGAATTTACGGCAAGGCTCCCTCTCTTTGTTGTATAATATAGCAATTTGGAATTTCGCTTATTATGCGTACATCAAACTTTAGTAGTAAGTCAGCTTAAATGTTTCTGATTATGACGTTTGATACCTACAACGGTAGAATTATTGATAGAAACAAAATTGCACTTATAGATTCGAACCCAGTACTCGCATATCTAACTTAACGCTGGCTTTAAAAACAACGTAACTTTGTCGTTTTAGTAATAATGCTCAGCTGCAACCATGACGTCATCGTAAGATTAACCCGTATCACTTATGCAAGAACAACTGTGAATAATAACTTAAGTTCACAGATGTTATTGATCGAATAATATATGGCTGGTAACTTAACGTTTATCTGACATATATCGTCATTTGCGTAATACGTCGTCACTGCAAACTTAGTAATGTGTATTAAAATAGAACCAGTGTAACTTGAACAAAGTTGTAGTTAACTGCATACTAAATATAGATTAAAGTCTTTTTTTGTATTTACAAAATAAATAAATATGCGTTCACGCCCGTAATACAGAGGGGTAGGTAGAAATAATCCTGGCACACCTCTCTCGCTTCTTCTACATTTATACATCAACGCATACTTGTTCGTCGGTTATGGGTGGTTATATTATATCGCCCTTTTTTAGCAAGTCACTAATCTAATAGATCGTCGTCCCCTACCAACAATTCCACTTACTTTTGCAACATGAATTTGTTTCGTTATTCCTACTACCGAACTACTGCAGCATACCTTTCTCAATTCTAGATACAACATCCACTTTTAAGCCCCACTTTTCCCTTAGAATTCTTTTTTTAATCCTATCATTCAATGTCTCACGCCAATATACTTATTAAGAATCACATCTCAACGGCATTAACTCTGCAATTTCTTTAAATGCGAAGAAATGCGGTGAACTTCTGCTTGATAATGGTTTTCTTAGACTAGGATTAAACCAACAGTCTAAATATGTCATGTATAGAAAGGTTATTTGTCGACTTGGCGTGGTACATGACGTAATATTAGCCAACTACATCCATTATTGTAATAAGTAGCTAGGCTGGCGGGGGCGTGACGCAATTTACTTGACGTGTCTATCAGCTCGTAACGTGAACATTACCACAAGGCATATGTAGTAAGTTGAAACCGACACAGACTTTGTTTCATATGAAATCTTTTATGGAAAAAGAGCATCAGATATTCACAATTGTGAAGAGTTTATTGCTTCACATAAACACCTTTTTTTATTAAAGATGTAGGTAGCAGATGAGCAAGCGGTTCTCCTGATATTATGCTACCGCTTCCCGGGGGAATAAAGTTTCTCCTTTTCCTATCCACCTTCTCTCCTGTCTCACCCTGTTTCCCGGGTCCGGGTCCCGGGTGGGACCCGGAGCTAGCTAGCTAGCTATTTTCCCAGTTTTTATGTTAAACTTTAGTGTAGGAGAGGAAGGTAAAATGATGCATGGGGAAATAGAATGGTCCTCCGCAAACGTACGTAGTCTATGATATTTGACTTCCCCAAGACGAATTGTTAATGGAACGGTTGATCCGTCGTCGTAGTAGCTACTATGTAAAATTTCTGGTCGCATACAAGTCCACATGCCCGTGTCCAAATTCCAGTGTTAGACCTTCAGTCACAGTGGTAGAGCCCGCAACAACAACATCTGATGCACGATTGGGCGACTCGACGGGTGAAATACCACGACCTCACAGAAGACAGGCGTGAAGTAGAAGTATTTCTGCGTTTCGTCTGACGAATGAGGTGCTGGAAGCCTTATTTGAGTCCTCTTCCCCTTCCCACCCTTTCTTTATTATGATGGGATAGGAACGGGAAGAGGATTGGACTGGGAGGGAGTTGGGGGAAATGGAAATTAATTTCCTAAAGGTAGGCAACGCATCTGCAACACATTTGGTTGTTGCGGATCTATAGGTAACGTTCACTTAACATTATGTGATCCGCTTGCTCGTTTGCCAACTTATAACATAGAAAAAACATATTAAAACAAGTACGTACTCTTGAAAGCAACACAACTACATAATTCTGATTCCAGGCCAGTAATGATCATTAACAACATAACAACCGCCTTGTGGGATAATCTGTCGCCAACGGTATTTACAAACCAATACGACTTAGAGTCTGTCAAGAAAAAACCGTCTTATAGGACAGCAATGCGTCTATAATTCCTCTATAGTGTGGATGTTCATGGGCGGCGGTTATCCCTTAACTTTACGGGACCTGTTGCTCGTTTACGACCTTTTCTTTATAAAGTTGTAGTTTTCCCAAAACGATCTCATTAAACAAAGAGTTAGTCGAGAAACTTTCAATTTACACCTTTTACATTGTAAAATAAAACTTTATCACGACTTGTTAACAGAACACAATAAACTATTCGCTTTTGTAAGAACGCATAAACCGAAAACATTTAAAAATAATGCCTGTAGGCACTCAATCCTCATTGCGTATAGTCGAATCGGGTCGGTCATCAAACATTACAACCCCCGTACTGAAAAATACACCAGCAGTTAAAGAAAATATATTTTTGTACTAACGTCTTACGAGTCTCGTTTTGCTCTGGCGATTTTATTTTATGTAATATCGTAAAGATAAATGTCAATATAAATGTACTTTAAAGTCGTCGCTACACCAAATGCTATATATATTTGTATTTAAAGCGTTTGTGTGAACAACTACATTCATTTGTCGCTCAGGTAAAAAATATTTAGTCTACTTTTACTTGGTTACTCGCTGATAGAAGCTTTCTATTCATAAAATTATTTCGTAATTCGGTTCAGTATCAGTTTTATAGTTTATCCGCAACAAGCCAACAATCATTTCCTCTTTATAATATTAAAGTTATGGATGAGTTGTCATATTTCGCTTATATAAGAACTTTTCCTAAAACAAGAACTTCTTATTGAACTTCTTGCTCATTTTTCGCTTTCTATCCCAAAAAATATTTTCAACATAGCTTTAAGAGGACGCAAAGCCGAAGTAGGTCTTCAAATCAAATGGACACTCGCAAAAACGGCGACCTCCGCTCCGGCAGTTTCCTAACTAAATAGCATTGGGATCTACTGACCTCACCTTTAATGGCGCAGGGATCACGAGTGGGCTATAGGTTGCATGGTCACGATTAGAGAGGTATCTCAGATGACCGTTCCTTGCGAAACAAGTGATTGCCCCTTATGGAAATGTTAATTATTTTACTTGCGAAACAGTTTCATAAACGATAGAGCGAATATTTCTTCTTTTCGACTACGATCTCAGTCCCTAAACTAGTGAGAATATGTCAAATCTTGGCCGCACTTGGGTTGAATGTCACACAAAAATACACCGAAACATCACAAGTCATGATTACCGAAAAACAAAGCTGGGTGACGTCTTTTGTAACACGAAAGTATTGTTCCTCGGGCACAAAGAAATGCTCTCCACTTATCAGTGCCTATGTAATGATATGCAAACAGTAGAGGGCAGCGCTGAGTCGACACAGCGTCGCTATTCTGGAAAATGATTCCACACGTGTTGTAATAAATAGCAAGGCTTCCCGAGTACGTTTAATGTGTTTTTATCAGGTGATTATGAGATTTTTGTTTATATGTTACATGAAGTGTGATTAAAATTATTAAAACTTGACACATTATTAACTAACTGTTTATAGAACGGCTTTACGTTCGCGTTTTTCGGTGACAGTGTGAGGCGGGGCGAGACCGCGAATTAATCCCACTCACCCTGAAGACCGACAGGTCCAAAACTTGTCGGTACCAAAACCGAAAAAGGCAAACGTGATTAAAGCCGTTCTTTAAACAGTTAATTAAGAGTGAATTATTGACGAAAGTCGAGGTAAAAGTAAGAAATTAATCACATTTATCGGTGATTCTTAATAACCTTAGTACTGATGAATGTTATTAATTGTTTGTTACAGTGTTAGGGTACGGGTACCAGAAGTAGATCAAGCCAAGACGGATAGCTTAAATATAATCGGTGTTATTAAGTTTGTTACTTACTTAGACAAACTGGTAACAAATATGGCGTATATATATTATCAAGATATAAAGATAGAGTGGTGATGAAAGATGTGAAGCAATGGGAAGAGGTTTCGAATAACACTCTTGTGCGTTTTTTGCCACTCGAACCTGGTGTAGCCATATGTCGTTAAAAAACCTGCTTGGTAGTGAATTTGACAGAAATTATAAATTTGTAAATAAAAAAAAGTTGACTTTTAAAATTTAAGTCACTTGAATCTTCTAGTTAAGAATGCGGGGCTTGAATGCCCAAACCACATCATTAATAAAACGATTCTTGCGATATTCCCGTGAGGTTTCTACGATGCTAGTTTCAGAATAAGCCGCTCAGCCTATTAGCAGCGGTGAGCGCTCTGGCCACTTCCTCGTAATGAGGGGAAGAGAAACCGCGTGTGATGTTATATATTTAAGCACAGTAAGCAGCCAGATTGTACAGTCGCGTACAAAAATGCCAATACGTCGTGACATTGTGGTCGTATGATTATGATAAATATGTTTCGTTTTAAAAAGATTCTATATGTTCTCTTTTAGAACCCGATGGCAACGTCACCTACTGAGTCTCATTGCGACAGGACCCAATCAAAGTCACATACAAAATTGCATCAACATCGGCCCAGACGTTTCGGAATACTTCAGAACATATAAAAGATAATACTTATTTGTAGTTTGAACATTTGTATTACAACGTTCGCCATTTTTCCATATGACCTATATCTAGATTTTAGGGATAGATTCTAAAGAAAGTTGATGTTCCGTTTATAATTTTGTACTTGATGATATTAATGGACCTAGAGTTTAGCTTAGATGCGGCATTGTAAGTATAGCGTAGCCTCTGTTCATAACACTATATCTCAGGCGTGTTTTATTTACTTCTCGAGTAAGTGTAACTTTTTTTGGTGACTGTACTAGCGACTGCTACTTGCGTCATTGTTGCATAAGTCATCAGTCTTGTTAGCATGTGTTATCTTAAATTTTTTACCTATTTTTAGATGAGGAAATTGCTTCGACGATTTATACATAGAAATGTGAAGGAATTAACAAAGGCGTGTTAACATTCCGACGAAGACCAGGTCGTAGAAGAATCTACTGGCTAGAAAACCTGCGCCGGTGACATGAACACGAAATCACCGTTCAGGGTAACGGTTAATCGAGATTCCTCTACTACTGGACGACTTTGCCCCCGTTATCGCCACAAAATTCGGTCTCCTGCCGTCCACAATCAGTCCATCTTATCGCAAGGCCTACCTAGGATGGGTCAACCTGTAAGTTCCAGGACGACGACGTTTGTATACTCTATGCCCACATTTGTGCTGACAAGATTGGCAAGGATATTGTATATTATTTTATTTTTATTATTGTATTGTATATATGTCTATCGTCACAATAATAAAAGACGTGTAATTATTTTGAACTAAAACCACACTTTAACTGTACGTAATTCAATAAATAACAATACGTATATTTTTGACACGCAGCTCGAACGAGTAATTCGAAATTAATGTATAAACATGTACTATCAAAATTAATTGAACGCTTATTATCGGGATATGCTTTACATTATAAGCTCTGTTCGTTAATTATACTATATCAATTGGAATTATTAATGGCTTAACCGTAGCGCGTTCGTGTCAGCTTTGAATATGTTATACCATTAAGTATTTAAATTCAATTGTGCCTGCCACATATTAAAAATGAAAATGGCTACTGTGTCTACTATCTTCGGAAAAATTGTATTTGGTGAATATTTGTTACAGCAAATTGAGATACAAAAGTAGGTACTATTTTATGAAGATACCAAAATAAGTACAACAATTTGTGTAGTATTATTAGTGTGATTAGGGTTTTAACTTAAATTTTTGTTGATTTGTGCGATTGTTAATTTGACCAGTTAATTGGAAGACATACTTTATAATTGGAGATTGACTGTAGTCTATACTGTAAAAGTTTTGGCTACAGCTTTTACGGCCGCCGCCTGCTTGAAACCAAATTTCTTCAGGATTATTATTTAAAGCTACTTATAAAAGATACTTGTGTATACGAAATATAGTCATAATATTATTACAAGAAAAACATTTTAAAAAGCGAACTTCCATAGACTATAATTTCAAAGTAGCGCGCAAGAATGCATAAAACAAAACATTGCTCGGGCCTGCCTCAACACGCCGCAGATAGGGCAAGGGCATCGGACGCGCAGGGAGTGCAACGCAGCCATAGATTATATCCGCTAGACTAAGTGCGACTGCACGTTAGTACCTATTTTTATTGCTTGTGTCGAATAACTAGCAATAATTATTTTTAAAAAAACTTATACTCCTACTGAAGGAGACAATAGTCATCTTTGAACACAAGTCATTGCTATTATTACAATTCCATCAGCATCGGCCTTTTTAGTAACGAATCATGGCTTACACCCATTTTACTTCCATAACATTAAGGTTATTCTTGTCCAGAGTAGCTTTTTTAGTTGGTATTAAACTTTAATTCTAATACAATATTAAAAGAATCAACCAATTTACCACGCCCAAGTTCAAATCAAGTTCCTCTGAGAGTCTTTACAATGTTAACAATAAAAGAGACACCTCAGTTCATGTTGTGTATTCTATGGGAATCTTGACCCCGGAGCGTGACCAGCGCGCGATCGTTGCCACTGAGCTCAATTGAACGAGTTATATCCGTGCGTACATTACATAGATACGTATTTATGTAGTTATTGTTCGCGTTCCGTGTCCGACACGTACCGTGGGAGTAATGTATTGCAGGCAAGCGAAGAATGTTATATTGATTATGTTAGTATACAATATTATAATAAAGAAACTATGAATTATAAAGTAAAATAAATTCTGTAAAATGAAATACTAAGTAATAAACTATATAGTACAACATTTGAGACAGAGGTAATAATAATGGGTTTCTGCTGCAACTAAAAAGATTCATGAAATTAACCGGAGTTACTCCGAATTCGTCCAACTCGTCATTGAAAAAATAATTTCACGTGATTGATTCAATCACCAATGTCCCGTTGTCGATTTAAATAATGAAACTATTTCAAAAATTCAACATTTCTAAAATGGTTTATAGTTAAACTTGTACAATTTAAATTGCTATCTCTTTCTGAAAACTTTGCTTGTAATTATTGGTTAATTAAAGTCAAACCTTTATTTACTTATTTCAGATTTTATGTGATTGCTAAGATATAAGGTCCCTTGTCATACCCATCCCATAGACTCTCTTTCTTTCTCATCTTGTCTAGAACATTAAAACCATTAAAGTAAAATAATCGAAAAATAATTAGGCTACTTTGAGTTGTTGTCGTTTAAATCATTGGTTGAGTAGTTTTTTCATCTAGAATTTAATCAAAAGATAGACAATTCAGTCGATTAACTTTTTATAAGTCGTCAGCGATTTATCTCCGTCTTCGAGCATCGTCCATTATTCGATTCGTTTCGTCTTTGAAAATCTTCATAGATTTAATTTGTTGGGTGTATTGTAAAATTCATTATAAATACGTCGGGGTAGGTGAATGTAATCCATCTTGCGAAGTATGTACTGTAGTGTGTGTTTTTGTTATTTAATTGTAATATATCACCGGGGATGCGGAGTAAGTTGGAGTGGTTTTTTTACTTGATAAATGAGTGTGGCACTGAAGATGGCGGGCGGGTGTACGCTTCTTCGTTGTGTTGTGAATTGCATTTGTTTGCGAGTAACATGTCTACTACTAAAAATGGGCCGAGATGAATTCAAATATAACACAGCTGTATTATCAGAATCCAGGTGTTCCATTCCCGTCGTTAATAAAGATGATTTTAATTTATCTTCTTTCTGTTTATATACTTTTTCCCAACAACTAACTATGTCAAACTTCTATGATCATTGAATAAAACCAATATAGGTTTTACCTGTATGTATTGAACCTGGGTTAAGTTCACGACTGACTCTGGTTTCCCTTCAAAACGTATACGACTGTTCCTCTGGACCTTCGGGTCCAAGAAGCGGCCCTTCTTTATTCAGTAAAAAAGGGTCACACCCAGCAGGTATTGCTTGACCGAGAACTAGAGGGGCCGGTGCCATTTGTAGATTCTGCGCATCCCGCCCACCGGGAGGGGCTGCAGTTCGACTGCCTGACGAACGGTGACGAAGCTGTCCAGCGAGCTGCCGTCGATGTAAATATTTACACCGACGGTAGCAAAATTGACGGCAGGGTCGGCGCTGCGCTATCCATATGGGATAGCGCAGCGGAGACTTCTTGTCGGAAATTAAAGCTGGGCAACTTTTGCACCGTATATCAGGCGGAACTGTTGGCCCTGCATGAGGCCGTGAAGCATGTGGTGAAGATGAAAGCAAGGAGCTTTGGTATTTATTCCGACTCCAGATCCGCTCTAGAAAACATCCGATCAGGTATGTCCCTCCATCCCCTTGCAGAGAGTATTAGAAAGAATATGAAAGAAGCTAGAGAGCAAGGGAAGAATGTTAGAGTATATTGGGTGAAAGCACATGCAGGGATGGCAGGGAACGAAAGAGCGGACGAACTTGCCAAGATGGCAGCAGTCGGAATAAAGACCAAAGCACATTATGAAAGGGCTCCGGTTTCATTTGTCAAGCGGCAGATTCGTCTGGACACGCTTGACAAGTGGAACCGGCGATATATGGAAGGAGACACGGCCTCGACAACCAAGCTGTTCTTCCCCGACGTAACGAGCGCCCACCCCTCACTCAGGAAGATTGATCTTGACCCCGTGCTGGTTCAAATTTTGACGGGGCACGGGGGGTTCTCAGCGTACTTGCACAGGTTTAAGTGCAAGGAGAGCCCCTCGTGCCTCTGTGATCCAGCACGGGAAGAGACCGTGTTGCACATTTTGGTAGAATGCCCTATATTTGAGGCTAAACGAACAGACCTGGAAATAAAATTAAGATGCAAATTAAAAAAAGAGAACTTGAGCGAATTAGTTAGAAGCAAAGAAAGTAGAGAGGAATTCTTGACGTACTGCAAGTCCTTAGCCCTGATAGTTATAAATAGAAATAAGACGTAAATCTGTGATAGTAACTATTAGGGTAATTATTAAATGGTATTTATTGTATATTTTATTTTGCTTTTAATGTTTTTAAACTTTTATTGTATTTTAACTAGTATTTAATTTGTATTTTAATTGGAATTTTAATTTATATTTTAACTGAAATTTTAAATTTTGATTGGCTTGAATTCGAATTTAATGTGTATTTTAATTGTAATTTTTGAAACTTTTAACGTATATTTAATTGAATTGTGATAGCTCTAGAAATGTATAATCTACTCGAAATTTTTAATTGTAAGTACCATGAAATAAAGAAATACTGAAAAAATTATTTACCCAGTAGACAAGGTCCCTGACCTTACACACGTTAGGGGACGAGAGGGCGGCATAGAGCCGCCCAAAAAAAAAAAAAAAAAAAGTTCACGACTGAACCTGGTAGTTGGTGACTATCAGTTTCCATTATAAACTTGGGATTAGCCTATTTATTAACCTAGAGTCTAGGATAATGAATAGGCCAATTAAACATCAACCATTTAGAAAAAGTATAATTGAATTGTAGGCTGTAAACGCATTTCTTATTCTTTGGTACTATACAAGAAGAAATACTAACTGACACTTATTCCAGACATTCAATGTATTGTAAAAGCTTTTCGAACACGTTAGCTCCGTTCTTTCGGCACCAGATGGCGGTCAGTTAAGTCACGTAGCGAAGCGTCGAAAGCCGCTTCAAACGCTCCAGCTTACGATTCAACAAATGCAGACCTAAGAATAAGTCACATAGTTGATTGTTTCTTAAAAATTGTTTGTTTGGTAAAATAATTAATTTATTTTAATCAAATTTGATATCGATTACTGATCAAATTAATCTAAGGTATATCCCAAGATACGTGGCGAAGTTCAAACATTTAGTAAGATACTAGTGAACCTAACAGACGTATGCATATCTTGCGTGAACATTGGCTTCCCTGATATTATTCGGTGCCAAGGTTTTGTCAATTCTTTTTATATAAACTTGATGGCAACGCCACTAAACGGGTCCAATTGTAAGTACCAATCCAATACCCAAACGTAATAAGATTATATCCAGTGATATGCACACACAGTAAAATTATACAAATAAAGTTGCGATTGAAATCTAAACTTGTTCCGTTGAAGTCGATTGAAAAACGATTTGGAAGAGGTACGTTTGTTTAAAATCCATTTCGCTGGCTTTACTACGCTCTCGTGTTTGATGCAGTGCTGTTGTAGGATCGAGTCCGCTACAACGTTCGACGCCCGAGGCCGACAAATCCCTAACTTTGTTGACTCCGATCGTGCAAGTGGAGATTTTCAACGGAATTTCCTACATTACCCAAGTTTGCACCGGAACGTTGTGTATTTACCTTTTACCAGAAGTACGAGTTTTGGCTGCAGTCGACTGAAAAGATCGGGGTGGACAATTTTATTTACTACTAGAAATGATCGAAGAAATAAAAAAAAAGTGAAAAACAGGTTGGAAAGTGCGACAATAGTTCAAAGATAAATAAATAAATAAAAATATCTCATCAATAAAATTGAATGCAAGAAAAATGAATGAAACAAATTTCTTCATGATCTAAGTCTTCATCGTCGAAACTTTTGACGTACTTCCATACCATGCGAAAAAAAATTCCCCTACTGTCATTTGGGTAAAAAGCAACTAGGTAGGCAGAGATCGAATTTGATTGGTCACAGACGTATATTTCTTGATTGTCGTCAACAGACACTCTGACTTTTTAAATATATGTGTCGCCGGAATGAAAAGGGAACCAAAAAGGTTTTTCGATGTGTCAATTTCTCCACTTATTACGTATCACCTAACCTCACTCTCAGTTGGTTTTCTTGTTAATTCCTCTTGATTGGAGCAACCGTGTATCTTTAGATTAATATTAACCCGTTGGTATTTGCGCCCATTGACGTAACAGCTAGCTTCAATGTCCCTGCAAAGCTACGGGGTGCTTAAAATCAGTTATGTTTAATTAAAAATATGGACAATAAAATAATAAACTATAACAAAATGTACTATAAAACGGATATATCCGATGCATAAATGAATATTGAGAAGAAATAAGCGAAATGAAATGAGTCGCAACATCGCGACAAAGCCGACACTAAAATGATCACAGCACCGGGCGAAGTGAATAAAGTGTTTCAAAAGACTTTGCTGAAAAGTGCATCGTTTAGGAATAAAGTTCTTAACTGCGAGCGTGTTTGCAGAACATTTACTAAAGAGTTTTGCATACTTTTTCACTTTAGACCTGGAGGTTTAGACACAAGCATGAGAAATATATTCACTTATTATCATATTACCGTAAATGAGTGTATACGCTTCTATATACGCCAACATGAGAAAGATATTGAACAGTATGCCATTTGCGTAACGGTTAGATAATTTAGATAATGAATTTTGATCTTTGATTTGTTGAATTCGTCTCTAAAAAATAAACAAGAAAAATAAATAATATGAAAAAATCACGAGAATTATTCGTATGTTACAAAAACTAAAAAGAGTAAATAATTGTACATACTTACTTATAGAACTAAACGAATAATGTTGTATATGTCAAGGTGCTTCCGTGTACGGAATCAAAACCTATTCAGCTTTTTCGACAAAGCATACTTGTACATTTAATGTACAAGTATGATTGTGAAGTGAAGAGATTAATTTAAGTTTTATAGTTGAATGGTAAACTTCGTACCAGGCGGCGATACCCTTGTTATAAAACGTAAAGTATGCCTGCGATAGTTTGCCAGTAAATCTCAGACGTCGGCCCACGTGCCATACAATACAGTTTCCTGTCCGGCGAGCTTTTGACGATGAAGGTGTGGTCATTGTGTTAGCGACAAGGAAACAAGCGAAGATATAAGGCAAGGTAAAATAAAAAGTACACAACAAGTCATCAATCTACATACGTATAACACATTAAATAAACAAAATAAAATTAAAAATATATTGCCTGAGACGAAACACCTGTGTGATCTTCCTTTCCCTTCTTCCCGTCTACTCTTGTAGCAACGTAATTGCACTGTTTGTTAATCTAAATTTCTTGACTACCGAAATAAAAGGTGCATTATTAACATCTTACACAAAATAAGCTTACAATACAATAATTTTAATATTCACACGATTGGAAGGTATAATAAATTCGTTTCTTTATTCTATTCTAATTTTAAATTAAAATCGGTTGCTTCTTGTAAGAAAAAAAATATGCCCCATCATGTTGTGGCATACATGTTCTTCTTCTATTCAGCCTGATCTTCTATTCTGAATGCTCGAATGTGCTCACGGTGTTTAATTTGCTGTTACGTTTTGTTTGGTTATTTATTACTAGTCGTTTTATTGTTGTTATTGAAATTTTAAAGTACAGGTGGTAGTAAAATGTGCCCTCTTAATGATCTCATGATGGATAGAGTGTTATTATTTTACAATCCGAGTGGATAATAATGGCGATATAAGGGATAATGGTTAATAAATATTATCATTCAGGAACTACGTAATTTTGCTTTGTTTTTCTAGAATATTAATTTTTAATAACTAAATGGAATTTAGTTATTAAAAATTAATATTCTAGCTTTCATTGAATGCACATAACAAAGACAATGTCATACATATAGTTTACTTGATCTAATTCTGTTTTATATTTTTTTTGTTAGTTTATATTAGAAAAGTCAAAGCAGAAAAGGCTTATGACATTTAAATTGTCAAAGAATGATAGCTGTCATATAAATCCGTCGAATTAAAAATCAGACTGTAGTTAACAATGTGACTCATAGACATGTAAAAATAAATTTATAATGTGAACATAAAAACAAGCATTTTGCTACTAAGCAGATTTGCTACAAAAGAAGCATTTATTTAATTAAACTCTGACAAGGCTCGCTCGCAGACTGACCGCAACTTTACGTCGGTATTGCTCAACGCGGCCCGTTTGAAACTTGCCCGTAATTATTATTATGGTTTCCAACTGATTACGCAAGCAATACGAATACTTCGCGAAGCTATTGCCGCGATTTTTGTGTTTCAGACTAATTTTACATTGTTATTGAGGATAATTTTTTGTTATTAATTTATGTATAAAACTGATTTATTGGAGGCGAGGTAATCGTGTTATAAAATATTGAAAATAAATTTAAAGCAACTTACAAAAAGTAGTTCCCACACATGATTAAAATATTTTAAAAAATGTATTTACTTTTCACTACAGTTCATTTTAAATTTTTATTTAAAACGGTTTTTAGAATTGTCCCAACCATTGCTAGCTTAGTACTGAAACCATCATTTCAATTCTTACTCTCGCTCGAAAAGGGAATGCCCATTCTTGGCCATAGAACGCCTAACAATTTTCTTTTATAAAAAAAACACATCATAAATAATTTTAATTAAACGTGGTATTTATCCTGAGTTGTATTTTCGCACAAATAAAAGTACCGAAAAAATTGATAAGAGTCCGTCCGTAATCCATTTGTTTGTGGGTTAAGAAATGTTGCCAAGCAAGTTATATTCATTTAAAAAATATATATTTTTGGATATTTTTAATTGTCATTGTTGGTAAAACTAATATTAATACTTATTTGATATTTTCTAAATAAAATGACGTTATTTTATATTATTATTACATAAACAAGTGAATTGCTAGTTGATTTACTATGAATTTTTATTTTTTAATTACATTAGATTATAAAAATAATTTTTATTCAATTATAATTCGACCGGAAAATCGATATCAGGTCTGTCATGTCATGGCAAATCACAATAAAAATAAATTACTAGTTTTCCCCTAACCTCGTTTGCATGTTCTCTTATTGTGTTTTTCTCTTGCGAATTTATTATTTAACCAATCGAATAAGCTCGCTAAATGGACTCCCGACAATTCTAGACATGTGTGTGTCAGCTGTGACAGATTACTTTTAAGAATAAGATAACACACACTTGGGTCTGATTCTCCCTGTGACTCGTAAGCAATGTGATTGCCCGCGATATCGCACCATGTGAGGTAAGTGTTCAACAGCTTTGAATTTTTTATATTAATAACATCCTTCCTTCTTACTATGTTGACATAACAAAAACCCAAAAGTCATTTTATTTTGCACATCTGCACAAGCTCTATTGTGTTATCTATACTGAAAAATATATTGTACTATGGTGGATGAGCGGCTAAGATGTACAACGTTGCCCGTTAATATGGATGTTAAGGGGGCTGAGGGGAGGGGAGGAGAAGTGAAGAAACACGCCCCTTGCAGCGGGAATTACGTAAGCACCCCGTTTTTTTAAAGGATTTTTTTTACATTTTGGCATGTTGTCGGTCCAAAAGGCATTTAGCACTTGCCTGCCGCTACCATGACACGATGGTTGAGTGGAGCAGGGAGGGGATCGAGGTGAGAAACTCATCCCTTAAAGGGGGAAATCTTGCGTGTGTAATAATTGCTGACGAAGGACTGATAGAGTAGCATCTCAATCAACGGCAGAACGGGAACCTGAACCATCAAGTCTGCCTTCATTGCAATCTGAAGTAGCTAGCAATGTATCACAACTCGAACCCATGGATACATCACGCAGTATATTGTTGCTTAACTATATAAGAGCATCAGCCACACAAACTCAATGTTTTTTTGGCCGTAATGTGAATGATCCACTCAGTGTTCCATCGGCGTTGCGTGTAACTTTTTTTTGCGAATACAACTATAATGTATCTCCAGAATGGTGAATCTGTAAGTGCCATTTAAATAGTAACTCTTGGGATGTACTTTTAGATTCAATATATAACCCATCCAATTTAATGCAGCAAAAATTAAGAGTGCTTCATTATTGAAAGATAATATGCGAAACCACTTAGACTTTGAAAATATTCAGAGTATGCCTGAGCACACTATCCATTATTATCTAGGCATAACAAAGGAACAATATCAATCAATTCTGTCTGAAGTTCCAAGATTAATAAACATAGGGGTTGTTTTACACTCACTGCATATTTAATGAAGTTAAGAACAGGATGTATTGACAACCGCGTGTCTAATGAATATGGCCCGTGACATATTACATCAGGATTTTGTTCCAAGTAATCTAGGCATAAACCATAATATCTTAGAAATGACAACTTTTTTGTAAGCCAATACCGTTATAAGTTCATTATATATGTTGAATACTATCATTTCAATGTACTTTAAATGTATGCCCCCATGGCCAAAGTGTCTATGGGCGATGAGCATTCCCATTTGGGATAATGTCATAATCACTAAAAGTTAATTAATTATATTTCGTTGCAATTTTATGATATATACTAACTTATAAACATGTTTCATACTAATTTTCCAGGTAATTCCTTAATACCGGTATCCTTGGCTTTGTTCCAGCTTTTAACTCAGGAAATACGAAGTTAATTTAACCAAAGTTGCTATGAAAATTCATTATGATGCAAACAATATTAATTTTAAAACACGTAATTCGTCACTAACGAACATTCTCTCTCACGTGTTTTAATCCTTAAACCGTTTCAACCAGGGTAAACAGAGATGGCTATTGCCTGTCAGCAAACTCTATAACTTTCCAGTCGAGATGAATAAGTTATGCCTTTAGCAAAAAAATCGTATTGATTCCAGTCTGCGATATTATTAAATCTATCTAAAGTCTGTGTAACAAAGTATTGAAAAAATGTTATAGCTTAGCATTGTATTTAACAACTGTTTCCTATTAAAGAAAGTTGTGTTGTTATACCCATGAACATCCACAGCATCAGAGGAACTGTAGATGTTTACCAAATTTTATGTCCACTGGGTTAAATCCAAGTTTAAACTATAAAATATTGTGAGTATAAAACAAGTTCCCAGTAGTGGCCAATTAATCTGCTCCGCACTAGAAGTCAGTGGAATCGTTAACTTTGCAAGCAACTGTTACCCATTCATACATATATGAGCACGTGTTATGTTAAAAGAGATTGACCAATGGAAAAAATTACCTAGAGTCCTATAAAAGATCACATCTCAGGAACACGCATTCGGGATTTTGATAGACGTCACAAGATTTTATTAAGTATGTAAGAGATATTAAACTAACTAATGTCGTCTTATCTTCGGCACCGACCAGACGACGAGTATTTCGTCAGCGCATGTTGCTATTTTTTATTATAGTTTTATGCCAACCGAAGAGAAATGATTGACGAGGGCACACAATACAAATACAACAATAACGAATAAATTAATCTTAGATTTATGAAGATTAATCGACTAAATGTAACTATGGCATTAAACTTAAAAAGCTTGTCGAAAAATGTTTTAAAAACCGCTACCGCTTATGACTTTGACTTCGAAACTTAACGTGCAACTGATTTATGGAATCTAGTCGTTAGCACAATACCTGGATACAGTCAGAGGCTTGCTTTGCATAAACGATAGTTACGAAAGAGTAGATTCTAGTTAGTACTAGCTCCACGGGTGCCTAGCCTAACCTTTATCAGTTATATTGCATAACTGTCTGTTTACTTGTAAAGTCAAACAAAAGTTGTTCTGTCGCCCTTTATGGCAATAGAAGTGAGAGTTGTTCACTTTACAATTTCATTTCCGTAAGCATGTTAATAAGAAACTTAATTTTATTAGCTGTGTATAAAGTATTTGACTCGTTGAAGAAGTAAGTATGGATGTCTGTTTTGGATGTTTTAAAAACAAAACCTTCGGATACTTTGATGTCTTTTATACTACATGCAAACATACCCTTCCCTTTCCCATCCTATCTTTTGTAAAAAAAGATGGGAAGAGGAAGAGGACTGATATCAGGCCTCCAGCCTCTCATCATCATACGAATCGCAGAAAAAATGCTTTGCGCCTGTCTTCTGTGAGGTCGTGGTATTTTACCGTTCGAGCCAGCCCATCCACTATTACCCTAAGTGTGCTTAGTACTACAATTGTCGGCATGTTTGTAACAAAGTTGATAAATTACATTGTAATTTTTTATCTCGCCGTGTTCAGTAGAAAACGGTTTGAGGTCACATTTAAAAAGTCTGTCTATTTTAAAACCGTCGCGTTATCGGGGTACGTAATTTTTACGACGGAAACACATCCGGTGGCTGCGCTGAACCGTAACATCTAAGGATGATTCCGAAGTACGAGCGTAGCGATTTTCCTAACTATTACTCTGTAGCAAGAGGTTTTTAAACTTGCTTATTTACTATTCCGGAACTTCGTGTGTGCAAGAAACCAAAACATTACGGATAATAAAATAACAAATGAAATCAGCGACAGCAATGAACAACCTCTAATGTATAATAAAAAAACCGACGAAGTGTGAGTCGGACTCGCGCACGAAGAGTTCCGTACCATCTATAAAAATCACGTTTGTTGTATGAGAGCCCCCTTAAACATTCCTTTTATTCTGGATTTTATTATTTTTTGTAATAGCGGCAACAGAAATACTCCATCTATGAAATTTTCAACTGTATATCTATCACGGTTCATGAGATACAGCGGAGTCTTAGTAAGGTCCCGTTATACCCTTTGGGTACGGAACCTTAAAAAGACGAATGCTAGAATTCAAGTTATTTTCAGGAAATGTTCAAATTGACCTAGCGGGTGTTCCTGTGATCGTGTTCCTGAGATGAGTTTGGCGATGGGGCCAACATAACTAGTACAACCCGTGCGAAGGGCCGGGACGGATCACTAGTATTTGATATTCATGATACAAATGAGTACAGGAAATCTAGCAATTCAAGCATCGGGTGTAAGGACTATATTCCTTTTTTTTGGTTGCATGCACCTCTTTCACTTTTACACTATTAAGTGGCAAATTTACTCGTTAACTTACACGCTTTAGTGATGTTCAGATTCAGGTCATTAAATTTAAAACAACGTAATCAGAAAATAATTGTGTCCGACTTTAATTAACCGATAACCTCGTCAAGATTGCGGGAGTCCACTGGCCGAGGGCAGCAGGGGACCGATCACAAAGATCGATCGCACCCTACGTCGGCAGTGGTCGACTTTGAAAAGAGAGAGGGAGAAAGAGGATTTCTCTACTCAGCATTGCAAAATGAGTAATTTCTAGTTTTAAGTAATAAAGTATAAGCATTAAGCTGTGTTTGGTTCTTAAGAAACAAAACATGTGTAATGTTGGCGAAAGCAACCGTATGTAGAATTAGATAGTCGTAATGTCTAGGCAGCTGAATGAAGTTATAGTAAGGAGTAGTTCAGCACCTAATGAATATTTCACTTGTATCTTTTTAGTGATATATATTTATTTTCCTTATATTGCATTAGAACTATATTCTAAACATGGTAGCTCTTTTTACTAAATATTGCTTCAAAAATGTTTCAATACAAAATTTCAATAAACACTTTCGTATGTTTGTCTCTTGTACTACAGTACCATTAAAATGCATTTACTTATAAATTGCGCCGTAGAAATCTTAATGAAATGCAAAAAAGGTCGGCATAACTGTATACAAGATATGTAATTCGTTATAAGTATGAGAATAGAATAGAAATAAGGCTGCGTCTTCCTAGATATCAGCTTAGACTTTATTACATCTAATAAAGTCTGCCCACTGGAGACAAGTCATGAGTCATAGCAACAGACAGACTTGGCGACAGTCGCAATGTATATATGTAAATTGTGAAGCGCATTGCGCAACATAGTTTAATATGTATGAGTTGTATGCTGTAGGAACTGACAGTGACTGTTGCTAAGATTCCTGGTCACGTTTGAGCTTTTCTATTGAATTGTCTTTATTCATTACATCGTTACTACCTTAACCCTAAGCCTTCGCAATTTCATAGGGAGAGTGAGGTACCCACGTTATAAAAAAATGAAGAATTCTCATTAAGGCTGTTTAAGACTTCAGAAGCTGCGAGCACACTTCTTTTTGTGGCTCTGAAATCTCATAAGATTATTTACTTTGTTTTGTAAATATGGTTTTCGGGAAGTATTTTTTAAACAATGTAAATATTAATAAATATACAAATACCTACAATTTTCTGCTTTTGACGTACCTGTAAAAATAAAAATACGATATTAATGATTCGTTTTGTCTGTATGGTTTAATCTCATTTGTAATTCAATAACAATAATAAATATAATTTGCATTAACAATATTTGAACTAAATCCAGAACGAAGAATTTCAGCAAAAAAAAGAAAATAGTAGTGGCTGCCCAACTTCAAAATCGCTGAAGTGTTCGTGCCACATTTGGTGACTTAGCGATGGTACATGCACATGAAGTCCTCGTGTCTTGTGATTTAGCCCCGGATCCCAGACTAGTGAGCGACGAGCCTAACTTCTCGTCTATCATGACTAAGTAACACGAAACAGATAAAGTATAAATACAAAAGCGATAGCACCCTTCACTCAAGGGACAATAATTAGCGATTACCGTACGACTACGTGTATCAACGTCTTTTTGTTATTAATTTTAACGTAATTTTGTATTGTACGTAAATTTTCTTCGTTTCCCAATACCCATTTCTTCTTATAGTTCAACCTACAAAATATTGCATACAGACGAGACACACAGATTGCCTACAATATATTGGAATTAATCCTAAGTTCTTAAAACACAATAAAAGGATAAAAAATTCAATGAATTCCATTGCCATTGTATTGTTAAGTCATGTGGTGTTAAAGATGTTCAACGATTGGTTTAAGCATTTGTAATGGTTGTCGAGTCTGCCAAATGAAAACTATTCTGTCCTTCCTGCCTTCGGACATGGCCAGGATAGTATTTAAGATGGTCGATATAGGTATATTTAGATAAAATTTATAAAATGCTTAAGACTCCTTCTACTCTTCTTCTCTAAGAATGGGTTGATGTGTATTTTCACCTATAGCACATAGGTGAAAATACCCATTAAAATAAAACTCTTTTCATGTGTGTCTATCAACCCAGTATACATAAACTTCTATTTCTATCATTGAGTCACAGACGAGGTAAATCATTTATAAAACATATAATTTATTATCATTGACACACAAAAGGTAATGTGGAAACTAATGACTTTAGTTAATACACTATAAGGTATAAAGTTGTTGCCACACCAGGGGTCATCACACTCAATCAGTGGATAATTTAAATTGCGTTCACACAAGTGTGACATCACAGGCCATTATGTGCATTGTGCTAGGGTTGCGTCACCGCGAGGAAAAGGAAACGGTTATGGACGGACAGATGGAAATTTATCGCACTGATATTGTGACATTGTTTACGTGTGTAGGGCTGTCAAAACAATACACATCAATTATCTGAATATTAATCATGTCACGAGAAAAAGCTTAAAAAAATTACAGACAGTTTATAACATCGCTAGAAACTAACAAAGTTCACAGTCGGAGACATCTACATTCATCTTTTGCCTCCTTCCTCCATTATAATAGACTAAACTAACCAAATAAAATGAAGTAACAACTCTATTCACGACCAACTTAAGATTGATAAAACTATTCTCTACCTACTACCGACGTTCTCACGTGTGCGACCATCTGCATCCCTACATCTACGCATACATGTTCGTCGGTTACGGATACTCCTTATCGTCCTTTTTAAGTAAGCCAGTAATCTGATCGATATAAGCTCCCCTAGGGCGTCCCTTGCCAACACTGCCCGCACTTTTGTAACATTTTGTTTTGTTATTCTCTCTTCTCTTCTCTTTAACGTCAGTACGATAAGAAGTACGTATAAGATGGATCCTCAATAATGAAGTGCACGAAGAAGAAGACTAAACTATTTATCAAAGGAAATTAATCTTTGGGCAAGTGCCTGTTTTCTTTATGTACAAGTCCATTACAGAATACAATGTAAATAGGTTGCACAGTTTGGAATCAATTCAAAACAAGCTATTCGAAATCAGAAGATGTTTGCTCCATTCGAGTGTGTATAAATTCAAAGGCATGTACATCGGATACTTGCCTGGAATCCGTTCGTGTACAACGTACGTCACTAACGAGGCACCGGCTCGCTTCTAACTTGCATTACAATAGCCCGGCGCACAATGCACGAAATCACTCACTCGCCCCCTGAACATCCGAGAGTATGGATAATATCCGAGATGTACTTGCCTTGGGAACCATTCGAGTGACTATGAAATTTAAACAATAGAGACATTCCGTATTAATGCCGTTACATCTAAAGAACCGTTTATGATTCGAATCCAATACACAAAATTACATACCACGCAGTGTGACGTATAAAAGATGTTTTGTAATTTGGGGTGGAAGGATGTTTTCTATAAGGCAACTTTATTTTATGGTGGCGAAATCAAGAATCCGAAAGAAAGAAGAAATGTAATCCATTTATTGTGCACCAAAGTTATGGTTACCCTACATAAGTCGAACACAAATACTTGCCTTCAATACGAATATCCTGAACTTAACATATCCGACGAAGTCTAATAGAGCGGCATTCACAACATGCGGTATTCATTCCGGTGCATCCCTCGGGAGACGCTCAAAGTTAGTCTTGGGACTGCTGCAGATGAACGGGACGGGATTGCGACGGATTTCGGCAGATTATATTTATTAAAGCGAGCACGAATAGAACGAACTGTGAATGGAATATTTTGAGCACTGAGACGCTAAAGTGAATAGTTTTGAGGATATAGTTATAACTAATTAATGCTTTATGATAAATATGTGGTTACAAACTTAGCCTTTTTATTTGTATTATTCGTAATTTTCTAGATATAATTAACATTCTTTTGATGATTCAAGCTAAGGTTAAGTTCCGTACATTTCGCAGGGCGTGCTCAAAATCATCTACTTATCGATCCATCGGTGCTTTGTTTTCTATTGTCTTAATTGTATGTAATTGCAAAATGCATACATTTTACTATTCCGCTAGTAAGAGTACATTGTTTTAATTTAAAAAAGCGCGAAAAATAAAATATATAAAACCTCTTTCACCACATTACTTAGCAAGATAACATTTTTGAAAACGTTCCACGGTAGAGGTTACAGAGTAACATTATCTCCACAGGCAGCCGTTGGTGCCGTGCCAAAGT
Organism: Papilio elwesi; assembly: GCA_029849275.1. NCBI lineage: Eukaryota > Metazoa > Arthropoda > Insecta > Lepidoptera > Papilionidae > Papilio > Papilio elwesi. The sequence goes on along the minus strand of CM056708.1, from coordinate 6,858,352 downwards.
ACATCAGATCTCGCTTGCACAATATTTCATATCCTAAATTGTATTTTATAGCTGTTAATATATTACGCGATATTGTCCACTAAATTTACTAGGTAAGACAAATGATTTCAACTTTGCAAATATTATTTTAGTTGTAATTTTTTTTTAAACCTTAGCTTAGCGAAAAATTATCTAATTAGCGATTTTGAAGGCTGAAAATGCTTAACCTTGGAAGCTTGTAAAAGTTTTTGTGTTGAAAAAAGAAATAGACTAGGAAAACCAGAGAAAAAAGGTTATGCTACAACATCTCACGCATTCTACGAGAAGCAGCTTTTCTTATACAGCAGACTTAATTTTATTTTTCTCCAAATTTAAATAGCACTGCGACAAGTTCTTTTTTCACTAAGACAAAGCCATCGTAATCGATTACATGTAATAATCCCATTACAAGCTACACCTACCCCACACTCGATTACGCTACAAAAAGAGATCCACTCTCAATTTCTTAGGCGGCTTTTTGTCGCGCAGTTACGCGTGTCACATCTGATCGGAATATACTTTTCTTTCGTGTAATACGACTCGTCAAAAGTTATCACTGCAACGTAACAAAAAAGGTAGTTTAAATGTTTTAAAAATGCGCATTTCTGGTAATACAAACTATGCAGTTGGTTTGCTTGAATATGAAATGAAAGACACTTATTGACACAAGACAAAATTGCTTGTTGAACTGCAACTGAATTATTTCACGATTTATTTTGAAGCTTTTATGTGCTGTGTACTATTAATATCTTACCTTTAAGGAAAAGATGAGTTCCATTGACCTTTAAATCTATGGTATAATTAGAGATAGCAATCAATTTCCGATTTATAACGAGTCTGTGTCAACGCAGAACAGATATATTATATGCGAATATGTAAGTAAACATCCCTGTAGCAAATCATCACGTACAATAAGGTCTGTTTAATTTCATTTACGGGAACACATTTTCCCAACAGACAGCTCTAGCGATTTGTATTAAGTGACGTGGTTACAGGCCGGTGCTCTACATGGCGACCGGTTCGCGACTCGCGACGACACAGCACGCGACGTTTACGCAACTTTTGCCACACTGTTGTTGACTCAGAACTGGCTGTTAAACACACGGCCAGGTCGGATGGCAAGCAAACTCGCGTGCGAACGAAGCGATTTGAATCTTCATTCATTTTGCGAATGCTGTTGGTAACTTGTTCCAATACTTTGCTATTGTAGTATCCATGAATTCACTTGGATTCATATGATGCCGTTTAACAAATTCTATCGTCGCTACAAAATCTCTTACAAATTATTGGAGAGTGGAAAAGAGACTTAGCCTAACAGTAACTAATCTCTAATGTTTCTTCGGGAACATTGGCTCTGCCCGCTACTTTGCTTATTAGGTTACCGGACTTCGAGACGCTCAGTTCTCTTGGCTTGACGTTCTGCTGGCTGTTAGTCAGTACGCTGATAATATTCCGGACCTTGATTCGATTTGTAGAGTCTATCGGAATATGTGTGCACATATTTATTAAAAGTAATTGTATTTGCTACTCAAACGCTACAACCGTGTGTCAGCTGCGTATGCCGCAGCACGTGTGTACCTTTATGACGTACGAATACTCAAACGCTTTCTTCGTTACAAACTGCTGCGCCAATTCGTGAATACAAAGCGCCTGTTGCTAACCAACTCGATCTGCACATTGCTTATTGATTAGTTAATATTAAGTAACTGAATACAAAACGACTTTATAATATCGTAATTGTCGTTGGTAATGCTGTTCACTCTTGTAGACCAGCATCTCACCTTCTCTTTTTGGGATATGTTACAAGGTGACTAATAGTAGCCAAAAAATAAGCTCAAAAATTTTTGAAGTGAAAACTTCTTTTGGCGTGTTATTTGGTAGGGGAAAGTCTTATAGGTTCGCGTAAACAACTTGCAACATGCGTTAGGAACACCAGTCAGCAACATTCTTATTTGAATTTGGAACGTTTTTTCTTCATTTATTTTGCTTGTATTCAATTTTGAACTTTATTGTTCAAAAACAAGAATTTATTTTTATTGATAAATAAATAAATATGCGCTAACGCCCGTAACCCAGAGAGGTAGGAAGAGATTATCGATTTCCACTTGGCGCAATCCTAGCACACCTCTCTCGCTTCATGTACATCTAAGCATACATGCTAGGCGCTTACGAGCACTCTTTATATCGCTCTTTTTATTGTGTCTAATCTGATCGACATAAGTTCTCCTTACGACCCCTGCCAACGCTGCCACTCACTTTTCAACATAAATTTGTTTCGTTATTCTCTCTTCATTCATCATTTCAACATGCCCAAAACATAACATTCTCAATTCTAGTTATTATTTTTAATCATCTGACAAACGCTACATGCCTGCAAAGTAATACAAGCGGAAATGTTAAAATAAATACCGAGCGTAATTCATTAATCAGAGCGAAACAAGATGGCGCGGCGCACTACCTAAATAAAATAACGTATGTTATAGGGCAGGCGTGCACTTCGCACTTTTCGCCGTACAAACAAAACAAAGGCTTAATTGTATTGCGGGCACCTAGCGACAAAAATCATCGCAGCAGGAAATAGTCAGTGACAAATTACAACTTGTTTGACTTGAAGCGCGGTGGTCGATCGTTTTTTTTATATAATTATTTTTAATAATTAATATTGTATAATGTATGATCTACATACTTATATGCGCCTCTTATAAATTGTTCTTAGAAAATTAATTCGTGGAGCTCAAATTCTAAACAGAACTGATTACCCAAGGATCTTGATTAGCTTTCATGTTATTTTAATTACTTATCGTTCGTTTGCAAAATTTTCTTGTAATTAATAATGTAGCAACAATTTCTGTTTACATATAACAAGAAATAACTCAATTACACGTAAGTTCATTTGCAAACCACTGGGCCTGTGGATGGGCCAATTAGTCGTCAACTAGAGCGAAAACGTTACGCCTGTGCCCAACCAAGGTCGGTGGACTTTCTGCTTACGGTGACTATGCTTTGATTTTATTTTTTGGATATTTGAATTTTATTAACAAAGGCCTCGCTAAGTAATTTATGACTTGCAAAGAATATATAAGGTAACCGATATTGCCCGAAGAATTGCTTATCTTATGTGACAATGGGTGGACCACTTTGATCATAGAACGGACAACTAACGGGGTCTTAGGTCCTGGAATGGCGACATAGCATACATATGTAGACACGCTATAAGATAGACGGTTTAGTCAAGGTTGCGAGAGTAAACTGGACGAGATAAGACACCGATTTTTGCTTAAATGTACGGAGAGACCTATCTGAGTTAAAAAGAAAGTGAATTTTATTGTTTCATTCTACCCCAGTGGGTCACAAGGCATTTAGAGCTTCTTTCTATTCATAATAGAAGTTTATTATTCAAAGCATAAAAACAGGTATTTAGTTTAATTTTAACTTTATTTTAACATATAAATTTGTTTGCTAAAATATGGCTACCGCACAGTGAGCGAACGTTACCATAGTATTTCAGAGTTAGTTTACAGCCTCGGTAACTAGATAATTGTTCGTGGCCACTACATGTTAGCGAAATAATTAATATCATATTACAGTCACAAGAGAAATCTATCAGACGATATTTCGATTCCCAAACTAGTTGCAACAATGAGATCCAGTATTAACTGTTCACATACATAAAACAAAGGTTCTGTTTATGTTTTTAACTAAAAAAATAGGTCTGGCTTGTGTCTTGTGGTTTAATGGTTTGTTTTTTTTTGTTTACACTAAAGTTTAAAGGTATTTCTCGCGTTACGGCTGCAAATATAAAGGATATACAACATCATTATCCACGAGCGATTTAAGCTACAAATTAAAAGTGTAAATTGAAGCAGACGAAGTCGCAGGCAAAATTTAGCAAAAGGTGGACAAATATATATACAGAAACGACGAGGCGAATATAAATTTTTTAAACTACCTACCGCCCTTTGATTTATACAGGCTTAAGTACTTTGGCCTTTAAAATTTTTTACTAAGATTTTCTTCGAAGACAGTGCCTACCTTAAAATTTTTATAACTCTCAACTTCATTATTCGAGCGACAGTGTGCTTCAAACTTTTTAAGTGATTAATTCGACCCGCTTAGTTCCCAGAATTTCATAGTTTATTTTTCATGAAAAAAATGCGGAATGTTGAACGTCCTTATTTTAGTGGGTAATTTTTTTAAAGTGGTTTTGGTTTCCTATAAGGCTCTCTCACAACTCTATTGATGGTCACAATCTATGCCTCTTCTTTGTAATAACATAATTTATTAATGTTACATGCAGTTAGGTGTATGAAATGTTTGTGGGTTGATTAAAATTAATAAATAAGCATGTGGGTATTAGTATCTGTCTTGTGTGTAATTTAACAAGTCAACGTCGCACTCCCGTCTTTCATTCTTGTGTTCCCTGCAGTTGTTACAGTATATGTATACGAGTGGAGAGGAAGGTAATTATCCAATTTGTTCTTCGTTCATAAGTACCTACACAAGGGTTTTTGTTATGTAAAAGCTTAAAGGACGGCGACGTATTACCATTCTCTTTGCGATTGAACATTTTTAATATCTATTTCATTTTATTTTTTTATATCTACTGATATTATAAGGAAGAAAGATTTCATTGTTTGTTTGCATTGAATAGGCTCTGAAACTACTGAACGTATTTAACGAAAAGTTGTCTCACCATTAGAATCCTAAATTATAACTGACGAACATATGGGATAGGTTTTTTATTTTGATTTTTTTGTTAAAAACCCGTGCGACGCCAGGACAGGCTTGTTGAATAATACTTTTAATAAATCAGATTGCACGTAATCAAATTTATCTATCATTTATGAAAAACTAAATGATGCAAATAAAACGAGACGTGCCCACGTACCACGTTTAGAGATAATGAAAGATGCTTGTGCTCTAAATTATCCTGACGCGCAATGAAGCGTCTCCCACAAATTGAATGATTGGCAAGACCAGTCACTAATTCGATCCCAGGCTTATAGTGGCTTCTTCTTATAAGATTATATAAATTATTTATTTTCTTACTAACAACACACCCTTAAATTTCATTCGCGTGAACTTTAAAAAAAAACGTTTTTCGCGCCTGTCCCAGCATGTTACTGGTTAGTTGTTACGCTGTCAAAGCCATTCTCATCATAACAACTTTGGAACTATTTGCCAAATTAATTAGTATTATAAAACTATTAGTAATTAATATAACATTAATTTATAAAAAAGGTAGCTTACCAAGACATCTAATTTATAAGTGGCAGTCATTTTTTTAAAAGTCTAAATTAAACAAACAACAGTTTTGGCTAACGAGGCAAATGTACCCAAAAAAGCTTATCTTGATTTCGAATGACATTGGTCTGTCAGGTAGAGGTCTGAACTGTTGACGTAATCACCCCGTCCTTTTTGTCTAAAAGCGTTGACGAGTTATATATAATATGTAACACGTTCTCAGAATATGTTTCATACTAAGGCTAACTTTGTCGCAATCCTGGCACACCTCGTTTCATCTATGCATACTCGTCGGTTACGGGCACTCCTTATATCTCCTTTCACTGTAAATAAGCTGATCGATATATAAGTTTTCCCGAGACGTCTCCTGCCAACACTTCCGCTTATCTTTGCAACATACATTTGTCTTATTACTCTCTCATCAGTATTCACACATAAATATCTCAGTATGTAAGTCGTATGGTATTTAATTTATATATGTCCAGACAGACATATACGTAACACTGTGGTTAAGCCCACAAGTAACATTAAACCAATTTGCTTAAATAGTAATAAAAGCAATTGTAGTTATGTTAATAGTGTTATTATCAATACATTTTTACAATGGTGCATCCAGTTGTATCACACCGGAGGTGAGCTCGGCACGTGATAAATACTTGGGATCCTAGTCCTTATCGTTCGGGTCAAATGAGGCCAACCGTTATGACCGTTGTTTGAACCTTATACAGGATTTTCGTATTAGAATGTATAAATAATTAAATATATCATATCCACGTAGTAGGGTGGACAGTTTTGATGTGTGGGACCAGAAAATTAGACTATTGGGTTGGTTCGATCGGGAAAGTGCCACGAAGGACTATCCCTCCACACAACGTTGACAGTTGGTATTATACGCGCGGTTTTATTTTTCGTGTTTTAATTTTTAACCTCGTAAAACCGCCGTGAGGAATGATCTGTCTCCAGCGGTAACAAACCGACACGACTTAGGGTCCTTCAAGAGAAGAGCGTACTCCTTTCTTAAAGGCCGACAACGGCTCTGCAGTTCTTCTGGTCTTGCGGATGTTCATAGGCGGCAGCAGTCGCTTAACTTTAGGCGAACCGCAAATCGACAGACAGTCACGAAACGGGAGGGGAATATTAGAATTTCTAATAATAAAACAGAATAAATAGTTTCGTAATTAAAATTACAATATATTTTACTTTTCAGCTAGGCTTACTAATTATTTTGTCTCCCTGCTATGTAAAGTATAGAGATTATGGATCAAATTGTATAAAAGGTGTCTTTTTTCGGTCGCTGGAACACCACACTATCCTGCCGCAGATCCAGGGCTCATATCTGAGACAAAACATTTTAAATGTTTTTTTCCAATATTCACCAAATGATTTTGATATCTGTTCTTTTCCAAATTGAAGGATAGTTTTGCTGTCTCTACCTAGATGTTATAAGAGGAGATGGAACGGTACCATCTTTTCAATAAATCTAGACCATTTTTCGCTTTTCATGAATTTGATATAATTCGATATCAACAGGACGAAACATAAACAAACGTATGTTATCCATGTTTTGAAAACACTCATTGTGAACGACGCATTATTTATCAACATAAAGATTTCGTGATATCACCGGGTCAGAGTGTACTCATTATTCATCTTAAACACTTTTAATTGATCAATGTTTGATAACATTGTGTTGAATTGTTTGTATGTGCTATAGAATGATGTGTGCATATTGTATTTCTTTACCGACAGACAATAACGTTACGTTGATATGTAATATTGTTATTGTAAATACGTTTCAACAGATATCCGGATAACACGGACAATGGCAACGAAAGAAGTTTTTATTGATCTTTGGCATTCAAAACTTTTAATATGGTACAACACATGTAAGACGCGACGACCGTCAGATGGCTAAGCCACCGTTTTAAAGAGGCTTACGACAAGAAGTGGAATTCTAAAATATCACAAATTGTGAAAGAAGAAGAGAGATAGAATATGGCACATGTAACCTATTATTTGGAAAAACTAGTGCCAAACGGAGTTTACTCATTCACGCAACTGGAAAATGCGTGCAATTTTTTTAATGGAAAAAGAAGGCACACGAGCAAGCGCTTCGCCCCATACCAAGTGACCGGTACCCGAAGACATCTGCAACAAGCTAATGCGTTGCAGATGTTTTGCCCATCCAGCAATTTAGAACGTACCCGATCCAAACTTACTTGTTCAACTTCTTTGCTGCAAGAATAATAATCGGAGGCCCAAACACTTCTTTGGAATCCTAGGTACCTAGGCTTTCAGCATTCAGGATAGAGATTTATATATTTTCCTATTGATCTGGTACCACACATTTTCATATTTATGATGTCACGAAAATGGTATTTAGTTCATCGCTAGTAATACAGAAAGGAAGTAGCCATTAACCCACGATAACCCGCAACAATTTGAATGGCAGCTGCGCTCGAAATGACGAAGTATCTGTCAGTGAGTAACGGTCGATGAGTGCAAATTTTAAAGTCATAAGTCATACGGTATTGTTAATGCTAGTCTTGTGATGAATGTTAGCAAATATTGTAGGGAATTGTTACTAGAACGCCTGTTAACTTATCCAACTAACCTAAGGCTTGTGCTAGGAGATACACTACAATAATCGAACCCACGACTTATGTTGCCGATGTGACGACCAAGTGTTTCAAGTGAATGTTCTGCTCAATCGTCGCTTATAAAATAAAACTTTCTGCGCAATTGATCTCAACCAGACAATATTTTAATATTATTTAACTTATATAAATTATTTAAATTTTAGTAAGCGTTGGACATTTCCGAGAGGAGACGTTTCTTCGAATCCAATTTAATATTTCAATTTTGAAGAACGTTGATGGAAACTTGGTCCATAACAATCGGAGAAATATTAATTTCAAGTTACAGTTTAAGTTGCATTCTCGGAACGGATTACTCAGAGAATTGACGACATCTAAGTATTCGCTGTCTTTGTGAAGACTTTAAAAGGAATCTTATTTCAACATAGTCAAATATATAATATTACTTTATCAATAATTTTACATTGAATATCATCCTAATATTATAATAGCAACTGTGAGTTTGTTTATTTTTACACTTTTACTCCATTTGCTCATACAGTGGTCATACTCCTGACAAAAAAACATAGGGTTTATAACTCGACAAACCTTCTCAAGGAATAGGAAAATAAAGCATAATATCGGCTGCCATGGTAATTCATGACACGACAATCAAAATTTTTGGACATTCATTACCATGGCAACCAATAACAACATTTTAACATTTACCTATAATTCTAAGTTCTAACAGGCGAAATAAAGTTACAAAAATTTCCAGCCACAAAGATAAGAAACGAACGCTTGCGAAGTCGCGGGAAACAGCTAGTCTATGCGTGTATCTTGTGTAAAATGTAATGTTTTAAAAGTTTGTTTGGTTGGTAGGGTGTTGACCTGGGCTTACTTTCGAAGGTAACCGTGGGGTCGGTGCGAGTCCGACATAACCTCCCTTGTCCCCGCAAGGGTGGTATGCGTAGGCATTTCTCCACGTTAAAAAAAGGCTTACTTATATAGACCAGATTAATGCGATATTAAGCGAACTCGTACGCTGCAAACTTGTATGCGTAGATACATATACATATATGTATCTCATAGGGCCAGAACCGATCCAATTAAATATTCTTAATCTCTACCTACCCTACTGTTTAACGGATACGAGTCATTATTTATTTATTTATCTATACAGATAAAAGTAGCCAAGATAGACTGATGATTATTATATGACTTATTTCAATTGCTTCTTGGCTCGTCGTGCTAACAACACCAAAATTTAAGCGTGAAAATATAACAAATAGACAATGTACTTTACAATATATTGGCATGAATGAAGGTAGAGAGAAAATTTTATTTTATTATAAAAAACCATAAACATTTCAATTAAGTTTATCTAGATTCTAAGCGCTACAATCGGTAACTTTTACGACTGACTTATATTATTTGGCAAACGTGAGGCCAAATTAAGTCATGTGAAACATTTCGCGTTATGATATCGAAGTCCTTTTGGCGAGACAAAGGATTGTAAGGCATGGCACACATTAATTGAAAAAAGTTTTACGATATAATGAAAAAATACTGCCATAATTGTAAAAAGTTTATTATACGGATCACTTTTAATTTATTCATCATTACATAAAATAAAAAAAAAACTTTTTTGTCAATTTTGTTAACTCTTATGTTGTGACTTGTAACTTTATAAGTACAGTATAAAGGAAAAAAATCGTGTTAGACTAAAATATACTACTATACACAGAAATGTCCGATTAAATATTTACACTACTGGCTAAATCCTTTATCCAATAATGGACTTCTAAACACTATGTACTGCTGGCGGCGCGGCATCTTCGTTCGTATTAAAAAATAAAATAAATAATACGAACTTTTAGGTTCACCCAGTGTGTCCCTTAGCTTACGGTCAGAGCAAGGACACTAGGGTGACCGCAAGTGCGTTACACTTTTGTTTTTTTTTTTCATTTTCGCCGCCCGAGTTAACTTGAATCATTTCGTATTAAAACATTAACGGTTCGCTCAAAGTCGCTTATATTAAATCAAGGCACTCAAATTAAATTGTTCTAAGTAAAAACAGTGTATTTTGTAAATTAAACAGAATGATGGAAAAAATACAAAGCTTAAGTAAAATTACACCTTTTGAAATTATAACTAAGTGGCATTACTAAATATTAAAAATCCATCCATATGCAACCTATCTTACCTACCTATCTTAGGCATTCCCCTTCGGGTTGGCTTGGTTGTCAAAGTGATACTGGCTTCGGCGTAGAATAAAATACTGATAAAATCTACAATTATTATTCTCTAAATTCTGACGAATTCATTGTATATTTAATCCCTACTAATATTATAAATGTGAATGTAAGTTTGTTTGTTACGCTTTCACGCGAAGACTATTCAACCGATCATCATGAAACTTTGTACACATATTCTTGGAGGTATTAGAAGTAACATAGGATACTTTTTATGAAAAAATGTATATAAAAAGCGAAGTATGTATGGTCCCTATAGACCTATAGACTCCGAAACGACTGGACCGATTTCGATGAAATTTACAGGGATTGTCCAGATTGGCATTCCTGTGTTTGGTAGCGATCGGATCAACATAATTAGTGGTACGCGGGCGAAGTTTCACTAGTTTAATATAAATAAATGTTTCATGCATTCTTTAAGTAATAAAAAGTGCTTTCATTTACCCTCATCTGCTAATCTATGTATTTTTATAGTTCAGGAGTAAACTCTAGTCGTGCGTCTGAGCGGACCACATACTAATTTTTATTTATGCTTTGGTATTGAATACGATTACCCTTTGTCTAAACACACGTCCGCCGGTCTGACGTAATGACTAACATGCAGATGCCGATAACGAACTGGGGCTTCCGTTTGTTTGACCCATGATGTAGTGTCCGGGTTTTAGATTAATACAAAGTGTTGTGTTATGTACATATTTCATTGATTTTATGCTCTTATTTCATGAAACGTGACTTAGTTAAAATTTAATGTTTAACAAATAACTTCATTTAACTTAATTCTACTCCCCTGACCCTTCCCACCCTTCCTTATGTGAATAGGGTGGGAAAGGGATGAGATGAGATTTTTTTCTGTTTGTCCCATCCTCTGTCCATTAAAGTAAGGCAACGCATCTGCAACTATTGATATAAAGACGCCTATAGAGAACGGTCGCTTAATCAAGTGAACCGCTTGCTCATTTCCCATTATACAAAAATATATTTTTTCTCTTATACTAAAATATGATCAGAAACGCAAAAAAACGCGTATAAGACGATAAATCCATGATTATATCAATTAAGAGATAGAATTTAGTTTTAGTAAGTTACTCAGAGCCAAGTATTTATTTAAAGCATTCAAAAGTTGTTTCTCTAAGTGTTGTATTTCGCATATTTTAAAATATGAAAAACGACACCAACTTAAATCAAATATCGCATTCACAGCGCTATATCTGAATAAACTTAGCTTAGAAAGGCATGAGAACACAGATATAATTCCGTTTTGTAACAATAGCTTCGTCTCTTAGGGGTTAATTAGTATTATACAATGGAATTACATTGTATAATACATTGCTTGTTACCATAATGTGTATTTAGTCTTACTCCGTTAGGATGTAGATGTTCCTTGAGAAGTAAAACTACCGACTAAGGAAGTTCGGACCCGTAGGGAAAGGGAGGAGGACTGAAATTGGGCCTCTGGCACCTCACTCGCCGGACGAGATGCTTCTACTTCATGCATGTCTTCTGTGAGGTCGTGCTATTTCACCGGTCGAATCGATCCATTCGTGCAACAGATGTTGTTGTTACGGGCTGTAAGTGAAATATTTAAATAATCTATATTCTAAGCGGTAACGGTATGTAACGTTAAGGTGATGGTTCTCAAAGAACTGAACATATCAAGGCTTTTAGATGTAACCCAAGATCTAGATCCCGAAGTAGTACGTTCGATTTAAGAAGTAATAGAGTAATAATATCAAACTTATTTGTTACATATTTGGTTAATGCACAACTATATTAGAATGGTGAAAAATATGATTTAAGAATTAACTCCATTCTACCATCGGTCGTTAATAAATCCGGCAGGTGTCCATCCTTTCATATTAGATATTTTCTAGTATATTCCTGTCATATTAGATATCCAATTATGACGTGGGACAAGAGGAGAGTGAATAGACTGTTAATGAACCAGTACATACCGTAGGGATTGTGGCAAACAGTACTTTATTCATTATAAAATAAACTTTGTCAGAATAAAATAAATCACCTCACATTTGTAGTTGCCTATTCAACTATTTCCTTTACATTTTTTGTACTTTTATAGAAAAGAAAAAGAACTCAAATTCATATGCTCGAGCGAGCCAGTTGAAAGAAGACAATAGGATGCAGGAAACGAGCTCGCGGCAACGCAAATAAGAGAACTGAAAGTGTTTTGCTGCCAGTGAAAAGAAGTTTAAAACAAAAATGCTTTCGAGTCTCAGCCGAGCGCCGAGTGGAAAGTGAATTACTTTTGTTACCAATACAATTGGTCACATTTTTTTTACAATACAATATACAAGATAATTGACACGAACCTAGACGTACCTCACTGTACCTAGTTGTTTTACAACAATTCCTTACTTCGAATTTATTCAGATATCATTCATGTTATACGACGCGTCCTTGGAAATTTGCACTCATTTCTCGTATAAATATCAAATCCGCGCGTAAGAAGTTTCACTTCAATAGGAATATATAAAGGATAAAGCAACGCGCTGTGTTTCTAAGTAGGCGATAATCACAATAAAAGCATCGAACCCCGCCGTTAATCTCAATGTCTAATAATAAACGGGAACTAAATTATTAAAAATGTTCGCCCCATTCTCAAAATGTATCTACATTTTTTGAATACGTGTGTTTTTTCTTTATGTAATAAGGTGGCAAACAAGCAAACGGATCACCTGATGTTAAGTGAGCGCTACCCATAGACATCCGCAACAACCGATTGTGTTGCACATGCGTTGCCTACCTTTAATGGACAGAGGAGAGACCATAGACAGGAAAAAGGATATTTTTATATATACTTTTCCGATCCTCTTCCCATTCACATCCTATTCTTATAAGGAAAGGGTGGGAAGGGGAAGAGGTCTCAAATTAGGCCTCCGGCACCTCACTCATGAAACGCAGAGTACTTCTACTTCACGCCTATTTTCTGTCAGGTCGTGGTATTTCAGCGGTCGAGCCGGCCCATTCGTGCAATAGATGTTGTTGTTGCGGACTCTACCACTGTAACGCCTTTTAACACAATTGCTGTAAAGTTAGAATAGAGGTAGTTTAGTATACAATCTAAATATATTATCCTACTAATATTATTAATACGAAAGTTTGTAATTATGGATGTTTGTTATTCATCTACGCAAAAACGGCTTAATGGATCTGGATGGAATTTGCCACAGAGATACATTACAGGCTGAAATAGCATATTCTTACTTTTTATCCCGGAAAATGTACAGATATCTTTTTTGTTTTTTTTGTCTACGTATATAAAACGCGATGTTCCCGATGGATTCGGAAACAGCTATCCAGGCATATGAATTTAGAAGAAGCGAGGAACCAGGATCCTAACAAATCGAATCAACAATCTCTGCCTACCTCTTTAGTTTAAGAGCAAAGGTGCGTATTTTAACTGTTAACTGAACTACCGAACTCAATGCCCAAACACATATCATGGTAAAATTACAAACTCCAGTAAAGACTCCTATATACATTAAGAAATCAAAACTTTATGTTCCTAAGAATAATCCAAGATTTATATTAAAACACTTCTGGGAAGCAAATACAAAATAATTCGATACAGTTTACTTAGAATTTGCGTTAAATTAATGCTTTATTAATTTTTTCAAGCGATAGTAATACCTGGAAAAGAAGTAAATATACATATAATCTTAATTTATGAAATAGATAAAAATAAAGGTGTTTCAGTTTGTTTTTGTCACATTATATTATAACTTCATAATAAATAAAATTATACTATACCTATTATAATGCGATTAATCTACAACTATTGGTGGTAATTTAAAATCATTTGAACCACTGTTCAATTGATCAGCTCTCATAATTACAATACATATTATCTTTAATTTTAAATAGATTGATAGATAGAGAGACCTTAGTAGATGGTAAACCTCCATATAACTTCCTTCATAAAAAATCGTACGTTAACCCTGGACGGACATTACCTATTAAAATTTAATTGCTCAACTCTCGCTAAAGCGGCTCAACGTCTTCTAAATATAAGACGACCTTGTTACGTCTAACGGGTCAACAGGTAAGTTTCTAGCACAATTAGTTTCAAGTAACTGCATGAAAATTAGTACATCAACATGGCAAAGTTGGATTTCAAGTTGGCTTCTGGACCTGGATGTATTCTAAGGCTGCGATTATTATCAACACTCAATTAAATTTCTAAATAGGTTCGATCCTTGTTTAAAGGATGGCCGACTCTGGAAAATTATTATAGAATGGCGGTTGCGTACAAAACGACACAGTCACAAAATTGTAGATCGGACTATCCGGCCAAGGGTGTAGGTTGTGGAAAACCAAACATGTGGATGTATCACAAGCTATCTAAATCTTTTAATATTTCAGAAGTTTAGACGAACTAGTTCAGTAATCGTATGACTAGAAAATTTGTCAGTCAGAGTCAAAGAAAAATACCTTCAATAAATCTCTCTGATATCACTCAGTGACCATTCCTCGCTACTTTTCTTGATTTATTGCTCGACACATAAAAAATGACTTTCTTAAGGACTTTTGCGTAAAATAAAATAAATAAAAAATGTCAAGTAAATTAATTAATTATTAATTAAAAGCAAGTTCCAAAGGTTTAGTATTTTACATATTCAAAAATAAAATAAAAATTTTTGTGTCTAAAGCGCTTTAATGATTTTTTCTAAACATTTCTTTGGATGAATTGATGTTTGTAATGATTTTCTTTCAATTAACTGAGTAAATTAAAAAAAAAATCAATATTACTACGCACACGGTCGGTATCCGCAATACGGCATTTTATAGGCATTGCGAGATTTTCCTTTATGTGCTCCTAAATTATTCTAAAAAACTAAATTTTATTTTAGGAAGCAAAGCGGTTTGCATTAAAACTTTCGCAACAATCAGCAGAGTTACATTTGCCTATTCAGCTTTTGTCCTAAAAAGGGGAGTTCCTGGAGAGAACAAGAGAATAATCTGTACAAACAATGTACGAGCAAAATGTATTATGAAATTTATTTATCGTATATAAACCTACAATACGATTGGTTAAAACTAAAGCAAAGAGTTTAAAATAAAGAATTTAGTACAAAAAGCGGATATCAGGCGGGTATTAATTAAATGAGAAACACGTAACGTGTTCGCCTCAGCATCGTACACTAAGTTCATAATTACATGCACTTCCATTGCAGCTTTAGAAATCCAAATTTAAATATGTTTCAAATAATCATCTCCCTACCCTTTTCCCGCTTTAAGATGTTATTCTTACTCATTTGACACCTTCTTCGAAATTTATCCATCTTTTCTTACGCCTAACCCCACTGACATACCCCCCCCACATTCATGTCTGAAACTTGCCTTCTCACATGCCATCCCTCATAATATGCACATACCATGCTAAATTGCTCCTTAACTTTTCCACAATCGGTGCTCAATCCCAAAATTCACATTTGTGCTGCATGCACTTATCAGTTCCTTTAACATGCCAACACTCAGATCCGTACATTATAACAGGTCTTACTATGGTTACATAAATCTTACCCTTTATTTTAAATATTACCATTCCGTCTTCAACTGTCGTTGATGAGCATATTTATTACAGACCTAACGACCTTGCTTTGCCTTTTGATTGTTTTACATCTATCAAGTTTTAATTAGCACTAGTAACCGATGGGCATATTTAAGAATACACTTTAGATGTTTTTTTACAGATTTCTAACCGTTGTATTTCGTGATGTTATTACAACAGAACAAATTCTTACTATTGATACTTATTTAGTATCAAACGATAGTATTAGTATGACATTTATGGCGGTACAATTGCCCATTATGATTGGATTACCAGCTCAACTACCAACGCTAAAAACATTGATGATAACTTAAGTATTGAATTCCCAATTCTGTCCTAATCTTAATCAAACACGTCTTTTCGTCCTTCTAATTGATTTTTCATATCACGCTATTAGAATATTGTGTTAGCAACCAAAAATTCTATGTCCTTGGCCCTTTCAATCTTCACGGATTTTTTTTTCATTCCGCGCTTTTCCCTTTTTTTTATTTATTTTTTTCGCATTTCGGCCGTGTAACGCGTTCCGCACGGTCCGGTGGTAAGTGATATTTTTTAAATAGAACCTTTTTTACCGCCTCTTGCTTTGTGTGGTGAAATATTAATTATTTCTGTCTGAGACAATTAACCAATTTGATATTACGAATTTTTATACTATTTTTTGTAAAAATTTAAAATATTCCGTCCTTGTAATATACATTTATTTTAAATTATACATTAATGAAAATAGTTTTTTGTGGGACTTTCAATCCAGACCGGTTTTTAAATTCAGCGTTAGGTTCCCCTAATGGTGGTCATTTATTACGGTTAGTAAAGTTACATAAAATGAACATCAAAATAATAAAATAATCAATCTTTCATTGTATCCCTGATACAAAATACTAATAACACAGAAACGCACGTCTGTCTGTTCACTGTCAAGAAGAATCATGAAATAAAAGTAACAGAAATTCCGAAACCTGTGCAGGAAAATTGAGTTTTACGTGAATTCTGGAAAACAGACTGTACTGAAATTGACGTTTCTGAAATACCAAAATGGCAGTTTCGATTTACAAATGGAAAACGTAACAAGGTGTAAAAAAGCGCAGCCTTTGAATGTAGGCAAGCGTACATTCAGCAACGGAGTGTTCTGGACGTTCCACTAACTGCGTTTGAAACGACTAGTAAATTATTTGTTAGAACCACATTTTTATCATTTCAAACCTTGTCGGCGCATCAATATCGTCACCAAGTACATAGAAATGACCTAAATTGGACATTGGGAATAATAAAAACAGGGCCACATTCTTCCAGTTGGAAGGATCTCTTGAAGACAGCTCGAAATGGTGATATGCGGATCCGTCGTGACCGAACGCATATATAACTAACCACCATAATACAGGCTGAAGATGATAATGTTTAATTTGGAGATATGAAAAGAGGTGCCAAGTAAGAAGAACAGGAAAGAGGGATTATCATCATATTTGACCTAAGGATATAACCACTTACTTCGCCAGTGTACACATGTACACTTTGAAATCCTCACTCCTCAGATACTAGATGGTAAATTAAAACAACTTTATAATTGAAATAGTTTTAGCCTTCTTTAGATGTGAATTCATCAATTATATTTTACTGGACAAGTCAAAGCCTGCAGAAGACCATCTGTGGATCTTATTCTTAGTATTTTAAATCTAAATGGTTTCATTGCAAGCATTACCTCGGCCTTACAATTCATGGATGCTATTTGAAGCACACAAACTAGTTTTTGCAGTGAAGCTACCGAACTCGTACAATTAAAAGTTTTGCGTATACCTTTCATTGAATTTTATAATTGACTAGGAGTAACTTATGTTTTGAAGAGTGGGAAATGCGTAGATTTTTGCCAAAAGGTAGGTAAAATAAAATGGAAAATTAAGATTTTTTTAAAACGATATATAGTTTAAATTTTTACACAAATTGTGTAGCTATTGTTAAAAAGACAAGATTGTAGTACTCCTTCAGTTTTAACCTCGAAAACGTAATCTTAATGTACAAGTCTCCTTTCTTAAATTTATAGCTTCTTCGGGCCTCACCTTATAAATCACAAGGTACAGACTTTCAATTTGCCAGATAATGCTTACAGTGTCTGTGAATCATGAGATTTATGCCTTTTAGCTTTGAATTGTAACAATACCCCGCCATACGAAATGTTAAGTCGCATTCCATTGCAGTGAATTGTAGGCGCTTAGACCTTATTATCTCTTTCAATCGATTTCGTTTACGACGTAGTAAGCCTAATAGATAACAAATATATACATTTTATAAACCTATGTATTTATTTATTTATTATGACCCTAAATAAACAAATAAATATTTAACCATCTAGGAATAAAGAAATTGTTTTAAACATTACTCCTCAACAATGTGTAACTTTTAATTTTAGTAAATTTCTCGTTTGCAAATTATTTCAATTACAATTTTTTTCATGTGAAGAGATATTTGGTTTACGGCTAATTAAGCATAAAGGAAAATGACAAACTTTTTATGTCACAGAGTTAAGACGAATCAAAGAAAAAAATGGAAAGAAAAATAAAAAGGGCTTTGAGGACGGTCACTGAGTGATTGCGAAGATTTATTGAGGGGATCCGGCGTTCTTTGTCGAGGCCATTTGTGGAGTTAAGGAGTCTCAAGTAACAACCATTTATCCTGTCATAAGTACTTATTTCAATTGTCACAATGTTTTTTGTTAATATTAATGTTCATTGGATTTTCAGATAGAACACAGCAACTTATATCACTTTTACGAATAAATAGTCATTGTGATACGAGAAAACGATGGATCTAGATTGGGAATAAGGAGGTGAGGAATCATTTATTATATCTTTAACTTGTTGGGTTTGTGCTTAAGTATGTAACCGTAATCCATGAGCGTTTATGTGTAGACGTATGGAACTCGTAGAAGCGGTTTGCCAAGACGTTCCAAATAAAAAATACTGCAATCTCTATCTCTCTGAGGTAAGGGCACGGGTGTTCGGTGAACTATATTTAACTTTTTCCACCCCAGTAGGCTAAGAGAGCTTAAGCTTTACAAAAAGTCGACCAACTACACAAATTGTTTTGCAAGAAAATATCAAACATTCTGCCTATAAAAGAAACAAATGTGTCACGCAAAATGTGGATCAACTGAAATGGATTTATTCGCAACGTTAGGAAATTCCAAAAATCTGGAATTGAAATATCGTTACAAAATATTGACGATTTAAAAGGTATATATCAGATACACAGCGCGTTCGATAGAAGAATCTTCTTTAATCGTGCGTACGGCAAATGAGACTAGCAGCTTCAGTGTTGTCGTCCAACTGTGAGTGAACATAAGGTGGGATCGTGGTCAAGCGCTAGTTTAGTAGTAGTTAGCTAGTGCTGTGTATAAAGCATAAACATTTACTTCAAAGAGAAGTAGGTACAAAGTAACATCACCACCTTGCATCAGTCCACTACATGATACAGGGCCTTCCCAATGCGTGCCAATATATGCGGTTCACCGGTTTCCGCATCCAGTCATCCTTCGGCGTCTTTATAACTTCTTCGGTCCTTCTGATCGTCCCGTAACACGATATGGAAAATTGTGTTTTAGTGTTAGTATAACAGAACTTTTGAAATTATATTATCTTAAACTCTACCTATATCTTTGGGTTATAGCCATGATTGCTTTATATTTCTTGTTAGCTTTATACCATTTTGTACCTAGATCGTCTCAACCCTAAAAACACCACGTCCAGAAGCTTGGTAACCTCTGCATATTGTCTAATAAACGAGTTCCGCCCAGGTCACATTCAACTCATTCCTTCTTTTCGTTGACTTACTCTCTCCTATTTCATATTACAAAAGCTGAAAAGGTACCACTAACAAACAACGTGGGTATCTTCCAATTGTTGCTAATTTTCTCCTTTTAACATAAAAAATCTGATTTGGATGTGCTCCTAAAAATATATCTATTCTAAAATCCCACAGTTAACTAAGATCAGTATGATATCACTTGGGACATTAAATTTTCCTGATAAATGACATTTGGTAGTACGCCAACAACTTTAACGTCCAGCTTACAGTCTATTTATGAGAGGAAATATTGTTTTCCATTGTAGCAAAGCGAATTCACTTAGAATACGTTTTAATAAGGCTTCGTGTTGTTACAGTGCTGGTTTGTGTTCCTACAGAACTTATAAAATGTTGGGACCAGAACAAAGCCTGTAAAGATAGAAGTTGGAACAATTTTCAGGAATTAATTACGTCTGTGTTTCAGACTATTTGAATGCATAATAAAGAATGAACTGTTTTAATGCACTTGAAACGGAGACAGTTGCATTTACAATAATTATTAGTGCTGATAATTGATGTACGGCATGCACGAGTAGAAGCGGCGAAACGTTCTCGTATCTAGATGGGCCAATGATCGTGAAGACATCAGGAAATGGATGCGAAAAGCAAAAAACAGCATATATTTAAAGGCGGAAGACTGAGACATGCTCATGATGATAATATTACTACTTGTTAACTATGTATTACACTTACTAAGGAAATAAAGTGTCTAGTATAAATTTTAAAAGGACGTCCGCGTTTTAAACTTTAAATAAGCACATATTATAAAACTTAATACAGTTTTCCCACGATGTTAAGATAAAGTTTTAATTAGAGCGATGTACAAAAGTGTTCCATCAAAACTTGGGCAGGGAGAGGGGGTAGCGTCGTGTCTGGTCCGTAGTAAATTTAGTTTTAATCCCGGAACAAAGACCGGGCGCAGAACGACTGTGTTGTTAGCAGACAGGGACCTGTTCTACACGTCTACGAGAGGGATAACTTTGTGTTTATTATGTGCATATCTATTAGTTTACCATCCATGCTTGCAATAGCCTCCGAAGCCTTAATAATAACGCTGTTTCCACTGAAGTGAACGTACCTATAGTGTCGTAGTCTAACAGTTAAAGTGTCCAATACTTACCGTTATTCTCTCAGGCTTCCAGACAAAGGACAATAGCTTACTAACTACAGAAGTTAGTATCTTTACAAATATTGCGTAAAAATAAAGCCATAATTTATAGCGGTTCATTGAAAAGGCCAAGTAGACATACTTATCCCTAACACTTTCTATTGAAAAATACTAGCGCACACAATCTTTATACGAAATAGTCTTGCAGTACTAATTCACTGTCATTGTGATTTTGACATTGATCACTTTGACTGAGTAAAAAATGCTAAAAACAATATTGTTCCTTCTGACTTGTACCATAGTTAGTTATTAGGAAATTTAACATCGTTACACTATTACCCATAGGGCTCTGTTCCGACTCAAGGGACTGTATACGATAATTGCGTCCTGTATCTCTAATCACAGTGCCATTAAATGCTTATAGGTTGTCCTAGAAATTCTATGGGAGTGGTTAAATAATGTGCATCTACTGGGCCGCAAACACGAGGGCCAAATGAGTACGTCCTAAGTACGGTAAAACGATAAGACTACCACTGACAGTCCCCTCTTGCGGTGCCAGCGACAAGCGACCAGCGTTATCCTACTAATTCTAACTAATGTAATAAGTGCAAAAGTAAGTATATTTTTTGTTTTAACAACTCATACTAATCATCATAAAAGTTTGGATACACATTGTGTATGAGCCACGTACACGACATTTTATTAAAAATGCATGCATGCAAAAGGATAAAATCAAAAGACCGCGATACAAATACAAACAAACTGCAGTAGCTATGTGATTTTTTCGGAATCCCTGTTTTTCTCTTCTTATCATTTCTTGTATCTTATGTGAAAAAAGACGAAAGAGCTGACGTATAAGACAGGAATATACAAATAATCTACCAACTTCACCAGATTTTTCCATTAAAATTGGCGACTATAATATTACTTAAAGTATTTTACATGTGATATATCGCCAGCTATTACTTGTAACTTGCACCACAGACGCTTCCATCATGGCGGATGCGTAATAAGCAATTCCCGGAACTGTCCCGGTGATAACGCGACGCGGCTAACGACGTAAGTTGTGCACATCTCAGACATTGCGTCGGACGGGGAGTCGAACGGTATTACTGACTACTAAGATTTAAGGCAAAGGTTCATGTTTCATTATTATTTATGTTTTAATGAAATAATCGGAGACGGGCTTGACTTGGGACTCTACCGGTCAGTGTAAAAATTGGTACTTCCAACACCTGCATAATTAAAATTCAGGCGCCTAAGGGTTTAGATTTTTTTTTATTTTGGCTATGCCGCTTGCAGATCTTGATCGCATCAGAAATGATGTCATTCGCAGCAGAACCGAAGTGACCGAAATTGCACACAGAATTGCGAAACTTGAGTTGCATTGCGCCAGACACATTGCTCGCAGAACTGATCGGCGATGGAGCCGTAAGGTCCTGGAATGGCGACCATGTACGGATCGTTGAAGCGTAGGTGGCCTCCCACAACATAGATCGACGATCTGGTCAAAGTTACGGGATTCAAGTGGTTGAAGGCAGGGGTCGATTTTTGTGGCAATCAAAAGGGAAGGCTCACGTCCAGCAGTGGACAACTGTAGGCTGAAAGGGAGAAGGAAGGAAGCCGTTTGCGAAATCCAAATATTGACAATGTTTATATACAGTCTATATATAGCTATTTACAATAACATAGTAGATAATTTATTGTGATCAAATTTTTGAACGCCCTTTTACTAAGTTGAGGTGAGATTTGGTTTTAGTAGAATAAACGCATGTCGAATCTGAACGAAAATAAAAAGCAACTTTGGCTATAGTTGAGTTGAGTTAAATCATAATATTTTCGGTCAAGGAACTTGTGTTTTCCGGCTTACACTATTTCTGGATACCTATATAATAGACTAGCTGTGCCCGCGACTTCATCCGCGTGGAATACTGCTATTGGGCAGCATTTGTAAATTTTTATGCCAACCCTTTTTTCGCTCTAAAAAGTATCCTTATGTCCTTCCTCAGACTGTAAACTATGTTTGTACCAAATTTAATTTAAATTTGTGTAGTAGTTTAGGTGTGAAAGCGTAACAGATAGACAGATAGACAGACAGACAGAGTTACTTTCGCACTTATAATATTATATAGTAGGGATTACAAGAACCAAAACGAACTAGACCTTTGCTAAAGTGAGTAAAGGAAGCAATATTTGTTGATGTTTAATATTCAAGTTGGTGATTATATTCATATCGGTGTCGGCCATGCAAGGCTGTTGAGCAGAAAGCGCAACGTTGAGAATACAATGTGTTTTTGGCAAGCTGCCGGGAGTGATAATAATCAGCCTATTCAAGCGGTTTATTTGAAAAGTGCTCATAATAGTTATAAAAAAAACTAGTAAAGTTTTATTTCATACGACTTCTAATATTATATCCTTTTTATTATATCTACGCAGGACGAAAAATATGATGCGAGATACGCAAAACAGTACGATCGTATTTATCTCAAACTCTTATGTTATCCGAAAAGCAAACTCAAGGTCTATGTGGGACGTGTTAAGGAAAATAGAATTTCCGGTCGAAGGATAAAAAAAATATTTTCCATCGATGTCAGCGTAAAAACGAAAACCTTCAGAATGGGCGCGGTTTATCTTTCACATTACATAAGGCAATTGTCGACCCGCGAATATAATTCCGAGATTTTCTTCTTTTGGTATTCTTTGCGATACTACTTCGAATAAACATATGGTGAAAGTACTCGAATATGGCATAATATATAATTATAGGATTACTGAGCCACTATAGAATTATAGAGAGTAAACGAAGAACGTAGTAGTTGTCCGATCTCTGCCTATCACCTTTTTGTGACCCGCTTGCTGGCGGGTCACCTGATCTTAAGTGACCACTTCCCCTACCATGCCTATGAAGAATGCAAGAAGCAAGTGAGTTACAGGTGCGTTGCTTACTTTTGATGGATAAAGAAGGGGATAGAGAGGAAGAAGGATATTTCCTTTTCCCCTCCCAGCCCAACCCGTACAACCCTTTTCCCGTTCCCACCCTAACCCTATTGGAAAAGGATGGGAAAGATAAGAAAACCTGCGTTTAGGCGAAAAGAGTAAGTGAGTTTAATTATTTATATCCAAGGGTTTTTGGTTCACTGATTGTTGTATCATAGTGTGTTACTGGAAATTATTCGGCAACCTTCTTTACCTTTACATCAATGTAATTAGCGAATATTGACAACAAAACAAAACAAACAAAATTGTATTGACAAGTTCTTATGTTTTAGATTTTTCATACTGGTCAATTACTTTTGTCAATTGTTCCAACCACAGAATTCGGAGATCGTTAGATGAATGTTATCTCATGATGAATTGTGGCTCTACGTATTATAAATTCTTCAGCTTAACTTTTTCACATGGTCATTCTATTATAACCAATATTATAATTGTGGGTAATGGGTATATACCCACTGAACCAATTTAAATCATTTGTTGACCGTAACTAAGCTGTATTGTCCAGCCGTAACGTGCTTATATTCTTTGGGATACTGAAATTCAATCGGGCTACGCCAGGTTCGATCATCTAATATAAACCTTGACTATCGGTCTGAGTTCATTAAAAACTCAAAAGCCTTTACTACTTTGTAGATGGCATCTTGCATTAGCTTTAATACATCAAAGTACTATTGCTATTTAATTACTCAAGATCACGTGTAATGTGGTAGATCGGGAATTCAGCTGTTGACACATGTCAGTGAAGGACGTATTCAAGATGGCGTCTAGGTCCGTTGAACGCATTTGATTGAAAACGTCTCGTTATGATTGCTTGAATTTCACAGATCGCTTTGATCGTCGTAATCGAGCACCGAACGTTGCTCAGATTGAGTGTGCAATTAAGATTCCCCGTGTACTCATCTTAAAGGATACGTGTACAGAGATTAGAGCGATACAGTGAGCGACGCAAGTTACGCCTGATTAGTTAACTGAAATTCAACGCTTGATTACTTTACTTGAGATGAAGGATCAATGAACAAATTGAAATAAATGAATTTTGTAATGGTTTAATATACGGCGTAGGAAATGTATACACTCATCTGTTATTTGATCGAGGCCTAGATTATATTATGAGATATGCATATTGAAAAATCAAATGTGGGTTACCACGCTAAACCTGGGAGCAACACTTTAAAATCGTAGTAATTATTTAACGTCTACCCAAACTTGACCCCAGAAGTTACGTTACCCCTTTTTGTTTTTTACCATTTAAAGTGTTGGCCCCAGATTAAGCGTAAGAACCTCAGTACAAACGGCTATTTTTAGAACGACTAAATAAGAGCTTTGAGGATACTAATTATATATCCATCCGGATGCTGGATTACCAGGTTTCTACATACCTAAGTATATACTAACAACAGGATAAAATTCTTTCAACTATTAGTCTCGGAACATGACTTGTCGTAAAAGTTTAATAACAACTGAATGGTAAATGCCCCTATCCTAGATATACGAGCGCAGCAAATGGTCAATGGGTCAATAAAACCGCGTTATCTTTATATTCATACTGAAGACTGGCTCTGACTGAGGATTTAATCCAACTTCTATACTAGAGGTACTAGAAATGCATGTATATAATATAGAATGTGTTTTTCCTTGTAAAATGTTATATTTGCCACATATGTCAGTCTAAGCACAGTTTGTTTAACAGGGTCTCAAATTTAAGAGTGGTAGAGCTCGTAACAATATCAGCTGTTGCACAAGTGGGTCGGTTCAACCGTTGAAATACCACGACCTCACAGAAGGCTGACGTATAGTAGAAGTACTCTGCGTTTCGTTTGATGATTGCGGTGTCGGAGCCTTAATTCTCGTCCCCTTCCATCCTTTGGTAATTAGAAATAAATGAGAAGGATTTTCCGGGGACACATTGAAATAGGAAATATGATTTTTGTTTGTCCCATCCTGTGCCTCATTAGTATAAGTTCTGGAAAAGGTAGGCAACGCATCTGCAATTCACCAGATTTTTGCAGATGCTTATCGGCGGTGGATTATTTCTTTTGTGCACTTTGTTTTTAAGTGTGGGTGATGTGCAAAAAATCTATGAATCAGTGTAACTTGTTTGCAATGCAAATGCTTTTATTGTGCGGCCATTTTGAAAAAGTGACAAGACAAATTTATATTGAAATTTTAATTGAAGTGGCAGTATCGGGAATGGCTCTCCTAGCTGAATTTACGTCGATCAAATTCGTATCAGACTAAAGACTAAAGACATGCGATATTAAATGTAACCGTAACAGACGAGCTTGTATTCCTAAGCGAGAGACTTATCAGGACTAGGCTAAATGAGAATCTTTTTCTTTGTCTATACATTTGGCTTACGTGCGTTCTTGCATAATTATTTTATTTATTAAATTTAATACATTAATTAGATGATTCAAAAATATATAAACGACAGCAAGAATCATCACAAAACACTAATCTTAGCAAAGAGCCTTACTAAGCATTAAAATATGTACTTACCGAAGTAAAGCAAAATCTAGTTACGTATAACTCGTGAGATATGTTGTCTAAATTACTTAGTCAGCGCTCTAGACATAGAGATTTTCGGAATACTCCATCCACTCGGAGTGAACATTACGCTAATTCTGTAAATGGGTTCCATTCTGTTGTACATAAATTCAAATTAACTATATATATCCTGTCTGTGGGGTTTTCGCAATTATTTCATGTGTTAATTAAGCAGTCATACATACAGTCTTATACCAAATTGTGTTTGTTTTGGGAATCCTATGTAGAAAAACATCAGTTATTGAATTATTCATAAATACCATGTTAATAGATCGAACATTCAACATCTGCACTTATCAATGTAGAATATTGGCTATAAAATTAATCTGTTCTAATCTTTGCATTCAGCCAAAGTCAATAATAACTTCTTTCTTACCTATTATTTATATAGATAAGTTGATAAAAGCTAAGTATATCCCTAGGTTAAGAGTCAAACGATTCATAAAAATAACTCACTGAAACTCGGAAATAGACTATCGCTTGAGATTTAAGCGATGTTTTGAGTAAACTCGTAACCGACTTCGTTGTTCAGATTGCTGTGGGTATAATGTCTCGTACAATAGGTCTACCTACGGGATACTCCAAGAACCCTTCACTTTCAGAATATCAAAACAAGTCCACAGTCACGTACCTAATCAAACAAAAGTGTTATTCGCAGTCAATGGCAAATAGAGTCCCTTTGTCGGAGGGCCTTTCTCATTTATATCGCAAATTCAGGCATTCATCAGTTACGAAGGCAGACGCTCTTAAGGTGAACCCCGAGATAAGAAAGTGTTACATAAATGAAAGCTTACTCGACTCGATTGTACCTTGTTAGATTAAATAGTGAGGTGATGCGATATATCGATATACTTATAAAATACATTTATTTTGACTTAGTGGTTGAGTTACGTCGTGGTTAACGAATAAATATCGAAATTCATTGAATACTTTTAGACTTATTTCTTTAAAACCCTGTAGCGTCCCAAACTAAGCTAACCCAAACCTTGAAGCTCAGTTAAATCATCATAATTTCGACAAATGGTACGAAACTTATCGTACGCTCCGTTACACAATCAATTTCCGAATACCCACTTGTCATGGCAAATATTATCGACAATGTCAACTGGTTATCGATACATAAAGTATGACATCTCTACAATAAGACAGGATTTATGTAACATTTAAACGGCCGTAGGCGTGTCGATGTTAGTGCAGCTCATCAATCATTCCATCCTCCATTTCGCATCGTCAACAATATAAATCATTTGCCATCCCACCCAGGGTCCTCTATCAAACTTATACACCATCAGTTACAATATTTTAAATGCAGATATTCCTTGAGTTACAAACTTTTCTATTTTTATGCAAAAGCAAAGAACTTAAACAGATTGGCAGAGTAATTGTCTCATTAGATTTTGACCTATCACCTTCTCTCAAGATCAGAGGCTGGAACTAAGATAGCGGACGGCTGTAATCACTCCTTGTTCAGATATATAAGCAACCACTAGTATAAAGAAATGAAGAAATACTGACAACATGGTGGCAACATGTTACATTAATTAAATATGAAGTGATTGTAATCCAGAGGCATGTGCAACAAGCTATTGCTATTGAGTTGCAAATGCGAGGTACCTTAATGGACATAGACGAAATGATATTTTCCTTTGTTTATTATCCCCCTCCCCGTCAAATCTTTCTCACATTCCCACCTTTCCTTATTAAAGAAAGAGGAGTAGAATTAGGTTCTGGTACCTCACTTATCGCATCAAAACAGAGAAAACCTCACCACGCCTGTCTACTGTGTAGGATTCCATCGGTCAAGCCGGCCCATTCGTGAAACAAATGTTGCTGTTGCGGGCTCTACCACTGTTACAATATAAGAATTTGTAACGAATTTGTTGATTGTTTCAGAAGTTGATGGGTAGCATCTAACATAAAAGTACTACAAAAGCGCTAATAACATTAACGCACTCAAATAAAACGTATAAGTTATGCATAATGATTGTGTAATCAGTTCAAGGTTTTCGAAAAACAAACATCTTGAGGAAAAAGTATTTCCGGTCAGGGAACATAAAAAGTTTCGTCGTCGACTTTACTGAGAACGGGAAATGTTCTAAATGTCTGAACTGAACTGTTTGTCATCCATGTACCACATTCATATTGTCGACGCAGGGGGACCTTTCTGTACTGATTAATGTGCGTTTGCGACATGGTGCTTATTTAATTTTTTTGTTGCTATTTTTTCGATTATTTTTGTTGCATATTGCTTATTTCTTAATAGACTGTCACGTACACGACGAAACGTGAGAGCTTTCTATGTAATTCAGAACATAAGAATAACCCTCATTGTCATATTTCATTCCTATTTTTTATTCTTATATACCCAGTGCGGTACACAATGTAGGAATCCACAATACGTAAAATTTATACACAAATATAACGGGATAAGCACATCGCCTCGAAAATTCCATTAACCAGTGTTAAATATGACTTAGAAGACAATATTTTCTTAAGTTAAACATATCTGATAGCTTTCCAAGGCTTGAACATATAAAGGCCTATAGTGACAAAATTCAATCATTTGCTGTGATTACACCATTCATCCTAATATTGATTACATATCGCATCTCCCTTTGATAACTGGGTTATGTAATGTTCTCAGGTGCTTGTTATTAATATTACTTGTGTGTTTAGATTGAAAATGAATTAAATCACATTGGCTTAAATTCTGAGTACAAGATAACGACATCTCATTCTTTACATCGTATAAAATTTACTAAAAAGTTCATATTTGTTATATTAACGTCCTGGACGTCCCAGGAGAATTTATATTGATCATATTAGTGCCATACTAAAGAAGGGCTATATAAGTAGTACACATGTATTCATAGATGTAGAAAAAGCGAGAGAGGTGTGCCAGGACCAAATGGAAATCCATTATCTCTGCCTACAACTCTGGGTTACGGGCGTGAGCGTATACATATATAGAATATTGATTTTTTATTTAAAAAAAAATTGAAATAATTTACTGACATACTTACAAAAAAGAAAATGACTGACATATATCAACGCACAGCCCAATACTGGGCCAACAGACTTGAGATGTTCCTCATTGATTTCTATTATTACACAAGCGAGCACTTAAAAAAGATTTTCCGACTCATAAGGTCAAAAGATATGAAAGTTTGTATGGAGAAACTACCCGTGGTCAGTCGGGGCGGGTCGCTAGGTTCACGACAATAGTCGCATGACGGATTCGAACCCACGACCTCATGCTCCCTAGTCCGCACCCTTAACCATTAGGCTATGGGCGCTAATAATAAAAAATAACTTAAAATGGAAATTAATAAATCCTGTTCATTTAAAACACTACAATATAAAATCGTATAAGACGCACATTGAAGGAGCCATGATATAATTTTTTTAAGAGTCTTGGAGGTGCCGAGTTTTGACCTTGAAGTTAGTTGTAGATAACTGGCCCCATGTCTTTCGTCATCTCAGATGAATCACAAGTCTGATAGAAATATTAATATATTTGATGTGAACGTGATAACCATAGCGCCAAAACTCATTGCAGCTTCGTTTCAGAGAAAATGCCATCGAATAAATCCGAATAACGGCTAATGCTATATGACCTTATCTGTAACATACGAGCGCTGCCAAATGTTTAATGCTCGAATAAAAGCAGTGTTAAACTTTAAATGCATTCGTATTGGCAAGTCGTGAAATAAATTCCCAATAGTTCTAACGAAAGCAAAACGTACCGATGCATATACCATAAAAACACGGGCATAAGGATGCCGTCAGAAGTGAAAACTCAAATCAAAGAATGAAATTCAAAATTAAATAAAACAAAAATAAAATAAAAAAATTGCGTGGAAATTGTTCCTAATTCAAATATCGCCTGACGCGGCTAAAAACGTTTTCAAAAAAGATACTCGCGCAAGATCATTTCCCATAGTATATAAATTACTGCGTCGCATGCGTGTACGTTCAAATTGTCAGACTCCCTATCAGATGTGCTACTAAATTGTTATGTTTGCCTAGTCTATCAAATGAACAAACATCAAAGCGTACGCAAAATGTACGTAGAGTGATACAAGCATACTTAAGTTCACGGTAAAATGCCTTAATTATTTAGTGAATGCCTTTGCTTTGTACGTATCTTACCGTGGGTTTACACTGCCGAAAACATTCTTCAAAACATATTGGCATCACAATTCGTTCAGAGGGAAAGATTAAAAAAACCCTGTATCGCGACACGATCCTGCACCAGAGGAAACCCACATTTAGATTTTATACGTCTTAATTGGAGTGTTGCTCCAATACCGTGTCCTATTCTTTCATAAATAATGTACATACATACTTTTGTGTCGTAGAAGGTTATACCAGACTGTATCAGGTATTTAAATTTGACTGCTTTACCTGAAACATAAACATTATGTTTAATTAAACAATAATATTAAGCACATTATTAACTGTAATTTAGCAAAATTGTTACTTGAGATTTCAACATAACATACGTTAAAACACCGGCCACTAGAACACCTAATTAATAAATTATAATTGCGTCTGCCTCCACCCGACACCATGTCAGTATTCAAACTTAACTGTCATCTGATGAAAAGAGTGCTTCTGAGAAAAAAAAATGAACTTGTAAACAAGACTTTAAATATAATGTTACCTGTAATATAATCAATATACTCTTCTACTAATGTAATTTTATTTGACATTCGCAAACCAAGTCCTAGACTGGTTAGTGTTGATAGATAGACCTTTACTCGCTGATGAAGAGCTTTCTATTGGTGAAAGAAATAAAAAAATGATTTTATCCCGAACAAACAATATAATATGCGTACATATTAACTTGTTGTATTTCTCATTAAATTCCCTCAAAGGACACGAAATAAATATCATTGTAATATTATACGGCTGAAGTAATAAAGACGTCTAGAGAGATGTAACGCACTGTACTGCACGTGAAACAAATGGAAAATATTTGATAGGAATTAAAAGTTATAATTTATTTTAACTAGTTGACCCATGAAGGTTGGTTTTCTTGCTACTATCGGGTTTGGCTAACGAATTTTTCCTCATTCATATTCTAGTGTGTCAAAACATCCAGGAGAAATCGCCTGGAACCCGGTAACGGCGCCACTTACCAGATCAAACCGTGAATCTAAATCATCCTCGAATCAAGTTGATCTTACAAAAAATTTCATCAAAATCGGTCCAGCCGTTTTCCGAAACGGCCTACCCGACATTTTTGATTCGTTTGGAATAGTTGGATTTGTCAATATTATTTCATAGTATTGAAATTTGAAATTTTATTTTATAAAAATGAAAAAATTTAACTTTAAGATAATGGTGTGAAAAATCAATATAATAGCAGCGACTGTCACTGAATCTGTCATTCAGAAAATAACGTAATGGAATAACAGAAAGTATAGTTGCAATTCTACAAAAGTTTGGTTTGCATAACAATTTGTTTTTCTGTCTTCTCTTAAATTTATAGTTATGATTGTATGTTATAGCACTGAACGGAGAGTTCTACATTCCGTTGCGGCAAGAGGTTATTGGCATTTCAATATGATTGACAGCAGACAGAGGAACACATCCGCCTATTATACCGTTGCGTAATGACCAGTCTGGACGATCTCTTAGATAAACACACATGAAGAAAAAGATGGAGAAGCCCTGTATCGCGACAAGATTTAACGCCAGTGAAAACTTACGGTTACATCGTGTTAACTTGTGTAAAATGTAAAATACATCGATCTATATACCCAAAAAACCTATAGACATATTAGGTTCAAATAATTTTCGTTTAATAGCGCACAAGAACCGTTCCAAATTACACAGGAATCCCTATTATTTGTATTTAGTACAAGAACGCAAATCGAACACAAATCGACAAAACACACGATACAATGATTAATTTTACTGATGTTTTGTTCATTAATGAAACGGCCGGTTTATTCGAAATAGTTACATAACAAACACGCAACAAAGCTTCCTCCATTGTTATTTTACCAACAATGTTAGTGAATCTAACATCAACACAAGCATAATAATTGTTTATTTATTAAGTTAATAATCATTATAACTACGACATTTTCTTAATAATAGATTTGTTTAGTTCTCATTAAATTATACCAATTGACAATATGTATGTATATTTTTATTAAAATGTAAACTTTATTTCTAAATAACTATTTTTTGAAACGAAACGAACAAAATGAAACGGCAGATTCAGTTCGTCTTCATTATATTTGTAGATACATCACTGTTGAGAAATACGGAACTTGGTAATAAGATAAATAGAAGATGTATAGATAGCATAGAATAAAATAGATAGAAATCAATGTGCACAGTAATAAATGTATGTAACGTATCATGACGAAAGTCAAAAAGTCAAATCTAACGCCTGGTTTCTGAAAAGCTTGTCATTTTTCTTCAATGAAGACATGTAGAGGTAAATGTCATGTAGAATCGATTTCCATTTCTAAAACAAGAAAAACTTGATGCTATGCTGAACTAGCTAGCTAATTTCTCAGTTGATCAGCCATTCAGAAATAGAACGTAAGTCAGTTTTCTAATAAAGTTTGACATGGACTTCCTAAATCAAGGCAATGCATAGGATAGAAAAAGATTGCAAGATCATACATTAAACGAGCTTCACTTTTATTTCACTAGGTGTACTCTATAAAATTCTACTCTATATTTGTCAGTAACATTTAAAAACTTTAAATGCCGCGTCACACTAATGGAATTAGACCGCACTGCGCGGTAGCGAAGCGGAGTAATGTTATAACATGTAACAATGTAGCAATATAATATTTATTATGTCAATTAAACTAAAGAAAAGTCAGTTAAAAATATCTATAAGGGATGAACGTAAAAGCCTATACACACTAACTAAATGAAATGTGCGAAATCGAATCCTTATTCTACGTCGAGCATTGTGTGATTGATGCTACAAAAAGTAATTAAATAATATCAAAGTCAAAACAGTACCTATTAAATAAAAACAATATTAGAAATCTTATAATGTGATAGGAGTACAATTAATTTTTTTTTCTTTTTTTCTAACTGAAATTGATTTGACATGGCGGTGAACTTGACCGATGTTACTACTACGCTTTATATACTAGTTATTGGATTAATATTTCATTTTATTTTGGGTAGAAAAGTGGGTTGCAATTTGACGACGAAGATATTGACTTTGACTACGACTCTATGTCTTTCTAAGTTTAAATGCCGCTTCACACTGATGACATTAGCTCGCACGGGTCTACGCAGTAGACTAATGTGATAAAGCCGGAGCAACTAGCAAGCGACCCGCAGACGGTTGCGTGCCTAATCAACTTACCTCCAACTACCCTCGCACTTTGCTATATACCACTACACTGTTGCTAATAAAAAGTTTCTTATTCAACCTATTAACATGAGAGAACACATAAACTATTTCTGATTATATGCATTTCAAAATTATCGATAACCTAATAACTACAGTGATCTCTGAATCTCACTGCTTCATTATCAGAACCGTATCCTGTTTATTCCTACTATTTGCATTAGGTCACCTCGTAATTAGTTCAACACGTTGTACGCGGACATGCACTGTATTTACTATTATCAGAGATTGTTCTTAACATATAGTTTTTTCTTATTTTAATAATTTTGTTCAATGTTCTAAGTAAGAACATATATAAAACGTAAGGTCTTATAAATATTTATATACCCATCATATCAGTACCTAAAAATCTTTCACGTTGAAATTAAATCAGGCTTCGGAAGCGACCTCGCGATAACGTTGCTGGGTCTTGAAAGCTCTGGACCGCCGACTGCGCGGTAAACTCATCAACACAACGAGGTTACCCACAGATAGGTCGTGAGTTATTGTATTTGGGAAGATAATGACGTCACTGTAAAGGTTCAGTAAAGTAAAACTCCGTTTCTTTTAAGCTTGTCTAACTTACAGGTACATAAGAATAATTTATGATAGGCTTGCGTAGAGCCTAACGTCAATCTCAATCAATCATACAATGTGGGGCACGAAATACTGTTTGAAAAATATTCAATCCTATGTTTTAGTAATGTAATCGATAGTTCTCCCAGGGCCCGGCCAACACTCACTTTTGCAAATGTTTTATCGAAATGATGGTAAGCGGTAATGCCTGGCTATTACATGACAGCTTCGATTTTAGCTAATGAACAAATTTAATCGGAGTTTTTTTTGTAATTTTAGATAAAAGTTTTTTGTTCTAAAACAACCGCTGTTTCTATTCCCTTCTCATTCTCTACCGACAAAAAGGCTGACAACGTACTTGCGTTAACACGACAAATGATATGTATTTCGTAAGCTTTGTGAAAAGCGACATTTAATAGATATTTCTGTCTAATAGTATCGAGTGAAAAGTTGTTGTTTTGTTTTTCCAAATTGGTAATTCATTAAAATTTATCAAATCGTATTCAGCCCAATAAAATGCAGGTCTAATAAATTTTCCCCATTAATTCATGACGTCCGCTTTTTGACGATCACTTTATGACATAAACGAATTATAAGCCCGGGATGCGCCGCTTCGATCCAATGGGGCGTGATTATATTACGGACACACTAAATTGCTTCGATGGCGTCCATTTAGTTTAAATTCCATCATACCTGCAAGTATCCAAAAACTGAACCTTTGAGACATAAATTTGTATTAAGCTTAAAGTAATAGCTTTAAAAGAAGGTTTTATTGTTATCTACATATATATTTATATATAAAAGAAGGACATGACTTCCTGACAACTGTAACCGTTAGCCATCCACTAATAAAGGAATCAATCGCAAAGGGGTTAAAATTCGTAGTAATAATTTCAGGCGGACGAAGTCACGGGCAACAGCTTGTATGGCTTACCAAGAACTCTTGCGCCCGGTTTCTGAAGTGTTTGTCAACGTAAAAATTAGCTAGCTAGCTGATCTTTTGATTTTTCATTCTTTCGCAAGCTGAAATCGACTTTGGCATGACATTTAACTTGTGAGCAGTGTGAGTTGAAAAAAAATTGACAAACCTTTAAACCAAGGGGTTATTGTACAAATAGTTGTTATGCGAAATCCATAATAGTAAAACATTCTACGTATTCAGTATAGCACCTTTTTGTGTATTTACATTTTTACCTTGTGTTCGTCAGCTACAGCAAAAAAACACGAGACTTCTTTAGTCACATAAGAAGATATGTTTGTTACATTTTTATATGTTTTTCACAGCATTTCTTTACTATAGTAAAGTAGTCTTTGTCAAAACTTTAGTTCGCTTGGTATGACATATAATCTGTCTCCTAAACCGACTGGGATAACAGAAAATAAAATAAGTGTAGATAATTTTAGCTCTAACTGGCTTAATCCATCACTCCTCGCTCACTTCGGACAGTTCTTAATGATAAGCCATTTATTTTTCTCTCTAATGTTAGTCCCCCCGCTCGTTTTGACTGAAAGACGAAGTATATACTTTGTGCAACGCCATTTTAAAGATAACGTCCTCGTCAATAGAGATTATAATTTCTTATAGGATTCATACCTTAAATCTTGCATTATTTAAATTTGAATTTAACCTATGATCGCACGAATATTACTCGAACGCACACGAACGCCTGCTATCTGAAAGGCTGGCTGGTACAGTTGCTAGAAGCACGACAATCACCTTTTTTAACTCTTATAGAATCTGACATTGATTTGATATGCCGTTTAACTTGGCAGTGGTTGACTTAATATCAGTGTTTTTGTAACATAAGAGGGCAAACAAGCAGCGGGTCGCCTATTGTATAAGTGATCACCGACGGGTATAAACATCAGGAACACCAGAGGAACTGCAGACGCGTTGTCATTTTTGAATAACCTTTTAGAACTCGACGGCTAGTGCGTTATCTACTACATTTTAAATATTAGTTAAAGGACTAATATTTATAATATGTATGTTGTATCAGTCAAAAGAACTCTCCCTGTTTTCAATAGGGATTTTCCCTTCCTTAGTTTTAGAGTTTATAGGGATCAGACACATAGACATACAGATGCGGCAAAGGGACTTTGCTTTATAATATGTATTGATTTATATATACTAGTATCGATTCCACAGAAGACAACGTTACTGTCGCCTAATTCTGCAGCAACCGATGTTAAATACACGACTATAATATAGTTAGCGTGGGACTACATACATAAACTTGAATTTCATTCAATTTAATATCACTTCTATTTACGAGCAATACATTCGTGTTTTATTTATGGCAGGGCGTGTCGCAATCTGGGTAAAAGAGTGCGAAATGTCCGCTTTGTAATCGAATTACAGCGAACTAATCCAGATGAGCGCTCTGGAATAGCTCTAAACGCTCCAGTGTGGACACACCCTTAATTACAACGACCCAGGTTTCGCAGGATTCACTCTTTAGTTTTTACTGAACACTGTAACTGACTTTTAATTTGTTCTTGTTTTTTATGCTTTAACCGTAGGTGTATAAAGATACCAAAAGAATGTTTTAGTTTTTCGGATTTTTATCAACAAATAAATTATTAATAGATTAATACACACTGCCGGTCGGGTCTAGCTTCCCAATTCATAACAACATAGTTATGCCTGTATATTAGACTAGTGTCAATAGACATAACTGCTTTTTATTAGTGTAATCAGTCGTTAGTCATAATAAGAAAAATTCTAGCTCATAACACAAAAATTAAATTAGATGGCGTTATTCTTAATTATAAGTTAGGTTTAATTAATTTTTCATTAGAAAAAAGTCAAGAGAGATTGAGATTGTCATTGATTCTCAATAAGTGTGCAATTTTCAAATTAATTGAGCATCTTGAACTCGATAAAAAAAATAGCAAGTGAGTTGTAAAAGTAAAAGTAAGATTTCGTTACACTAATAGATATCTTAATGCGTATAGGCTACAAGGCCGACAAAAATGAAAACTCAAAACAGGTGGGAAGGCGCGACAACAGTTTAAAAATAACTAAACTATTATTTAGTTATTTTTGAAATAAGCCCTTAACGAAAAATTAATGAAAACGAGTCCGTCGAAACTGTTCCAAATTCAAATGGTAATCAAGAAAAAACAAACTCTTGTTTAAAACACGCGTGTTGAGCATGTCGCTCTTCCGAATCTATAAGATTTTCCCTTACCAAATAGCGTCTAACGCGGCCAAAGAAGTTTCCACTTCTAAACATATTTTATAAGGCAACCGTATTTAGTACAAAGCATTCTAGTTTCGATTTCAAAGGATACTTGCTTTAAAGGATAAATTCTTAAGCTAATAAGCGTAAACGTCAAGATAAAGCGGTAATTTTATTAACATATCCTTATAACATAGTGACTCAAATCATCACTCATAAGATATACTACTCATTAACTTTCCAGAAGTTCTTGTTAAAAACCAACAGAGGGAACACGACAAATTCAGTCAATGCAAACCGCCAATTGAGAGTTGGCACATAACGAGGTCGCGTCGTTCTTTACGCGAACGCCCTTAATTCATTCATTCACTCGCTTCCATCCGTTCATTCTGCACAACGTCTGAATGAACGCCTCTTCCAGCTCTGTAATTTGAAAAATATGTTAATTGAACTCCAATTCCAGTTAGCAATTCGGTTAGAATTAGAAACTTGGGATCTATTGGCAGTTTCGCACTTAGAAAAGAGAATAAATAAAAAAAGCACCCGCCTCCATAAAACAGAGGGGTAGGCAGACATTATGAATTTCCATTTGGCACTGCCCTAGCATACCTCTCTCGCTTCTTCTACATTCATACTTTACGCATACATGCTTGCCGTCTGTAGGTTCTCTTAAGTATTAGTAGTTACTCTTATTATAGGACCGGGTTTCTTTTGTATGTCACCGACCTCCTCGGTATAGTTCGCCCAGGACGACTCCTACCAACGCTTATACTCACTTTCGAAACATAAATTTCTCTTGTCAATTTTCATTTATTCATTCTTTCATTCCATCGATGTGGTTAAGATAAGAGATTTTTGCTAATGCCTGAATAATTAATTACCTTTTTATCATTTATAATTGAATAGAAGACTTACTTCCTGGGGAACAGAAAGGTCTTGTAATACTTTGTTACCATAACATTATCATCCTATTTGTCATTTCCATTCGTTGTAAGAAAATAACGAGCGTCGTTGAAATTGTATGTATGTTTAGAAAAAAAGATACAATACGACGAGGAACAATTCGCGTGATATAGATGAGCCTCAGTCCTAAATGGCCAAGATCCTTCGAATTAAGGATAATGATACCAGAAGAAAGTATTTTATTATTCCCCTTATAAATGTCCGACCCTCATTACTACTGTTAATTAAATTTGCACATAATTCTAGTTGTTTTTATCTCGTGTTTTGCATTTTGTTTACTTAACGCGACTGACGATGTACTAACCAACATTTATAGTACAAAAGTTCATACGTTTACAATCTTCAACTTTAGACGTATTCATAAAATCATGACGTAATGTAACTGTTTGAATTCAATCACATTTTAAAGCATAATATTCTAACCATGGGTTTCCACCGGTGTAAATTCGTATCGAAACAAGCTTTCTCTCTATCTTTCTCTGTGGAAAAAATAGAGATGACAATATGTTTACGTGAATGTTTTCGGCAGTGTATTACCACGGTAACGCTATTCTCTTCATTCCATTAAACTACCTATGAACATCTTTGGTTCAACATCATCACTTTATGCGTTTTCCTCAGACTTTTATCGTTCGTTTTATTTAGTTACAATTGACATCGTAACTACTCTCACAACTCCTCGTAACAATTGAAGTGTTTACTTGCATCTATCCTAATACGTACAACAAACTGGCTTTATATGATTTTGACGTAAGTGCCAAGTCAAAATGATGAATGAAATTTTTGATTAGAAAGAGAAAGAGAATTATTGATTTAAACATTTGTGTATTTTTATAAATACAAATATTGGTACATTTTTACTCTATGAACAAATACAGCTCCATCCATTCGCGATGAAATATTATTAACTTATTCTTCGTGATAACATTTTAAAACCACTTTTTTCTTTACATGGCGTCGCATTGCTGTATTGTATCATCAAAACGAATGGAGAAATAAAAGTAAAAGATAAAATAGGCAGTGCTTACGGATTTCCATTTGGCGCAATACTGGCACATCTTTCTCGCTTCTTCTGCATCCATACATGTAGATGTATGGATGTAGAAGCCTAACCACCATAATGTCTGCGCACACATACTCGTTGAAGATGCTTATCGATCGATCATCTCTCTTTAGTATATCACAAATCTGATCGATATAAGTTCTGCTGGGACGTCCCCTACTAACACTGCCACTTTTGCAAACATTAATGTGTCTTTTCACTCTCTCTTCATTCATCCTTTCAACTTGAAAAAATTACGAACGAGGCAAGTAAACACACTCTTAAGTCATTGATAAAGGCTGGATGACTTAAGCCGAGCGGCCTCCGATATATAAAGTGTGATTTTATTTAATTGGTCCACAGTAATTAGGTAATTACGTTGAATAATCGAATAATTTCTAAACACGGAAATCGTAATCATATAATTATATTGCAAAACGCAATGTCGTGTCTTGGATAAAGGTCAGAGTAAAATTGAATGTAGTGGGATATTGTACCTATCTTTCGAGAAGGTCCTATATAATTTTTAGAATGAAAGATGTATCTGATGTAATGTGTAATATAAAGTAGAAAGATCAGAGGAATAGGTAAGGTGATGGTGGTACAGTAAAAAAAATGTTTTATTAGTTACTTAGTATTTGTTATGAGAAATGATGTTCTTAGTAGACAGTAGACCGTCGATTATCCGAACGCTGATCAACCGAACGATCGCTTAATGGAATCTTGTGATGGATTTGAAACACAAAATTAAAGCGACCAGTATCAGATTCTTGTCCTGAAAATAGTGCGTGACCTAGTCGCGAGTAAGCTGACTTACTCTTTGATAGATCAAAATTAAGGAGGAATTCCTCAAATGTTAATTTAATAAGCAATCTGTATGTATAGTAATATGTTTTTTCAACAATCTGCCTTTCATACATTTCGACCATTAAAGTAGAAAATAAACGAGAGTTCCATTATTATTTTTATTGGCGCGCCAATACTCAAATCGGTAATGGGTATGGACTGTAGATTAGAGATCGTGGGTTCGAATCCGCCATTCAACTATTATCGCGAACCATGTCCAGCTTTTAATCTTAGTTGGAATATTTAAATAAGGATAAATAAGGAAATATCAGAAAATCATTTAAATAATCTACTTACTAATCTTCTAAATTTGAAAACAAAATATTTTTTTTGGTACTTATAAGTGTGCAGTTCGATTATCCGTAAAAAAACGGTTATCCCATTAAGATCAGATAATCAACGCCACGCTGTACTATTAAGGAAGAGGGATAAAGAAGGACTAACTACATAATTAACAGTTTAACCCATCAGCAATTCCTCAATTTTTCTAAGTTATTTCATCGCTTCGTAATAGGTGAATCAATCATTTGTTTTCAATTATGAATACGTACGTTTTCTGTCTCGTTCATTAACTATATCTCGTAATAAATTATGATTCACAGTGCATATTAACCGTAATTAAATTCATGATTTATGACATTTTAATACAACAAAGTTTGCACCTCCCCGGGGGCTAACTACGCGTATCCCTACATTATTAACATATATACTTATTTACTCACGAAAACTTTGTATGTGTCGGCGGAAATTCTAAACTTTTCGACTGCTAACTTTTCAAAGGTTAAAAGCCGGGATTTTATCTCAATTCTCTTGTTTTAAATATTCTACTGCGGGTTGACTTTTGAAGTTCGTACAGACGATTAAATATGTATTTCGTGTAAGGGTGGAAGAGTTACTCAGTGTTTTTAGAATTCTATGAGTTTTATTTTCATAAAACACTCACATCTTTTAAACGTAATGGGATAGACAGTTCGTTATCCGATCATCGGGACTATATTGTCACAAATACGATATTAAACCCATACCTTTCTATTACTTTCGAAAACTAATATCTAGTTTTTAAGTATTAACTGCCTCTGTAGGAAAACCTCCATGACGGACACCGACCTTTTCACTTTTTAGGCTAAGAAAAATAATCGTCATTGCAAATCTATCCAGGACCCGAGATGACCTGATGATTAGATAACGAGACATTGTGCACATGACATGATTTATTGAACACTAGTATACAATTTAAGTGGTACCTTGACTTCCAAAATAGATTAGCCAGTTTTTCAGATTTAGTTGCTAGCTCCCAAACTCCAGTAGAATTGATTAACTTTATTGTAGAAGTA
Source organism: Papilio elwesi (assembly GCA_029849275.1). Lineage (NCBI taxonomy): Eukaryota > Metazoa > Arthropoda > Insecta > Lepidoptera > Papilionidae > Papilio > Papilio elwesi. The sequence goes on along the minus strand of CM056708.1, from coordinate 6,816,880 downwards.
AGCAGTTCATTTGATGTCAAGTGATCATCGCTAAACCATGCATATATGTACGCAACAAACACAAGTGCGTTGTATATGCCTTCGCATAGGAAGGAGCATATAAAGGAGAGGAAGAGTATGGTGTCTGCGGACACTAATTCTTCGGACGAAACGCGGAAGGATAAATGCCACTTCTTCACACAGAAGACAGGCATCAAGTTGAAGTATTTCTGTTTTTTTTCTGACGAGCGGGGTTCCGTAGGGAAAATTCTGGTCCTCTTTCCTTTCCCAACCTTTTCTAAAAATAAAAGGAGGGGTTTTTTATCCCCTCCTCTGTTTATTAAAGGTAGGTAACGCATCTGCAACTCATTAGTTTTTTGTAGATGTCTATGGGTAGCGGACACTTAATATTAGGTGAACTGGTTCGTTGTTTGCCACCTTCATAAACAAAACCACTTCGCTTCTCATAAGACGCCCATAACAACCTTTTGCTCCTACTTGCTTCCACTCCGGAATTCTGTATTAAAATAGCTGTATACAATGGGACCGTTTCAAAATTAACTGTATAGTACTAATAAAAATATAAACCAACAATTTCGCATTGAATAACGAAATTAAAAGACTTGAACGTAATTCATTGCTCATTAAGCACCTGTTACAGTCGCAGCCAAACAATGCAACCGCGCGATGAAAAATACACAAAAGTTTACAATTGCCAACATCAGTCGCGTTGTCGAGGGGAAATGGATATTGACACAGCTGTAATAAAACGAGGATGCCAGTAAAACAAATACACTTTAGTTTTTAAAACGTGCTGCATGAAAACTCTTTGATGTACCGCTAAATAAACACGTTCGCATATCATAGCACGATCTATTTACTTTTGATTATCAACCAATTACGAGGATGAAATATTTCGAAACGGAAAACATGTTCGAGGCTTGCATAAAATGAGATGAGTTGTACAATTTGATAGGAATTTTGTACACAGCAAAATTATATTTACATGTAGACATAATGATATCATTTGTATTTATTGCAGCTTACTATCACCAATTGTTATGGTTAAAGGCACAAACTAACAAGCCATTACTTCACACCACGACTACAGAAAACCATCAACCTTCGCAACAAGAAAAATATGTCAGTTGTAATATTTGATAACGACTTGATATCATTTATTTAAGTTTGAAGCTGTAGATAAAAACGGCGTAATTAGTAAAAATAGAAGAAAAAGGTCTTGGTTAGGAGTATTAATACCCAATGTCACCTAAGGGACATTTAGACACTTTTTCCACCGTAACTAAATTTAGTGGATCTTATTACAAATTCGTTAGAAAATGTGTAATATGTTATTAAATTATGCTTTTCAAATTCCGTCGTATGTTTAAGAAAATCATATTGTCTATAACAATAAAATAATTGGGATAGAAAGTGATTGCCGCAGAGTTTCGGGCTTCGCGGAATCGCCGGGGAGTCACGTTGCTAAAGTGGAGCGTTGATTTGAATAATTTAATTTCTGAGCTTTAAGCTCTACAGTAACTTAAGTTTGTGTTTCCGACGCTTTTAAAGGCTCTAGCGCGTCAATGTTTGTAATCATGTTAGTTTCGAAAACTACATTACTACAAGCGTTAAACAAGTTTTTAAACGCTATAACGTTAATGATGCAGAACGAATTAACATGCAAATGTGCTATTTATTTTTGGCGGCAAACGAGCAAGACGTTCACCAGATGGATGTTGTGTGGTCTCTTCGTATCAATATAGCAAAGAGGGAAAAGAAAGAGGATGAGGACTGCGGCACCTCGTTGAAAATATCAGCCGAAATCCAGAAGCATAAGAATCTCTACTACACGCTTTTGTTCTGAGGTGGTGGTCATTACCTGGTCAAAACGGCCTATTCGCGCTTCAGCTGTTACACCTGTATAGCTACAGAAAAAGGTGAAATACAATGCACAACCAACAATTTATTAAATTTTACAGGCGTAAATTTAGGAAAATGAAGCAATCTTTTTAATGGAAGAAGAGAAGAGGAAAAGAGCGAGGTAGCTCGATGTTAAGTGACCACTACCCAAGCGCAACAAGCAAACGAGCTGCAGTTGCGCTGCCCACCTCTAATGGACGGAAGTGGGGATTGACGGGTAAAAGGATATTTCCGTTTTCCCATTCATCTCCTCCCCGTCCAATCCTCTTCCCGTTCTTATCCTATCCATATTAGGAAAGAATTGGAAAGGGAAGAGAACTGAAATTGGGCCTCCGGCACCTCAGTCATCAGACCAAACGCAGAAGCATACTTCTACTTCACACCTGTCTTTTGTGAGGTTGTGGCAGTTCACCGGTCGAGCCGGCCCATTCGTGCAACAGATGTTGTTGTACAAAACTGATCTGTACTGTATTTATCTAAATATAAGTCCATTTGCATAACATACACTTATATTTTTTTGCAATATAAAACATTTTATTCTCCGATGTATCATGTAAACGAAGACTGAATTATATTTCCCCAAGTGAGGCAAGGTCGAACACGTAAAATGTTTACAACGTCTGAGTCCTAATACGTAACTCGTATAAAGTATTTATAAATCATGTTATTGCCTATAAACACAAAGGTCACCTTCAAAATTTTAATAATTGTCTTATGTCGTTAATTCAAATTAGATTCGATACATACGAGTATATGTATATTAAAAGCCCAATATCTTTTAAAACTGTTAAAATGATCGGGAAACTACCGCGACGTTATAGAAAACTAGCGGAAGGTATTTTATGTTTGTGTGTTTCAATTGATATGTTCTTTTCTTGACAGACCAAGAGGAAAGTCCCAGATAAAAAAAACGTATGGTAGTGGAAATACCGCTGGAGATATATCTACAAGAAGGCAGTTGTGGGATGCCAGAGCTAAAACCTGATTGTTGTGTTATTCACAAGTAGGTAGCAAACGAGTAAGCAGTTCACCCGAAATCAAGTGATCGCTCCCCATAGACATCTGCAACAAGCTAATGCGCTGCAGATGCATTGCCTACCTTCAATGGACAGAGGAAGGGATAAGCAGAAAAATGATATTTCCTTTTCCTGTTTATATCCTCCCAGCAAATCTACTTCTCCTTCCCGTCTTTATCTTATTAGAAATAGATGGGAAGAGGAAGAGGAGTAAAATTAGCACCCCACTCATTAGACAAAACGCAGAGAAACTACGAGGGCGTGGTATTTCACCAGTCGAGCTGGCCCATTCGTGCCACAGATGTTATTGTTGTGAGATCTGCATCAAATTCTGAAGTTCATTTGGCGTTCTGTCGTACCTACAATAGAATTGTATGTCTTTTTATATGTTATCCTATATTATGTGTGTCGTACAAGGAAAAAGATTTGAAGCAATAACCAGGCCGTTATATTTTCAGACAGCTGGACAAACAAACATCGTGTGCCCAGTGTGTGAATAATCGTTATGGGTTTATCCCATTATTATGAACGTGTAACATAAAACTGTTTATTTAATAATAAAAATATTAGGTGTATATTTTAATTGAATAAATATTAACGACGCCAAGGTTGTATGTAATTACATATTGAAAGGTTAATAGATATGTAACACTTATATAGAAATATCAAATCAAATTTATTTAGATATAATAATTTTATGCACTTATTTGAATACTTATCTTATAAACATAAAAGATTTGATTGCTTGTTCCGATAAACTGAAGAACTACTGAACCGGTTTTAAAAAATCTCTGACTTTTAGAAAACTATTAACTTCGAGTAATCGAGGATACATACTTTGTCTAGATAGACAAATGATGTATCCTGACCGACTGTACTTTATAAATTCGTAGGTCACAAAGCAATTAATAATATGCATAACGGCGTTTCATTGGCGAGTGGCTTCTCTCATATTTTTTCTAATATTGTTATGCCGAAAATAGTATATAAACTTATTTAAATTCAATATTTTACATGTAAATGATGAGCTTTATGTAATTTATTTACTTTAACTATAAAACTCCCGATGAAAGCAAAAAAATTGCCCGCCACGTATGGTAACTGACGTTGGTTTGTTTATGTATTTATGTATACATAATATATGATATAATGTATGGTGTAATAGTAAACACGTTATTGCGCATCATTGACGTATAATTATAACAGTAGTGATTAGTAAAATCCCAAGTAGTCAAACTATTGTCCGACCATTTCACACGATTGTGTTCGCAATATTGAAGGGCAAATTAAAATTAAGCTTAGTATTCACAACCCCATCGTCACTTTCTTATAATAACATTCCTTGAGTGAGGGGTTTCTACTTAAAACACTTTATATATGCCCTAACTCGTCCCTTCAATGCCCGAAAAGGTATTTAATATTCATGAGGCCCTACGGCGAGTAAGTACCCAGTGACTGATGTTAATCAAGTGGCAGAGTATGAAAGTACCTTTGTTTACATTTACCTGCATTAAAAAATAATTAGGTACTCTAGTACTGAGCTCGACTTTTCAATCAAAATACTCAAATATCAAGCGTGTTCTTGATTCTGGCAACAAAACATTATTATAAAAAAAGAAGGATTTATTAGTTTGAAATGTTGAAACTATGAACCGCCAATGAAGGACAAATAGCCCAATGGATAAGGGTATGCACTGCGAAACATGTACGGCATGTTCGTGGGTTCGAATCCGCCATTCGACTACTATTGGAAATGGTTTAAAGCAATATAAGGAAATTATTTCGGTAATCACTAATATTCAACATGCCAGAGGAGGGTTGGCGTCTGAAAGGCGACCGGCCGTAAAAAAACTACAGCCAAAGCCTATTGAAGTATGGCCTACGGTCTTACTGTGCCGACCCCACATAAAATTAATGGGAAAAGTGCTAAAAAACGATAGGGAAGTGTAAACTATAAAACAATAAATTTAAAAATAAATAAATAATTAAAAACGTTTATTAATACTAATATTTCGCTATGAGAAGCTATTAAAGTACAACATTGATATTCTCACGGGAAACAATACTAATACTAATTACGTCGATCCGATAGCGATATGGTAGCTACCAAACTTCACAGGATCACCAGTTAAGCAAATCTGAACATTCCCTATAAATTTCATCGAAATCGGTTCAGCTGTTTCTATGGGGATCATCCAACTTTCTAAATTTTAACTTTCATTGAACCTTCTTTGGACAATAACAATAAAAGAATTCGCTAATTCTTTAATAATTATAATATAATTGCTATAGCCGTTTCGTATAATATAAACGTATATAAATACGTATAACGTTGACGCGTGATGCCGTGACTAAGGGATTCATTTTTATATACATAATATTATTAATATGCACGAGCGTCGACCAAAATCTTAAGAAGCTCTCGCTGTACAGTTGAATAAAGGGTTTGTAAAAAAGCGGTAATTTTAGAGTCTGCCCGCATTGTACGAAAGTTCCTCTCACTGTAACCCTGACCACTGGTTGCTTGAATCATAGGACTCCGCAGCCGGCGTAACAGTATTTTTATATAAAACTAGCGGCCCGCCCAGGCTTCGTTAGGGCATTTCAAAATTATAAATTAAAAATTCTTTCGCCTATGATCAAAATCAATCAAGATCAAAAAATCAAATCTTTCCTTTTATAATATTAGTTCACATATTTTTGAATATCTGTTGTTTTTGTAGATTATTTAAAGTATATTGTAAAAAAAGATTGAAAGAAATAAATGTAGCAGAAGAGGTAAATTCACATCAAATTAAGACAAGTAAAGATTATTGTACTTTCACTAACATAATCTTGAATAATCAATTTATTTGTTTCCAAACGTGCTTAAGGACATTTATCTTTTACATAAGAGTTCGAAAGTTAAGTCGTGTCTTTGACGATATAAACTTCAAAGAGTTTAATCTGTCACTAAAACCGCAAAGATTGATGTAAAATAAAACCTAAGTTTACAGCATTTTGTCACGCTTTGTTTATCGTTAAGTCCCCTAACATTCTACGTCGCTGCGTCAAAATCCATTATGCATGCTGTATTTCATGTCGGAAGGTTTCAGTGCAAAATTTCAACTTTGACCGCATGAACTGGTTTAAACCAGCCCACACCAGTTTGTACCGCACCACGGTTGAATGACTAGCATGCATTAAAAGTTTACACGTACTGTGCTGTTATGAACACTGATTTTAAAACATTTTCCGATATTTAATTTAAATCAAAAACAGTTTATTGTAAAAGAGCAGATCAAATAGTATCTAAAAATGTGTTAAAGCCGGTACCAGAAGTTGTATCGCGAATGCCCTGGCTCGTAGAAGTATATTCCCATGCATATGTACATAAAGAAAGGGCGTGAAATTCTTAACCCCTCCTTATTTCATCTTCCTTATTCAGTCATTCCGTCATTTTATAAAATACTCGGAATACTTATATTATAAGCTGAACGAATCATTCACAAGTTGACGTATCGTTACTCGGCACATTATAAACTGTCAAGTGATCTCGTCGAATTGAGAACTGGTATATTGCTTGCGATATTATGTAAAGTTTAACTTACTATGAAAGATAGATTAGGTGTTAAAAAAACTGACAGTTATACATAAAAATAATATCTCAAAAAGATGTTTATTACAAAATGTGTTGTCAATGATTCGTCAAGTTCATATTTTGCTGACTGTTTCAAGAAAGAGATGAGCAACATATAAAGTTCTTCAGTAATCAACATCAACAAATAAAATGTAGCAAAAGGAAGCCAGCTTAGCTAATGCAGGGGCGACCTAATCCATCCCTGCGTTGTTTTTCACCTAGTTCGTTCGTTCGTTGCGTGTTTACAATATTCCTAGGTCAATCATAAGCTCACGAAGCTTTTGTAAGAGATTTGTAACATCATCGGAAATATTAATACTTAACAGTGATTATTTAATATCACGTGAGCCACTTGTCCCTTTGCCTCATTCGAACATTGATGACTTCGAAATAATTTCTAGCTATTGTGTTGGATTTACATTCAATTTTATAATTATAGAATTTTGGTCCATGAGTTGTGGTGTATTGGGAACGATGGGTCTGACATGTCTTCTAAGACAAAGGTCCCTAATAAAAAAAAATTCTAACCAATCTCAAAGTAAAAGTCTAAGCAATATCGAGTTAACGATATTGTTAATGTATCACCACATCTACCAGTAGCTAAAATATATCTTTAGAAATCAAGACGCTTATCTGCTGGTCTTCCTAATCGGATTACCTTACAGTACACAGCTAAACCATGGACTCCTCGACTTATAAGATCTGTCCGTTGCACTGCGACAAGTCTGACGCTCGTCTGAGTTGAATGAATATTTATACCTTCTTTAATATTCTCGACACGTATTTGTTAGTATAAGAAGGTACATATCAAAGTAACAAATATCCTATGTCTTTGTAAAGGGTTAGATAGTATTAAAAATCACTATTTAGAACTCATTAATTAACGGGCTGGTTGGCATGATTAGTAAGATACTTACTTTTCACGTCGCAGGTCGTGGGTTCGATTCCCACCCAGGAAAGGATAACTGTCTGTTTGTCTCGAGTCTGGGTGTAATTATATATTTAAGTATATATACAAAAGAAAGGCATTATATCTAGTATATCATTATATATGTAGTATATCTGGTTTCCATAGTAAAAGTTTTGCTTAGTTTGGGATCAAATGACCGTGTGTGAAATGACTCACAATGTTATATTATTAAGTGCCGAAACTTACTTCAACCAGAGATGTAAGCTATTTATAATTATTGTTATTTTTTCTAATTTTAATACATCTTAAACTCTTTCATATCGGATATTCTTGAAATACAAATCTTCCCTCAGACCCACTTCGACGTCATCCACAACGTACGCGGTGTCGTTTTAGTGAATCCAGTAAAATTTAACTGAGCAACAGAACTCCTATCTGCCACCTGTCTCTTACAGTCTTCCATTATTGGACTTTACAAATATTTTAGAATGACTGGAATCCTTGCTTTTCTATCAAAGTTCCGGGTAACTTCGAAAAGCAAGATCTAAGTTTCATCATGCGGAAAATATTTGCTTTACACATTTTCTCTTTCTAAATGTATAATCACGAAAAAAAAATCCCATTAACTACCACAATTTGACACAAGCGAGTAGCCGAATACTACAGAAAACAAAACAATTATCCCATTAACAACACCCGAAGCATTCAGGTCAGGTATAGTACAGTCAGACCGTTGTTGGCTCAAGACAATCGCGTTGCGCAACTTGAGCAAAGGTTGCGTGCGACCGAGTGAGAGGTTCCGGAGGTTTCGAATGTGAACGGATGACACCAAGGTTCCTGCTGCACGATTCTTACCGAAAGGGCCTTAAACGGAGCGAAACGAGTCTGCGATGTCAAGAACCCTAGGATAGTAGAAATCAATCCGCATTTTCGTTAAGGCTTTTATAGTGTCGAGGAAATTTTAAATTGTTTTTTTTATGATTTAAGTATTTTGTTACATATTTAAAAGTTTATTAATACCCTTCATAGTTTGTTTAAAGGCTCTTTTTTAATTTATGTTCTTAATTGGTTGTAGCTTAAAGTGGATTTTAAGATTTTACTTTGTTTAAGCTGTAATTATTTAATTACCAATTAATCTGTATTTCATTTGACCTCACTTAGAATCAACCCGCAGCTCCATGCAGTTGTCTCACATTCTAAATTTTTTATGACGATTTAAAAAAATTAACATTTAAACATTGGTTAAATGCCAGTTCTGTAAATCCCGTGGAAAACGCTATCAATACAATGTACTATGATCACCTACACCTATTGTGTTATAATACGCGAGATGAACGTATTCAAAAAGTGTATAGGATACATTTTGAAGATGGGGCGAACATTTGAATAATTTAATTCCCTTTTATCATTAGACATGAAGATTAACGGCGGGTTTCGATGCTCTTGTTGTGATTAACGCCTACTTAGTAACAAAGCATTACTCTATGTATTGTATATTCCTTTTGAAGTGAAACTTATATATTAATTATAGGTATTAGATATTTATAAGAGAAACTAGTGCAAAATTCCAACGACGCTTCACGTTTACACACATTTAGGACTTTCCGTCTCTCCTCGGTGGTTTAAGCAACCTCTGATTCTGGTGGGTTCCCTTGAAGGTCCCGAAACGCTTTCCCTTTGCACGTGAGGATGGCCACAGATGGAATTCTAATGAGTAAAATCTCAAGTAAGCCTGTCTTTTCCCCAAAAGTGGGGTACCCTAAAAATGGCGCAGTCATGGAGAGTGAATTTTGTAAATCTTTGTTGTATTTTTAACGGAGACTATCACTGTATTTATTATATTGTATGTATGTATTATTTTATACATTTTTACTGTAGTGATATAATCTATGATGTAAGAATACCCCTGTGCCCTGTTAAAAAAACCTCCGATTTGAAGAGATATTTAGTAAATACGAAGCTAAGTATAATAATACTTCAAGAAGGGAAAAACATTCCAAAAACGTTAATAATAAGTTTAGTAAGAATTTTTATCATTATCTGAAGTGTAATAGTAAGCCTATGCTTCCAATTCAAATAGGGCTATCCCTAGGCAATGCCCAGCTAATGGCAAAAGTTGTGCCATACGTCACAAATTAAACAATTTTGCTTTGGGATGTAGGAAGAAAAGAATACATGAAGTAGAAAAAGTTGATGCTAATGAAGATACCTACAGAATTTATGACTATTATAAGTATGTCATTCTGTGGGTAATAATTTAGAAAATAATGAATGGTTACAATCTACAAGAGTAGAAAAACAAATAATAAATAATTTTGCAATCAAATACCGTTGTGTGTATCATTCTTAATGGCAAATAATTCGTTTGTATACTTTCTAGAACAATAAAGATTTTCTTCAGTTTACTTCTCCAATCGATTTATTAAAAGCACAAGTTTTAAGTGCGACCTCAATAGCAAACCTTCAAAAGCCTAACAATAGCAAAATTAGCGAGGAAGTGTTGTAACTTCGGTCGCCTTGCGTAAGCCAAGTTACAACCGCGGCTTTTAAAAGTAATGGCGGGTAACAGAGTAAATAACATATCTAAGATATTGATATATGTCTTTAACTGGTAATTTACTTTTTTAATTTCGTTCATAAAAATCCTCACAACTAAAGACTCTTACTTATCGTTCCTTCCTTAAATACCGGCCATTCGTCAGAAGTTTATATCTTGGGTACGTAGCTTCCCCTGTACATCAAGCATAAACATAGTAAGTAACCCTTGCATTCTAGTAGTACCAGTGTCGTAAACATACATTTCGAATTCACAACAAACTGTTTCCATAGTAGGCGTGCGTTCTAGCGAATGGCTTACAAAAGGCGGTCACGTGTCGGCGGTGATCGTGCGAACAAAGGGAGTTCGAAGCGATAACTGCGATAAGCGGATAGAACAGAATAACACGGCTCTTATCAGCCTAACGGACTACCGACGACCGACTTTGTAACGCCCCGTATCGCTCCGGAATGTTCCGTATCCTATGTCAATTCCTCTCATATTTTTATATAGTCATAAGCGACGGTGGTCCCGCGTCAGCTGAACCCTATTTAATATGTATGTAGTTCCGGATAAACTCATAAACTGCTGAACCGAATTTAAAAATTATTTCACTATTAAAAGCTCTCCTAAAACAAAAAAGCATAATCCAGGTTCAGGGAGTAACTTTATTAAAGTTATTTTTTTATTTATCTATCTACCCCAGCGAAGCTGGGGCGGATTGCTAGTATTAAATAAATCGCCGTTACATATAATTCTCATTCTAATAAATTGCATCTTTGATTTGTTAAATATTATGTTAAAGATAAATGAAGACTGCAAATGTTTATTAATTAGCATAAATAGCTTCTGGCTAACCGAACATAGATCACACAATTGAGAACAAGCACACTCATAGCTCGAGCGTTAGACAGAATACGAATATAGTTATAGGATATGACTAAGTCTTGTTTATTAATATGGGATCAAATCTCTCCATACCAGTGGGAACCGGTTCAATCCGGAATGATGAATGAGTCAATCAACATTCAGTACATTCGCTTATAAATGAAGATGCTAACCTAAATTACAGAGCATGAGTGCGTTTCAGATGTTTATTTTCATTTTTTTTATTTAAATTGGAGAGGACTGGGATTGGACCTCAGGAGAGCTTTGTTAGTTCGAAATGTATGATAGTTTCTCTTCTTCTTTTAATTAAATTAATTCAAATTATGTAAGTTATAAGTTAATAAAATATCGTTTATCGCAATGCCTTCTTATTGTCTCTTCGCTCCACTACTTTCAGTAAAAGTATATTTAACTTTGACTTACAATACTTATATTTTTTTTTCTTCTGGGTTCGATTGCACAAGGATCCTACCGGCTTACGGACGTTAATACCCAATAATTGGGTCAAATGTTTTCTAGTATTATCAAATATTCTCTAAACGATTACACTGACAATACAAAAGAGGAGCTACTGATAGGTAATGTACTAATATGTAATGTGTAAAGGACTGCCGACAGAAGTGAAAACTCAAAATGCAATAGTTTAGAACAAAAATAAATAATCATTAAAAATAAGCCCTTGTTACTTAACAATAACATTCAAATTGAATTGAACAAGAGAATAAGTGTCGAAATCGTTTCAAATTCAAAATGCTGCCGTATTATGCATGTTCTTCACACAAACCTAAAAGATTTTCGCTTACCAAATGTCGTCTAACACGGCTTAAGAAGTTTTCACTTCCAAAACAAATATTGCTTTCTTTTTCAAGTGATAACTTTTTAGAAGTGGAATAGTCTCTCCTCGGCGGTATTTCGCCAGTACCAGTACGACTTAGGGTCCTTCAAGAAGCGAGCCTATATGTTTCTTAAAGGCCGGTAACGCATCTGCAGTTCCTCTGGTGTTGCGGGTGTACATGGGCCTCGTTGATCACCTTGGTGTTCCCGCCGCTCGTTTGCCCCCTTCTCTTATAAAAAAAATGAAGCCTTTAAATTGGAGTTTTATTTTGTTTTTTAATTTGGAAGTAAAAGTATTTTATATAGATTCTTATTCTACAAGATTCGGACAAATCAATTGGAACAATTACTGACATACATTGAGTTAATTTCGTCGTAATGAACATCATAACTAAGTAACAGATTTAAGACATTCACTTGTCCGGGAGCATTCTACAAATAAAAGAACTTTTTCGCACGAAATAGAAAGTGAAAGGCGAATTTCGCTATATGCACCTTTTGACCCGACGCGACGCCACGGTATGCTTCCACTCGAAAGTGTTTCATAGATATTGTTAAAAACTGTACATGTCATTTGCTATTATCGCAGATAGCACACTCGCATTCAAAAGTGATATTAGTACACTATTTAAAGACTTAACAAAGCATTTCTACTTGGGACCGCTTTATACTATTCTATATATACTCATCCCTATTAATATTATAAATGTGAATGTAAGTTTGTTTGTTACGCTTTCACGCGAAAACCACTCAACCGATCAACATGAAACCTTGTACACATATTCTTGGAGGTATTAGAAATAAAAAAATGTTCCGTATAGATTACGAAACGGCTACCCGGGCGAAGCCGGGACGGATCACCAGTTTAGGTATATTTCTTCTGTGCATGTGTATGTGCCTGAACTTCTCCAAAGCAGCTGGACCGATTATAATGAAATTTTGGTATGTGTGTTTGAATGGGTCCCGGGATGGTTTAGATCTACAATTCGATCCTGTACATAGCGCTGCCATCGAGGTTGCTAAAAGTTGCTAAAATTAAAAACACTGGGAGGACTCACATAGCGATTTTACCGCGCCTGCGATTGTATGCCTAAACTCACGAGACCAGACTTCTTTGCGATTTGACGGACCCCGACCCGCGCTACGTTGCAGGCATAAAACGCGTCATGAGAAGATATTCAATGTTTTACATACATATTCTACAGAAGCCGCGCGCCCGCAACGGCGGGCGCGAGTAAAATTCGCCCCTGGGTTCTAAGCCTTAGTTTACTTGTTGTAAATACAAATATATATATATATATATATTTCCATTTGGCGCGATCCTGGCACGCCTCTCTCGCTTCTTCGACATCCATACATCTAAGCATCCGAGCTCATCGGCCTTATATCGCCCGTCTTTAGTATGTTACTAATCTGATCGCTAACTGTTCCATCTGCCAATTTGATATTGACATAAAAAAACCATGGATTTTGAAAAGCCGGTAACGATAATGGTGGCGGTCATTGTAAATGAATCCTATTTTCACATCACTTGATAAAGTAACGCTCCATTACGTATATTTCTACCGCTAAAACAAAACGATTTTCAGACTTAACAGTGTTCGAATTACAAACAACGATACATAAGCGAAAGTAAAATAATATGCGACGGATAAATTATAACAAAACAAAGGCATAAAATGTATTTTTCTTTTTATTCGTAACGAGATATCTATTACATACTTTAATGACGACGCTGTCAATGAATCGTACGGAATCGTATTTCTTATGACTGATCTGGACTATTATACGCAACTCAGAACAATTAGATAACGAAATAGACATTTGCTTTTCTTTGAAAGTTTTATTTACATTAAAAAAAACTAGTAAAAACTACTAACTACACTAACTCAGGCTTATAGATCAAAAGACCTCCGTGAAGTACAAAGTAGAGCCCGCAACAACAGCATTTGTACGAATGGGCCGGCTCGTCCGGTGAAATACTACGATCGCATTGAAGACACGAGTTAGGTAGAAGAAGTATTCTGCATTTCGTCTTATGAGTGAGGTGCCCGAGGCCTAATTCTACTTCTCTTCCAATTCCCACTAATTTCTAATAAGGAAAGGATTTGACGGGGAAGGGAATAAATAGAAAAAGGATATATACTTTTCCTGTTCATCCCTTCTCTGTCCATTAAAGGTGGGCCAACGTATCTGCAAGTCATTAGCTTCTTGCGGTCACTGATAGCTGGTGAACAACAAAAATGGGTTTTTATGTTTTCTAGTAGTAAGTGATGAATTCAAATATTTGACTATCTAACAGACATCCAAAAGTGAATTAAAGTCGGTTCATGTCCCTACAATTATGTGAATAAAAACTAAATTTTAATAATATTTATGACATTTAGTTTACAGTAAAATATTATTTTGATGTAGCACTTTTCGATGGCATCATTATCGCATATTAACAGTGGTAATGAGTAGGTTAGAGGTTACTATGTTATTTCGGGACTTCTGGACAATTGTTAATTTCCGTCCAAGTGATGAAGGGAATCGTCACTATGACGGAGAGATATTATCTCTTTCGAGATGGGTTACGAAGACGTTTACATATCATGTAGGTAGCTATTAAATGATGACTTTTGTTCCGAATAAGTTTTTGTAATTAACAGAATTATGAATAAGACGTTTCTTAATGAAACCGAATTTCCCAAAGTGGCTATGCTTATGTACCTACTACGTGTGTCCAGTAACATAAGACTTGCATGGGGGCCAATGCACTCGCCCACCCACGTCTCACACCTCTTATTGATACAGTGAACAACGATGATGCACTATGTTTTATAAACTTTTTTATACGGCACGAGCACGCCGATCTCACGTCATCGGATAGAGGTCTCTAGTTATTATTCATAAATAGTATTATGTCAGTAATGTCTTGGTTCTAATATACCAGAAACAATTGACTAATTCATCCTTACGGTTCCCTCGATTAAATATAATTTCACGGCAATGGTTGAGTAAGGCAATAGACTGAATCGAGATTTTCCATAAAGAGACGTAAATTTAGTATTTTGAACAACGTTCTAGCGGGTGTTCAACTCGTGGACAATGACAGCTGAATTAGATGATCTCACAGGTGGCATGTAGTATAATAAAAACTTAGGTCGTCAAATAATCTAAGGAGTCTAGCGCATGGAATAGCTTGTAACTTAAATAAAAAGTTTAACAATGTAATACGATTTTTGAAAATATTTGTTTTAGCAATGTGTATATAAATTCAAAAAAACAAGTACTCATCCAGTGATTCGAAATGCGATGACAGTTGGTACGACAATTCCATTTACGCTCCAATTCCATCTCACAATAACACGTCTAATGGCACTTGTCACAGCTGGTTTTATTAAACGAATCTGGTCTGACAAACGTATAATTTAAAAGATAAGCAGGTCAAATTGTATGTGCTCTCGTATATCTTAACATGAAAATGTAAGCAAAGCAATCGCTAGTGAACCAGACCCGGTATAATGCGACCAAATTATCTATGGAGTGGCGAAAATTGGAATAGCGCCGCTGAAATATTAAAATGGTCAGTGTCTGCTAGGCCGGATCTAAAAACTTTAGCCGAAACCTATACAGTATAGTCATAGTGCGCAACGCTCGTTCCGCTCGATCTGCACGTAAGTACGGCATATACATATGTTCAAACTTCAACCTCAACCTAATGTGCATGTGTCGGTTTTGGATAGCAAAAACAATGAGGAAATTTTAAGAATCCCGACGTTTTACTACTTTTATATTTGCTTGATTTGCTTATCAAGAAAGCATTTTACCAAGCGACGCGATACGTTGAAAGGTAAAACCGTGCCTATAAGACGCGGTCCACCACTTCATTACGTATTATTAGTCAAAGCTTCCACGCCGTCTATAAACTCGGAAGCTACTGAATGGTTTCATTTGGTTTCATCAAAAGACAGAGAATTTTATGCCGAAGGTTAAGGTATATAATCCTTTAAGATAACATATAAATTTCATGAAATATAGCGTTCATTAATGATTATAATTGGATACAGGGCTTGATATAAAGGCGGTAATTTTAGAGTCTACCCGCGTGTAAAAAAATCCTCTCACTGTAACCCTGACCACTGGTTACTTGAAACATAGGTCCCGCAGGCGGTGGAGCACTATCCTATAGAGTATGTTCCAAAATATCCGTTATTTTTGTATGAATTTTAAAGAATAATGCAAATTAATTTAAAAAGAAATAAATAAATATTAATAATCATAAGAACCGAGGGAAGCCAGGTCAAATCGCTATTTTCCCACTTGACCTTCCCAGACACTTGCTTATTTTGGTCTTAAGGTATATACATACATTAGTTTTATAAGACTGTTCGAATTTCAGTGTAATAAGTAGTTGCATTAACTCAAACAAACATACATTAAATTAAAAATGCATTAATTCCGACGAGCGCATTGAAACAAGGTAAAGGCAATTGAGGGCAAGCAGTCTGCCAAGTCTTTAATCAGCTGGAGTCAAATAGTCATTGTATACCTTATCGATTCCCGTTCTGGGTCGGCTTAACTAGTTCTTTATTGCATACTAATGAAGGGCTTCGACTTTGCTTACTGAATGTTGAATATTTTAGGTGCGAATATGTTATTACAAAAAATTTAAATGAGATACAAAAAATCATTATAAGGACCGAAAGGAAATGTTATGTACACCGTTGTTTTTCTATATATAAGACTTAATTCTATGTTAGTTATAGTTAATGGTAAGTGTGATATATATATGATGTGGATGTACTAAATAAATAAATAAATAAATAAAGGAAAAGTCGCATCATTCGCGCATTCCTACGATAGTAGTTTACAAGCCTCGATTTCAGCTATTGACAAATTGAGAGATGAAATGGGGGGAATTTTTTTTTATGTAACAATGTGGCAAATGATCATGCGGGTCACCTAATATTAAGAGACTGCTGCCACTGTAGACGAAAGGCAGAAAGTATAAAGGCAACAACATCTGTTGCACGAATGAAAGACACAGAAAACTGGCGTGAAGTAGAAGTACTCTGCGTTTCGTCTGATGAGTGAAATGCCGAAGGCTTAATTTGAGTCTTCTTCCCCTTCTTTTCCTTATAAGGATAGGATGGGAATGAGAAGAGGATTGGACGGGGAGGGGGTTAACGGGGAAAAAGAAAAATCTATGTCCTCATCCTCCTGTCTATGCCCTCGTCTGTCCATCAAAGGTAGGCAACGCATTTGCAACACATTTGATTGTTGTGGATGTCTATGGGTAGCGTTCACTCAACATCAAGTGATCGGCTTGCTCGTGTGCCATATTCCATAAAAAATAATATAATTTTTTCTATTTCATGTTCATATTTGACAAAGTCTGTAGAATTGGCACAACATGTTTCCTTCTTCTACGCCATTATATTAACCGCAATCTCAGTAGTCTATTCTATACTATAGCTCATGTCACCCTTCTTACACCTAGTCCTTCTATATTTCCTTAGGTCTATCTCTCCAACATATCCTTACACATTCATATCTAAACTCTCCTTGTCAAATGCCATCATACATCCACATAACATACCCACACGATGCTGACCCTTTGTTTATTTATTTATCACTAGTGCCACTTTCAGGCTTCCCCGTTGCGTATTTTATACATTCGTGATAACCCATACCATCGCAATATCCGTCTAATATAAAGTAATTTTTGTTAAAAAAATTAGTAGATTTTCAAAATAATATTCTATTATATATTTCATTTAACAATTATTTAAAACTATGCTTATTGAATAGTCGAATGGCGGATTCGAAGCCACCTTAACCATGAAGCTATTGGCGACATTGGACATTTGATGGTTTTACCAAAATAATCAAATGAATATGATACTTATTTATGTCATTCCATTCCGGAAAATGTGTTTCATACCACTGCAAATATTATATTTCCTTTTGTGGCAAATTAACCATTAATATACGAGAAAATCAAATATTACTAATACTATTTACGAAACCTTTCCGAATAATAAACATGCTAGTTCTCTTATAAAATTTTGTTATTTTTTAATTAAGTCAAAATGGCAATTTAATTACTCTTACGTACACCTTATGTTTTATAAATAGAGCTCCAGATTCCGAAGGTCAGTGACAGAGACAACTTTCATGCAATACACAATTTAAATGGTAAAAAAAACCGTCAGTTAAAAAATTATATACAATATGGATAGAATAAAACTGTTCTTTCCTCCTTCCTGTATTTCCACTTTATGACAGTCTATTTGTTGTAATATTAACATATTGTAAAGCCAATGACATCGAAAGTACATGTGTTGATTCTCCTCATGCATTCAGTTCACAGCTGAGTAACCAGGGCACGCGTGGCAACCGAATACAGAGTTACGAGAAAGAATTACGTCACGCAAACATTCGCCCAGACAAACTGTATACCACACAAAATACAGCTGTTTATCTACGGAAGTCAAACACAACTTATCGAACGTTTTCCTGTCGAACAAACAATGTACAACACACTTATATTCACCAACCGATATTCTACTAACTAAATCGAATAAAAAAGTAAATAAATTTTGATTTTTATCCATTAAAACTCACCTGAATACAGCCGGTAATCGATCTATAGACCACGTGTATTTGACAATCACAATTCTGTCTTTACAAAACACAATCAAAATAAACAAATGCACACACGACTTATTATGTTTTAAAGTTCTCTGACCTTAACCGAACAAAGGGAATACATTCAATTCAATGTATTAGAGCAAATTTTTATGACGTTACAAAACCGGCCGGCGTTTTCCCGGCTAAATTAAGGGAACGAAAACAAAACAATAACGATTTAAACAAAACAAAGATTTACGGTTGAAAACCAGTGTCAAATCAATACGGATAATTTGTGGATTAAAGTAGTCCGTTGTACAATATAATTGGTTAGGATTTTAGCGTATTTTATTTATTTTTCACTGTTTTACGAGAATAAACAACGATCGCTTCGATAGCGCGGGTTATACTGAGCGAAAAACAAATGCCGGCCGGCCAAGACGCGGGAAAAGCGAACGCCATAGTTATGCTTGTCTCTTTCCCACATATAGCAGTTGTATGCGTAAGAAAGCTTTTTCATTCGACGTTGTAACGTAAAACTTACAGGGCTCATTGCTTAAAACTAGACTACTAAATTATTAATATTTCTACATTACATTTTTTTTGGTTTAAGTTTTTTTCTCAGAAATTAACATGGTAGACTATTTATTTTTATTTCAGTCTTTCAATTAATTTTCTGGTATCCTTCAAATCATTTACTTTTCAAACACTCAAAAAACCTTTTACTATGTTTTGAACCAAGAGGTCCAATACAAAGCCAATACCAATTACAAATAGCTCTCTTTAAAATACACTTTTATATTTCAATGTTATTGTATTATATATGTTTTTCTTTTTATAATGAAAAGAGACAATGAATACTTACTATGTTATCTGTGCAGGAGTAACCTGGCCTCTTCGCTACAATCCCTTTTATTGATATTATCTGTGGACTATTGTTTTATACCACGTCTATCTTCTGTAAGATCCATTCCCCGCTAGATGCCGCTGTATTGCGTAATGGCTTCTGCTGCTGCGGACTCTTCAACCGAAAATTTTGATAGGTTAATGGCTTACGACGCATATATTATAAGAAGCGTAGTTTATTAATTATGCTCCCAATTTAAATAACACATTATTAGAGGAAACCAATATTTATAACAATGCATTCTATTATTGACGCCAAAACGTCATTCAATATTTTTCCTGTGTCATTTGCAATAAATTGTTGTATATTTTCCGTAATTTCATGTTGTCCTTGATTAACTCAACCGAATATTTTTTCAATAAATTTTGTATAAATTAATAAGCACTTAGATTTTTTTATAGTACTAGGTGGCAAAAGGTGGCTACTCATAGACATATGCAACTAATGAGTTGCAGATGCGGTGCCCACCTTTCAATGGTTATTTCCAATTCCTATACATCCCCTCCACCGTTAAGTTATCTTCCCCTTCCCATCCTTTCCTTATAAGTAAAGGGTGGGAAGGGGGAGAGAACAAGAATTAGGCCTCCGGCACCTCACTCATCAGACGAAACGCTGATGTCATGGTGACTGTGAGGTCGTACTATGTCACCGGTCGAGCAGGCCCATTCGTGTAACAAATATTGTTGTTGCTGCGGACTCTACCACTGTTAAAGCTTAAACATGTTATTATTTCTAGACATACACTCGATAATAATAAAATTATGGTTTTTTCGATAATTTTTTTACTTATTTGGCTTCACTTGCTATAAATATTTTGTCTGATGAATCATGAAGATGAGAATAAAAAAATATTACATAAAGATTGAGAATAACGCCATCTATTTATTTATCGTTGCTATTTAATAGCTCTGAGCGTGTTTTTGACAGGTTTTTTTGCATTTATTTAAATTGTTTTTATATACGACAAGATTTATATAATACGGAAGCGTAAAATTGTATAATTTTTCTTAGTCTTCGCTTTGTAAAAGTTATGAATCTACGCATTAGACAATTTCAAATTTACAGAATGAACATTTCATTCACACCGCATCCTGACACACTGCATAAAACTTTTCTCGCGTTACATCGAATGGAAACGATCTAGCTGACAGCGCAATGGACAGCAAAATGAATATTACTTTAAATACGTAGGTACTTATTCTATTTGCACTCTCTGAAGCGTAATACATAAATTCACTCAATGAGATTTAAAAATAAGATAAAACCATTAATTGTTGTCGCTTTTGAGCTGTGAATTATTACTCGTATCTTGAATTTATAATACAGTAGATAACTTACGTCTGAAAGGTGGGAAAAAGTAACGGACATCTTGTGAAATCATCTGTTACCAGCGGTATTTCCGTACCAATACGACTTAGGGTGCTTCAAGAAAAGAGCGTACTCCTTCTTTTCTACCTAAATCCGGCAGCGTGTTTTTAATAGGAGAAATGAGCAAGCTGTTCACCAGATATTAAGTGACTGCTAACCATAGGCTTCTGCTACAAGCTTATGACTTGCCGATGCATTGCCTACCTTTTGTAGTCAAAACAGAGAAAAGGATATTTCCTTTTCCTATGCATAAGCTGCAGCGCCAAATCCTCTTCCCGTTCCGTGCCTTATTTAAAATGAATGGGAAGGGGGAGCGGACTATACTACTCACTCATCAGTCGAAACGCAGAATATTTACTATATTCACGCCTGTCTTCTATGAGGTCTTGGTATTTCACCGGTCGAGCCGGCTCATTCGTGCAACAGATGCTGATGTTACGGGTTCTACCACTATGGTTGCGACCTCTACCGATTCGTCGCTTGCTTTATGTAGAAAAGCGACAAAGTAGAGGACGGGGTGGGGATGAGATTGGGGTACTGCGGTGTCATCAGACGAAAAGCAAAACTATAGTAAACTCTCTGTCGGTATCGCAGCTACTTAAATTCGAAGTCAGAAATATTCCTAACCCAATCTCTCTCTTTATATAGGCGTTGGTCATAGAATTATAATCGAAAGAAAACGAAAGTGTGAAAAAAAAACATTCTACTTGAATACTAATTTATCATTCGCAGTTAAAATAGTAAAAGTCTATATCCGAACAAACCTACTATTCAGAATTCAATGAATGTTATCTACTATACGTGAGTTAATTTAGATTAAAGAGCGTCAATGTAATTGATTTTTGTGTTAAGAACGATTTTTAACTACAAATGTGGTATAAGACCTCGGTTAATATCAATACTCACCTCAAAGTTGATATTCAGTAGCTGAATCTATGTAGATGTCTTTTGTTCTCTGGTATAAATTAGGAAATATCTATCTTAACAAATCTATTGCCCACTAGTGATCCGCCCCGGCTTCGCCCGGGTAGCACTTGTTAGAGTAGACTTCGCCACGGCTAGACCTATTTCAACTTCAGGAAGTCGTCAGATTATCCTACCCGGTGATCCTGTTTCATCCCGAAGTTTCGTAGCTATTCAATCAACATAATTAGTGCTACCCAGCGAAAGCACTGCCAAACACTGGTTATTAATAATTTACTTTTACGTGTGTCTTCAGGTCAACATTTTATGCATGATTTGAAACCATCTTCCCGATGAGCTAGATTTCACACACATAAAAATTAGATTTAGATTATCTTCTCATATTTATTATGAAACATCCCTTCCTCGCGAGGCACCTTAGTTCCCCATGACCACGAGTGAAGTAAAGTACAATAAACATTTAAGAAACGCGATAGAATCCAAAAAAATTATTTAATATCATTCGCGTAAATATAACAAATCATTAAGCTTCCTTTTCTTTTTCTATTCGCTAAATTTTTATTCAAGTTGCCTTTTGGTCAATACGTTAAATTGGCGTTACGTCGGACAAGTGAGCGGTGGCAATTCTCCTCTCACTTCCCATACCATATCTTCACGACAACGGGACCTTACTTTTCCTTATTTATCCCTTCCTTTGTCAAAATATATGTAACTCATATTGCGGATATCCATGGGTATCGTTCGCTTAAAATCAAAGTGCATCGTATGTATGTTTGTCTCATTTTATAAACGGGTAGACAAATCCAGTAGGGTAATGTTTTTATGTTTGTCTACATATATTTGTCCGTTCCATTGTGACCAGTAGTCTAAACGGCTATTATGAAGAGTGAAGTGTCAATAAATTCGTGTTCTTCTCCAGAATGTCATAGATATCGTGATTATGGGATGTTTATAAGAATACAGTCAATATGTTTTAACTGTTACTCGTCCCATAAAAATAGTAGTAAGAATTTAGCACATATTTATGTAAAGCAGTTGTGATTGCAACAAAGAACGTCTTCAAAGACCTTGCTGAACCGCTCACTGACCTCTCCCAGCTCACGACGCCACTGAGTCAAATCAATTGCCAGAAATGATTCACAACGAGGAATCGTCGAATTCGTAAAAACGTGCCATTGTCTGGTTGTTATTAGAAACAGAAATTATAGTTATTCAATCGCAATTTTAAATAATAATGTATACAATTCTTGTTGATGTTACTGGCAGCGACGTGAGACAAATAAAGAATAATTTAAATTGATTCCAGTTGCTATGACGACTCAAGTTGTTAATAGCTTTTTCTGTAAGATGTATTAAATAAAAGTCTAGTTTAATTTAATTTCAACAAAGTATTTCCTTAAAGACTCTATTGCCCTTGCACAAATAACCAGATTTGCTTAAATAGGTTATGGGTCCGCACCGCTTCAAGCGCTGGACCTCTTCCTTAATTCTAACGTATAATTAATGTATTAATGTCTTCTCTATGAATATGACAACCTGAACTAATTTTTATTTTTATTCGAGAAGGTAAAGGGGCATGATAAATACAAATTCATAAGAACTACAACGTATTGAATTTTACCAAATGGTTACAGCTGCAGCACGTTACTAGCTCTTACCCGCGGCTTCGGACGCGTTCTCATCTTACTCGCTGGAATTTTTGCATATTGATTTCGCGAACAATCATTTGGAATTATTGGTAAATGTCAAAATGTTGTTGCTTGGCATCGTAATATACGTCACGTGATAAAATTGCAAAAAGTCGCTATTGTCGTGTCAAACATTACCATGGCAACCTATAGTAGGTTTTATTTTTGTATCCGTCTAGGTTTTCGAGATAAAAGGTACCCCTTTTATCTTTTATATTATACAGTTCCGATGTCTTTTTCCGTCCCCTAATAATTTGGTAGAGCTCGCAACAACATCTGTTGCACGAATTGGCCGGCTCGACCGGTGAAACACCACGATCTCACAGAAAACAGGCGTGAAGTAGAAGTACTCCGCGTTTCGTCTGATGAGGTGCTGGAGGCCTAATTTCAGTCCTCTTCCCCTTCTTACCCTTTCCTCATAATGAAGGGACGGGAAGGGGAAAAGGATAGGACGGGGGA
This sequence comes from Papilio elwesi, assembly GCA_029849275.1. NCBI lineage: Eukaryota > Metazoa > Arthropoda > Insecta > Lepidoptera > Papilionidae > Papilio > Papilio elwesi. The sequence continues at coordinate 6,793,211 of CM056708.1, read as the reverse complement.
GGGGGGGGGGGTTACAGGGAAAAGGTTATATCCTTTTTCCTGTCTATGCCCTCCTTTGTCCTTTAAAGGTAGGCACCGCATCTGCAACACATTTGTCTGTTGCGGATGTTTATGGGCAGCGCTCACTTAACATCAGGTGATCCGCTTGCTCGTTTGCCAACTGATCACATAAAAAAAATATGCAATGTTTCATGATCATTGAGGATTTAAAGCGTAACAAGCAATCAAACTGACATCTATAATATTAGTTAGGTTAAAGGAATAGGAGTAATGAGAATAAGGTACCTACATTTTTTCATAGAGCACGAGGTTCACCTGATATTTAGCAGCAAGCAAATGATTTGGAGATGAGTTTCCTCCCTTTGAAAATAGGCATGTGTAAACGTGAAAACGGGAAAAAGTATATTTCTTTTTTCTATCCCCAATTTTTCCGCCTAATTATCTTTCCCTTTCCATGATTTCCTCATTAGAAAACTATTGGAAAGCGAAGGGCAAGAATTAGGGCACTGCACTCACCAGACAAAACGCAAAATACTTCCACTTCACACCTTTCTACCGTGAGGCTGTGGTATTTCACCGGCCTGTGTTGCTGTGGGCTCTACCTTTGTTAGTTTTTATTATAGTACCGTATTCGATGTTTAATTGAATCTCGAGATCTTTTTTCTTATCATTTATGAATAGTATGTTGATTGTAAAAAATGATACAGAAATTGACTTAGCATTTACGACCACAACCGATGTACATTTGTATTATTCCGGATAATTTCCCTCTTATTTGCCATAAAACCTTTTTACGGCTTACGTTCCATTACGGCTTCCTCCTTATCGTTAGGGCTTACATAAATATAAAAAATATCATTACCTTGGTCACATTAAAAGCTTTTTTATACATTAATAGTGAGTACGATAATAATAGCGCCTGTAAGAATTTATTAGCTATTAAGTGGGAAGGGACTTTTGCGGTTGACTGATAATTTATGCAGTTCATAAACAAGATTATATTTTAAGCGTAAAATTATATCCAAATTACAAAAAAAAATTTCAATTGCAATTCAATGATAAAACAGAAATATAATAATTATGCAGTTATGCTTATGAAGTCCAATTTTATTATCGACATATTTAAATAGTTTTTAATCCTAAAGTGATTGATATTCGTAGTAAATAATTGGCCTTTATACATAATGCTCTGGCGTTCAGTAAATTATAGAAGCAATTCGCAAAATATATAAAATAAAAAAATCAGAAGATCAGGAAGACGTGTCCTGATCTTTCGCATTTATCTGGATTAAATGTAGTATGTAGCTTGATGAGCAACTGTAAAGACGTGTTCTTGTTGCGCGTCGTGTACCTAGGATATATTGTAAGCCGGAGTAGTTCACCGTTGCTCCACCATGTACCATAGACATTGTCTTAGAAATTACCTGTACTATCTTTATTGCTGTACAAAATATACAATAAACCATTCACAAGTGCTTTAAAATAATATCATAATATATGACAAACATAATGCATTTAATTGTCTTCTTATAGTTTCGAGAAATTTACAAATTACTATTTTTTTTATTTTTCGATACATTTTCTTAAAATGGTGTTTTATTTTAATTTGTGTAATTTACTTGATTGAAAAATTCTTGTAGATTGAAGTATATTTTGTCAAGTTCCTCATAATTGACATTCGCAAAGAACAGCTCATTATAAATAATGTGTTGTTCTTTGGCCTATTATTATTTAATTACCAACAAATGTGTATATCTGTATAATATAATATTTTATAAACTAAAGTGATTCATGAAGAATAACAACAAATATGACAAAATAGAGAAAATGTTAACAATAGCAATGCGACGCCATAATAAGTGTTGCCAACTACATTACAAAATTATATTAACCCGAAACAAAAACAAAATAAGAAACAAAATCGTTCCTGTACACGTCAGATGGGAACAATTTTGTTAACTACGCTAAACGCTCTAGTTCAAGACTAATTTCACTACAATTAGCCGACTTACCGCAGTTTTCGATCTAACCTCTACCCACAATGTTACCGCTCTATAAGGACGTACAAAGTCACTAAAAGCCATTTTCTATTACATGTTTGAAAGCAAAATTAGGTATATCAAAGTTAAATATTGAGGTATCCAGAATTTTGGTACAAAACCAAGTGTAGAACAACTTTTTAATATGAACACTAGAAATTACACTACATACTAAATACTGCAATATTCTTTTGTTTTTCATTAAATAAGACGGTATACGTGATGTTAAGCAATGCCCATAGGCAACAAGCAAATGAGTTGCAGATGCAATATTTAATAGACAGGTAAGACAAGAAAAAAGATTTTTCTTCCCCTATCCCTCTTCAAATCCTCTTTCTCTTGCAATTCTATCCTTCGTAAATAAAGGCACCTCACACCTCAGTTGAAATGCAGAAGCTTAAAGGTTCTAATTCACGCCTGTCTGGTATTTCAGCGGTCGAGCAGGCCCATTCGTGCAATAGATGTTGTTGTTGCGGACTCTACCACTGTTATAGTCTGTATCGAACACAGAACGATAATTTAATTTTCTTGTTATAAATTACATCTTAGGCTGGTTAATATTAATAATGCAAACTTAGGTTCAATCTTAACAAAGTTTAGCTGAAGACTTCGTATATTTATTTAGGTCTGTTTCTATAGCATATAAGATAAGCGGTTAACGATATAAACCGATATTAATTGGATTTGGTATCAACAATTGAATTATAGGTCCATTGTCTGAAGTTAAATCTAATCGCAATAGTTTTAGCCCTAGATAAATAGGTTTTTAATACTACTAGCTCTATTATAGACAAATAAATAAATAAATATAAGATCTTTTCACTTGTGTCGTTTAAAATTTACGGGAGAGTGAAGTTATAACTACATATTGAGGACATCGGACCCATTGGTTGTGAAATCTTTTCACTGCACCGAAAACGATTTCTTTGGTTTGGGGAGAAATTTTTTAAAAAAAGATATCCCGCTTCTGGGGCAAGGACCATGTGAAGTTTTACTATTTGAGACCACCTAGGTGATCTGGAATTTCCAATGGAACGCACTGCCCTTTTGTACTGAGCCTGCACGAGACCAAGGAAAGCAGTCGCACCCCTTGCACTTTTCCAGTGACAGTGACTTGTTCAGCACAGGACCACGCCGTGCTGCCTTCTTCCAGGGATACTGTACCGAATAACATACCGATTGCAAGACCGTGCTGGTTCTATAGTGATAGAAGTAGTTTTGCGTCTTATGACTGAAATACTGAGGGCACTTCCCTTTCTTGCGTTGCATCATTAATCCGTACGAGAAAACCTTCTAATCAATTCAATTTTACATCTGATCGTAGACCGAGATCAAAATTTAACTTCCGTATTTTTGTATAAAAATTGTATAATATAATTGAAAAACATCTTAAATTTGAAAATGTGCAAATGAAAATACTTCATGTAACTTCCAACTCATTTATTACGTACGTAAAATTGTTTTCTTGTTGCGTACACATTCATTCGTTTTCCTTGATTTATTCATGGTTGCGTATTCGCAAAACTTCCGAATTAGACGCTTTTGTTTCGTCCAATGCTTAATTAATAGGCGGGCTGTTATTCAACAGAAATTCTAATGAAAATGTATTCGTTTTGATTATCTAAGGACGCGTTTAGCTAACGCTTCGAGCGAACATTTATTTGCGACGAACCTATATATGAAAAAGGAAACTTGATATTTATTTAGAGTAAGTTTAAAAACAAATGTAATTGTAAACTGAAAAGTCGAAGTGAAGTAGATGGTGTAATATAATTAATCAACAATAATAAACCTCTCACCTGATCTTAACAATAAAATTCAAAATTTCTTTCCTTCATTCTTTTTCTTTCTTTCAAAAAAAAGTGTTCCAAATTTAAATAATCTTGTTCCTGTCTCGTGTTGAGCATGTTGTTCACGCGAACCTTTAATATTGTCCCTTACCAAATATCGTCTAACACAGCTTAAGAAGTTTTCACTTCAAAAACATAATTAAAGACTCATACTAACTTAATATGATTATTGTTATGATCTGACCTGCAGTTTATAACATCAAGTATTAAGTGATCACCGATTAGTTTAGATCAAGTTGATTTAATCCTAGTTAAATACTATACATATAATGTAGTCATACAGTGTTTATTTCACACGATGTTGACAGTAACTCGTACGCGTAGATGTATGCTTGAAAATGTCTGAAAAAAAGGTATGCTAGAAACTGGTAAATTTTGAGGGTATTTTCTTATTTAGTTAAATCTAAATCCTAGGTTAAATAAGTATATAATTAGATTAAATAACTTTTGTTGAAAGTAATATAGGACAGGCTATATTAAATGTAAAATTCTTGTAATATTCATATTAGCTGTAAGTAATAAACGAGCAAGAAGACTTTGAAGTTGTTACATGTAATCAAATTGTTTCATAAATATTTATGAGGCGAGATAGCGAAGTTTGCTTTGCTAATTGCTAAACGAATCGGGAATCCTTGCGGCCTGACGAATATCTGAGAGGAATGCTGGGAATCGGTCCGTTTACTAATTCCTTTTGTAAATTCTATAAATGATGAACTGTATGGATATATATGTAACAAGATTTATTTACACAATAATAATAATGTAAAATAGTTATTTTCGTTATTTGCGTGAATTAAAAAGTCCATAGTCAATCCTGGTTACACCAGAGACAATATTCAAATTATGATAAAAGCATGGAGCTAATAAGTATTATGTACAACATTGTTGTGCGTACGTAGTAGTTATTATTTCTATGGATAAAAGTCAGAGAATATTTTTGACGGTTGACACATTCAGGAACGAGACGCCGGAGAGAATAGCAAGGTTATTTAATATGTAATAATTGTGTGAATTGTTGGTGATTTCGTAATTAATAAATATTGTTAATGCGTTATAGTACATATTGTTTAAATTCAATGACTCCGTTCTAAGACACTATTTAACATAAATATCTCAAACGTTCTAAGCATGCGTACAGATTGAAGCAGACAGTAAAACAGTAGAGATTGCTTTAACGAGATCATTACATCTCAAATATGACCGCGGTAAAACCTATTTACCCACACTAGGATGCCCAACAGATTAAAAAAAAAGATTGACTTAATCTTGTCCACCTGGAGTAGTTAATTTTGATACTCTTTTTATATTTATATTAATAAATAAAGGCATTCGCGTCTACAACCCAGGAGGGTTAGTTGAGATAACGGATATTAATTTATTTGTAGCAGATCTGTCTCGCTATTCAGAGCGCTAACAGAAATTCTACGGCCCATAGACAAAACCTTTGCTAAAATCCTGCTTGAGAATAAATAATCGTTTCTTTTTAACCCATGTTAAACATATAACAAAGAGATATATTATTCGTCTTAATATTTTAAAGGAATACACTGACTATTGAGTTGCGTAATATGAAATGTATTTAATATGAGAGCCGAAATTTGGTTGGAATTGCTGTGGTTATGGTACGTGTCACGTGTCGCGAGCGTGTGTTTGCGGGCGCTCGGCGAACGCCCCGCGGTTTATGGCCGGAACGATTTGCCTTCATGTTTGCGGCTTACTAAATAAAACTTGCCCCTTAAATTATTTTAATTGTTAAAACGACTTTCCTGATTAATTATTTTGCTAATCAAATACGGTGCTATATTTGCTAGGTACGTGTCATCAAACCACAAGAAGAAAGACTGACTATAATTACAAATAACCTACAGATGCTATGTCATAGCTAGAGATATGTGTTAAAAAATTTCCAACCGATACCAAACTCGTTTTTAGACATGTCGTATTGATTTTATGTTATACAGTAAGCGCGGTTCATAAAACATGTCGATGTGTGCTAATCGCCCCGAGTGCGTTACCCTTACGGCGTGAGTCAACAGGATTTCCCGGGATAAACGTCACGGGGTAGAAGTTAACTTGCCGCTAATGGCGTGAGTCACTCAAAACGTTCGCTTTATAACTTTTTAATGAATGTTTGTGCTGACGGGACAAGGCAGAGTAAATAACTCTTTAAATGTATAAATTCGTGTACACTGTTCCTGTTAAATTCCTATTAACATGAATTACGTTTCACCAAACTTCGGTTCGACCCGGATCGTACGACCATAATACTTACCGGCGTGAAGCAACAGTTAAAAACACGCGATACTCGGGTTAAGTAAACTTTAGTTTAGAAATTCTTCTGTTTTAAAATGAAATGAACTTTGTCTTGTAAAGTTCTTGGTCCATGGTATTTAGACAAAGGACATACAAAATAATATTCAAGTATCAACTTTATGTTCTATATAAATTGTTGAAAACTTATATCGATCAGATTAGTGAAATACTAAAGAAGGGCGATATAAGGAGTACCCGTACCCGACGAGCTTGTATGTGTAGATGTGTGTGTGGATGTTGAAGCAGCGAGACAAGTGTGCCAAGATCTCACTAAATGGTAATCCATGAACTCTGCTTGAAATTATTACACAAGTCAGTAAAACTGGTAACATTGAGAACTTCATTTCATTGATAAATTTGTTACGTCGATTGAATGAAGCCAAGATAATAAACTTGCGAGCGAGAGCAAGGGCAGCTTTCAGTCAAACAGGAACCGGAAGAATAGCCGGCGTAGGGGTCACAGGAAATGGCTTGCATGGATATATTTTGGGCCGGAAGCGAAGGTCATTTCCGTTTCGATCCATTTCCGATGGTTCCGCTCTTTGTGGAGTTGAATTGTATCATTGTTTGAATTGTTTTGGATTATCTGGAATTAGTTTACTTTCAATTCAGATATACAAAAACAACACTGAATATACCTTTATACATAAAGCTACATTTTCTAAGTGTATAAATAAAGTAAAGGAACTAAAAGAAAACATAAAATAGTAGTACAAAAGAATTCTATTGCAAGGCATAACCAATGGCATAACTTTGTAATTGATTATTCGTATGACAGAATTGTCTTGACGGATTCATAGACGAGTAGTTAAACTGTAATGTAGAATACATTGCATATGACATTAAATTTAAACGGAAATCAAAATGTTTGAAATATGTTAAAGTCACTTAATGTCAACCATCTACTGTAAATAAGAAAATAACGGTTCTTTTATTGAAAAAATAAATTTTAGGATAAATCAAGATAATTTACAAGTTGATATAATTATTAAATAGTAAGTTACTTTGAGTTACGTACTAGTTCTAATTACTTAATATTGGCGTATTCGTATCCTGTTCAAGCTGTATTAAAATCTAGTGCATGTTTCAAGCGTTAATAAAATTAATGAACTAAACTGATTATTCGTCACGAGGTAAAATTTCCTAACACCTCCTTTATTTTTTTTATTGAGTACTTCGACTTTCATTATTTAATAACTAACCTCCCAACGTTAAAATGTAATCAATACATTGAAATTGTAAGTAAAGTCGAATGCGGCCATATATTAACAGTGCAACATTGCTGAAATTCGGAGGCATAACGAACGCCATAAAAAATAGCCTGCCCTGCCAAAATGTGGCCGCAAAAATGTTACCATCTATGAAATGTTAGAGCTATAAATCATCGATACAATTTCGCAAATTGGCCGCGCCGTCAAACGGTGAAAATATTGCTAACTGTTAAAAGGATGCACTAAGCTTTATTATTACACACATACAAAATTTTAATTTTATTCAAATACAGTACAAATTATACAATTTCCATGGACCGGTGAAATACTACGACCTCACAGAAGACAGAAGAGTAAAGTAGAAGTATTATTTAAATTTATTTTTCTTGTATTCAAGTTTGAATTCTATTCTTTCTTTGCAATACATTGGAAATATGTCTGGAACTTGTCATGACGATTGCTTGAGTCGTGAAGATGTTAAAGCGTAACAAACAAACAAAAATCTTGTATTCGCAAATATAATATGTGGTAAAGTAGGCCGGTTGAAGTAAATTTTTCCAGGACATATCTGCTTTCTTATTTCCATTTGAGGTAGAAACCTTAATTATCGACATGTTAGCAAACGGATAAAACGGCGTAATCCTACGGATTGCTTCCTTTGACAACTTGAAGTTATTTTTACCTTTTCCGAGTACAATTTCGGCTGTCGACGCGAGTGAACATTCTTCAGGGGGCGGCGTAAATTGAACAGCCAAATGAGGTGTGAACTGGAATGAGTTCCCAAGAGCTAATATAGTTTCCAAATTGATTCCCGATTGCTGAACGTTTTCACAGTAATTTGCCCCCATTTAAAGTATGCGATCAGGCTGTTTCATGAAATTATTTTCTTTGACGACGGTTTTATTTATTCCGTAAGGCTGCAGTTTTGTGTTGGAAACACTTGCTGACTTAGTTGGTTCATAAAAATGACTTTAAATATTAAATTACCGCTATTTTTGTCTTTAAAATAGGCTTTCAAATTAACTGATTTCAATTACTTTAAGTCTAAGATTATTTTTTCACTTAAACTAAATCGTAATTTATAAATGTTCAAAATTTAAATCATTTTATAATTTTCGTAAATATCGGATACAGATTTCCAACCGCCAATTTGTGCGGTTGTCTGGTCCGATGAGTGTTTGTGGCTGACATGTTGAATGCTTTACGGTTTTATGGAAAAGTCTGAATTTACTTTACATTTGTGGCATTATGTACTATGAGTTCAATATTGATTTGACAGTTAGGTAAAACAATAATAATTTAGAGTTAGTGGGACGCCAGAGGCCTAATTCCAAATCCCTACCCCTTATCCCCGTCCTCCCAATGCTTTCGCCATTTCCTTTTCCTATGTATATTTTCCTGTGTCCTCAATAAAGACAAGGAAAACATCTGCAACTCATTAGCTTATTGCGGATGCCTATGGGTAAAGGTCACTTAACATCCGGTACACATTTTTCTCAAAAAAAATGAATGCAAAATCAAATTTTATTAGTACACGGATAAAAGTAATCATGCATTTAGTATTTGAAAAATGATAATCTATTGTATGACATCAAGTTAAAAGCTGCGGCTGAAAAGGTTCGGCCTGAGATTTTGCGACAATGACGTGCATTCATTATACCAAACAGTCGTGACAAAGGATTCGAAAATCCAAACGAAAGAAAACAGCTTTATTTGTTGCCGATTTCAAAATATGGCACAGTACATATAAAAATAAAATAAGTGTTTGGGTATATCCAATATATGCTGTGGCAACAGACATATCTATAATTAGTATATTTTTAATATTAAAAAGTTTTATTATCAGATATATATCGTATTCTATTAACCCAGGCTTACGCCGGCTAATATGTAAACCTCTGGGCTACTATGTCAACGTGGCACAAGTTAACAAAAACCGTTTTTACAAAGTTTACCTTAGTCACGTTAACTTGTAAGTTTTCAGTGTAAGCCGGCTGTAACAAATTGGGGAAGCCCGCTGAGTCACTCCGCTGTGACTTATTCCGGGAAAGATTTGTCACGGCCGGAGTGATGAGCTAAATCAGCAAGTCAATGTACCGTGGAGGAATATTTCAATTTATTTTTTACGTAAACTTTATTGCGTGCGTAATCTTTTTTTATCCAAGTAAACTTTTTTGCGTATTTCAATTTTTTCCCGACTAACGCGGAATTAGCGTAATCTGTTTCGGGTGCATATATATGTGCACACTATGATATATTATAGTATAGATATAGCATACTCATACAAAATCACCGGTTAAAAACGTCCTAAAGCATCACACATCAACATTCACACACACCAAATGGTGTAAAAAGGATAGCGTACTTAAAACATTAATAAAAAGGTGACAGCTAGTGTTTGTCACGCGTAAACATCACGTAAGCTATAGAAAAAGCGTTCTAAATACTACTAACGACATAAGTTAAACCATTAAACTGTCAAAAAATAAGAAGTAAAAAATAAAAAACTTAGACAAGCTAATTTCATTGTAGGAAAAATGATTCAATGGACTTCCCGACTTACACAGCCATAGTAAAGGAATAGTTTCAAGGAATTGAAATTACAGTATATTAAAGGTAATGTACGGCTAGCACGCGATTGTAAAACGTGTGGGAAATTTAACATATAAAGTCTTTTCTATTATGTACAGACAGATATAAAGTTAGTGTCGTAATTCGTACCTTAGTGATATTATAGTTGATTAGTTTTTCGTCGTTTATGTAAAGTGCGATAGACGAACGGAAGAGGCGGTCTTGTACCAAAAACTTAACTAATGTATCCAAGTTGATTTGTGCTGAAGCAAATCCAACGAACAGGTCAAAAGGTAGACTTATACTTCTTGAAACATACTAGCATATATATCTATCTTTGTCTACAAATTGTCTTGTATGAAATAGTTACAAATAAAATTCCACGCTTCAATCAACAGAAGCTTTTACGGAAGTCTGCTGTTTTATTCTGGTTTCGATTACTCGTTCCTCAGATAAAATACATTTACAGGCTTCTCGTTTGCGGTTATAAGATATAGACGGATGATAAGAGACGGGGAGGCTGTATAATCTAATCTTATGATCATTAAGTCCACCCATGATAAGCTGCTTAATCATATCCTATTTAATTCTAAATAATAGCAAGCACAGAAATGTCTCCTCGTCCAGTGCTCTGCCACAAACAAGCTCAGATCGTCGGTCACGGAAACTGTGAGATACTATCGCGGACTGGTCATTTAAAACCATCTAGAAGGATGAGTTTCCCTCTGATATGGTGGAACATACTGCGATTACCAACCTGCCTAGCAAGCGTTGCGATTACGGAGCAACAACCTAATGATGGCGACGATAACAATGATATGGTCCGATCTTTGTGGCGATTGATGTGGGAGGCCTACCTCCAGCATCGGAGGAATATCATCTTAAACGACGAACGATAAATACGGAGATTAAAGCCGGCGATGTTATTTTAGATCACCAATTAATAACTGTTAAACATACACATAGCAAGTCAATAGCAAAGTTACCTACACCGATTCTAAGTCAAGATATCTTACGCTTGATTCTGCTAAGTTTAATTAACAAGAACTCCCGTTCAAGCGAAGTGGCGCAAGTTGTGTAAAGCATCTGTCGAATGCACAAATACTTAGTTAACGTAAGCCCGAGCTGATATCAAGTGGTTCCGAGAACAAAGCGTATTCAAGCCGGTAACAGCATACGGCCGATCGACACAACAACTACAGCTGTAAATCGAGAGTACTTACTGTTCAACAGGTACTTAAGTGTCTTAGAATAACTTAAGAAGATTTATTTTTCTTGCTTGATAATTTTTACGCTTGTTAAACAAGTTCTTGTTTGTGACAGTACGTAAAAAAACACAAGCAGTCATAACGACTGTAAATAAATAAATAAGCAAACCTTATATCAATATAATCTAAATAAAACCTAATATAATACTAACTTTAGAGATTAATATACCTCCAGATACCACGTTCCACAAATTCAACATTCAAAAGCGAAACTCGATTTTTATCCCGTTGCATTGGACCAAAAGCACATAAGATAATAGTGCCGTGACATCTTGGTTCGCTGGGATCGCTCCCGGAGATAATCGGCAACATTAAGGGGTTGCTGGGATTCTTCGGGGAGTTGGGCTGGCTGGAGTGATCCATGTCCCGCCCACACGCAAAATACGCGCTAGTCGTGGAGTTGCGGTAAAGTAGCCCCCTACTACTACTACTACTAATAGTGACGTGAAAAAATAAAACAGAAAAACCAAGAGATTAAGTGATATAAAGAGGCTTAGGCTAGGCGCCCTGCCGCCTCTTGCCCGGTGTAGCTGTAAATGCCTCCTCAAGGCAAACAGTGACCATTCAGTCACACAAAAAAAAATTAAGTGATCACATCCGATGGAACTCAACTAAAATCAACAATCGAGGTCAAGCGCTCGACTCAATGTCGGACTTACTCGACTTCGAAATCGTAGCGCCCACAGAGCCTACGCACTACCCCCACATAGTGGATTACACACCGGATGTTCTTGATATTGCTATCGTTAAAAATATCAACCTTACCCTGCGTGATGTCGAAGTAATTCACGAGCTTCACTCGGATCACCGACCAGTTATACTACGGCTAGGGTCTTCTGCACCAGCCTCGCCCCAAACGAAGACTATCGTGCACTGGCACAAACTTAATGGTAAGCTACAAAATATTAACTCTCCGCAATTAGATTCCATTCCCGATCAAATAATTAATACACAAGATATGGGCGTCGCAATCGAATCTCTCACAAGTCATATCCAAACTACCATCGAGGACTGCTCGAAGCAGGTCCCAGAGATGGATAACCATCGCTGGGCGCTGCCTCCGGACGCCAGAGACTTGCTGAGACGTAAGAATGCGGCCACCCGAGCTTACGATATGTATCCCACCGAATCGCACCGCAAGCGGCAACGTAAACTACAGCGTGAATCGAAAGCACGCATAGCCGCCCTCAGGAACGAAAGGTGGGACTCAACCCTTAATAGTATAAAGCCATCCCATCTAGCCTTTTGGCGGCTTCCTAAATCACTCAAAGGCGACACGTATTCCACGATGCCGCCGCTCTCACGTCCAAACATGACGCCAGCCATGCTGGATGAAGAGAAAGCAGAATGTCTGGCTGTCAGCCTCGAAGCCCAGTGCTCTCCCAGTAACTTACCGGTCGACCCTGTTCACCTTCGAATGGTGGACGGCGAGGTCGATCGGCGAAAACAAGAACCACTTCGCGACTCCGTTCCCCCGGTAACATGCGATGAAGTTGAGAAGGTAATTAAAAACTTACGTCCACGGAAATCTCCCGGTTCAGACGGTATCACCAATAGGGTAACCAAACTCCTTCCTGCTGCTATTATACAGCTATTAGTGCTCATCTACAACGCGGCAATGACCGAAGGTGTCTTTCCCAGCGAGTGGAAAGATGCTGAGGTTATAGGGTTCCTCAAACCATCGAAGCCGGCCACTAACCCCACGTCTTATCGTCCCATCAGTCTCTCAAAACGTTTGGGAAGATCTATGAACGTCTGATTTTAGCCCGCCTTCGCGCCTTTATGGACACTAAAAGGCTCCCAATCCCTGAACAATTCGGCTTTCGCGCCAAACATTCGTGTACCAATCAAGTGCATCGCATCACGGAGCACATTCTCTCCAAACGCCAACGCGGCTAAAACACTGGAGCCCTCTTTCTCGACGTGGCGAAGGCGTTCGATAAAGTCTGGCACAACGGCCTCATATACAAGTTATACGAGTACGGAATGCCCGACCGTCTCGTGTGCATAATACCAGACTTTTTAAGCAAGCGAACGTTCCGCTACCGCGTCGAGGGAATGTGTTCTCAAGCGCATCCCGTTCGAGCCGGGGTGCCTCAAGGTTCAGTGTTAGGCCCAGTCCTCTTCACCCTCTACACCAACGACATACCGCGCGTACGCTGTGTAGAGCTAGTCTGTTCGCTGATGACACCTGCATTTTCTCGTCAGGTCGTCAGCCTGACGCTATATGTCGACGCCTCCAGACCGCAGCCAAAACCCTCGGTGACTGGTTCCGGAAATGGAGGATCGAAATAAACCCAACAAAAAGCGCGGCCCTTTTCTTTTCGCGAATCAAGGAGGCATATCTCCCATCCATCAAACTCTTGGACAGCCCAATTCCCTGGGAAGATAAAGTCAAATATTTAGGCGTCATCCTTGACCATAAACTTAACTTCACCGCTCACGTGACCCGGGTCAGGAACCGGGCGGCTTTCGTACTAGGCCGCCTAACCCCGTTAATAAACAAAAAGAGCAAAATGTCCCTCCGAAACAAGGTGACGCTCTACAAAGCTGTAGTACGTCCCGTTATGACGTATGCTAGTCCGGTATTCGCGCACATTCCCCCGAAAAAAATACACCCACTACAGGTGATTCAGAACAGATTTTTGCGCAGGGCCACCGGGGCCCCTTGGTTCGTGCGCAACATCGATCTACACGTTGGCTTAGAGCTGCCTACCATAGCCCGACACCTGAAGTTGGCGTCGCGCCGCTATTTTGACTCCGTCGCGGATCACCCTAATTCTTTAGTTGTTGGTGCCGCCACCTATAAACCAATCGCACTAGGTAAGTTCCGGCGTGACCATCGAAGACCTAGGCACTTCCCTAACGACGAGACATCTATCGCTATAGCGAAGAATAAACAACTTCGCAAACAATTTCGACCACACCGTCCTCGCCGGCGAGGACGGCCAACATACTCCCCCGTTAATGATAGAAGCGTTGCTGGAGTTTCTTCCGCCACTTCTTCTCCCAGCGCTAACGCTTTCCGAAGTGGTAGTAATATTAGTCAGACAATAGCTACCGATCGAGCTGAGGCTCGGCCCTCTCGGGCACCCTCGAATCAGAAAGCTAAACGCGTATTGAGTGGCAGCCCAAGCCGAGGTCCCCTCTCGTGGTCCCTTGAGCCCAGTCACTCCATGGAGATTCCGCCGAAGCGACCTAAGAGCTCGGCGAGCCGAGGCTCCCCCTACGGAGGGAGCCGAGGCTCCGTAGGGGGAGCCTTTCCCCTCGGGGAGCCCTCGAGCTGAGTTACTCTTAAAGAGGCTTAGGCTAGGCGCCCTCTGCGCCCTGCCGCCTCGAGCCCGGTGTAGCTGTAAATGCCTCCTCAAGGCAAACAGTGACCTTTCAGTCAAAAAAAAAAGATTAAGTGAGACAAAGAAAGAGCTATATCGCTCTCTTTTGCTTAATCTATACGTAACATCTTTCGTCTCCCTCATGTAACAAAATTTCCTTAAACGTGAGACGTCCTCGAAATTGCATTCAAGTATTCATATTTTCGAATAGAATTTCCGTAAAGTTTTCCGAGATAAATTTAATCAGTGTAAACAAACTTTCAATTCGTTCCAAACATGTTTCCAAAGCCGTCGCTTGTTTTAGTCACGATTTAATTCTAATTCATTCGACTACGAGCTTCCTCACCGCACGGTTGAACAAATTTATACTTTTTGAAAATTTGTTAATTTACTTAACATTCAATTTACTTGAAACAAATCACTCAGGAATATTGCAGTATTGACAGAGGGTATGAATTTCTTTTTCAACATGCTTTTTTTGTTTTTTGTAGCGTGAGGGGTTAGACCGAAAAAGGTAGCCATTTAAAAACGTTGGAGAGTGATGAGAGGTATTAGTGTGGGTCGAGGAAGGTTGCTCTCTGCTGTTCTCATATTCTCTAGCTGCTTTTGACATTCAGCTTGCCGTCAAATTTGAAAATTTGCAAAAATCTTTATAATTTTTACCTTTAAAAATATTATTATTATATTATAGATGCCTATGGGTAGTGACCACTTAATATCAGGTTACCCGCATGCTCGTTTGCCATATTCTGCCGTAAAAAAATCAAATTTGCATTTATAATAGGATGGGCTTTCCGCCAGTCGAACCGCGGTCTTTAGATTTGTAGATCAACCAACCATGTTGCTATTTTGATGAGATCTTATAAATTATTTACAGAGGTTCATAAAATTGCTGATTTCCTCAACAAATTTCAAAGTATTTAGCATTATCCCTTTATTTTGCATACAAAGTAACTTGAAAGGAAAGTTTGACAAAGCTAATGGTCGCTTTTATCGGAGATAATAAAACTAATTATAACTCTTAAATGAAAATAGGCTGTATTGAATGGAAATTTAAGCGATAAACTCCGAACAATTATTTTCCTTATTAAACAACGAATATTTGTCACGGAGGCAAATATAAATACATTAGAAGTTTTGTGCTGAATTTTTGATATGAATTTATCTTATTTCTATATCAAACACATCAGTTGCATGAATAGGCCAGGCCAGTAGAATACCACGATCACAAGTTCGTGGTCGTCTTCTCATCATTTTCTATTTAGAAGTGAGTGAATAAATCTTAAGTCGTATTTCATCGGTCGAGCTCATTCGTGTACTAGATGTTCTTGTTGCGGGGTCTACCACTATTATGTTACGTAGATGATGATCAAAAAGATTAAGTAGAAGAATATGAAGATAAAGAACAAGAAGTATATGATGAAGAAGAAGATAAAGAAGGAGATGATGAACACTCACACAGGCAAAACAGGGATATAGAAAATTAAGGTGATGATAAGGAACAAGAAGAATATGATCAAGAATATGAAGGTGAAGTTGAAGAAGAATATGATGAAGATGAAGAAGATGATGATGAAGAAGACGGCGATAAAGATGACAATGAAGAAATAAAGAAAATGATTGTTTTATATGAGAACATAGGATATGAATGAAACCACCTTTGACACGAGACTGTTTTTATTGAGGGCCCTCTTTAAGAAAAGATTATGTTTTTTAGCCAAATATATCTACATTATTAACTATATAAATAACAATGATGAACAAGCAAAATAGGATGACGAAAATGAATAAGATGATGAAGAAGAAGTAAATGATGAATAAGATGATGATGATGAGGAGAATAAAAGTTGAAGAAGAAGAAGAAAAAAATAATGATGAAGAAGATTAAGACGATTATATATGATTTCTACAAACCTTGTCTTGATTTTTTAATAAGATCCTAACTCTTGATACAAAAGCTTGGAGCCAACAGTCTGACAGCTTCTCCTATTTAGTCAAATAATCATTGCGTTACATTTTAACGTAAACAGAATTTAACAGTCAATAACTGGTTTTAACAAACTCTCGAATAAATTAAAAGTTCAAAATGGCTTTTAAAGACTTAATAATAACTGCATTGAACAATCGCTTGTTATTTTATAACTTTGTTATGTAACGCAATCCCTAATCCTTATGGTATTTCTTTTCTAACCCAACTGTTTGCCTTGAGGAGGCTTTTGCAATTTCACTGAGGAGATTTGAGGCATTGCACAGAGGGTGTTCCACCTAAACCTGAGCTTGGATCATTGCTTTGTTTACTGCATAACCTGATTGGGCAGCTGATCTCTTAGTTTTATTTGCCTTACCCTCTTTACAGCAACCTGGTTGAAGTGCTCCAGATAAGGAACTTCGGTTTGGGATGTTATTTAATACACGTTACAAGGGATGCTCAGCTCGATCGCATTATACAGCGTTAATGAATTTTTTGTGGCTGATTTGTCACTGTTCGCCTGGAGGAGACATTTACAGAACAACATTTTAGAACTCGAGTTGACAGAGCACAGAAGGTGCTTACCCTCAACCTGTTTAAGAGCAACTAAGCTCTAATGTTATTTCGGGAACCTTGGAAAACGAAGTAACAAGATAATGCATATATCAATAGCTTCCACACAAGAACACGTGAGAGCTTGTGTAGGTGTCTTGTGTTACATCAAATGAACGTCTTGTTCATAACGTCATTGATTTAAGAATTCTAACAAATTTGAATAGTTATTTCTTTAATTTACTTAGACTTTACACTTTCTATATAATTCTCTATTACATCTACAGCGCTGGCACGCTTTAACAAAATTAATTGGAGTTCCCTTTTAAGACAATAAAATTAATTATAACTTCTCTGAAAACCGGAGAATTTGATATAAATTTTAACGCCAATTTCGAAACAATTAGATCCCTTCTAAATTTCAAAGAAAACTCTTAGCTAACTCACGAGCATTCAGCGTATTTAACAATTCTAAATTTCACAAAAAATAATGAAAAACGTAAATAATAGTTAAAAAATATTAATCGACCTTACTCCACTGTTTCGCGCCGCGGCTTCACACGGGTACCGGTACCATATACCCCAGTTCGTTTTTTTGTTGTTATGTTTAACTATATGACCTCTAATCATTCTATATTACAGCTAATCTATCACTGTGTCTGTCTATCGGTATATATAAATGTATAATAAATTCAGTAGGTTTTGAGCTTATTACTGTGGACAGACATACGTGTCCAGGGAATTTGGTTTTAATTATAAATTACACATACATATTAATGTACTGTTATTATTTGTGAAACTAAATAATAAAAGTATTACTACAGATGCTAACATGTAATTTATTATGAAACCTTCTTTTCTCTAGCTACCGTGCCACGTAAACATTATAATAAAGTTTTCGAAATTTACATTTTGATTGAATACGGCCCTGCTCAAGACATAGAGCATGTTAACGAGATTGAGGAGTAGCGTGACTTTAAATAATAAACTAGTGTTGTTGCCCGCGGCTTCAAGCGCATTCATTTCTTAGTTTCCTCACTAGATTTTTTTTTATACTTGGATCTGTAAATGTAACAAAATGTTGTTATTGGCAAAAAACAACACGTAAAGCATAGCGACCATTACAATAGCAACCGTAATTTAAATAATGGTGTTTTTGTTTCGAGATTATTTTAATTGATTTTTTCAAACTATGTGTTTAGTCAAATTGCGTTGTTGAGTTCACATTTTTTTCACAGTTTACATCATGCCTAGTCCGATTATAAACTGACGAACTTCACAATCCGTCGGTAACATATAGATATATGTATGTTGCGTATAAATAAAATGGAAATTTAAATAAAGGCTTTATGTTAATCCGGTCCATCTAACATTTAGGTCTAAATTTAAATCCTAAAATGCTATATCTAAAAATATGGAGCTAAAAGACGTAGGTTTTTAAGTTAGAAAACTTTACCTGAAAAGATTTCAAGCGACGTGCGAGTAAATATTTACAGGTGACGGGAAAATCCTGACGTTGCAAAATTTTATAGTCAAGTGCATTATTTATAAAATTATTTGCTTTTTAAAATTTAAAGTTCTTTTAGTAACTTGACAGCATAGCTTAAGTATGCAGCAATACGACTTTAAGAAATAAAAGAGGAAACAAAACGAAAGATAAGAAAAGTTAGGAAGTATTAATCTATATACGAAGGGAATTAGGCGATCAGCCCCACACACATCAGACAAAACACAGAAGCAAAGAATATGCCTACTTCATGGGATTTCTATGATGTTTTTTCTATGAGGGTACTCTCGATCGAGCCAACTCATCTATGCAAACACTGGCGCCACTTTGTTGAATTTATAACGAAAAATCAAAATCTCGCACTCCTACGCAGTAATCCGTTCTTTGTTTTATACACATCACGTTTTGAGTTTGCTACCCGGTCCGTTTAGTGACTTTAATCATAATTAATAAATGCTCATAAGAGTTTGTTTATCTTTTTGTTACGCTTTAACTTCTCAACGACTTGTCCGGGATGCAGAAAATGACATGGGGTACTAACCTTTCATCTCGAAAATAAAATTGTTATCGAGGTAGATACAACCTTAATTAAAAATATCGGTTGCCATGGTAATGTTTCAAGTATTCACAAAACCAACTTTTTGACACATGTCACCTATAATTCGGAGTTGTTATACGCGGAATCATCTTACGAAGCTTTACAGAGTAGAAAATGAGGAGCGAATGACCGAAACCGCTGGCAACAGCGAGTATCTACACACGTCGACGCCAACTCTACTCTGAATCAACTAAGTGATGCGACTTTAAGAAAAATAACTTCCTTACGTGTCGTTATTTAGGGTAATAAATTGTGTAAATAGTATACGTGTACACGTAAAAGCTAAACTTGTATACGACTGTGAGTAGTGGGCGTTGAGTTTTTATAATGTAAAGATGGTTTAGAGTTTGTCTTAGGTGTAAAAGGAAGTTAATTAGCAAGGAAATCACCTTATTTTAAATGACCCGCGACAACTTTTCCTCGTCAATATTTGCAACTCCCAGATAATTAATCCGAAAAACAAATTAAATATAGGTCAATATTAGAAATGATCACACGTATCAGCTAATTAGATCATACTATGTATACCATAGAATTCAACGTATATATTTAAAATGTGTAAGTCTTTGTCTTTTTAAAATACAATATAGTTGGGTTTCCGCACAAGTAAACAATGCAGAGGCGAACCCAGCGGCAATGTTTGCGCTCGGCTGAGCACACTACAGCCTGATCTCCTCATACTTTATACTAACAGCTGTACCAAATGCTGCTCCGACTTAGTGTAACGTAACATGAACTTATCAAGCACACTGAAAAGTATATTAAATAGTATCTGTGAAGACTTTAAAAGAACAGAGTAGATATCAGCAAATTGACAAATAATGCAATACAATCCCGTTTACATTAATGACCATCGACCGAATCGAAAACAATACCGAGCATGAAGGTCAACCTTGGGCGCTGTGGTCAATAGAGTTCTTTTACAATCTGCATCATTCGAATATTTACAAGTATCTTAGCCATTATAATAAAACAAATAATATTTTTAATGCATTAATTATTTCATATTTATTGTATAGATTTGAATTTTCACAGTTAATAATTTCTAGTTAATGCATTCAACCACGTAACCATAGTAACGAACGTTTACTTTTTTTACAAATATCTCTCTCATTGTCACAGAGTAAATATCAAGTTTTCGTGTCACGATTTACGTCAACGAATATACTGAGTTATATTTCTTAAGCCCCAGATCCACGAATCCACGTAAACATCATGATGAAGTTGTGTGGATATTTACATTTTGATTGAACGCCGCCTCGTCTACTGGAACGAAGGTGCGGCGTGGTTACTTAACTAAAATTATGAGAAAAACACGGAGACACTGTAAATGTTTTTTGTATTAAGAAATAGTCAAACAGCTGTCCATTGAATATTCGAAATAATAGAAAATTAAAAGAAATATGAAGTAACATAATAAAACAAAATAGAATTCCGTAATTAAGACTGTATCTAATGATCACATTTATAAATAAAAATTAATATGAGCGCACGCACACACAAGAGAGTCAGTGAAGCACAAGGAGCATAACGCCATTACAGCGTCATGCCGTTCTATGTAACGGCATGTTGGCCGATTTGACTACCGAGGTGCGACCTCCTCCTCATTTCTTAAGAACGCCATATTTTGTAGGTGATTACTACTCAATAGATAGTAGAACTATTTTTTTAGGAAGAACACTGCGTTGCCGGCCTATATAATATGGTACAATGTTCTACATGTTAAATCATTCTATAAACTTTTCAACAAGGTTGCCTTTTTTCTTTTGCAAAAGAATAAAAAACTTTCAAATATCATCTGAAAGTTTTTCACTTTCAAAGCGACACTTGTTCGCAGCCCGAGGCGGTATGTCGCGCGGCATCTTACGCGCCTCCGACGAGGTTCCCACATGGCTTGCAAAATTTTGGACAAAGTTTTACTAATATCTCCATTTAGAAACTGTAAGTCATTTTACTGTTCCTTTATTAGACTGTAAGGAAATCGAATCTTTTTCATTTGACTGCATATATGTATACCCGCTATTTTTACTTTTTTCATTAGATCGTAAATGCGACAAGGAATAGACCTGTCACCGTACCAACGGTACCGATAGTTATTTTATTTTAGCGTTTCATTCCTTTGGCGTCAGTTAAGATTGGTAGAATTCGATTGTATTTCGTGATAAAAATTATAGGCATGTCGAGATAGAAATGAGACTTGCACAAAAATAATGTATATTAAGTATATTTAAGACTAGCTGGTCCTATTTTGCGAAATGCGAAGCCGGGGCGTATCACTAGTCCTTAATATAATAAATTAACCTAACAAATGAGAAAAATTAAAGAGAGAAATAAAAAAATCAAAATACATATGTATACATATATGATCTACGAAACGCTATCGTATAGACAAGGAAAAATATATAAAAATAATAAATTATGCATGGAATATTAAAAAAAACTAATAGAGCTCCATAAAAGTACAGCATATGAACTAATTACATTGAATTACCAACGTCACTTATCTTAATTAAACGCCAAAACACTTTAAAAACGCAAAACGTTGGTAACAATTAATTAAAATAATCAATGAACGAAATGTTTCGGTAATACATTATACTCATATTTTAGGTAATTCTATTATTTTGTTTACACGCATTGTATAAGTTAAGATCTCCGAATCATCGTCATCTACATTGGGAACTGTATATTATATAAAGAATCAATGGACCTAACAAATATTTAAAAATTAAGTTACAATTACAAACGGTTTTCACCTGCCGTATCACTTAATTTAACCGACGATTGTCCAGCCTAAGCTGACCCATATAAATAGATGTAATGATCTCCGAATCCAACCGAAACCAAATGTGGTATAATAGATAAATATAGAACCATCTGCATAATCTTAATTTTTATGTTAAAAGTCTTTAAGGTTTATTGAATGCTTTTATATTTTAAGGAATAAATTTAAAGTTTAAACTGGCCGCCCTATTCATTTTACATAACAATGAGGTAACACTATTGTTTTATGTAAAACTCCCGCGCCCAGGCGCCGCTACAAATTTTAAGCTGATTAAAAACTTTCCTGGCGTTCATTTGTTTGAGGATTTTAATGATTTACAAATCATGTCGATTTTATGTTGTTTCTACCAATTGTAGGTCTCTGGTTGAAAAGCCGTATTGGTGATGCTATTCTAGGCAAATAATACTCACACAAAACCTTTATTAGTATGGAAGACATTTATCTGCACTCATCCAGCTAATGATGAACCTGACGAGAATGGATGCGTCCGATAGTAAGGACTGACACTGTGCCGACCCCACAGGAGTGGGTAAAGCAAGGAGGTAATTATGATGATTAGAAGGTGATTAACAAAAAAATGACGTAAAAGTTATAAAAAACCACTTTGTTGGTTTCGTAAAGCAATTTTAGCAACATTTCTTATTTCATTGATCTAAGACGTCAGGAAGCAACCTGCAAAGTATTCAACTGTTAGATTTACATTTGTCCGTGCCTGTGCCGGTAAAGTTCCATCTCGCCTGAGGCGTCGTGTCGCGGCGTTTCTTCGTATCTCCTTTGCCATACATTTTACCAATTCGAGACTTTTCCGAGTTTTGTGGAAATGCTTCACCGCCGCTGTTCGTTTATACATGTAAATAAGTAAAAGATTTTTTTATACATATTTCTTTCTTACTTTGATTTTTTGGCTTCCTGGTACAATCAAATGTTTCATTGTGTGAAAATTGATTGATCGGTTATAATTATCTAACGAACGCCTTGTTTGTTATTAGGTAAAATTATGTCTGAATTTTGTTATCGTATAAAAAACTCAAACACATCATTGTAAAAAGATTCGAAGTTCTTTGTATCATGTTAAATATACAGGCCGTATATACGGACATACGGATCTCTCAAAGTATCACAAAGAAAATAATTGGTGAAGAAGTTTATTTGAATAGCGTCTACATCTTGGCAAAAGAAGTACAATGAAATGTAAAATTAGTCTGTGAACAAACATGGCACTACCGTGGATTTACACTGCCGAATACACTCGCATAAAGCATAATGTCATCTCAGTTTTTTCAGAGAGAAAGCTTGTATCTGTTGTGTACCCACATTAGAAATTAATAATTGTACGCACCGCCATTAGTCGTGACCAATAAACAGTCGAAATCAAGCCGTTGTTTCATTAACACATACCTAACAGTATCGATGTCACGATCTTACGCCAGTGGAAAGCCACGGTACATTACATTAATATAAGATATTACGCCTGGTTGCCTAATCCCTTGCCAAGAGCAGCAAGAAGTTGAAATCTGTGACAGAAGCGACAACAATCAGAAACTAAAATTAGCAATAGAATTCTAAAGGCTGCTGGGTGGATTAAGAGTTAATTAGTCTATGAAATATGTTTAGTAGTAATAAAGGCAATTAATAATTAAATCGGCTTAACCTTTAATCAAATTAGACGTTGTCAAATGTTATCTTACAAATTCCAATTCGTAGACAAAATGACGGCGGACGTTG
Organism: Papilio elwesi; assembly: GCA_029849275.1. Taxonomy (NCBI): domain Eukaryota; kingdom Metazoa; phylum Arthropoda; class Insecta; order Lepidoptera; family Papilionidae; genus Papilio; species Papilio elwesi. Next base: position 6,769,491 of record CM056708.1, on the reverse strand, counting down.
TACATTTAGCTGTTTACAAAAGCGCCTGCTGAATTAATCACAGCAATATGTTGCGGCGTGTGTACATAGTGAAAGTGCAGCTCCTTGTCTTAGTACTACATGTTCCTACACTATGTTTGGCTTAGTTAATTATATATTCAAAATCAAATCAGTTGTTTATGTTTCAAAGAAGGGGAACCCGACGATTTAATGAAACTAATTAGTTTTTCTTTAATATTTAGAGTCGTAAAGCGCCTAAAACTATTTTTTTTATTTAAAAGGCAACAAATTAGCAAGCGGTTCGTAGCATATTAAGAGACAACTGGTACCCATCTACAACTCCTACAAACAGAAAAGTTGCTAATCGTTACCAAGGAGAAGAGGAGGGGATGGGAAGGATATGATGCCTGTGGCATGTCACACATAAAACGAAAGACAGAATGCCGTCGGCCGTATAATAATATAATGTGATATACTGTACGATATACTATATACGACTACTTCGAGCCTCAAGAGGTGTTGTCACGACCATTGATAAAGACTCCTTCCTTTGACAAGTGCTTATAAAGACTCTTGCTGTCTTAGTTATTTGTTCTTATCCTATATTAACTTGAAATTACTGAATGTTAAGAAGATCTTATTTGGTTGCCATTGGTAATACGCCATTTCATGCAAGAATATTACAAGATATTATGTGTCATGCATTACCATGACAATCTATATTATTTAAGGCAACCTAGTTTGAGCTCTATTACCAGCAGTACCATAGACAATGTGTGCAAATTTTCGCGATAATCGGTTGACTTGTTAAAGAGTTAAAACATTTATTTCATAGACATTTATTTAGTTATCATCATGTGTAATCACTTAAAGACATAAAATGATAGGTTACCGGTAAAAGAAGAGTTGATGAGGAACATAAGTGGAGAGGGAATTCTCTCTCTTTGGACACATCGCTTGGCAACCGAAACTTAAGTTCCAGCAACTATACTTTAAACAAACTCCACACACATAAAGTATACATACATCTGGCTACTTCTTCAGTTTTCCAATACGTCGCTGTGTTTGAACTATGAACTTCCTCAACAAACATTCGTCTTGCTTCGACTGCAACTTTAGACTTGTTTGTTGCACTGTTGTTGGTTATTTGACACTCATATCTCTTGTAATATAATGCTTGTTTCGTATTATCACTTTGATCGCCTAACGGGTTTATGGTTATGAATTCCATTTAGCACGGTACTGGTACGCCTATATCGTTTTTCTAGATCATCGCATGCTCGTCGAAATATATGTTTATTTTACATTTCATACCCTTTCAGTGACTTGCGAAAATAAACCTAAATAGAAAACACACCAATACACGATATGAGGTTCGCAACCAAAGGCTTCAGGTAAATAAAACATTTTACTGCCACTATTCGCGTAACACAGCTTCACAAAGGTCAACACCTCAAAGGGCTACAAACAATAGTATAGATAAATCAGTACGAATATTGCCAATAACTTATTCCAGTTATTTTTCAAAGTGCTAGCTTCAAGTAACTTTGATAGTACTTAACCTATATGAAAGGCCAGTAAATGTTTGATCTAATTTCATTCGGGACATTGTCAGAAAACCTTTATAAAAAACAAGTTTGTATTGATCATGGCGCCATTAATATGATGAAATCTTGTGATATAATTCTTACTACATCTAATATGAAAACTCATTAAGAAATGTAATGACAGTGACGATACATTTTTCGTATGACTTTCCCGGTTTTATGACCAGGAACATTGGGATGAAAAATAAACATTCGAATCTCGAAAATTACGAGCTAACTATACTAAAGTTATATTCGGTCCCAAACATGATTTAACTTGTTTCCTGTAAACGTATGGCAAAATATGTCATGAACTGATTAGAAAAGCAAATATTCAATCAATAAGTTCTCAGTTGAGCTACGGAATTGTTAACAATAATACAACTTAATAGTAAACAAAATAAATAGTGATTAACGTTATCATTGTATATCTCTTAATCAAAGTCCGATAAGGATTCAGTATAAATAACATTTGCCCGTGTTTATCGAGCTATAGTAGAAACATGTCTTTCAATTTTACAGGCGATTTAGAAAATATAACTAAGCGGCAATTTGAAGTTGTTAGTGAAGTGTTACTCAAACATGAATGTAAAGGAACAGACGTATCCGTACAAAAAATTGGCAAGAAAGGTGACAATTACGGTTCATGTGTTAAAAGATTAGTAGTAATATTGGAAGATGGCAGAGAATTTAAAATAATAGCAAAAATAGCCCCTGAAAATTCAATACTTCGTGATCAAATAAGTGCGAATGATTTATTCAGAAATGAAACTCTAATATTTAACAAACTATTACCGAAGTTTAGAGAACTACAAGAAACCTTTGATGTACCCGATGAAGATTTATTCAAATATCCCGTTTGTTATGGAATAATTGACGAAACGTCAAATGAAATAATACTACTGGAGGATCTAGAGATACGAAACTTTACAATGTTAGACAAAACTAAGCCATTAAGTAATGAATGTGTCAAAAAAATTCTCAAGGAACTAGCAAACTTCCATTCTCTGTCATTCGTTTTGAAAAACAAAGATCCGGAACTGTTTAATGAGTTCCTGGGGACATTAATAAACGCAATGATAAATGAAAAAACTATAGCACAAACAAAAATGTTTTTCGAGAATACACTAAATGATTTAAAGTCCATTTTCGATAATGACAAATATAAAAACGTTATCACTGATGTCATGCAATATTTTGTTGATAATTGGATTAAATTAACAAACAGTGAGGCGGGATCAAAGTACAGCGTTATTCAGCACGGAGACTTGTGGACTAATAATATTATGTTTCAGATGCAGGTTGGTATTGTCTTTAGTCGATGGCTACATAGTTTAGATTCTGTCATGTAAAAATAATGGATTTAAATATCTACTCCTGTTTAAATCATAACTATACTGTATTATTTACAAAAAATATCCATTTAAACATACCTAAGTACTTTAATTTAAAGCTTAATCGTAATAAATGCAATAATTATAATTTATTATAGCATAGTACATCTCTAAAATCTTACAGCATGTGCGTCGTCGCAGTGGCCGAAAATCTCTGATATATCCTGAACATTATTAACTAGAACAATTGATGGTCTTTAATTTAAATATTTCAGGGTGACAAGCCAGCGGACTGTATATTCATAGATTATCAACTCTCTCGAGATAGCCTCCCAGTTTGTGATATCCACTACCTATTATTCAGTTGTACAGACTATCAAACAAGATCGAAGCACTATCATGAATGGATGGGTTATTATCACTCCGAACTGGACAGGTTCTTGTCTTATTTCGGCCTTAAAGCTAATTATATTTATCCCAGAGATAAGTTTGATGCTGATTTAAAAAGATATGGCAAACCTGGCTTGGGCATTGCGCTTATAATGGTAAATTTTGCATTGAGGCAAACACAAGAAGCGGCAGATCTTACAGATATAGATGGAACCACCCTACCGGATAACCTTAAGGTGGGGTCACTAACGGATAAGACTGTTGAAGCTATTAAGGAACGTGTAGAAGGACTTATTGAAAGCTGTTTCGAGTTTGGATATTTGGCTGAATCACCAGCGACAAAATTTAAATAGATGTCCGCAAGCAAAATTATTATTTATACCACCGCTGTAGACACTTACAATGCGATTAGTTCCATTATCAATTTTATGGATGCTTGTGGAAATAAATGGGAAAAAGTTATTTTGTTAGTTTTATTTATTTTATAAATAAACTTTATTACATTAGAATATGCAGTGCATAAAGCAAGAGCATGAGGTGGTGTTGAAAGGATGAATGAAAAGAAAGAGAAACACGACTATGTTGCGAAAGAGAGTGGCAGTGTTAGCAGGGAAGTCCCAAGAGAACTTATATCGATCAAATTAGTGACATAGTAAAAAGTCAATACAAGGAGTACCCTTAACCTCTAAAACGTACGAATGAAGAAGAAGCGAGTGAGGTGTGTGCCAGGATAGCACCAAATTCAAATCCGTTCAATCCTTATTCCTCTGAGTTACGGGCGTGAGCTCATAATTATTTATTTATGTACAGTCATAATTTTAAACGTGTCTACGATAGCATATATAATTAGCGTTAGATAACAAGCAAACTATTATTGGTTTAAAGCTCAAGCATCTTTAAACATTATTTTCAAACCGATATAATTTAAGGTCCTTCTCCTCGTACTCCTCCTGTCTAAGAACCCGGAAACGCAGCTGTAGTTCCTCTAGTGGTGTGGATGTTCATGGACGACGCTGATTACGTAATATCATGTGACCCACTGCTTATTTGCCCTCTTATATTAAAAAAATGCCTGTCAAATTATAATAGCAATTATTATGTTTGCATTAATGCATTGTAACGTAACAGTACAAAAAAGTTAAAGTAAAATAATAATGTAATATTACCGAGAACAATAAACAAGTATTTTGGTACGTAAACAAAAGTAAAAAGTGAATAGTGAAATATAACAAATAACCAACTTCATTGGTGATGGTTCAAATGTCTGGTTTATAGAAGAATTTCAATTATTGGTACAAACTAATTTATTATTCATCCCCACTTACTTGTGTTTTTAAGGAATAGGATATGTCAGTGGGTTCCCTCCCAACTCACTTATTATAACAAAACAAAGGTTTTGTTGTAGTGAAAAAAATGAACCTTTAATAACAATTTTCTGAAACGGCAGAAGTTACACAGCGCCTGCTGAATTACTTTGAGCAATGTGTTGAGGCATGAGAACATAACCGTGCCTGTGAAGGTGAAATGTCTTGGGACTTCGTGGTTAAACAGAAAGTCATATTAGATGATTATTTTTGTAGTTGATAGACAACCGGCTCTATTTGAGGTTTTTAAATGTATATATAATTCTGCAAAGGATTAAGCAATAGTTCTAAAGTCATCAAAGAAACTGTGAAAAAAAAGAATACCTGATATCTGTATTGAAAACCCAACGTTGCGAATTTTATTGCCGTTTGTATCTTCGCTTTCAAAGACTTTCGTTCCATTTACTGATTAAAAATATGAGACCATCTAAGCCAACTGAGGAATACATGAGGTACCTGATAGAGACTTCTAGAACTCAATTCTACCGGTGACTGTGTAATCTATGAGTGGTAAAATATTTTTTGAATAGTGGATGGAAGGATAGTAGAACGGATATCTTTTCAATATTTTTTTTATGTGAGAAGGTGGCAAACGAGCAAGCGGATCCGGACCTGATGTTAAGTTCTTTTTTTACACAACGAAAAGAACAGACAAAAGAAAAGACAAAAAGAAATAAGTCCCATTTTAAGGATTGCCTGGAGGCGACTAATTTCCCATACATAAATTCAATATTGAAATTCCCGCAAAGAATGTATAACAAGAATCGCCTTCGATAATTTGTAAGTGCGTCTGTATTTAATTTTCGATATCATAATTTCTAAATTTCTAATATTAGAGAAATACTACGACTAATTCTACACACTTGCCTACCAAATACATAGATAGAGTACAACAGTTTGTTATTAGATAATAAACATGTCGAAGATAAATGTAACGATAAGTATACATAGTTTATTGTTTTATTGCCCTATTCTACTGGTACTTGAAGAATTAAAATATCTATTAGCAACTAAATACGAGTAGTACAATAGAAATGAGTTTTTGGTTAAGAAACCTACTTATAGCAATCTAAAACACGACAGCTCGGAAACTGTTCAGGAAACCATGTGCGCAACATTTTTATGGAGAACGCGTAGGTATTTGGTGCCACAGATATTTAAAGCATACGAACCTAAAGAATTAAATTTATAAAACATGTATTGAATTCATAAATATTTTGAAGGAAATAAGGTACAGTTAAGTTGAAATGAGCTGATACCGAGAAATGTAACATTTCCGAAACTATTCAACGTTGCATTAGAAGATGTCTTCGCGGTCCTGAACTGGAAAAGATTTGACTGGAACGACAATGAAGGGACTCGGTACAATGATGGACGACCTCATTAGAACCTCCAAACAAGTAGGATTTAAAATGGTTATCTACTGGTGACAGGATTTGGTCCCATAGTACTATGTAGTTCATGAATCATACTGAGGCGGTAAGCGTGTTGCGAGGACGCACCGCCGTTCGATAAATACGAGTGAGTCATAATGGCACCGCACCACACGCGCACGGTTCCGTCGATAGCAATATGCTCCGCACTTTGCCCGCCGATAAGACGCGTGAGTGGAAGAGAGCGAAATAATCTCTGCATCGCTCCTACGTTTTACGACCCAGTGCGGAGCGAGTGAAAAACAGTACTATAATCCTGAATTCGTTCCATCCCCCGTTCTCTCCTTTTTTGTATCCAATGCTCTTGTTTTCATTTACAACAGCTAGCAAAACATAATCCGTCAACCGCCGGGTATTCATGTAGACAAATAATTTTACTACTACCAATGTTTCTACTATCAACTAGTCAGACCTTAAATGAGACGCTTCTTGAAATTTATCAATTAATAAGATCAATACTGATACTGATATTCAAAGATAATATTAAGCTCGTTGCACCAATCACACGCCCTCATCAATAATGCTAATTAATAAAAATAAAATAATGTGTTGTATAACATACAGGTACGCTTAAACTTGGAAGCTTACCAAGTCAAACTTACGCAGGTTTCTAATAAATTGTAAGAGTCACGATTACAATTTTTCGAATACCAGTCTAGTCTTATTTTCGATTTTTATTTTCAAACCAAATTTTAAAATTATTTAAAATTTGGTTTGCTAGATCGCTAATTGCAGAGGCCTACCCTTAAGGTGGGGATAGACAAATAAACAGACATTTTATTTTCCTATAGATCTCCACTTTCAATCCTATCCTCTTACCGTTCCCATTCTATCCTTATTATGAAAGGATAGGACTGTTCCCTTACAGGGCTGAAATTGGGCCTCCAGCACTTCACACACGTCTTCTGTGAGGTCTTGGTATTTCAGACCATTCGTGCAATATATTTTGTTATTTCATGATCTACCGCTAAAAAAATAACGTAAGACTTAACCTAGATTTGCAATTTTCCAGGATAACCAACCAGCTAGCTGTAGATTTCTCGATTATCAAATGTCTCGAGGTAGCCTCCCGGTTTCCTATAAGAACCTATTTTGAATTAAAATTTAATTTCGCCCTTAATTTTTTATTTATTTATCGAATCTCCACTATTACAAATATCACAGTTTCCAAAACTAGTTAAATCTAGTTTAATCCTGAATCGAATTTTACTCATCTCCGTCCCAGTATCATACAAATAATATATTCGTATATCTGAACTGAAGCAACAGAGTTCACTTCGGTAAAGTAATTTCGCTTCTCGTATAAACCAATTTGAAGATAAAAGAAACATTCTAAAATCAAACGAATGGCTTAGAGGCGCTGCCTAAAGAACCGTGCATTTGTATAAAACAAAATTGTGCTCGTTTGGGAACCTATATTACACAGCACTGATTACAAATCGTACAAACAGGCTTGTAAAATGGTGTTTTTGATATGTCAGTTCGAATTTCAAATAATTAGAGTGTTTATAGACGTATGATTTTTTTAATATTGAATAAACTAGCAACCACAATCCCACCTGATGTTATGTGGTGATGTGGTCTAAAGATGGTACGCACTAGTAACAGCCTATTCACTCTTCTCTTGAAGGTACCCACGGTACAACGTCCGGCGGTGTATGGTTATTTTATGGTTACAATGAATTTGCGTACGCACCGGATGATACCGGTGACTAATTTACGCCAATGCAACATCGCATATTATTGACGGTCCGTCGTCCGGTGGAAAAAAACGAACGTCTGTAAGCGCTCCTAACGAGTATTACGCTACGGCCCAGAATTTTATTTTTGAGTCACTAGGGAGCTCAGGAAGGTTGATAACTGGTACCTAGACAGTAATTTTAAGAGCACTACCCACATAATTAATTTAGTTTTTATATTTTCTTTCAATAAAATCGTTTAATTTAAAAACATTACCTATTTCACTTTTATTGTTGAATCAAACAAACAACCAATGATAACCTACCACCGGATTATGATAATCACTATTTGTCAGCGTACAACAATATTGATGATTCAGAAATTATGTTGCAAGTCTGTTTTATCATTTAAAAAATATTTAATATTGATGACATATCTATTTCTTAAGGTACGGTACATACGTGATTAGAATTCGCGCGGAGCAAGCGTGAAGTGACGCTTACACCAATATACGCGCGACGCCGCTAATGCACGTGTACTAACATACGTAGGACACGTCAATACATTATTAATAAGAAAATAAAAAGGCTAACACCAATGATATTATAATACAAAATGGTAGCAGATATGTCATTATGCGGTCGAAAAGAGAAGACTCGAAAACGTCCCAATGGGTACGGTTTTTATTTAGCTTACGTCGCGTGTTTATATTTTAAGTGTCAAAATTAGCTGTCTTCTCTTTTCTTATTATTTTAATTACGCTACCTTTTATACCATTAGACATCTGTGGATGTTGCTGTCACAGTCTTTATAACACTTTCGATTGGTGATTTTGTAGACGTGACATATCTGTAGTATATAATATCATTGGCATACATTACCAAATCAAAGAGACGTCTCGAGGGAATGAAATGCTTTGACAAAGAGAAATATATTGAAAAATCCGTTTCCCTTTGTATCACACGAAGCGCCTCAGGCTGTAACGATTCTTAGTCTAAGACTCTTTTACAGGTTTTTCAACAAAGTTTTTTTTAACTGATAGCTTTGATATTTAGTAAAGCTTAAATATAGTGAAATATTTTACAGTATCGTACCTACTGCAGGGGTGTGTATGCCTTAAGCATAACAGACAAATTGTCATGTATCAATAACAATTCGTATAAATGGTTTAAAAAGGATAGAGTATTTAAAATAATAGAGAGGACAGATAGTGTTTGTCACTTAAGCTTAATGATAACACATGACGTAAGCTGAAGAAAAAGCGTCCGAAACGCGTTCGAGTCTTCACTTTTGGACCGCTAATGTCATATCTGTGCATGTTATGCACGATGGCAATGCTTTCCCATTCCTTTTGTCTCCTTGATTTTTGTAATTTCGCCCACAACTCCAAAAATATCAGGAAACCAATTACTTTTTGTATTAAGGCCTTATTTTATTTTTATTGACGTTTTTTCAATATGTCAAACTACTAAAGTTTCATCACAACCAATGGTTGGGATCACATAGAGAACATACACACATACAAACATTTATTTATATTTATAATTTAAATAAGATACTGTGATCGTAATTAATGTGCAGAAGTGTAAACTTCTTTATGTATGTGTACGTGTATGTGTATGTGTATGTACCACCATTTATCTTGATCAGAGGAGAATTAGGAAAAAGTGGTGGAAGAGGAATGGGACTTCGTCGAATTGAATTCAGTTAAAGGCACGATATTTTATCAAACCTAATTAATAAAATTCAATTAGAGTCTTATCTTGATCTTAATCTTAGAGAGACCTCATCTTATACCTGAACCAATTCAAATTAACTTTACGTTACAAAAGAAATACAAGTCACTTTTAAACCATAGCGCGTCACCGTATTGTCAGAAGCACATCAATGGAAAAACATTCGCGAAAGGTTTTATGACAGATAAAATATTTTACTGCCATAATATTCATCTCAGACGCGTCACAAAGGGGATTCCCCTCAAAGCCTTCTGAATAAATATTATATACAATAACAATAAAAGAAAACTAAGCCAAGGAATATAAATGTGTTCGCACGTTCTCTCAACTACATGATACCAAGATGACAAATATTGACTTGACAAAACTACTCTAAACCCTTTTTAGAAGAGAAACGGAATTTGTTGTAGTTAATGTTCTTTCCCCTATTCATGTGCTCTACTGTCAAATCCTCATCCCCTCCACATCCGATCCTTATTAGAAATGTGAAGATAATTCTACCCGAATTAGACCTCCGGCACCTCGCTCATCAAACGAAACACTGAATAAATACTTCTACTTCACGCCTTTCTTCTGTGTTGTCGTGGTATTTTACCGGTCGAACATATCGTTTCGTGTAATATACATATGTTGATGCGGGTTCCACCACTGTTAAATGATTCCCTTAAATGAAAAAAAACTAATGCTTGGCAACAATTCCGTTTGATTTAAGTGAGGATGTGATAAAAATTAGGCTACGCACAATTTTCCAAGTCGCGTAAGTGCTATAGCACATATAAAACGCATCAAGTTGAAATTTCGTAATAGAATTACGTAAATAGCAACGCTCACAAGACTGAACATCGCTAATAACTCGCATCATTGAATTCTTAATAATGAAAACGTAATCGTTTGATAACACTTTCGACCGTCACGAGGTACGAGTATCGAGTGAAAACAGTGAAATCGATTCCGTTTAATCGATTTTCTTTCATAAGTCCAATAGCATTTTAGTATCGAACATAATGCGTTATGAAATTACGATTTTCTTGATAATGGTAAATATTTCTTTTGTGTTTAGCGTTATAAGGGTTTATGTGTCGACGTGTTATATACATTGAGTTAATTTGTACTGTTTTATGTGTATATGGTTAAAAATAATCTTGTAAAGTACTTAGACAATCCGCTAACATTTTTATTTTTATAAATTCAGATGTATAAATATTTATGTGTTGTAATTGCTTTTTGTGAGACCCTGAACAGTGAGCACAAAGTATTTTTACGTACAGTTGGCATCGGCCGTGGCGTTGAAGTTTGTCGAAGATGATTTGCTACTGTTTTGGCGCAGAAGTAAGTTTTTTTTAATAGTTTTAACAATCTTTAAGCGTTTTCGTATCGAACTTAATAAAATGTCAAATATGATAGAAATTATCCCATAAATTTGTGCTAAATAAAAACCATTGCATATCTATCAGGTATTGAATCTGTTTATGAGTTTCCTCACTAAATATTTATTTATATTATCATCCCAAACGCACACTACACACTAATAATCCAAAATTTATCAGTGTAATAGTACCAACATTAAAATCATAATAGTTCTAATGCTCGGTACGCCTTAATTCCACGATTAAATTAGATTTCGAAGGAAATGTGTTGTACAATCTATTTTTCTTTCTAATTTATAATTCTGCGTTCGGCCAGATTAGTGAACAAATTAGTCACAATAAGCGGTGAATAAATTCATAACAACTGAAATGTAATCACAATTAATTTTATGTTAACATGCAAGTTAGGATTAAGTGAAACACGTTAATGTTCTTTTCGTTAAAGAAGAAAATTTAAAAGAACAGAAGTTAGAAGAGACTTTGGTGGTTTCGGAATTTTGTTGGACTCCTTTTAGGAGGTTGTTCGGCAATTTGCCAATCCACAAGTATTCATATTTACGGAACTTCCCGCGTTCCACATGCGCTTTGTTTCATAATACAGTCGGGCCTGATATTTCACACAGGTTGTAGCCTAATATTCTCACTAAATAATATACTGTACACACTGTACACGAGTACTTATAACAATCAAAGCTCGAGCCTCAGGACATGTTGTTACAACCATTGAACAAGAGTACTAAACTGCGTCCTTCCTTTGACAAATGCTTATACACAGTGATTATTTAACATTGCCTAAGCAACTTGCTCGTTTTTCCTCTTCCATAAAAAACTTAGCTTAAAGCATACCATCGTTGTATTGCGTGATATACATGGAATTAATCTAAATTTTTTAGCTAACACTGGCCCATGTGAACCGTTTACGACCTTCAGAATTCAATGCAACAGATGTGTTTGCTCTGCTGACGCCACTCTCTACTGCACCAAAATGTTTTGTACCAAACCAGGTGAGAATTTAATACTTTAACCAATTGAAATCAACAAATTGTATTTTTTTTAGTAGAGTACAACTTACCGTATTTTGGAACATCCGCAACAATACATAGTTTACAGAATTATATTAAAGGTACTTTGCCAAGTTTTCGTAGGGGGAATGGAAAAGGAGGAGGAGGAGGAGGAGGATGAGGAAATCCTCTCATTCTCTTTATCCAAAAGTAGTGGTAGACAGGTCTCACCCATTGATGAGATGAAACGCAGAACTATAAATACTTCACACCTGCATTCTGTGAGCTCGTGGTATTTCCCCGGTCGAGTCAGCACATTCCTGCAACTGTTGCTGCAGCTGGCTCTACCGCTGAAGTTTTTTTATTCCAGATCTCTCATTAATAGCTACGTTTTTTAATGGTGCAGGATAACATAGATAATAAAGATTTTTATAACAGGTTCATTAGTTTTTCACCGACCTTTTATGTAAATTGTAAGTTTATAACTAACACAAAATTGTGATCTGAACAAACAGACATTGCTGACGAATGATTTCTAATTTTGTTTCAGGATCAGAGCAGAATAGAATTAGCGAAGAGAACATGTAGGTAATTATGGAACATGTAAATAATATCTCATTCAATGGCTTATCAAGGTAGACAAAAATAAAGAAGATAAAAAACTGTATTTTTTAACAAACAAAATAAAAATGTTATCTAGGTTTCATAAATAAAGGAAATCTATCTCAAATTGTTTTTCATTACAAATATTTTTAAATAAGCTTTTAGGATATATTAATCAAATATGTATATTAAAAATATATAGAATAAACTATCATATAAATAAATATGCTTACCGAGTAGTTCCGTTGTTATGGAAAAATGCTTAAATTATTTGGACGTCGGCAAAAAAAGCCGTTGAAAACTTAAGTATCACTTTGCGACTGCATTTAAAAGGAAATTGTTTTTAGATTTGTTTATTAAATTACCAATGGTTTTCAATAGTTAATGATTGATTTTAAGGGGAAAAAACTCATTCCTTATTAGCAAGAATGGGACGGGGAATATAACAAGAATTAGGCCTTCAGTAACTCACTCATCAGACTAAACGCAGAATATGATACTTCACGCTTGTCTTCTGTGCGGTCGTGGTATTTCACTGGTGGAGCCGGCACATTCGTGCAATAGATGTTGTTGTTCCGGGCTCTACGACTGTAACGGCAAAATCGTAGCGCATCGACATGAACGGAAAAATCAAAGAATGAAATCTGTGAAACTCACTCCCGGTTTTTGATAATTTCAAAATTTAGACTCAAGTAAAGCAAGTCAATTCAATTTCAATCAAAAAAAATGATCATGCGTCTAGTAATTCAATGGCATTTGATCGGACTTTTGACAGCCAACTTGCTAAATTTTCCCTTGATCAGCCTTGAGTAAACCAGTTTTAGAAAAGCAATGGTCAGCCATAGAATTAGTAAACTATGGACATAAAAATCATGAGACGAATGCCTATTGAATACCCTTCGTAATTCCCCTGGAAACCTATCTACTCCTTTCTAGTTTTAGTTAAGTACCCTGGTGATTCAACAATTTAACTCACGCATATGATCAGTGCACAGTTATTCGTTTAAATCTAATCTATACAAAATTTACGGTACTTTACTGACGATCGTAAATTTTCCAACTAAAATGACTGTAATATAAACCAAAAACTATAAAACCCTTGAATCCGTACGCTGCGAACTACCCCCGAGCGTGCTATGCGTTGTCCAGTACACAAATTATTTATTTCACTTGAGAACTAACGTTCATTTAACTTTGAGCTTTATACTTTTGCATATACGGTTTATTTTACCAGTAAAATAAATTAGTATAGCCTTTGTGAGCGCAGCAACGAACGAACTCATACAGCTTGGTTAAGACCTTATAAATTATTCATTTATTAATCCGTTTAGGAACAGTTTTATCACATTAGATGATATTTTTTTAATATTTTACTGACAGAATTATGGATGAGCCCTATTGGGTACCCTGTTTATTGTTCATATTAATAGTGCGAACAATCGACCAGAAAAGTTTACAAGTATATATATTATCTGGGTCTTCTGGATGATGAATAAGAGACTGCATCAATATTTGATATATGCTGTCGGCTTGATGCTCTTCGCTTTAACTCGGTATTGACATAACAATAGCTCAAGGTTCAAGTTAAATGGAACCTGTGCAGTATTCCCATATTCCCGCGAGCTCCGATCGTTTGTTCTACGCACACACAGAATTTGGGGCACAATTTGCTCTCTCGAATACATTTCACGCGTGAGTGTCCCTCAAGTTAAGACCTGTGTATTTTTATCAAGAAATTTAAACTCTATTCAGTTGGAATAAGAGTTAATATCGTTTGAAGAGCAACAGAAATTTGGAAGAAGAAATAATATACGCTTAGAAGTGAGAAATTTCATTTGAGACGATTTCGCGATTTTCTTCTAGCTCCCTTGAGGACTAGCCGTTGATTTATCTTGGAGATATTTTGTTATACTTTTTTTCTTTTAGCTTTTCTCTTTATAAATTATTTCACAGTATGCATAGACAACATTATTACCTTTCACGTCATTTTAAAACATCTATGTAGAAGAGAAAATAAATCCAAGGCAGATTTCGGGATTAAATTATAATATACTGTATTTTTAGGGTATTTTCTTAAAAATAGACAGTGTAAACGCCACTTTACACGTGGAGCTGGTGTAAGAACGCGACACGCGAGGCCGAGGTTTGTTTCAACTGGTTACAGCGACGTTAACGAATGAGAATGAGCCGACATGTTGTATTCAGCGCTCGCTGCAATATTAAACGCAGTCACGACACTGTTTTGCTACGATATGTGCAGCACTCATGTTAGTGGATAATGCAAAACATGTTTGTAATATTATATTACTTGTTGCAAGCGTTTAAATATACCAATAAAATAACAACAATATTTTTCCAATATCTTTGTTTTTTATCTATCACATTAGAAATGTAACCTACTTACGTTTACAATAGTTATTTAAAACGACCGACTGTACGATTATTTGTCATCATATCATCAAATTAGTTATGACACTCCGGGGAACAAGACGATTCTAATGGCTCCCTCACTCTATAAATTAGTCAAACTGCTTGCGGAACGGACATAATACATACTCGCGAAAGACACTGACCTTCCTTTCCTTTCTCCTTTTCTCCGGGACAGTAAGTTCCGATAAACTTAAAGCTCTAAGCATAGTAAGTGAATGATGAATAATTTGAGAATATCTACATCAAGAACTCTTTTGTCGGTCACTTTTTTAACCATTACTGGGAATTGTTACAATTTACACCATATGTTACTATAACATCTTACGTCGCAAAATTTTATTCCATTTAAATAAAAAAATAGATATTAACAATTCCGATTCCATTATAATTATTCTAACTCTTACAATCATAATAAAATATGTAAGTGAGGGAAACGTTTAGAATTTGTGTCCTGCAACTAATGTTGACTGCGTTAGAGTAAGAAATTATTAATTCGATAGTAAAAGCGTTCATGTTTACCAAATGTTAGCGGAATTAGACGCGAGTCTGAAACGACTTGTTAACTAAATAGACTGGCGACAAGCGACGCGGTATATAGTTGCTCGCAACGTAAGGACGCGTATTACACCGTAACGTAATATTTTGTTGGAGACAGCGGCACTGGCAGCATGTTGTAAACGGTTACTATACGGGGCGTCTGCACTTATCAAGAAAGAAAATAGAAAAGTAGAAAAATTACATTTATTATTGTTACTGTTAAAATTAAAGCTAAAGGAATCTAGGTTACTAACCAAATTTGTAACCGCCTTGTCCATAAATTCAGTATCCTATCGAAATAGCGATTCAATACGATAAACAAGTCAGGCATGCATAACTCTACCTTTTTGCTTCATACTGCTCCAATTTCTTAACGCTTTTCGCTTAACGTGCAAAAACTTTGTTTACGTGGGGAAATGTCTACACTGCCTTATGTCTGTAGATTCGAAGATAATTTATATCAGGTCTAGAGGTCATAAAATCTCTACGGATAGGGCGGCGGTAAAAATCATAGACTTTTTTGACTTTTAATGTTGTGTAACAATTTCTATTTCAAACGAATTAACTTTTTCCTTCTTGCTTTATCTATTTCAAAGCGGTTTATTGGCAATTTTGCATAATAGAAATCATGTTTGTTCATGTTACCAATCTGCGAAATATTCTATATAGTTATAGCTTGTTTTATAAACCGAACATTAAAAATATAACACATAAAGGATACATTTTTATTAAAAATTTCTATGGAGACATGTTATAATTTAATAATTGTTACATATTTTCGACAACGCATCTGCAGTTCCTCTGGCGTTGCGGATGTTCATGGGCGGCGGTGATCACTTAGTTTTAAGCGACCCGTGGCTCGTTTGCCCCCTTATGCTATAAAAAAAATATACCATGTACTTTGAATCGTTGTACTTCTAGTTATTGTATGAATTTAAAATGATCATAACAAAAAAAAACAACAAAAAACTCTGTCTTGTATTCGCTACTGTGTGATAAGCGGCCACGTTTAATATTCGAATTAATAGTGAGGACTTTAACTGTGCGAGCAATCAATTTGCGGTGTAATTCGACAAAGCGTCGCGTTCCGTTCGTATTCAATTAGTTTTGTGTAGTGGCTGCAAAGTTTATATTGAACGCTTTGTTGCTCGCCGGTGCATTATCGACTAACGAATTTCGAGTTTCAATCGTGTTAGTTTCCAGTGGTAATGCTGCCAGTTCAATTTGTTACTTTTATTATTCACAAAGCTTTGAAAATATTCAATTTTAGTATTACTAGCGTTTTCGATTGAAAAGCTCAACAACAATTTGAGTAATTGTTAGATGTGCATTATTTGTGTGTTAAATATTGTTTTTATAGATATAAAACGCTAGAAAGATATACTTCGAATCGCTCAAGACTTTCCGGGATATTTTATAGCAGAAATCGGTTAACGAGCAAGTGAGTTTTATGATGTAAGTAAGCAAAGCTACCCATCAGCATACCTGGTCACACAATTGAATTTAAAAGAGAAGAGAAGTGAAACTTAAGGAAAACAAACATTTCTAAATTCCAAGGCACCAATCGGCTCCTTTCTATACGAGATCCCTATCCTCAGTTAGCTATTCGATATCGAAATTTCAATACATTTCCTACTTCTTCTATTACAATAACCGATCTATGGCGCCACGGTGATTCATTTTTTTAATCTTTGTGAGGACGGATAGGTATTTATGAATAGGTATTTGTATGAATGTGGCCGATGAGCGTTTTCTATAAACGATCTCTGAATTTGATATATCGATTTTTGACATTTGATTTAATCATTTGCAATCCCTCCATTACGGCAGAAAGGTCTGTTGTATGTTAAGATTGTTTAAAAATGGAAGTATTTTTAAGTGATAGCGACAGATAGATGGGTAGCGCTCACTTTACATCAAGTGATCAACTTGCTCCTCCTATAATTCCTAAAGATCCTGCGTATTAATACAATGACAGTATAATTTTAATAAAAAAAGTGGACATAATGGGTATATCATAATAAGATTACGACGCACTCTATATCCGAGATTGCGAGCCGCGCTAATCGCCTTACGTTAAGCGAACCGTTGCCTATCCGAGGACAAATTGATTCTTTAGTGAAAGGAAAGAAAGCGTAATATAATTTCTCCGAAAGAAATGAGGGACGTACCATTTATTTTTATTTATAACTGCTCTTAATGGCCGAGGGTAAATCCGATTTGTGAATTTTATTAAACCTTTTTTTTAATGTTACATATACTGAATATTATAAAGTATTTATTAATAAAAATCAATAATATGCGGCGCCTTTGAAGGGACTCTATATAATACGACTGAAATTTTATCTTTTTTTTAAGACTTAATTTACTTTCAACTATCCAGTTTCACAGAAAAGCACTGCGTACAAATTTTCATATAAGCGGTAGGTATCACGTTTTATTTTTGGAAGCCTATAAAAACGACTCAGGAACTTTTTTGTGACCGACTTGTAACTGTTTGCCTTGAAGAGGCATCTACAGCCTCGTACTTAGCTCTAGGGCTCCCTCCTTGGCTCGGGCCTATTATTTACGGGTTACTTTATTTGTATTACCGTTCTACACTATTATTGGCGCCATCTATGCACAAAGCTATACTTGTGTATAGTTTATAAGCATTAAATAATCTTGTAACTAACCTTACATAAACAAATAAAAACAAAGAAAACAGAATTAATTTGTAAGAATCACGTTGAATAATTAATATTAAAGAAATAAAAATGTTAAACTGTAAAAGCAGAAACAATAAGGTAAAAATCCTTCGCTCGATAAATCCCCGATGATATTACGGTGGCAATTACCGAGCACTCGGAGTCGGCCATCGATTTGAAGGGGCCAATGAAAATAGTAGATCGCTACGAGGCATAGGGTGGGGCTGAACTGTAAGCGATAGAATCAACACTTTTTATAGGAAAATAATACTTAATATCATTTAATTGTCTATCAATATTTAAAGGTTGGTCACTTTAGATAGTTTTGTTTTTAGACGGAAAAGTTAATTTACCGTTTCATAAATATTAACGACAAGCTGAGCCCCGCGGTCACCAATCGTGCAATTTAAGTTACGGTTAAGTAACGGACGAATATCCCGCACAAGCTGAGCCCTATATAAAATGATTGATCATATACATCTGAGGTCAACTTACATTGCAATATAAATATCTCTTAAGTAAGTTTCGTGAGCTCCTGTAGATGCTTAGTGGATGAATTTAGAAAAAAAATCTTAGTGCAAAATTTCAAATCTCTAGGCCCATTAGTATGGGCTCTTACTTAACTATTTCATTATCAGACAAGTAACTTGACGTCTAATTTTATTGCATCCGCTTCTTTTGTCGTTATAGGCTTCAATATAAAAATCTTTTACGAACCCGCTCGCACTTGCGCCGTCCACACAATACAACGATTTAGTTAGCGACGGAGAAAGAGTAGGCGCAATCTCTGCATTTTTATTGGACATTTTCTTTCCTCACGGCCCCGGATTTGAATAATACTGTTTCAACACAAAGACAGAAGTCACTCCTTCGCTTCTGTTCAACTGTAGATA
The DNA here is from genome assembly GCA_029849275.1 of Papilio elwesi. NCBI lineage: Eukaryota > Metazoa > Arthropoda > Insecta > Lepidoptera > Papilionidae > Papilio > Papilio elwesi. Next base: position 6,750,471 of record CM056708.1, on the reverse strand, counting down.
TTGTATAATGCCTTTAATCTTCCCTGCCATTTGTATTCCGGTCGGGGGACTGCTTGGGATTTTTAAGCCATTTTAGTGGAGAAGCGTTGATTAAAATCACGTAAAATATGACCCCGGCCAATCTTGATTCCTTTGGATATTTCTTCCGGCTTCTTCGTGAATAATTGACTGCAATTTAAAGAGTAAGGGTTTTGAAATTAACGAGGTTTGAGTTACATTTATCTTCTGCCTTCTAGTGTAATAAAAAAATCACTCGTGCTCTTGGAGCGCTCTTCATTCCATTGTTTTTGTTAAAAGATTGTCGTCCAACAATACGTTTGCAGTCGTCACTTTGAAACATTTACGAATACCCTTTGATGTTTAAAACAAAAATAAATAATCGATTAAGCTGCGTTTAAAAAAACACGAAAAGTTCTCATTACGTATAGCGCCCATTGTTATTTTAATTTCTACTAATACTACTAATAAATGGTGTTTTTCTCAATTTTAAAACTATATTTTTTCTTAACCTAATAGTCCCGATCAGGACTAAATGATTGTCATCGGTTCTACATATAACTGCAAACTTTCAAGTCGATCGGACGTTATTCAATTAGTGAAAATGACATCGTGAGATTCCGTTATATAGATACTAGTGACCCGCCCCGGCTTCGCCCGAGTACCACTAATTATGTTGATATCGGATCAACATAATTAGTGATTACTACCAAACACATGAATGTGCCAATCTGGACAATCCCATAAATTTCATCAGAGTCGGTGCAGCCGTTTCGGAGTCTATAGGTCCATAGGGACATACATACTTCGTTTTTTATGTACTATTTTTTTCATGATAGTCCTATGTTACTTCTAATACCTCCAAGAATATGTGTACAAGGTTTCATGATGATCGGATGAGTAGTTTTCGCGTGAAAACGTAACAAGCAAACTTACATTCACATTTATAATATTAGTAGGGACGTTTTACGCATGCAGATACACACCAAGCTAATAAAAACGTGTTGAAAAGAGCTTTTTTATAATATTGAGCAGAGTTATTATTATTTTAAACACAAATAACTTCTACATCGTTGAGTGAAATACATATTTAAATTTAAAAAAATATGATTAACATGAAAATTTAGTTCTTGTAAAATTTTGCTTTTGTAACAATATTATTCAACAGACAAAATGTCAACAAAATAAAACATGATATATAATCGTGAAGAGCCTTCATAGATATCTACAGTAAGTCATTGTCTCCGGCCTACATTAATTTGTTACGTTTCCCATTCTTACAAATAATCAAAAAGGTAATATAAATGAAATGGGCCGGCCTCAATAAACACTTCAGCTTTTAATTCGCGCCTTAAACGAGTCGTCAATTGGAGGTCATAAAGGACTTCAGAAGTGGGGAAAGCTTTTTTTAATTAAGCCCCAAGGACACATTAATTTGCACATTTAAAGAATCCAATCTCAAGCAATGGATTAATGATTTATCGTGTACTGTTAAATTTTTTGGTTATCAAATTTATACTGCAAAGCTGTCTGTCTGGACTGTCGCTTTTTTTTCCGTTTATTGGTTTCATATTAACACGGCTAACATCAGCCTAAAGTCATCCACTACTGGACGTAGTCTCCCATTAATCGTCACAAAGATCGACCCACTGCCGCCCTCAACCGGTTGATTCCTGCAACTTTGACCAGATCGTTAGTCCATCTTTTGAGAGGCCTACCTACGCTGCTTCGACCGGTACGTGCTTTCCATTCCAAATCCTTACGGCTTCGTCTCCAGATTGTTATTTGCCTTCTTCCAGTCCTACTCTAGAGATCGTAGCTAAAACTTAAGAAGGAATAACGTCTTTTCAAATATACTACATCCCTTCTAGTCTTGTAGGGCATGTATAATAATAAAGTTATTCTGTTGATATGTATACCATCACTTAGCATATTTTACAGAATAGCGTAGTATCTGCATACCGATTTTTAAAAGATGCTCAGTACAATTTATTTAAAGAGTACCAACAAATCAACAATCAAACAGAGTAGAAATAAAAACTTAAAACAATTAATTAATATTTCATCATTTTTTCAGTTATCTATTCTCACTCTAACTAATTAAGATGTTATTATAAAAATCTGACGGCTTGCATAAAATTACATTTTATGGTTTTTATCATTCGCGTCGGAATCATTACACTAACTGAAAATCTTCGAGAGGACTTAAATGTGTTAATTTATGTACCCTCGGGCTAAATTGAAAAAAAAACGTTTTTTTTTCACTCAAGTCCGACGGAGCGAAGCGGACGTCAGTTAAATTGGAAAATCTATTAAAAGACATCCCAATTTCACTTGATTTGTATCGTCAAGTGCTTTGGAAGTCCTCTGGCGCTGAATAATTTCGTTGAGGGCCGTCGGATTCTTAAAATGACGATTTCGTTTGAAGTTTTAAAAATGTTTAATCTTACTCATTAAACCAGAGTTTAGGAATGTATAAACGACTTGCCTAGCTTGATATTTTATGGAAGTAGGTGGCGAACGAGCAAGCGGGTCACCTGACGTTAAGCGAGCGCCACCCATAAAATCCGCAACAAGCAAATGTGTTACAGATGCGTTGCCTAGCTTTGATGAACAGAAGAGGGTATAAACAGGAAAAATGCTACTTCCTTCCCCCCGTCAACCTCCTCCCATCCCATCCCATCCTTATAAGGAAAGGGTAGGAAGGGAAAGAGGACTGAAATTAAGCTTCCGGCACCTCACTCATCAGATGAAACGCGGAGTACTTCTACTTGACGCCTATTTTCTGTGAGGTTGTGGTATTTCACTGGTCGAGCGGGCCCATTCGTGCAGATGTTGTTGTTTTGGGCTCTACCACTGTTAAAAGATCGGAGAACTGCCACGATAATAATAATTCCCGTAATAGTATAAGACACGGCTTAAGCAATTTATACTTTTATCTGTTATTTGTTCAGGACCTAGATCAAATGTTAGATAATATGTACATTAATAAATCACAACTGGGTTGCCGAGCTAAAACTGGGGAAAACACTTTGAATCAACCTCTAGTATAATATTCTAATTTACGTCAATACAAACTAGATGCATACAATTGCCAACGTCAAGTTACGCAAGTTTCCTACTTTGTTTTTTACGATTTAACAATGTTGGCACCAAATTCAGCTCGGTACCTCACTTGTGGTTTATCAATGTACGTATAATCTAGGCCCAAGCCAAATAACAGATGAGAGTACAAATTTATTATGCATCATCTTAGGCCATAAATATCAACTTCGACTGTCAAATGAAGATTGTTTTTATTATTTAGACTTAAAAGAGGCTATGTTTGCCTTGAGGAGGCATCCGCTGGTACACCGGGCTTGACGCGGCAGTGCGCAGAAGGCGCTAAAGCTAAAGCTAAGCTAAGAGCAACTAAGGTACTAGCGACTTACTAAATTGGGCAGACCCTACGTTCTGGTGTCGCGGCTTATATCCGACTGATGTGTTTAAAGGTCAAGTTTAAAATTTATACCAATAACTGAACCCCACTCTTAAAATGTCGTGGGAATTTCTGTTAAGAGGTTTCCCGCATGCGATTATTTTTTTAATGTTATGTTATCGTCCGTTAATAGAGTTTAAAATTCTTTAATTCATTGCTTGATATAATTGGGATAAAGGCGTCATATATGATCGGTGCCCGTGGGAAACATTATGTGGGAAAAACTCCATATATCGTATGTTTTTTTCATTAAATGATTCTACATTATTTTTATAAATTAAATATCGTTAGTGTATTTTAAATAGTACAATTATTAAAATTGTTTTATACCATTCAGATAGAGAATTTTAGGGATTACTCAGTTGCCAACCGCCCGTTAAAGTTTTTCTGCCATCCCTGACGACGTAAACGAACTGACTGATGAAACGCCACGGCTACTTTACGTGGCCACCTTCAGACGCCAGAGGTCGTCCTAGTGATATAGAGCTCTAAATACAGTTATTATAAATGACCACATGTGCCCGAGTGACTTATGTAGAATGAATAACCCGGGTATGTCCTGAAGTTGCAACCAGGGGCCAGCTCGACCCGGAATGTGTTTACGGTTACTTAAAAAGGAGGTGAAAATTATAGGAAAAAGTTTGTTCGTTTCTTATTACTTTAGCTAAATAAATGGGGTGAGTTAGACTGAACCCTTTCTCACCCAATACATCCTTTTATTTCCTTACTGTCTAGGTACATGGAGGTTTGCAACGCATTCGAAGTGAAAATTACAGAATTATGACTTGGAAAAACCTTGTCTATAGATACCAATGTTTGTCCGATGGTGACTAGTGAAATTATTAATAAACTTAAATTTATTTTAAATACAATTGTGTATAGGCACACATATGTACACGTGTATTTATTATTACAAACACATATCAAATCTTAGCACCCAGTCACTTATCAATTTCAACAAACCAGACTTGCGTGTGTCACGCAAAAAAATATGTCTACCCACTTATCAGCTCTTCAAACATCCTAATGTGAACAACATTAACAAAAAAAATCCGCATCTGTAATGCGCGACGAATTTCTCAGGGAATCATGTTTCCTGTGAGAATTTTTCTGTGTGGGAATACTTCGCGTGCTTAGGGTGTGTCGACACGTGTCTACGTTTGATACGTGACAAGTTATTACGGGCTTAATGGATGGTATCACAAGCGGTTTAAATATTTACCCTGATATGTGTGGAAGCCTTTATTTTGTTACTGCGCTTTGGTATTGTAATGTTGTACACGAATAAAACAATTTTTTTTATTCCGTATCTATTAATTTTAAAGAAAAATAAGCTTAGAGATTGCTTAGGGAATTTTTTTTATATTTTTATATGAGTTTCTTTTATAGAGGATAAGGGAGTCAAAGCCTTATTTTATTTCTGAGCTTACGTCTTGATACTTAATCGCTGATAAAATTTCTTCTCCGTGTATAACATTTGAAATAATCGACTGCGTCCTCCATATTCGGCATGTAAGCTGCACTAAATTTAAAAATGGTAATAGGGCCTTTTTCCTATAAGCTTTTAATACAGAATAAAAAACCCGTAAACTACATCTCCAAAATGTTATTCATGTAATGTTCCCAGTAAAAAAAATACCAACTCCGCCTTTTTTGCCACAATGTTGTGGGGCCCGTGTGAACATTCGTTGAAAGTCAAATGATAGGCCGGTGGTTTTTTTTTGCTTGGCAATGTCATGGGAATTGTCCGGGGTCAACGGCAAGGTCGGACCATTTCTCACGGGACTTTATTCGTTTCCTATGTGAACTAGCCGTGTTTTGAATCACGTCGAACTTTTGCGTACTTCAAGGTAAATAGTTATATAAACAATCAGTGTAAATGTTTGAGGAGATATCATGCAATTTTAATGTTTTGTGACGTAGAATTATTATTTCTATCATGTCTTGCGATTATGGAGCCTGTCTTTAGTTGCCACAACTGAGTATTTAGTATTATAAAAATGCTGGAATCCATTGTATCTCTGTTACTCTTCTTTTGCTATATCCCAATAAGAAAATACAAATATACTAGTAAATTGAACCCAGATATCATAAGGGGTACAGATTGATGTACAAGAAGGTATTTTGTACAAAGAACAAGAATTACAAGAATTTTGTACCAGTAAAAGTGGCGCTTTATCTTCTTCTTTCAGTGCCTCTCCGTTACTGGAGGTTGGCCGTCAGCTCAGCGAACTTATTTCTGTCCTGTGCCAAGCGAAATAGTTCTTCCACGCTTGCAATACTAGTCCACTCCCTGATGTTTTGCAACCATGATTTTTTTCTACGTCCAACGTGTCTCCTCCCTGCGATTTTGCCCATCATTATGAGCTGGAGAAGCCCATATTTCACGTGTCGCAAGACATGGCCTAAGTATGCGACTTTTTTCTTTTTGACGGTTTGCAACAATTCGCGGTTCTTACCGACGCGCTGGAGTACTCGCGCATTGGAAATCTTCTGTGTCCAGCTAATTCGGAGTATTCTGCGGTAACACCACATCTCAAAAGCCTCAAGAAACTTCTGGGTATTAGCTTTCAGAGTCCAGGCTTCGCTACCGTACAAAACCACTGGCCAGATATAACTTTGGAGTATTCTTACCCTGAGCTTAATAGACAACTGGCTGCTGCATAAGGCCTTACTCATTTTCTTAAAGGTGGTTTGGGCAATTCCAATCCGGGTACGTATTTCTTGTTCGCTATCCCATTCTTCATTTACCCAAGCTCCGAGGTATTTGTAAATCCGTACGCGGTCTAATTCTGAACCTGCAACTGTGATTCTGGGGTTCAGGTGTTTTCTCGAAACAACCAAGAATTTAGTTTTAGATGTGTTCATCTTCAGCCCCGCCCTCGAGCTGCACTCGTGGACTCTGTCCAGCAAAGTCTGTAGATCCTGTTCGGAGGAAGCTATTAGTACGGTGTCATCGGCGTATCGCAGGTTATTCACAATTTTGCCGTTTACTTTGATACCGACCTCCAGTGCCTCTAGCGCTTCAGATATAATGGCTTCTGAGTACAGATTGAACAATAGGGGCGATAAAATACATCCCTGTCTGACACCACGGCATATCTCCAGAAGGTCAGTTTCTAAATCCTCGACTCGGACCGTAGCCCTTTGATTCCAGTACAAGTTCTTGATAATTCTGATGTCTTTGCCATTCAACCCTACGTCGATCAAGCGCTGCAGTAGAATGTCATGCTTTACGCGAAGATTTCTGTAAATATAAATTATAATCGTTGTATCTCATTTAAAAAAATGATACAAGTATTTTAAGAATATTAACGAGGTTTCCAGGTGTGAGAATCTTATCATTCAGACTTTATTCGTGCACTTAATAAAACACGGGGCCTGGCGGAGGTAAGGGGAGTCGTTAATAAAAATTCCCACGCGCCCCCGGAGATTCCCGACCGAATTTACGCATAATAGGCAGAAAGGTGGGGCGGGGCCTACTGCGAGCGACTCTTGTAATATGACCTATATATTTCAATCTCTATTTTCTTCGGTTTTCTGCACAAGATTTTTTCTTTCTGCCCTCTTCACACTTTCTTATGTGGGGTCGGCACAGTACAACCGTGGTTCAAACTGTAGGTTTTGGCTATAGTTTGTTTACGGCCTCCTACCTGCCTGACGCCAACCCTTCTCGGGCATATACATATATAAAATATTAGTTGATTATCGTAATAATTTACTAATATCTCTTTTAACCATTTGCAATTAAGCTTTAACTTGGCAAGAAATGGTTCAAGACAATAGTCGAAAGGCGGATGCGAACCCACGACCATGTAGTGCAAGTTTCACAGTCCGTACCATCCATTAGACTATTGGCCCTTCATTACAACCCAAAATTATAACATTTAAGTTAATAAAGATTATTGGATATCATACAACATTGGACTTTAGTGTTATTTATATTTCAATTATTTAATTATTTAAATAATTATAAATACATACGACAACCATCAAAACGTTTAAAATATAAAAACCGTAAATTTAATATAGATAAAAGAAGTGCATGCAGCATCTCACATGTGACAAAGGGAAAACCACTTAAAACATAAAGCAAAAGAAAAACCTAATAATATTTTGTAATTTAAAAACCGCTCGCTACAACTGTGGCCACAAAGTACGCAACGAGGACGAATATGAGATTACAGCGACGCCACAGAAGGACGAGGCATCATTAGATAGCTTTTTGACAATTTGTAATGAAGTTGTGTCAGCACACATTTTGTCTTAAAAGCAAAACCAAGGCTTGGATATTGAATCCTTTGAGGTCTTAAAACTACTTAATAGGTTTATATACATACAGTTATTTTTTTATGCTATACTTCTTTTTATAGTAGAAGGCGGCAAACGAGCAACTGGTTCAGCGGCTAATATTTAGTGACCCCTACCCATAGGCATCTGTAGCAAGATGAGTTGCTTTTCTACTAAGAAAGGGATGGGAAGTGGAAGAGGAGTAGAATTGGGCCTCCGGCACCTCACTCATCAGACGAAATGCATAAATACTTCTACTTCACGTCTGCCTTGTGGTATGTAGTTCTACCGATCTTTATGTCATTATTCAATAAAGCAAATTTTTAAAAATTACCTCGAATAGGCTTTCGTTAGTTTAGGCTTTGAACCAGTGTGTGTGTTTTTTTTATTCCAATTTTGCATGTGGTGAAGCCTACCAATTGAGTTTCCTCTCATTAAAATCTCTTGGATCTACAACGATTTGTTATCGTTTAACCTTTAACGATCTTTATTTTTTTTTAAATAAAAATGCAGGAACTTTGCTCAATTATTCATCAAATTCTCACGGTCGAACTTCAACGGTACGCTCATCCAACCGAGATTTTACGAGTATAATGCCGTTTCACACGAAACGATGGAAGTCCCGTGTGAAGTGAATTTTAGGGTGGGAAGTGGGAACCGACGCACGTGACAAAACGGCCTTATGATCCTGATAAGCTTTTAAGCACGCTACGGTTTTTTTTAATTATCATAATAATAGATTTGAAAAGACTGATTGAAATGCAAGATTTTTAAAATAATTATACAGTTTTTTGTATCAAAGGAAAAAGATATGTCCTTTTCTAAACCATCCTCTACCCCATTTAATCCTCTTCCTTTTCTCATCCTATCCTAATAAGGAAGGGAAGGCGAAGGGAAAGAGGTCTGTAATTAAGCCTCTGGTACCTCATTCATCAGATACGCAAAAGCTTATATGTTCTTTGCAGCATACCGCTGTGATGTCATTGTACTCAGGTCTCTTGTTATTTTGCATGAATAGTATTAGGTATTAATGTATAAAATAAAATAAACAATTGAAATAAATTAAGCAAACCACCGACTTTACGGGCACGTGTCCACATTCTCACCCTTCACAACTTCACACGGGTCTAAACTTCACTTCCCATGTGAAACGTCCGTAAAATGTTCCCATGTCCCACGAGATACGAACGCGTGAGAATTAAATATCGTTGAAATTCTCGAACTTCCTGTCTGTCCAGTTAATTATCCAGAATGTAAGAAATAAGAAACGCTTTTTTATCACATTTAGATGTTTTTTGCTGACACTACTACCGTTAAAAATGTCTTATGTCCTGTTTACGTTTATGGGTCTTTTTTGTTGATAGTTGTGGAAATTTGATTACACGGACCGGAGCGCGAAGGGTTAGGGTTACTTATGAAACAAGCCAGATAATAATAGATGTCTTATCGTATTAAAAAGTTAAGAAAAGCCCAATGCAGGGTGAATTACCTTAAGATTGCCCGTAACCGACAAGCATAAATATTGAAAATATTCCAGGTCTTTTCATCTCAACTCGGTTGCACGCAAAATATAATTGAATATGCTTGCCTGCCCTTTTCCCACTTTTTTATTATCTGGGGTCACCGCAGTATGACCGTAGCAGGTAGACCGTATTGTAATAGGTTTTGGCTATAGTTTCTTACGGCCGGCCGGCTGCCTGACGCCAACCCTCCTCGGGCATGTATACGAAACATTAGTAGATTATGGAAATAATTAACTAATATTTCTTTTAAACATTCCCAGCCAAGCTTAAGCGTGGATAGAAATGGGTTACGACAATAGTTGAAAGTCGGATTCGAACCTACGACAATGTTGTGCATGTTTCGCAATCCGTACCCTTAACCATTAGGCTATTGGCGCGTCAGGCGAGATTTTAATTATTTTTAAAATAGTGATTAACAAAAAGCTCAGGCAGACTAAAAACAGTTGTTTTTTTATTTTCCGTTTTGTTTCACATTTCCTATAAAAAATTAAAGATCTACGCTCTTTTTTAGGATAAAATCTTTACATATTCATCCTCTGTCGAATGAAAAAATATATAAGTCATGGGAACCTATATTATAATGGACGCGATAGAACATACCTCGTTGTTTTAATTTTTATTCTCACAGTAAACCTTTTAGAAGAGTTTCAACGGCGCGACTTACATTTTTTTTGTGGTGGCTTCCCACAAGAGGTCACGCGTCCCGTGTGAAATAAGGGTGGCAACAGGCACGTGCCGATAGTTGAACCGAGCTTTTGTAACGGATCACGGATTTCCATACTGAAATCTCTTAAAGCTTTTGATGTGGTGATAAATCCTCACTAATATCATAAATTGGAATGTAGGATTGTTTGTTTGCTACATATAAACGATTCATATCAACTGATCATTGTGAAGTGTTTCACTCATATTGTACTACAGGAAGTTACTGTAGGTACGTACATAAGTACATAGGGTTTGAAGGTACACAAAAGGACATAGGATACCTTTAATCCTGAAAGATATACGTGATAGATATGATTACGTTATTTTTTTTATTTTATCTATAATTTCAAGTTATTTCAAACGATGAAAATATTAATCCAATCCGGGCGGAGATGCGGGCAACAGCTAGTATTGTAATGCGTGAACAAACAATCTTACAATCACATTTTGTTTTCTAATACTGAATTAACAATCCTTTAACTTGACATTACCATCATCAGGAGTTAACGTAAATTGTTCACTATTATAGTAATTCTCACGAGCACAATTTAAGAGCTCCTGTTACGAGGGGAAGGTTATTAGTTAAGGCCGTTTCACACGATACGGATACCGCTTCAAGTGTGAACTCAGGTAGGGGACAGTGGCGCGTGACTCGAACCTGGAACTTGTATAGGGTGCAACAACAAAGCAGTAGTATCGCTTATATTCTTTGAATATTTTATTTTAGGATCACTAGGGGGTAAAATCATTTATTTTGTCATTGTAATTTATGGTAATTAGGCATTTAAATACTGTATAAACTCGATTAATCGGACTAATTGTTTTTATTGGGCATCTGAATAATCGATTGTATGAAACTGTTTTCATACATTTCGTATCTTGTGTATTCCATAATACACAATGATGTTTTTAGAGGAAAAACAATTAATTGACTTATCAACAAAACTAACTTTCCCACGCATCGATTAGCTTCCACGGAACTCATAAATCGTATACTCAAACTGAAACGTGATAGGGTGTTTATTTGTTACTTAATTATCCAAAAATGTAACCTCAAAAAAAACAGCTAGGATAATTCCACCAATTAGAACAGTTTCGGACGGTTGATTATTCTAAATTCTCACGGTAAATTTGTCGACAAATTCCCGGGACACTCGAGCTAGTTTCACACGGGATAGTACAGGTCCCGTGTGAATGTGGGCGGGATACAAGTGGCACGTGTCAATACCCTAAACATTCGTCGGGATACGCGTAGTGAAACCATAGAAAAGATATTTAATTTGTAGCCAGTGCTTTGTTTGAAATATTAAACAAAAAACTGTTTTTTTTTGAGAAAAGGCAGTGTGATTCTTACTTCACGCCTGAGTTGGTTTGTAATATCGTTATTTAGTGACCGCTTTTAAAGTATCAAGATAACTGGACGTTGATTACAAATTCAATTCGATTTGGAGAGATCTAAAATATGTCTTATATCATTACATACAGCATAAGTTGTAAGTCCTCCGTCGATGACGCAAACACGACCTGGTCATCGGCGTACAAGAGACATTTTAGAAGTAGCTCAACCATTCTTAATCCAAAAAACAATCATACAAGAGATTCAACAACCAGCTTTATTGATGCTAAACCTACTACTACTAGTAGTAGGCCCGTTAATCCTAACACAAGCAGAAGAATCTTTATAAAGAGACTTTAATGCCTGTGTAAGATCACTGTTCAAACGAAACTCAACTAAAGCTGACCACAGATCTCTTTTAACATTATCATAAGCCTTTTATTCCGTGAGCTAACAATAAAAAGAAAGATCTCATTAACAATTTAAGGCTGGAGAGTTCAGCATCCGTTTAGGATCTCCTGAACCGCGTCCCTCAGGAGTTCACAGGAAGCTAAACTTCGTAGTTTCGATATTGACCTGAAAATCCACCGTAGTAAATACCGCTAATACTTTATTTTGTTTGTTTTTGGGGTTTCTGGGACTTAAAATTTTTCTGACGTCTCGGAAGTCGTAATTATTGTAAAATTACAACCGTATTTACATTCGAAAAATGATTATAACAATTTGACTTCATCCCTTCAACACCCGTTGACGTTTTTATGATCACCTACATCTATCAATCCATTTATATCCATTTTGTGGTAAGTGACCGGTACCCATAATCATCTTTAACCAGCTAATGAGTTGCAGAAAAGTTGCCCAACTTTAATGGACAGGAATAGAGAACAGGGGATAGACAGGAAAAAGGATATCATCCTATTCACCCCTTACACGTCCAATCCTCTTCCTTTTATAATAAGAGTAGAATGGAATGGAGGACTGAAATCGGGCTCCCGGCGCCTCACTGATCAGACGAAACGCAGAAGATTACTTCCACGCCAGTGTTATGTGACTTCGTGGCGTTTCACCGGTTGAGCCGGCCCATTCGTGTAATGGATGTTGTTGTTGTAGCCGTGACCACAGTATGTGGAGCTTACAAAACTACATCAGATTTACACGTGTTAAATATTTCCATAACAGACAGAGAGTATAGTAGAAATTCTCTCGGCTACATACCGAATACCTACTCGTGAATGCTTATTCGTGGAAGTCATACAGCAGTCACTAAAAGCGCCAAAACTCAAAACCGTACGTAACGTATTTTTTCTAGTTGTAAATTTTACATTACAGTATGCCGTCTCTTTCCACCTCCATTTGTATCGAAAAAGGTATTAAGTAATTTTATTCCATAAAACGTAAGACATACACGGAGCACTATTAACTAATCACGCGAACCTACAAGATTTTCCCCTATCAAATATCCTCTAAAGCGACCTAAGAAGTTTTCGAAGTGAAGTGTGGAGAGTGAAGTCACCTATCGATGCATCCTTAACCCACGATACAGCATCAATAAGCCACAGGCTTTCCCTTAAAACGGGGTAAATTTTCAAATTTTATTCCATCGAATCATTAAAATTTGTTTACCAATTACTTACGGCCGCGCCGCAAATGACTTCACTCCGGAATGCCCTGCAAAAACAAATTAATTTTCCCTTTTTAATTTACATAATTTACCCCACAGAATAATTTAAAACAAAACGACTTTATTTTAATTATGCAAATCGAATTTGTAGAAAGAGTTTAAAAGTGCAATCACCCAAGAGACATACGGCCAGTGCCTTTCAGAACTATCGCCACGAAAGAAAACCTACTTAATAGTTGACACTATGAACTCTTAAAAGAAAAAAAAATTCTAGAACGACAGCCAGTCTTGTACTTGTCAGTCACGTCAGTACTTGTATATATATATATATATGTATATATATATATATGTATATATATATATATATATATATATATATATATGTATATATCATACAAAGACTAAAAGCGTTTCTAAATTTTCAATTACCTGTTAAACGAAATGTTCGAACAGCATTGTTCGTTACTCGTTACTTATTCAGAGAAAATAAATGGTGACAATTTATTTAGTCTTCTGTGCGCCAAAAGACTTAATTCGCTGATGTCGTCGACATTTCTAATGATGATACAAACAAAGGCCTCCATCGGAATAAATTAAATGTTAATATTATTAACATTTTTGTTGCTAATAAAATTAAATAAATGCGAGTTTGTTTGTTTGGTACGTACTAACTCCTTAACGACTCAACCGATCATCGTAAAATGTTTCTTCTCAAGGGTACGAAAATAACTAATATGTACTTGCCTTTTATCCCAAAAATAAAAATGTTCCCGAGGTACAAAAGACCTTCCTTTAAAACATCGGTTGCCATGGTAATGTTTCGTGTTACCTAATAACTCAATTTCTTACCAACTAGTTTTAAATAAGAAAATGCTTTAAAAATCGCCTCACTTTACGGTACTCTACCTATTGTATAAGCTCGTATCGTAAACAGGTAAGATCGCTGCGACATCCGGGGCCGGAGGCCGACTGTATAATTTAAGTCATTCGCCTGCCCGCCCTGTTCCCGCAACGCCGCCGACCCGCCGGCCGCGGCTTCGACCTCGCGACCATCGTCATCACTACAGACCACTTCGGCGTCATCCTTGTCATTCCCATATGTCCCCTCACCTACGCTCCCCCTACTACTATTAGGCCGCGACAGAGAAAAACGATTCTTAATCGGAATCACCTGATCATGATGCCGTCGAACTTCTATTCCATTACTGACTCTTAAGCTTTATGACAGTGGACGCTCTGCGAATATGACGTCAACAACGGGTGAGACAACGGGTCCATTGGCCCCGCAAAGGGACCCAAACGCCGCGAATAATTGAAGTTCGCTACAAGAGTGCGGCCATTGCCGAAAGCAGATCGTGCGCGAGGGCGACCGCGATCAAAAGAGCACAAAATAAAGTGATCACGGCCCACTGCCTTGTTTGCAGACGGGGTGCAGCGAGGCGTGCGGGGGTGCGTCGCGTACGACACGGAACGCCTCGAACCTCCTACACACCTCTTCCAGGTCCCGGTCCAGACTCGGCCAGTAAACATAGTTTCGCGTTAAAATAGTTAAAATTTTTCATTTTATTAACGCCTGAGTGACTGTTATGAATTTCTTCTAATAGCCGAGTCCTTAAATTCGGCGGATTGACAATTCTGTATCTGTACAGTAAACAATGAAGGTCGGACGTAATTTCGTCCTTTCTCGCGAGATACGGTTTTTCATCTTCGCTTCTCGCCGCGGAAGGCCACCCGAATTTCACATAAGCTAAAATGGTACTCAAAACACGATCTTTTTTTGTCTCACTCCTTACTTCCTTAAAATATAGAGGCAAACATCCACTAAATTAATATTACTCACCGAAGTGGTTTGACGGCGCTCGTGAGGCAGTGGCAGACGGGACAGGGCGTCGGCGGGTCCGTTATCCTTGGAGGGCACAATTTCGACTGAGAAGTCGTACGCTGCTAAATGAGCCGCCCAACGCTGCAAGCGACTAGCGGCCGTCTGGGGTTACCTCCCTTCGCTCCAAAATATAGCTCAGTGGCTGATGGTCCGTGAGCGGTTCACCCGTTTATTGCCGACGCAACCGGAACACGTGGCGTTCCGCGATGTCCGACCTCTGTGGCACGAAATGTTCCGATAATATCTCCACTAATTCATCGAATGTCTTCGACTCGGGAAGTACCGGCGAGCACAAGTCGCACATAAGCGAGTACATTGTCTCACCCACCACAGTAATTAACAAGGGCACTCGAAGGTCACCTTTGATTTCGTTCAATAATATATATTGTTTAACTCAACGAATGTATTGCGGCCACTGTTTCGAATTTTGAAAAAACGCCTCTAATTTACCAATCGGCATTGTAATGTCTAGTTTTAAATAACACGCCACAGAAAAAAAAACAATTCGCAAGTAATCCTTGTCGCCAATGTAACAACTGCGGGGAACACGATAATAAAAGACGGGAGTGCGACGTTGACTGGTTTATTGCACGGTTGAATTACACACAAGACAGATACAGATACCCACATACTTAATTATTAATTCCAATCAACCCTCAAACATTACAGTCGAGTACAGTCGCCAATAGAGAAATAGCAAAGCCTTGATAATACAAATACCGTGCGTTCGAACGGAGCGATTCAAATCTTCGTTCATGCGAACGGCAAAGGATTGGAACTAGTTGCAAGCGTCAGTTTCCTGTAGTCGTAGGAACATTCAAGAGAACAGTGAATAGGCTGTAACTAAACTAGGGCGTACTATCTTTCGACCATATCATCACTTAATATCTGATGGGATCGTCGTCAACCGCTAGTTTATTCAATATTTTTAAAAAATGTAGCGGCACTAGGAAAGCAAGATCACAACTAATGTAAGCATATTAAGCGCCTACTACACACGAGATATTACCTTTGTGTTTAATTTGGTTAGAGAGCATTTCGCTTAGGATATTCATGTCGTCTAATAGCCACATTGTCTCAGACATTTGTCTTTGACCAGTGGATGAAGTGGAAGACATAGCACTTAGGTCGTCTAGAGGGGCTAGAGGGGCCAGCTCTCAGTATGAGCATGATAAATTCAGTTAACAAGTTTCCGTTATTAAGCTAAACATCACTTCGTCTTAGAAAACTGTAGTCGATCTGAACGCGATAATTTCAAAAACTCCTGAACTCTGACATTCATAAGGTTTTCATCCATAGACTAGACAGTGTATTGGCTGAAATGTGACAAAGATTATTGGAGAAAGGAATAAATGAGCAAGGGGTCACGTAAAGTATGATCACCGCTGCTCATGAACATCTGCAACACCAGAGGAAATGCAGATGCGCTGTCGGTTTTTAAGTTAGGATTACGCTCATTTCTTGAAAGACCACAAGATCTATTGGTTTGGAAATACCTCTGGAGACAGATAATTCCGCAGGGTATTCCAAAATGTGAGGTAAAATCTCACTAAAATTGCACTCATGCGAAGCAAAGCCCGTTTTATGTACATAAAATACTTAGCATCGTTTTAGATATAAATTGAAGTATTCTTTGTAAGGCAACATGCAAACCTTGTAACCACTATATCAAGCTGCGCTACGTCTTTTACGTGTAAAAAGCTGTAGAAAGCCATAAATCGCGCACACAGCAGGCGCCGGCCCGCGCTCGCCTCGCCGCGGTTTCATACATTTACGCCGAGGTTCCAGAACATCCCACGGTACAAGCCACAGGGAAAATATCAAAGAATTTCCTTTGAAATACACCCAATGGTATTTTTGCCAAGTACCAAAAGGTGTTAATCTTTACTTTTTAAATAAAACAAATGATGTTTATTAGCTGATAAGATTTGCTTGGTATTCAGTGGTATTTCAGACACAGAGCATATACTGGGTGATTTTTCCTATCCACAACCACGCCCGTCAAATACTCCTCCTCTTCCTATCCTGTCCTTGTTAGGAAAAGAAGGAAACGGGAAGAGGGATGGATTTGGGCCCTCAGCACCTCACTCATCAGATGAATCGCTGAGTATTGCTATTTCACGTCTGTCTTCTGTGAGGTCGTGGTATTTCACCGCAATATCGGTTCAGGCTTTGGTGAGACAAATAATATTTTTTCGTTACATGAAAATTAAATTATTACATGTTTTTTTAAAGGAATAAAACACTGTTAACCTTTTACTCTTTTTCCTTTATGCAATAAAAGACCTTCAATATTTTTTCGGCAAAAGTTAAAAAAAATGGCGGACGCGTGTGTAATCAAGTCAAACAACGCCGCCAGTCTGTTTGTCGTGGGTCTTAATCAAATCTGTTCGTTCATTAATTCAATGCGCACTTTATTTATCAAATGAACATGGAAGGAGTTCAAAATGAAAACATTATTTTTTTTATTTAATACGCCTTTAGAATTTCAATACTGAACTTGTAAATCAAGAGGAAAGAGTCTACGTTCAATGTGTGTATGGCTAAGAGTTGGAGCAAGTGCCGGCGTCATTATTTCCGTATCTTCAAGAGAAGAATGAATGGGTCACTATTTAACATCAAGTGGGATAGTGGTCAAACATTATTCAAAGCGGCTTCTAGTTATTCATCACCTTTCCCACTCATATGGGGTCAGCACAGTGTGACAGTAGTCCATACTTTATGGATCGTAGTCATTCATTACACAAAAGCACAACTCATTTACGAAAAAGAAGTGTTACCATTTAACTAGATACAATACATTCAATTAGTGTGTTATATCTTTCTACGAAAGTTGTACTTCTAACGATGTCTAACAATAGCGAAACTTGCGTCAAATTTAATAATGAATTGAATAGATCAATTTCATTTTAATCGCCTCATTCGGTGAATCCAGTTAAATAGCAGGTACTTGGTCTCGGGAAAGATTAATCTTTTATCATTAGAACTGATAAGAAGTTTATTTTAATAAATCCTAGTTAGTACTAAGTTCCCAATTCATTCCTCAAAATGAAAAGAAAGCTATTTTTACAACACGATCACTATTAGTGACGTACTAAATGGCAATATAACAGTACTTGTAACCAACGACTTTGTGTATAGATGAAACGAGAAGAAGAGAAGGTCAAGTGACCAATTCTTTTGAGTCCCTTTTTTGTTGTTTACTTTTAAAAAAATTGTAGAATATTTTTGACTTTGATTAAATTTTTTTAAATCCAATTCAACAATAATAAAAAAAAATTAAAAATGGATCTGTGTGTATTTGAAAGTTGTGGAATTGCAATATGGATGAATTCTAAATAAAATTGCCGGGAAGCATTCAGAACCGCAACAAAGCGTCTGCAATTAATTTTCCCCTTTCATCCGGCTGGATTTATTGCTTGCTGGCCTTTTAACCTTCAAAGGAGTTGCCTGCGGTGCGATCTGCCGGGCTCTTACTGACTGTATCGATCAGACAAAATAAATGTATCGTAAAAACTTAATAACTCCTAATTATCTTAATCGCACAAAAATACAAATGTCTGATTTATGACTGATTAATGATGATTTCTGCACTTAACGTCATCATTCATATTTTTGTAAGATTAAAAAGATGAGTACCGGAGGCCTAGATAGGCCCCTTCCTATCCTTTTATAAAATGGAAAGGGAAGATGATTTGACAGGAGAGGGGATGGATGAAAAGAGGAAATATCATTTTATGTGTATCCCCTCCACTGTCTATTGAAGGTAGGCAACGCATCTGCGACTCATCAGCTTGTTGCAGATACCTATGGGTAGCGGTCGCTTTATATTGGCTGCACCGCTTGCTCGTTTGCCAAATTCAGCTATATAAAGGTATATCAGTATCATTCCGCTGCTGGACACAGGCCTTTCCCAATGTCTTCCACAGGTCCGCGTACCGGATAATGTAATTCATATGAAATTATTTACACCATAAAACCTCACAAGAATAATACCCACCATAAGATCAAATGAGAAATGCATCTTGACCACAGTCCTTTTAGATGTTAAGTTACAATGCGATGGATGGTAAGTCCTTGACAATTGTATATATATATATATAAAGATTAAACATTTGCATATATAAAACTAGAACTGCTCACTTGGCAAAAATTCGCAACAATTTCTGTTCGGAAGTGCTTAAAAATTCCCACAGCAGCGCCGGCGTTGCATTTTTAAATTCTTTGTGCGACTGATGCAGAAAAAGTTCAACGACTTTCAGCATGTTTATACTATAAAAATAAAAATTTGAAATCGTTTTTATCGTATTTGAAATTCTTTGAATCGTTTTGAAAATAAAATGATAACAACGAAGGCGAGTTGAATCAATTCTGGGATATCGGCAGTCCCACCAGCTCAACTCCAATTGCCTTAAACGGTGTATCGTCGTATATGCCTATAGCTATGCTATGCGGAAGGATGAAGGACATATAACGAAGGAAGTGGTGAGAATGTATGGATGGACTGTGTGAAAGATGACTTGTGTAAGAAGGGTGTGGATTCAGATATGACGGAGAAGTACCCACTGTACTGACTCCACATAAGTGGGAAAAGGACATGAAGATCATGAATGTAGGAAAATCTATTAAAAAAAACTACATGAAAATGTATCCGCCGTAAAATCAATATATGGACAATACAATATAAAAGAACTCCGTATTATAAATGTGTTCAAAGTAAACCAGGACAGTAACTCAATGTTATTGCAAATTTCCTCCGGGAAATGGATCCGCTCTCTTAGCAACACAATCTCGAGCGTCCATCGTTTCACTTTGAAATATTATACCGGGCAATACATCGTCTAATTGAAAAGAAATTACTAACATTTATTTAAAAATATATTTTTTATTGAAATGGTTACGTTAACTTAAAGAGTTGGCTGCTAAATGACTTCTAGTGAACACACAGGTTAGGTTAAGATACATTTCGTTACATAGGAGAGAGAGAGAGGTAAGATAAATTCGTTGGAGATGTTTTCTCCTTGATCTGTAAATTATACATAGAGTCAAGCTCTCCTTCCCTCCCCCCTCTGGCCCCTTGAGGTCAAGACCCTTGATTCTGAGAGGGATCCTGGGCTTGGGCTTTTACTCAATGCACGTCTAGCTTTCCAATTAGAGGCTGCATGAGAAAAATTTTAACATATTTTCTCAGAATTCCAACCAGTCTCTCTTCAATTTTTTATATTACTTAAACAACTTAAACAATTAATCTGACTTTTTCTTACTTTTAATCTCTTTCCCACGATAGCTCGTCGTAGAGTGCTAAAATTTTCAACAAAAGATATATCATACGAAGTGAAATACACTATTAGACCTGAGGAAGAAAGTGCAGTATCACATTAGCAGACAGGTTAGAGTGGAAACCGTCATATTGCCGTACACACTCATGCACTTCCTTGCTTAAACTAACTTATCAGCATATGTATAAAGTTGGTGATGCGGTGCGGCGGGGCGGCGAGGTATGGGAGCGCAATCTCACGAATTTAATAAAGCTCGACGCTATACCTGAGGACAAATGCAACTAATGTGTAACGTACACAGACTAACAACAACCAGAGAATACATATTTATATCTCATCATCATATCACATAGGTAAGAAAAAATTTAAAAACCTGTTTATTTACTCATTAATTAATCATTAAATATTTAATTATTTATCAATCCTACAATAAAGTAATGTGAGCTATGACATCTTAGTGTTCAGGAAAATATTATTTATAATACACAACTTAGTAAAAAATAATTGCTTGTTGCAGATGCTTATGGGTAGCGGTCACTTATTATTAAATGGACCACTTGCTCATTTGCCACCTTCCCCTGTATAAAGAATCATCGTTTTTTACATAGCAACGTATATGGGCTAATTTACCATGTCGTTAGGAAATCACTGTCCCACAATGATTTTATATGATTTTCAGAGCTTAATTAATAAATACAAGGTACTCTATGCATTCAAAAGCACCTGCAGTAATATAAAACTACCCTTTTAGAGCAGCGTAACACGGCGGGTTGTAAAACTGGCTACGATTACATCTCTTAATATTTTACTTCGTACGAATTTCGTTACTTCATTTTATATTTAACCACATGTAATGTTCAAAAATGTATAATCTGTATATGTTAAATTGAATCTGTTTATCTCTTGGTTACGGCACCACGCGTGGACGGCTGCACCGATTTCGCTAATTCTTTTTTATGTATTTGGTATTGTCAGGAGAAGGTTCTTATAAAAAAAGAAATTAATAAGGTTTTACGGATAATTATTAAATTTAAGAGACGATCAACTTTTCTAATGTAACCTTTTGACATAACTGTCAATCGCTTGACAGTTGGCGTGATTGTCAAAATGCAAACATAACTAGGTCAACAAGGTCACAACACAAGCTAGTCTTCCTGCAGAAAAAGAATGGATAAGAAAATTATCAGGAAAAATGCAGAATTGATTTTTACACAGACATATTCCACTATTGCCAACATTTTGCATTATTCTTAAGCTGTATAAAATTTGAATTAATAAACATATTTTGAAAACAATATTCTTTACTACTATCGTCTCTTAAAACTTTAAAACTTAGCGGTTTTATTTTATAAACATAAAACGATACACGATCGCATCTGCTCTGAATGCCCGCCTGCAGATCCTAACGCTGCCAAAAGTTGCCAAGCTTTAATATGCTGGTTGCGATATTCAACGCGTGCGTAGAATATTTGTAGAGTGGTACAGTTCGTAAGTATATAAAGTTTATACATTATACAATTATATTGATATAAATAGCCGTTTTTTTATTTTTTATTATTTATTTTAGGGACTTTTGTCTTAGAAGACATGTCAGTCCCATCGTTCCCCATACACCACAACTCATGCATTACCATTATACAGTTATAAAATTGAAATCAGCCCGAGAACCATACTGCGCACTGCTTCTGATCTTTCAGTCAAAGGCTGAGATAAGATGGATTGGTACTCCCCCACACTGTACCTGGTTATATTGAATTTTTTAAGCAGTGCTTCTCTCGCATCCTTATTTAGGACACACTCCGCAAGCAAGTGTTGCACATCCTGGATAGTGTCGCACGACTCACAATTAGGCGATTGCTTCTTCTTCATCAGGAAGGCAAACCTACCATACGGAATATGTCCGGAACGAAGGCGCAGAGTCATTACAACTGATGACCTGTTTAGTCCACACCTATCAAACCAAGGCACTTGGGGGAGTTGACTCTGTATTGTTTTGTACCAAATACCTTTCTCCTTCGACCTTTGATCAAAGTGTTCCTGCCAAAGTGTTATGCATACTCTTTTCTAATAGGACAAAACTTCAGAGTAATCAGGAAGTACTTCATACTCTGTTCCATCTAAGACTGCGAACTTTGCTAAACTATCGGCCTTGTCATTGCCTTTTAAACCGATAAATAGTCCTGAAATACTACATTCAAAGTATTATACATATAATATTATCAGTCGGTACCTAATGAGCTCAATAATTTTGTTTGTATAAATAAAATTATGATAAATGTATGGCTTTTTTATATCTTATGCCAATTCGTTTGTAAATTTTGTTGTAACTTGTGGATTCTTTTGGCGTAAACAACCCATGGCACAAAAACAGGGGTGTTATAAAACATATACCAAGCGGATGGACAGGCCTCTCCGAGACAGGGAAGGGCGGCCCACCGCGCTGGCCTAGTGCGGGTTGGTGGATGTAACACGTGTTCGTATTTGGTGGTTCTAAGACATGAAGGTTGTTCTAACCTAACCTAACGATGTTTTCCTTCGACGTTTCTGGAGCGGTGGTGATGAAATAACTTTATTACTTACTTGATAGTAATATAACAAGTCTCAATAACATAAAAATGGTAAAACACGATTTCCCTATTTAAATTAAGTACTCTGCAATATTGCAGTAAAATAAATCAAGCAGACCACAGAGCAGTGCAGGTCAGAGGCTAACAAGCAATAAATCTGGCTGACGAAAGAACAAAATTAGCCGGGAGCGCTTCGTAGCTTAGAATTAGAAGCAATCCTTCTTTCCACTCGAGAAATTAAATTTAACATTGCACTTAAAAAGTTCTTTTGTATAGAACAATCTTATTTCATAGTTAATTTAAGCGGAATAAAATTAATGCAAATAAAACAATAACGAAAAATAAATACATATACGTTTTATTTATTTAAGAACTGACATATATTTCGGCCTTAGGTTTACGTTTATATCAATATGTTTTTAAGAGCATCGACAGAATAGGTTTTTACATATCCATTATATTGATGAAAATAAAATGTGGCAAACTATGATGACAAAAGTTTTCACGCTAGTGGCAAACCTCTGGCTTTTTCTTCATTATTAATAATAATAATCCGCAAACTCTCTTATATATTTTTGTTCAGTATGCTCTCAATTGTCAGAGAGGCTTTTAAAATAGTAATGTATCAAATAGATGAATAAAATCAATTTATATCAGGGATTAATTTTCAATTCAAACAGCCTTCACTCGAGTGGATTGAACGCCGTTATCTCGATTGTTTGCTAAAGAAAGCTCACGAAGATCGCCTTTGTTATTTGAATGACATCTGAAATTCACTTCAGATTCAATGTGGATTCAATCTTAATGTTCTTGATAACTTGAGATGCAGATAAAGTATCAAGATGAATTGAAAGATACTGCTCGGATTATTCACCGAATAGTTATTCCTTTTAAAAAACGACTATCAAAAGTTTCGAAAGAACAGAAATTACCAATAAAATTAATTGCATATATATTTCCAAGGGTTTTTATACTGAACTTTTTATTGCTCATTTAGAAATCATTATTTCGACACGTAATAATGGGCAGTGCCGATCTGACCTTCGTCATTTTATTAAGCCTAAAAGTTTCTTTGTGATAAAACTGTGCCCAAGTATAAAGTTTGGATGACGGTAGCTTTGAAAGATATCAGATAAGTTAGGTGTATAAAATTGCACCTAAACATCGTTAAAGTACTTCGACGAGTGTTGCGAAGGGCAATAGTCTGTCAAATCTCCAAGAGACTCTTCTGCCGGCTTCTCGCCAGTCACTACTGGTTTAAATGTAACTCTACTTTTCCATCTTGAACGTTCTAAAATGTTGTTCTATGTGGAAATAGAGGTGGTGTCAGTTGTGAAATAGCTAAGCTAAGACCCAGACCGCTGCCCCTTTCCTGTCCTTGGCATTCCATGTGCCAAAGTGCCAGTACGTACTGGCATTGACATACCCGTGTAAGTGCGTGTTCGGACTTCGAAACATGATGTAGTTCGAATCCGCCCTTCGACTATTATTAAGCCATGCCCTAGCATGAGTTTTAGCTTATTTTGAATGGTTTAATTAAATATTAGTAAATTACTTTCATGAACCACTAAACTGTCTTGGTTTTTGTGTAATCACTTAACATTAGAAACACTTCGATTTATACTAGGCATTCTTTCTTGATGTGAAGATACTGTACACTTTATTCACATGACAGTAATATTTTTGAATAGTATCAGAAGTTAGGAACGGTCGGTATTATCTCCCGTAGCCGGGGGCCATCTCCCAGAGGAAATCAGCCGTGATATAAAGTTACCGAGTTGGATTACTTCGAAGGCGTTTATAACAATTTCATCGAAACTGCCAAGTAGTAGGTCAGACATACTAAGTGTTACAACAATACTCTACATCCTAACTATAAATATTATAAATGTATATGTTGCCATGGTAACGTATGACACGACAATAAACATCTTGCTGGCAAGTATTGCATGACTTGACATAAATGGCAACTAACAACAACTATTTGACATTTATGTACAATTCCAAGTCATTATACGCGAAATCAAGTTATGAAATTTTCCAGCGAGGAAGATAAGAAACGAATGCGTATAGACAGTTTGTTTGGATATAGAAAAATAAAAAAATAACTATAGGCTGAATTTAAAAAATGATCAAAAAGCTTTTAAATATTATTTCGGGGGTCGGGATTCGATTCATCGTATTATTTTTTGCAATGGACATACAAAACCAACTTTGACAGTTGTATTATAAAAGTATTGTTTTCTACTATTTTTGTTAATTAAACAGTTAAATGAATCTTTTTTAGATTAACAAAATGGGTTCAATGTGTATAGAGTCATAATAGATAGACACATTTTTCTTCTTTATTTAAGGTGAGAATAGACTAAAGATGCTTTAGGATACGAATTGCAAAGCATAGGGAAGAAGCTTTGAATCCGCCATACCCCCACCGCCGTAACCATCACCTACCACAAGGTTACGTTTAGTTGCAATGTTATTAAATTATTTATTTATAAAATGTGCAAATATTAAAAATATATGTAATATATGTATAGATTGATATAATACAAATAATTAATATCTACTTATATTATACAGAGGTAAAGTTTGCGAGTTCGGTTGTTCGTGGTAATCTCCGAAATCGCCTCTACCAACGAGTAACGTAGACTATATTTTTGTAATTTGTCTATTTACCCGAGCGAAGCCGGGGCGGGTTGCTAGTAATTAATATAAATATTAAATGCGTCCACTTTATTATTGAATATGTCTTGCGATTCTCCTACGATATGCGGGAGTACAAACACATTCGTCATCAAGACAGAGTCCCAGAGTATGCTTGTTCGTGTTGTAGCATTCCGCGGCACATCTTTGATTTGTACAAGAAGATTCTAAAAAGAGAAATAAACAATAGACAGTAAACATAAACTTCCCTTCTAATCCAGCTGATCTATTTCTGTAACAGATGTTGTTCTCTACCACTGTTAAATTACGGTGTTATTTTTTTGAATGGAACATCATGCTAATGTAAGAACGAGAAGTCTTTAAGAATAATAATAATATGCTGGGACATATTCACATACGGCCATCTGATCCCAGGCTAAGCGGAACTTGTGCTGTGGAAACCAGATAACTGATATACTGTATATACTACTTTTCTTTCGTAAGTACATATTTAAATAGATAATTACACCCAGACTCAGGACAAACAGACATGTTCATGCACACAAATGTTTGTCCTGGGTGGGAATCGAACCCTTGGTCTGCGGCGTGTAAAGCAAGTATCTTACTAACCACACCAACCAGTCCGTCAAGAATACGTTGTCTGTTGCACTTACTCGGTCTTGGTTTCTTCTTAGAGCATTTATCTCCGGAGCTACACATTTTCTGACCACCGCTTAGACAGTAACATACGCTGCATGTCTCGTCATCAGCCCACAGCGTCCCCACGTCACATTCATTTGCTGAAAAGAGGTTTTATTAGCGGACATACCAATCGATTGTATAATAGTAAGTACTTGATATTTTTTGTTGGAAACTTCTTTACATGATAACTTAAGTTACCGTTAGTTTTGCTTTTACAGTTTTTGATTGTAACTATTTAATTTTAATTATTAAATTATTTTAATTATAATCATTCAACAAATTCAAATCTATTATTCAAATTAAATTCAAAATTTACTAGGTACTCAATTCTTTTGGTTAACTTTGGTAAACGGTGATGTAGCACAACCTCGATGCAGTTATTTATAGTTCTGCGTTTCGTTTGATACGTGACACAGATTCAATATCTATCCCTCCTATTTCTCTCTCTTATAACTCTCCTCCTCTACTAAAGCTGGCTATCTGTTATCGTAAAAGAGAAGGGTTGAAAAGGAAACGTCTGTTACTTTTCTCGTTATTGAGTTCACAACTCACTGTAGATAGTTAAAGAGGTTTAGGCCAGGCGCCTTCCGCGCTGCCGCCTCAAATCCAGTGTATTGCTCCACTTCCAGGCAAACAGTAATAGTGGTCAAATAATATCAGTAGGATCCATTCTCATTTGGCTCTTAATAACTTTAATAAAAATTGCAGCAAAATAAATTAAAAACAACTTAAATTATTTTGAAAGATTTTTAATTAGCTGTAAAATATGCATAAGAAAATGAATCCAAGCATTTGACATTTCTGAAAGTAGATTTAAAATTTGCTCCAGCAAATTATTCTTCTGAACTAACGAGAATAGTGCTCGAGAAGACAAAGACTGTAATTTTACTTCTTAGTAAGTACTTTCTTAAGTATTCAATAGAATTTTTCCTTCTTGTAGATTGAGGGAAATTATAAGAGAATTGCATTACTTGGAAATGTCCCTGGAATGTGATTTTTTTTAAATAACTTATAATATGTATTAAAACTATGTAGTCACACTCACACGTTAATCCGGGTACAATATCTGAAAATTACAACAGGGGTGAATAACAAATTGTAAAATGCAACTGTGTCAAATCATTGGTGACGATGTAGAATAATAACGGCTCCTGAAAGGTTTGTCGAGTTTTTATTTAACCAGCACCCTCGTCAAGTCAAATCGGTTTCATTTTCTAAAATTAAAAATAGTCTATGATCGTGCTTCTAGCAACTCAAATCATATTTGATCGGACATTTGACAGCCATCTAATTTATATTTGCGTTGATCAGCCTTTCAGAAACTGAGATTTAGTATTATTGATTTAACAGTAACACTAACGAATGGCCCGCTCGCCCGGTGAAATACCACAACCACACGAAAGACAGGCGTGAAGTGGAAGCAATTCCGCGTTTCGTCTGATAAGTGTGTGTGCCGGAGGCCAACCCCCCACCCCCTTAACAGCATGGAAGTGGGATCTATAAACAAACTACCCCAGGGGGGTACCGATACCACTGGTATTGGAGAATCCCCCTCCACGCGTTTACGCCTGAACTCCCGCTTGGAGTCTGGGCGTGGGCGCGCGGGCTGCCCCGCGTATTCTGGGGGGGGCACCATCCCACTCGGTGCTGGAGCTCGGGGCAAACGCAGGCAGCACCTCGCGGCATCCCCTACCATGTTCGCCGTGGACTTCTGTAACATCAGGGGACTCCACTCTAACTTGGAGGCCGTCCACTTCCACCTACGGACGGCTAAGCCGGCCCTGCTTTTCCTCACTGAGACGCAGATATCCTCCCCGGCAGACACATCGTATCTATCCTGCCCGGGTTACAAATTGGAGCATTCCTTTTTGCCCCGGGCCGGGGTGTGCGTGTACGTCAGGGAGGATGTGTGCTCTCGTCGCCTCAGCCTTCTTGAAGGTAGGGACCTATCTACTTTGTGGCTGCGCGTAGATAGCGACGACCATCCGCGAGTCTACGCGTGCCTCTATAGGTCCCATAGCGGTAATGCCGAAACAGACCGACTCATGGAGCAAGTCCAAACGGCTACAGATTCCGTTCTGGAGCAGATTACATCCGCCGAGATCGTGGTACTTGGCGATTTCAACGCCCACCACGCCGATTGGCTTGGCTCACGTACCACCGATCACGCGGGGAGATCTGTCCATGACTTCGCCTTGTCCTATGATCTGACGCAACTGGTTACATCGCCCACGCGAATTCCAGATGTGGAAGATCATACACCTTCCGTGTTGGACCTTCTGCTGACCTCACATCCGGACAGCTACTTGGTTTCCGTCGACGCCCCCCTGGGCTCGTCGGACCACTGCTTGATCCGGACAAAAGTGCCTATCTCGCGTCGCCCACGGTTCAAACCGAATGGCCACCGCCGAGTGTGGCACTACAGGTCGGCAGACTGGGATGAGATGCGGTCCTTTTTTGCATCCTACCCATGGGAGCAAGTTTGCTTCAAGCTGGACGATCCCGATGCCGTTGCCGATTCTATCGCCGATGTGGTGATTCAGGGGATGGAACTATTTATTCCATCCTCTGTCGTGCCCATCGGAGGCAGTTCTCGGCCCTGGTTTGGTCAATCCTGCAAATTAGCAGCGCGCTACAAGCAGGATTGTTACCGAGCTTGGGCTGAGGCGTCAGCGGCTAGGGATGTAAATACCAGCCTGCTCAAAAAGAAGTACAACTCTGCCTCCAGGTCCTTCAAAAGAATTATTGCTAAGGCAAAGTCGGAACACGTGGCCAGCATTGGCGAGAGACTGGTTCACCTTCCTTCGGGAACTCGTGCGTTCTGGTCTCTCGCCAAGGCTGTCCAGGGGAATTTCTGTAAGCCGTCTTTACCATCTTTGCGCAGGGGAGATGACACGTTAGCCCACACCGCAAATGAGAAGGCCGATCTTCTAGGCTCTCTTTTTGCGGCCAACTCGACTCTGGAGGATAATGGTAGTTCACCGCCGAATATCCAGTGCGGTGACACCTTCATGTCCGAGATCCAGTTTCGCCAGAGATCAGTGCGTAAAGTGCTGCAATCTCTGGACGTTCACAAGTCGAGTGGGCCTGACGGTATTCCTCCCATCGTGCTTAGGACATGCGCTCCTGAGTTGGCACCGGTTGTAACGCGCTTGTTCCGGTTCTCCTACTCCTTAGGCATTGTGCCGAAATCATGGAAGACTGCCACAATCCACCCGATCCCAAAGAAAGGTGATAGCTCGGATCCGTCCAACTACAGGCCGATTGCCATTACCACCTTGTTCTCGAAAGTCATGGAAACGATCATCAATTGCCAGCTCATGAGGTATCTTGAGGAGCACCAGCTGATTAGCGATCGTCAGTACGGCTTTCGTCAGCGTCGCTCAGCTGGTGACCTTCTTGCGTACCTCACGCATCGATGGTCGGTGGCAATCGAGGGCAAGGGGGAGGCCCTGGCGGTTAGTTTGGACGTGGCCAAGGCCTTTGATCGGGTGTGGCACAAAGCACTTCTTTCGAAGTTGCCTTCCTACGGGCTGCCCGAGAAGCTATGCGCCTGGATTTCCAGCTTTTTGGAGGGTCGGAGCATCAAGGTCGTTGTCGACGGTGCATGCTCTGACCCGAAACCAATTAATGCTGGTGTCCCACAGGGCTGTGTACTGTCGCCCACCCTGTTTCTTCTGCATATCAATGACATGCTGCAAATTAGCAACATCCATTGTTATGCAGATGATAGCACGTGTGATGCACTGTACACGGCCCGCGCTAACGTTTCTCGGGCTACTGCCGCTGAGAACCGGACCAAACTTGTGTCTGAAATGGAGATCCTATTAGGTGAAGTCTCGGATTGGGGTAGACAAAATCTTGTTGATTTCAATCCCAAAAAGACACAAGTCTGCGCCATTACCGCTAAAAAAGAGCCCTTTGTCGCGAATGTATGTTTTGAGGGCACTCCTCTGGTTGCCACAGCCAGCATCGGTATTCTCGGCGTTGACATATCGAGTGACGTTCAGTTTCGTGGTCACTTGGAAGACAAGGCCAAATTGGCCTCTAAAAAGCTGGGTGTACTCAGTAGAGCGAAGCAGTATTTCCAGCCGGGCCACCGCCTTCAGCTATACAAGGCGCAAGTTCGGCCCCACATGGAATACTGCTCGCATCTCTGGGCGGGAGCACCCCAATACCAGCTTCTTCCATTTGACCGCATACAACGGAGAGCGACTCGAATCGTCAACGACCGAGCTCTTACCGATCAGCTTGATACTCTGGCCTTGCGGAGGGACGTCAGCTCCCTCTGCATTTTTTACCGCATATACCACGGGGAGTGCTCCGAAGAACTGTTTGGAACGATTCCTGCCGCCGAGTTTCGTCATCGTACGACACGACAGACCGCCAGGTACCATCCACACCATCTGGATGGCTGGCATTCCTCAACAGTGCGGTTCTCTCGACATTTCCTGCCACGCACAGCCGCGTTGTGGAATGGTCTGTCCTCGGCGGTATTTCCAAACCAGTACGACTTGGGGTCCTTCAAGAAGCGAGCCTTTCTTTTTCTAAAAGGCCGGCAACGCATCTGCAGTTCCTCTGGTGTTGCGGGTGTCCATGGGCGTCGTTGATCACCTGGGTGTTCCCGCCGCTCGTTTGCCCCCTTCTCTTATAAAAAAAAAAAAAAAAAAAAACAGTAAATCTCTTCGCGTTAGATTTTTACAATATGACATTGTACAAATCAATCAAGAAGGAACATCTAATGTGTCAACCACTTTTTTGATACACCATTATCATTTAAAGAATAACAGTCCCAATTTAATTTAATGATTGGGAACAGTCTTGTGATCTTTCATCAATTACATTATAAATATTATATTTACATACTTTATTTAAAGGCTTTATCATTATTAATTTTTTTCAATATATTAGTATTTTCTTAAACAAAATTTATTGTAAACATTAATTTAACTTTATATTATTAAACTAGATAATAAACAAATAAAAAAAACTTATTTATTGTCTAAAGTAATTAAAAATCTTAACACTAAAAGGCTCAGCTGGTTTTGAGCCGACCCCATTTGTAGTATTACTTCCGTCTAAGCAGATTAGATTTTAAGTTATGTGTATGGAAAAGGAGTTAGGCTAGAAGAAAATTAGGTATTTACCAGCACACGACTTGTATTCGTGCCAGCAGGACCACCGACCGTTCTTCTGGCATTTGCATCCCTCGCAGCGCGACATTACACCCTGTATGAACTCGTGTCCCGGGGTGCACGTCTCGACACTTTTGTCTGTAACACTTTTACTTCCTAACTAATATTATAAATGCTAATGTAAGTTTGTTGAACTTTAACTCCTTAACTCAACCGATCATCGTTTAATTTTGCCCACATACTGTCAAAGGTACAAGAAAGGACATAGGATAACTTGTGGTATACATTTTTAACTTCAAATTCGGACTATCCTATCAAATCGACTAGGAAATGTCCGAATTTGATTTGCAAAACGCTGTTCTAATTATATTTAAAGGAATAGGAATAGGAATACTGTGGATGTACTTAAAATAACTGTAGTCTAATTAGTTAAGGAGCAAGCGGCTCAGCAGATATTTTGTAACATTCGTTGCCATTTAAAAGAATCAACAAGTAGAAGAGTTATAAATCTATGGCCATGTTATACAGGAATAATATTGATAAGACAAGGGATTGGGAGACGAGGGATTGGGAATGCCAAGGGGCATAAGGCAAATCACCAAAGTATAAACGCCTCAGGTATGTATTTGTGGAGTCATGGTACCTCTCCGGTTGAGTTGTGGTTGAACCGCCTGTATCACGTGTCTTAATCCATCATGTAACCCATATTGTTTTCGAACCGATCGACTCTAGGGTGACAAGACCACGTGCGGTAGATATTCAACAAAGCATTTACATCACCTTGCGAACCTTTTCGTTGGTAGCATCGTCCAGCCATATGTACATGAGCGATTGATATTGCTTTTAAAGTAAAATATGGAATAAATATATTTCACTGACCTGTCTTAATACCGAGCAGTCTGACCATCTCATGAGATTTTTCTTTAAAAAATCAGCAATAGGTAATAAAAAAAACAAATAAACCATACTAACCCTATGACACTAATAGGAAGAATTATGCGAATATACCCAACTTTTAAATATCTGTTCTGAGGTTTAGGGTACAGGAGGTCACATTGGAACAGACGTATACCCGAGAAAAGGATTAAATTCAGTTAGTCGAGCAAAAATCAAATGAAGTCGATCATTCTTTACTTTATTCTCTCTTCCTAAATAATCTCTCTCTGTCTACCCCTCTGTGTAGATAGAAATCACAAAGATATTTTTTATATCGTGAAAGACGCTCAATTGTCGAACGATCCTGTCTGATTTTTTTACAATTCAATAATTCACAACACACTTACTTTCTTGTCCATAACATAGGTACGGATAGCAAAATGACGTAGTGCCGTCTAAACAGAAACACTCGTTGCAATCCCCTTTATTTTCTGAATTAAACCAAGATCCTAGAGTGCAGGTAGCGTCTGAAAATTAGAATTTTTAAATTAAATAAGCAACCACTAACCGCTGATTCTATTGATACATGTGGTAGAGCCCGCAACAACATCTATTGCACCAAAGGGCCGGCACGACTGGTGAGGTACCTCGACCTCACAGAAGATAGGCGACACGTGGAAAGTATTCTGCGTTTCGTCCAATGAGTGGGGTGCTGCTGGGGCTACTACAGCTTCTCTACGGTATTATTACAATCATTACGTCATTATTAGAAAAGCAAAATCGAACACTAATATGCAAGTAAAGCCATGCAGCAGGTGTATGAACAGGCGGCCTCGCCCGTGAAAACCACGTCCCCACAGAATACCGATAAGTGGGATTCATATGTTTTGATAATTATCTGTTAAGCTAGGAGAAATGTTTGGAAACCATTCAACATTTACTTCCAGTTTATTTATGTTTCATTAAAAAGCATAGTTCTTCGGCTGATATTTAATCAACTCTTAAATATATGTAGCAAATATGGTTCAAGTACTATTTAGCAATGACCATGAGTTTACTGTATAAAGTTTGTAAAATATAAATAACAAACAAACCTTCATTAACACAATCTTGATACTGGCACAAGTACAGCAGACCGCCGGAGTGGACGCACTTGCTGCAACCGATTGTGACCACCTCTCTGGCACAAACGTGCTCAGCAACTTCTGTATAATAAATTATAAACACGATATACCACTGATATTGAAATTATTTACAATTTATTTATATATATTATACATGTAATAAAGATCCATATAATAAAGAAAGGGAAGAACCAGAAGAAGAGGAAAAAGATATTGCAATGTGTATCTACATGTCTGATATGTCAACTCACAGCCCAAAGCCATAGCCCCGTAACTACTGGTCCTTACGTAAGGACATTAAATTTTGCGCAGATATCTGTTATTATGTAGACGAGCATTAAAGAAGCATTTCTCTCTCAGTATCTCTTAAAGTAGGAGATGAAGGTTGGTATGGTGAAACTACCTGTGTGACTTGGTACTAATTAATAAAGACCGTTACAATCTTATAAGGAAAGAATCTCTTGTAGACCTAGAAATAACGAAAATTTACTGGCTTAATACTTCGAGTCTTACCAGAATCATCTCCTCTTAGATCTTCAAAACTGTCTTCGTTCAAACTTCTCTTAAATGTTATATTATCATTTCTTCCGTAAGTGTTTTGTGGAACTAAGCCTGGAATAACGTTAGTTTTTTTAAGAATGTGGTAGCGTTTTGCTGAAAAAAAACAACATTAATTTATTATAACTTAAAAACTGCATCATCTGGCACCATTCTAACTTAATGAATAAAACAATAGAAGACATATTGAAACCTAATAGACACTGATACCAGAGTGCCCGACGGTGACAGTTATATCGGTCAAAGGAAGACCGTCCGACAGACAGACGGATATCTAATTATACCCCAAATATTTATTTTCATTCACACTTCACTTCGCTTTCTTCCTCGTAAGTTGAAATTTATTTTAACAATAAAATGGTATTTAAAAATTCACAAACCATCGTCACTCGAATACCAGTAGTCGAAAATTTCTTGGCAAACAGTGTCCTGGAACATATTAAATTTTATAAACTAATAATGCCAATAATCTCATAAAAAAGGACTACGAACTAATCCCAGTCCCACTCACCGTGAGGAAGTGCCTCCGACGGGCTCGAAACTAGTGACATACATGCTACACGTTAAGCCGTCATTTAATTAGTTTATTAAAAAAGCTTTTTCCGAAAGCTTAAATAACTTTATAGTAATTTCGAGTATAATTAGACGCTTGATTTTGATATTTTTCATGTAGTGTTAGTGACTTGTTGACCTAGAGAGTTACATTTTTAATAGTGACCCGTCCCGGCTTCGCCCGGGTACCACTAATTACATATGTTGATCCGATCGCTACCAAACACAGGAACACCCGCTATGCCGATCTGGACAATCCCTGTAAATTTAATCCTAATCGGTCCAGCCGTTTCAGAGTTTATAGGGAACATACATACTTCGCTTTTTATATATTATATTTTTTCATAAACAGTATCCTATGTTACTTCTAATATCTCCAAGAATATGTGTACAAAGTTTCATGACGATCGGTTGAGTAGTTTTCGCGTGAAAGCGTAAAAACTTACATTCACATTTATAATATTAGTAGGGATAGATAGATAAAAACCTATTCTCAGACCTACCGAATGTATACGCAAAATTTCATTGAAATCGGTTAAGCCGTTTCGGAGGAGTTAGGTTAGTTAGGCAACTACTATACTAATATTATAAAGAGATTTGATTGTTTGCTTAAACCGGACTAACTCAAAAACCACAAAATTTATTTTAAAAATTATTTAACCAATAGAAAACTCTTCTATCAAGAAGTACCCTAGGTTATATTTTATTTTCTCCCCCACTGCATGAAGGCACTAGGGGACTCATGTTTGTTGGTGATCAATGGCCTTTCGTCTAGCAGAGGACAAATATGAGCTAAAACGAATTATGGGTACCGCAAGGCCCATCCGTTTTCTATACCTTCCTCATCCTCACATGGAAGAAAGGGGAAAAAGTCCTCTCTTCGTTCGATCGCACTGATGTTCATGCAGTACCATTGTCACATCACACTGGCGTCTAACATAATAAACTATTGCATTTAAATTAAAAATAATGATTGATCAAATAAATATTACGTCAATTTAATTTTCTGTTCGTTGTAATACTTACCGAAATTAGATAAATAAGAAATCCTAAATGCCAACATTTTCGCAGCATTTTTACAGACGTAATGAAAAGCTAAGCGATAAAATTGATAATTGAAAGTCAATGCGTACTCCGACCGTTGCTAATTATCTAATCGGAAAATAATTCAGCCAATTAACGCATTTTTTACATATCCTTAGGTCGGCTTTAATTAATTTAAAATTATGTAAATAAATATAATTAAGCTAGGCATTTTCTGCGGATTTCGTTTCTCTTTATATGCGCTGGAAGTTTTTGTAAGTTGATTCCGCTTATGATAACTTCAAATTAATGGTAACGTGTGTCAAAAATTATTATTGTCACATGAAACCATGGCAACCGATATTGTAAATGCGACTTAGGGTACTTCAAGCAGGGAACGTACTCTTCTTGAAGCTCCCGAAATCACATCGTATGTGCGAAGCAGGATTATGCAAAAAGCGTGCGGTAATGGAATGCCAACCATCAAGAATGTGTATGGTGTTTGGAGCTACGTAAACTTATTACTATTTCTATCTAGTAGAAATCTAGTCGTCTCTTGTCACAAACTTTTACATTTATAACATTAGTAAGACTTGAATGATTTTTTCGGTTAATAATCGAACCAGATATAAGCCCGTGGTAACAACTCAATATTCAAAATCAGTCTTTCAAAGTTAATTATAAATAAACAACCTCGACGTCTGCGAACCGGAATACAACGTTGAATTTCTTTTAATTTTTTTAAATCAAAGTTGCACTTGAATGTAGGAGAATTTGAAATGTTCCCTGAAGAAAAAGTGAAACAAAAACCGTTCGCTTCTTGAAGCATTCAAGTTCTCACTAAAGAAAACTACATTTAAGATACAACTGCTCTGGAAATTATTTAAGTCGTTAGAGTATACGAAGAGGTTCATTCTACAGTTTAAAGCACAATTTTAATTAAATATTTTACGAGAAATTAGAACACGAGTATACGATTCGGAAGCTTTATTTTAGATTACAAGACACGCTTAATATATACAGGGCTATATTAAATATAAAAAAGTATTATAAGCAATGGCAACAAATAATATCTAACTCAACATAAAAGCTATATATAGCTCAGAATAAAAGCTAAAAGGCTTGACTCTAAAGGTGATAAGTGTAGACATGAAATAAAAGCTAGGTATGTTTAGTCTTACACTTCTTCGACCTCTTTCAAGTTACTAGTTGTTGCTTACATACTAAGAAAGTCACAAAATGTCTCTTACGGTTACAATGTCAACTTTCTTGGCCATACGGTAAAGTAGAAATACCTGAAACTTTTATTAGTGGAGTAAACTTAAAACTTTGCAACGGTCGTAAAGTTGCCCAAGTGAACTCGACTCCATCGCAAGTTGCCATAAGTCTTCAACGTATTTACGATACTATTTACTAAGTAATACTAAGTTGGGAAACGGGCTATCCGGAATTCTTACCTTATTTTGACCAACTTTTAATCTAAAGTGAAAAACTTACACCGAGGTTTCAGGATGTTTTCTAAATTACAAACATATAATTATTGAATTTGGTCAGTTCCTTGTTTTAAGGCATATGCACCCTCCTTGCTTTTTGTCTACTTAATACAATCCCCGTATTAAAAGTAAAACTGTAAATCATAGCGCTGCGACGCAACCCTTGTGTGGCATCACTTTTACCCAGTGAACTTTAAAAATGTAAAAGCTTGTTCATTTATTGTCTTTTATCCATTGCATTGTAGTAATGTTAATTTATTTAACGGTAGCTACTCGTACATATCTTAAACATTAACTACATAATTTATCTCTTATTTTCTTTTCTCTCGTGTAACGAAATGTTCCGTAGCGTAGCTTTTTCACTTTCAATTCTCTTCTTCACTTAATCGGATATAAAGTGATGTGTGCACTTATTTAGTAACAACTTATTTGCTATGATGCCTTGTCCTGTCTTGAATCAAAATATACAGATTATGTGACCGTAAGAACAAGAAAACTGCGAAAATGAGACTTTAATTCAACGTTTTCAACTTTCTCCAGAACAACATAATTTTTAACTCTCAAGTTATGCAGTTACTTTAGTACGACTTCACAGGGCTGTTGGGAAGTTAGGTCGCGGTTTTCTTCACAGACAAGTAGCATCATTGCTCTTTTAACTAGTTTTCTTACTGAAAGTACTTGGTTTTTAGACAGATAGTTTGATTTTTCTCTGTAATAATAAATTTAGGAACGCCGATTGATCAACACAATGAGTTTTCAATAAAGTCATGTACCATGTACAACTTACCTAGCAATTAATAAAATATTAATACAGCTAATAAGCTAACATAACATAAATTAATTGTAAGGCGGAACGAAGTTTGCCAGGTCAGCTAATTGAATATATTTTTTTTTATGTGAGAAGGTGACAAACGAGCAAGCGGATCACCTGATGTCAAGTGAGCACCGCCCATTAACTTCCGCAACAGACAAATGCGTTGCAGATGCGTTGCCTACCTTAAAAGGACAAAGGAGGATATAAACAGGAAAAAGGATAATTCCTTTCCCCCGTTAACCCCCTCCCCATCCTATCCTCTTCCCCTTCCCGTCCGAGGAAAGGGTAGGAAGGGGAAGAGGACTAAAATCAGGCCACCGGCACCTCACTCATCACACGAAACGCAGAGTACTTCTACTTCACGCCTGTTTTCTGTGAGGTCGTGGTATTTCACCGGTCGAGCCGGCCAATTCGTGCAACAGATGTTGTTGCGGGCTCTACCACTGTTATATTAGCGTTATTTAGTAATTAAGCGCACTTGGTATCCCGAAGAGTTTACTACCTGTCCTTCTCACATTACCGTAAATGCATTTTAGAAGGTCGGTAGAAATGGGTCATTTAATGTACAGCCGTGGTTATTACCGAGTTATTAAAAAACTTTATGTGCAGTTGTTCGTTTAATGCATTTGTTTGAAAAGGTAGTGTCTAAACCTAGATAAATCGATCGAAAACTGACGATGGTTAGGAAATTTCAAATCCCTACTGTATCTATCACTTGACAACGGTGCCTTTAAGACTTCCTTATGCTTGAGGATAGAAATCAACAATAATTCAATTTGTAAAAAAAGTTTTTATTCCTTTCCCCTGTTCGACAGATCTTACAAATTATAAAATAAAGCTTATGGAAATAGTACTTTCCGCGATTCCATAAAAAACGTTAGCAAATTGTGTACGAGGTACTTTTGAAACTTGAGTAAAGTCGTTTAATTTTTTAAGGCCTTTGAAATTGTTTACGTAATATTTATTAAACGGTGATATTCTACTAATATAGGCAGAATAAATACACTTCACGAAAAAACTTACCGAAATTTAAACAAAGAGAAATTAATCCCAAAGTCTGTACAATGAATAAACAACAAAAATTGTTGGCAAATATCTCACAAAGATCTTTTTTTTTTATTCTTTTGTCATCTGCGTGATTTCTTGGCGGCTTTGTATTCAAATTAATTTCCAGACTCCATGAATCGTTTTAGCGCGAAATTTACCGACTTTGTTATTAGCTTTTTATTCACTTTTTCTTTTATGACGTCTACAATATACTTTCATTTGATTTTATTAAAATATTTATTCCTTTTTTATTTATATACGTTATACGGTTTTCCACTCTTATATTGAGTCTTGACTTTAAGTGAAAGCTTTATTAATACCATTCAATCCTATCTCCAAAATCGTCAAAATTCTTCCGTGACCTAAAGAAAACTTGATATATTTTATTGTAATTAAATTTTTAGGCAGCATTACACTACACTGTTTATTAAAACTATGTATATAAATTTTGTATTGTGTAGTAACATGTGCGCTTTTTAGTTTTTACCCTATTGACCCAAAAAGAGTATAATATTGATATTTCACACAGGTAACCCAATACTCTCACTACACAATATACACTATATACGACTACTTATAACAACCAGTCAAGGCTCGGGCCTCAAGAGGTGATGTTACAACCGTTGACAGGAGTAAAAACTGAATCTCCTTCCTTCGACAAGTGCGTATAAAGACTCTTCCTGTCTAAAGTCAGCTACGCAACTTTACGTTTCATTACCGTACTCATACATTTCCGGCAAACCGGAAATGTGATCAACAACAATGGTTTTCCGGGACCCAAAAGTGAAGACACCTGAAGTCGCCAATTGGGGACTTCGCCATATCCAGCTCGGTCATTCATATCCCGCCACACGCATACAAAAACTTTGTGGTTGTAATTTAAAAAATGACGGCTTGTGCTATGAAATCGTGTAAAATCTATACCACAAAGAAAGACAAGTGTACGAACATTACATTTCATAAGTTATTAATTAAGTTTATGAATTGTATCCTGAATATGTTATACACAACTAAATATATATAATAATAACAATGCGAAGCGATAACATGTTACCAGTGTATTTTAGGGCACATTGGTACGCCTGAGAAACTTTTTTTATAACCCGAAGGTCCCAGTTTAGCAGCATTTGTCTTTCTGTCGTATTGTCCTACCAGCTATGTCTTCTTTAATAGCTACCGTCATGTGTTAGTCAATTGATACAAAACTAATAATTCGTTAACTTCATACTTCAACCTTTCTCATGCACCACTGTCTGTTGTCTGTTGGTTACAACTTTATGTAAATACGTTCAGTGAGTTTTGAGTTTATTCTAACTCAGATATTCCTCCAGTTATGTGGGTATGTGTTTAATTATTTAATATGGAACACCTCGTTTTTTGTTCTTTTCTTTATTAACCGTCTGTCGTACGTGTTTTTCCGGAAGATATTTAGTATTCGAATGACATCTAGCGTCATTTCCCAGAAAATTTTAAGTACCAATAAAATTTTGCGTCGTTGGCAACTGATTTATTCAGTGATGAAGCTTTAGAAATCAATTTATTTCAACGTAATTTGAAGTTTCACTAAGACGAAGATTAGATTGTGTAAGAAATAAGCTAAGTACTATATGCAACTTATTTAGCTTTTATCGCGAATATACTGCTATAGAAATATAGGAAATACACTTACCCTTACTGCGGGAAATAAATAAATAAATCGTGAATTTGAAAAACCGAGAATTTGTTATTTCCTCAACATCAACTAAATATTATTACTGTGGTATACAATCTGAAATAAAAAGGTTTTTCAATTATTATTTATGCATTCGTAGAAATAACTTAGAAGGCCTGAGTAAACAGTTGGAGCTCTAAGCCGCGTAAAGAATCGAGGCGTTGAGACAGATAAGGGGGAGTTTCATGAATTATTTACCACAATCTGCAGGTTTCGTTGTCGCGAGTCCTATTGTTTGGGATCTCTTCGTCGTGTGAAAGACTTGTAAATGGTTTTTTTTTATAATTTGGAACTAATATTTTCTAAAATTCACATCACTATCATTTACGTTGAAGATTTTAAAGTTTTTTTTAATGGAATATGGCAAACGAGCAAACGGTATCAACTGATGTTAAGTGATCGCTACCCATATACATCCACAACAAGCAGATGTGTTGCAGATGTTTGCCCATCTTTAATTAACAGAATAGGAATAGATTGTAGGAAGGATATTTCCTTCTCACCGTTAACCCCCTCCCCGTCCAATCCTCTTCTCATTACCATCCTATCCTTATGAGGAAAGGGTGGGAAGAGGAAGAGGGCTGAAATTAAGCCACCGGCACCTCACTCAACAGCGAAACGCAGAGTACTTCTACTTCACGCCTGTCTTCTGTGAGTTGTACGGGCTCTAACATTGTTAAGTAAGGATAACTTTTATGCTCATAGACTAAAATTAAAAAAAAATATTCTCATGGTATTTAAGTAGAATGGCAATATTAACGAACAGTCGGATGTACAGTCGTTAACTATATATATATATATATAGACGGTTTTCTTTAGCACTGTACATAAGTGTACTTTCGGATATATGTACTAATTTAATTTTTTTTCTTATTTTCTTACAATAGAGGTAAAGTTTATGTAGGTACGATTTTGAATATTGTTTCTATTTTACAGCAGTTTTATGAATACATAGAAGCAATATGTTTACCATACTTAGAATATCCAATATTAAAATATATGTATATCGAAGATTACAATAGTACGTCTTGTAGAGGATGTCAACAGCACCAGCAGACGAAGATCTACCAGCACAAGACGGGTCTCTCTCTCTGTCGTCTAGTCCACCGACATATGCCTGTACATGTAAACTATTAACTAAAAGAAACATTTTACTCAAAAAAGAAATGTCTGTAGTAATAACATTTAAAATCTCTCTTATTATATAAAACTCGCACTGTTTATTCAACAGATGACGCGAAAATAAAAAAATAAATAGTGTTTTAATTTGACATTGTTACGAACACAAAGGAAAAATTTCGTTAATGATCGCTTTCAGGCAGCGCCGCGAACGTACAAATTAATTAATCTTTTTGTCCGATTTTCATAAATAACAAATTTATTTTTGCAGCTGGTAACAATACATCAAACTTATTTTCAACCTTAACACAATTCAATAAGGCTCGATATATTATTTAGCATAGTTTTAAAACGGTAAAGGGTCCTTGTGTTATGTTTACCTAAGGCGTGTTTACACAGATGCAATATATTTACGTTGTTTTTATGAAGATATAAATAGTGGAAGGAAATGGACCTGAACGTGTATATTATATACCGGATTGGTCGCTTCAAGACCAGCAAAATGTTGCCCATAACATTAGTGCTGCTCGTTGTTACGGTAAGTTTATTTTATTTATTTATTTAATAAAAATAAATTGTTACCGTTTTTGTTGTGCCAATTAAATACCACGATTTCTTATCCTTACATCTGTTTGGCTAGTAATAGTAACGAACAGTGGATAGTTTAACAAAAATGTCAATAAATATGAAAATAAAGATTTTGTATTACATGGTTCTTACGTTAAAATTCGTAAATGCCAAAATATTTTAGCACAACTTTTTCTCACATTACCTTATAACATTAGCTATTCGCTTGACACAATTTCACTTCCCTTTATTTCATGATTTCTACAAAATAGCTATGTACAGTAAATGACGTTTGTTTGTTTACAACAATCATATCTTCCAATGAAATGAGGTACATACCCGTGAAATTAATTACCCGATTAGTCCAGCAAAAAGAGGAAATATTTAGTTATTTGTAATAGGTATCTGAAACTTATTGAATCCATTTTAATATTTACTTCGCTGTTAAAAAGTAGCAACAACTAGATGTACACAGCGTATATTTTTTTTATTGTAAAATTTTGAAATTTATCCAAACATCGTGTCGGTATAAATCGGCATAAGGAGCCAGTGATAAATTAACTTTGTGGATTTCAATACCACCTCTACCTTACCATACCTTTCCTCCTGATAGAGTTACGAACAAGAGATCTTAAATAATTTTATTAAAAATAAGGAGGTCTAATAATAATAAAATAAATAATAATAAATCTGTTTATTATCAGACCATGAAATATACAAAATTAGTAAATTTACATGTTAAATAAATATAAATAAAAAATATATTTATTTTACATGCAGAGCTACCCCAGTGTCGCCAGAATGGTGAGCTCCATCTGCACGCCACGGTGCTCAGGAGACCATTAGTGTCACCACGAGTTCTCAGGGGGTGCATCAGCGATGCTGTTCTTCTGCGTACGATAGCTTATGGTACTAATACAGATAATTATATAATTACATAGCAGAGCTTTTGTGTATCTGAAGTGTACCGGAAGTTTATTCTTAGAGATACAGACCGTAGAGTCCGTAAAAATGAAAGCGAGATTCATAACCTATTAAAGACATCAACGAAAGCGTATTTTTACGCTCGTTCACATTTACGAAAATATCTCTTGAGTGAAGAGAAAAATATTTTAAGCGCCAATATTTCCCCTCCTTACATCAACGCGCCATCAATAACCGTTTGCGAC
The DNA here is from genome assembly GCA_029849275.1 of Papilio elwesi. Taxonomy (NCBI): domain Eukaryota; kingdom Metazoa; phylum Arthropoda; class Insecta; order Lepidoptera; family Papilionidae; genus Papilio; species Papilio elwesi. The sequence goes on along the minus strand of CM056708.1, from coordinate 6,707,260 downwards.
GAATATTCCGATTTACATAGAAATAAGTTCGCAACTCGAATCGGGCACAATGCCCATATTGAAAACGAGGCTTGCTCGTGACATGTTGGTTTGCGAATTACAGATAAAAAAGCACATTTCTCTCTTTATCTTGTAAATTTTCATTCGAGTTCATTTCACAAAAGGTATTTGTACGTAGGAATTGCTATGATACTGATGTTACTGTCAGATGTCTTGTCAAAACTGTAGCTAACCAAAAGCCCTTGCTGTATGTTTTATCTATGTTGTATGCTCCGATAGCTCTGAGGGTGTCGTAGAAAACTGGATACAGTAAGTAATGTACACATGCCACTTTATATGTACAAATAAAAATTAAAAATAATTTTTAATTTTGTTTAAAATAATCATAGTGTAGACAACATTTTACCGAACTCAGAAAGCCCTCTAGATGTTAGAAGGTCCGGGATTGAAACGCGTTCATGTACATTAGCACATCAATCCACTTCTCTATGAATATGTAATTCTATAAATATTCACGACCCGCGTGAAGCCCTCGCAAGAAATGTCGACTGTGGGTTACCTACATTAAACTTACATTTAAACGTTATTTAATAAGCTAAAACGAAACAAAATAACCTATTTCTAAAGAATTAGAGTAGTTAATTCGGTAATATTGTCCATATTTTATCACATCTTCCTGTATTATTACTTACAATAAAGTATATTTTTCGGCACGATCATTTCATTGACGCCCCGCGTTATAACGCATCGCGTGTCCGCGCTAGCCTTCTCGTTTAACGCTTTTTGCTTAATAAAGACTGTAGCGTAATTTTTTACCCTACTTTTACCCTTCTTTAGTTTGACCGGATAGAGTGGTTAGTCGAACCTACGACCTGCTCGATTCCCGCGCAAGACGGACTATTAGGTCTATTTATTTAGGTCTGTATTTACAAAAAAAAGTAGTATATGTAGTATATCAGTTATCTGATTTGTAAAGTAGTGTTACCCCGTGCGTGAATAATGTTACAGGGCATTATTATTAGTAGTAGGTTGTCAAATACTAAATGAATTTTCAGAGATATTCCTAAATAAACCTTAAGCTAAACCTACATTTTGAAACTGAAGTATTATGTGTGTGCAATAGCTAAATACAAAAAAAACAGGCAGTCATAAGGACTGGACAGAATTGAAAATTCGAACGAGGTGGAAAGGCGCGATAATAGTTAAAAAATAAATAAGTAAACAAAAAAATAAAGCCATATCAAATGCAAAACGAAATGGAATTAAAAAAAATCCGAATTCAAATAAGCATGTTGCATATTAATCATTGTTCATTAAGAATCAACCTAGTCAACAAAATATACCAAAATAGTTTCTAATAATTGACAATTTATTTGTAAAGTTCGTCAAACATAGTTAAACTTTGGCAGTTAGCTAAAACCCGGCTAACGTAGCACGTAAGCCATTCCTGCAGACAGCACCGCTCCCGTGGGATAGTGTCGCGCGAACAACCGGACTACCGTCACCAGTTAATCCCATGCGCCGGGATTGTTATTTCAGTTAGCCAAACAGTATTTGACATTTAAAGTGTTTTTAGTACGTGCATTTACATTTAATATATTTCCTTTAGCACTCCTTTTTTAATGTGAGTAAAGTAAAATGCCTATGCATATCCGACCATGCTGGGGCAAGTGCGGGTCCCCACAACGTTCCACCGGCACCCTTCTAATATACGCACGCTCGGTTTCTGAAAAGTTGGTCAAGATTTATTTAACTAACACCCCTGTCAAATTAAATATCATGTCAAATCAATATCAGTCTCTAAAGTTGATAATAATGATTCTACCAACTCAAATGACATTTCATCGGACGAGGTAATTTTTGAATGGATCAGTCTTATAGAAACCGGGCGCTACTCTTGTTTTGTAATTCAATAATGCCAAATTTTAAATTTCAATCTGACACTGCCGTGTTGTCACTGCCGAAAATATTCGCATCAATAATGCTGTTTCTCTCTGAAAAAACTGAAATCACAATTTGTGTTATATGATGTTGTAGGTAGGTATATAGGTAGTATGAACTCACGATTTACGAAACTTAGTTGAGTAATAAAACGCCGAATCAACATCCACCAGTTGAAGTGAGCGATGGAATCATAATAAAGCAAACATTTTGTTGTTTCAGAGCGCTTTTGCTGCCCCATCTGTGACCATCACTCAGTACAACGCCAACGACATCCCGCCGGTCCCCGACAATGGCAAGCCCAGGTAAGATTTATCGGATAATAGAAAATATACTTTCGTTTCAGCTTTTGTCCTTTAAATTATTTTTTTTAATTCACATTCTGCCTCGTTAAAAATTAACATGGTAATAACATTACTTTCACTTATACTATTATAATATAATAAAGCTGAACTGTTTGTTTGTTTAAACCCGTTAATCACAACACTACACCACGCTACGACCCTTAAGAGCCGAGCAGATAGAAAAAGATGCGAAGCGAGTATGTATGCGAGCAAACGATATGTACTGCGGGCGAGAAAAATCGCAGTGCACAGCAAGTTTATTAGAGAAATTTACCAATGAAGCACTTAATGATTTACTAACTGATGCCGTAATTTCTAATGTAGCTCAAGCATCGAGAACGCATTCGACGTTCTGACCGACGGAGGCGACTCCAACGTCTACATTCTGATCATCCGCCAGATCCTCAATGACCTGGCCAACCAGCCTGACGCCAGGAGCCAAGCCCTGGCTGTAGGTCAGGCCATCGCCATCCTGGGAGAACTTGTGTATGGTAACCCAGGCGATGCTTGCGCCGCTGCAGAGGTGACTGATATACCTGATATTTTTTTAACTTACTTCAAAATAGAACTTTTGCGAATCAAATTCAACTTCTTGCAAATTAACTTCAGCTTTTTGTAAATCACATTCGGCTTTTTTTTAATTAACTTCAGCCTTTTGGAAATAAAATTCGACGTTTTGCAATTAAGTTCAGCCTTTTGCCAGACAATTTCGTCTTTTTTTTCATCAGTGTTTTATAATGCAAATTTATTTTATTCTGATGCTACTGCAACTTTGAAATTTCTTTGACGAAAGGCAATTACGGTTATAAGATATTACGATCATTTACATTTATAAGTAGTTCTTTTTTTGTGTAAGAAGAAGCAAACAAACAAGCGGTTCACCTGATATTAAACGACCGCTACCAATAGGCATGCTAATACGTTGCCTACCTTTAATAGACAAAGTAGGGGATAACACTGTTAAGACGAAACGCAGAATACTTCTAATTCACGTCTGTCTTTTGTGAAGGAAAGGCCTTCTTTTCCCTAATAATATTCGATTTCCATCATTTAAAGCTCATTACCAAACAAATGCCCCCGCTTATTGCCATCACCCCAATTCATCCTAGACCTTTTGAATCCAACTTTTTCTCCTGGTAATCATGTCACCGAGTTACCTATTAATCGACGTGTACTACTATTAGGAAGACCGAATATCTCTAATTTACGTTGTGCTGACTTCCAGCTTGCGAACGCATACACCAGCGGCAACAAGGCAGCCATCCGCACCGCCCTTGTCAACTTCATCCAGACCCAGGTCACCAACATCGACGCCTTCGTGAAACTCATCCTCAACCCCAACACCGTCAGATACGCAGTAAGTAATGATAATTAACAAAACAAAAAATACGCAAAGCTGTTGTAAAGTTTTTAAAGTAAAGGTTTTTTATAAATTTAAATTTCGCGGCTTTTTAAAATCTCAACAATATATACCAGTCCATCAGTCAGTCACACGTCTGCAGGTCAGAGAAAATTATGACGAAAAAAGGTTCTGCTGCCAACAAAATGGTATTTATAGCAAATCTCTGCAGTCTGGAATAGTGTGTGTGTCTTATGCTGTGCTGAAAATCAGCGTGAACAGTCACAAATGCTGAGCGCTATATTCGTTCGCATCATAATACGATGCGTATTTTTGTGTAACTAATTGATTAATGACCGCAATATTTTTATTTTAAAGTTTATTACCACAACTATTTACCGTTACTATTCAATATTTAATCTAAAATAATAGAATATATTACAATAACATAATTTTTATTTGACTATTTAACACTAGTGGGAACAAAATCCACGACATGATATCCTCAACCACATTACAAGGTTGCAATATATTAATAAGAAATGTCTCACAGCGCACTGCGTAAGCCCGCGGCTCCATTCATCTCTGCAACGGATTCCCCGCGCGCAACTAAACTGGGATCTGCAATGTTATTGATATTAATGATTGCTTCCACTCTTCCGTACGCAATGATTAATGATTCAGCTTCAGCTACAATCATTATCTGCCGCAACTATTAACTAAGCGCCGCATTTATTTACTTCATTTTAATGATGATATACGTATTTAACATTTTATTCCTTGATATCAGAAGTTTATATTGCATAATTCACTTTTTTTTCCAATAAAGCGATTGAAAGCTTGTAAGTTTCTACGGCAGCTCACTTATCAGACAAAACGCAGAATACTTTTACTTCAACTCTTTCTTCTGTGAAGTCGTGGTATTTCACCAGTCAAGGTGGGCCCATTAGTGCTAGATATTTTAATTCTGGGTAGAGCCACTGTTAAACATAAACCATATATTGGCTTTAATGTTTAACCTTGTGTACAGAGTGGTCCGCGAGGTAAATGCGTGGGAGGCGGCCGCAGCTACAACTTCGAGGCGGCGTGGGACTCCGTGTTGTCGGAGTGCGATCCCTTCATATCCAGGTATGATCATTTATTTTTGGAAGAAGGCTTATACATAAGTGGTGCATTTGGTGTAATCACCATAACTATTACCAGCAACTAGTGTTGAGTTTCAGTATGCAGTATAAATAAGGGACAAAGAAAGGCAGAAACGAAGATATGGAAAGGATAAATTACGCCGATGATATTTTGTGAGGTTCTGCTACACACTGTTGTCACTGTACAAGTTATAATACTGAATTGGAACTAATAATAATTCTCAACAGTGGTAGAGCCCGCAACAACAACATCTGATACATACTTAAAGTGAGATTCCCCTTCAGCTTGTGCGAGGAGGAGTACTGCGCGGCCAAGAGGCTGTACAACGCGTTCAACATCCGTAGCAACAACGTGGGCGCCGCCGTCACCGCGGCCTCCCTGTCGCCCGTCACTGAAGTTGTGCAGAGGGCGTACGGCTCACTCATCAACGTAAGTATACAATTACCAGTCATAAGATACGCGAGGAAAAGACATAAGGATCTGAAATATGTATAACGCCGTCTTTTGTTTTCTATTTTTAAATTGGTTCTTTTTTATTTAATGTCTTTACCGGTCAGTTCCACCTCTTTGGTAGACATGGTAGGTATTCAACATACTCGACTACCAAAGAGGTCGAATCGCAACTAATAAGAAACGGAAGGAGGTAAGGTTTCTTTAAAGGAAATGCCTGCGGATAAATTATGTACGACTTACACCAACTAAAAACTTAAGCACCCGAGGACGGGACTAATACCCTGTAAGCCAGGCAGCACCATCGATTTTGAGAATAAAGTCCAACCGTGCAATTTCTTGTCTATCTCTTTTAGCTCCTGAACGCAATCGCCAACAACGGCAACGTGATCGGAGCCGCCGCCACCGCCAAGGTCGAGCTCATCCGAGCAATCTCCTAAAAAACCTAAACAGGAACTTTAGACCTTCATTCAGTAGAGCTGTATCGTCTAAGGGTGAAGTCACACTACTCACATGTTCGGACGTCCACTGTATCACATGTCCATCCGTTCATACAGCCCTCGGATATAATTATAGTATCTGTAATATAATATACACATATACAATCACATCATAGTATAAACTCAATATTGTATATATTTTTATATGTTGTATATAGCAAGTTTATTTTAATAGTCTATATTTTTATTTATGTAAATATACATTTTATTACAAACACAACGACTTGGCTTTTTATTACGGATTTGATTTTTTTTCTTTAATAACGATTTTCAATAAAGATGTGTCCTCTCACTTTGTATTAATTGTTTTATTTGTGTCTTTATTAAAATGGTTAATTATTAACTCCATTTCATTATAAGAATTGAATGTAAATGAAAGTTAAAAATATGCATTATTTATATACATTCATTTTCGTTGTTTTATCTAACAAATCTTCTCGTCTTAAACTCTTAAATTCACTTACGTTTATTTTATGAAGAAAATGCGAGCGATGCGCCAAATGACAATCCGTAATCTCTGCCTACCCTGGAGGGGTGGCGGGCTTAAGCGATTATTTATTTATATTTAAATACCGGATAGCTGATGGGATGAAACCGGTAGTCCACTGGATGAGAGCGGGCCTTTGTGGCGATCAATGGGAGAGACCGGAAGTAGTAGACGAATATCGTCTGGGACGACGACCTCAACCGTGTACACCACCCCTTAAATTTTCATCGAAATATGAGAAAAGTAAAACTTTTTCAAGTAACATTAGACCCGTTTTATATAGTTAACATAATGTACACTCGTGTTTATTTATCGCGGGCCGCACTGGCTCCGAACTTTACAAGGTGTTAAATCATGTAAGCTTAATATTCAGACTCCTAGGCGCGTCGTAAGCAACCCTTTAATTTTGTTAGGGCTTCATCCCGGCCGTATACATCACAGCAGCAGTTCACAGAATTTACGAGCCGACAAAATTACATTTTCTGAATGAAAACACACGAGAAATTTTTAGCAGAAATATTGCGAACATCTTAACTAGTGATTCTGACGTAATTTTCTTTTTATCTTTCTCAAAAAATAAATGTGTATTTTCCTAAAACATTTATTCGACTATGGTGAATATTTATAAAATTGTTCATCGTGCCCCTATGAAGAGTTTTGGTCCAAGAAGAAGGGTTTTTTTTAATCTGTTTTCGTCTGACCAGCGAGGTGCCGGAGACCTAATTCCAGTACTCTTACTCTTCCCCATCCTTTTCTAAAAAGGAAAGGTAGGGAATAGGAACAGGATTTAACGAAAGAGGGGATGGATAGATCCTTTTTCCTGCTCACCATTGGCTCATTGGCATGTTGCAGATGCCTTTGGGCGCCGGTCACTTAATATGGTGAAATGCTTGCTCGTTTAATTTAAGAAAAACACATAATTGAATTGAATTTCAAAACAATACGTTTTACTTCCAGCATCTTCCCAGCCTGAACTAATCAAAACTCTTAATGCCCTAATCCATTGAACAAATTAAATCTCGGTGCAATCCCGCCTGCAAGATGGATCGCAATCTAGATGGATAAGAAACTTTCTCGTTCTTTCTCGAACGTAAAGCGCTTGCGTTGGAAATGCGATTTGTAGCGTCTTATAAATTACCTTTGTTCTGATGTGATTTCTATTACATTAGTATTCAAATTAAAAAAAACTCTTGAAAGACTAAACGACTGTATTATTGTATACCGGCATCCAGTATTGTGATTTTGGGGGGCATTTGGAGAGACCTTTCTGAAGGTAGATTTAGGCAAGGTAAAAAGTAAAGATAACTTAAATCAGAACAAGGTAGGTAGCGTAATATAAGCTTAGAATAATAATAATTACACACAACATTAAAATTAAGATAGAATTCTGGTGATTTTGTTGGGGGGAGGGGGGAACTTCAGCCCCATAGCCCACTTAAATTCAAATATTTTGTGTGCCTATTCCTAACGCTTGTACACAGCTTTACCAAATAATGTTAATTAATCAATCTACTTATTATGTATGTATTTAATTACACAATTAATTTACTGGCACGTGAAACAGTCAAACCATTAGTAGAAATATTGACACACTATCAACACTGATTTCGCACAATATAATAATTATCATTATTCTAATTAAACGCAGTGAAGCGTGTCATTCACTTTTCTCATTATTTGAAATTAAGCCAATTCAACGCGTAATTAATCGCCTAATTATATTTAGGTAGTTTACTATTAACTAGATATTTAATTATCATTAAAGTGTCTGCGGATAATACACGGCTGTCCTTTAATTAACTAACGAGAAACGCAAGGAATTATTTCCATTTAGCTTTGATTTAATTTTTTTTATTTCATATAATGTTAATTTTGCTTTGAAAGGATGAATGAAGAGAGAGTATCGAAACAAATTTATGCTGCAAAAATGAGTGGCAGTGTTGGTAGGAGACGGACAGAGGCGACAAGGAGTACCCATAACTGACAAGCATGCATGCGTAATGTATATGAATGTAGACGAAGTGAGAGGCGTGCCAGGATCGCGCCAAATAGAAATCGAATTTTCGATTGAAAACCAGAGCAGGTATAGGTTTGGTTATACATTAGCGGGGTTCCTTTCGCCACGTGTTTTTATATTGTTACTAGTTCATCAGTTTTGTTATTTTTGTGACAATTCGTGGTTTATCTATTAAGTTAAAGTTACAATTACAATTAAAACGAATGAAGAGCGTCCAGTTTCCTTAAACTATTGCGAACTTCGTAGAAATGTTACGTAGTAGTTTAATAAGGATCTCTAAGTAAATTCTTCGGCGTCTAACTACTGCCAGTAATCCGATTAGAGCCCAGCGGAGCGCGTGATTTAATAACGAGCTTTGGATTGAACAAGATTGAACTATACACTATACTACATATATGTACACTCTATTATTTATATAAAGCGGGGATTAAACATTAATATCTAACATACCTACAACCAAAACTATTGGGCCTGTGAGCGTGAGAATTTTTATAAATTCCAGACCTAAGATTTTGATAAGAATGAAAAAATATTGTATGAATAATCGAGAGTTCTTAAGAGTAACTTTTGTGTATAAATACCTTTATTACGCCTATCGTAGAAACGGCTTCAACGATTTAAATCAAATGTTGTCTTTAGATGGGGTTTTTGTTTTAAAATAATCTATATAATGAGTCTTTCCCGTTAAAACGAGAATTTTTTCAAAACAAATTAAAACAATTTTTAGTGCGCCATCTTTTGGGAATAATTGATTTATTACCCATTGCCAATAATAAAAAAAAATACTATTACCTAAAATTTGTGTATTATTGTAAACCCATCCCCTTGAGGTCTAACGTAGAGGATGAATACCGAAGACAACTAGTATTTAAATAAAAACTCCGAGAAATCAACCAAGATTTTTAATCAACTCCTTCAAGTATCTGATGTCCTTCTTATCGTGAATTTCTTCTTCCTCGTTGTCGATGGGCGGAGACGTGCGGGACACGACTCGACGTCCAGGTAGCTCCATGATGAAGGATCTCACCTGCATCACAAGATTTAGTACCAAAAACTTTATCCTTATCGTGCGTCTTTGATGCACGTCCTCTGCGCGTTTGTGGCGATACAAAGTCACAACGTCGTCGACGGTCTTGCGTGGTTCGCGCGCACAAAAACTTCGTGTGAATGAGCCCTTATAGTTAATTAAATAAAACCGACATGATATTACCGGGAAACAATACGAATCTAACGACACATCGCTCATCAAAATCGGTCAAGCTGTTAAGGCTACTGGAGTTCACAATGGAACATACATACACGCAATCATAAATACATACACATAGCGCTCAATCGCGCCAAATGAAAATTTATCATCTCTGCCTACCTTACTCTGGGTTACGAGTGTGAGCGCTAGCAATTTGTAAGGTTTTCAGTTAATAATCTAAGTCGATACATAATCTACTATTGCGCTGTGGTGCTTCATAGTAAATAAAATATTTTCGTTATACCTTCTGATTGACAGCCCTGAAGTTTTGCAATAGCTTCAAGGCGGATCTCTTCTCAGTCGGATGAGATATTTGATAAAGGCGTACTGCTCGGTGAAACTGCGAGTTAAAAATTGATATCCTACGTAAAACTTCGTTTATTGACGGCTACCACGTATTGGAATGAAACGAAATTGACGAATTCTATCGCGCTTATTATATGTTTTTGTTCATGACGTGTCGAGTACTTCACTCGTGTCAATATCAGGATATCTACACCAGAGGTGGGTAGCGAACCACTGTCCGTATCTGGACCACAGATATATCAACAAATTAATTTTAAAAAAATGTTCATACAACTAGCACTATTTTCATACGTTTGAAAGCCCCTTACTTTCCTCTGAACCTCAATAAAAAAATCAACACTATCCGGACCTCGATAATTTTTAAGTGTATCTGGACTTCACTTAACACTACTTGCCGAGCCCTGAAGTTATTTTAGTTTGCAGAAAAAACTATTCTAATTAGAAAGAATTTTAGCTATAAATACAGAAATAAAAACCGCTAATAATTAAACCCAGTTACGGGCACGTGATTAATTTTCTTTAGCGATTGAATTAATTAATTTAATAGCAAGATATATAGATTCAATGCAAGTACGTATGTAAAAATTGAATACATTTTCACAACCCGTTTTACGCTCGCGACGTGCACGATTGTTTGCGGCTTCCATAGCTTTGGCGAGCATCGCCCGCGCGCTTTGCGTTCGAATGGAAGGAAAACTCCACCACCACAACCGCGTCGGCCGTTTAACCGCACAGAACTCAGGTCTCGTAAGCTTAGAAATAAAAACGAGAGCTACTGCGGCGGGCGCGGATGAAAATCGCTTACTCTTTCCAACAAACACCAAGTGTCTCTGTACTGCTGCAAGAAGACCAGTGGAGTGAGTATGGAGGCGTAGAGTGCCGCCTCTCTGTCCAGAAGATCTTCTCCCTCCGACATACCGTGCACGGTCGCACGGTACTTGTGCAAGAAGGCAGTATTCGCATGGTCCTTGTCAAAACTGAAGAGAAGAAAAAGTATTTTATAGTATCGTCATACATAAGACAAAAATATAACATTTACACGATTTAAAGGGTAATGTAACTAAGATTGTAAAAGGTGCGGTTGCGGTGGTTTGGGTGAATGAAAAATATGAGTAAAAAAGAGTGAGAAGACACACTTATGATCCAAAATTAAATGACAGAATTGTAAAAAATCCTAGACGAAAGGCGAAAGCGAAAGGCGGTAGGGTTCCGAAGAGCATGTATACCTAGATGTACGAATGATCGTGATAAGTGGAAGTTCGTAAACTCTAACTACGGTTTTGACATTTCTTGTCCGGAAAAAATACTTACTATGGTAGTATTGCGTATACGCGCCTCACTATATCTCTGGAGGTGGACTTGACTCGACTGCACGTCTCTCCCATGTCATCTTGTCGCTTACCCAGCCTATGTGACCCTCTGTCGCCAGCTTCTGAAGGGTCACGTTCCTCTAGCACCAGCCCCAAGGCATTCGACGTCTTCTACGGTAATAATTTACCTTATACATATCAAATTCGACTTTTTACAAATCTATTTGGACCTTTCCATATAAAATTTAATGTGAAGTGCAATGAAGAAGAATATGTCAAATAATGTATGCGTTTTCTAACCACATATCACCACAATTATAAGAATGTAGCTTTTTAAGATTTCTAAGCGGTGAATCAAACAAACATGAATTATTTTCCAATTGAGCTCCCTTTTAGGTTACAATATCCTTTAGTTACGTCGGATAATTTAATGTAAGTAACTAATACAAAAGCCACTTTCGTGAATACGTTTAGTCTGAAATCCAAAGTGTCCCATACTTACCAAATAAACTAAACAAAACAATAAAAGACACGATCGTAGCCCCATCGCAGAAATTTTATTTTACTCATGATATTAACAACACAATTTAAACATTTACCCTGACACCAAATTATCTATAAAATTCTTACAAAATTACAAAAACGACATATCTGAAAGAAGCTTATGGCCTTGTCAATTTGACAGCTGCTTAACATGCAAAAGGCTAAAATAGAAGTCGAAACCTAAATTTTATTTTTTATCTGCCCTACAATTTATGAAGCATTATCAAAGTTACCTGTGTAGTAAGTGGAGCTGAGAAGTGGGGTCACAACCTTTTTTAACTTATTTCAACGGATCTGGGTTCTTGCCCTTTTAAGACTGTCATTTGCAATGAAGCCATTACCGTCGTTTTAGTGTTGCCAAGAAACTTGACTATCCCCAAAATGGGGAAGTTCACATTTCTAGTCAAGGGAATTAGTACAAGATACGGCGTACGAAATTTATACCCTCATCTGTTATTTGTTCCGGACCTACTTAGATAATATGTAAATTGATATGAGATGAAGGTATAAATTCCTTGTTTCCGAACTTAGATCAAATTGCAATTAGGTTTACAAGGCTTAGGGATGAATTCTAATGATCGCAATATTCGAATGTCCTGTGTCTTGCCAAACGGACACGCGCGACGATGATCGAATAAAAATAAGAAACTATTGAATTTAAGGAGGATTGATCAGAATGCTAAGAATGTCTGTAGTGGAATGGCGAAACTGAAACCCGTTATTATATTAAAAATAAGTTTATATATACAAAAAACACTGAAATAACATCAGACCACCGTGTACACAAGAGTCAAAAGAGGTGTCAATCCTGTTAGACCAACTGCATTACTCTTAGCTTCAACGTCATTTTCTTCCTGGACGTCTCCAATTTGCTGAGCTTGATCTAGCACAGGTGAGCTGGGGTACTCTGTCTCCAGACTTGGCAGATCTGGCTGGTCTTGGTCTTCTGGTTGCTCCTGCAAAATTACTTTAATTATTAAAATACCAAACTATTGACATCACCGTGGTTCCACTTATCTTAAGACTGTAATCACACTATTGTACGATGGCCGATAAACATACGTCATCGTAAAATAATGTGAAACTACTAAATCGTTTCGATTTCGAAATGCCAAATCTAAAATAATCATTTCTCATCCGTCTTTGACAGACCATTACTTGTTAAGAAACAAAACAAAGGAGAGTATTTCATGAAAAGAGAATTTAGGTTACAACTATATGCAGCTTTGTCACGACTATCACAAACAAACAAAAAAGTAGGATTTATTGGTTCGAATACATGGGCTCAAATACAAAACAATAAATTTTGGTAACTCACAAATATTTCTGTATCAAAATTTCCCATTATATCCGAACCTAACCTCAAACTTAACTTATCGCATAGGGTACATTTAATGTCCAATGAATTTACTAATAAACAAGGATCCCTATATCTAAACTTATCGTCTAATGTCAAAACTTAATTTTAAGAGAGATTCAAATGTGTCCTTACCATTTCTTCCCCGCTGGATCGTGGCAGTTTTGCTAAAATATCACGCCTCTCATTAGGCGGCGATTCCTTGGGCTGTAAGGAATATATTGATTCATTGACCTTCTTTTTATAGGAGAAATGATGACGAGCAAGTATCAACTAAATCAATCGAACACACAGCATGTTTTTATAGAAGAAAGTGGCAAACGAGCAAGCAGGTCACCTGATGTTAGGTAACAGCTACCCATAAGCATCTGTATCAAGCAAATGAGTTGCACATACAATCGACAGAGTAGGGTATAGAAAGCAAAAACATTTTCTTTTCCCATTATAAGGGAGTGCCTTTCCCTGTCCAATCCTTTTCCCCTTCTCAGTCTAAGTCTAGAGAGGATGGGAAGTGGCGGAGGTTTTACATCGGGCCTCCGGCACTCATCAGCTGAAAGGCAGAATCATAAAATACTTCTACTTCACACCTGTCTCTGTGAGCTCGTGGTATTACACCGGTAGATCCACCCAGACGTGCGGTAAGCGACTTAAAGTCTTCCACTGCACATCTCACATCTTTAACTAATCCAATGTAGATGGACTTAGCAACCGCACACAGCAATATATCATAAGGCGTAAGGCTTGTTTGGATTCTAAGTATATAAATATTTAATGTGATTTTTTACTATATGTAATAAAATCCCAATTTTACGAATTTGATGTATCTAGGTGCTACTTATTGTTAACACGTCTTTTAGAAATAAACAATAACAACTCTTATAAGGTAGATTTGGAAGAACGCAATGATGTGTATGTGTATGGTGTGTATATGGTTGAAATTGTATTATGGGTAAAGAAGAACCGTTTCCAAGTTCGTTGCAAAATATAATGACGTAGAGTGTATTATGTACCAAATGTATGTTGTATGTAAAATTATGTGTACACATAAATAATATACAAGACATCACACTTGTGTTCCTTCTTTGTGAATCCCCATGCGATAAGTTAAGCAGTTTGATCAATCCCTGATGTCCTCATGGTTCCTATAATACCGACAAAGTTTTTATTAGGAGATATCCAGCAGTAGACATCTAATGGTAGGCGTATTTCTGTTCACGGCTATTTGATATTTAACTTTTCTTGGCCATTTTCATCCACTACATAGTTTTAAATTTCAAGCGAAAACATATCTGTGCCTATGCTATACTATGCTATGCTATACTATGCTATGCTATACTATGCTATACTATGCTATACTATGCTATGCTATACCATGCTATACTATGCTATGCTATACTATGCTATACTATGCTATACTATGCTATGCTATACTATCCTATACTATGCTATACTATGCTATGCTATACTATGCTATACTATGTTATGCTATACTATGCTATACTATGCTATACTATGCTATGCTATACTATGCTATGCTATACTATGCTAAACTATACTATGCTATACTATGCTATGCTATACTATGCTATACTATGCTATGCTATACTATACTATGCTAAGCTATACTACAGACTGATGTTTTCATTTCCTTGACCTTTTGCAATTAACAACTCTCTTCCTTGCCTCTATAGACTACTTTAGTTATATTTGTTCTATCAACTCAAATAATGTTATTCACCGTGATGGGTTCTTCGGTCTGCTTCTGGAACATATTGAGCGGCGTCACATTCTGAATGAACTCCTCCATGATGAACCGCGCGCGAGCTACCACAGGCTCGAGCACGCGCAGGTGTTTCGCAATGTCCGTTGGTTTTGTTGACATAAGGTATTTGTTGACCTGTAAAATATTTACTGATATCACCATATTGGCAATAGTCTCGAAAAATGAAAAAAGACGAATAAAAAGTCTGTTTCTCCATGGTCCTATTTTTTGGTGATAGAGCTACGTAGCAACTGTGGATTTTGCAAGAATGAGCCGTCTTCACCGGATATGTATCATGACCCCAAAGACGCGTGAGGGAAACGTACTTTATGCTTTTGCGCTTCATCTGGTCAGTGAGGTTTCCCGTACCCATGAGATTCTCTTCTTCTGTTTTGTTTACAACCCTCCTCTGACAAAATAGCCTGATGATGCTGATTATAGTGGATACCTATTAATAGCGATGATCACACAAAATAATTTTGGTCGCTTGCTTATTTGCATCCTATTACAATAAAAATTGTTTACTGGTTTACCTTAAGAAGAGGACACCATCCGTTATTCCTCGTCGTGCTGGTATCGGTCACCAACATCCACACAATCGCCAGGATCCTCGGAAAGGTGATGTGGGGTTCTCCCATCATCATCATTGGCGTCTTTACCAGCGATTCAAGATCGGGTTCCGAATCCAACATTGATGTCTCCACTAATAATTTTGTACGTACGAGCACTTGAATCAATTCAGGTACCAATACACCATCGTCGCCTTCTAGATTTCTAAAAAATAATAAATTTATTCCTATTGTATTTCAAGACTTCAATACAAGAATAGTTCGTACAAGAGACGGAGTGGAATATGGGATACCTTAAGAAGAAGAACCGGTCTGGTTGGAATATAAGACTACGACAACCTCAAGAATACAGATCCCTCTACGTTTCGTATGTCTGATGAAATGCATCAGGCCTCATCCCAATCCTATTCCGTTTTCCTCTCCTTTTTCTAACCCACTTCCCGTCTCTTTTCTAGAAAAAGGCAGCAACGCATTTATCTCTTGATAGCTACAGATGTTGATGGAGGGCAGTCATCAAAATAGCCAGCTTATTCGTTTGCTTCCTTCATATAAAAAATATTAATGTTATGCGACAGAGGTTTCAATTCCCTTCTCATCACGAAAAAACTGTATTTATAGATTACTCAATTTCCTTAATTAATTTAATGAAGATATTAGGAGTCGCTGACGATCATACATGGAATATAGAAGAAGAAGCGAGAGAGGTGTATCAGGACAGTGCCAAGTGTAAATCCGTAATCTCTGCCCACCTCTCATGTTTCATGACTCTACATTTATTTTCACTTACTTTAGCAGTTCCAACATCAACTTGCCCACCTTCCCCGACGACGGTCTTGGATAGTTGATACATTCGGTGGTGATAATCCTCGCCGGCGCGGAGGGCTCGGTCTCGTACGCGGCCACCAGCTCGCGCTGCCGCGAGTCCTCAGCTGACAGCCAGTCCAGCGTCAGCGCTGACCGGTACGCTTGTATCCCGGATATTGTCATCCGGGACACGTTACCCGGTGCATAGTAGTAATCTTCAACTTGGGCCTGAACAGAGCATAGAGGAATGAATATTATATAGAGGGATTCTTAAGTTTTCTCTGTTGACTGACTGACTTTGAGAACAAACAATAGACGGCTTTGTCAGATTATAATATGATTTCTCGAGGAACCCTATTCATACTCTATCAAGAAAAGACGCACGGTCTTCCTTCATTAAGGGATGGCACTCCTGACATCTCCAACGCCTAGTGTTGTGGTTAATCAAAGTCGGCGCCAAAAAGTTCAGATATGCTGCTTTCTCTCTCTTTTTCAGGTACAACAGAGATATAATGACTTTTGCTATAACTCGATTATAATCCTAAACCTAATTAGCCTTCTTTGACTAGGATAATAATATTATTATATAATAATTTATCAGATTAAGTGTCTACTTTTTTTAAAAGGTAGACATTCGAAGCAGTAACTCAAATATTTTCCAGAGCAATAAAATTTTGCAAAAAATGTAAAATAATTCACCGTCCGCCTTGACTTGCGATGTAGTAATTTAGCCGCATCAAAACGTCTCAAGTCGTCGACGACTAAATTCTTTCGGGTCGCGGTCCACTGGTCTTGAGAAGAGGCGCTATTCGCATTCTAGAAGTAAATATAAACAGATCAAGATACTTCTGACTACAGAGATTTTGAGAGTTGAATGAGATGATGATGAAAGTGATAAACTAATGGTGAAGGGACTAGTAATAAGATTGAATAGAACATAATAAAACAGACAACTGCGAATTACGTACATAAGAGTACATAAAACATCATCTCCCTGCCCTTCCCACTTATGTAGGGTCGTTACAGTATGAACGCAGTCCTACATAGGTTAGTCGGGCGGCCTGCGCCAACCCTCCACGCGAATAAAAACTGTATGTACAAAATGTATTCAAAATTAAATCGTTTAATGTTTATTATATAACAAAGTTACATAAATAAATGGTAAACGCAAAAGTAGAACGATATGGGCCGCTTGAAATTCGAATTATATTACGTTTATTAAAAACTTTTTCAATTCTACCCGCCTCGTGAGAGAAGCGAGAACTCAAATGAGTTTTTGATATTTTATATTGAAATTGAAACGAAATAATGATAATAAGAAAAGCCAATACGCTTTCACGGCCTTCGCCACGGGGTGGGTTGGTATCCACTTTCTACTTTCACACATATATACGAGATATATTCCTCTGTAATACGTATGTATATTATTACATATATTTGTATTACCCCTAAGTATGTCTCTGTTACGTTCGTCTGTTCGAGGGTCACTTCCGAAGCCACTCACATTTTACATAACAGAGAAAAGAAACCAGTCAAGTAAGACCTGCCAACTGAGCCTAGTTGTAACTAAATGCGTGAAACGTCCAAAATATAACGACAGCTGTCAAGTAAGGAGGAAGAAAATTGCCATATGCGAGCTATTCTTGTGTGCGCTGCAAAAACCGTTAGAGCTACACGTATATAATGTACAATGGAAATGTTTACTATAAAAACCTGCGACAGCATATATCTTTTATGTGTAAGCCATTATCTCCATAATAGTGAACCATCTATTTGTTATGGGGCGGAACGAAGTTTGACGGGCCAGCTAGTTAAGATATAAAAATGTGGTCACTGTCACCTAGACTAGTTTATAGTAAATAGGTATAGAGAGAAAAGCTGTGTACCAGATCCTTTATGGATGACTTTGTAAATATTATGAATTGCAAATTCTAATCTTCCCACTGTTATTTTATCAAAATCATTTTAAGCCGAGATCTGGTAACATTTCACAAAGTTTTGAGGTTCCATTAAATAAATTCCCATCGTAAAAATGTTAAATGGCCAACCCCAAAACAAGGTGTAAGCGGCGTAGGACTTTATTACAGGGGAATATTTCAAAACAACTTGTTTCCGCGAGACTCGGCTCTCGAGCAATTTTCTTAAATTTAATTAAGCCGAAGTAAATTTGATATTAAGACGTTAAACATTAATCTTGTTAAAGTTTTGCTTTGGTTCCTTTTTTATGTAGAGCGCGGAAAAAGAGCAAGCAACCTTATGTTATATGACCATGGTAATTCCATAATCATCTAGAGCAGAAATTCTACTAACGCCCGAATTTTGAGTGGGCCCTAAAGCCAACAACCGGAATAACTTAGTATTGACCTAACCAGTATATCCAGTATATTATTGACGGCCCGACGGCAGTGTTGTATGGCTCATGGCTACATCTATCCATTTTTGTGTCAGTCATGAAGCGGTGCCAAGATTGGAAATTTCTGGTCAATGGATCGAAGTCGAGGCTTTTGTTCACAAAAGTCTAGGGAAGAATATGAAAAGAGTAGAGGTCTGGCGAGGATTGGAAGAGGGCGGAACCTACCGCACCTCGCTCATCAGACAAAACGCGGAAAAATGTATTTGTCGCGGTCGGATTGTAACATTGCCAGTTTAATTTCTCTAGCCGTATTATAAACTGACTGCAAATTGTCAACTGAACGAATCATTCACAATTTGTTTTCTCTAAAGTTTTTTAACTATCGAATTAAATAACGAAATGATATTTAGCTTGCATTATTATGTTAAAGTTTAAATTAGAATGAAAGATAATTATAGGTTAGGTTGGACATCATATGAGAATAATATCTTAAAAATCTATTTATTAAAGAAATAAATAAATTAGTTGCATTTGACATGACGATTCAAATTGTTCAGTTCACAATTTGCCGGCTCTTAACAAAAAAGGTTGTTCATTCAGTTGTATATTTCAGAAACAGCGAAAGGATGTTTTAAATGTTTCAAGACTTAAAGAAAATTATAAGCCCCACAAAAAGTAGGCTCGCTGACAATTTTATGAAGCTAAAAACTAAACTGTCCCTGACTAAGGGGTAACTTTTAATACTTTACCGAGTTTTATTGCAAGATGGCGACGTCGGTTTTGTGTTTTCATTTTTTTTAAATAATTTTACTGAGAAATGTAAGTCACTTTTGTTAAGCTTGAAAGTTACAGTTAATTAAAAAGAATAATCAAGATATTTCCGCATTTTGTAGGCAAAAAATTAAATAAAATGGCCGCTTGATGAAGGTCGCTTCACTATTTATGGACGCATTTTACCAATTACTGTTTAATTAGATAATTTTCAACAAAAATTTCAATTTTTTTAAAACAATAATTCTCTAACGAATTTTACCGAAAAGCCATAGAACCGCGCTATCTTTACTCGTACGTCGATCATAACCAGCGAGTTCCGAATAAAACCGTCGCTCTTTTAAACCGCTGTATAGGGGGGTCGTACGTCGTTAGGTCCGTTAGAGTAACAATAACCGATGAGCACGTAACTTCTTTACATAGTATAAAACGAAGTCGCTTCCGCTGTCTGTTCCCTTAGATCTTTTAAACTACTCAACGGATTTTAATGCAGTTTCCATAGACAGAGTGACTCAAAAGGAAGGTAATAAATATGTATATAATACATGGTATTAAAGTACAGAAAAGCCGATAATTACAAAGATTTGTAATATCATGTAGTAGAAAAACATATTTTTGTGCGCTTCCATTGCAAACGCTGGCTAAACCTTAACAAAATTTAACATCTTAAAAAAGATATATTGAAGCGAGAGGGGTGTGCCAAGACCACGCCAAAGAAACATCTAGTAAAGTAGAGGGTTTGGTTGATATTACCTCTGGATTCTGAGTGCTTGATTTTCTTGTACAATGGATGACAGATGTGGCGAAACAATAATGATATGATATTTGCCTATCACTAAATATCGTGAAATACTCAATACGTACCACCGCACACAGCGTGAGGACAAGGAGAATTATTAAAATCATTGTAAAAACTAACAATTTAACAAATCAATAAAAAACATTCTGACATTTATGGCACTATCATATATGTCAAAACTTGAAAGAAATTTACCATACCAAACCAATTTGTCTATTTTAGCAGTAAAAATTAAGACAACATTGATAGAATTGCCATTTAATTTAACTTACAAAATTAATGAAACTTAAAAGAATACACTTAAGTTTTTTATAGTAAACAAGAACTCGGATCGGAAACGCGAAACGCAGAGCGAAGGCGGAATAAAAAAAAACAAGATTATTTAATACTAGCTCTACCCCGCGGTTTCACCCGCCCTGTAATTTTGCTTAAACGAAATTATATTACCTACTTTATACTACATTAGGCTCATCATTCTCTTTACTTGAAATTTATTTGACATTTAAGAACCGTACACCACTGAACATCAGTGTTTGTACCAGAGACTACGTTATCCATAGTTTTTATTTTTTCTCTAAATTTTGTAGTAATCATTTTTTTTCTTGTCGTATGGATTTTGGAACAAAATAAAAATACCGATTGTCGTACAATAATGATTTATTGATACCATTATTCATACAAAATCAACACTTATTCTAAATAGGACCTTGGTTCAACTAAAATAATGATATATACCATACTATTTGAACCAGTGGCGGATCCAAGATTGTGATTCGGGGTGGGGAGGGGTTACAAAATTAAAAATTACACATTTTTTTAATTTGTCACGGAAAAATTCCTGATTCCTCCTTCCCCCAGGATCCGCAAATGATTTGAACTCCAATAATTCCTTACGAGATATGAACACACAATGTAAGCACCAAAATGAGATATGCGTCAACAATTGTAATAAACAGTTGTTTTGTTTTGCATTATAAGGTAGTATCAAAAATATACACACAGAGAATAAACTCCAATTACAGGCAATTTTACCTTTGATTACATTTTTTTTTTTTTTTTTTTGTGAAATGATTTTGATAAATAACCCAAAATATCAATATTTCCTATCCTTAGTAATGTTAAACTAACACATTAAACACGCGTCCGGGGATATACTAAATCCAAAATAAGGATAAAAATATATACAAAAATATTTACACGATATTTTGAGAACACATTAAAAATAATGATAAAATAAAATATATAAGTAGTACATTAATAAATATCAAACTGCATTTATATACATTCATCAATAAATCCCATTATAAAAGTCCAAAATTATATCGTTCAAACATATTCAACAAGTTTTTAATGGATAAACAAAACCCATAGTGTAAATAACATACATTTAGAGCTGCCTCACTAGGTTAGTGAAACCAAACCTAGCTACCAACGTCCGAACGTCGCCATGTAAAGTAGGCATAGGCTCGTCAGTCAGTTTAAGTCAATATACAACTCTGGCAGTCGGCTGAGTGAGGCAAGCTGCATTGCTTAATGGCAATGTCACCAGGATGCCAAGGGAGTCGTAGCTCGTGGCCACGCTTCCAAATCGAAGTTTCAGTCGGTCATTTCTATATTAACTGTATGGATATGACGGCGATGTCGCCATTGCGACCGTGAGCCTGAGCTCTTGTAGCTACTACACAAAACACTTACAGTTTTGACAATGACTTCTAAATTATTCAATATAAATAATACAGTCATTTTTATAATTACAATTTAAACCACATCAAAAATATTCAAGCACTCATATAACTGCAATCACTCCTTATTAAATTATTAGGGCTTCAGATGAGGTTCAACAGTCATTGCTTTAAATTCTATAATCTAGTATATTTTCTATAATCTCCGTCGTATGTATATAATTTACATTCCGTTGTAGGCGGGGCCGCCGCCACCTTCCGGCACCACCCAATTGATGTTCTGCGAGGGGTCCTTAATATCGCAAGTCTTACCTGTTCATTTATAATTACAAAATTAATAATATAATTAATAAATTCAGTTCGAATTTGTTTATTAAATTTACGAATCTTAAGTAAAAACCTATATTCTTCCCTGAGATTAATTTTAAAATGCGACCCCTTGAGGTATACAAAATAAATGAGTCTACTTACAATGAATGCAATTTTGTGCGTTGATCTGTAGCCGCTGCCCATCACCAGTCTCCAGTGGTACAAATTCATAAACACCTGCACGTAAAAATTATCCCCTATAGAGTGATAGAGGAAGGTCTAACAGAGGTTAGTAATAACATTTTAAACAGTGAATTCTATTTCATTTTGATCCAATAAAGGACCAGGACAATTTATATATTTATAGAATTTGACGCCAAATAATTTACATTGGCATATTTGATGCAAGTTTTTTATAACACTAACCTGCCGGACAGAATCTTCCTTCAGGACCATCAAACACGGCGAGATTGCTCTTAACGGGGACCGTGTCGTCTTTCAACGTTAAATGAGGAGGCTGGTCCGCTTCGTGGTTTGTGCCTAAAATGTAAAAAAATTTGCAAAATATACGACATCGTGGCATCACAAAATTATACAACTTAATGTTATAAAATAACTATCAAATTCAATTCAAACTTAGTTAATCGGTATCTTAAAATGAAAACATAGTTTGCAATGACTACATACCAGTTAAAGCAACAGATGACAGCAGATCAAAGGTGACAACTCCATCAGGTTTAGGGTACTCTATGGGCTGGCACTCTTTGGCAGGCTTCAGTCTTGCATGATCAGCGCCTGGATGAAACACAAATAAGGTGAGATGAATCCCTACTAATACTATAAATGTGAATGTAAGTTTGTTTGTTGCGCTTTCACGCGAAAACTACTCAACCGATCATCATGAAACTTTGTACACATATTCTTGGAGGTATTAGAAGTAACATAGGATACTTTTATGAAAAAAAATAGTACATAGTAAGCGAAGTATGTATGTTCTCTAAAGACCTATAGACTCCGAAACGGCTGGACTGATTGCGATGAAATTTACAGGGATTGTCCAGATTGGCACATTCCTGTGTTTGGTAGCGATCGGATCAACATAATTAGTGGTACCCGGGCGAAGGCGGGGCGGGTCACTAGTATTGAATAAGCTTGCTATTTGTAGTGTTTAACATGTCTATACATATAACAGGTAATTTATTTGCCATTTTAGGGAAAACAACCACACTTAGATTAACTGCATATGATGCTCTCCCGGTAACCGGAGACAGAACAAGTGACATAACATTGTAAGGACGTAAGATTAGGACCCTCAAACAAGGTAGTTACGTCTAACTGACGGTGGTAAAGCTCGCGACAACATCCAAAGCACGAATGGGCCGGCTCAACCGGTGAAATACCACGATTTCACAGAAGACGTGCCTGTTTACCCTACTCTGTCCATTATAGGTAAACAACGCATCTTTAACCCATTTACTTGTTGCCTATGGGTAGCGGTCACACAGAAAAGGGATTCAAGGCAATCTTTCATTCTTTTAGGGTAAGCTTGTGACTTGGTAAGGTATAGAGTTGCCTGTCGGATTTTTAACTAAACTAATAAGTGAGTTACTTACCGCCGTGGCTTAAGGTCCACGGCTCCTTGCCGCGGACTAGCGTAGAGAAAGCAGAGTAAGCAACGCCGCCGTACAGACCTAGCTTGGTGTGGAATGACGGACGACAGTTGCGCACTTGCTGTAATAAAAATAAATTAAAAAAAACATTGAGATTAACAGAACTAATAAAGAATAGTGTACTAAATTAATTCATATTCTGTCTCACCTAAAATTAATTCTTACTGTAAATTACTTTCGCAGTGTAAAAGTCGTTAAAAAATAAAAAATCTTATTTACCTTCAATTCTTTATACACATATGATTCCTTTAGTTTGTCTTCATAAAGCGAGGGGACTACGCCTTTATCGTGCGTCGCCTCTCCTGACAGAATGAGCTCCATCGCAGACTCGGCCGCCAGCATGCCTGTGGTGGAACATCAACTGTTACTACTATTTTACCTCATATGGGGTAAACAGAGGTTTACAAAAATTATGAATAGTAAATACCAATTTATCAAACTAATAATAATAAACAGACGAAACGCAGAATACTTGTACTTCACGCCTGTCTTCTGTGAGGTCGTGGTATTTCACCGGTCGAGCCGGCCAATTCGTGGCCACAGATGTTTTTGTTGCGAGCTCTGCCACTGTTACATGAGCAAGTAATGAACAATTTCCAACATATTACTGACCACTCTTCATAGCGTTGTGCGTGCCCTTAATTCTCGGCACGTTGAGGTACCCCGCCGTATCCCCAGCGAGACAGCCGCCCGGAAACACGGGGACCGGCAGACACTGCCAGCCACCCTCCACCAGCGCACGGGCCCCGTACGCCACACGTGCACCACCTGGAATATAACACATTGACCAGATTATAATCAAAGTTTAGTAGTGTATTCCGAGGACATTCACAAAGGTTTGTGGCTCAAAATATATATACTATATCCATTATAATGAATTTGATATTTGAGATATTTGAATAAACAGAATATGCAGCCAAACCATTTTTTTTACTCTCCAGTAAATACTTTACAGAAAGTATCATAAAAATTTAAACTGAAACTTGGAAAGGAAGCATAAGGGGAAAAAAGAGAATGAAAGAAAGAAGAGGTGTAAGAGAGAAGGATCTCCAGAAGTAAGTCTAGTAAAAGTAAAGAATGATCCAGTAAATACTGTAAGCATCTGTATACAATAAAACAATGATTAACATATCTTTACCTTCAAACATAGGTTTCACATAAGGATGTAGTTTAAATCTCTGGAACTCTCTGAACGGGCTTAGGTAAGGATTGACATAGTCCAGGCCGACAACGAAACCAACTGCCACCAGTGGTGCCTCGCCTTCGGGAACATTCAGGTGGTATATGAAGGAGCCACCGTATGTGTTCTTGTCTAAGGGCCAGCCTATCGTATGCTCTACTAGGCCTGGCTTGTGTTGCTGAAATTGAGTATACAACACTACACAATAAAAAAATGGTTGCAAATAATGTAAATGTATAAAGTAAATGAACATCATGGAAGTAATCATTTATTATTGTCACTACTTTTCTATAAGCTTCCCTACATATAGCTCAAAGAAATAATATTATTTTGTTTACAATTTCGCTTTTCAAGTAGGCCAATATTTAACATACCTCAGGTTTAACTTCCCATAGCTCCTTTAGTCCTATGCCATAAGACTGAGGTTCACTTTTTTCTCTTAAATTAAATTTATTAGAAACCATCTTTGTTAAATGTCCATGACATCCTGAAAGTAAAACATAAATGTTTTCTAATATCTCATTTGATATGAAGTGTCCACATGTTTGTACAAATTTTTTGATACAATTGTTTTTTTGCCCAACTGACAGGAGATTTTTCGACGGTATGTATGTGCATTCCAATGAGATCTCCTTTAGTCTTAATGGTTTGACTGATTTCAAAAAGTGCGCTGTCTTTGTATTCATGCTCTTCCCGGAGTGTCATAACCAAGAAACTTCTACTTACTACTAGTTTCTTGGTTTTTAAACTATGTTCTGAATAAACTATGAAGAACATTCAGGGTTTTCAGTCTTCTCTCATACTATATATTCCTTTAAGGGATTATACAGGACATGTTAATAGGGTAAAAGTTTCTATTCAAAATTCAACAGTGGACATCCCTAAACAATATGTAGGTGTTAGTTACCTTCAGCAAAAATAGTGATTTTGGAATGAAACTCCATGCCCCGTTCGAACATGTCTTTGGGGCTGCCATCTTTAGCTATGCCCACGTCGCCCGTCGCCACTCCCTTCAGGGAACCGTCGTCGCGGTATATGAGATCGGCGCCCGCGCAGCCAGGCCATACCTAAATAACACAATCATTAGTAAGTAGGGTGCTATATGTGGACTAACAAGTGTCATTTATCAGCCCAGCTTCCCGAAGAAAGCCTCCTACAAGATGGACTGATGATCTGGTCATGGTTACAAAAGTCCACTGTCTGAGGACAGTATGGGACTGATCTATGTGGTGCTTCATTACAGTGGCCCTATGTCTAGTAGTGGACTATTGGTTGATATAATTGTATCAATCTTTCTATTCTATTCATAGTTAGATTGTACAGTTACCTCAGCTCCCAATGCCTCAGCTTGTTCAGACAGCCATCGCACCAGGTGACCCAGTCTTACTACATAGTTGCCATGATTGTAATTAGGTAAACCTGGGACATACAAATGTTGGTATAACATAAATTGAGTTCGGAATAGATAGATATAACACAGTGGATATCCAGTTATTGAGTTTATTTGGTTGAAAATTTGATGGGAGATTATTGATCAAGCTTGGTGATAAAACTGAAAGTTTGTGTTTTATACACACCAAGAGTAATTTAGTGCAATGAGTAGTTATCACAACTTCTGTATTGCAAGATCAAAACAGATGAGTTAAAAATATACTACTAAATAAATTCTTATTACTGTTATATAGAAATCCAACTAAAGTTATATACCATACCTGGGAAAACTGGGATTGGGATCCTGCCACTTTTAGTCAGTAAACCGAATTTATCAGAAGTGACTGGAGTGTTGAGAGGTGCACCCTTCTCTTGCCAATCAGGAATAAGTTCATTGAGCGCAATTGGATCTACACACGCTCCTGACAATATGTGGCCACCAATTTCAGCTGCCTTTTCTAATAAAGTTACCCTTACTTCCTGCAACAGGAGACATACTTTAGTAAATTATTAGTATTATGAAAAGCAGAAAAAAACAAATATTTTGAACACAAAATGATCCTCATTAGTTCGAATGAAACAGATTATTTTATGGTAGAAAAGCAAACAAGCAAGTTCACCACCTGATGCTAAGTGACGCATATGCATCCGCAGGAACCAAATCAGTCACAGTCACATTCTTTAATGGCGTTTAATGGCGGAGGGGAGGGGATAGACAGGGAAAAGGATGTTGTTCTCCTATTCATCCCATCCCTGTCCAATCCAAGAGAGGATGGACTTTCCCATCCTCTCATTGGACAGGGAGAGGGAGAAGGACTGAGATTGGACTCCCTGCACCTCACAAATGTAAATATTTCTATTTCATGTCTGTCTTCAGTGTGGTCATGGTATTTCACAGATATGCTCATTTGTGCAACAGATGTTGAGGGCTCTACCACTGGCATATCTGTTGTCATTATAAATAAAGATATCTTTAAAGTTTTTAATTTAACTTTAAAGAATGTAGAAGAAGTATGTGTGTGGCTAAGATATATTCTTACAGCCCCCTTTTCCTCGGCAATCTGTCTCGCTCTGATGGCAGCAGCCATTCCCGCTGGGCCTCCACCAATGATGAGAATATCGGTCTCCTCCGCCACTCGTTCCATATTTATATCTATAATAAAATTTTACATAATATATTATGAAACATATTTTTACTATGATCATAATATATCTATCACTATCTAATCCTATATTATAATAGACCCTGGGGTGCTTAGCAGTAGTGGGGTACTCACCCACAACTAAATAAAAACAGCTAATGCATAGTTTGTGTTTGGACAAGACTTGGACCACTCCAGCCAGCCCAGCTCCCTAAAGAACCCCAAAAATTGTAATGTAAACAAGCCGAGATATTTCACCCTGTACTCAGACACTGCTACACAGTGCAGCATGACATGAGATGCTTCTTTGTTTCTTCCTCTCCATAGACACATAGATAAGACTAATAAAATGGTAGGAATAGAATATTCACTGCATAACAGCAAAAGTAGCAAAGCATAGGCCATAAGTATATAATCCTCATTTAAGTTGGTATTCCAAAGGCTTTAATGTCACTTTTGGAGTGTGGTCTATGTTCGAACTAACACGCAAGAGTTTAAGAGAGCGAGAAAAGCTTGCCAATGTCAGGTTTTGCATAGCTAAATTAGTAAAGTTAAAAAAAATAGCAACTTTAAATTCCCAACCCCAAATTGTCTTACATCTTAAACATGTTTAATTATCAGGCTAGTTCAAAAGTATTGTTTCGATAACTACATTTGGTATAAGCGTATGTATTTATTTTAACTGACCTTGACATATTAACTAAAGAGAAATTCTTATCAGTCAGTAAATTAAAAAAAAACGAATGACAAATGTTTGAACAGTTTAACCTCAAAGATAGGGTACACTGACGTTCACTAATATTAAAAGAGGTTCATAAAGTAACTTTATCTTAAATAATAAGGAATTGATCACTCACCTTTCCATCTTGGATCTTTATCGCGTGGATATACAGTATAATGGGTGGTTATTTTTGGATAAACATCCGAATACAATCTTCTGGCCGCATTTGTTAGCCTCCCCACTGAAAAAAAACAAGTTTTTAGCGAAAAATAAAAATCAAAACATTGGACCAATAAATGAACTTTGAACTTTGAATTTATTATGACATTGCATAAGTGTTTTAACTGATATAAATACAAACTGCTTACTTGTGGCAAAGTTATCAATGATTTAATTATTAATATTATAATACTTAAAAATAAAGTTCTAAGTTTTAACTTCTCAAACAGCTGACGATATAAGTCAAGAATTAAAATGTATTATAATTTCAATTTACGTGCACTTAGTAACAAAAACTTATTTTAATATCATGTTCATACAATGTTTTTTACATTTTAAGTAAGACTAGATATATTAAAAATATTTTATTTACCCTTGCGAGCCGAACTAACAATTGCTGTCGCCATCTTCAACAACATCCGTTCCGGATTTCAATTTGATGATCGACTGATCTATCGGTACTGCGAACGTTTCCTTCCCACTCTTACTTAACTAAAAGCAAAATCTTAAACTATATTTAAAGAAAACAATGTCGTACCTAATAGAATTTAAAAGTGTTTCATATTTATTTATAAATATATGCATTTGTTGTGATATTATTGAACTAAAGTAATGTGTTATAGGACATATGAAGTAGGATATATTTTAATGAAATGAAACGTTTTATATGCAAGAGATGCATTTGGCGCGAAATTTAAAATTAAGACTATAAAACTTTTAGTTGTTTTAGATCTTTTAGGCTTAAAATGTATCACTTAAATCAAAAGAAAGAATTGTAATATAGAATTAAGCCTTTTGTTTAAGTTCATCTGGAAATTATTTCCATATTTTTTTATGATACAACTCTTACAACTGCGGAAAAATGGGATGTAGGATGTAAGACACATAATCGTTTCGTCGTTCGTTATTTATTACTGTGAGTAAGAGCAAATGTTTTAGTCTACGCTAAAACTAGAACAATCTCTATTCAATCTGTCGTCTCTGATATTTCCTCTTATTTTGTCATCGCATAAAATCCACATGAACGCACATATTTATCGTATTTTTTTATGAATTTAATTGATTCTTTTATTTTGATTGCTCTGGTATTTTTGTAACCTTAAATCACATCCCAATAAATGTCGAGCATGTTTTTGTGTTGTGTTATGTAAAATATCCTTCACAACAAGATCACAGAATTCTCCAACAATGGGAAATAACGAGAATGTTAACAGATTACTTTCATTGCCACCAAATCATAAAAAAAAACAAAAACATGTCGTTTCAATGAAATTCAAATTCCATTCGCATAATCTTGATTTCACAACCGTACTGTTTATTTGCAACCAGCCCACAACTACTTTGTGTGATGACTTGTATCTAGCGGTATTTCCAATGTGCTACGATGTACTTAGGTTTCTTCAAGAAAAGTGCCAAGTAAAGGACGGCGACAACACCCGCAGTATTCCTTCCCTCCAAGGTGGGTGGGTGGGTGGATTTTCTTGAGCTGTGGTGATTACTTAACGTTAGACAAACTGTTAATTCCCCCCCCCCCCTCCCTAATTCAAAATAAAATTTCACACCTCTCTAAATAAGCTTCTTGTTTTTCTTCACTTCAACCATATTTTGTAGGAAATATCTTTTCTAAAACAACTATATCATAGGACGTCCATCTGTCCATCACCAACGATAACATAAATATCAGAGCTGAAAAGGTTTTTATTTTATTTTAAGCACAATGACTTGTAACTTCCGACTTAAATGAAAGGAAAAAGTAAATTAATTACGAATTTGTCAATTTTGGCAATTCTTATTAGGCCACAATTTATATGCGCCTGCTAATTTTTTATTGTTATATTTTTTCCCACCTCTAAAAATGACTGACTATTACCAGTTTGTTCAATTCGATACTGAGATAAAATTAAAACCAGCCATAAATTAGAGAAGTGTTTATTAGAGAAGCTTAATAATAATATGTGCGTAGCTGTAGTAAGTAATATTTCATTTGACAGGCTTCATCTGCCAG
Source organism: Papilio elwesi (assembly GCA_029849275.1). Taxonomy (NCBI): domain Eukaryota; kingdom Metazoa; phylum Arthropoda; class Insecta; order Lepidoptera; family Papilionidae; genus Papilio; species Papilio elwesi. The sequence continues at coordinate 6,676,857 of CM056708.1, read as the reverse complement.
AGACCATCGTTCAGATAATGGAAGTTCTCGATTCCAACGCCTTTGTTTACTTTGGCTCTGAAAACAGAAAACATAACCTCAAACATTTCGTATTAGAAAACAAACTTCTGACAAAATAAATAGATCATTAATTTCTTATATAGTATACGTAGCAAACGAGCACGCGGTTCACCCGATATTAAGTGATCGCTACCCATAGACATCTTCAACAACCTAAAGAGTTGTAGTTGCATTGTCTACTTTTAATGGACAGAGGAAGGAATAAACAAAAAAAGTTGCTTTTCCTATCCATTGACTCAAATTCCTATCAAATTCTTTTCCCCTTTCCATCTTTAGGGGAAAAGACTTGGATTAGTGCTTCAGTACTTCCCTAATCAAACTAAACTGAGAAGCAGACTTCTACTTGACGCCTGTCTTCTGTGCGGTCTTGGCATTACACCGGTCGAACCGGCCCATTCATGCAACAGACGTTGTTGCGGTCTCTACCCCTGTTAACTAGGACTAAGTAGAGAGCCCTCCACGGACGTGAGAAGGTCAGTGCGAGACAGGCCACTACCGTGAACTAATCCCAGTGCCGCTCACCCTGAGGAAGGGTTCTACGGGGTCGAAACTAGTCGGTACATACACACCGGACTACAGGTGACTTAGGCCGATTATTTAATTAGTTTATTAAAAATGTCCTCCGGAAGTTTTAATAATTTTATAAGCCATAAATCTGTAACTTCTTGGTAGTTTGTATCATAGTTGCTAAACTTAAGTAGATAGTTGCTAAACTTATGTAGAATGTATCAAAACGACGCAGAATAAGTACACAATGGGCCGAAGATGGACCGAGGGAGATTACTAAGGCCGGATTACAAGATGATAATGATGCAGCTTACATGTCGTTTGTGGAGAGTGACGTCATGCCAACAGCCAGCGCGTGCTGTTTCCCCTCAGCCATCACCGCGACCACTTGGCCCTTGTCTACGGACGACATGCGCGCGCCGGGCGACGTGAGGCCGGGGCACATGATGTTGGCACCGCTGAGCACGAAGCGGATCGCGCCCTTGTCCACTTGCTGCATCGGCAGGAAGAACGGATCTGAAAATAGTATACAACGTTGTTTACATTACGTTAAATCGGTAAGTGTGAATATATGAGGAAGCTAATCATAGTATTATAGGATACTTTTGATCCTCCCCCACTTCGCCCAAACTACCGACCGCTACCAAACCCAAAGGAACAACCGCTACCAAACTCACAGGAACAACCGGTACCAAGCCCACAGGAACACCCACCATATCTAACGTAAATCTGAACGTTTCCTGAAATTTTTACCGACATCCGTCGACTTACTTTGGGACATATAGGGAACTTACACGTCGCTTTTTATGTTGTATATAAAAGATTAAATCAGACAACATCCTAAGCTCCTAAGGGGGAGGATGATTTGACGGGCGAGAGGAGATAGGAAAAGGAAATATCCTTTTTCCTGTTCATCCCCCCTCTGTCCATTTAAAGGTGGGCAACGCATCTGCAACTCATTCCCGAGGAAGCCTATGCGGAGCGGTCACTTAATATCTGGTGAAACGCTTGCTCCTTACCACCCTTTTGTATAAAATTAAAATTTATTTATTTCGGACTTTGTCCATATTAGGTAGTTTCAGTTAACAATAAGAATTAATTTAAATGTAATTATTTTTTATTTATTTATTCTGTAATGGTGTTGTATTTTTGTGAATAAATAAATTTATTTAATTTAAATATTTGCCCGTACTCATGCTCAAGAGTAGTGGTGGCTCAGCGATATAGACCCCGACTTACGTACTGTAGGTTGCGGGTTCGAAGCCAGGCAGGCGTTTACTTTTTGTAATTAATTTCATCACCACTGCTTAAAAACGGTGAAGGAATACATCGTGAGGAAACCGGCATGTTCTTAGAACCACCAAATTCCAGGACATGTGACATCCACCAACCCGCACTGGGACACTGGCCCCACTGGTAGATTACGGCTCATTCCCTCTCTCGGAGAGGAGGCCTGTTCCCTGCAGTGGGAAATATTCTAGAAAATGGCGTATTTATTATTATTATATTATTATTACTCATGCTGCCTACATGAACATGTACACGCAGAAAGTGTATCAGAATAGGGCAGTCAGGTTTATCACTAATTTGTCTTAGAATGGTGTTTTTGCTCTCCTGCACTCTGTAAAAAAATAAAAAGGGAAAATTCATTTTTTTCCATCACTACTTGGAAAACTTCTTACATTTATGCAGGAGCCTCAACGTAGGCATCCACGGTCCTTCGCGGTGACGAAAGAAGAGCAGCTCTCCGGCACTGTTCACCATGATTTCGATGTGGTCATGGCTGAAAATAAGACAACAATACCATTTTATGTATCAACTTTAAGATAAAGCAAATGGTTAAGATTGTCTTGGTATTTAAATATAGTAACGTTATCTTATACTGTCGTTACACGCTATTTTATTAATTTATTCAGGTATCAAACAACTATAAAACACTTATCATTTATAATACAATACGATACGAAAGGGATCTTTGTGTTTAAAAAGCTTTCATTACAATATTTTCCTAAGTTATCACAAGTTTTTTTAAACCTATCTAGAAAACTCATATCACGCACTTTATCCTTACATAATAATAATAAATAAACCTTTTCTAGAATGTTCCTCACTACAGGGGCAAAGGCCTCCTCTCCGAGAGAGGGAATGAGCCGTAATTTTTATATGTTACATTATTAGAATATGTCAACGTCACTGAGAAATTTTAAAGCAGGCATAGTACGGATTTCCATAAGGCACCGTCCTGTCACACGTCTTTCATTCTTTCTTCATGCATATCCCGTTTTTTTAGAAATGCCCTAATTCTGGTTCGTCTAGGACGATCCCTATTAACTTGGGTGTGTTTGCACTTACTCTTACAACCATTTTATTTCACACTATCTTTTTTTATCCTTTCAAAAGGAACGAACCACAAAAGAATCAACCTTTATCAATTTTAGTCAAAACGTCGCCGTCACTCACTTCATACACAAATCCTTTGCAACAATATTTCTAATTAGAATCAGGTCGTGGATACTTCTCAAGTATTTTGAAATGCCATATACTTATACCTTCATATACAAATTCTGGCTCCTCACTACTGTGCAAAAACTATATAATGTTTAAAAAATAAACTGACAGACTGACTGATACATCAACGCACAGCCCGAACCCTGGGTTCTAGAGACTTGACATGTTGTAAGGACACTTCTGATATTACGCAGGCGACCACTAAGAAAGGATATTTCTAAATCCATCCCGCAAAAGTCTTAACTAACGGATGACAGTTTGCACGGATAAAGATCTGTATTCCAATGTAAGTTGACCCCAAATCTATATGATCAATCATATTAAATAGAGCTTAGCTTAAGGTGGTCAGTAAAATTAAATTGCGTGGCGGCTTGTAATAGAATAAGTACCATTTAACAATCCTGAAGGTGTCTTTCTTTGGAAGCACCTGGTCGATGTGGTGTTCCAGGTGGGGGTACAGCTCCAGGAGGCGCGCGCGAATGCCCTTCTGCACCGAAGACTTGAGCTGCTGCACGCCCGATATGCTCTCCTTCTCATCGAATCTGAAAAAGACAAGTTAATTTTTATCGATTCATTCAAACAAAATTCAGTTTTTATTATTTAGGTCTTAAGATAGACTAGAGAGGATAGGATAGAGATTTAATTCTAAGTCTTTAAAGTAGTGTGTAAACATTACATTTTCCAGTTGGATTGTTAATGGACCAAGTGATTGGTAATTGGAAAAAAACAATCATTGAGAAATCCCTCAACGTGTAATGGAATACGATAACAGATTATATCTCACGTCATCTAGAATGGAAGCCTTTGTATTACCATTCACTTGTCTGTAACAATGTAGATCGTTATGTACTACACATTAATAGAAGAAAGAAATTTAAAAGGCTTCTTGGAATGTATTCCATGTATTAAAGTTGTATTGTCATTCAGGGGTATTAAAACGTGTTAGGAGTATTGAAGCAAACGCTGAGTGGGCGGCCGATTGAGACATCCAATTGAGTTGCCAAGTAGGGTGACTACACTTTCATAATATATTTTAAATACATGAATTACAACTGATTTATAAATAAAAATCATGTTTCGTTTAATTCAATATGCAATATTACTGAAGATCGCACGTGGAAGTATAAAATTGTTTGACATCATCATCATCATCGTCTCCCTTTTCCCACTTACATATGTGGGGTCGGCACAGTATCACCGCAGTCTATACTGAATTTGGCTAGAGTTTTTACGCCCTGACTGACGCTTACCCTCCTAGGGAACATACATATAACAGTCATAATATAACAAATTACGCTATCGCTACGGTTTGAAGCCAACGAGAATCAAAGCAACGATACAGCAACTGGAGTTTAAAGTTTCGTCCCGATTATATTACACGTATTTTAACAGGATTTATCCACCAAAAGCCGAGCATCATGTGCACTATCTGCACTAGCGCTAGAAAGTGCGTGCGTACAAGCATTTGATCGCATTTAAAGCAACTCACGTGCATACATGCAATGGCTTCACAGACCATTCGGCCTTGTGTCACACGTGACATGGTAATGCAAAACAATGGTATAGTATCGGGTCAAGGTAAATCGATTAGTGACGCAATTTACATTTTACTATGGTTATTAACATGTTTCGTTTGCAAGATGCTATGGTGTTTTTAATCAAGCTCGTCAAAGTAAGAGTATACTCGTTCCTAATAGGCTGGCAACCTGCAAGTAAGCAAGCTGTAAGGTTTTTTTCGTGGGAAACGGGTATGCCAATAGCAAGCATTGCCGAAAGAACTATTATTTAATAAAGGTTTTAGGCTTATATGTAAACTTTAACTAGCTTTCAAAAAACGGTTACGGATTTTCAATTAGCACTAGCTTTAGAAACCAAAACACCGACCTAGACTTGTAAATCGTTTTTTTTTAATTCATTGTTTACAAAAAAGCAAATTAGACCACTTATCATTATGATTCATCTACATTTAATTTAATGTGACACAGACTATAAAAATTAAAATCAGCTTAACAACGATAAAGTAAGCTGGAATAACTTTAATCTTGAATGGTCTACGATTTATTTCACAGGTGCGGTGCTTATCACAGTCGGAATGTGATTCAGTCACGATTGTTGCGGACTTTATTGCCAATATAACTTTCCTTATCGTAACCGTCAGGTCTACAAAAGTCAGTGCAACTGTAGAAGGCCTCACATCTTTTTTTACTCTTTTTTATTATAATGAATAAACGTTTGACCACAATCCCACCTGATGGTGGTGATGTGGTCTACAGATGGTATGCTCTAGTTTAGCAACAGCCTATTCGTTCTTCTCTTGAAGATACGTCATAATTGGGTGGTTATATTACTACGTTCTACTCAAGAACGGAAATACTGCCGCAAAACTAGCCTCTCGAGACTCGTAAAATTAAAGTAAATATTACATGTTTTGACGTTTTGTATTGCCGTTTATTTGGCATAAGAAAACAAACGTTCAGATGTCATACTTGTATTGAAAAATACAAGATCATAAAAGAGCCCAGGTTGTTCCTATTAATATGCGGAACAATCTTTGAATTAACCACAATAACTTTTTAAATAATTTCTGTGCATTGATGCAGCAACTGTAACAAAGAGGACCTGTGTTTCGACACCGGCTACTTACAGCGACGCGCATTACAATGTAAAAGTTGTTGTACAACTTTCTTAATTTCAAAACCTGTACCAACTGGCCAGTGATAAACAAAGAGATACAGCATGTAATATAAAATTAAGGACGTAAAAGTCTCCGTAATTATCAATATATTTATTGGCTTAATGTTTTTTTTACTTATCTTTAATCTTAAGTCGACAAAACAAAAACATTACTCAAAATTCAAAGGAAAAACGAAACAATTAAACAGACTGGGCGCGTTACATTTTTTTATGAAACATCCTTTAATTTCCCAAGACAATATTTCTTTTGCAACATCGGCACGGTAGGCAATGCAACTCCAAGGGTTTTGCAATTCAAATTGTAACTTCAGATAAAATTAAAGCATCTAAAACGGCAAGAGGGCGAACAGAATGGAGGCTCAACGTGAATACTTTTACTAGTTCTTCTAGAGGTATCTCACTTTCTCTAAGATAAAAACACGCAGACTCAGTAGATGATGTCTTGTATGAACGTTGGCGTGTCAACTAATCGTATTAGTGGGTTTGGCTAAAGTTTTGCAATTGTCTAGAACCCGATGGCAGCGGTTACTTCTACAAAATAGCCCTAATTCAATTATATACAAAGGTTTCTGCAAATATATATATATATATGTGTAAATAATGTCAATGTAACGCCACTGTTGTATAGTATCCAGCAGTAACAAGATAATTTAAAGCATTATTTTTGAGATAAACATCAACGCTGCTTACATTAAAAACCCGTTTCAGCGGCACAAGAATATTGAACAAACCTTGCAGTTAACGAAGTTCGAGATGAAATCGTACAAACATGTATAGTTCACAGCCGTGTTTATTCTAACAATAATTACGTTCTTCTAACAATTAACGTAATTCTAACAACATATTGTTTAACTTAGTAACGTGTATTGCTGTCTCAATCAAGACGATGTTTTCATAGAAGAGGTAAAGTTACGAAAGGATCACTTTGGGTTTAGTAATCATGTTTATAGTTATGCGTTTGAATTGCAACATTTCCCAAGCTGCAGTTTCATTGCGAAGTTTTATGACATAGCAAACTCTTTGCTTGAAGATGAGTCTGTTAGGAAATACGTCTAGAAGGAGCCTATACCAATGCTACGTTGCAGCATAGGCTTTAGAAGTGTGAAATCAAAGCATATTCTGCTTACTTAGACGGTCGTAGCAGACTAGTTAAAATTTTGACTAGTCTTTGATGCCATCTAATATAAAAGTGTTTTGCTCGGAACAAAAATCTTTATACATATCTATAGCTGTGTGAACTTTAGTAGTGTTTTATGTAATAATATAGTTTTAAAAATATATAAATTATAATGTTGTGTAATATCCGGCGAGATGGAAAGGGGCTGTTTTGAAACCGTCGAAGTAATAAGCGTCACGTGGAGCTACTAAAGACAACACAAAATTTAAAATGTTGACTACGAAACGTCAGTTTAAAACTTATTTTTATTTACTAATTTTTTATATTTACGCGAATACTACACATTGGAATAAAACTAATTTTACCGATTTTCTACCGTTCATTTTTTTTGGTTCAAGACGTTTCGAGTACTTTACAGCGCTCATGGTCACGAACTGACTGGTGACTGACCCAATATCAAAGTTCCTGGCGGACTACCTTCTTATTTTCAATTATTATTTCTGCTCCGATCTACGCAGAATGAGCCAACAGTATCTTGAAGTCTTGCAGTTGTACGCTTGGCTTAAGATTTAATTTTATTTATCACGGAATCCCAAGTCAGTTGTAGCAGCCATCTTCCTATTGAAATTAGAATGTCTTTTTTAATTTCAATAGTCTCACGTATAATCTTGTCTAGAAAGCGGCGTTCTTTTGCGAGGACTTGTGGTTTATCAATGCTATATAATGGTGGGCGCCGTTTAAAACATGATCACAAACTTCTTGGAGCGTTGGTATTTTAAGTCAGCTATATGTTCTTTTACCCGGGTCTTAATGGGTCTCTTTGTTTGTCCTATACAACAGAGTCCGCACTCACAATCAAACTTGTACACTGCTGCATCTTGTAGAGGGATATTACACTTGACAGATGGTAAAAAATTACTTATTTTCCTACGTGGCTTAAAGAATGTTTTTATTGAAGCCAATGGAAAAAAATTGACCAAACATATCATATATCCATTCAATCCATTAAATGCGGGTTAAAAAAGAAAATTGATAATATCTCCCTTGAATTTATTATTACGTAGCCTCTATCTAGTGGCAGTAAAATGCTGACGTTTATTACATTATGGTTAACTGTTTTTTTGTTTTTAAAGGGCAAACGGTTACAATCATACGAAAATTGTACGCGACGTCAAAAACTTTCCGACCTTTGTACAGCGTCGGAGGTTGAACGAGTACTTTGAATATTCGAATAAAAAATTGAGTCTTTGAATCGTGAATGAGCTTACCGTTTATATAACTGCATAACACGAAAAGAGGGTTTATTGAACTTTATACTTTGTTTTTGAACACCCGATTTAAGTCATGACGTTTGTTTGTTGGAATTCGACGCATTCGATACTTTATTAAAGACCCAAATCGAAAAATATCGTGATATCGAAATTGTATAACAAAATATCCACACTTCTTGTATCGAAGTATACAGATTTGCAGACAGCGTGCGGTGGACCTTGCTCGTTTGCCGCCATTATTGTTTGTTTTATAAAAATATGTTTGATATTTAAAAAAATACCCATTTCCCAAATATTTAGGATACGATTACGTACGACCAGACATAACGTACCTTAAATCAATATGTTTTATTTCGAAACAAGCACTGTAGCGGCGCTTGCATATTGATAAGGTATTAGGGCTACCAAAAATTATGCAGATAACCATACGTTCACTTCATTTAGTTGCTAGGAGACCGAAAATAATGTTCGTGATTCTCTGAATAACTTCACAAAATTTTTTTCACTGCTGACTGCCGAGAGAAGTGAAATTTCAAAGTAGTTCAAAAATAAATAAATATTTAAAACTTTTATTTACCAATAAAATTCAAAATTGAATACAAAAAAAGGGACTAGTTAGTCGAAAATATTCCTTGTGGATGTGGTTGTTGCTGACGCTTGTTGGGCATGTTGTTTACGCGAACGTAAAAGAATTCCCCCTACCAAATATCGTCTCACGCGGCTAAAGAAGTTTTCACATCAAAAAACCTACGCCATTGAACATTTGGCTTTATAACTCACTAGGGCTTTAGTTAAGTAAGAGTTGTGTTATAAAACAGAAACGAAGAAACAATTTTTAAATATTTTTTTTTTCTATGCGCAGCAACCCTACGGCCAAGAGATACGGTGAGCGTCGCTAGGAAACACGTGAGCCGTAAGTCACGTTTTGATATTTACTATTATTCACACATAAGTTTTTATCATTTAAATCCGTGTACATTGAAACTTTAGTTTATACATTCTTTTAAAACGTTTCTTTGGCACCGTCAATGTATTAAGTGCAAAGTGAAATATAATAATGTCAAACAAGTTTATACTTTTATTTTCGAAACACAAATGACGTTAACGTAATATCATTTTCGTCGTTCGTTTTTCGACGTCTCATCGTCATTTTATGAGAGTTATATAATTTTAAATAATAGATATCATATATCAGATAGAATATCAAAAGATATAATGTTTACGATATTTAGGTTTACATATGTACGTGTCTATGTACTGACATGGGGCGGCAGTTACACACTTATACAAAATAATGCATAATTACATTGACTTAAAAATCCTAATTACATTTCAATATACAGGAAGTTACAATGTTTGCAATACGCCGATTTTAAGTAATTAAATTGTATGTTCGTTTGTATAATAATGTTCTATTTAATTTACTTTGCAAGAATATGTTAAAAGTATGTTAAATGAATACTTTGAGGAGGTAAAGGGCAAAGTAAATAACTTGTGAGCATTGAATCCCTATAATGTCGGACAAGAAAAACAAACACAGGTAGAGTAGGAATTAAATGGCGGCTGGCTTTTCTTAAGCATATTATACAAAAATATATAATAAATATGCGAGAGGGGTAGACAGAGATCGTGGATTTCCATATAGCGCGATCCTGGCACATCTTCTACATTCATAAATCTACAACAATATACTGCTCTCAATCATTAAAACAAAAATAATTGTACTAATTTTAGTCCTCTTCCCCCCTAGGGAAGAGGATAGGATGGGGAAGGGGTTAACGGGGGAAAGGAAATATCCTTTTTCCTGTCTATCCTTTGTCCTTTAAGGGTAGGCAACGCATCTGCAACGCATTTGTCTGTTGCGGATGATGATTCATGGGCGGCGCTCACTTGACATCAGGTGATCCGCTTGCTCGTTGGCCACCTTCCCACATAAAATTTTTTTTTTCTCCGTTTTATATTAAAGGTAGATCCTAGTAGACATCAGTAGATTGGGTATGTGTTACATGCGGAATGGACTACGACCAGAGTGTGCCGACCCCACATACATAGGTGGGAAAAGGGCACAGAGATGATGATTCTAGTAAATGTAAAAACCAATAATCTATATAGTGATCAAAAGTGAGAATTCGATTTTCCACAAGCGACGGCCACAGTCTATATGATACTGTAAAAGCTAAACGTTTATTCAACTATTTTGGCTGAATAAACAGCATATGGCACGCTTGAACATCTGAAACAATGTACCTACAACAAGCCAATTATACAACAATGGTCTTACTTCACACGTCTGCCTAAAACACCTAACAATATTACGTCTGTTGCCTTTTTCTCGAATTATAAGCACGATGTTGCAATCTTGTTATCATATTCTAGGTAATTAAAAAAAGAATTATAGTTTAAGCAGAACAGAAGCAAAGTTCTTAAATCTAACTATAGGTGGCGTTATTCTCAAATTTGAAATTAAATTATTAAGGACATTAGGATAAAGTCATGACAATGTAATGTTCGTACATTTATATTATTATTACATTTAAAGAGAATATAGACATCAAGATTTCTACTATTAAATAGAAAAAGAATCAATCTACATATAAGGAAAACGTACAACAATTAACAAATGGAGAACACACTGAATTCCCCGCTACACTTAACATAACATTAAGATGTAACAAACATTATAAATTTTCCTCTCATTGTATCATCACGTAATTGTTGACGTAAGATATTGTGCATTAAAGGTCTTAAGCGTTTACTATTAGAGGTCAAATTCCTGTGACATAATTAATTTACGTAAAATATAATAAGGCCAGACGGTAAGAGTGTCGACCTCGCGGTGGAAAATTCTCATACTACGATAAGTATGTTTTCTTTGCCTCAAATCGATATATTAATAAACCACTATCCTAACTATAATATTATACATGCGTATGTGAGTTTGTTTGTTACGCTCTAACTCTTTTAACTGTTTAACACATCATTATGAAATTGTGCACTCACGTTGTCAGGGGTACAGAAACTGACATGCGGTACCTTTTATTCCGAAAAACATTCCTAAGGGATAGGAAATAAAACCTAAATAGGTAGTATGACCAACAACTTTTTGACATTTTGTTACATAACATGCCATACATTACCATGGCAACCAATATCAACTTTTCGGCATTTATCTAAAATTCCAAGTAATTAATTTATACCATTCTAGCGACGAAGATATGCTAAGCGGGCGTCGCCGCGAGAAACGGCTAATATATTATAAAACAAAGTCCCCTTCGCCGTATCTGTCTGTATGAACGCGTTACACTCAAAAACTACTGAACTGATTTAATTGCAGCTTCTACCAAGAGGCAATATGATTCATGAGGAAGCTTCAGGTATATTACTCATTAAGTTATTACGTAAATTGGTTGAAATATCATGAAAATTCCAAGATGATCCTCCTATACAGATGTGCTCTTCTATTACACGAACCCGAGTGGAGACACTACTTTATAAAATAAAGCAGTATGTACACCATAATTTTAATGAGTTCTGGGTAAAAACATATTTATAACGCTTAAATAATACAACAATAAAAGCACAATTAAAACAAATAATCATATGTTATATAACGAGGTCGGTTAACTAAAGCTGGTACCTTCACACAGTCACACGTCGCGCTTGTGTAGTGTCTGCGAATAATCGCGTGGCATGACGTCGCACTGCAAGCGCATCAAGAAAAATATGTCCGTCTCTCTCGCGCGCGTTTAAGGATGGTGTTATTGTTTTCTGCTATTAAACACAGAGTTGTGTTTTTTGCATTCGATTTTATATACAATTCTCATTAGAAGAAATTATATAATACAGCATAATATATTATAAATAACACATTTTTTTAAATGCATTCACAGCCCATCCAACCTAACTAAAACCAGAGTATATTGAATATATGTAAATTATTTCATTTTCAATCAAAATCAATTTCAATGTTACTATATAGTGAAACTGCATCAATGTGAGTACTGTGCAATGCCAGCTTTAGTTAACTGATCTATCTAGCAAATCATATCGAATAGGTTTTACATATATGCATATTATATCTATCGAACAATAACTCTATCGGCCTAATGTTAGCCAAGTCTACTATTAAAATGAACCTAAAAACCAAAATCCATAGTGTACAATGTTAACCTATTTATATCTTGTCCCGGAGGCCCGACCGAAATAGATTTTTTCGACGGGCAAACGCATTCCCTATGAAGATGCGTAACTCGGCAAATGGTCAATTTATAATGCCCAAAAAATTATTTCTGTGTAGTATTTGTTTTTTTTTTACAATTAAGTGATATATGCATTATTTGCATTGCTTATTTTTGTAACTGATTCAAATGGGTCTTAATGAATTTAAGTTAGTCGGGTACTCTTTAATCTCTAATCTAAGTTCAGCTTCAGTATAAATGTAGTTTAAGGATATATATGTAATTTATACATCAAAAGTTAGTGCCAAAATCTAGTTGGCTAGACGCCGACTTGTCCTTGAACCCGATCGATCGGTCTAAAGTGTTTCAATGTAAGTACTTTGACATTACAACGAGTGAGAACAGAGTATGATACTAAACTAGCTGGGGGCATTCGCCTCGTCACAAACAGAGGCACGTCATACCTCGCTAATATGACAAATAATAGGAAATACTTCTTTATTTGTAATGGGTAAATTTTAAAGCTACTTAGTCGATTTTAGTAATTTATTTCTCTATTGAGAAATTATTCCTATATTGATGCTATGGTGGAATATGAACATTTTACCTGGCGACACCTGGCGCAGTTTATATATAGCAAATAATACAACCACACGTCTTTTAACCTAATCGGAGAAGACAGAGTTTGTAATTGCTGTAACCTTTTCTGTCTGCAAATTATGAACGCATTATAAAAAGGCCCCTATTCATAGTTTTTCTCAAATATCTTGCACGTACAAACAGCGATCAGTTACATTTTTATTACATGTATAGATCTATCTTCCTCCGTAAATTGTATAATTAATATGATAATTAATCTGAACAATAAAGTGTCTAATTACCCATGACCTGTCTTAATGAGGTATCTCAAGGCGGGGACAGAATCCAACGCGCTTGGCAACGATGTAAGTTCATAACTAATTAGAGTCTGACTAATGAAAGTTGATACTCAAAAAGCGCGGCAAATCTAAATAAAATCAATAAGTCAACCCTAGTTTTAGAACAATGCTAAGAACAACCTAATTTTGAGGTCAACAAATAAAAAAAATAAAGGTATAAAGCCAGACTCTACAAAATATTACAAAAAATTTACAAAATTATTTTGTTTATTCCCACATACTCAATCGGTGCCAAGATCATAGCGTTGTAGATTTAGGCGTCTAAGAAATTAAAATATATTTTTGTGACAAAACCGTTTACCAATTATTTTTTTACATGAGAGTAAAAAGTAACATGGGGGCATATCCTATAGTGATCATGTTTTTGAGGAACCTACTGGTAAGACCACGTTTCTGAAAAATTAACAAAGTCTGCTGAACAGTTTTTGACACATTTAAGCCCGAATATTTATTTATCTATATATATAAAAGTAGAAACTGACTGACTGCATCAATGCAGTCTATCGGCCTAGAGACTTGAAATTTTGTTACTACGTTGGCGAGTAAACTAAGAAAGGATTTTTCTAAATTCATCCTCTAAAGATCTATCATCATCACAAGTATATAAGTAAGATCTAAATAATATTAAATCAATTTTAGTTGACCTCAGATCTAGTTGATAAATAATATTAAATAGGGTTCAGCTTAGATTGGGCAACAGTCCGTTAAAATTAATTGCACGGCGGGTGAGGCCGAAGTCGAAAAACACGATAACTTGTAACGGTTAACTTCGACGAATTGTTTCAATGAATTTAACAGTTACAGGTAGCGGTGTTTCAGTTATTTTAACGGAAGTTATAACAGGTTGACCTGACCATAAATGACCTACGTAAAAAAATAACTACCTGAATTAAACTCGATTTTCTCCACTCCAACTCGAGGGGAATGTCCTTTTCCTTGTCCATTTGACGCATATGTAACTTGATTCATATATAATTCAAAGCATTGACCTGTAGTGTCAGGTTTACGAGATGCGTTGCCTACCCTTTAATAGACAGAGGAGGGCATAGACAGGAAAAAGGATATTTACTTTTCCCGTAACAATAACTTTGCAAGCCCTATACTACGCCTGTGTGATCTGAATTCCAGCCTCTGTTTGCCAACAACATCTGTTGCACGAATGGGCTGGCTCGACCGGTGAAATACCACGACCTCACAGAAGACAGGCGTGTAGTACAGTATTCTGCGTTTCGTCTGATAAGTGAGGTGCCGGAGGCCTAATTCTAGGTTTCTCCCCCTTCCCACCCTTTTCTTATAAGTAAAGGTTGGGAATGGGAAGAAAAATTGACGGTGGAGGGGATGTATAGGAATTGGAAATAACCATTTTCTGTTTGTCTCCTCCTCTGTCCATTAAAAGTGGGCAACGCATCTACAACTCATTAGTTAGTTGCAGATGTCATGGGTAGCGATCACTTCACGTCGGGTGAACCTCTTGCTCGTTTGCCACCTAGTACTATAAAAAAAAGCCAACGAAATTATTTTAATGAAATTTCCAAAAAAAACATTGTTTATGTCCATCCGTAGCTCTTTATTCGTTTATTTTTTCAACGCCCGTGCTACCGAAGCACACCTTTCCCGATTATAGGCATAGTTTAATCAATGTAAATAGTTTACTCTTAAAGGTGTACTCATCATTTGTGTTGTTAATCTTAACAAATTTTATAGTTAACAAAATAAGACTTAGCAATAACTTAAAACTATTTACAGACACCTAAGCTAAGCTAGGTTTTCTAAGGATCCAAAGTTCAGTTCAGCTTGAATGATATGTTGCCATGATCTATACCTTGTTTCATTGCAAGATATGATTGTTGTAAGCAAACGTCGTTTACCATACGTGGCAGCCATTACACTTTTTATACTTACATTGGAAATGTTGTAATTTTGTGGAAATCGTGAGATAAAGTGAATTGTTATCGTGCAACATGGATAGCTAATGTTATAAGGTATATAATTTTTGAAAGGTTTTGAATTTACTAGTTTTTGTGTATAAACCTTTGTTTACAAAAACGAAACAAATGACGACGAATGACGTTATTTTAAGTAATAACAAAATTGTTTACAACAAACGAATCTCTGCTAGAGAGATACAATGAAGGCGCCTTACTAATAATAGACGACGGCCATCTGGATTTATCGTCTTGTTTATAGCAATGACAAAAATATGACACAATACAGCAAATTATGCGTCGTCTTTATTGAATGAACTTCATATACTTTATAGCTATCGCTAAAGTGAGTGGCAGTGATGGCAGGCGCCACCGTTCTTAGCATGGATTCCCTGGAAAATATTGTGTATGAAACCATGCTATAAAAAAAACAGAGCAAAAAAAAGTGAATTTAAGTCTCAAACACAGAGCGTAATAAACAAGTTGAGCTCACAAATAAAGAAATAAAAACAAGTTTTTATAATATTTGCGTCCTGTAAACATTATTTTGTGAATTCGATAAAATACCCGGAACTGATACGACTATTTATTTTTAAAAAGATATGGAGATACTAGATATAGATAAATAACTAGTAGAGTAACAAGATTATAATGACTCAGAACTTAAACCCCAAACACAAATGAACGATTGTTTATTTAAGCTTAACACCTTAACTCAATTGATTACTTTTATATTCTACAATTAATTCCAAGTTTTGATACTTGAAAATGAGGAAAATGAGAAACAATGGTCTGCGAAGCCACGGGCAACAGCTAATACAATTTATATTTCTTAAACAAAAGAGGAGGTTTAATCTAAAGTTAAGTGGCAGTTTGTAAATTTAAATAATTCGATCAATGCAAACAGATTACGAAATCGACATTTGACACAAAGATCGTAAAGAAAAAGATTCAATCCCATTTTTTAATTGTGTACACATTGTTTGCAAATCTATGTATAAGGTGATGTGTGTATGTATGTACGTATATATGTTCCTTATAGACTCCGAACCGGATCGAACGATTTCTATGAAATTTTCAGGAAATGTTCCGAATGAACTAGCAAGTGTTTAGTAGTGATAATATTAGTGTCACCCGTGCCAAGACGGGCCGGATCACTAGTTATTTATAAACACGATTAGTCAAATTTGAACAGGAGGCCTTTCAGATCAAATATTATAGTATTTCTGGGTCAAAATATAAATACTGAATAAGGTATATAAAATGTTTACCTTACACATGATGTACCTTCTATCATAGAAGGTCATCAGGAGGATGGCATTAATAAATCCCCGAGCGGATATACGACCACAATTGCTTCAACAAACTTCGCTAACCGGACGCTGGCGAGGTACAACGTGCAACTGTAAACGTGATACCTTAATGAGTCTTATTCCATCTTATCAGGTTTATTCCTAGACACAATATAGGAAGGCAGTATTAAATATAACGCTAGTTACGTCCCGCTATTAGAAGATAGAAGATATACAGAAGTAAAACGAGGAATCATCCCACCTGTTAATAGGTGACCACTCATCGTCATTCAGAACGCAGGAATATTGATAAGTAGCCCGTTGGGAAACTCAATGAAGTTAACAATATCTAATTTTTAAAGAGTCCCGACTCAATCGAGGACACTTCTATCACAGATCTAATGAGACTATGTCAATTTTTAAATTGTCCTTGTATTTAAATTATATTGTCATTGATGTGCAACGTTCCAATGAATCTGGCGTTTTAATGGTGGGGATAATCATATTGAAATATTCCGTTACTTACAAAAATACAGTATTACATATCAAGCTAATGAACGTCGAACGAAGCGAGCGACAACCGCAAAAATTTATAAACATACAATTCGATCGCAAGAAAAAATACCCACATTACAAGACAAGATACAACAGCCTTTAGGATTGCTGACAGAAGTGAAAACTCAAAACAGGTGGGAAAGCTCGACAATCATTAAAAAATAATAAACGAAAGTCAACCCTTAAAAATTAATTGAAAACAAGAAAAACAAATGAAAAAAAAACGTCGAAACTGATGCAAATTCAAATAAGTAATGATGTCATGACATTTACGTGAACCTATAAGATTTCGCCTACCAAATATTGTTTATCGCCACTAAAGCTTTCACTTCAAAAAAATTAGGTACACACTAGTGTATCGATATCGGATAGTGCAACAGCGATGTCCACACGCATTTCATGCGTCCGTGTCATCGAAAGCGATTTCCAGGGAGATATAATCACGACTTGTTCTCGTGTTCCACGTACATGTCCACGTTAGAGAAGAGAAAGCGTGCGGTACCGTATTAACTACATGTACACGACAAAATGACGACGTTGTGGTTCGTTTTAAATACGTCCATCATACAAATTGTTATCTACCCACATTTGAGACTGTTTACAATTTATTATTAGCTGTGTGTTACTTTATAACGGATCACAAACAAAATTTTATTTAGCTACTTAAACGTTACTTTTAAATGTTATTTTAAACATTTACTATATAGTATTGCATACAGATTACCATCGTATACTCACTGCACCGATTCGGAAACGATAAACTCGCCCTATTGGCCTCGTCCATCCAGCCGACATCCGTATGTGCGCAGCGATCCCAGTTAGGGTTGCCAAATTGTTGTTTCATAAAATATTATAATGACACAAAATGTTATAGTCCTTGGCAACTTTACTAATAATTTATAGCGGAAAGATATTGTTTTTTTAATGGATAAACCATGACACAATCAATATTACTAATTCTTTGTTTTCTTATGGAAGAAGGTGGCAAACGAGCAAGCGTGTCACGTGATATAAAGTGACCGCTACGCATAAGCAAGCAAATGAGTTGCAGATGCCTACCTTTACTAGACAAAGGAGGGTATAAACAGGAAAAAGGATATTTCCTATTCCTATCCATACCCTCGCTCGTTAAATCCTTTCCCCCTTCCCATCCTTTCCTGTTTTGAAAGGGTAATAGGACTAGAATTGGGCCTTCGGCACTGAGGAGGCCTGACGTCATGGTAGATCACCAGTCGAACCGGCCCATTCGTGCAACAGATGTTGTTGAGGGCTGGTTGTTTTATTAAAATATTGAAATTCACCCTGCCCAATGGTAATCACCTGGGCGGCGCCAAGCACAAAATCTACTAAATGTAATATAAATAGTATATCATATTTCGATTACAGTTCATTTATTGGAAGCTAAAATATATTGTTTTTAGCCAATAGTCGTAGTAATTACGTTGAATAACGGCTACATCAATATTTAAATTATTTTCTTAGTAACACCACATACAGAGTGTTCTAAAAATAAAATTCTATCTGCGAGCATGCAGCTCCGAAGATGCTTTTAATATTCATTAGCCGCTACAACTGGGTTAGATATTTTCAAAGCCGAGAAAATCAATAGCATCTCATGCCTTGGCCTGACATTGCTACCAATAATAACTATCCGCAACATTAATGGAAACAGCTAAAAGGTAGGAGTCCACGCCATAATGCTTACACAGTAAAAAGATAATTTGATACGTCAAGTTTAATAATACGTGACGGGGCATATTACACTATGTTATGCTAAATCTTTTGAGTTTGCGATTGTCAGGACGAGGTTCTAATGAAAAATTACAATAAAAAATTTGCGCGTAAAATTAGAAAAAAACAATACTTAAAGAGTGTTTGGACAGCCGAGCGTTTAATGAATTTGAATTTACCAGACAGATGTTTTTGTTATTTGTGGATATATATCAGTTTATTAAAAAAAAAAGAAAAATGGCCCAGATTTCTTTATTAGAAAAATTTCATATGCATTATATTTATATCACTATTAAACAAACACGTATTTGTTATATAATTTATAGCAAGGCGTATATATATATATATATATATATATATATATATATCAAGGCAAGTTAACAATAAAGATAAACAGTAATGATTTTAGAACTTGTAAGTAATAAATCGGTATAGGAAGATAGGCGCAAGGTCAAGTGTAGATTATTATAACTAAATAATATCCAAACTTGAGTGCAATTCCGCTTCCGCATAACGTATAAATAACCTTGAACTACAATCGGATATCGAAAATCGGAATTAACACAGGAACCGGTAATGATCTAACGAGGTTATCCCTAACTGAAAACTTATAGTTAAAATATGCAATAATTTTGGAATATGCTTATACTAGTGATCCGTCCGGCTTCGCCCGGGTACCTACCTCGGAATTCATAGGGAAAATCGCCTTTTATACACTTAGAGAAAAACCAAAAAAATATCCCGTAGGAACCATACCTTTTTCCGGGATAAAAATATATGTAATAGCCTATATGCTATTTCCAGACTGTTATCTATCTCTGTGCCAAATTTCATCTAAATCCGTTCAAGTGTTTTTGCGTAAAAGAATAACAAACATCCAAACATTCATACATACATACTTTCGCATTTATAATATTAGAAGGATGCTACGCCCACAACCTGCGACGTATATATGTTGAATAGTTATTATTAACATAACATTTAAATATAAGGATACAATAGATTTTTTAAATTTACTTTTAATGCAGTAATAGACCGATGAACTAGCTATTGAACACTCCTCTACCCATACGCAATCGCGTCGCCATAGTTCAAAGATCTCTAGTCTCTTGCCGGGTTCAAATAGAAAAATAGTGAGAGATATATAGAATAATGAGATAATAGCATTGAAATAATGATGAACTATTCAGCAGATGAATTTGTTGCACGAAAATACCAAGATCGTATAGCATACCAGGGTAAAGTAGAATTGTTTATAACACAATGTTTCGTGCGATGAGTAAAGTGCCGTGTGGCTTAATTCCCTCTCCGTCTCATTCCTTTTACCTTAACCCCACCCTTTCTCTTTTCTACATCTTCCACTAGTAACCCCAGTGAACCTCTAAAGGGTGTACCAATTCGACCTTATGCAGATCTACTCTTCTTGTCATTTCATGTCATGGCATGGCTTCATCAAATTATAATTTCTCTTACTAATACCTCTGAATGTATCAATGTCACATGGTCTAGTTATTTTATATAATTCTATTACGTTTTTGGCATCGGCCCAAATGTAAGTAACGCAAAATGTAATATGCGGCGTTTATCTATTTTCCCTATATAGCGACGTTCGTGAACTATATTCGTTATCTGTGAAACATTAAAAGCGCGCGTCGTCAACCGCGACATTTATGTTTACTTCTATTATAGTGACATTTGATTTGGATAGATATTTCGGAAAGAACGGTAGATATGCCTTGTTACTCAGCAAGATGGAATTTTTGTAAACAAATACAATTCGTAAATTCCAAAGTATTTTCAAAATCAACTCTTTCTCTTTTATATCATTAGCATATAACACTTTATCGCACAATTTCCACAAAATTACAACAGTTCTGACGAAATTATAAAAAGAATAATGGCCGCCATGTATATAATGAAGTTTGTTTGTTTACAAAAATTATATCTTGCTATGAAAGAAGGTATAAATGTAACTATAACGCTCTTATAAATAAGTAAGTACATTAAACACCCAACGTTGAGCTCGATTACCTCTGTGACCTAAACTTTCCGACTTGAGAACACTGTTTTGATTACGTATAAAATCAACAACAAAATGTTACATTAAAAACAGTACCGCTTTTTACGTTAGATTCGAGAGATTATTATTTAAACAAAGCATAAGTAGTACGCTAGTACGCCCGAAAACCCAGGTAGACCAATTTCTATCAGGCATGGTCCTGGAACAGAGCCCCATATCTCCTTATCCCCGTACTCATACTTACATGCCTGATATCCTCGTTATAGGCACACTTTTCATTTATTACTTTAATTTACTTATCCTAACCTTCGTTCAGGCCAAATGCACTTCTTAAGGACCGCATAACAACGGCCTTAACGTGTACATATTTCCTTCCGCGGTTTAACTAATTTTGCAAATATTTAACCTCGAACCCAACTAAAGTTATGAAACTAATGGATTATGTAAAACCTTGACGTAACATTTTATAGTATTCACTTCCTATTTCCTGGTGACATTTTAACTATAACAATATTATAGTCTGGAATAAGCAGATATAAAAAAACTGAAAAAACATTAACCAAAATCCTCCAAGTAAATTATCATTACAAAATTACAGAAACACATATTTCCGTCTTCCAGTTCGAATCAATTGATATTTATTGTCGACCTTTGTGTTATTATAAAAAGGTTTACCAAAGGTTAAAGCACAACCATAAACTAACGTAACAATTCGAAATCGCAAATCTCATGATCTCTGCATATTAAGTTACGTAAACGGAAAGGATTATACGGCGAGAGGAAGAGAACAAAAGTTACACCAAGTACATTCGTAGTACGCTCCGAAGCTAATCCACACTAACTTTGATATCACTTTAACCCAACGATCGCTAGTAAGCGATGTCGCATGTCAAAATGTACTATTGTCAACACATTTATATGAATTAACGTTGAATTATCGATTCGTATAATGGAATAGAGTAATATGTCTATGCTTTTTCGATCCGCTAACTATAGACCACGTGACATTTCGAAAGCTTATGTCAGTTCCATACATTTTGGAGTTTTCTACCAGTGATATCGCTAATGGAATGTTACTTTGACTAGGGCTCCCTGAATATCTAAGTTGGAGCACCCAGTGAGTACCATAACGTATATAGATAAATAATAATCCTAAGTGCTATACATGTAAATGTGAATTTGTCTGTTTGTTACGCTTCTCCTTAATGACTAAACCGAACATCATGAAATTTCGCACACATATTGTCAGGGGTAGAAAATAGTACTTTTTATTCCGAAAAAAAATAGTTCCGAAATAGTAGGAAAATAATATAGGTTGCCATGGCAATGGACAGTCAAACGACAGTACTTTCTTACACCATTTATTCCACAAATGTATTGTTATATATGTGGCATAAAGTGCAAGGAAATAGAGAGATATTTTGTTTTAAAAAAACAAGATCGGTAATCTCTGCCAAACTCTCTTTGGTACGGGAATTAGTAAGTTTCCTTTAGTAGTATCTGTTATGACTCGCACAGTCTAGACTTTCATAAACACTCAAAAACTGAGTAGCGAAAACATACAAATGCTCTTAGCCTTTTTTTCGGTCTATACTTTAGCGTCCTTGGTTATTCTTAATAACCTATATTACACACATTAGGTTCAGTTTAGGCGGGACTATCGTCGGTTAAATTAATTGCAAGGCGGGTGAAACCGCGGGGCACAGCTAGTGTATTTAATGAAATTTTCTTTCCTCCCATCTAGGTTCCTAATTAATTTTAAAATATGTGCACTAATTTAGGATCGATGACGATTCAATAATCTCATAACTATCTAAATACCCTATACAGAACTATTGGAAAAATAAAAACCGAATATGTATTTCAATTTTTGAGCTTAGCTTTTGAACTATAAATAACCTAACAATTCAGTTACCGAGCAACAATCAAAGTTTATTTTAATTTTAGTCTTTGTATGTTATATAAAAAGTAATACAAGACGCATTTTAACCATTACCTCATTAGGTTTAAAAAGATAATCTTACTAGCTTTTTATGCAGTTGATTCAATCTCTGAAGCAATCTAATTTCCACTGGAATTTAAATTCCCAAATGTGTAGATTGAACGAATCAGCGAGATTAAAATTGTTTGGAAAATAAATTAAATTTATGTCCCTGCATAGCAGAAAAACTATTAAAAGGGTAAAGCACTGCTGGGAGTTTAAAGTCCATTGCCCCTAAAACCCCAATCAAAGTAACCGTTCTAATTCTGCGACTGTGAAGTTTCAGCACGCTCTCACGCGATCGATTACTTTCGGTGACATTTAAATCGACTTTTTGACCATCCGCCCCAAAGAGAATAGGCCTTAGGGTTCATTCAATATTCGCTTGTTTCGTCACACACAAATATACTCTACATAGATAAAATACTCAAGATTAAGATAATGTATAGCTTTGTGGTCATTCAAAATCACTCGTATTCCATTGTGTTAAGGTCTATAAACGTACATATGTGTATACATTAATGTTATTTCCTCATCAAGATCAAGACACAATGTAATCAACTAAGTCACAACACTGAAATGGAAAAAAGGGCAGCTTTATTTAGGTTACCTCTGACAATTGTACCAAAGATAATGTTAGAATTTTAATTAAGTAATACACATCAACAGATGCAAAATATTGGGTGTAAAGAATGATGAGAAAATGAACAATAATTCTGAGCATATATTTCACCTATATGAAATGTGCCCGATGGTACAATTGGTAAATAGAGGCGCATGGAGTTGTTATTAAAAAAATAATCATTGGACAAAAAACTTTTGCGCCATTAGGGTCTTACAGGGAAAAAGAGAAGCGTCTTTAAATAAGGTAAAAATGAATCAAAGCTCTATTAACATAACTTATTAGGAAACCAACTCTAAATTATATGCAACTAGTGACCCGCCCCGGCTTCGCTCGGGCACCACTAATTATGTTCATCCGATCGCTACCAAACATAGGAATGTGCCAATCTGGACAATCCCTGTAAATTTCATCGAAATCGGTCCAACCGTTTGAGTCTTTAGGTAACATACATACATTCGATTTTTATATATTATATTTTTTTCAATAAAAAGTATCCTACGTTACTTCTAATACCTCCAATATGTGTACAAGGCGTCATGATGATCGGTTGAATAGTTTTCGCGTTAAAGCGTAACAAACAAACTTACATTCACATTTATAATATTAAGGTAGCGAAGTAGGGATATCACGATATGTCCACCAATTTGTCATTTCTGTTTGTCATGGCACATAAAAGAAAATTACTTGTTTAATTTTCCTAACGCACAAGGTCATACCAAGGTGACCGAAACGACCGAACCCTCGTCAGTAAAGCTGACGAACCATTAAGGGAGTAAAATATGGGCGAGCTTGATTGATAGCTATCGAAAGAAAACATTCACTCAAAATTGTTAGATCAAAAAGGAGATACAACACGTTAATAAAAAACCTAATAAGATTTCAGATATTGTACGACAATGTGGGTTCTTTAAAACGTATAGTATGTACTTTACAGAAGTATGTAATACAGTATAAACGTCGGATAGTATAATGAAGACAATAGTTGAGATTCAACGCGTGTCAAGTTTAATTATTTAAGGTCTTTATTATCTCAAAAATTTGCCAAGCTAGTATTATAGTACACAAGTAAA
Organism: Papilio elwesi; assembly: GCA_029849275.1. Lineage (NCBI taxonomy): Eukaryota > Metazoa > Arthropoda > Insecta > Lepidoptera > Papilionidae > Papilio > Papilio elwesi. The sequence continues at coordinate 6,652,385 of CM056708.1, read as the reverse complement.
GATATTTTTACGTTTGGCCCTACCTAGCCCTAGGCCCTAGTAGGATCACATGTCCGACTGACGGATATACGTCGAATTATAAGTAACCCTAAAGGCGATGTGTATGTATGTTCCGTATAAACTCTGAAACGGTTGGATCAATTTAGATGAAATTTACAGGAAATGTTCAGATTAACCTAGCGAAGATCCTGTTTGAGTTTGGTAGCGATCGAATCAACATAATTACTGTGCTACGCGGGCGAAGACGAGCCGGATCATTATTGTTTTTAACTATATAACAAATATATATATATATATATATATAACTGATGGGGATCGGATATTTTTACTTGTATTCTATAACACCAAATAAAGTAACTGCCGCTTGGCCTTATAAGGTCATCTAAACACAAGTCATGAATTCTTTTTTTGCAGAATAAGAAAAACATATGTATCTACAAGTTAAAAAAAATTATACACTAGCTGATGACTGTTGTGGATAACTATGCATAGGATATTGACGATTTTAATATTAATAAGCGTGACATTTTTTTCATTTACCATATATATATCGGGTTCTGAAGAATAACCTGAACCCTGGATGGATGCTGGATTTGGTAGCAGATATTGAGGTCATATGTTGGATATTTTATCTTATCCACGTAAGCGTAGGATAATGTAATCTATGACATTGTAATGTTCCAATGGGGATTTTAGAAAGTTAAAATTCTTTAGCCGATAGACGATATTTGGTAGAGGAAAATCTTATAGCTATATATAGCTTAACATGTGTAAGCAACATGCTTATTGAAATTTTGCATAAATTTCTGTCATTACGTTGACGAGCACTAAGTTAAGATGTTTCAAAATTAATCTCCTAAAGGTCTTAACGGGATGAAAGTTTGTATGGAGAAATAATTTTAAATCGATGTAAGTTGATCTCAAATCTATATTATCAATCAAACTAAATAGAGTTCAGCTTAGGCTGGGTAATCGTTGGTTAAATTAAATTGCAGGTAAAACCGCAGGTAGCCTGTCTATAAATATATTCGCATCGTCCCTACGTCACAGGCCCGCTGGTGGCAAGGTCGTACGAAATCGATCGGTAATGGGTGCCTACTAGCAAGTCCACCACAACGGTAACTCCGGTTTACAGCGCTTTGTAAATGCAACACTTGTGTTACATGCAAACCAGCCGGCTATTGCACGATAAACGATTAAAACGAATGACCTGGTTTAGATTATTTAGTAGATTATAAGATATATCACTGACAAAAGAAACCACCAGGAAATTCGTTTCATTTGAATTGAAATGCAAACTCCTGTGCAGACCTGCGATTACAAACACCTTCTTGTAACTAAGTTAAGCACATCGAAACCAGAACACATTAACGTTTTGCGTTTTCAGCAGCTAAACTGTATCAGTGAGTCTTTAAAATAAAATAATCTATAAACATAAATATATTAATCTATTTATACGTAAAACTAGCTGACCCGGAAATCCATGTTTTTTTTAGTTAGAATGGGTATAGTAGGCTATCCTTAAAAGATAGAAATGCCATCGCGGACTTTTTTGGTGCTCCTTTTAAGATATATAATTCCGTAGTACATTATTTTGTTCAATCTCATAAGGTTTAGCCAACGTTTTCAATGTAAGTGGCCAAAAATGTTTTACAACACATTACAAATCTGAAATTCTCGTCTTTTTTATTCTATAACATGCACGTATATACATTACAACCTTTCTCTTGAATCACTCTGTGTATTGATGAAAAGCGCATTCAAATCCGTTGCGTAGATTGAAACATCAAGCGGAAGATACTTGGTTTCGTACTATTTTTGATTGATGTAGATTAGATTCATATAGATAGAAAATAGTGTCAAAATGGAGGAAAAAAAACAAACTGGGGCAATGGCCGCCAACGCACACATTAGTTCTTATGATAATGAGTATGAAGGTAGGTATAAATTAAAAACAATAAGCACGCGCTAATCCGTGGACCTGTAGTAGACTGATATTTTCATATTTACAAGTTGTAGGTTAAATTGAACAAAGTACATTATAACCAAATTATAATCTTCACAGGTTTATTTAGTTTTTAATTATGTATTGGTTTAAATACGTATTACTGGTAAAATATTCGAAAATAAAGTAACACATTTATAAATTATTATTCTTTATTGCAATATCATATTTTTTTATCTTTACAAAAGAAAACAATTAACAAATATTAAGCAAACAGTCAAAACAAATAATTACAAACATTTTTTTTTAATAATGATTATCAAACATTATTTTTTGTTTTTATTAATATGTCCTTTTTAATTCCTTTTAATTTATGGTACACCAAAATCAAATCAGAAATTCATGTTGAAATTAATTTTCATTGAAGACAAAAAACACAGATAATAAATTGAAGATTGCAATAAAAACATGTGTAAAAAATATTGTCTTTCATTGCCAGTCCAATCCAAACCATTATGGTATCTCCTATCATGTTTCTTAATTTTGATATGCCTATATTAAATTTATCAATACAATTTGTTTTATTCTAAGAGAAAAATGAATAAATTTCACAAATCACTTTATCTACACTAACTTAAGTGCACATAAGAAAACATAAATCTATTCCTTTTATTCCTAATCCTTTGACCGCAATGAAAATAGTTTTTAATTTTTTTTCTTTACCGTTGCAATCAAGATAGTGTAATCCTTGGTTCAGTTTACACAAGTACCATCACATTTTTATCATTTTCACATAAATTCTTTATACTTATGAACACTTACAACAATTTAGAATATACTTTCAATTTATTTTACTTTAAAGACTAATACAGACCATTGAACAACACCAGTGACACATTTCTCATATTAAATAAGAAATATCAAATCAAAATGTACTCTGTCAATAAATAAACAAATGTTTTGTAGTCAGCACATTAACAGATTCCTCCATTAATGTGGTGGAATGTATAAAAAAAACTAATAATATTTGTATAAAAATGGCTTATTGTTTAATAATTTCATTAAAATTACTTAGTATCATGTTACAATAGTTAGTACAGTGCAAAATAATGTTTGACAAGTAGAAAAATGTATTAAATATTGTAAGTTTATAAATGAAACATTGATGATATTACAAAATCAATTATTAATGAAAATGACATAATAGACAATGTAAATGAATAGAAGCATTAGGGATTGTCTTACAAGTTAGTGCATAACCATATGCATCATATTAAGATGAAATCAGATCAGTTACTATACACACATGTTATAAATGGAAAAAATTGTCTAAACCACTGCACATTTAATTCATTAATACAAAATAAATATTTGTGTAAAAACAAAGAAACATGAAATATCTAAAGTACATTTTTTGACCCAAGTCAGCCAAAGTTTTACAAAAAAAACAATTAAATTAATTCATTACATAATCTTTATAATAATTACTCAAGTTTAAGATTTTTTAAATTTAACAATTTTTCCAACATAGGAAAAATTATGAAGACTCCTAGAATTTTAAGTGTAAACTCAATGGAAAGTAACTACAACAAATTAATTAAGTACTAGTTGTTATTGAAAATCTTATAAAAAGAGGAACAATCTATGTGTAGTGAGTGGGTCTGAATTAGTGTGCAAAACTATAAAAGAACATAGGATTTCAACTAATATAATCTATTTCTCTAAATTTAACAAATAAATAAAAAGTTGGGTGTTATTAGTAATTTCTAAGTATGATAAAACCCCAAATTTGCCCATGGTCTTTGATTCATTTCAAAACGTCAAATCAACAGTTTCATTGTGTTTAAGGTGTGCTTCTCTTTTTAGTAGCTCCAGAAATCAAAAAAAAATATTTAGATGATTTGATTAAGATTTGTAACATGAAACATTTGATAGTGTATTGCAACAGTATAAAAGAAATTAAGAATTATTAAAAAATAACAATGAAACTATTGATTATCCGTTTTCTACTTATGTAAAAGTTATCTATGGTCTACTATCACAATTAGTGAGGTATGGGGCTAGAATGCAATTGATGATGGGGGCATTGAACATTCTCCAACTGTTACACGGTATGAGGCAAGCTCACTAATACCATGGTAATGAACAAATGCTGCAACAATGACAAGCACATGGAAAATTTGGTGGGATTGGAACCAAATGTCACATTTGCCAGGGAACCAGCGTTCGGGCACTCTCAATGCATAAAACATAGCACCCAAAATGTACAGCAAGCCCATAAGGACAAGCCATCCTAGAGATGCCTTACTGACCTGACTAAACCAACCTTCTGTTATTCCATAATGAATTGCTGGAACAATTCCTGAAAGGCCAAAGCCCATAAACACTCCGGCTCTTAGCGGTCTTAAACGTGGTTCCGAGAATCTATCCCATAATGAAACAATAATAGACAGTACTCCTAACACAATCACAACAGATAGGTAAATGATTTTTGGTCTGTAATGACAGTAGAAACTATAGTACAACCATGGAACAAATGAACCCATGATTAGCAGTGCTATACCACAGTAGTCCAGCTTGGAAAACAGCTTGCCTACCATTTCAGAGTGACAGTATAAAGTGTGATATGCAAATGAAAAACCCAAACATATTATAGCACCAATAAAGAACACACCAAAGATCATTTTCTCTTGCATCTGTATCTCTATGGACGGGCGCGTAAGGAAATATATTGCAACGCCAATGAAGGCTACACATCCAAGCAGATGGGTCCAGATATTGCCAGTTTCGGTGTGTATGCGGAATATAGACGCGAAACAGGCGCTGAAAGAAGGTAGCGGTGGCCGATGTCCCTTGTGGAGGTAGTCGTTGTCCTGAAGCCAACGCGGCAGGTGGCGGAAGTGGCACACGTTCCAGGAGGCCTCCCAAACTTTGCGAACAAATTCCTCTGCTTGCTCCGCCGCATTATGCGCTAAAGCTCCAAGATCTATTTCGTCCGAAAGCACGCCAGCTTTTAATACTTCAGCCATTTCCGCGTCTAACAGATGTTGATCTTCGGGCGTAGACGGCAATGGACATCCTTCCTCTTCCTCGGCGAGTACCTCGTCGAGCTCGTCCATTTGAGAAGCGAGACTCTCGGCCTCGGGGTCCCATCCTTGCCGTCGTCGTAAGCCATCCGACGAGGCACTGTGGGACCCCGTGTCAGAGTCCACTTCCCACATCTTTGCGTCGTACGCAATCGGCTAAGCGAAGAGCTTTCGCATTCGAGACGACCTTCGTTTAAGGCGAAAGAACAGTTATTCGATTTGAATGAAATCCAGTTACGTCACGGCAAACAAACACACAATGTCTTTTGTGTTTTCAACAACGGATTATTAGTACGTCTAATAGTAAGAATTCACTTGTACGAAGATAAATTTTATAGCAAAAAGTCGTAACGCTCTTGTAAAACAACAATCAATTTAGACCAGCTGCAAAGAACTGTCGAAGTTGGTCGAAGTGTCGACCAAAAGCAATCACCATTTTCGTTCCTATTCCCACATATTATATCTATCTCACTCAAACACTTCAGGTTGAATGTTGAAATGGAGTATTTTTACAATCCTTTGTCGTGTCACCGCAATCATAGTGAAGCGCTTTTTACTCTTTAGCACGAATTCGCGTTCACGCCGGCCAAAGGCGTTTAAAAATAAGTTATATATTGTTTTTCTAAATGGCATCAGTAGATAAGAAATTATTTTTGAAACCTTACAAAATTTCCAATTTATATAAGGCTACTAAATGTGTACTTATAAAAAATAGAAAAAATCAACTTTCGAATGCTTCTTACAGGTTTGATTAAGTAAAATAATAAAAATGTTAATATAAAATAATAAAATATGATTTTAAAAAATATCAGATTATCCATCAGGATTTATTCATACAACTTTGACTTGTTTTTGAAATTGCATGTTAAGCCTAACTACATCACTAAATATAAGCACTGGCAACAAAAGTAATAAGAGCTAAACTCTTTTGTGATTGGTTGATAGTGGATTACGTCAATAAGTAAGATATTTGACATAAAAGACGAAACTAAATAACCTAGAACTCACGTATTTAAATAAAAACCGATCTATTAACTAAAATTCATATTTTACTTACTTTTTAAACATGTTGATGTGGAATAAAAATACTATGTATCACAAAGGAAAAAACAACGAAATCACCAACAATTTTAAACACCGACAACAGAACTTCACGACACTTGTCAAAATGTAACAAGGATGCGCTTCCACCAATAGACTCCAAATAGACATTTCATTCATTGGTCAAAATGTCATGGTAAATATATGAATCTGACCAACCACTAGGCCTGTGGCAACTATGGAAAGAAGTCTGTACTTAATTATGGAACTAAAACATTATATTTGCACTTTTTAACACGCTATTTTAAGAATAATTTAATTATACGCAGATGTTTTTAAAATTCCTATTTATATCGAAAGCAATGTTGTTATAACATTCAAAATTAACACAAAGAAAATTTATTTTTCCCTAAACTGGCAACAAGTTACAACTAACTATAAAATTATACTTACATATACTACGTCAATTTCAAATTCAACAAACGCGGATTGTTGTTGGTAGCCACATGGTGTTGTAACATTCTTTAATTTTCAATTTTAGATACACGTGCAAAGATGTCTAATTTATTAGAAGTTCTAGTGACTAGCGACTCCAATAATACAATGTGGACATGTTGTGTTTGGGATCCTCACAACGCTACCAGTCTGATGACATATAAGGGTGGTGGAACAGCTGAATTAAAGACACTTTCATTTATCGGCAATGATTACATTGTTGCCGTTGAGAAAGCGAAGCCTATTCTCCACGTTTGGCCTTTGAACTCACACCAAACTGTGCAAGGCATGCGTTTCGTCTTGCCCGGCAAAGCTAATGCTTTCTCTATTACCAAAGACGGATCATATTGTGCGGCTGGTATCGATGAGAAAATTTATCTTTGGCAAGTTGCATCTGGTAATTTACTAACAATACTGAATCGACATTACCAGAAGGTGAATATGATAAAGTTTACTAGTTGCGGGCGATATTTTGTATCCGCTGCTGAAGACGGAATGGTAATGATATGGTCGTTGGCTGCAATAGCTACACATGCAGAAGTGGAGTTAGTCACTCAGATTAATGCCGGCCTTCATGACCCTGTTTACATAATATCAGATCATTCATTACCTGTTACAGATTTATGTATTAGTAAAATGGGCATGCTGGGACGCCTATACACAGTTTCTAGTGATAGAACTTGCAAAATTTATGACCTGACCACAGGAGATATGTTATTGAATTTAGTTTTTGATGTACCATTGTCCAGTATTGAATTGGATGTTTTAGAGTTGAATGTATTTGTAGGAACAATGAATGGCAATATTTTTCAATTTAGCCTTTCCAATCCGGTTAGACATAAGGAGTTGTTGATATCCGAAGAAAATAGTCTCATTTTTTCTTGTCATACAGGTGCTATTACTTGCTTATCTGTTTCTCTGGATGGTGAAACATTAATGTCTGCTTCCAATGATAAGCAGCTAGTTTTATGGCATATAAGAAGTAGACAGCCTATAAGAACAATCTTGCATAAAGGGCCAATTACAAATGCCTTCTTTACTCTTAATCCTCAAGCAATATATGCCCAAGAATTTAAACCTAAAGTAATATTACATAGTTTAGAACGAAAATTTAAAAGTTTGGAAAAAGACACTGATGAAACTACAGAGCTGGAAGTTTTAGTGGAGAAAAGAATTGATTTTTGGCCTAAACTTCAAAATATAAGTGAAGAAATTGAAAAACCTACAAAGGAATCTGTAACTGAATTGAATAAACAAGAGATGTTGCTCAAAGAAGAAATAAATAACCTTAAAAAGATCAATGCCAGTATATATACTTATTCTGTGGAGAATGCTTTGAACTCAGCAACTAAAGTGAACAATGTTCAAAAATCCAAGTCTAACAAAAAGAAGAAAATACGAAAGACATTTAAATCTTAAATTAAACAAGTGATAATTAAACCCTGATTTAAAGTTTTATTTCTGTCATCATATTACAATTTTGCCGAATTTGTGAGCTGCCTTCGGTGCACATATGTGATCACTGCATAATACACAAATATGATATGAGCACTCACACCCAGAACCCAGATGTTTAAGCTGAGATTGTTGATTATATTTGGCATGGTCCTAGCACACCTCTTGCTTCTAAATTCATACGTTTTCATTTAGTACCACCACCAGTCACCATGACTGCTACTTTCACAACAAATCTTTTGTATCAATCTCCTTTCAACATGTCCGAACCACGGGAACATATCTTTCTCAATTCACAACATAACGCTCCTTAAATATAAGTCAATTAATATCCACATCTAGAAAATTATCTGCCCCTTCATAACTTTTTATAAAGGCATGCGTTTGTGCTTTCAAATCCGCCAATGTAATATTCAGGCCACGTTTCCATTATTACCAAACTTACTCTCAGCCGCCTGCTGGCCTACTCTGAGGAAGCACACCCCCAGTGCGAATGTGAAATTATATTTCTGGTCAGCGACAGCTACACGCTCACCCGCCCGACTACACGCTCACCCGCCCGACTACACGCTCACCCGCTCGACTACACGCTCACCCGCCCGACTACACGCTCACCCGCCCGACTATACGCTCACACGCCACCGTCGTCAACGGCTTATGTATGCAAAGTCTGTCCGAATTCGTGAGCTTTGTTATTTAGAAAACATGTTTAATATATATATGAAGACTCATGACCTTAACCCAATGGTGTAGGCACAATAACGTATTTCCATTTGCCATGTCCTAGCGCACCTTTTCGCTTCTTGTAAATTATAATACATACATCTACGTAATTTAATTTAAGCTTTTGACGCATTATATATTTATATGTTATATTATTAGTAGTGAAAGTATACGTTGGATAATATTCGGGTGATTTTTAAATTTCCTTTCGTGAAAATTCTCAAAAGGTTCAGGTTCGGTATTCAATGTAGTAATCTTAATCTATTCATAATATATTAATTAAATTTAAATGGTCTAAGCCAAAAAAGAGCTTTTAAAAATTTAAGACTTGTAATTATAGAGGTATATAATATAGACCAGGAGAATAGGCAAGAAAATTTGTATAGTATTGTACAGGCCGAGTGCCAATCCAATATTATACAAGAGTGTAAGAATTGTTAAGTTAAACGGTATGTATGGTTTAAATTTTGTATCTGTGTATGTATTGCTTTTCTATGCTAAATACAAGATCTACGTCAAGGAAACGTCACTGCACTGATCGTACGATTATAAACTATAACGCTTTTATTTCTCGTTCAAATACACACAACTATCTTGTTCATTTACTTTTGTGAACCATGTGCTAAAATAATAAATACCCAACCGTAGTAAACTACGAATATGTTTTTATGACGACCTTCAATCGTAAGGTATAGTATAGGTTTGTTGAATTGTACCAAAATAAACTTAAGCATTCGTTTGCGTCACAAACAAAAGTATGTATACTATTTTGTTTACGATTTTCAGGTAGACTAAAATGTCGAAGGCAGTAATAATACCGGGATGTAAGGATATTGGACGTATGAAGGAAGAAATATCAATCTCTCCACCCGATAAAAAGGATGGAGCGATCAGCTTGCTCAGTCGACTCTTACGCTTAGATAATTTGAGTAAACGACACACTTCGGAAAGCCCTACTTCCACTGAGCCAAACACGACATATTATGGAGTCTACATTCCGTGTGAAATTAAAAAGGGTCCAGATGAAGGTGAGTTATGTTAATAAGGTCAAATACCCTGAAACTACAATGTTTGCTATCTTAATTTTGTGGATGTTAGCTTGTACCAATTTGTACTAATTATTTAAATATGTAAATATCTTTGTTGGAACAATGAGTCGTCATATTTATTTTTATCAAAACTCAAGTACACTTATCTACAAAAAGTAGGTCAAGAATACTTTCTCTATTTATATGTACATTATATATACATTTAAAAGCTGAAACGCATTGTTCATTGACATAGTATTTTCAGGCAAGTATATAAAGTTTTCAAATAAACTTTTTTCAAAGAACAATTTATTTAATATTTGATTTTAATATGTAAAGGATTATAAATAATATATTATTTATAATATATTATTTATAATCCTTTTAGCTTATTGATAAAGAAAATTAATGCCTTATAAAAATACAACTTTTTACAAAATCTCTTTCAACAACATATCTTTATATTTTATCTTAATTTTTTATCACTTTCTCTTCATTCAGTTTGTTGTTTAAACAAGGAAGAGATTGGAGAACAATTTATTATGCCTCTTAATTCTTAAGTCTTACACTTTTACTTTATTTAATTGTATGTGAAATTGTTCTTAAAGAATGATTTTTATTATGACGATACACTAATTAAAATCCAATGTGAATTATAAAAAATATTCCAAATTAACTAAAATTACACATTTTATTAAGACAGTTCTATAATCCTACTAATAATATAAATGCGAAAGTTTGGAAGTATAGATGTATGGATGTTACTTACTCTTTCATGTAAAAACTGCCAAATGGCTTTTAATGACACTTAACAATAATATACATTATACATCAGAATAACATATAGGCAGTGAAATATTTTAATAAATTAATTAAATTAATTAAAATTGTTATTACAATGCTAGATGTAAATTTCTTGCTCTTAGATACATCTAGAGAAAGATTTTATAAGTTTTTACAACAATTTTAGATAAGTAAGTAGGTGTCTTACTAATATTTTTCTTAAACATTTCCTTATTCCTAGTATGAGTCCAAAGAAGCAGTGGTCACTTGATGTCAAGTTATGTAAGTGGTAGAACCCGCAAAAACAACATTCGTAGCACTAATAGACTAGCTTGACTGGTAAAATACCACCACCTCACAGAAAAAAGTGTTGGAGTAGAAGTATTTCTGCTTATTATTTGATGAGTGAAGTGCAGCAGGCCCACTTCCAGCCCTCTTCCTCTTCTTATCTTTTCCTAATAAGGAAAGGCTGAGAAAGGGAAGAGGAAAGATGGAAAAAGGAAATATCCTTTTTTCTGTCTACCCCTTTCTGTGCCCATTAAAAGGATATACACGTATGTACAAATTTATAGATTTTATTCCAGGAAATGTTGCTCTATGCTTTTAAAAAAAGAAGCATGTTGTATTGATAAGGAGACGTATCGAGATAGCTTTTTATAGTGTAGAGGAATTTATAATGTGTCTCTAACCATGACCTGTTATTCTTTAAATGACCAAAAAACTGTATTTCTGATAAATTGTTTGTAATCTATAAAAGTATGAGGGTTTTGTTTGTAAATAAAAGCACCGATATGCATGGTCCTACTATTGTGTGTGATGATATTTGTAAATATTAATGATGATATAATGCAACAAACAAACACAACATAACATCAAAAAAATATGGTTTCGCATATCTTTGCTCAGAAATGTATTTAATATGTTATGCAGTTTTTTAATAATAATTATTATTTTTTTATTATATAACTAATATCATTTTGAGAATACAATTACATTACTTCAAAAGATGGTTGGACTACGGTCGTACTGTACTGACCTCACAAGTGGGAAAAGGGTAGGAAATGTTTAATATCATCTTGTCTGTCCCCTTACAGAAGCATTACATGTGTATGAAAATAAGTCAGAGGCTATGGAGCTGGTGAGGAGATACAAATCTGCAAGGTTTAAGATGTTCCGGAGCCATCAGGATGCAGTGTCTTTTGCATTACGTGGAGCGGAGCCCACTGAAACACATGAAGGAAACAATTGTAAGTGGCTTATTACTATAATATATTACTATTTTTTTAAGAAAGAAGGTTAAAAACAAACAGTTTACCGGATGTTAGGTGACCTCTGCTATTTTTAAATAGAAAGCTTGCAATGGATGCCTTTCTGATTGTTTTGAGTTTTAAATGGGTAGCAGAGACAAGTAGATAGGTAGTAAAGAAAGGGAGAGATGAAAAAAAAGAAAGGTAAAAACATTACATCTCATATAAATATAAAAGCAGTGTCCGTATTCAGGGATAAGCATCTCCGTGCACCGAGATCTCTCCCGGAGATCACCGGTAATATTAAGGGGTTGCTGGATTTCTTTGGAGAGCTAGGCTAGTCGGAGTGATCCTTATCCCGCCCATAAGCAAAATCCGCGCTAGTCGTGGGGTTGCGGAAATTAGCCCCTACTTCTAACTAACTAACTGATAAGACTTATAAAACTACAGTAACCTCAATATTTAGCCTAATTAATTAATGTCTGATGCCATAAAAGTCACCCAGACGGTCATATGTTAGTCACACCCAATTCCATTTGTTGTCTAATTTGGGGTATGCGTGTTACAAGGTCAGCTCCGCAATTCTTTTCCGATTCCGAATAATCATGTATTTGTACACTTAATTATACTATAATATGTATATTGAATCAGCTGAATGTGCTTCTGTTGATTGAACATTTAAACAAAAATCACAAACATTATAAACATGATTCTAAAATCTAGGAAACAATAACAGCTGACCTAGTTCCGAGTCAATAAGGAACTTCTCGGTAACGTACACTGACTTCGAAGCTAATGTACTTTATGGGAGACACTTAGGTAATTTAACAGCTGTTTGCCTATCATTCTATAAAAGTAAAATATACCAACATGTGCCTTTAAATAGTTGTCCATGAGCATGAGGTACATCAGACAGTACTTAATGCCTACACTCTATTCCTCCATTGGTAATCAAGGGAGAAATGCACCTAATTAGGAAAAACGTGTTGTTGCCAGTAGACTATATGTCGGTTTTCCTGTTTGTCTTTAAAATAGATACGCTTAGATGATAGAAAATAATATAATATTACATAAAATAAATACTTATTTATGACTCAGTAGTGATCCGCCCGGGTAGCGGTTACAAAATCAAAAGGGAACAAACATAGATACACACATCGCCTTTTATATACGTAGATATGCACCTGTAAAAACAAAAAAATGTATCCCACGGTAACCGTACTTTTCGCAATAAAAAGCTACATAGCCTTTGTACTATTCCAGACTATAATCTATCTGTGTCAAATTTCATCCAGATCGGAATGACCGTTATTGTGTGTAAGAGTAACGAACATCCATACATACAAACTTTCGCATTGATAATTTAGTATTTTATTCCCAACATTTTCGGTCGGTCGAATATAATAATAATAATAATAATAGCCTTTATTAAACAATCTTACGAAATACAAAAAAATTAAATGTTATGCAAATTATTTGACACCAGGTTTTCGAGACTGTCTTGCGCTTCCGCAAAGGCCTCCCCTAAAGCTTGCCACTCTCTCCGGTTATGGGTCATCCTCCGCCAAGTAATACCAGCTACTTTTCTTACTTCATCCTCCCATCTGAGGCGTTGTCTCCCTTTCCTTCTTTTATTTCCTCTTGGACACCATTCAGTTACATCCTTAGCCCATTTTTCTTAGCCCATTTTTCGTCGGTCGGTCGAATAATGAGGATTAAATCTTCTAGAGAAAACAAAATTTTAAAGGCTGTATGGTTGTATTGTTAAATCTTGTATAATTTAATCTATTTAAGTAACTATTCATTTATTTCCAGCACTAATGGGAGAGAAGCCGTATCCTTTCAAGGCGCCCTCGCCTCAGGACATGGTGGCGCTGCGCAAGGCAATCGAAGCGGGGCTGGCGACGTCCGTGCGCGACCGCATCTGGGACAATCCGCGCTATCTCGTCAGCAGCGGGAATACGCCGGCAATTGTACAGGTTTGTAATAATGCTCACCATACCCATTTAATTGAAATATTCTCCTATCATCCCCCTATATTCATTGGTCATGCGGTATAGTTTTTTTATTACTCAAGAATATTAGCACTATATTTACCTTTATACGTTCAGGAATTTTACGATGCAAAGTTTGTAATTTTGTTTTTAAAAGTATACCGTCGTGTTGATTCATATATCATTTTAGAAGTACATACATAATATTAGGTTGGGGAACAAGTCTCTTCGCATATAGTATGAATAACTCTGTAAATAATTTAGATAATTTTATATTTTGTAAATATTTCGGAATTTAATAATTTTAACGTAACAGGCACACCTAAAACACCGTCAATTAAAGCAGATTATATTTAAAATAAAAAGCATAAAAATAAATTGTTCGTGTACAGGAAGGTTCACGTTACAACGCGCTGCATGTGGCGGCGAAGTCGGGCAACGCCGAGATCTGCAACTTGTTACTGAACACGGTCGGCAATCCCACTTTCGTTCTGAAGCTGTACGGTATGGACGCGGATGCTGAGTCTTGTAAGGTTAGTTCATTGTTCATACGTTTAGTTATTAGAACGTTGTTCTTTTCCGTACGTTGTTCGTTTGTTTGCGGCCTCAGCCCGAAGCTAGACCGAGACTAGAAACTATGAAAAACTCCACCGAACCCGACATCTTTTTGCAGTCAGTTTGAGGCACTTCCCGATCACCTCGGAAACTAAAAGTTTTTTCAACAGATTCAGCTTGCTGTCAATTTTGAAAATATGATTTTAATGTTGAATCCAAAAAAGATGTGGCGAAAGGAACTCCATTCAAACTGGATGTCCGCAACACCTCACCCTTCTTTCTTTATTTTTTATCTAGTTGTTAGTTTAAAATTTATGTTAAATATTGGATATGTAGTAGTAGATAGTATAGTTTTTGTTATATGTAATGGAACCTAAACTACATGGTATTGTCTTGTAGAAGTTTTACCGTGGTAAAGCCGGCAACAACTGTATCTGTTGCACGAATGGGCTGGCTCGACCGGTGAGGTATTTAGGAAAACCTAACCCTAATGAAATAATTGTTCGCATGTATTTGTAGGAGTTCGCAACGATCCTAGTGGACCGGTACCTGAACACGCCGGACAAGGCTATGAACGAGACGCCTCTCCACTTTGCGGCCAAGTTCGGGGCGGAAGCCGTCGTGGATGTGCTCACATCCTTCCCGCAGTGCAACCTCAACGCTGTCAATAAATACGGCGAGCAGGCTAAAGATGTTAGTTTTTTTTTTAATTCTTTATTTCAAATTCTTACAATATGGTCTCATTACACTTTCCCGCCAAAACACTTACGTGGTTTGTAGGCGTCGCACCTTTTACACAGATAACAAATAAATAGCATGTAAATTACAAATTAAATACAGGAAAAAACTATGAAAACCCAAAACACAAGGAGTAAATACAAAAAAATACCTAAACTCAAATACCTTAACTATTAACAAAAGATCTATGAAGTTTAACTTTAATGAGTAATTACTACAACAACAAATTTCTGAAACTGAGAAATTTGTTGACCCTACTGACGGCCGTTGTGTTACTTAATGGTCGTAAGAATTTGTTCATAAATGTAGGAACTAATATTATTTAGGGTGTTCCCCTTAATAATTATTATTAGCTCTGACTTCGCGTAGCTTACCTTATGTGATTCATCTTTTCAAATTGGATAAGAAATAAAACAATGAACTAGTTACATTTGTGTATTTCAGATAGTGTGCGCGCGCGCATCGTCAGCGTCGCTCGAGGCTGCTCAGAACATCCGCAGCATGCTGCGCGAGCGGTACTACGTGCCTGTGTTGCATGCGGAAGACGGCAGCGTGGAGCCCACCATCGGCCGGCCGTTCTCACCTGCCCTACCTCCAGTGAGTATCCTGTTTAATAGCTCAATTAACATGATAGTAGTAGGAGGCTCTCTTCTAACACTCAGCTCATCATCAGAGGATCATTTTAACCACACCACCAGCAACCTCTTAATGTTGCTGGCGATCCCCGGGAGCGATCTCGACGAGCTGTGTTATTGAACCCTATATACGGACACTGTTGAGTAGTGCAGCATAACGTGGGACGCCATTTCCTCCACCTCCAGACATGCTCTTTATAGAGGACTGTCAGGACAGTCGGACATATTATATGTTAAAAAAATGGTCGTTAAAAAATTTACACGATGCTATTATAGGTGACACGTATAAACTTGACTGACTACTCCTATGACACTCCGATCCGTTCCGTTCAGGCTACATGATGTTACAATTTAGAACTTGTCTAAAAGTCACTGTCCCATAATACATTGAATCGTGTGGCCAGGAAATCAACAACGACCCGATGTACCCTCGCTTCGAGATACGCGCGTTCGCTGGTCCGATGGCTTCAGGAGAAGCGGAATCCTTCCGTCGTAGATGGAAAACTCCGCCCCGGGCTGGATTCCGACTAGCCGAAATAAGCAAAGGACTGGAAACTGTTGGCAGGTGAGACTGCTTTAATAATTAACTACTGGTCTTAAGCCAATCGTAGATTATTTTATAGCGTTTTGGTAGCTGCAAATGGTTTCCGCTTATTGTTGAATGTGTTTTAATATCCCAGCAACAAAAAGCGAGTATGGTACTATTGTATGAAAGATAATCCGGACAACAATCCGGGAGGTCATTTACAATTAATAATATAATAATAATAATATCCTAGGCCATGTTCACACACGGACATCTGATCCCAAACTAAGCAGAGCTTGTGCTGATAACATATGACACACAACTACTTTTATTTTGTAAATATATACTTAAATAGATAATTACACCCAGACTCAAGACAAACAGAGATGTTCACAATGAACACAAATGTCTGTCCTAGGTGGGAATCGAATCCATGACCTCGACGTGAAAAACAAGTATCTTACAAACCACGCCAACCGATCCGTCAAGTGGTCTGTATTATTGTGGTGGAATTGATTTTGGCTACCGTGGTTTTTAAACTATATATGTATATATATATACATATATATATATACATATATATATATATATATATATATATATATATATATATATATATATATTTTAATATCTTTGAACCCAATCTTTATATAAAAGAAGAAACTGACTGATATATCAACGCACAGCCCAAAATGATGGGTCTAGAGACTTGAAATAACTGAGAAAAGATCTAATGTCGGGGTTGAAAGTTTATAAGGCGAAACCACCCGGGCGAAGCCGCAGCCGTTCACTAGTCTTGAACATATGTTTGAACTGTGTTATTTATTTAATTTAGTTACTAATTGTTCAATTTTTTCCCTTTCAATAGTTTATGTTTCATTTTCTATAAAAATATTTACGTAATTTATTAACAGGGATCTAGCGGAGCAAATGAAAGTTAACTGGAAGGAGTACTGGCCTTTCCTTGACACATTCACAGATCTGAGGACGAAAGAAGGACTGACTTTACTAGAGAACTACCTCAAGTGTAAATACGAAATGGCTTGTTCAATAGCTTACAACGACAGCTGTGCGCAGTACCACCACATGCCAGACGAACTCTCCCTGTCCGGGATAAGTCTAGCGAATGCAACTCAAAGTCCATTCAAAGAACCCTTGAGTCCCATTTCGGATCTCTGCGTAGCAATGAGAAGTTGCACCATCACTTCGGACAGACCGCCTCACTGGAAGAGAACGGATCCAATTCGACAAAGACTTTGCAGACAGCCTAACTTAAAAGCTACCATGAACGGAGATATAACCCCACCTATAAATCATACTGTCAGCCAACTGCTCTGTATAGAGAGGACCTGTCAGGTGTTCGCGAAAAGGATAGCTGATGCGTTGGTCTTCTCGCTCACAGCGGAACCAGAAGTCGCTGGTGATTCACTCAAATCTGAAGCGAAACATTTACAACACACGATATTCACCTACATGGACGATGAGAGATTCAAAACTATCAATTTCGCTTTGCTACACTCCCGGCTCGCTCAGCTTGTGGTCTTTAAGCTGAAACAGAAGACTAAAGAGCTGGATGACGTCAACTGTCTAGTGGAATTCTTGGTGAAATTACGGTGTCCCAATGACGACATCTTCAGTTCGGACGATGAAAGGAAAACGTTTTCGTTTAGGAGTCGTGTCAAAATGTCGCACGTGATCACTGAACACGTTAGATGTTTATCTAGTTTTATATGTGAGGAATTGACGGAGACCGACGAGACCAAAGGACCCGCGGTCTCCGAGGCCGAGTGCTCGGAGATCTGGTCTCGAGCGAGCAAGTGCCGCTGCGACTGGAAGATCGATGTGTTCGAGAGGAACAGCAAGAAGAATGCATCGTTCAGGAAGAACAGGTCGACTTTGTCTTCGAGTCCAAAGAGTGAGAGCTTCATACGAAGGTTGATGTTCGACCACGATATTGGTGAGTGGACTTATGTTTTTTATGCTAAATGAAGGACAAAAGCTGCAAGCAGACTCACATTTTCTTTTCTGACCCAAGCTGCACATCAATATTTGACTTTTTCTACTAATTTTACAATACGTATATCTCATTTCCAAGATTTTACAATATATGTGAACATTGAAGTTGGTATAGTGAGCGTATGCGAGAGAAAGAGTCACATAGGTGCAAAGCTGCTGCTGTTCGTTCTTTGTGCGACAGAGATAGCACTCTTCTAAACTCAAATTAGTGAATTGTCTCTTTCTAAAGACCGATGTGATATCATTGATTTATTACTCTTTAGCTATATGAGAATTAACACATATAGTCGTGTCGTCAGTACAATATTTCATCCGCACGAATCTGATTCGCACCGTGACATACCATCAGACTAAAAAATCTTGGTACTAGATTTCATCTGCCATTACTCGATAAGGTTGTTATAGAGACATAGTATGTAGTGATAAGATACTGTTACAGGAGACGGCAAGGCGCAGTCGGCGGCGGCGGAGAGCGCGCCGCACAACTCCCCCGCCGGCGACAGCTCGCACCAATACACAGTCGACGTCGCCAAGTGTCAAGTCGTCGAAGCCGAGGTATAATGAACAATACGTCATTCACAATTTTTTTCTCTGCTGTGACAGTTATTTTTTACATTTCATGTAATTTTTTTAGTGTATAACAGGGAGCGCCTATTAGACAGGGGTCGGAGTTCCAGGAGTCCAGTGTGTGTGATGATTGATTCTTAAATAAGACAAATATATGTTTGTCAATTTACAAAGCTTTATTGTGTATATTATTTCAGATATCGGACGACGAGTCGGTAGCGTCATGCCAGTCGGACAGCGAGGACGCCTACCACACTGCCTCCGACCACTCGGAAGATGAAGAGAATTCCTTGATGGTAGACGCAAGCGACAGGGCGCTGGTGGAGCCCTTCATATACGGGTAATGTTCGCTTATTCCCTCATTTGGCGCGATCCTGTCACTACTCTCTCGCTTCTACATTCATACATATGGCATTCATGCTCATCTCTCTGTAGTCACTAATCTGATCGATATAATTTGTCTTGGGATGATCCTTGCCAATGCTGCCACTCACTTTTGCAACATAAATTGTTACTCTCTCTTCATTCATCCTTTTAACTGACCACCGAAGCATACTTTAACAATTCTAACAACAACATCAACTTTCAGTGCACACTTTCCCTTTAAACGCAATTTTAAATTATTATGAATTGCATTCATGTTATTGGTGAAAAACGTATCAAAAATCAGTGTGGTAGTTTTTGAGTTTTTCGCTCTAACAGACATGGCGCGGGGTCTTCGTTTATTAAAAATATTGTTTTGTTTATTAAATCAATAGGTGCCAAATTACTCCCTTCGAAAATTACTTGCATTTAATGGGTTTTGTGTGTAACTCTAACATAATATTTTCCAGTGAGGAACCAACTAAGATGGACCGGTTAGTGTACGAAGCCATAATGGATGTCGAAGTCTCCGAGGACGAGTTCCCCAACGTGCACCGCTGGCGGCACACGGTGGCGCTGTACACGCCAGAAGAGAGGCAGAAGTGAGGAAATTATAATTCTACTTTTATCTATCCCATCCGGTATTCACGATGCGTCCATGTGACTACTATTTATGCGACTGATAATTTTATCAGCAAGCCTTAAAATGATTGATTTTCCTCTAGCGAGCGTTGTTTTACGTCACAACAACGTTACGTTCCTGCCTCCTCGTGGAATGATCTGTCGCCAGCGATATTTCCAAATGAATTAGAGTATTTCAAGAAGAGAGCGAACTTCTTTCTTAAAGGACGACAGCTGCAGTTCCTTTAATGTTGTGGATGTTCAGAGCGGAGGTTGATCACTTAACATTAGTCGATCTGTTTTCCTTGTTAGTCCCCTTAGAAAGACTCATTGATACAAGAATTCGAATCAAATTCGGCTCTTCTGATATTGTAACTGTTTAGACAGAAACTTACATAACTTTATCATACTTCTAAATAGGATAATTTCATTTGGCGCGATTCTGACACACCTCTCTCGCATCTTTCCTATCCATACATCTACGCATACAAGCTCGTCGGTTACGGGTACTCCTTATATCGCCCTTCTTTAGTATGTCATTAATTTGACCAATACAAGTCTTCCTGGGACGTCCCCTACCAACACTGCCACTCGATTTTGGAATAATACCTTAAATATCACTAATTATATATTGGTACGTGTCGCAGATGGCAGCAGATGGGAGATTTGTGCTGCAACGTGTCCTGCGCGTCCCTATCCCTGGCGGGCAGCCCGCGCAGGCCCGCGACCTCGTCCCCCGCGCCCGCACCGGCCGCCTGCAGCACGCCCGGCAAGCAGCGCGCTGACGACTCCGCCAGGTCGCTGTCACTACAGGTATAAACACTAGCCCTTGTCATACTTCTATATTGTATATATATAATGCGCTACAGTTTTTATGGCCGCCCGCCTGACAGCAACGAGGAGTACTGCTGGCAAGCAAATTGTAACATATCTTTATATATAAAAGGCGATGGATGTATGTATGCTTGTATGTATGTTTTCTATAAACTACCGGCTGGGCCGATTGCGATCAAATTTTCTGGAAATGTTTAGATTGGCCTAGCGGGTGATCCTGTGAGGTTTGGTAGCGATCGTATCAACATATTGTTACCCGAAGCCGGGGCGGATCACTAGTTTCCTATGCAACCACTGACTGTATACCTTACCAAATAGACAAGGGTAAGTAGAGACTAAGACCTGTGGTGCCGAGGGTTGAACTGCTTCCACTAAAATTTCCTCAGCGGCAATAATTAAGTATGGGAGTTGGCGGGATTTTTTCGTTAATGAAATGGTAATGTTGAGTGGTAGAGCCCGCACCAGCAACATGTATTCTGCGTTTCGCCTGTTTCTTTTTGTTCTGGACCTCTTAAATAAAGAAAAACTATTTGGATCCCACACAAGGTCACTATACAGCCTCCGAATGCCGCGAGTGGTTATGTTATGTTTCCATCTTTCTGGGTCACTTCGCTGGACGTTCCTTGGCCAGTCCACCAACACAAGAACTATCTAAATAATTGTTGTTAATATATTTCAGGTTTCGAACTGGCTTCGTGTGACAGGACCGAACTCACCGCGCTGTGCGTCCGCGGCAAAGAACATGGGTCACAACGTCAGCTTTGGATTCTGAGATAACTCTGCTTACCCTCGCCATCTTCCTTCCCACGGTGTACCGTCATCGGAGGTAGACGTTGGAGACAAAACAAAATACAAACATTCTCATTTACAATGTGTTCATCTTGTAGAGTTCAAATTATTTGTATTTTGTTACTATATTGAATTTATTTTAAAAATGATCGGCAATGACGGTGGCGCCATCTGCGTTCTTAATAAGAGCTCTTATTTCAGCAGCTTGAGACAATATGGTGCTAAGAAATATTTAAAAATATTATATCCTTTTAACAGCGTTTACGAAGAGTAATTCCACATAGTATTTGGGATATAGACTCAAATAGTACAAGATTATTGTTACGACACTTAGCGACCTTCATTTAAAAGCTGTATCCAATTGGTAAACGCAAACAAACATTCAAATTCTCTTTTAAGGTGGAACACCGCCAAGAGCCCTGATCGTACGTACATGAGCTCGCAGGAGCTAACCTCACTGACGTCCAACAAGATGGCGTCTATTATATTCATGTGTATGCATTTATTTACATTTGTACATTAAACCATTGCTAATATTACATTCTCTATCAAGTGTTAGATAATTATTTAATGCATCTAACACATATGTACAGTTTTAATTATTATTCCTTTGTAATATATTTTAACTAGTCTTTCTTTTATATATCTAAATTTGTATGCGCGGAGAGATTGTATTTAATTATAAATAATAATATAAGAACTTTGAATCTTATTTTTACGTAAATAATTCCGCTCTCACTGCACGCACGCTTGTTCCCAATGGAAACAATAATCTCATGTTCTTTGTGTCGTATTTGTTACATTCGCCGTGTTTACTCTGCCAAAATCATTAACATACAACATATCTCGTGTCAGCTTTTTCAAAGAGAAAGATAGAGAGGGAACTTGGAATTTTACGCCAGTGGAAACTGACGGTTAGAATGAAACGTTATATCATAGTTTAGGAACGTTTAGTTTCGGTACAAATATTTGTTGCCGCTCTGTAGTTAACGAATGTCAAGTGCTTGATTAAATATATATATATATATATATATATATATATATATATATATCCTCAAACCGGTTTAGTTTTAGACGATTTTCAACGAAACGATTTCGACGATATTTCCTACATGGTGGTTATAAGAGGTGGTATACCTTGGTACCGATAGCAGCTACAGTTAAGATCACAATTGTTTTTGTTTTTCCAACTGTACGTTAGTAAATAATTACAATTAACATTTAACTACATGTTTATTAATTTAGTAATTAATCTGTTGATTCTAAAAAAAATCTAAAGATTTAGTATACTTTTTATATTCTGTAATAGCGTAGTAATTTTTGTAGGTTTCAAGGAAGCCATGGACCAAAAGCGTCGGAATACAGTGGATTGGAAGAATGTATAAATTGTATTTTGCTTGTGAATAATGCTGAAGAATCTGCCATCAGACAGGCTAAGGCATTCGTACCGTACGTTTTTATTTTGCATTTGTAATTCTACATACGTAAACAGTTTCTTGACAATAACACTGCGTTGTTTAGCATTTATAGTTTAAAAGAGTAAATATTTCTATCTCAGTACGTCTTGTTAAATTTGCCAAAAGTTGATTAAATGTATGAAGATGCATTGAATGTTTGTACTTTTATATATAACTGAAGAAAAAATAATAATTGATAATAGTAAAGAATTATGTTTTATATACGTTTTTTAAGTCACGTAAACTTTAGAAAAGTAAATAAATTATGACTGGAATTATTATTTGATTGTTTTATTTAATCCCAAAAGATGTCGTCGTCGGATGTCTTCGCGTGGGAGATGGGGGAATTCCCGACATCCGATCTGCTGTTGTAATTGTCGACGTCGGCCAAGAAATCGTCGGCGTTGTCTCTCAGTTCGCTGTCGGCCTCGATCGAGGCCAGAGCGTCCTTGGAATCGTCCACACATACATCAGCGCTCGACGGCTCCTTGGCCGCTTCCATATCGAAAATTGCGTCCAAAACATCGTTTCTCGTGAGATGCGCAGCTTTTTCGGGTGTTTCATTACAATGTAGCATCTTCGAAGACGGACTTTTTATAGAAATAGATGATTTTGATTTTATTCCTTTTGAATTTCCAGCCGATCGTTCGGATGTATCGTCCTTGGGACTTACTAGTGCACTCATTGGTACGTCACTTCCGACATTATCTCGGGTTATTAGTTCGCTGGCTATAGACGTTTCAACTGCAACCATTAAATCGCCTTGATCTATCTTAACGCTTGCCGTCTCTATTACGTTTTCTAATTCGACCTTCAGTAATGTCTTATCTTCAATGTTTTTACTTATGAGTTCTGTGTTTTTATCATCGATTTCGTCTCTGCAAGGTATATCATCACTAGATAGTCCATAAATGTCATTAATTTGATGTTTTAAAACATTAAACTCTTCGATTGTGCTCTCAGTGGGTTTTTCTAATTCTAATTTATTTGTTTCTTTAACTGGGTTATCTAAGTTTTTAATAACATTTTCAGGAACATGTTGCGATGCGTCTTCTACCTTCTTAATCTCATAGCTATTTAAAATAACTTTCTGTGGTTTATCTTTGTTTATACGTCGTTTTTCATTGTGATAGAGTTTTCTGAATTCATTTAGAGGTGTATCTAGATAGTTGACATGTTGCAGGTCGTCAGATGCTTGAGCAAGGTTGTACGCGGGCGGAATTGGTTTTATTTTAACAGTGGTGGTATTTTTATTTGCGAAATGCGGCTTCATTATTTCTTTGCTTTGGTATTCTCGTAAATATTTTTCGAAATCATTGTGCAAAAATTCTTTCGTTACTTTCATATTGACATCATTGTTACGATCGTGACCTTCGTTAGGTTTTTCTATTGTACTGGCTTGGATAACTGAAACAACACATAACTGCTTTATAAAGCTACAAACGAAAATGTCGCCGAAAAAAAAATCGTAAATCAGTTACTTGACCGCATCAGTTAGGTATACGGTTTACTTGAAAGTAACTACAGAATAAACCAATAATTAAATTTAAAAAAAAAACAAGAAACTATTGACTGGTATACCAGATACCAGTTAGTAGTGTTTCTTGTTTTTGGGGAAGAATACAAATCTAATAACACCCCATCCTCCAAAATCGGTTCAGACATTTAGGCTACAGGTCAAAATGGAACGTTCATACATATCCATGTAAAACATTACCACCCATACTCCTGTCAGTAGGGCAATACAGCTTCGTGGAAAAGACGTGTAAACCACAATTACTGCTGTAGTTGAAGAAATAACAATGGGGCAATAAGACTGCTTCGAATATCAAATATTCAGTCGATTGTTGCTCTACAAAATGTCCCCAGGCTCCAAATGGTTTCGTTTTACTAAATCCTACAAATTCTTACACAGGTTCCGTGCGACGTCGAATACTAGCTCGTTCTCTTTGGTGATCTTTTCATCTTCTCTTTTCAACTCGCTTCTTCTCCTCTTGAAGTCCAAGTAGGACTTCTCCACCGCTTCTGCTTCTATTTCCAGCTTGCGGAGCCGCAGCTTGGCTTCTCGCAGCATCGAGTTGGGACTCTTGTCGCGCGATGTGTTCTCGCGTTGTATAACAGTGTCTTTGCTGGAAGTAATATATATTGTACATTTAAAAAGATATTTTTGTATGTTAAACCTCAAGAACTATGTGGATAATGAAAACCAAAATCATAAATTCGAAATTCGATGTTAAAATTAAATTCAAGGTACAAAAACGAAAAAAAATGACGAATTTATTGTTAAATATATGTACAAAAATCAACTCACTTCTTTAACTTCTGTTTGGCCTCGCGCAAAACAGATTTCGGACTCTTTTCTCTTCTTTTTACTTCTTCTAAAACCGGTTCATTTGGTTGTTCACTATAAATACGAAGTAATAGTAATAAAATATGTTCACGACTGTAAAGTTATAATTAACTCTGACAAGCCATTCATCATCTTCCTACCCCTGTTAAACCTACGTGGGGTCGGCACACTAGGTACTTCTCTTCCCTATCCTGTCAT
Organism: Papilio elwesi; assembly: GCA_029849275.1. Lineage (NCBI taxonomy): Eukaryota > Metazoa > Arthropoda > Insecta > Lepidoptera > Papilionidae > Papilio > Papilio elwesi. The sequence goes on along the minus strand of CM056708.1, from coordinate 6,626,939 downwards.
ATCTGTATTCACACTCTTCTTACACATGTCATCATTCACACAATCCACCCATACCTTCGGTCGTTCTTTACGATTGTAACCATTCACATTCATTCTTACTTTGTCGCACCGCGCAACATGCCCATATCAAGCTAACCATTTGCTCCTCAATTTCCCTGTCATTCATTTAATAATTTTATCCATGGTCGTCACACCACACAACCATCTAGTCGCTGACGAGCCAATTACTGTATTTCGTATTTTAGTAACCTGCTCTCTCTGTCTTCAGGTAAATTGGTGAACGAAACACGAGCGGGCCGCGGAGGCTGCGGCTCTGTACGTCGAGGAACGTTCGATGTCTCTTCTGCGTTTTCTAAAAGAAATCATCAAGCACGGTAGCTAAAAAAACAAACTTCACTACAAAGCTCCGCTTAAAAATTATCACGCAACAGACTAACCCACCGTCACAATTTATTACTTATTAAGCCGTAACGTCGGGGATGTGGGGTACACAACCCCCCCTTTTCCTACACCCCCGAATAGTACGTATCTAAGAAGTAAGAAGCATTTGTACTTAATAGAATTTAATTACTAAGTAAATTTCATATAGATATCTGTTGTTATGTTTAAGGCATGAAAGTTTGTATGGAGAAAATGTTTTAATCCAATGTTAGTTGATCTCTGTCTATATGATCAATGATATTAAATAGGGTTGAGCTAAGGCTGGACAGGTGTCGGTTAAATTAAATCACGCGAGTGAAATCGCAGGGCTCAGCTTGTTTTTCATAAAAAGTTTTGAATGTATTAGCGGTGGTTTGTTTGTTTCTCGTATTAATATAAATATCAAGTTATATTCTCCGTTAGAAAATCGTTTTGGCCTAGTTGTGACAGATGGGAAGAATGGTGGCCTTATAGGTGCTTGCTTATTAGCAATTTACGTGTAGTTTCTTTAGGCGGGACAGAAGGTCTGAATTTGTTACCCTGTGTGGAGGAGCCGGCTTGTGGGCCGGCGTCGGCGGGCGCGCGCTCGCTCTGCTCCGGTGAGAAGCGGCGCCGCAGCGACCGCCATTGATTTATCATATACCTGCAAAAAATACGATGCACAAGCGGAATGAAAAGTACAATTTTAATGAATGAAATGTATACGTCTAAACTTGAGTTCACACCTTCGTGAACAGACGGAAGACCACAAGTTCCTTGGTCAAAATATGACGCTTTAACTCTTATGTCTCCTTCCCTGATACACTATTTTCCGGACACCTATATCTCTATATTACTTGTGTAGTACATACCGCCTGCTGTTGGTCTGTCTGTCGCTCAGCGTGCCGACGAAGGGTATGACGTCATCGGGTAGCAGTACACGCGGCGACTGCGCGAATACGCTGAGCTCCTCCCCCGCGCCCCGCCGCAGCCCGTACGCGCCCCGTACGCCGCTCGGGTTCACGCTAGGACCACAACACATCCCACTCCTTCAATTTCTCATCCCTTCTCCCTTTTACCCCCTTTCGTGCCCCCTCCCCAGTTCCTACTCCATTCCCGCGCAAACGCCGACAACACAACCGTATCTCTTCAGAGCGTGGGTCACATAACATTTACCTTGCTTATTTGTCTTCTACTGTTAAACATCTAGCCAAATAGAAATCTCCTTCTGTCTATCCTCGGCTTCGAGCGAGTATGATACGCAGTAACTGTGTGTTTGTACGTTACCCTTGTGCGGCCGGCATGACGGAGGGCGCATTCCTCGGGCGCGGCGAGCCGAGCCTTGCGGCCACCAGCTCCGCACGCAGCCGTACTTGCTCGCGAGCCAGCTCATCGATATGCTCGCGTTGCTATAACAGATTGCTAGGTACACTATTTCACGGGGGCGGGGATAGACGGGATGTGACACCGTGTCGAAAAACGCTTGACAGAAAAAAGGATTTTAAAATGTATTTAATTTTAGTAAATTTCGAGGGGGAGGGAAGGGTTTGGAACCCCAAATCTCCCCTCTCGGTACGCCTTTGCATACATTCACTGTGCCATATGTACACGATATGAAATAGTTTAATCTTAGTTGTCTTCTTCTTCAAGTCGTCGCTTGACTACATAAATTTACTGATTAGGTTAATAACAGATCACCTGTTCAGCGAATGCTTTCAGACGATCGTTTTCGTCCCGCAGCAGCGATTCAAGATGGCGGCCGCGCTCCGCCGCGCGCTCGCCGACCAGAGACGACCGACTGCGCTCCGATATCACCTCATCTAGATTACTCTGGAAAACCAGTTACTTGAATCGTTCCATAATATATATTTTACAAGTGTTCGGTGTTACACAACCTAACAGCTCACCATTATAACTTTCATTTCATGCCCATTATACCGGTGTGCCAATGCACCTTAAGTATGCCTAATTATTAGTGACCTATATGTATATTCCAATATTGCATACTCAATACCCACCATTAAAAAGTAATTAGTGATGTGTTCTTCACAATTACTTATACCATTTTACCTTTTATTAGTAGCAAGTAGTAAAAAAAGCAACAACAGGGGGGTTGTCGAAGTCTGAATAATTAAAACTAAGTTACACTAATTCAACTCTCATCATACCTGATTGAAATTCACGTTCTTCTGCTTCTTGAGATCATTGACTACCTGATTGGGAGTTCTTACAGCATCCTCAGTCTTTACACACCTGTCTACATCCTGTTCGTTGTTCATCGTCGGATTTGAATCCAGTTTCTTATCCGTTATAACGCCTCGTTCCACTGACCTAGCTGACACATGTTTCTTCAGGCTCAACAGTTCATCTCTTAATAAATCGTAATGGGAGTAGAGTTCTTCTCTTTCTCTTATACTGTGCAGGCTTATTTTCGTATTGCTGTCACACAACTCTTTCAACTTCTCTAATTCGCTTCTCTCTCTCTCTATCGCGTCTCTTTCTACCCGCATAGAGTTGAGACGTGTCTCAAGTTCTATCATTTCGCTTGATATCTGACTTCTCACTTCTTCTCCCCGCTTCCTTAGCGTATTTTCCGCTTCTTTAATTTGATCCTGGAGACTTTCCTCCTGCAAAAGGTTAAATTTAGTCAGGGAAAAAGTTTGCGTTGCGCCCGGCAGATGTGAAACGTAACTATGAATACTCCATTTTCTAAGAAATAATAGCTTGTGTAGTAACATAATAAGACAGGATAGAGTTTCATAAATATAAATAAATATATTTTATTTATTATTATCTTTTATATTATTGCAAAAAGTAAATAGACATTGGTATGGGCGTGTGCACACACCAGGGAGTTGATGAACTGAAACATTGTCCTGATGACCGGGAATAAAAAAATAATTTAATTTTAAGATAAAGCGCCATCTAGTTAAACATCGAGAAAGAGTTCACTGTAGTCTTGCGTATATTTAGATATTTAAACTAGCTATATACCAGTTTAAGCTTTCACCTTAGTAGTCAGCCGTTCAGTTTCCAGCTGCACGGCGTTCATGGCCACCGACATGTTGGAGTGCTGGTCACGCAAGGCACGCGCCAGTCCCCACAGGAACTTCTTCTTCTGCTGTACAGTAGACTCCAATTCTGCTTCACGCGCTCTAAATGATTCTTCCATCTGTAAACACATTTTATTACATATATTACAAAATAATCATGCTGAGTAGTGGGGGCAATAAAGAATACTACTTCCTCATTTCATCCCAGTAACAGGCGACTAGGGAAGGGAACTGTACCATAATAGTTGTCCCAGATGACGGGATAACCATATGGTAGACAGGAGGCTGGTGACTAAGCCTAGGGAACTCACCAACTCACCTGCCCAACGTGGTCGGAATTAGCACAACCCCCCATTTATAAAGAGTGTCCCCCTGCAATACCACATCGAGGCGAAGTACCTTAAATATTGTAGATAGGATGTTTTACTTAAATGAGACAAAATTTTAATTTTTAAAAGAATTTGAACTGCATTCAAAGATTTATAAATTTATTTTTTGAACGGGAAAGAGGGCCGGCGAATTGTGAAAAAAAATACATTATTTAAAAATAATGTATTTTTCGAAGAAACAATCTTTATGAGTAACCCTTTTTATAGCTGTAATAAAAAATGTATTTTTTTTAAACGAATTCATTCATTCGACTTATTGTATCTTGTAAATTCTAGTTAATTTTGTGACTAAATAAATAAAATGTGACAGCAAGGACCGACTTAAATAGATGTGACACCAAGATACCTCGTCATATCGTTTCTGCAGAAGCAGCTCGTGGTTCGCCAGCGACCGCTTGATCTTCCTCTCCTGTTCCTCTCTCATCATCTCCACTTCTGTCTCGTACACTGATTTCAGCTGATCAAACATCTGTACAGGAGGTACAATGTATAACACATTTAAGATTCATGTCTTTTGCTCTTTCTGTTAATATTTTATTGAAAATAACTAACATTACAATATTGCAATACGTTTGATAAACACAAAAATATAAAACTGAACTGACTGTCTAAAACTGTCCTTCTCACATGCCCATGCCATACAAACCTACTACTTAATTTATCTATCGACGCTTTTAGAATTATTCTAATACAGGTCCCCATATATCTCAACTCGGCAAATAATAACTATTAAATCGGTCAGAGGTTAAATCTTCGTGTCCATTAAACAAACATTTTAACAATCTATATGTAGGTACATAAAAACAACATATTTCCGAGTTATCAGAACTAAACTAAAGGTAAAAGTAACTTGTAAAATAACTATTACCTCTTCAATAATGTCTCTTTCCAACACATCTATATTCTCAAACAAACCGTCCGGCTTTATCATGTCGTTGGACTTTGTGTCCTGAAATCAAATTCAATCAAAAATAATTATATTACAAGCCACTGTCTCAACAATGGTCAATCCCGCAAACAAAGAATGTGTTGCTCAAATGGGCAAGCTCGACTGGCGACACCACGACCTCTCAGAAGACGTGAAGTAGAAGTATCCTTTCGTTTGATAAGTGAGGCCAGGCCTAATTAGAAGAGGAAGGGAAGGGATGAAACGGAGAAAAAACCAACATTCCTTTTCCAGTACATCCCCAGTTAATTAAAGGTAGGCAACGCGTCTGCAGTTCATTTTTGCTCGGTTGCCGCCTATTTCCATGAGATGGTACGTACGTATTTCGTTACATGAGCGAGACGAAAGATAACCTGTAGGTGCATCAGAAGAGATCGACGTATAAATTGATACAGAGCCATTATGTATAATACTTCTAGACTCAAAGCTCAAACTAAGTGAACCAAAACTAACTACCTTATATAACGCTTCTTTTTTGTTATTATACTTTCTCTTTATCTTTGCCATTCTGCGTTTACAGCTATCACAGAACGCATAATGCTTGCATATTGTCAGTGAATTCGACTTCTTTCCGGCGCCCTTCAAGTAACTGTCCACTGACACCTTCGAACTGCCAGATACACTGGCTTCTGATGTATTTACTGGAGTTACAAAAACATTTATCTATAGTAATATTATAAAGAGAAAATTTGATTGTTTGTTACAATTTAACTCAAAAACTACTGAAGCGATTAGACTCCCGCAACTGAAGACCTCACAGAAGACAGGCGTGAAGTAGAAGTATACTTCTGCGGTTCTTCTGATGAGTGTAGTTCCGGAGGTCGAATGTCAATCCTCTTCCCCTTCCCACTCTTTCTTTATAAGAATACGATGGGAACGGGAAGAGGATTGGACGGGGAGGGGGTTGACGGGGAAAAGGAAATATCCTTTTTCCTGTGTATGCCCTCCTATGCCCATTAAAGGTAGGCAACACATTTGCTTGTTGCGGATGTCTATGGGTAGCGCTCACTTTACATCAAGTGATCCGCTTGCTCGTTTACTACCTTATAACATAAAAATACCTTAAGCAAATCATCGCGCCTTATCCATGCTTGACTTTCCGGCCAAAACGACTACCACGACCTAGCAATTTATAAATAACAGGCTTGTTTTTTCAGTGCAGGCAACAAATATTAAAAAAAACTTACGACATTCAAATGTTTCCGGCAGCTTGTGAAATAATGTTAAACACTTTAGTATGCACAGAAGGAGGGGGTATCTCCCCTCTTCTCGATACATGTATACTATGTTAGAAGCAGACTCCGAATCACATTTGATGCCTGCAAATTAAATAAATAAGCTTGTTGAATCCCATATGTCACAGTTATCGTCATGGTCTTCGTTTCAGTCGACAGTCGTGCATTGCTTGCCGTAGGCCTCCCTCTTGTATGTCACAGTAGTCAAATAATAATGAAATGATGTGTTAAGGTCACACTAATATAGTTTCAACGGGAAATCAAAAATCAAAATTTAAATCTTTAGACAATGAGGATGTTAAATAAATATACGCTCACGCCCGTAACCCAAGGGTAGGCAGAGATCATGGATTTCCACGATCCTGGCACACTTCTCTCGCTTCTTCTACATTCATACATCTACGCCTATATACTCGTCGGTGGGTGGGTGCTCCATTTATCGCCCTTTTTTAATAAGCCACTAATCTGATCGATATAAGTTCTGCTATGGTGTCCCCTACAAACACTGCCACTCACTATTGCAATGCATTCATCATTTCAAATTGTATAAGAAAAGACATTTACAATAACATATTCATGTAGAAACTATAGTTTAGATATAATAAGTAAACAAATTCAAGATCTGTAAAATTAATTGCGCAACTGACTGAATTATGCATGTATGTTAGTTCCATTGTGACCTGTAGCCTAAACAGCTAGACCGACCTTTTAGGAGTAAAGTGTCATCTATTCACATTCATCCCTGGAGTTTCATAGGGATAGTCAGGGTTTATTGGTTTTTAAATTAACTATATCTTGTTTCTTAATGTATTATCTTAATATGCATGCATATGCAATGTTAAATTATACTATACTACTAATCAAAACTTACCTAAATAATTTAAAACACACCATATGTCACTATCTTTGAACCTCAATTCATTAAATGCATCATCGGTCTTTGTTTGTAAGAGAGAATTAGCGAAATCAAACACCATGTTAGCTAATGGTATCTCTGATATGAACACTGATAAACTATATGTGAAGTCCTGAAAATAATTAAGAAAATAAATTAACTTAGTAATTAATACTATGTGTAATATTTCACTACATTTAGAATAACAAGAACTATTTTTTAGATTAAAAATCTTAGTAAAGTGTTTTTACACACTGCTGCACTGCTTTTTAGCATGCTTTTTTTAAATGCAGGTGGCAAATGAGCGAGTGGTTTACCCAATATTAAAGAACTGCTACCCTTAGGCATCCATAAGCTAATGAGTGGCAGATGTATTCACTACCTTTATTGGACAGAGGAACAACATAAACAGAAAAAGGATAGTTCCTTTACCTTTCCATCCCCCTGCATCAAATCAACTTACCCTTCACATCTTTTCTTTATTAGAAAATGATGAGAATTAGGGCTCCAGCTTTGCTGACTGTGTTAATTTTTGAAGGTTGACTAACTGATTTTTTTTTTTTTATACAATACGCGCTGCATTGCAGATGAGTTGCCTACCTTTAATGGACAGAGGATGATATACACAGGAAAAAGATATTTCCTTACTTAGGCCGCATTTCTTCATTCATCACACACATTTATCACAAGAAATTCAGAAATACTTCTGTTTCCCGCCTAAAATATTTTAAAGAACTTACCAAACGCAACAAATATTCAGCAATAAGGATATTTAAAGCTTGATAAGTGAGCTCAAGACGCTGGGCGAAATGTCTCTGGCACATTGGTGTATCGCCTACAAACAAAAAAAAAGTAGAATATCTATTTTACTTTACTATTGAAAATAATAAAATATCAGATTTTACTTTTGTATAATTGTATCCCTTCTGTTCTTATGATGACATAAAATAAAACACTTTAAAATAGCATTGTCTACATGAATATTCTACCAGACTTACTGCAGTAACACATATGAATCAAGTACAGTGAATGCTAAGTCCTCTTCCCCTTCCCACCCTTTCCTCATAAGGATTGGATGGGAATGAGAAGAGGATGGGACGGGTAGAGGGTTAAAGTGCAACAGGAAATATCCTTTTTCTTGTGTATCCCCCTTTCCTTCCTCAAGCTATCTGCCACTTAGTTCTAAATATTTATCCAATGTAGTTATTTATGAGTGTATAATCTTTTGGCCACATTGTGTATGATGGGATTCAGAGAAATGAGTAAGGAATAAAAACCATTTAAACATATTTCAGGGAAAGTTAACTATAATGACTGAGTTGCTCTATTAATAGTGGTTTTGTTGTCAGTAAATTTAAAAGCAAGTTTATATCTCTGGATACATTTTGTTGACAATTAATCATCATCTCGTTGCCCTTTTCCCAATCAGGTGATGGGGTCGGCATGTGTCGTTGTAGTACATACTGTATAAGTTTTGGCAACAGCCTGCCTGACGCCAACCCTCCTTGGGAATAATTGGTTGTGCTTAAGTCTTGTTTTGTCAGTGTGATTAAAGACTATTCCAAATTGAATTTGTTGACAATTATTGATAAATATATATTATATAGATAAACATTAATACCTGTGTGTACGTTCTTTAAGACATTAACAATATGCCCACGTAAGTAGGCTCTAAGATCGCTTAGTACACCATTCTTCTCAAATAGTTCGTAAATAAAGTTCTGAAAATTTTCTGAAGATTTGTTATCTTCATTAATGTTAACGGAATTTTCACAGTGTTGATCTTTTTGCGAACTGTCGTCTTCCATTTCCTAATTATCTTATTTTTATTACTTTTAATAAAATTGAAAAATGTTCCAAACACTTAAAATTTAAATGTATAATAATTTTTATACAATAATTTTGAATTTCCCAAACAGATTTTGTTTGACATTTCCGGTTCAAAGTTCACTCAGATAGTAAATTTTAATGAATAATGTTATACAAAACAATATTTTATATTTGATCGCTATTCTATTATATTACCATTAATGAAATATAATAACAAAATTTATTTAATATAATTTATTTTTACTAAGTCTGTCTTACTATTAAAATTATTAATTATCTGTATGTATATTTGAGAAAAATGAATTATTTCAATCTCTCTGTCATCCGTCCCTGTGGCGCAGAGGATAGCGCGTTGGACTTCTAATCCAAAGGTCGTGGGTTCGATCCCCACCAGGGATGTAATAAGAGTTTGTTTTTGCAGTATTGGATTCATTTTTTGTTGTTAAACTCATAAGTTTCACATACATAGATAAACACATAGCTTTCACTTACCATTAACTCAATTATTTTGCAACTATTTTAAGTTAATCTTAGATATATGTATCGTTTATTTTTATATTAGAAACATTCAGCACAAATATTACACATAAATACGTATATGTAACATGTTTGCGTATTGGTAAATTGAATAACTGCCATTTACAGTAACTTGAGACATGAATTATTTACAACGTAATCTTTTGAGGTACATTAATGTTACTAATTGCGATTTAAAGAAATGGTAAGTTGTAGATCTACATATGCTTAAATTAATTTGCGATCGCGGTCTTAACCATTATCATCAAAACAACTGATAATAACCCCATCTAGCGGCGAGTAGTTAGTAATAGTTTCCTTTTATTTGTTGTTATTGACTTGTAGGAACTTTTTTATATTTGTTACTTTGAACAAGTATTAACTAAACGTAAAAACGAAAACGTAAGTTTTCTATATTTAAAGTAATAATTAAAGTAAACATAAGGGAGTAGATAACAGGCCAGTATGTATGAATATGATGGATATGTTACAAGACAATGAAATAAAGTGAATTTATAAATATTTCAATGCATATTTTGTCCTACTAAGAATTAAATAGGTAACAATGAAAAATAAACACAAGCTCTTGTTAATTTTTTTTAAATACGTGCATCATCTGTGTGACTGTCATTTCATCTTGTCATATTGATGTATGTAATCAATTATAATCATGTTTTATATGCTCACTCCTTGATGTTTGTCATTAATAAATAGTGTTTACTATCTAGTTGTAATTCCATATTCCCTATTCCTATCTGATTTACTACAATTTGCTTGTTTACCACTGATTTGTTTCGCCGTATTGGATTTTGCAATAGAACTGCAAATACAGCAGATTTTTATAATACTATTTTTCATATTTAATATCATTTTATTACTAAAATGAGACGTCGAGCAGGTGTCGGTGCTATTCAAAAACAGAAATTAGAACAAGAAAAGTATAGGGAGAAAGGTTCAGAAATCCAGGAAAATCAGTTTCAACAGATGTCTAAGCAATTAGAAGTATTTAGAGAAAACCTTGAAGAATTCGCAACAAAGCATAAACTTGAAATAAAAAAGAATGCTCAATTTAGAAGACAATTCCAAGAAATGTGTGCAGCAATCGGCGTAGATCCATTGGCTTCAGGAAAAGGATTTTGGTCTGTCTTAGGTATGTATTAATTAAATTATAGTCAGTGTATATGCTCTAGCATCTGTTTTATCTCAATATAGTTTTGCTATGTTCAAGCACATAATTATTCCTCAACAAAATTGCTGGCTTGTCCCTTATAGTCCTCGTAATGAAAGTATCTGCCTCACATTTATGTAAAATCAACTTTTTTGTTTGTCTATTACTCTTATATTATAATATATAATCCACAAGTAACAATCAGATGGCAGAAATTGCTTAACCATCATTTTATATTTTATTTCTAAGATTTTTATTTCTATGTTTTACATAAAATATCAAATAGTATTAAGTTATTTGCAAATGTATGTTGTAAACATAAACTAAAATAATAGTTTACTGATTAACATATCAATCAGTCTAACATGCGCTGGTCTCACACACTTTCTGTGCTATTGTAGTGAACGTATGCATTGTAGTTTGCAGATTTGAACCCGAGCAGGCGCTTTCCTTTGTGTAATTTATTTCATCACCACTGCTCTAAAATAGGTGGAGGAAAACATAGTGAGGAAACCAGAATGTCTTAGAACCACCAAATTCGAATACATGTGACATCCACCAACCCACATTGGGCCTGCATGGTGGATTACAGCCCCTTCCCTCTCTCTTAGAGGAGGCCTATGTTCCTGCAGTGGGGAATTATACTAAAAAAGGCTGATTTATCACATTATTATTTATATTAGGAAGTGGGCGCAGGAATTACTTGAGTTAAGTCCCCCATCTCCATTCTACCATAGGACATTTAGATATACAACTGATTTCTTTCCTTTTCAAATCTTCATCCATTTTAAGTGTGTAAAGGATTGACACAAGTTGTCAGCATTAGTGTTTCTATCCAATTACTATGTGAGAACTTCAAGCGAATGAATAGGGTGTTGCTAAATTAGTGTGCACCATCTTTTGACCACTTTACATCAGGTGGGGTTGTGGTCAGCCGCTAGTTTATTCATAATAAAAAATGGCTTCAACTTACAGCAACCAGAGGAGTTGCTAGTGTGCCAAAATGTAGCCTAGTATACAGACACGACCGGGATGCATATGCTTAAAGGACTACTTGTGACCCTTATATTAGACAAATACTTGTTAAAATAGCCATGTCAGTGAATTTTGACTCTGAATCCTTGGCAAAATATCTCTCGCATATCTGCAGTTTGCTGTTTATCGCGATGTCAAATTAAATATGATCACAAATTGCAATTTACTCATATGAATGTGACATTTTATTTCTTTTCATATAAGAACATAAATCTTATGTTTATGTAAATTAATAAGATCTTTTAATCAAACAAATCTGCATATTTCCATATTATTCCAAGAAATATTGGGAACATTTGAGTATACATAAGGTACTAACTATAAATTACGTAGTTAGAAGTAACCACGATCATGACACGTAAAAATTTGCGATTGTTATTTTCTTAACAATTTACTATATTTGCTGTTATATTCTTTTGTTGCTTAATTTGCAATCATTTATAATATTTTTTGCAAATCAAAAAAGTCAGTTGTCCATCCCTGGTGGGGATCGAACCCACGACCTTTGGATTAGAAGTCCAACGCGCTATCCTCTGCGCCACAGGGACATTTATGGTACAAGTGAATTTTGTTGACACGTTTTCGAGTCTTCACTTATCCACTGCTAATGGCACACCTGCTACTTTTTGTATTATATCATCCGTTATTATGTTCATCTTAAATAACGTGTTGTAGACATAATCTATATTATAATATTGATTTTGTAAGTTAAGTGTCTTAATTTCTCAGTATTTCCGCCAATACCAATATAATTTATACGTATGGGACCCTGTGTACCCCCAGGGGTAAGCTTGCCACAGCGAAAAGCTGATACAAAACGATGTTAAGACGTTAATACCATATGAGAACAAATTGTAAAACAGCGCCCCCTCGCTGTGTCTGTCAGTCTGAAGGCGGTAAATCAAAAATTACTGGACGGTTTTTCGTAAACCAATAGACGGAGTGATTCATTCAGGTTTAAGAATGTAATTCATTAGGGTTTTGTGTAAATTGGCTGAAATGTGTCAATGAATATTTAAGAAGTCACAATGGACGGTACATTACATGATGACGTATGTACTTATACTTGCGAAGACAGGATGGTTCTCGGAGCTCGCTAGTAGACAATGACCTTCCAGATCTTCTGATGTCCAGTGTTCATGTACAGACCAACTTAGGACAAGTCGCTGCTCCTTTGCTCTACGAAAATCAATATTTCAGGTATTGGCGATTTCTACTATGAAATAGGTGTGCAGATTGTAGAAGTATGTTTAGCGACTAACTACAAGAACGGCGGCTTGATTACATTGGACGAATTGCGAAGCAGGCTCGTGGCAGCGCGAGGCAGGGCCAAGAAGCATCAGGATATCACCAACGACGATCTATTGGCCGCTGTGAAGAAGCTACGGATCTTTGGCAACGGGTGAGTGGTGATGGAAACCGAGGGGATGACCCCCTCGTCATCATCTTATGTCGACCAATTTGAATTTAAAAAATGCGTAAAATTATTAATTTTGCGGTGACACATCCATACAATGGTACACACAGGGTTCAATGTTTTTTCTTTCAATATACGTAATGTGACAAACTTTTTTATTTTTTTCCAGATTCACAGTAATTTCGATTGGAAAAGGCAAATGGCTCGTTCAGTCCGTTCCCGGAGAGCTGAACCTCGATCAAACCCTAGTTCTTCAGAAAGCGAGCGCTATGGGCACTGCCTGGGTATCTTCTAGCATACTCACTGGAGATCTAGGGTGGGTATTGTGTTTACTAACAACTTTACGTAACAATAAACCTTGTCGAGTCCCTGTTTCTATCTTACACATTTATTTAATTAATTTTCTTACTTTGCTTTTTTTAAAAACTTTTATTTTAATTTGAGAGGAATGTTTATATTGGTACTGCTTCGGATTACATAATTTCTCATAAATCTTTGATCTCACAAAGCCTACCTTCTTTAATAAGTATTTGTTTTTTGACATTGCAGATGGAGCGAAACGCGGGCCCAAAATGCCCTCAACCACATGGTCAAAGAAGGACTGGCGTGGATCGACACTCAAGATACAAGGGAAACGCTTTACTGGTTCCCCAGTATGTTCGCCGAGTGTGTGTCTGCGTAAATACCTCCTAAATACATAAGGATGATATATAGCATTTATATATTTATTAAATTAAGTCTTTAAACATCTTATTTATTATTTTAATATAGTGTTGTATTACAATTTTCACGATGTACGAATAGCGATTGTATGTGAACAATGGGTCGGCAGAACCGTGGCAGTACCATGACCGAGAAAATCGGTATGAAGTAGAAATATTTATATTCTGCGTTACGTTTGATCAGGGATGCCACGGGAAAAAGAGAAGTGTTAGCACGCCTCTTGTCTTTATTCCTATCTTTAAGTTCCCCGAATCCCGAAAGAAATTAAACACATAGAGAAAATGTTTAACAGTGGTGGAGCCCGCAACAACGTCTGTTGATTGGTCGACTCGGCCGGTGATATACCACGACCTCACAGAAAACAGGCGTGAAGTAGAAGTAATCTGCGTATCGTCTGATGAGTGATGAGGTGCCGGACATAATTCTGGTCCTCTTCACTTTACCGCCCTTTTTTAATAACAAATATTGTAGCAGGAATGTCATTTTTTCTGTTTATTTCCTCGTCTCTCCATCAAAGATAGGCAACGCATCTGCAAGTCATTAAGCTTGTCGCAGATGCTTATGGGTAGCGGTCATTTAATATCGGATAAAGCGTTACTCCGTCTATAAAAAAATGTTTTACAATTAAACGTTGATTGATGGACCATATTTCTTTAAACTTACAATTTTTGCTGCTCGTGATAAGTAGTTTACATGAATAAATGTTTATAAACAACAGTTTATTAAAAATTAAATAAATAAACAATAAATCTTAACTAGAATGGACATTGCACTTTGTATTAGTTCGGTAGCCTGGATCTGCAAATAGTCCGAAGACTTTCAATTAAAAAAAGGTTCGTCACCTCGAAGACGACATTTGCTTGCACCATTAACACTGGCTATTAAATAAAACATATAAGATTTGAGTTTTGTAATAACTAGACCATTAAAAAGCTTTTACGTTGATACGAAGTTATATGTACAGTCATCGACCGATTGCACCACTAGGCCCTTTATAGGCCCAGGCGTCTGCTTTTCGCTTTAGTTTCACAAGTGTCCACGGCTTTATAAAGGAATGAATTTGAAAACAAACGTTGGTCTTCGTATCCCAACAGTACATGCAATAGACTACAGATAATGCAAATGAAAATTTCGTGCTAAGCACTGAGCCCTTGGGAGTAAAGCTCCAATAATTTCCAGGTGCATGGCATGATAATGTATAACACTGGATATCCAATCCAGGCGATCGCGACACATTAAGGCTAGCTAATTATCTATATTATACCACTTGTCGTCCCTGGAGCCATCTTTAACCAACTTGATGTTACAAGTGATACATGACTAACACTCATTATAACATTTTCCATTGTATTTTTTTTATAATACTTAGACTTCCCTTACCAACCAGACCAATGTTCTATACATATGTATAAAAGAAAAAACTGATTGTTATATTAACACGCACAGTTCAAACTACTGGGCTCAGAGATTTGTAATTTTGCACGATTTCTGTTATTAAGAGGCGAGCAACAAAAAAAAGATTCAAGAATTCATCCCCTAAAGGTCTAAAGTAAGGGATGAAAGTTTGTATAGAAATTGTTTTACGTTGTTTTATCCATCTTTTAGATGAGATATGACCAAAGCTAGGTACATTAAGCTTCTGAGGTTGATATCACAAGTGAGGCCCGTCTTTATTATATTTCGCCAACATGTGGTGCTAAAAGGTTGCCGACCGCTGGCATATCATATGATGTGCACGTACTATGTTCACTTTCGACATTATCGTGGCTGCCTTACCCTCTATCAATGCAAAACTGGTAAACTAGCAAGAGTTTAAAATTTTAGACTTGACCCTAGTCCAAAGAAATTACTATAGTGGCATTGATATTCTGATGATTAAGTGGTCTAGTCGCTAAGAGCTGGAACTTTCATCGTCGCGTTTTGGTGATCGTATTAGCGGTAAGTTCAACTTTGATCTCAACTCATTGTTCTCCTTAAACAACGCTTCTATATTATTTTTTAGTTTAGATGTCGTGTCCACATAGGACTCTTTCCACCTGAAATGTTAACATATATTTTTTAGCTATAGTGGTATAATGATTAAACTTGCAAAATGTGGTTGAAGTAGGCGAGTAATAAAAGGTACAGTAGGGAACTTTCGAAGTATTCCACTTACAGAAAAATTGAACTAGGCCTAGTAACGAAACAGACTCCGTCCCTTTTTACAAAGACCCAATTATGCAGCAGTTGTTTTTGATTAGAGTATTTCAGAATACTCTCTTGTTAGTCGTTACCTTTAAGGACCTTTTTTATTACAAACAAATTTAAAAGCTTAATAATCCTACTGGTTATTTTTACTACGTCGTCGTCCCAAGACGAACGAAACGTTCAAATTTTTGATTCGACGATTGTCGCTCTTGAGCCGGAATACCGCCAAAGGCCCTGATGATACTCTCACATAATGCATTAAGTATGCCTGCGAACTGTCCTTGTTTCGGTTTCGGGTAACAAGCCCTTATCTCCTTATATGTGGTCTTAATCTAGAAATTAACATTTTAATACGTACGACTATGAAGTACTTACTTTCTGTTCAACTCCATTTGACTTTCTAAGTGCTTGTTAAGCTCTGTAAGTTCTTCTTCTTTGGTGGATATCATTCTGAAAGTTAATTTCAATGTGTATGTGTATGTTGTATCAACGACATTGCACTATAACTAACTAAGCATATTACTCTTAAGAATTGAATCCTGACAATTTAACATCGTCTTTTAAAAAGTCAGGGCCGTTTTAGTCCATTTCAGGGCCCTAGGTCACACTGAATATACCCTAGGGTATGCTGGAATATCAGGTAATGATAGTTACCGTTGGATTTTGCCAGATAGTCTAAAAATACTTCACCGTTACTTTTATTATTTTGTTTAATTTATCTAAATATATAAGCGAATATATAAGCACATAATCGCGAGGGCCCTAGGGCCGGCCGGGCTCCCTGCGCCATTGTGGTAATGACGGCAGTGGTCTTACTAGATGGTCTCCTGGGAGGTCTACTGCGAAAATCGATGTTTAATAATATCCGTGATAGCGCTATGAACTTGTAAGTTTGGCAACCGATTGTACGTACATGGAATGTTTTAGATGGCATATTATTTTGTTCTATAATTTAACGGTGCGTTACATTATAAAATACATACTTATGACTGAGTTCGGTCCTCGAGGAAAGCATCGTCTGTAGCCGTGTTATCATACCATGAGTCTCGTTCAAAGATTTCTGCAGGTGTTCCACTTGAAGCCTGGAATTTAAAAAGATCTTTCCCATTATGAAAGAAGGTGGCAAACCAGCAAGCAATTAACCTGATGATAAGTGAGCGCCGCCATTTATAGACATTCTCAACAATCAGATGAGTTGAGAGCCACGGGAAGGGGTTTAGGCCTTAGGGCCTGTAACCAACAGACGTCTTTCACTTACTTGAGCTCTTCGCACTGTGTTCTCAGCAAGTTCTCCTCCCAGTCCCGTCGCTTGGTCTCCCGGCTGTGGATGTCCTGTATCCGTTGTATATCTATCGCCAGGCACTGCTTCTCGCACACTAACTGTATGTTACGACGTTCCGATGCTACCTGAATAGATATTATAAATTTAGTCAAGGCTGTTTTACACATTTTTACAAGATATTATTGCTATACACTTTAAAACAAATTTATTGGGCCCAAATATAATTGGGGACAACGCTCTAAATCACAGTGCGTAATATCATCAGACTCGTCGCGTGGAGTGCTACGCCCCTGCCCACTTATGCCTCGTCTCCCCGCGGGCCACCTTGTATCGGTCGCAAGCTTCTGCATTTGTACACGGTACGTACACTTTACTATGACCGCTTAGGATTCCGGTGCGCGTGCGCAATAACGTGAGACCATGCCTCTCGCAACGTAGGTCGCGTAGCCGGTTTTTTATACTTTCTAATAGAAGAAAGTGACAAACGAGGAGACAGGAGAGATTTTCACCTGTTATTAAATAACCGCTACCTATAGACATCTGCAACAACCTGATTGTTGCAGATGCGTTGCCTTTAATGAACAGAGGAGGTGATAAGCAGAAAAAGGATATTTCATCTACGTATCGATCTTCTAGCCGTCAAATCCTCTTACCATCTTTCACTTATTTGAAAAAGGTAGGAAGGGGATAAGATTTATTATTAGTCCTCCGACACCTCAATCATTAGACGTAACGTGGAAAACTCTACTTCACGCCTGTCTTCTGTAAGTTCGTGGTATTTCACCGATCGAACCAGCCTATTCGTGCAACAGATGTTGTGGGCTCTGCCACTATTAAACTTATATTTACTATTAAAATAAGCGTTATACAGAAAGTGTTAGATACATACCAATTCCTGGAACATTGCCTCAAGGCGTTGCTCTGCCAACGCGAGTTTTGGGTCTACAGACCTTAAGGTGTCCTTTTCTTGTTTTATATAGTTCTCATTCGCTTCCTGAAGAATTTTGTTATCCCTAAAAGAAACGAACTCAATTGGGTGAATATTTTGGATTGTAGCGATTGACATTACTTGAAAGTCAGGGCATCTAATCACATTTATACGTGGGTATGTCTCTTGCAGTTGCCTACGTCTTGAACAGAAACACTACTTTTTACAATACTTTGACGAGCGCACATACAAAGCCGCCTTGTACACAACAATTATGAGTTATTTCACCTTAGGGTTTTATTTAATATCAAGCCTTTTTCCACCAGCTCAGCGTCGAGGTTTCTTATGTGTTCTAACATGTCGGACACTTTCTCATTACATTTCTCTTTAACTTCCTCAAGTTCCGCTCTGAAACTCTTTTCCGTTTCTCGCTTTAAATTTGCAAGGACCTGCCGTAGATCAGATATAACCCCTGGAAGTTAATAATAGCACATAAGAAATTCGTTACGTTTTACGTGCGTAGACCGTGGCCATATGCACAAATAGCCGTTTAATCGGGTAGATACCACGACCTCAAAGCATACATGCATGAAATAATATATAGATCCCGCCATCAATCATAATCCATCAACCCTCAGGGCATATGGGCCGAAGCGCGGAAAGGTGCACTCTAATGACTATTTGTTCGGGTCAGCACAGCACGCGCACTCGTTGACAGTCCCTATACAGTTATTAAAATAGGTCACTGTCCCCAAACACACGACACAGACATCTTCGCCGTCAGCTTCCACATCAGTACATACTCTAGCCTTTATCTTAGTTGGTGTCAAGAATGCGTGAACTCACGCAGCCTAGTAAATTTCACCTCAACGCTGAGATCAAGAGACTTCGTAAAGTTAAGGTTAAAAGGTAAAGGCTGTCTTTCGTCTGATGTTTGTGCTGCTAAAACCTCATCTCCTATCCCTTTCTCCTCTTATCTTTCCGATGTTTCCTATAAATTGTTATTATAACGAATGTGTATTAGCGGTAGTAACATAACATTAGATGATTCTCTCGCTTCCATGAAAAGAGACATAAAGAAGGATACAAACCGGTTAGTTCTGCAATTTTCCGATGAGCTTCGTTTTTCTGTGCCGATACTACGTCGAAGAGATGGAGAGCTTCGGCAACCTGAAAATATCATTCTTTGCATACGTATTCGCCGATTTTTAAGAAAAAAATACTAAAAGATTTGGCTACAACTGGATACTATAGGAGATCTTGAAGAGATACGCATTTTCTTAGAAATATATTTCGCTGTACCTTGGATTTCGCTTCGACCTCTCTTTTCACTTTGTCCACACTCCCCTTCTGACACTGTATCAACTGTTGCCTTAGATCCTCACTCGATTTCTTTTCCGCCGCTAGATTAATTTTGTATTCTTCTAGATTTTTCTCAGCTGTGTCTATGTTAATTTCTAATTCCTTGCCTCTTTCTTTGTACGTTTGTATGTCTCTTTGTGAATTTTTCAAATCAGTTTGCGCGGCGTCGAGTTCTCGTTTTAATTTTTCGTATTTCGCCTCTAATTCAACGTAATCATTTAACGATGTTTCGAGCTTGAGTTCTAAGTCTCTTCTTTCGTCTATGTCAATCTGTAAAAAAAGTTTGTTTGTACATTAATTTTATAGTTTATATTAGTCCCATTGTAGGTATTATATTTTTAATATATTACCCACGCAGCAACATGTTATATATATATATATATATATATATATATATATATATATATATATGGAAGTGTACATTTCACTAGGGTAGTAGTATTTATTAATATTCTTTTGGCACAAATATACAAAAGGTATCTATCCTGCCTTCTTGCAGTAGGAGAGGATTGTATAAGATATTAAAATCGCTATTAAAACTCCTTGGAGCCTGAAGGACCACACCACACGAAGTATTTTGTGCGCGCAGACGATTGTGACTTTGTCACAAACCATGAACGCGCACATAGCGCGCAGTGGACGCGTTTATCACAAACGCCGTATGAGACCGGCTAGCATTGTTATGAATTCCTTCTATGCTACAAATTGACAGTACATTTATGATACAGTCTAGTAGAATTATTTTTGATAATGCGTATTGTATTGCAGTATTACAGTACTGGTGGCAAATTCACTTCTACATTAGACATATTAAAAATAAACTACTTACATCTTTGTATTTTCTACTGTCGTAAAGTTGATACGTTTTCAATTCCTTGTCGAGTGCGTCGATCGTTTTCTGAGAGGTCTGCCATAAAACGTGCAAGGAGTCCCTTTCCTGTAATAAGGCGTTAGAATTAGTAAAACTTTCGTGACATATTGATAACTAAGTGTTTATAAAACGGCTTTGCGATTACCGGTATTGGTACCGACGGTTTAGGATCTGCCGTAGGTCCTTCTTCAGGATGAGTGGGATTAATCCGCGGTCGCGCCCCGCTCCGCACTGAAGAAGGACCTGCGACAGGTGCGAAACTGTCGGTACCAATCCCGGTAATCGCGAACGTGAGTAAAGGCGTTTTATAAACTGTTTTAGTTAATGTGATAGAGGCGTAAAATTCTTGGATTTTATAAGACATCTTTCTCTTTATGGACTTAGTGTTCGAGTATACAAAAATAGAGCCTTTATATTAAGGTATAATACGCGCTCAATTTACACGTATGAACGTGTGCCAAGGCTAGCCCGCATTATTATCGAAAACAAGTTAAAACAGGAAGAAGCGATACGTACTAAATGCAAGGACGCAAAGAATTGCTTGCTACGTCCATGTCTTCAAGAAATTGAGAAATCTAATAATAAGAAAAGAATGATTCTCATTATATATTTCATCTCTTCAGTTTCAGTTCTATAATTTGAATAAAACAACACGCGGAGACGTAGATAGCATTATCTACGTCTGGATATTTTGTATGGAGAGTTAATCTTTTTATGGGAACGTTTCGGCTTTCTAGGGTGTTTACTGTATTTACAACAGTGTATGGCGATCCGGTTGCAAATAGAGCACATGATGTCTGTAAACAATAGGTACACAAGCTTCCCACATCCGTCAAATTTCTTCATTTTAATTTCGACCTCATGTTAAACATACAGAATTCAATATCAATTGGGATACATTTGAAAGGTACTTGGTGCTACTCCAATGTATGCCCGCCCGGGTTGGAACCCACGACCCCTAGCTTCGTAGTACGGAGCGTGAACCTCTCGGGCGAGAATGTAGGAGTAGTACAGTCAGCATCAGTTCGTACTTGGAAACATACAAAATATTCCTTAATTCCGGCTGTCGTCCTCCAAATCCTAGAGAGATTTTCCTAAATGGATTTAGGACACACAATCAAATTAATTACCTTGGTGAGTAAAGACACTTGTTTTTTCAAATCTTCGAATTCCTTGTCACGATTACTGTCTTCTTGGGCGCTCTGAATTTTTTCATTCAACAATATTGCTACTTGGTGCGAAAGTTTTTGATTGTCGGCGATTAACGTTTTTATTTCCTGTTCCACGATAGCTTGATTTTGCTAAAAAAAAGCTTAAGTGCCTACGTTAAATAAATTTATCTATGACCTAATATTAGTGTGAAAATACATTACCCTGTAAAATTCTATTTCAGATTCCAAATCTTCAAAGTTGTTGTTATTCATTTTTTTACTCAAATAATTTATTGTTATATACACTCTGTATAGCTAAAATTATTATACAATTTAAATTGATCGATTGGTTCACGAATACATATTTTAATTTCTCACATCACGTTTTTATTTTGTTTACATTTCCCGCGAAGCAATGTCAATTTTGGTTGCTAGGCAATGCAACATTTTTTAAATATTTTTCAAGACAGAGTTCATGCAATAACTTGTGATAAACTATCGATATTTAGTTTTACGGGCTCCGGTACTTACATTTTAAATAAATATAATTATAAATCCAAAATATATATACCATAACATAACCTTATAAGTTGGCACATAAGCAAAGGTTGTTTCTCAACGAATGCAATATCGTCAGCTGTTTAGCTGAGCACAAGACATGTCAAAGTCAAGTAAACGCAATTTTGCGCAATTTTTTGTAATTGTAAACCAAAACATTTGCACAGTAGTAAAAAAGATTCGATAAATGATGAGAAGTAATAAATAATACATTTTCGCGATGACTCAGTAAGTAACTGCAAATTTGTAGTAGTATCATCATAACGCTTAAGATTTTAATGAACAAGTAGCATAAGAACCGGTGTTTTTCTTGTTTTAGCCTTTACTTTGATATTAGAGATGATCAGTGGCCCCTTATCTACGATGATAAATATAATGTTTGTGTTTTGGGACTAGAAAAGTTTCACGTATTTGATGCTAAGAAATGGCGAAATATCGTACAGGTTTGTTTTTTTAAAGGTAATATTGCAGTCAAAATTGTAATAACTAAAACCATAAGGTGGTGAAAAAGGTTTATCGAATAAAAAACGATGTAAATTCACTTTGATTGACTTTCAAAATAACTCTTATACAAATAGTGAAAATAAAGCGTGTTTCGTACTACATTTAAACACTCACGTTTGACTTTTTAATGAGGGAAGCAAAACAAGGTATTAACTTGATGTTATTATGTGACATGTAGTATAATGGAACATTTTTAAAATAATCATGAATTTTTTCAGCATTTGCTAGATGCAAAACTCATCACAAAAGAATGTTTGGTGCATCCAATTGAAGCCACAAAACATGACCTTCTAGTTGTGCATACTAAGAAGTATTTGCAATCTCTAAAGGTATTTTCTCAACTTGAAATTGAATGCTCATCATTAGTAGTAGGGGGCTACTTTACCGCAACTCCACGACTAGCGCGTATTTTGCGTGTGGGTGGGACATGGATCACTCCAGCCAGCCCAACTCCCCGAAGAATCCCAGCAACCCCTTAATGTATACTCATCATTATTAATTATTTTATTTATTTAGGTGATACACTTACTCTTGACAATACGGTGCTATATTCTATCAGAGATAATTATTGTCGCATCATGATGATGATGTGATGATCACAGACATGTGTCAGCTTCTGTCACTGACAATTTCGACTTTTAAATATCTGACGTAAATAAACATCACCATTCACGACCCGCAAGAAAGTGCAAGATACTTCCGAAACATTGTACTCTCAATTATTAATTAGGTGTTAATTAGTTCTTCTTCCTTATTGGTCGACAACTAAATTATGAAATTATTGATAGTATTTATAGCCACTAAGCAAGTAGCAGCTATGTTTTATAAATAGTGAAACATTGAAAGTTTATTAATCATAATATCACTGTGAAACTGGATTACGAGCATCATTCTTCTCCGAGTCAACAACATAAACCCCTACAAGTTCAAGCCTGCTTTTGTGAGGTTGTGGTATTTCACTGGTTGATCCGGCCCAGTCATGTAAAAACTTTGTAGTGGGCTCTATCACTGTCACTGCCCTATAATAATTGTATTTTATAATATAGCAGATGATTCATTTTGTAATTGTTTTATGTTGCAGTGGAGCCCGAGGGTGTCTGTTATTGCAGAAGTACCAGCCATTGCCTGCTTGCCTAACATTCTTGTACAATATGCATACTTGAAGCCAATGAGGTAAGACACACAATTAAAAGTGCACACAGCACTTTGCACTTGCAAAATGAATAAATGAAGAAGCAGATGTGTATTGTCTGTAAAGAAACCAAGGCAACAAGGAGTTTATATTTTTAATCTCACTGTTTCCAGTTTTCATTTACATCCCAAAGTAAGGACAACATTTTAATACAAATTTTTTTTATACAGGTTGCAAACAGGTGGTTCAGTCCTAGCTGGCAAGTTAGCATTAGAGCGAGGTTGGGCAATAAATGTGGGTGGAGGATTCCATCACTGTAGCTCTAACCGAGGAGGTGGGTTCTGCCCATATGCTGATATAACATTGTTGGTCAGATTCCTAGTCGACAATGAAATGATACAGAATGCCATGATTGTGGACTTGGATGCACATCAGGTAACATGACACACTAATACAATATATTTGCTGGTATCTGCAGTTTCACTGGTGTTAGGGATGTTCATGGGCGTCGGTGACTACTTAGAAGTAGAGTTAGTAGGAGGCTAATCTCCAGAACTCCAAACAATGAGAGTGGGACATGGATCACTCCAGCCTACCCTGCTGTTTAAAGAATCCCAACAACCCTTGGATGTTTGCCGGCAAACTCTGGGAGCGATCCCCTTGAGCATTCAATTATATTATGCAAGTGTCTATTAAAATTACCATGACCTGTAATTACCGCGACAACGTCGGGATCCATGTGTCCGCTTCAATCACACCCATACATTCCGCTTGGAAGACAGTGTTGTATGTGCTTACTTAACATTATGGTGACCACTTAACATTAGGCATTGCCCTTTTGCCCCTTATCTTATTAAAAAATATTCAATGGAGTCTGCTTCATTTAGATTTTATTTTCTTTAGTATTTGTTTCTAAAAATGTCCTCACCAATACATCAATTTATAGAAGATCCCATACGTTTTACGCTTCTTCCAAATCCATATGTCCAATGTAGATTTGTCTAGGATGTTACCTATGCTATGTCAATCACCTTTCGGTCTACAGTTTTGTCAACATATATCGTTTTGTAGGGCAATGGCTACCAGCGAGATTTCCTTGGTGTGCCAGAGGTTTATATAATGGACATGTATAACCGACACATATACCCCAAAGACAAGGAGGCCAAGCAGGCCATCCGCAGGAAAGTGGAGCTCAACCATCTTGTTCAAGATGCGGAGTATTTGCTCAAGTTGAATAAGTAAGTGCAGTACATATTGTTTAGGATACAATACACTGTATGTGTACTGTAGTACTATTCTGTAACAAGCAAAAACAAATTTGATAACACCAGGAGGTTCTAACATAGTTCTTCACAACCTATAAATGACTCCAATCATCACAATTTAAATTTCTTCATTCTATTGGGGATTTTTGTGACTTATTTTCTTGCTTGACAGACATTTAAAAGCGGCTCTTGATGACTTCAAGCCTGACATTCTAGTGTACAATGCTGGCACGGACATACTAGACTCTGATCCACTGGGACATCTTAGCATAAGTGAGGAGGTGAGTACTCATTACACTTTTTCATAGAGAAAAAGTGTAATGAGGTGGTGGAGCCACTAGCTTGGTGAATCAGACTCAACCATATTAGTGTTTACCTAACCTAACATGAGGCTATACCGACCAGGATACTTTAGGACAAGACAGGACTTACTTTAGCACGCATATGTTCTCTATTAAGAGACTAATAAATTCATAATGAAATAGAATTGAAGAAAATAGGAATTATTTTTGGTAGTTAGTATGTTTTATTGCACAAATGGGCGGTTCCAATCGGGACGGTACCAAGATTGCAGGATACTTACGTGAAGTTCAAGTATTTAATCATAACTAGGTTTTGTAATGCTGGCTAAAACATTAAATTAGAGTAATAATTATCAAATTCGCTTTAGAATTTATACGAACATTTAGGATGTCATCATGTCATAAATATTGTATATTTTGTTCTTACATGCCATGCTATAGTGATTTTTACTTTCCAGGGTATTATCCAAAGGGATCAGTTTGTTTTCGAACAATGCAAGATGAACAAGATTCCAATAGTAATGTTAACAAGTGGAGGTTATCTTCGGAAAACGGCAAAGATTATAGCAGATTCGATCATCAATTTAGAGAGCAAAGGTTTGATTGTGGGTAGTAAAGTGACAGATTTGGATGAATGAAATAGCAACACTGCTGCATATAGCTATAAAATTTACCGCTTTAAGTGGGATTTTTTGGTATAGCAACCCTACAGTGATAGTTTTGATCTCATGGTGCCATTATGGTATTTATTGCAAATAGAATTTGCTATATTTTGTTTTCTATTTATTCTAGTTGTTTAATATCTCTTGTTTATTTAAATAGATATCTATGGTGATGTTTTATTTTAATAATAAATCTTATATTATTTTATACCGTGTTTTAATTTCTGAATTAAGTGGTACTAATAACTAATTTAATATTCTGTTATATAAATAAAATTATGTTTCTAAATTAATTCTTGCAATTTCTGGAATCAGCGTTTACTGGTAAGTTAGGTGATCATGAGATGTGTTAATAATATGGTAACACTATTTAGTGCTGCCATATTAATTACGTAATTACTTACTACGCTAAACTCAGTTGCACTTTTTACTTCGTGACCTAGATTCAAGTTTTCTAGGTTAAGTCTAGTAATAATTACTAGTAAAAATAATTCGGTTTTAAGAATAAAAGAGATGGGATAATTTTAAATTCTATTATAAGCCACAGAAAAGCTCAAAAGACTTAGCAACTAAAAATTTGGTAATCAATTTTGACATTTCTCGTCGAATTGTTTTTTGGAAATAGATAAAGTATGAGATTAAAGAACTGCATAACGGATGCGTTCATTTATCTCGTGGTGGTGTTGAACTGCGAATAATATTCGTCGGTGGGCGTGTTGCTGTACACGACTTCCTTGAAGTACTTCTCCTTTTCTTTCTGTTGCATCGCTAACAATTGATTCTCTTCCATCAGTTGTTTAGCTATATCTCTGTAATTAAAAATGTTATATTGAATAAGTTATTTTTAACGGAGCAATCGCGAAAAGAACACAAAATTAAAGATACAAAACTCTAACTCCGTGCCTTAATGAGATTTCGATTTTGGTCCTAGTAATTCATTTACTGCCCATCTTTATTAAATTCCACTACACTTTTGTTACAGTTCACCTGGGTTTTCTTAATCTATATATGTATATAAACGGCGATGTGTGTATGTTCGCTATAGAATCCGAAACGGCTAGACCGATTTCTATGATTTTTTTAGGAAAAGTTCAGATGGCTAGCGGTGTTCCTGTGAAGTTTGGTAGCGATCGGACCATATCAATAATTAGCGCTAACCGGGCGAAGCCGAGGCGGATCCCTAGTAACCCATATTTTTCTCTTTCAACTCAAAAATTATATTTTACACATTCTATCGCTCCCTTACCAACAGTTCTCATGTGGGAGAATTTGACACCATGCCTTCGGCACGAAAAAAGTCGTGATCACAAATGTCATACGCTGACGACACAAGTCGCGACAAGTTAAGCCGAAATGTTCCACTTTTTCCAAAGAATGAAAAAAGCAAAGCGAGTAAAGAGATTGGCCCTCTACAAACAAAGCGAAAATAAAGGTTAGATCATGGACCACTCTAAGCAAGTTGATACGATTGACCAGCTTATTTGGGTACAGTCAATGAAATCATTTACGCCGAATTGGTATGGGTCAAAAAGCTAAATATTTGGAATGACAAGCATTACTCAGGCAACCAAAGAAAAACTAATAGATACGCTCGTCTTTCCCTATCTTTTTTTATGGAGCAGATATGTAGGACTTTCGAAATGCGTTTTGCCGGAGACTGCTGAGGATGCCATGGACTGCACGAGTCATAAAAGTCCTTTTATATTTGAGGTTATATCATACCTTCTTTGTCTCTGGTCCAGTATATCCTGCCGCGCAACTTCCCGCTGTATGGATTTGGATAACGCTTGCCACTCCGCCTCCATTTTGTCTTCGGCGTCTCTTTTAGCCTGAAATGACAATGACATGGGTTCCTTTCTGTGTACTTTGCACACATCACAATATGTGTCATAAAATAATTAGCGAAGAAAATATGTAAAAAAGAAATAATAAAATTTTTACTTTCAGCGAGTTTTATATAAGTTAAACACTTTTAAACAGAAATTAAGGTTTTTATATCTTTTTTACTAGCAAATGGCCAACAAGCAATTGGTCACCTGATATTAAGTGATTAGTGCCGGTGTTAACCATCCACAAACCCTTGTTGTGTTCTAAGTCGTATTTGAAATATTGGAGATCAGAGAAAGAGAGAGAGAATCATGTAATTTCCATCATATTTTTTAGTAACGTTGAAGAAAAGAGTACAATAAGACCTTTTTTGGTTTTTGGAGAGACCAAAGCAATTGAAATGATAGGAAATTAAACATTATAAAATGTATGGAGCTTGTATTCACTTTTTCAAATAGTACCCCACTGGCCCATTCCCTGAGGTTATGTAATCAAAAAATATTAAGATTGCAGTCACATGAATAACAAGCATTCGGCATTACAAAGACCTGTTCACCAGTACGATCCCAATGAAGAAAAAAACAAACCTTGTTGGAAGCCATTTGTTCCTTTTGCGCGGCGTAGAACTTCTTCAACTCCTCTTGGTTCATGCCTTTGTACATAAACCCGATGGCCCTGAAGTATTTTTTGTTATTACTCTAAACAGACAAAAGGGTTTTGCCCTAACATGATTCCCTAAGATATTTACTTATGGGCGTAAGCCAAGATTTATAAGACGCTCGCAAAGTTGATCCTCGGCCATCTAATACGTCTCTATCCACGCTACGGCAACTTGATTTGGCTGCCATTCTAGCATTTTTAAAAGTATTTAGAAATCTTATTTAAGTTTTAAATTATGTTTCGAAATCATAAATGTTTGCGTTGTAATTACAACTGTTAATTAACAGGCAGTGCGCTGTTACGAAAGTTCAACAACAGTAGCGACAAAAACATTGTTCAAGAGCTTTTGAAGCGCGAACAAAGCTGAAAGGTCAATAGCTTTAAAGCTTGAAGCGTCGTTGTTAACTTTTTAATGCCCTTTACACTTTATGAGTATACATCGCTTAACTTTTGTAATACTTGCATACAAAAGCATCTTAAAAGTCAGGTCCCAACCCAAGTTGTGACTTTTTTCTGTGACCTTTAGTCGTGCCATCCTATTACGTTATTTTTAACAATCGCCGTCATATTCCTGCTAAATTACACAAAACGTTAATAGCCATTCGTATTGACCACTTATTAGTGACAACCGTATGAAAATCCTTTCAGGATTTATTGAGTTTATCGCATTCAGACAGACTGAGCAAGGGGGCTTTGCCTTATAATAAATATGTATTCACACCCGTAACCCAGAGTGGTAGGCAGTAGTAATGGATTTCCATTTAGTGCGATCGTGGAATAATTCTCTCGTCCCTTCTACATACAGACATACATTTACGACAACTACCAACACTGCTACTCACTTTTGCAACATAAATTTGTTTCATAACTCTCTCTTTATTCTTTGTTTCAACATGCGTTGCTTTCTAATTTTTTTACCGTAAATAACCCTCTATATGCAAAGTACCTTATTAACTTTACTATAATATACCTCAGATCAGCAATATGTTATTTTTATTAACATTAATGCCCTGTCCCTTCCCGAGTTTTTCTTCTCCCTTTTCTTTTAGGTATCTACATTCTTCCTTTTCCCAACATATAGGGCTGGGAACGTAACTACATGTCGTCTGATTATTACGGATGCCGATAAGTATAGTTTTTTCCAATCAGAGATGTAATCCTGTGCAAATCGTGAGATTAAATTTTGAAATTGTATAATATATACCTATAAAAATGTTACTAGGAAATTTGAGAAAAAGTTATTTTAGGAAAGGGCATTTCATCTTGATGTGGATGTGGCAAACTATAGTGTTCAGTCGTTGTCATTTTTCTTCCATAACAAAAAATATATATAATATATTCACCTGTTCTTGCCGAGGGCGCTCTTGGCAACGTCGGGGTTCTCGGTGAGCATGTCCGACGTGAGGTTGTTGTACATTTCCGCGGTATTATCTGCTTCTTCCTGTTCTTTTAGGATCTGTGTGATTTGCTTGCGTTCAGCTGCCTGTTGTTGCAAAAGCGTCAGATATCAGTAATGCATGTTACACGTTAGGGGTCAAAATAAGTTTTAATTTATTGCCCATTTTGCTATTTAAAATACTCAACACTGGCATGCATTGCATGAATGGGCAACTCGACCTGGGAAATACCACGACCTCACATACCGTGGAGTAAAGGTGAAACCAGTGAGCTGCTAGAGCTCTATCACCTTCCCTTTTTCTCTCCGTTTTCCCACATTTTCCTATACTAAAGCTGGCAAGACATCAAACTTTTCCTGAATCACTATCTGGTGGTGGGTGATTTGTGGTGGGCCGTTTGCTTCTTTGACGCCTCATACTATCCAAATAGGTTTTTATGTATTGACGCTATGTATCATTCGATATTAGCTGTTTAGTCTTGGACATAAATGCAAACAAGATGTTAGCTTTTAAGTGTTGTAATACTATATTACATTAAATTGGGACACATTGCTTCGTAAAATAATCAGGATGAGCGTGGCATCAATACGAAGAGATGAAAACGTGTGACGTAGTGTATATAAATCTAAGGAATGTTTCATGTAGTATTGCTGATGGATTACTCGATATACTATACTGTGTACTAGGTGTAACAAAGAAGTGTTTATAATGGTCTACTTACTAAAGCCTCATTGTACCGCAAGTTCGCCTGGCCTAGTCGGTACCTGCACTCCCGCTCCAACTGGTCCAGCTCACTCGCTCGAGCGTCGCGCGATTTTATCGCCATCTAGAATTTAGCAGCTAAAACTTAAACTAGCGCTATACAAATACTAAATAAAAATAAATGAAGGATAATTTAAATCTGACACATCATCGTAATTCACTTGTCGTAATATCAACAACAAAAATATGTAGATGAAATAAGTCAAATTTAAAAAACAGATCCATTTTGCGGCTTCACTGTTCCAGCCTTAAAATTCGTAAGAGTGACCTGATATTTAAACCGATTTGGAATTTAATACAGTCCCAACAGGTATTAAAGGCCGTAAAGCAGCGTTGTATAAACTTTGAATCACATGTAAAAAGTACATAACCGACTGTTAACCGAACGATAGTATTACAGCGAAGGAAGCCGGCGATTTATGATGATTGATTTATACAGATGAATTGAGGAAACGGAGCTGCTCAGGGAGCAATCAGATAAGAGGAAGATGTCTGTTGAGACGGCTCAGACACCCACAGTGTCCGGCCGGAAGCTGCTTGCTCTCAATGCTACTTAATATCTATGCGAAGTTCATTTGGTATCATCCGCAGATTATGGTGTCCCCACTGTCACACTCGAGGATGATCGAAGACCTAAAGAGTATCGTGACTTAAAGGGCTGGATATATTGAGAAGATTGCAGATATATTTGGCAAATGTCACTTTCAACAATTGCAAGATTCTTTTTACCGTGGCGCACAAAACTTGGCGCGATACAGGATTTCTCTCTAAAAAAACTGAGATGACAATAGGTTTGTTGTGAATGTTTTCACTTTTTAAATTAATCCTAATAATAAAATAGATGATGAAAGTTCGTATGTAGAAATATTTCTAATCCAATGTAAGTTGACCTCAGATCCTCAGATCAGATATGATCAAACATATTAAATAGAGTTCAAGTGTTTGTTCAAAAAGGCAATGCGGGTGAACGCGCCCGGCATTGCTCAAATTAAATAGAATTCGTTAAAGAATATTTAAATATAATTTGTCCAAAAGGCGTACCTAAATTGGATTGTCTCCTACATCTGACATTGTAGAATCTTTTGGCTCCGACCCTCCGTTCTAGGTATCTCTCCGTTAAGATTGTGGAAGGTATGAGAGCGGACAAGCACCGATAGACCAGATAGGAATTGCCAGAAGAGTTTCAAAATAGAGGTTGCTAACCTTACTCTGGTCATCAGATTTAATAAGAAATATTTATTTACCAAAATACCTTTTATTTCGGTTAGAAAACGAACTCAGATCTCGCTCCATAATTATTCAAAGTGGTTAACTACCAAATTGACTATAACTTCTGTTCTATTTTTAACTACTGTTCATTACCATGTAGGCTTCTTCGGCTTTTCTCCGTTCCTCTTCAGCGGCCTTCCTCTCTTGCACCTGCTGCTCGAGCCATGCGTTCTTCTGTTCTGCCATTATCTTCTTGCGTTCCTCATAGTTAAGATCTTCACCTTCAAATCTAGAAGATCGAATGATTGTCAACGAGACGAATAGTAGTGAAACTAAATAAAAGAGCCGTACTGACATACAAAAGAAAGTTTACGAACTTAAGCAGTTTTCGTGTTAAGTAAGATTACGTATGTTTGGAGATTAAATTTGGAGGCACTTTTTACACAAATATCAATTCGCAATATCAATAATCAATACGAATTCACCATAGACCACCTCGTGGTGGTCTATGGTGGACATAGACCACCACGAGGAGACACCTCACAGGAGACAGACGTGAATTTGTACTAGTAGCGGTAGTAGCAGCTTAAAATGGGTCAGCTGGTTACTGGCAGTACCACAACCTCGTAGACTACTTAAATAAGTTAGTCTACTAGCCTACTACTAGAGCCACAATATCCTTCCCGTGGTCTACCCTTGTAACTTTACTTTCTGTAGCGCTTCCTGTTTCGTAATCTATTCCACCCTTTTGTCCCTAAACTTGTTTCTTACGTAAAAATTAATACCGTATCTGCACTATTTTGGTAATGAAACTGTAGTAGTGAGGTCAATCAAACGATGTTATACTCTTATTTCGATTTATTAGATACACTACAATATAATATGATAGGTGCGTCGTAGGCGAAACTATAGTGAGTTACGGCGTGCGTACGTGAGTGCGACTGGTGCACGAGTGGGCGAGGCGCATGCGTAAGCGCATAGCTCCCGCGATCCCGGCCGCCGTCTTATTTTGCGATGATTGGTCCACCATATTACTCCCCTCCAGAGGCCATGTATGGACGATAATATTCAGGGAATCTTACTATTCGACCTGATCTTGTTTTCCTTTGTATGTTTTCAGGCGGTGGAGGTGTATCATGGGGAGATTCATCTGGATTGTCGGTGCTGTCTTCTAATATGTAGGCCGGCTTCAAGCGGTCTATCGATACTGTGACAGGCTTGCCTTTTACTAATAATTTGTACACTTTTTCAGATCTCTCCAGAACAGCGTGTGGACCGGTATATGCAGGTTGCAAGGAAGCTCGTACTGCGTCTTCTCTTAAGAATACATGGCTGGCAGTTGGTAAGTCCTTGAAAATGAAAATAGATGGCTTGGAGTGTCTCGAAGCAGGCGTGGGCTTTAAATGATTTGCAAAGGAGCGTAATCGGGCAGTATAATCTGTGACGTCAGTTGTTCCAGCTGTACTCGGGTCGAAGAATTCTCCCGGTAAGCGTAGCGGTTCGCCATACACGAGTTCTGCTGTGCTCGATTTGATGTCTTCCTTGTACGCGCTTCGGATTCCAAGTAACACCAAAGGTAAGACTTCCATCCAATTTTCCGTAGCATGACAGGTAATAGCAGTTTTTAGCTGTCTGTGGAATCTCTCTATAACCCCATTGCATGCAGGATGATATGCAGTGGTCTTTTTGTGCTTAAATCCTGATATCTTAGACAGATGTTGAAACAAAGTTGATTCGAATTGTTTGCCGCGGTCTGTTACTATATCTACGGGGGATCCAAATCTCGATATCCATCCAGTAAGTAAAGCTTTTGCCACTGTTTCAGCGGTAATATCAGGTATTGGTATAACCTCAGGCCATCGAGTGAAGCGATCTATGGCGGTGAGGCAGTATCGATTTCCATTACAAATAGGAAGCGGTCCGATTAAGTCAATATGCAAATGCATGAAACGTGCTCGGGGCAGCTGGAAGGTTCCCAACGGGGATGACACATGTCTAGTTATCTTGGAACGTTGACAAGGTAGACATGTGCGCGTCCACTCTCTGCAGTCTTTCTTGACACCGGGCCATACGTAGCGTTCTGCTACTAACTTGATGGTAGCGTTGGCACCAGGATGACTTAGCGCGTGCAGGGTATCAAATACTTGCTTGCGCATAGGCTTTGGGACGTAAGGCCTTGATATGGGCGTGCTGACATCGCAATATAATTCGGCGCGAGTTCCAGGTATTTTCACCCTCTTCAGTTGTAATGAAGATCCGCGTTCCAGCATATCTTTTAACTCTGCATCAGATGATTGTGATTTAGCAAGCTGTGAGAAATCAATCGACAGTTCCAACTCTTCTACTCTGCTTAGTGTATCCGCGACCAAGTTGTCCTTCCCCGAAATGTGCCTCAAGTCGGTTGTAAATTGGGATATAAAATCCAGGTGACGAAACTGTCTCGGAGAACACTTGTCTTTGCGTTGATGAAAAGCGAAACATAATGGTTTATGATCGGTGTATATTGTGAATTCTCTTGCTTCAACCATGTGTCTGAAGTACTTCAGTGCTTCATAAATTGCAAGGAGTTCTCTATCATACGGAGAATATTTTCTCTGCGCCGCGGTTAACTTGCGCGAGAAGAAAGCAAGCGGTTGCCAGTCACCATCTTTGTGTTGCTGTAGGGCTGCGCCGATTGCAGTATCTGATGCATCTGTGACGAGACTGAGTTTGCATTGACAATCAGGATGCGTAAGAAGTGCGGCATGGCACAGGCTTTCTTTACAATCCTCGAAGGCTTTTAAGGTTTCACCACACAAGTCGATAGGGTGGGCGCCTTTTACAGAGCCGGTCATGAGACTGTGTAGTGGTGCTTGGACTTCAGCAGCGTTGGGAATGAATCGCCTGTAGAAGTTCAGCATCCCCAAAAATCTCCGAAGTTCTCGGACTGTCTTGGGGGGTGGGAACAATTTGACAGCCTCCACTTTCTCATCTAATGGCTTGATTCCATCAGCTGATATATGGTAGCCCAGGAATTTGACATGCGATTGGCCAAACCTACACTTTGAAGTGTTGATTATAATCCCATGTTCCTTCAGTCTATTGAAAAGTATACGAATGTGTTCAGCGTGCAGATCCCCATTTCTAGAGAAAATTAAAAAATCGTCGATGTACGGGTAGACAAAATCCAGTCCGCGTGTCATTTCGTCGACAAAGCGCTGGAACGTTTGCCCAGCGTTACGCAATCCGTATGACATGAACGGAAATTCATATAATCCGAACGGTGTCGTAATGGCGGTCTTGTGGATGTCTTCAGGATTTACAGGAATCTGATGAAAGGCTTTGACGAGATCGATTGTTGAAAACACAGTACAGCCTGATATGCTGTGTGTAAAATCATGCACATGTCTGATCGGATATCTATCAGGTATGGTGCGAGCATTTAACATTCGGTAATCTCCACAAGGCCGCCATCCGTTGTCTTTCTTCGGTGCGAGATGTAACGGTGACGCCCAGGAGCTCTCCGATGGTCTTGCGATACCTGATTTCAGCATAGACTCTATTTCAGCTTTTGCAATTTTTAATTTGTCTGGTGCTAGGCGGCGTGGGTTGCAGGATATTGGTGGTCCTGGCGTGGTCCTTAGGAAGTGTACGGTGTGGTGCTTAACTTCAGCTTGTTTTCTAGATGGGTTTGTAATTTCAGGAAATTCTTTTAGGATTTGTTCGTAGCGAGACTCGCCGATTGGTATCTTTATTGAAGAAATCGCAGTCGACGAGTGTGCAGGTGAGCATACGACGGAGAGTGTTGTCGTACTATCTAATAGGCGTTGGTTGCGTATATCCACTAGAAGGCCGTAGAATTTCAAGAAGTCAGCTCCTATTATTGCCTTAGTAACATCACCAACGATGAACCGCCACGAGAAATCGCGGCGTAATCCAAGATTCAAATCCAGGTGAACATACCCATATGTGCTGATTGGTGTACCGTTAGCGGCAGAAAGTTCAAAATCTGCTTTAGG
Source organism: Papilio elwesi (assembly GCA_029849275.1). Classification (NCBI taxonomy): domain Eukaryota; kingdom Metazoa; phylum Arthropoda; class Insecta; order Lepidoptera; family Papilionidae; genus Papilio; species Papilio elwesi. Next base: position 6,591,276 of record CM056708.1, on the reverse strand, counting down.
ACGACGCTCGTGTAGTGCTCGCCGTGGGAAGACGCAAACGTCGCTTCCTGTGTCGACAAGAAATTGCATCTTTGACCGACGATCCACGACGAATAGGCGACCAGACGAGTTGGGATGGTCGTTTGTCGCCATTACCGACCTCCCAGAGAGTTTTCCGCGTCATAATCGCACGGTTTCACGCAGCGCTTCGACTTTTCTCCAAATTTCCAGTGATACCAACATTTAGGGAACTTTCTGTAATTGGATTCTGATCTAGTAGTTTCAGAGCGGCTGCGACTTCTTCGGCGGTTCCGGGGGCGAGATTGACGATCCAGTAGTGTCTTCATCTGTCTCCGTAGCTCAGCAATTTCGTTGGCCATCGCATCCAATGAAGAACAAGGTGCAGATGCAGCTGACACTTGGGGTGTAGTAGGAGCAATGTCTTGAATGCGGTCAGCCAGGTCAGAAAGCAGTTCCAGTGACGCTGTAGGCTGAGCGGCTATCACAGTTTGCACGCTACGTGGCAATCTGCTTGTCCAGATAGTTTTTATGAAGTCATCTGGAACGTTGGGTCCCGCCAAGCTTTTTAAATGCCTTAGAAATTGAGACGGGCGACGGTCTCCTAGCTCTTCATGCATGAGTAGCTGTTTCATTTGTTTCTCACGTGAAGCACTGAGGCGCTTGATGAGTTCTGCCTTAAGCTTTTCGTATTTTTCAGTAGCGGGCGGGTTTATAATTATGTCTTTCACTTCCTTAGAGTATTGATGATCAAGCTGTCCAATCACATAATTAAACTTAGTCACGTCTGACGTAATATTTGACACCGCAAACTGCCCCTCGACTTGTGCAAACCAAATTTCAGGTTCTTCTGGCCAGAAGGGTGGAACGCGTATCCCCACTCTAAACAACTCGGAGGAGATAGTTGACACACGTCCTTCATTTTTTTGCGGCAGTGACATGATTTTTAATTTTTAATAAAATTTAAAAAATCGCTATCAGCTTGTGACTTGTACCACACACTATTTCGAAGTACCCAATATTCTTTCGGTAGTCTTTGCACCCACATTCATTTATTTGCAATGAATAATGAAATAAATATGCACTGCACAGGGCACTATTAGGTTCTTTTAATCCGTCACTCAGGTTTCAGTTCTTGATCGGGGTCACCAGTGTAGTAGTGAGGTCAATCAAACGATGTTATACTCTTATTTCGATTTATTAGATACACTACAATATAATATGATAGGTGCGTCGTAGGCGAAACTATAGTGAGTTACGGCGTGCGTACGTGAGTGCGACTGGTGCACGAGTGGGCGAGGCGCATGCGTAAGCGCATAGCTCCCGCGATCCCGGCCGCCGTCTTATTTTGCGATGATTGGTCCACCATAAAACAATTACGATTCAAGTACGAGTATTAAACAATCTAGGGTTGTACAGGAGAGGACACACAATACTAGGATTCTTTGCTCATTTATCATATTTTTAATTAAAATAAAAGATACATAAATAAAAAAACCTCACTTCTGAGCACTGGACATCCCGACGGGGTTATCATCGGAGGCTCGGGATGGCAGCTGCTTTTTCAGAACTTCAGGATCATTCAAGTCATACTCCCGCCGATCTTCAGGTCTTTGATATCTCTGCCTATACTCGTTAATCTCCAAGCCGATACGACGACGCTCCTGAATTACGTTTCAAATATAAATAAATATGCACTCACGCCCGTAACCCAGAGGGGTAGGCGGAGATAACGAATTTCCATTTGGCGCGATCCTGGCATACTTCTCTCGCTTCTTCTATATCCATACATATGCGCATACATGCTGATCGGTTACGGGTACTCCTCATATCTCCCTTCTTTAGTATGTCACTAATCTGGTCGATATAAGTTCTCCTTTGGCGTCACAACGTTCATTTTTAAGCTAATAATGCTATTTTAAATACAACGCGTAAATAGCTGTTATGGCCGCCATGTATGGTAAGTAACGTTAATTTGTTTACAAACTGTACATCTTGATTTGGAACAAACTATAGGTGTGCTTATGTCTGCAAATATTGTAAATAATAACAATCGTAATAGTAAATAACCAAACGAATTGCTTGTGCACTGCAATTGGCCTACTTTACTGACTGATACAGAGATAGCATACAATAATACCTAAAAGGTAACATATATTTAAGTGTACATGCCTTTAGATCTAAGTTATTAATTTCGGTACATGTATGGTACATAGTTTTTCTATCGTGTATTCACGATTTTTACATGAAGAAGCTATAGGGGCAGTGGTGGCCCAGTAGGAGCAGTGGTATAGGCCCCGACTTGCGTACTGTAGGTCGCGGGTTCGAACCCAGACGGGGAATGTGAAGAAACCGGCATGTCTTAGAACTATCAAATTCGAACAAATGTGACATCCACCAATCCGCACTTGACCAGCGTGGTGGATTACGGCCTTTGCCTCACTCGAAGACGAGGCATGTATCCCTGTAGCGGAAACATACTTGAAAGAGCTGATTATTATTATTATTACTTACATGACGAAGTGTCTATGTACTATGTCTTTCAGAAGAAGTGGTATAAATTAAAACATCAACCTTTCCAGTAGGTGAAGGCACACAAGGGAAGTGTGATGCTAATGAAGAAGCTGAGGTGACGATACCTCTCGTTCTCTTGCTTCTAGTACGACAGCGAGGTTGCTGTCTTTAATCATCTGCTGCGCGAACGCGAGGTTCTTCCGCTCTTGCTCATCTCTTTCCGCTCGCTTCTCTTCGACCTGACGCTCCAGGAATGGAACATCTACCTTTAAATAAATATATTTTCTTTACTTTACCCCACGTATAAATAAAAAAACAATGCAAAGACACAAATGTTCGACAATGTTAATTGTTTAAAGAAGAAACTAACGCAAACTACAGGGCCTAGGGACTTGGAAATTTGCACAGAGATTTCTGTTATGACGTAGTCGAGCATTTAAAAGGATTTTTCTAAACTCATTCCTTAAAGGTCTAAAGTATGAGATGGAAGTTTGCATGAAGAAATATCAAGTAAGTGTAATACCACGACCTTACAGGAAACAGGCGTGAAGTAGAATATTCTGCGTTTCTAGATTAAGGTGCCAAAGGCCTAATTCTAATTCTATTCCCCTTTACTTTTTTGCCAATAAGGTAAGGATGGGAAGGGGATGAGGACTTGACGGTGAAGGGGTTGAATAGGAGAAGGAAATAACCGTTTTCTGTTTATCCTCTCCTCTGTCCATAAAGGTTGGCGCCGCATCTGCAACTCATTAGCATGTTGCAGATGCCTATGGGTAGCGGTCGCTTGATATTGGGTAAACCGCTTGTTCGTTTGCCACCTTCCAATATATAATATGTATATAAAAAAAGCAGCAAGTAAAGAGTTATTAGAGTTAGATAAGCGATGTTCGCGATTACTGCTTCATAAAATCACTTGTTATTACATAAAAATGATCTAATACATTTTAATTAATGAGATTGTAATCTGTATAATTTTTTTAAGACACTTTTGTCTTAGCTGAAATTATACCTCTTACGTAAAGATCACAAGTTAATCGTTAAGCCACTTAACTTTCATAATGTATTAATTAATTAAAGATAAAATAAATAATAATTACAAGGTACTTACGCCAATTTTCCTATTCCTGGCGTTAAATATTCTAGATCTTCTTTCAAGTTCACATTGCCGTCGCCTCTCCCTATTCTGAGCTTCTTTTCTATCCCGGTCATTGGCTATCTGTAACTTCATCATCTTGATAAACTCTTCTCAAAAAAACTCCTGACGAAATAGGAAATAAAATATTAAAGATCAAACAATTGTCGTTGTCAGGGTAACGATGAAACAACAATTCGTTTTTCACGTTTCTACAGTGTTGCCACATCACCACTTAACATCAGGCGGGATTGTGGTCAAGCGCTAGTTTATTCATAATAAGAAAAAAATGTATTTTTTTGCCACAATCTCCCATTACCTTTATATCCATGGGGTGTTAAGCTGCAACCGAAAAAGCCCTGACGTAGAGCTGCCCATATGTCAATGCCCATGTTATTAATGGAATAAAATGGAAACGGAAGGAAGAAATACATAAATAAATGTGGACTTCTCACTATATTTGTTTGCCCGAAAAAACATTTCGAAATATGTATAATTGATTACATCATGATATTCTTAACAAATTGGTAAGAAAATTTATCATATAGCAACACTGTAGAATGCTGTAATGTGCGTCTAGTACGGCGATACCACAATTGCATGAAACACTACGTTCACAAGCCGTGAATGCGGCGCGCTTCACTTGTATCGTGAGTTGACCTTGTGAAGACGCGTTCTATGTTCGCGCGAGCCCGCGAACAAAAAAAATATCAAAACAATTTTTTTGCAATCTGTATTTTGCCCAACAATTCGTAAATAACATTATAGGTAGAAGTGTTCGCTACATTAGTGAGATTTATTCGCGATTATTTCTTTTGTGATGTGAATTGTAATATGACCAGTGTTTTAAAAAAATCAAGAGGTACAAAAGGTAAATCGGAATCCATGCAAGAAGATTTGCCTTCGAGATGGGGGAACGTTTCCCTTGGCCACAAGTCCGAAGACGTCGGAAAGCTGATCAGATACATTGATGATAATATTGTTGGTAAAGGGAATTCGTTCTGCGGGCCCTTCGGCCGTAGAAAAGGTAAATAACATTTTTACTTATAATTAAAACTAGAAACTGATTAGATTTTTTTTTTATAATTTAATAGTTTTATTTATATTTTATGAATTGTATTTCGGCGAGCTTGAAGTATTTAAGAATGCTAATTTTATAAACTGCTCGCAGTTCCAAAATTCAATGTTCTTTTACGTACATTTCTGTAGCGATCTTGTAATCTTATATTTGTAAATTAATTCCTGTAGGATTTTTTTAAAATTATTCTTTACTCGTATCTTTAAAAAGTCAAAACCTAATGCTGCTATACGTTAAAATACAATAGAACGTATACTAAACATAATAATGTTATTGTAAGGAAGTTGAGAAGTCAAATTTTAAGCGTCGTCTCTAAACAGAGGTTTATCTGAGTCACTGACCTTGAATTGAATTCGCAGTAGGCGATTTAGGCAGACAAATTCCGCTGTCCATCGCCTGGAGTAATAATAGTGTTTACTATTACTAGGTATAAATAAAATAAAAATGTTACTGTTTTGGTAATTATAGTTCAATGAGTGAGCCCGACCTTCATTGTAATAATTGAGGATGTGACAACTTCCAGTTTGATTCTAAATTGCCTTGTATTATAAATAATTAAGATTCATACATACACATTGTGACAAACTTATGACGTGTAATTTGATGTATAGGTGTATTGCTAACACTTGTCACATTTGTACCTAATAGGTTTGCTAAATCTACCGCAGTGTCTCAAGACGAAATACTATGGCCAGTGTGCTGCCAGCGATGTCTTACGGTAATGAGACGTGACCCTTCACTGCGAGCACCATTAAATAACGCAAGGTCACTCATAAGGCAATGAAGAGGGCAATGCTCGGTGTATCTCTGCGCGATCGAATCAAAAGTTATATGATCCGCAGTAGAACCAAGATAACCGACATTGACCGAAGAATTGCCTATGTTGTACACATAGGCTATTCTTCTTTCATTGGTTTTTTTTTCAATTTCTTCTCTTCATTGGTTAATGGGCCCAACACATTAGTCTCAAAAGGGCTCCCACACGATGAACCGTTGATCTGGTCAACACTGGGGGAGCTGGGGACCCCTGCCGATCTTTGTGGTGATCAGTGGGGCGGCCTTAGTTGATCAGTTGATGTCGGTTTAAGCGACGATAATGAAGATTGATAAAATTTGAATATATCTTAAAATCCTTACCTAAATTTTGTGAAAGACTATTTTATTTCGTGTTTTCGTCTCGGAATTCGATAGTTTTCTTACTATTATTAAACGACGTGATAAATATAGATACACAATACATATTTCAAACCCATGTCAATATGGTTACTGTAGAATATTTTTAAACATAATACCCACCATGAGGTTAAAAATGGTAAGAGTGCGTCACATTTAGTTCTATGTAATTTGACTGTCAAACTGAAATGGACTGCAGAAATAGACACCGCGGTGGTACCAAATTAAAGCGCCAACGTAAGCTCTGCCTATCGTTCTAAAACAAGAGAGGGTGGTCTAATAAATACAAGTTTTTTTTTATCAATTAGGAAATAACTTCTACAAATATCTGTTGGTTACATACCGCCGAAGCTGTGAGCGGGACTTTTGAATTATGAAGGTTGTTACATGAACCGGTTAACTCGACGAGAGAAATATCACAACATATCACTTAGTATTTGGTAACATTTAGAGAACCGATCATTTATTTTCCTCTCCCCTTTCTAGAATGGCAACACTTTTATATTTTTAGCTGTGGATGTTTTTTGGTAACGGTTATGTTTTAACCATCTATAACGCTTGCTCGTTTGCCACAATCTTTCGTAATAAAAAATGTTGGCGTATTACCTAATGCCATAACTATATCAACTGCTATATTATTGACTAGCTGCTTCCTGCAACTTCGTCCGCGTGGAAGTAAATTCAAGAAAACAATTTCGAGGGTTTTTCACTTTTTGCGCGTAATCCTAAATATTTTGCTTAAATTAAATTAGCCTATTTGAATCTCGACAATATTAGCTATCTTTCAGTAAAAGTCCCATCCGAATCGGTTCAGTCGTTTCGGAGATTACCCGGAATAAACAGACAGACAGACAGACAAAAATTTTAAAAATTGTATTTTCGTTATAAGTACCGTATATACATCCTGTGTATTGAGTATGGAAATGTTATTTTGATATTACATACAGACACTTCAATTTTATTTATCAGTATAGATGTATTACTTCCTAACTCGACCGAATTACATAGCTCTGTTATCGCACGTAAACAACTCGTGTATTGTTCTCAAGAAACTGTGGAAAATAATCAATTCTAAATAAATTATTGATGTTTTTGTACAGTTTATGAAGTCGAATCTCTTTTCGTATTTTCAAAACACTAGTCATAATGTTTGACCGGGTATACAAATAATACGGTCACATTTAGACTTAATTATGTTACTTGAAACTGGCGGCGCACTGTCGACGACCTTAGCCCCGCATCGGGGAATTAGGACTAAAAAGAAGACAAAGATGCTATCTTTAAATCGAAGTTATCTTTGTCACGGTTCAACTTCGAACCGAACAGACCCGGAAATAACAATATACGCTTTTGCAAAACATAACATGTATTTATGTTATGTTTTCATTCAGCTGAAAATTTAATACAGAACAAGCAACGTTACAGTTAGGTCCTCTCAAGTTAGTTATTTAATAATACTACCTATTTGTTATCACACAACCATCTCCTGACCGTCCGTCTATTTGTCAAGTGTATTTATTGGTAGAGTAGCGCGCGAAAATAGACTTTATGTCCGTAGTGCGGTGCGCCGGCATTGTCCTTGAATTCGATTTGGCACAATCGATTACGCATGTATCGATAGAAAAATATGCCGCGTACAGAAATTGTTTTGTTATTCGATTGTTTTTGTTATATCTGTATTTTATTGGTTTTAAAATTATATAAAAGAATATTGCTTAAAACATTTAAATCTCTTTTCGTGTGTTTTAAATCGTTATTGTTTTGACCCCGGAGAAAAATATTCGTGTTAACGTGCTAAATATGAGGGATGTTTACAAATGTGATTGTTTACCGGTCGGTGTAATGAATAAAAATATATTTGATAATCTTTAGGTTATGGTTTCTTTTATTTATAGTTTATGAAAGTGGAGTTACAAGAGTCGAAGGAAAGGCGGAGATGTATGGATGGATTGTGTGATAGATATGTGTAAGAAGGGTGTCAATTCATATATAACGACTGATAGAGGGTTATGAAATAGAACATACTATGCCGACCCCAGATATGATCATTGGCATGACAGCTTCGCATCCAGAAATAATCTATATAATTTGCTACGTAGTTTTTGAAAAGCTTTAAACAACAATTGATTATAATTAACGTCTTGAGATTTCAATGGGTTACCTATCACAATTGAGGTATTAGCAGTTGGAAGCAATTGGTATTGTTAATTAATGAATGATAGATTTTGGTGAATCTTGTATTGGTTTTTTAGTTTAAAATACGTATATTGTGTGGTTATTAGTTGGTAATTTCGATTTCACGATATTTTGAGGTACTATTTTATTACTTATTGTAACTGTCGACTATTTTTTCATCATCCAACGGAAAATAACCATGCAATGAACCAGTATTTTTAGTAGACCGTCATTTTACAATTTTTTTCCTTTGAAATTTCTTGGAGGAAAGTACAGGTGAAAGGCGGTATAGAATCCGGGCACAAAAACAAGTTCCGAAGGACGCCCGGGGGCGGCAAAAAAGCGGCCGGAGAACGAATCGTTTGTGCTTTTTGACTTTTTTCTCATGTAGGTTTTAATTTGTGCTTTATTGTTATACGGGGGAATTCCGATGAATCCAGTCTCTTTAAGAGGTAAAAAAATTGCCGATAGAAGGCCCATTTGTAATTCGAACCAAATACTTCCTTTATGAGGTTATGATGTATACAAAAACTCATACGGGTACATACATACATCTGTATTATCCAAGGGTAACGTATTAGTTAATTCCTTTGAGATGCGATCCTTAAGAAGTATGTAAGGCAAAAGTGTGACTGTATGGTCGTTGTGATTAGAACAATAACGGCTAGCTATATAATGAAGACTTAACTCTAACGAGTTTCCTGTTATGTAACAGTGCATGTTTATGAACAATTCAAACAAACCAACGTGTTAACAATATTACGAGGTAACCTCGTAGGAAGTGCGGTGTCCCATTACAATACAAACACTCGCATAATATTTGAATTAAATGCATTTAAATTGAGGATATGCGGGTATTGCGTCGCAAATACTTCGCGGAATGGAAGATCTAATTAGTCGGTTCAGCTAACATTTTATCATTATTCATCAAAACTCGATGACAGCGCCACCTACCTATCAAACAGACAAATTTTCATCAAAATCGGTGGAGTAGTTCCGGATGAGTTCAGTCACACATGTACAAAACATACAAATACAATACAAAACATACACACAACAGGAACAAAGGAGCCGTAATAGTTATATAACACTATTAAATAACAATACTCACTCGACTAGGACTTATCGCTTGGTTAATGTGACTCATAGAAGTATGTTCTAGAGCATCTGGTCAATGAATCTGCCTGTTGCCTTGCGGAAAGGCGTTGTTGCGGCAAATCGATAATTGTTTGTTGCTGTGCAACGTTGCTTGTAATAGAATTAAATTGTGTTAACATTATATTCAGACCTGTCTTATATATATGACGCAGCTACCCATCTGAACCAGACTTAAATATGTCGAGGGATTGAGACGGAAAATACGAAGACTGGGGAAGTGAGCTCGGGTCTACAGCACCTCGGCAGACGAAACGCAGATATATAAAGTCTCTTTTTCACGTAGACTTTATAATTTTTTATCGTTGTTTAATTCATTTTTCCGAATGGAACAGTGGAGAGAAAATGGAACCATATGTGTTTTATTTTTGTTTATTTTCAACAATACAACATCAAACCTAATTTGAACGACTTGGCAACCAAACGGTGATAATTCGGAGCTTGTGCTCTCGATGCGGCGCCAACAATACCCAACGTCATAACGCGTATGACACGTGTCCAAATGCCACCCGGTCCATTTAGACGGTACCCTCCCCTACCCTCTCGTACTCTACCGTACCACGATACACTGACGTCACGCGTTCCAAAGATATATCTGTGCCGTTCTAAATGGGTATGTCATGTGCACTGAGCGACAGCGCCGGTTAAAACGACAGGTTAAGGTTAAATATTTGCACTGTATGATTTATCTGTTGTATAAATTAGGTCATCGATAAATATACCAACTCAGAATAAATTCGTAACAAAAAAGACAGCAGCTTCGTAGTTTTTTAGATAACGATTTGCATATAGTATGTGAAGCACTAGTGACAAGCCCCGACTTCTCCCGGGTAACACTAATTATGTTAATCCGATCTCTATCAAACTTCACAGAAATACCAGCTAGGCAAATCTGAACTGAGGCGATATTGATAAAAGTTCTACTTCCAAATTTGTTATAATGTTAATACGTTCATCACCGAATGGAACGTGACAAGACAAGCCTTTCGCGGCATTGAGAGCCGCTAATTTGCAATTCATACATCGCTAATACATACAACACGTTACACTGCGCTGTGTTTTATACGATATGATTGTTTTATGTTCAAACGCTGTTTACTTATTTACTATGATAATGTTGTATCGGTGATTTTAAATATTTCAAAATACGTTTTATTTCATTTTGTGTATTTTTAAGACATACATACATTTTTGTTGTGTACGTCCATTATAACATCCTGTAGCATAAACGGTTTGACCGATTTTGAAGAGTGAGGTGTCATTCGATTGGTATTCTTCTCCGAAGTGCCATAGGGTGTGTGACGTCATCATAAAACTCATATACTGCAGGTAAACTGTCAATACCAGTAAGACAAGTTTTTTTTATAATATTACTTGTTCCGTTTGTTCTCATAAGAAAATTCTCAATAATCCCGAAGCTTACATGTCATGTATGTGACCACAGATAATTTATAGAAATAGAAAAAATAAAACTTTTGAAGGAAATGACGATAGGGCCAAAAGTCCTAGAATGGTAGCCACGCACAGGTCAACGCAGCGTAGGTAGGCCTAGGCCTCCCACAAGATGGACTGTTGATTTGTTCAAGTTGCGGTAGTCTATTGGATGAGGGCGACAGGAGACTGAACTTTTTGTCGATCAAGGGCCTACGTCAAGCCGTGGAGGACCATCGGTTGAAACGAGGACAGTAATATATATGTGAAATTCAATTAAACTTTATTGCTACCTACTCGATTTAGGTTTGAATTTTGATAGAAGTCTGTATACGGTAGCGATAAAAGCAAATTGTACAGTCCAGGGCGTTCCTGCTAGTTAAACTTTCGCATTTTGGCCGGCTGCCTACGTTGTAAACTTAGCGGTTGGGAGTTATTGTTTCGATTTCCTGGATTAGAAACAATAGTGGCGCGCTTGGCAACATTCCTCTTGCGATATGCGTACAATCAATTGAGTAAGATTCACCTCGGTCAGGAATATATTTGGTGTACCATTTATGCAACAACTTGTTTCAATTTATTCACTATTTCAAATAAAAGTAGACTAGGACAATAATTTTCTTAATATATGTTAAAAGAGATATGCGAGATATAGAGAGATAGAAAGGTATCGTCTTTTTGTGCTTCTTATGTGGAATCACATTACTAGTATTGTTTTCTATCAATTCTACATTTACATTTTGGACATTCCCTTGAATTGCTTATATTATACTTAGCTAAGATTTAAGTTAAAGCATTGTATAAAGCACAGAGATGTCGCTTAATGATACGAGCAATATCAAAATAGCGTAGCCTGGGGCCTTATCCGCCTCCCGACGAGCTCTTGCCCGTCAAGGCAACTGCTGTGCTGCGTACATGGTTCGAATTCGAATTGAATAACTCTTTTATCCAATTTCAAGGGCAACTACAATTCTAACTGCTCTACTGGCTGCCCTAATATTGTAAAATAATAATTATCTTATTGCATTGCATAGGTGCAAGAAGTCGGCCTAGACTTCATTTGTAAATTCAATCTTGCATTCAAAGATTACGCGATAAAACTATTTTTTTTAATAACTTTAACTAAAATATTATTAAGATGAAGTAAAATTATGCCCGAATTGAAATCAAACCGAGACATTCTGGGAGTTGTTACAAAACGTCGATATGATTTGCGTGGTTGCGTAATTTCGTGTCTTTTGTCGTATATTTTCGTGTGTTATTCAATTAGTATCTCTTATCGGCGCTGTTCTGGTTGATGAATGCCTCGGTGACATCGGCGTAAAGATAAAGCCGTGTGTTGTTCGCTTTTATATCACTTATTAACTTTAATGCGTCTTATTATGTGTTTAACAAAATTGTGGGACTTTTTTCTATCGTATGTATAATTTAAACAGGCCTTGGATCTTAATGATAATGCGATAATCGCGTATTTTTATTTGCTTGATTTGTGCACTCTTTTTTTTTAATTTGACTTGTATTTTTTTAATTATTAACAAATGTAATGGTTTTTTTTAGGTAAATTACAACTTGTAACAAATCGCCTGTGTATTGTACACGGTAAGTCAATACAAATTAATTTAATAAATTTAAAAGAGATGACACAATAATTGATAAATATCCAATGCAGGGCGCTTTTCTGTATTTCACGAAGTTGTAGGAATGGAAAAGAATCGAGAGGAACGTGCCGGGAACGTGCCCAATGGAAATTTATAATTTGTGATGTGTGATACCAGTTTTCCGAGGGGAGAGCAACGTTAAGATACTCTTACCACATGCGAAGATTTTTTAAAGGGGGGATTTGAGCCCCCAAATTCCCCTCTTGCCCTATTTGTTATGAACTTAGAAGAAGCTGATTTTTATTAAGTAGTTAATATTCCTTCAAAGCCTTGAATGACGTCAGAGGGTCCAAAACCGTTTTCATACATTTTAATTGTTTCCTTTACCGTCCTGACGGAGCCTACTTCTTATGCATGAACAAGTTTTATTAAATCGTTTACTAGTTTTTGTAAAAAAAACAACTTCCGTAGAGGGTCCACAATAATTGATGTCTCTTTACACACTTTACCAACTTTCCCGACTTCATATTGTATTTCGATTTATGACAAATGGAATTGGACGTGTACATATTATATCTTTATTTGTTTGTAACTTATACGTTTATTTTAAACATTGAAATGGAAGGATGTTATCAGGGAAGAATGACATGTAACAAGGAGAGAGAGAATACATCAATGTGGAGGGATAGGTTAGTAAAAGATGGATGGATTGAAGAGAAAGCAAGAGAAGGGATATCGAACTGAAATTACAGATAATCGATATGCATGTTGAAAACACGTTATGTCGACCCCAGTTGTAAGTGTTGTGTGATGAAGGGAAAAGTAGCCTTGCGGTTAGAATTATTTGCATTCGTTCACGAGGCACTCCGTCCGATTATTTAAAAGCACTGCGACGACGAAGCGCCCGTTTGGTGTGTAAAGATTTCACTTTCGTTTTTTTTTCGCCCTGCCGCTTTTCCCACATATAGATTTTGGTGACATTTGGTAACGTCTGCATGACGCCAACATACTCCGGCGATAATATTAGTTATTGATTATCGAAATACTACTACTTTTTACTAGTATTTCTTTTTAAAATTCTAACTAAACTTAAACTTGTATAGACACGATCGTTGGAGAATCAACACAGGTGATCTGCCATCGACCGTGGCCACTGCACGAGGTATTTTCCAGACAAGTCTCATGTCTAATGGAACACTTTTGTATAGCTGACGCTTGCGACTTGATTGAAATGTTAATTGATGTTCATTTGTTTTTATAGTTCGACCCTGGAGTAATGGCTTTTGGTTTAGTGCACGCGAATTGAGTTATGTCTACACTGATGTAGCTATTTAGACGAATAGGCGTCATTATAGTCGAACGACAAGGTTGTCGGCTTTGTAGTGTGATTCGTAAAACGAACCGCAACTGAGGACGGCAACCACATACAAATAAATTACCAAGATAGCTAAAGACACGTTCTCGGAGATTGAAAAATCTAGAACTCTCAATAGTTCCTCCGAATGTGCCTATTATTTTCGACAATAGATTTAATCAGCGGAAAATAAATGGACCTTAAATAACGTCTTAATCGTAATTTGTAACACGCTTTTATTAGCATGGTGTGTATGTATATGTAACGGAATATTTGGACGTGACTTTGAAACGCGTCCAAACGTCATGGCAATGAAATAGCTTACGTAATTTGTTATTTACCCCATTATCCTTACCAGGATCATCACGATTTGCGATTTTGTGGGCTAACGAATTAACGCCATCTAGATGTTAAAATTTAAACGAAAATGCGTACTATATTTTATGGAACTTAGCGAGTTTTTTTTAATTTTTAAAACTATTTAAAAGAATGATTATACAATACTATATACTATTATTAACTGAGAGATATTTGCTACATAATAAATATAGTTTTGAGTTACAATATGGATCATGGTCATTAAATTAGGGTTTGAAAAGCTTTACCTTAACTTAAATGTAAATTTTATAGTACAATTTAAAGGCTTTAAAGCATATTAACTACCATAGGAACAAGCAGTAGTACAAGAGGAACGAAAGCACTCTCGTAAACCCAGTTAAAGGTAACCATCGCACCGGAAATAGAATGAATTCTCGTAACAGGAAAGTCGATAAAGCGCGCCAACAAGCGACACGCCGCGGAACGATCGCGAAAAGAACCGCATAACGAGTAGCTCAATGCCGGCTGACGTGACTAGTGCTGTGCTGGACGATCTGTTATTGAAACTTTACTTTTTACGCTTTTTGTTCCTAACCTTTCGAGTACTTTACAGTGCTAATCTGCAATCAGCGGGGGGGGGGGGGACTGAGGAATCCGACTTCTTAATGTCAAAGTTGCTGCCGAAGTACCTTATTATTTCTACTCCGACCTAAGCAGAATGAGCTCACAGTCTCTTGAGATCTTGCAGTTGGTATTCAAAATTCCATAATTTAATCATATTAATCGATCTTCTCTATTGATTCATTTATTCATTACCTACAATCCGAGTACAAAATATCTTATATTATTATCACAAGCTGTGTGCATGTGCAATAACTTAAAAAAAATGATTTAAGAAAATATTAAATGCTGTTCGTAAAAGCAATTCGAATCTTGGTTCATTGTGCGTACGGCAAAGGATTGGAACGATTCGCGAGAGTCAACTTCCGTTCAACTATTACGTGGGTACCTTCAAAAGAAGATTGAATAGACAATACTAAACGAGTGCGTATCATATTTCGACCACATCGCAACTTAACATCAGGTGGTGAACTGGTTTATTCAATATAAAAAATACATACATCGATAAAATCCCGAATGCAATCGACTAGAGTGGACATCACTGGCGATTGCATCAATGCCGTTAGACCGCTGCATTTAAAACGAACGTAGGTTTTTCTGAGGTCAACCTATGTAATGAGGAACTATGCCGGCACTCCAGTTAACGTGACCCTGTTAGCGCCGGGCTTATTTATTTTTTTCGTTAACTGCACCGATTGAAACTTTCATTCCGAACAAACGTATCAGGAATTCTTATCATCGAGCTAAAATTTTGTTCGTTTACCGCTCTTTACTATGAAAAATTCATTTGTTGCATATCATTGAGAAAACCTAAAACAGTATGTGCCAAACAATACGTATTCGGTGGCCTGCGGCACAAGTTCATTTAATGTGTTGCTCTGTATGTAAATGGAATGACGACTTACCATTCGATGTCCGTTCCAGCGCTTACGGAATCTAGTCAATCAGTCAAGCTTTAAGTCGAGTCAGTTAAGTCAATGTGCACTGAAACAACCCGTAGGGCAGTAGTCATGTTGCTCCTGCTGCAATCCCGTATTACCACTAATGCTCAGCTGAGCAAACTGACGCTGGGGGACCCTGTATACGACTATTGTGCTTCTCGCAATCAAATCCACGACTGCTGAGCGGTAATCGACAAATCCCCGCACAAGCCCGCGCGTCCGTCCCGCTCGGATAGGTTTTAATACACCAACTTGTGCGAAGAGAAAATAAAAACTAATTGATTTTACCTACCCATAGAATTAACAGAACCTGTATATATAGATACATACGTATGCAACTATATCGAACATAGACAAAAGTGTAAGGTTTGAATTATCGCAAAGTTTTGTGCTGTGCAATAGAATAGACAGTATAATACATTTTGTCTATTACAATACAAAGAGTATGTTGTCGCAAATAATGAACAATTGTGTGTAGCATTAATAGGACAAAATAAACATTGTAATTAGTCCGTAATGCGTAGTTAGTCTTAACCTTTCTCGTGGTTTTCAACACGAGGATAAATTGTAAAAATGTTAAAACAAAACACGTTTTATTGACACCGATTTTAAAATACATGTTTATTATGAAGTACGATAAGGGGGGCATTAAACTGGAAATAAATAAACAATTCAACTAAAGTTAATCGATTGAGGTCGACGGATTCAGCTCAAGTCCGGACTTGGGTACATTTGCGCTACGCTACAGTCGGGCAGCTTTTTATATTGGAGGGTGGTGGTGGTCCATGTGACTTCAAGCGACCGCCATTCATAGGTATCCAGCTAAAAAGCTGCAGATGCGAACAGGAAAAACGATAATTCCTTTTCTTATTTATCCCCCTTCCCCGGTCAATTCCTCCTCCCCTCCCATCCTTTCCTTATTATAAATGTATGAAAAGGGGAAGAGGAGTATAATTAGGCCTCACTGATCGGACGAAATGCAGAACTACTTCTACTTGTCGCCTGTTTTCTGTGAAATCGTTCACCGGTTGAGCCGGCCCATTCATACAACAGATGTGCATAAGCTGGAGATAGACATGTTTGAAGCTGTATGAATGTCCACGAAGAGAGAGTATGGTCGGGCAAAGTTGATATTGTTTAAATTATTTATATGGGATTTTGTGTAAGTAAAATATGTGTACAACATTTTACGTTCGGTTTGTTTACATAGTAATGCGGTAATCGTTTTTCGATGTGATTTAACAAGTGGACCAAAGGGTTGACGACTGACGTTTGTTTTTATGTTAAATTGTGTGTCCGTGTGTGCGTTCGTGGCTAGTATTATTAAATACATATTCAGGTTTCCAGTGTATATCTTTTTAAGAAATAATAATTATTATATAACTTAAGTAAAATTATTGATTAAATAATTACTCAAGCGGTCATTGCCATCAGTAATCTCACAAGAGCTGGATAATTTTAAAGAAATTACATACATGTGGCTTTAAGCCAAAAAAATGTAAAGTGTGAGATCAATTGAATGTGTTGTCGCAGATAAAAATGACTTATTGGATTTTATTAAAGTGTTCTCGTTTATTTGTAATTTTTTTTGTCGGGCATGTTGAAAATGAAGAGAGCAACGAAAACCTTCTACCTACTAATACTACTACTACTACTATCCTATTAGTGACGTACTAGAACTAGAAGGACAATATAAGGAGTACCCTTAACCGACGAGCATGTATGCGTACATGTATGAACGGAGAAGAAAGAGCTGTGCCAGATTTTTTTTTATTTACATAGATGTTTAGGGCCATAACCCTAAAAAAACCATACGAAAGTTTCATCAGTCTGATTAGTGGTTCAAGAACGTATAGAGGACAAACAAATAAAAATACAAACATTGATTTTATACGTATGATTTTATTACGTCATTATTGTATTATTTATAACACATATTTGCATTGTGATATAATTGCGTATTAATTAATAATAACTACTTAGAATTAAAACATTCGTTGTGGAAAAAAACTAGCAAGAATTTATTTCCTCAACAAAAGCAAGTAAAAAATGACCTTAACTCTCCCATACAGGACTCGTACGAGACAAGAACCGGACAATTGAAATCATTAAATCCATTTGATACCCGGACGCCAAGCATTATATAGGGTTAGGTTCATTAACCTTAGACTTAGACAAGTCATGTCGGTGTATAATTACACTATGCTTTTTTGTCGTCATAAAAAAAATCCGTACTTATAAATAGTGCTGACGACTGTGCGCTTCAGACTGTATGACGCCTTAAGTTCGTTGAACCCGCCGAAGTATTATTAATGAAGCATGCTTAAAACTCGAGTTGGCTGTCACAATTTGTTAACGTTTTTCGACCGCTCATTGGTGTAGGTATACTATATGAAACTACCGTTGAAATTCCTGTGAGGACGACAGCGAAAGATGACCTGGTCCTCTGAGAAGACATAGAGCTGTAGAATTGCCTGTGTTAAAAGCCTATCCTTCGAACACCACGCTTGAGTTCGGAGGAGTCCAGTTTCTCTGAAATGCATCTGTACTTACAAAATTCACGGACCCAATATGACAATATAGATTGGAGTTGTATTTAGCACTTATTAAGCCCTGAAAAACGAATAACATTAGGTAGCTCTGTCTGTTTTATTAGGGTCAAAAGTTTGTGATACATGAAAGGAAGTACTTTAATAAGGCTGCTTGTCTACCGCAGCGGAGCTGTGAGAATATAACCGTGGGATTCCACTGGCGTATACACTTGTCGCGGTACTAGGTTTCTCTCTCTCTATCTTTCTCTTTGAAAAAACTGAGATGACAATATGTTACGTGTCAATGTTTTTGGCATAGTAAACGTGAGTTTAAATGGGAACTCACAGTCCGCAATTCCGCTCCGCTTATCTCATTCATTCCGTTTCTCCTACCCCCAACTTATTGCATTGATTCCCTATATGGATAATGTAAATGAGAGAAAGAAGAGATGAGTGGGGGCGGGGCCCGTACACTTCATCCACTAATACTCAGAAGTATACTACGCTTCGCACAGTTGTATAATCGTTCGTGATAAGGAAAACAGTAGGATTTTATAAATGCACGTCTCGCTCACAGTAACACGAAGTGAATACAATTGTTATTGTTAAATCGGCACAAACTAATCATTTGTATTGTGTTCCTTTGATACAAAGTTCAGTTGGTATAAAAATATCTTCTTCAAAATACCACTCTGGGTACAGGGTGGTGCTTAGGTTTTCGTCACTTAGTCAATATCTTTACGCCGTATTAAGAAAGACAAATAAAAGGTAGTAAAAATATTTTTTTAACTTTCTGTTAATAAAAAAATATTTGAACTAATAATTTTTTTTTATGTGAGAAGGTGGCCAACGAGCAAGCGGATCACCTGATGTCAAGTGAGCGCCGCCCATGAACATCCGCAACAGACAAATGCGTTGCAGATGCGTTGCCTGCCTTTAAGGGACAAAGGACAGGAAAAAGGATAATTCCTTTCCCCCGTTAACCCCCTCCCCATCCTATCCTCTTCCCCTTCCCGTCCTATCCTTATGAGGAAAGGGTGAGAAGGGGAAGGGGAAGAGGACTAAAATTAGGCCTCGGGCACCTCACTCATCAGACGAAACGCAGAGTACTTCTACTTCACGCCTGTTTTCTGTGAGGTCGTGGTATTTCACCGGTCGAGCCGGCCAATTCGTGCAACAGATATTGTTGTTGCGGGCTCTACCACTGTTAAATGAATTATTGCATTAAAACTTGAGTTTTTTTGTTACTGAAAGGTCACTAAGACCGTTGCCTTAAGGAGGCATTTACAGCTACACCGGGCTCGAGGCGGCAGAGTGCAGGGGGCGGCTAGCCTAAGCTTCTTTAAGAGTAACAGCTCTAGGGCTCCCTCCGTAGAGGGAGCCTCGGCTGGGGCCGTTACTTTATTATTATAACCGGATTCGAATTAAAACTAGAGGGTGAGGGGGTCAGGGACTACACTATTAGCTGCTCACCGAAGAGGGAGGGAGGGTTTTAAAAAATGGGTCAAGTCGTACGTTCCGTGCGTTATTGAAATTCAACCGGACAACGCTAGGCGCGCAAAGCAAGTATAAAGTTCAAAGGAAATTGCAGTTTGCACATAGAAGGCGGTATGTAGTCTTACATTCGAAATGCATCTAATGATGATTTCCACAGTCTTGAGTAATTTAAGTGAATGGATACTCGATGTGTGTACAACCTAACCGGTAACGGAATGTAGGTTGGATAAACTGATGTAAATTGTACATCGAACTACCGTTAGAGGTAAAATAAGTAAATAATAAAAACTCACGCCTGTAACGCAGGGCATTAAGCAGATATTACCGATTTCCAGATACAAACAACACGCAAATCTCTCACGCTTCTTCTACATTCATACATCTTACGTCTGTCTGTATTTAATATGCCACTAAATACAGGTCTGAATATTGTATATTCCACAGTGGTAGATCCCGCAACAATAAAACCTGTTGCACAAATGGGTTGGCTCGACCGGTGAAACATTACGATCTCACAGAAGACAGACATGAAGTAGAAGTATGCTTCTGTCTTTCGTTTGAAGAGTGACATGCCGGAGGCCCAATTTCAGTCTTCCTTCCTTTCCCATCTGTTCCTAATAACGATTGGATGGGAGGGGAAGAGGATTGGACGGGCAGGAGATGGACAGGAATAGGAAACATCCTTGTTCTATCCGTTAAAGATAGGCAATGCATCTGCGACTCTCTTTTTGACTCTTAGCAACTCGAGTTTGACGTCTGCCGCATCAACCGCCCTTTTTACATGTATGTTTTTGAGTGCGCGGCACGTAGCTGTGAAGATCCCCGACCGTATTCGCTCTTACACTAATGATAACGATGCCCTTAAGTTGATCATTGACACATTTGTACCTTGTGTTTATATGTATTTGTATCAATATTGCTCGTTAGCTGTGACCCGCTCAACATTTGGCCTGGATAGTTCAATGCCTTTGGCTCTCTTCCAATTGCAAGGCCCGTAAGTACCCGGGCGACATGGAGTCTAGTTCACGAGTTGAAGGACGAATTGTTTATAGCACTTTGTACTTCACCCCTGAGGTTTATTCAAAAGTTGTAACTTGTATAATAGTTAGTGTTCATTCTAATAGTAACTACTAAAACTTGCTAATAGTATTTTTAAAGTATTATTATTCTATCATGTTCAATGTCTGTGTGTGTGTTCAAGTGATGAGCGAATTTTAAAATACATGACCCTTATCAGGGTGTTATAAAGACCCAAGACTTAAAATTTATCCAGAACTGCCCACGACATTACAAAACAAAGCAGAACAATGGGCAACTCTAAGCTATGGACATATGATTGTTGCATTGCAATCAACTGTAAAAGACATCTTTAATATTTCTTCTTTTGTTTTAAATTATTTTCATTTAACTAAACACACTTCAAAGTAACTTCTAGTCCATGAACAAAACCGCAAAGATTATTACAATTACAACAAAGATGGCGTCGCCGCGTTTAATATATTCCGTTTTATAATGAACAATATATCAAGTGCTATTATATAAGCTGTACGTTTGTGAGTCACATTGTTTTCCACCTATTTATCAGTTACACACAATGGCTTCGTTGTTTCTTGTACCCGTCACTCTATAGATGACTGTGTACTTTTGTCTGAATGGAGTAAAAGTTAGACAGTGTTCACTCTACTGAAAACATTAATAAAACTCTTATTTCTCTCTTACTCTCTGAAAAAACTGAGATGAAAATATGTTTTACGTGAATTTTTAATGTTTTGTTAAATATACTATTACTAGTTGACGCGGCTTCACCCGGATACCACTAATTACGTTGATCCGATTGCTACCAAACACAGGAATGTGCCAATCTGAACAATCCCTGTAAATTTAATCGAAATCGGTCCAGCCGTTTCGGAGTCTATAGGAAATATACATACTTCGCTTATATACTTTTTTTTTCATAAAAAGTATCCTATGTTACTTCTAAAACCTCCAAGTATACGTGTACAAAGTTTCAAGATGATCGATCGTTGAGTAGTTTTCGCGTGAAAGCGTAACAAACAAACTTACATTCACATTTATGATATTAGTAGGGATTTCATTTTCTTACTATATTCATAATTGTTGTACATTACTGGACGTAAGTGTCACTGAAAATGAAATATTATATACTTCGCAACAAACGGAGCGGTCCTCCGTTTGATTCATCACCCGCTCATCCGCTCTCTGCCAGTGTCTATATCTGGAGGTTTATTGGGCTACTTTCAGGGATCGACAGCTACAGATCATCATCTGATATTGCTTGAGAGATGTCTTTAAAGGTTCATCTTTGCCAGTTCTTCTTTGTTATTCGTTCTTAATACCAAAGAATTACGGACTTTTCCTTAGATGAACGCTATCCGCATAGTCCCTGTGCTTACATTTATTATCCGTTCAAGATTACATAATGGATCGTCCTGCTACGGAGGCTGATGGATAAAATATGATGTTAACTCTTGTGCAAAGTTTTCAAGTAGCCTTATTTAATACAAGTCACTGGTACACTGCCAAATATGTTATTTTTCGTAATCCTCTCAAATCAACAGCTGGAGTTTTTTTTCCAATTGGTTACCTTCTGAATATACATATCTAATATAGGTTGTTATATATAAGCCTACAAATAACGCATTCACTGTAAGCGCACTCTAAGCGCCATTAGTCTAATGCATTTCTTGGAATTTTCTGCGGCATCTTTATTGTGTAGAATTTCTTATAAATTAAGATTTACTTCTATTCAACAAGTTAATTACTTCATCTAGAAATAGTACTAGTATGAAGATACAGAGGTTATTAAATGTTAAAAATGTATTAATTGATTTGTTTAGTACCGTCGTTTTAATAGTGCATTAGTTTCTTGCATTATAATAGCCTGTGTTATTTAAATGTCAGGTGTTTAAATGACGTATTCAGATTACATTCGATCTAAACTTTTGGCTGTGATTGTAGCGACCCCTTGAAAACAGCTGTTCTAAATAATGCACTTGAACGATGTTGTTGCTTTAATTTGCATTATTCACGCAGATTTTAGGTCCACATGTTCTTTTTCTACTTGTTATATGTCGTGTCTTATATGTATGTTTCCATTGGTAGCCTATTGTCAAGCACGGGAGCTAATTGTTTACAAAAATATTTATACCAAGTTATTTATAAATAAACTCGAATTATAGGTAACCTACGTTGAAAAGTTTGCCTTTGCCAACACACGAAACATTACCATGGCAATCGATATTATAAATGAAGGTCTTATGTATATCTCGGGAATAGTTTTATTTTCGAGGTTAAAAAAAAGTACCTTACCCTACATCATGTCATTTTCTGTATTCATGTATGTCAAGATGTGTACCAAATTTCTTGATAAACGACTGAGTCGTTAAGGAATTAAAGCGTAACAAACAAACAAACTTTTGGAAACACATTTATAATATTAAGTTAGGATGCATGTAAAATTCATGAAAATAAGATTCACAGGTGACATTTTTGTTGTTCTTTACTCTGATGTTGCGGGTGTTATGGGCGTCGGTGAACACGTTATTGATGGGCGACCCGCTGCTCGTTTGGCCTCTTTTCATGTATAAAAAAACATTTAATTTATCCCAATCACTCTGCATTTGAAACAAGATCATATTTCACAAAGACTTTGTTGCTATTCTCCTTGTCCATGTGCCAACTCCAACGATGACGGTGACTATTTACTTTCGAGCCCTGTCTACCTTTTAATAAAGAATTAAGTTAACTTAGTCAATCACTATCTGTACCAAACTTTAAGTAAACCAAAACTAAAACCAAACTTAACTTACTCTGTCCATTAAAAGTAAGCCACGCATCTGCAACTCATTAGTTTGTTGCAGAAGTCCATAGGTAGTAATCACTTGATATTGGGTGAACTGCTTGCTTGTTTGCCTCATTCTCCTAAGTCTAAGAAAGCAACTTAAACGTAAAAATTTGATTATTTGATACTTGATACCTAAGTAAATCAATATTAATAGGGCTCGTAAACTGACGAGCTTGCTTCTAAATGTATGAATGTAGAAGAAGCGAGAGAGGTGTGCGAGGAGCGTCGTAAATACGTAACCGCTGCCTACCCACGGTACGTATTTACTTATAAGGGATGAATTACATATTAAATTTATCGAGATTGATAGTTTTAAAAAATTGTATCAAGTTTCGTTCTCTAAAGGAAATAATCAAAATTATTTCCTTGCTCTTTGGATGATTAAGAGAATTGCATGATATTTCTTTTAATTGCAGCAAATTTATATACATCTGTCTGTCTGTCATCGGATCGTGAACGGCTGTGATTATCGCGTGATTATCACTGGGCCCAGTAATTGGTGTACTTGTGTTGAATTAATGCAGTCTGGAGTACCGGCTCGCGGAAGTCTTGATACGCGCCTGGAATACTGTGAATTGTTGCTTATTAAAGCCTTTACACACAGACCATAAGCGGATATTTCTGGCTCATATATTAAACGGATTGTACGATTTTTGTTTAATGGTAGACTGGATAAGCGTGACTTCTAATATTCTAATCTTAAATTGCAGAGGAACCAATATGTTACTTGAATTAAGAGCCGTTTTCGTTTATGGTCTTAAGAAAGAATAAATTATCTTCGCTGTGTCTTTCAAAATTAAAGAGAGTCTAGAAAAAGTTCCAATTGAAGAAAATTTACCTTTTTTTGGACCAAGAGCGTACGTGTTGTAACAGGGAACGTCCTCTGAACTGATTTGTGACGTACTGAAGATATTAACTGTAATTCACGAACATGTATGCGTTGATGCTTGTGAAGGAAGTTAGTCAAAGTCTCAAGTGAAGATATTGTCCGTCTGGTTCTAAGGTTATAGTAGTTATATTATAGATAAGCAACACGAACAAACAAACTATCAAATCTTTTTCTCTATAATATTAATATATATGGAAAAATGTCAGTCTTCTTTGAGGTTATTTTATTAAATGCTATCATGATCAATTTTCAAGTGACTTATTTTATAATATCTTTAATTGGTTCCATACCATAACGGAATTATATAAATTCTTTAAACTAATTTGTCTAAGCTTTTACACTTATAAATCCTTGTAGATGGAGGAAGTGTCCGATGATAAGTACGTATCGACTCTCAGAAAACGCTTTGTCTTGTTAAGTAGGAAGTTTTAGGACTTAATGTCAATGATTTAATTCTAATAAATCAATTTTATCGTGACATCAGTGAACAAAGAAATAATAGACAAAGAGATTACAAAGAATAGGGACTATGTGTGCATTGAAACAAAAGGTGATGATTCTTCGCCTTCGATTATTAATACCGCGGGTTTCCACTGGCGTAAAAACGTGTCGCGATACAAGGTTTCTCTCGTTCATACTCTTTGAAAACATTGAGATGTTTATGTGTTTTATATTAATGTTTTCGGCAGTGTAAACCCATGGATAATTATATACAAATCAATTATCTAGCACATTTTTATGTTTAGCGGAGGCAAACGTGCAAGCGTCTCACTAGATGTTACTGATGAGTTAAAGATGAGTTGACAGCACTTGGTGGGACAGAGGGGGAGAGCAGATAAAATAAAGTGAAAGCAGAAGCAGGTGGGAAGGGATAGGGCCTAGATGCTTTATCAAAGTACATGCATGAAGGGTAACAGGGGTCGGTGGGGCTCTCCCACCAAGGTGGCCAATGTTAGTTTATATGTTTGTTACATTAACTACTCGACCGATCAGTATGAAATTTTGTATATACGTTTTCAAGTGTATAGAAAATTACTATATTGAATCATAGAAATGTTTTTTATATTATATTTTATGTGTGCTTGTGTGAGTGTGTGTAAACTTTGGTGTAACTTACACGCAATTGATTTTGTCAATCGTATATTTCATATTTAAAAATTGTGGTAAGTCTTTAACGGTATGTTGAAAATTATTATCGTAGTTTAGTGTTTAATTTTTCAAATCCGTTCAGTTTCCAGCTAAAGGTACACTGGACCCTATAAACTTGGAATGTCTGCAGCCGCCGGATTCTGAGAATCGGCCATGTTCTTTTCAATGCCTTACGGAACCTTCGAGAACCGTTGCCTATTTATAAATGTCAATTTATTCGACGTAAAATGTATGTGGCATTAATGTTTTTTCTAGTATGTTGTGGTGTAAGCTTTTTAAAAATCTATTTACTAAAACCGCTAACTTAATAAACATCTATACAGTATAAAAAAGAAAGCTGTTAACATGTTAAAAATTATAATACATTACTCGATTACAAATCTTCGGAAACTTTAGAATCGATTTGATTAATTCTTTGACCAATATATGGTTACATTATTTTTATTTACTTTATCAAGAAGTAGTAATAATGTAGTAGGGGAGCCGACGCGGGGATTTCTGTACATCCTCGAGCGCGTCTCACATATCGGAGCTACCTTGGATCCTGTTAAGTGCCCTACACCACAAATCAGTCATCTATGTATAGCCGCACACTTTGGGTAGCCCAAATTTGTAAGAAAAATTAATCATTGGACATACTAGAGCACGGCAGATTAAGATGATGGGGTTGTTTACACGATTATTTTATTTAAAAGGAAATAGTAAAAAGATAACGCGATAAGATAATCCGACGACTTCGACAAGCCGACGTAACAAAAATCGTAAATAAATAGTGTAGGGTCTACACTCCTACCGCTAATCTTCAAAATCCAACAGGTTCGCATGAAGCTCGAGGATGTACAAGTTTAGTTTAGTTTAATGCACAGTATTTTATTTTACTTATAGAGAAAGTGAGGAAGGCTTGTATTTTACCAACATTTTGAACCCTAGCACCGCGTACGCTCTTCCTCTTGAGATAATTTAGTACACCTTATTGTGAAGTTGTAAAAATGTGGTGCAATTAATTCACACGGTCAAAATTAGTTACACTAACCGAACTGCTAGACTAATAATTCTTAAAAAAATTCTTATCACATTACGTCATCGATTATCACTTATCACGGCGTTGTTTACGTACTTGTGTCGTCACCCCTACATGGTGCTAATTTTAGCTTCATTACATACCACATTTTCATATCTTTTCGTACATCTATTTATAGGTAACTTTGCTGTTATAGAGATTAGGCTTAAAAAAGTAAATGTTGATCAAAATACTTCCTTGAGTGGTGATGCGGTTGAAGGATGACCGGCGATTATTTAGTATTGGACTTTCGGTGGTCCGCTTATTGCCGACCCCCTTATTTGTAGGTGTTATGATATGCCTAGTCCTAATAAGCTGACAATTTTCACGAACTGACGGTGACATAATGCAGTATTAATAGTCTTAGGCATTAATAATATATTGCTTGTTCGTCTAATATGCGTTTTTATAATTATATTACTTACAATGTGTAACAGAATTCAGTATTCATGTTGAAGCTAGTTAAGAGTGCGAATTGCTCGCACTCTTAACTAAATCTATATTTTCATCAAAACTTTATGTTCAAAAATGTTAAAATATTTATTAGGTCAATGGAAAAATTGTTATTGATTTATAAGCGCCATCTAATTTCCAACGCTTGACAATTTCAAAGTAACGGAGAATTGATCATCATACTGGTACGCATTGTTGTCGCTAAAAGTATCAAATTTTGATTTTAATGTCTTGTTATGTGTTATTTGATATTAAAAGTAAGTTACTTTAATTATCTTCTGGTTTTCTAATTGTATATCGCCGAATTTCGTTTCTTAATTTGTGCAGCTACGCAACGCCATCTAGTTTTGACGAATAAACTAATACAACGTATAAAATAATTTTCTTTACTATGGGGTCCTACCCCGTGATAAACGTTCAATCATCATCATTTTAAAAATCGTAATATAACTGATAACAAATATAACTAAAAGTTCAACCTATTCAACTGAACAGCTATCTTATATCATTTTTATCGAACAAATGCTTGACATGGTTCTTCAGTTGATATAACTTTTTCATTTATAAGCCGATTGAGATAAAACAAACACTAAATTGTTAAGCCGTTTTTGAGATTGGCGGTAACAAACGCACAGACAAACAGACAAAAATTCAAATAATTATGATCATGTTTTGTTAAATAAAGGGGCGATGCTAAGAGTCAAGTGATTGATGTGCATGTGTTGGGTGTGTGAAAAAAAGTAAACGGACCACTGTAGCCTATTGTTCGCCGGCGCGTCCTCGGTCCTCGTCAAGGTTCGCGAGCAAACCAAGATCGATCCCCGGTGAGGAATTAAAGAATTACTTATGCAATTTTTATGTTCTTTTATTTAATTTTCGAGTTTAATTGTTTTTTATTTTATTTATGTTTTATTGAAATCCACAAAAACGGGTTAATAAATTATTTGTATAGAAATTAAAAAAAAACAGTAAAATTGAATTATTTATATTTCAAAAAAAAAATCAAATGCTTAATGTTTAATAATTGTAATTGTAATAACAGACAATAAACAAAGCGCGTTTTTTTTTCATTTATAGTACAAATATTTATATGTACGCCTAGCTAAGCTAATTATAGTAACAAAATATTAAGTATGACTTAACACTTGATTTTAATATGTAAGCTTCAAAAGCTTGGGATGGGATATACCATTCAATGTGACTATAAGCAATGGAGTCCTAAAACACGCTATTAACTTTTTCCTCGTCGGTCCGTATATATACGCCAGGCGAGAGTACGCATACGGGGAGTCCTTTTCTACACAGGTAAAGAGTGATGGGTATAGAGCTCTACTAAATCATACCTCCCCCCAGCCGCGCAGCCACGTTTTCGGGGTTTTTCGTGCAGACCGCGGTCTGGGGTGTGTCATGCCATGGGAAATGCCCAAAGCGCAAATCAATTCGATTCTCGGCCTGAAATGGTCGCAGTCTCAAAGTTCGGCGAAGGCTTTCGAAATAAGTCTCTCGATGGTGAGGTGTTCAAATGGCGACACCTCGACACAACTGCTGTAGAAACTATGACTCTCTTTTGCATGTTTTATTATTGATATAATTTCTAACAAAGTGGACAGTTGTGACCAAAGCAAATCATTTTTGTGTTTTTCATGTATTTCTCAAACAAAGTATTTTCAAAGTAATGGTATGAGAAGTCCCCCTCGCTTCCACTTCTTATAAGAAAACGATGGGAAGGGGAAGAGGTCAAGCCACTTGACGGAGGAGGGGATGGATAGGAAAAGTCAATTTGCTTTTTTCTGTGTATAGGATACTTAGGAGGGACTCTGTAACATTAAAGGTAGGGAAATACATTAGCTTGTACGCGGTCACTTAATATCAGGTGAAACGTTTGCTCGTTTGCCACCTTGTTCTGAAAAAGAAACATTATATGCTCTTACACAAACTAATAATAATAATAATAAGTGAAATCAATATTGTGTACAACCAAGTTAAGTGTAATACACATCACGCTTTTTATGCAGTGTTGTTAGCAGAGACTACGAGATTGACTGTCCATGTATTATACTTTAGTTTTTGCAAAACGTAATTAACAATCCAATTACTATATAAAAAATTTAAATAGAACCTATTTGGAATATTTCAATAAATATTTCTGTTACCATAATTTTAAAGGCTTTCGATTGTTTTCTGAAAGGCTTGTCGGTTTTTTTAATGCAAATAACGCTCCTGTCAAGTTTATTGTCATGTCAAATAGAAATCGACATTGATTTAAACCAACTTTGAATATCATATGCATACAATTGAACAGAAATCAGTTTCGAAATGAAAACAAAAGAAAAGTTAAATATATAAATACTTCTAGCAACTCAAATGAGTTTTCATCGGGCATGCCCTTCCGAAACCGGGCATAAATCTGTTTAGCGATTTATTTATGTGATACATCATCTGTTATATTTGTTAACAATTTATTGACTGATGAAGTAATAGGCCCGAAATTGTTTTAGATTGATAAATTAAAAAAATGCTAACCATTCGAATAAAGGTTATCGTAAACGACAAAGGATCGTTCACGACCTCGACTTCCCCTTCGTAAACTTAACAAAGGGACAATAACATGCATACGTACATGACCTACTTTTGCAAAATTACCCGGTCATTTCGTTTATATGATTCACTTGTCATCCACATATATTAGTATGTATTGCGATTGTCCGTGTATTTAATTCTATTTAATTAATTAAAATATTATTTGACCACTACTCACCACCAATATGCACTACAATCGTTTGAATTACGGAATGCTTCGGCAGCTTTTAGCAGCTGCTGACTACCATTGTTATTGTAACTGTAGTGATTTAACGTATCACAACTTTTCAGGGTTCTGGATGTGCCTGTCTATACGTTCTAATAAACATCGTGGGTGTGAATTGTATTCGTGTCGATATGTTCGCATTTTTCTTGTACTTATCAAGCAAAAAATCTCGTCACGGATTGCGGATGCTCTCTCTGTATACACCAATTAAGTTAAATGGTACGTTGGCTAATAAATGTGTAACTTTATCGCTATGAGAGTTACATCGAGGCATTCGCTTGGGATTCGACGGTTCCTCGTTATGTGATATCTTGATATAAGGCGTAGTAAGTTGTGGAATGCGCTAGGCAAAAATGCGTGAAATACGATGCCAATGTTTATCGAGGGCTAGCGTCAAAGCAATTGCTACGGGGAATTATTGTTTCGCTGATACACATGTATTTATTTTGTTGTTTTCGCTGTGAGGTTTATTCCTTTGTAATTCTAACGAGCTGGCATATTTCTTCTTGTGTCTCTAGTTTCGTAACTATTATTTACTGATTTAAATAATCGCATTCTAATTGCGTCATTAAGTGATTTAAAAACAACATTATTTTCGCCTGGTTTCAAAAACATTTGCGATTTAAAATTTGTAAATTGATTTAGTAAGTCAGTTTTAGAATGTAATACGGCATACAACAGTTTTATTTGATATCTAAAAACTTGGTTGAAACCGGATTAGAACAGTCCGTTTAAAGTCATGAGTTTTATTTCAGTATTTGTGTCACTGTTACTTGGGCTGCTCTCAGCATGTTGATTCAAATGACACGCAGACCCGTAACGATTAAGGGAGCGCTGTCTGACTTAAAAATAAACGCGAACATTTTTATTTGCTCTCTTTTAAGACTGTAATGTGTAATAACAGGAAAACGGGTCGATACCAAGCCGCTTAAGGAGTTTTAAGAACAACGTTTCGCTTGCAATAAGTTTCTTTGTTCACGAATTATAAAGGAAAACATTATAACGTTATAACTAATTATTACTACGTACGTAAATAACGTTTAAAATGTAAGGAATATATATTCATTCCGATCAACGCAGCATCTTTCAAATATGTCGTAATTAGTCATGTTCATCTTCAGTGAAGTAACCTATACTTCACTGAAAATGTAATGCCACAACATTTCGCGATTTATTCAGCATGGTTCCTTAACCGTGTAAACTTTCCACCAATAAATCTTTGTTATCTCTTGTTTATGTCAAATCATAAACCAACGTCTTTCGATTAGATTTAAATTTATAGATAACGCAATGGATTGCGCATAATTAAAGGAGTAAAATTACTTAGGTGGCGATTTAATAATTTCATTGGATAATCGAAGGTGTATTAGATTTCGAGATTCGATAGTGGCATCTAAAGGATGCGTCAAGTGACACATTTAGTTACATAAAAGAGATGACAAAAAAACTTTAAAATAGGAAGAAAGAGTTCATTTATCTATCTATCTATCTATCTATCTATCTATATATATATATATATATATATATATATATATATATATATATAAAAGAAGAAATTGAGTGGTTGCTATATCAACGCTAAAGCGCCACGAGACTTGAAATTTTGCACAAAGATATCTGTTATAACGTGGCCGAGCATTAAGAAAGGATTTTTCTAAATTCATCCCCTAAAAGTCGAAAGTAGCTATATGATCAATCGTATTAAAAAGGGTTCAACTTAGGCTGGATAACCGTCGGTTAAGTTAAATCTTACAGCGGATGAAACCGCACAATTTATATTATCATATAACAGACCAACAGTCAAGATAACATTAAGGCTAAATTATGGGTTCATTTGACTTCACTATTTATTGGGGTTGACGTGTAACCATGATAGTATCACCTTATTTATTATCTCCTTCTTTGCAGTGAGTTATATCTAATAAACTCTGGAGTTCGTGAAATTTTAAAGAATTCTCGTTCAACTTCTCATCCGTACTCATTTTATAACGAGGAAATCCTTTGTTTGTGAACTAATTCTATAAAAATTAATAAATAATTTTGTCACCATTGAAAAGTTACATTATTAATTAACCTGTTATTAACGCATATAATATTGAAATTTAAATTTGATTCTGCACACGAATAGCTTGACAATTGTGAAATTGTACATTACCAACACAGCTTGTGTTGACTTCGTTATACTTTCGCGTGATTTTCCCTCTTCGCTTGGATTAATGATTCGATCGATTGCCAAGAAATCATGTTATGTGATCCATGTGTTGCATTTGTGCGTAAATTAGCGACGGGGATGTCGGGGGATAGCGGAAAATCACCAAATCGGAATGCGGCGCCAGGTGGAATCGAGCCAAATATTGTCATGACACGAGCAACGATGTTACGAGGCTAATATGGGCTTAATGTAATGATAAATATGTATATGTGATGTTGATATAGATACACCATTATCAACTCTTAAGTTCAGTCTTTTTAACCTTATCGGGGTGGATGAAGGGAGAAATGTCTATCCTTTTTTCGCCGAGTTAACTAGGTTATGAATGTGTATATAAGTTTATTCTTAGCTTTTCACAAATTATCTATTAGCTGTTCCCGCGACTTTGTCCGTACTAAATTTATTCAACAAAAACATGCCGCTACGGAAGGTAAAATGCACCCTATACTACAAATCAGTAATTGTAGAGGCGCGCTCCTAGGGTAGTCCATTAAATTTGTTATAAAAAAAACAAAGCGAACGCGTCGGATTAAGATAGGGGTTGTTTACATGCTAATAAGTGCGCATTTCAATTATTGATTAGAGCGCCACGCAAAGTAGTTAAACAAAACGTTAAGCTGAACATCCTTGAGCGTGGTCATTTTTTTATTTTAAAAGAAATAGTTCAAGAATGACGCGATAAGATAACGATTGACGATTTTATTTCATTCGACGAACAAGCCGAAGTAACAAAAACTCTTAAATAAAGACTAGTATAGACTCTTTCTCCACCGCTAAAAGAAAACATCTTCAAATTTCAATAGATCCGCATGACGCTCGAACACGTACAGGTTTAGCATCGTCGGCTCCCCTCCTAACAGTATTTGCAATTTAAATAGTTTAATTTGTTGAATTATTATTATACAGTTCTATATATATGTTACTGTTATCCTACATACTATATATTATATGCAGGGTACGTGGTGGTGTGCACGCAGAGCTAGCAATAAACTTTTAGCATCGTAAATAATGGTCTGTCTCATTTGGCTGTGTACCAAAATGTAGTTGTATTATGTACAATCATTTTAGATTAAAATAGGTACGTAATTGTTTTAACTTTATTAATTGAGAGCCTGGTCAAAGTTATGATGGCCGGATGTCGTCGAATGTTGCCTAAAGTATCGGTGTCAAGAGATGAAAGCAATAAGCCCAAAGTAGACCTAAAAACGCGGTGTTTTTAACATACAAAGACTTATTGGATCTATGATCAGCCACTGTAATTACAAAGTATACTAAAATTTAAGTTGAGTATAAATGAAATTTCAAAATGTAAAGTGAAACGATCGTGAAACGTGCTGTCTTTTGTACGGTTGCTAAAAAAGAGAAGGCTATACTCGAGAGTAGGATAGATGTCAAACAAAGATGACCCTGAGCGTGGCGTAGTGCCCTACTGCGGTGCGGTTCAATCAATAATTCCGGGACCTCAAAACGGGTTCCCCCTTTCTATTGTTCTCTTTTCTATAGAAATGTTTACTTTTGATTTCTTAAATGACGCGAATACTACACATTGGAACAAAAGTAATTGAAATATATGTGGGGACATGCCCCCCCTCGTCACCACGAGCGTTGTACACACCACAGTACTAAAAATATAAACCTAAATTTATTTCAAAACGTTTAGTTTTATTATTTACTACCTACTTTTCAATATCCCTAATTTTGGGGATTTGACCTTTAGTCTAGTAGTTAGCTTAGTTTTGGCAAACTAAAAAGCACACATTGTACATAGCTCACAGCAAAACAAGGTAGTATAATGCTGAATAAAAATGTAATGACAGTAATCATTATCAAGTACAGTTTAAAATTTATAACGGAAGAACCTTGATCATGAGGTTTAGCCTTTCAGGCCCCCTCCCTCCCCTTTCCTCTGAGTGTCGGAGTGTAAAACCCATAAATAGAGGGAGTTAATACTTAAATATCAATCAAACCAAAGAGCAAATTGGTTTTTTTGTTTTAAACCAACTATATTTTTATCTATATTTTTTGTAGACTGTCAAAACCTCTTACGTTTTAAATAATAAACATGATTTAAACTGCATTCTATCACGAATTCTGTATCATTAGACAAGTGTTATATTTAGATGTGATGCGACGGAGTACTTATGAGAGCTTATTATAGCTTAAAATACAGGCAAGCACAATGGCCTACTGATGATGTCATGGTATACAGGTTTTCTGATACCGCTAGCTCGCACTGCGTTTTTTTCTACGCCGCCCCACTCGTTGCTGGCTTTTTGTTAACGTTTTTTTAACGTTATGAATATAAAAGCTCATAAATTATAGAACCAGTACTCTTGAACTATTTTTTTTATTAAGCCATTCGAATTTTGATTTGCAATTTAAATGGAGTGCCTTTTGAATGTTATTTCTGAGCAATCAGTCTTAGTAACGGGTTAAATAATGACGTCATTTCTAATTAAAAAACCTACACGTTGACTTAGTGTCCGCCTTAATCCGGTAATTGTAATGAACGAGTTACAATATATGTACATAAAACATATTGTTATCTCAGTTGTTTCAGGGAGAAAGAGAGCGATAACAACTTCTTTTATTGTGTATGTTTTCTGCAGTGCGAACACCGTGTTAGGTTGCCGAGGGAGCCTGTAGTTAGCGTTCTCTCGGCTAACTCAAGCTTGGTGTAACTTTAACAGTCAAATCGAGGTAATTAGTAGATTTCATTCAGAAAAATTAGTACCCGCTTGAGAGTCATCCACCGATAGAAACCTGAGTTAGCCCCTAACCTATTCAGATCATCTCATTTCACTAGCATAAACCTCGTCTTATAATTCGAACCATCGTTATAGGGATATGTACCCGGTTCTACGTTTGATTGGATTTTTTTAAATTTAATAGGTATTTTGATATTGTTATTATTTATTTGTCATTAGTACAGTAGTAAGAAATACAGGACGTCTAACGTTGCATTGTGTATTACTACATGTACATTATCGAATTAATTTGAGAAGACAACATTAGATAGATACTGAGACCGTCGCCAAGACTTTATTATAATTGTAAACAAGTCGTTAAATATAAACTAATTATGTTTCTTTATGCGGTACAAATTATGAGTTGCATAAATAGCTTTATGTATGATATAGCCTCACTTCCTGTTTGCAGTCAATTCTACAGAAGATTGTATTTTAAGTATCGGCACGTCGAAAGGATGAATGATGAGAGAATGACGAACAAATTTATGTTGCAAAAGTGAGTGGCAGTGTTGGTAGGAGACAGACAGAGGCGATATAAGGAGCACCCACCCAAGCATGCATGCGTAGATGTATGAATGTGGAAGAAGTGAGAGGTGTGCCAGAATCGCGCCAAATGGACATTCAAGACTTTTGCCTACCCCGCTGGGTTACGGGCGTGAGCGCATTTTTTTATTTATTACTAATTATCATTAACCTAACCCCCTGTATAAACATTCTCGAACTTTGTCACGTTAAGAACGGTGAAGCTGATAATCAGCGCGGCTTCCAGTGCCAAACTAGCAAACAACGTCAGTTGAGTCTCTATCTTTATCATAAAATTGTTTGTAATGTAATGTAACTTGTTTGAGTATTCAATTTTATTTCAGTTCAAAATTATAACAAAGTAACAGCGATTGAATTCTACTACTATTCTACACTCTTATTATTATAGACCAGTCATCTCAATAGGATTAAACGGTGTAAATACTTGTATTGTATAGACTAGCTCTTCGTCCGGGTTTTTTTTTATATTCTTCTATTGAAAATGTTATATGATCCTATAGAAAACGATTAAAACTGGTTCAATTGTAATGTTCGGTTGTAATCGAGGCTGGTAAATGACAACTGGCAGAGTGAACGAAGAATTTTTGTAGTTTATTATTTTTTACACACAACTTTTTATCGCTCAACTCGACAGAGCTCCAATTACCATCCTCACCATCTTGATGGTTGGCATTCCACTACGGTGCGGTTTTCGCGTAATTTCTTGCCTCGGACAGCCGCATTATGGAATGATCTGTCGCCAGCGGTATTTCCAAACCAATACGACTTAGGGTCCTTCAAGAAGCGAGCGTACTCCTTTCTTAAAGGCCGGCAACGCATCCGCAGTTCCTCTGGTGTTGCGGATGTTCATGGGCGGCGGTGATCTCTTAGTTTTTAGACGACCCGTTGCTCGTTTGCCCCCTTATGCTATAAAAATAACTTAGTATAACAATGTACTAACGCACTGTCAGCTAATTTTGCTACTAGACCAGACTTCTTCAAGTGGGCTTTACTACCGCACTGCTTCTAACGGAGTTTACTACCGGACTATACATTCATTAACAATTACGGATAAAAAAATTGTATAAATACTACATAGTGTTTTAGGGGTGTTTTTAATTAACAATTAAATGTTACCTCTTTGTGATATTATAGATATACGCTTGTTTATAAGTTTAAAGTAATAATTAATTCTATTCAAGTCCTTGGGCGGAAGGCTGAAGTCGCGAAAAAAAATTGTCAAAACAAAACAATTAAAATACCTCAGGACGAAGCATGGCATGTACGTGAGCGGCCTTGATAACATTTAGATTTAGAGCTTAGGACGATGGTTCTAACCATCGTCCTAAGCTCGACTGATAAAAATTGTAGTACTTATACTGTTTAAGGTAACTGAATGCTGGACCTGAATAATTTAAATAAACTATAAGAGACTCATACAAACAGTGAGGGATCCAAAAGCTTAACCCGCTTGAGTTGGTGGATCTCCTACACCCTTCAAGGCATATATGTACATTTAGGAGAGATAGACCGAGATAAAATAACCTAAATTTATTTATTTTTTATTTAAATTTGTGGAATATAATTACGAATGGCAATATTTACACTGTTAACTTTTCTTTTATGTAACTATATGTGACTTGTACAACGCCTGCTTGAAATTTCACTTCACAAATCGCCGTCTAAAAGTATTACATTAAAACCTTTGATACCGTAAAGGAAAATCATTAAATACCTAATCTGTATAAAATAATATAAATTTTATGTAAAATAGTAACGTAAACACATAAAAGTAGTACCTAATACGAAATATTGCTTTGTTTACGCTAGAACAGATAAAATATCGACATGTTAATAGCTTTCATAATAATCGTCAATGGTCACACGCCCACGTGCACTCCCGCAAACCAATAAAAATGTTTACTATATTATGTAGTTATGGAAATGTTAGATCATCTAAAATGCTACCGCATAAATAATAAACAACAGTATACAAAACTAAAACAAAACACGCAAAGCTCTCGTTATGTATTGTTTTTTTGTAACTAGGTGGCGTTGTCCTTAATCTTAAAATAAATGATGATAATAATAATAGTTCAGAATTAAGTTACGAAATAACTATAAAATATGTTTAATGCCAAATAATCTCGGCTAACAGCGAACAGTGAAAGCGAAGTATTAAATACCAAGTTCTAATGCTGGAGTTGCATAATTCACCTCAAAATTAGTCCTTGGATTGATTTCCGGATATTTTAGATGTGAAAATTTCTTTAGCCGCTTTAGATGACATTTGGTAGGGCAAATATTAAAGGTTCATTCATGCAATATGCGTCTGCAACATTCTTTGAATTTCGAATAGTTTCGACGAACTTTTTTTTATATTTAACTTTGAATGTTATTGTGTAAACACAAGGGCTTACGCCTACCCGCCTGTTTTGATTTGAGCCGCTTTTTTTATTCAAAACATACCACGTGGTTGTAGCTTTATTATGATACTAGATTACGCTACCTAGATGGTTATGATAGTAGTTTTTTTTCTGTCTAAATAGGAAAATTATGATGATAGAATATCAAATAAAATTATCTGGCCTAAGAACTGTTAATCGTTTCTGTATAAAATTAGAAACATTAAAAGATTATGCGAATTTTTATCGTATTAAGAAACGATAAAATTCCGTGACGAAATAAAAACTTGGCCTAGACCTAGAAACAAGTTCGTTGACAAGGCGCCGTAGATACGACTGAATGAAACCACACGCGAACACGTTTTATCAATTTACCAATTTAAAGGTCTGGTCATTTGAATACATTATACGTAATGTCCATTATTTTTGTATTTAAAACTTAAATGACGCTGATTAGTACTTAGAAGGTGCTTAACACTCATAGCGATCTCGTCTTTGGTCGTTTAGACACATATTAAAGTCAGCTTTTATGAAGACAGCTGTAAAGTTGGCAAACATTGCGAACGCCTTATGGCAAGAGATAAGAGATGCGTTGCTAGCCTTTAAGAATAAGACTAGGCTATTCTTGATAAACCCTAACTCGTAATCCTTTGGAAATACTGTTGGAAATAGCCAGTTGTAGTATGCCAACCATCAAGCCTTTAAATTGGATGAAATTTGGAGGTCTCGCGTTGGGGGAATGTTCCAAACAGTTCTACGGAACACTATCCATAGTTACCTTTATTTAAAGCTTTTATGTAGTGAATTATTGTGGTAAATAGGTTAGTGTAGCGATCGTCACGCTTGTTATCAAGTCCGGTGCGGTGTCAACACGGCGGCCGGCGAGCACGTGTGCCGCATACATTCCGCTCAGCCAAGGTCAGGCCAACGGAAACTTGTTCCGTCAACTTGACGATTTGCAATAGTTTACTTTATTCCGCGTACCCTTTTAAGCTAAACATAATTTTCGTATTTGTTAATTTATATTTATTTCACAGATAACGTGTATAGGGGCTCTTTTTAAGAGAATAAGGTGGCAAAAGAGCAAGCGGGCATTAAGATCGCAAACCATAGACATATCTAACAAGCTAACGAGTTGCATATGCGGTGCCTACCTTTAATGGTCAGAGGAAGGGATGAAAAGGAAAACAGGATAATTCAATTTTGACTATCCATCCTCTATTCATCCGTCAAATTCTCTTTCTCTTCCTATGCCTTTCTGATAAGGGGAAGAGGACAAGAATTCTGTCACCTCACTCATCAGGCAAAACACAGAAAAGTACTCTACGCCAAATCTTATCAATATCGTCGTGTTTAACTAACTACGGCGCTATCATTTGATCTCGAAATGAAATTGTTATGTCATGCTGCTCATTCTAATCTGGGGGTTAGGACAACGTTATAAAATTTATTGCCATTAGTATTTATGCAAATTTTGAAATTAGGTTATCATCTTGAAGTTTATACCAGTTAAGGAAAAAGATTACGCTACCTAGATGGTTAGATCAATCTGGGCCACAATAGAAGCGCTTTAAAATAAGCTTTGTTCTCTTTTAACATTACAAAAAAACACATACAGATTTCATAACAGTTGGGTGTCTTATTGTGGGTTAGCACTGGTGTATAAACTTGTGATACAAGGTTTCTCTTTATCTTTTTACCTGAAAAAACTGAGACGACAATATGTTTTGTATGAATGTTTTCCGTAATGTAAACCCACGGTTAAAAATGTCGTGGTCGATGTTCGTGGATGTTTTTTTATGTGAGCCATCTGCCCACAGGACAGTACGGCCAGAAATAACATTTTTACGACACATTCGCACATATGAATATTTCAAACAAGTAACACTTTTGTGTGTCTGTGCTCTACGAGAATAAACAAAACACGTGTTTTGCGTAAATGTTTTTGTTCTTTCGACCTTGACAGTTTGTGAAAACAGCTGTGGACCACAGATTATATTAATTCCTATTTCAAACCTGTTCCTATGTTATATTGTTACTGTAATATGCTTGTAAAATAAAACACTAAAATAACTGAGACGGCCGTTTCATAATTCTATCACAATCGTATCAAACTAAATCTTTCTTATTCATTTATTTGTTTTGAAAACAATTTACGTGAAACCAATTTGTGTTATGTTTTGAACGTAAAATGCTAATAAAGTAAATGTGGCAAATAAAAAGGTGACTTCAGACCACAATAATTGCTAGCTACAATAACAAATAATTAATAGA
Organism: Papilio elwesi; assembly: GCA_029849275.1. Lineage (NCBI taxonomy): Eukaryota > Metazoa > Arthropoda > Insecta > Lepidoptera > Papilionidae > Papilio > Papilio elwesi. Next base: position 6,551,376 of record CM056708.1, on the reverse strand, counting down.
GTAGTAATTAATTAGCGGACTTTGACCTTGTGGCGTTGCGTTGGTAACACTCGTTACAACTCGTGCGTGTGTTACATGGTGTTCTAAATTTAGGTATTACAAATAGGTGCGATGTGTACGCAACTTTATATTAACAATTGAACATTATTTGTTGTGTTTTTAACTTTTTTTGCCTTAAAATTGAAACCAGAATTAATTTGTGACGAGAGAGTGTAAGATATTAATCGTCCATAGATAAAGGAAATGCTTGATATTGAGGTAGAAAACAAGTACCAGATGCTTGAGATTTTGTTTGTAATTAAGTAATTTCATTGTCTAAAAAGATTCCTAATTAAAGAGTGCCGATATCATGGTAATATAAATACGCTATGGTAATATTTAAAGATCTTTCTTGGTATGATTGGGTAAGCTACGTGAAATACTGAATATATATATACGGCCCGGCCCCGGCGTCGCACGGGCATTTAACAAAAATTGTATTGCCTATGTTCATCAAGTATAATGTAAGACTCTAATGGTGAAAGAATTTTTCAAATCGGTGTTTCAAATCCAGTTACAAAAATGTCTAACCAGGAAGAATAGGACGAACGCGTGCGAAGCCGCGGGCAATAGATAGTGTAGTGTTAAAAAAAATCTCTTCGCGATGTCTGTCTGTCCGAACGTCATGACTTCAAAATATGTACTGGACGTATTATGAAACGGTTTCACAAGGAAAGTTTTGTTATACAATTCAAGTTTTTTGTGTTTTTGTTCGGAACCGTTGATTGTCGATGTAGTAAGACTACATCGACAATCAACGGTTCCGGTGATATTAGGACCGTAAAATAATATATGTTCGGCTATCCGTGGCGGGGCTAGGAATAAATATAAGCAAAAAAGCTATTATGCAGCATTACATTTATTTTATTATTTGTTAGGTGATTCTTAATGCGCAGTTGAGCGGAAAATTCAAGCCGCTCTAAATTCACTGTAATGTTTAGTAAACAACAGGTGGTGTTGCTGAATGTGCGCTAATATGTAATTTATATTCTGCTTTAAGGTAAAAGTTATGTTGATTTAGTTTTTTTTTTAATTAATGTCTACCAAAATGAATATCAACATTATCATCCTCAGTACTGCCTCACTCATCATGGTCTCTCAAAAGCTATAAACCCGATGGACTTGAAGGTTACAATATTCCTTTACGATGTATACACCCGACAAGAGCCGAATTTAAAACCAATTTATATCCAAAATTGATTTTACCACTACTAATGTTATAAAAGCGAATGTAAGTTTGTTAAGCTTTAACTACGTAACGACTAAACCCAACATCATGAAACTGTGGACACACATTGTTAAGGGTACAGAAAATTACCTTTTAACCTGAAAATAAATCTGTTCGAGAGGTATGTACATTAAACCTTCATTAAGGTTTTGTCGTTTACAACTTTTTATACTATAATTCGAAGTTATACTGGGAATCATCTTACAAAAATTTCCAGTGTGGAAGATGAGAAAATATATAAATACTGTCAACGAAATTTACTATATCGGTTGTCATGGTGATGTTATATTGTTGTTATGCCTATTTTGAAATATTAAACTTATAACTCCAAGTTAGAAAACGTACGGAAAGTAATTAAAATCGTACCAGTGATGAAAATGAGAAAAAAGTGAGAGCGGAATCTCAAGCCTCAGCTAGTCAGTTATATAGGTCACTGGTTCACTCGTAGAATTATCAGATTCGCGGTATATTTGACCATAACAAATGACGTAAGTCGTCTAACGCCTATAAATATCCTAACCGGCCCTTGTTGCCGGGCGTGCCGCAAGGTTCTCGCCTGGGCCCGATACTGTATCTTTATTTTTACACTTCCTACTTCGTCAACGCGAGAGGTGCCGTAATATTTCTGTTTGCTAATTCACGCTTTTAAGAATTGATCCCTCTTGAATATTTAATATTATAATATTTTATGTGCATACATAAATATATTTATATAGTTTTTGTATATTTGTGTTTCATTGGTAAATATCTTGGATGATATGTGGTATAAAAATGCAGGATATTAGAGAAGAATTAACGAAAATTATTAATAACAGATAAGGTTACTTACAACAACTCTGATGCGATTTATCGGACGTTAAGCCGATAGTCGGCCGGTAGGATATTCATTATCTGTTAATTGACCGCAAAACACTGTTCTCAATTTCCTGCTCACCTCTTTTCTTCCACAGTGCGCTTTGGTTTAATTCTTTATAAATTATTCAACATCTTCACTCTACTTAACCTAATTAACGTAAATAAGCAATGAACATTCTAACTATAATAAAATAAATGCGAATGTGAGTGTTTCGCCTTAACTCCTTAACGACTTAACCGATCATATTTTATTTTTCCCGAAAATTAAACTGTTACCGCAAGCCAGGCTAACACATAAACCTTCATTTACAATATTGATTGTCATGGTAATGCTTCATGCTAGAAATTTTTGCATATTTTTACCTATAATTTTAAGTAATCATCCTAAAAATCATCTCGCAATAACGAGCGTGGAAAATAAGAAACCAATGCGTACGGAGCTGCGGGCAACAGCTAGTGTTAATAATATATATAAAGTAAATAAATGCGCTAAGGATGCTTCCTTCTGGGAAACAACTTTGCGGTAAAAACAATAAATTTTCATTTATACAAATATCATTAAACTTTTTAAATTTCACGGTATACAGGATAAAGTAATTGTGTGTGTGTAGCTTTTATGATCTTTTTGGGTTAATTGGATACAAAAATAATTTATACGTAATCGTGGTCTTTGAACTTTATAGTACTTATTAAGGAATAATTGAATCAATTAAATTTACTTCCAGGTCAATTCGCGCGGCATATTTTATTGCAAATTGACAATTATTGCAAAGTTATGAGTTATACATAGCGTAAAATCGTAGTTGGCTTTCCGACATAAACCAAACACCAGCTGAACAAACAAGCGACGAGCGAACCACATCGAGTCGACAAACGTTCCGATTTCGCTGTCTTATCACAAAAACATTCCGAGTTTGCACTAGCGATATCTCTGTCGCCAATCCTACGATTTACATGTCATTGATTGTGGCCGTATTTGCATAGCTTGGGCACAGCCGGGGACACACATAATGTTTGCTTTTTAAAAACCTTAAACAATATATTTACACAAACTGTTTTTACACATTATTCAGATCCACGAGGTGAGAATAGTCCTTGTCAAATAACATTTATAGATCTTTCCAATATTGCTTGTTAATAGGAAAATAATTTATAATCTGTTTTTATTCTGGATGCTAGAACGCAATTAATTAATCCATTAATTAATCCGCTACGAGAAAAAGTTACATTTTTAACTCTAGTTTTTAACTAGAGAAGAAAAACAGATAATAGTTTACTATGGAGTGGAACCTCTTCCTAGAACAGAACCTATAATTTTTCTAGTGGCTTATTTATGAATTGCTTGTCTGTTTGTCTTACTTGTATGAACTTTACTTTCATAAAAAAAAGAACACGAAAGACAAAGCACATGTTTCATAGTTTGCGTCTGTTTCATCTCAGACCTACAAACAATTACGTCGCGATTATAAAATTACATAACATGTTTATATTGTCAGGGGCCGAGGCGAACTGTTGCATAGTAATGGATGTTGGCGGTTAAGGAACGTGCATTTCATTGTCAATGCCTTGACTGAGCGCATTAAGACGTCTGTCTGTTAAACTGTCCGTCTGTTTGACATATTGACACCATAAATGTATTTATAACCACAACGCGGTCTGCTGTTTACAGGACATTCTCGTACTGCTTCTAGGTTTATCTAATCGACTTTCATCTATCTGATGTTGACGACAACTGTTTGCCTTTATGAGGTATCTTCATTTTTACCAGGTTCTGTAATATAATTATATTAATTTGCTCTCGTATAGTTTGTGTTGTGAAAAATGAACTTTGATCTTCCTATAGATTTGACTTAGCGATATTATGCTTGCAATCAGGGTAAGAGTTTATTTTATACATTTGCTTTAGTTTCTTTATCTGTGTATATTTTTAAATAATACGATAAGCTATGTTAGTGATAAAATCCTTATCTCTAACCTTCACGTTTTTATTAGATATTTATTTTATTTATTCTTTCGTATTTTTATGCGATCCCTGGGAAGTATGCTATGTGTGACTCTGAATCATAGGATAAAAATTTCTCTGTAAGGGAAAATTATGCCTTGCGTGAGAATTTTGTGAGTAAAATTGAGAAATAAATTCATGTTGCAAAAGTGTGCGCCGGTGTTGACAGGGGTTATCCCAAAAGAATTTATATCGATCAGATTAGTGACATACTAAATAAAAGGCGATGTAAGGAATAACTGTAACCTACGAGCATTTATGCGTAGTTGCGATAAGTTAGATGTGCCAGGATCTCGCCATAATTTACTATGAGCGATGGCTTGGTAAAATACAATACATTCTTTTGTATTACGAGACACATTTTTAGGAGTTGGTTGGAACAAAAAAGTTTGGGATGCATTAGAGTCGTCAATGTAGATTCTTCCTCCTTTTTTCTGATGTTTTTTTATGTAATAACATCTGCAATTTAAAACATGTGGTCACATTGTGGCATTAGCTGTATCACGTATTTGACGAGTGACTGCCGCTGTGGCGTCTTCAGTATTGTCTCTGCACACATCTAGTCTTTGCACAATGGAATCTTTACAATGTTTATCCGTTAATTCACATGCTCATCCCGTGTAAACGTCCTTGTTGTCTTTTAATTAAATTTACTTTAAGTGGGTGGTGGTATTGACGATATAGCGGTTATTTGTAGGTACAATCTTGCACGATTCTAGCATGTGATTTTTAAGGATTTCCAAGTAATCTAACAAGTTATTAATACAAGTTATTTAAAAGCTCGACACCTATGATTGTGTCATCACATCATAACATTACCGACGACACTCCGGGGAAGAATTCGTATCTGATAACACCTCACTCTTCGATGGAACGGACATATCTTGCAGGGCATCGTAATTGTTTCTAAATACCGCTTGCACCTCACACATAGTCCAAAACGCATTAGTATATAATGCCTTCACCTCACGCCGGTCTTCTGTAAGTCCGATTAAGTCGGCCTATTTGTGCAGCAACTGAGATGTGCTTCTGTTGTATGACATTCTAATAATTCTAACTTTAGTTCTAGGCATAACACAATTAGATGTACTAAATGGTGGCAATAAAGACCAACAATACGAACAATGGCGCAGTAGCGCCGTGCGGGCAAACGTGACAGACAAATACACGTAACGACCGCAATATACTTTAACGGCATTTTAACGTCTCATAATTAAACATCTTGAGAATAATTTGCTCAAAGTATATAAACAGTATTATATACATATATATTATACACATAAGCGCTCGCATGTGTCTAGATTTACTTTTACAATCAAGCATAATTTCTTATATTTTTGCGTTAAGATGTATTTGATCAGGTTCATATAATTTAAAATAAATTGTTCTCACTGCATTTTCTATCTGTATCCTTCAAATTATTATCCATGTACTTTTGTGGCGTCGTTATGAGTGTGATAAAAACAATATAAGTTTGCAAATTCGTTAAATTCTTCTGGAGTCAGTTAGTCAGACAGCATTGACCAAACTAAGGTCAAAAATCTCTCGAAAGGTAAGATCTCTTTGTTTTTTAATTGTAAAACTGATGGGATGACCTGGGACATATCGCGACTGACGTTATGTTAATATTTATAGTTTTGGGTTTTGTTTGAGGTGAAGTGGTCAGGTGTCACATGTTTCATTCATCATCGATCGATTCCCTATATTACATTATGCTGGCAATGCATCTGTAAATGTTCTTATTATTATTTTTGTGACATCATCGTCAGCATGGGGGAGGCCTACCTTAAGGATCGAGGACTCACTTCGGAGCCTAGCTCGGGCCGATATTTTTTTATTATTACCGGATTGGGAGGCCGCCAAGCTCTTAGATAGATTTCTTATTATTGCGGAAGTCTCAGATGAGTCGCTTCCTGGCTTGTCTCTTTATTTGATAAGATATCGGGCATTTGTGATAGACAAAGTGTAAGGGTGGGTAATATTGCATCCAGTACCAATTGTTTCTTTGTATTCAAAAATTTTCCGTATTCAATAATTTATTACAATCAGATCACGTTTTATAAATTGATCGAAATATCAACAAGCGTTATTGCATTACGTAACCACGGTATTATCTACAAAAATAAAAATTTATGTTCATTTTCTTTGCCTTTTATGCATTCCTAAACCATTGATCAGATTGTGATGGAACTTTGGTAGGGTCTTCCGAGGTCGCCCGCAAAGGTTTGTGACCCAAACAATCTATACACACTTCACCCCTTACTTTCCTGGATTTTGCGAGGCGTCACGTTGTCCAGTGGTATGGTGTATTAACAACTATAGGCTGAAATCACGGGTATACATTTGGCGCTATCCTGCCACACCTCCCTGGCGTCATCTACATCCACACATCTACGCATACGAGCTCGTCGGTTGCGTGTACTCCTTATAACTTTCGCATGTCACTTATCTGATCGATCAAAGTTGTCTTACTTTTGCAACAGTCTTATTACTCTCTCATCATTTATTCTTTCTACATACACTATCTACCGAAGCATACCTTTGTCCATTCTATAGTCACAACATCCACTTTAACTTTACGAATTATTTACGAGTTTTACGATACGTGATCTTTGACATGTATGCTGCTATCTTTCCATTGGTCATTGTAATAGTAGAGAATACATATCGTTGTACTCACCAAAGGAACAAACATAGAATTGTTTCGCGGAACAATTCTACCTTTTAAAATTTACGGATACCGATTATCTGAAGACTTTGTAGTATGGTAGTACGGCAGACAGGGGTCAAGTGATATCGGTGTTTTTGTTTTATTATGTCTTAATCATTTAATTGATATTGAACTTAGGAATAATAGTGGTTGTCTTGTCCACTATCTTGAGGTTAATCGAGAAATAATAAACCAGTAATATACACATGTAATATTGCCTTCTCATTGACTCGTTTGAACAAGTTTAAATTTTGTGTGTTGTTTGAGCTGGTCCTGGAATGAATTATATTCACAATTGAACCCGGTGGATGGCTCTGATGGCTCTGAATGGCGCTCGGTTTCGTTTTGCGTTGCGTAAAAAAAGCGTTTGCTGAACCTGTCAATACTGCAAGATAATTTCTGTGGGTCGCTAGTCCTTACTAATATTATTAATGTGAATGTAAGTTTGTTACGCTTTCACGCGAAAACTACTCACTCAACCGATCATCATTAAACTTTGTACACGTATACTTGGAGGTACTAGAAGTAACATAGGATAATTTTTATGAAAAAAAGTAGTATATAAGAAGCTAAGTACGCGTGTTCCCTATATAGTCCGAAATGGCTGGACCGATTTCGGTGAAATTTACAGGGATTGTCCAGATTGGCACATTCCTGTGTTTGCTAGCGATCTGATCAACATAATTAGTGGGACCCGGGCGAAGCCGCGGTCACTAGTAAGTTATAAATTCGTCTTTAGCAGAAACGGTGCTCCATATTTATGTTTCTCCGGGCTTGTTATATTCGCGGAGTATCCTATCATAATAATATATACTACTACTATTAATTTGGCACACTTTCAGCATACCTATCACTTCTATAATTCATACTATCTTTATGTGTTCATATTGAAGGGATATTTTTATTATTACCCGATATATTAAGGTATATGTTGGGTTCATATATAAAAATCCAATCTGAGAGCGAGGGATGATTATACAAAATCCTCGTGGTATAATCGTTAGTCTAGAATTAGAAGTCTCATTATGTTTGCTGGGATTTTTCATCTGTCATCGCTTGTACATTCTTTTTGAAGTTTAAAAATGTAACGGACTTTATAAACCGCGAATCTAAATATTCGTATTCGATTGTATGTTGCCGAATATTCAGCCAGAAACTCCCAGCTATCTGATTTATGTCCACGAGTGTTGCCAACTTCCTCCATTCGATGTTATTTTTCAGAGTTAAAAATTGAATTTAAGAGTATTCCATACCGCTTGTTTTTAAACTTTACATTTTGTATAGATTTATGTTTATTTTATTTATTTTAAACGTATTATTCTATAAATTTAAAAACCACTCACAATACAATTAAACTTTAAACAAGATTGAATAGTAAAAGTGTTTGCGTCTATGTTTATTAAATAGTTAACAAAATAGCTTTTGATCACAATCCATAGACAACTTTAAGTAGTGTAAGCTTTCTATGCACATTTGGACCAAATTAGCTTGATGTAAACTGAATTTGTTAATTTTAACTATCCCACTTCGATTTAAGGACGTGAAAGTTTAAAAAAAAGAATATTTTTATGTACAACTTAAAAGCAGCGTAAACGGCTTAAGATACTTTTACAGTTTATTACAAATTTAAAGGCTTTAATACAGATGTAAAGTCATCGTATCCCTGCCTTTATCCTCACTTATGTGGGGTTGACACAGTATGACCTTATAGTCATAGTATTTACTGTATAGGTAATGACTATTTTTTACGGCCGGCGTCCTGGCCTGACGCCAACCCTCCTGGGGAATAATCCATTGATACAGATGTTAAGAAATACTTCTTAAAATTATTCATGTTAAACGAAATTATTAACACACGTTCAATAATTAAAACATATTTTTAAATCAAAAGAACTTTCTTACAACTATTCACACCTTTATTGACACGAAACTGACAGTACGTTATTTAATCTATGCCGTCAGTTGTCAATGCGTGGTTAAAGCGCGCCATTTTGTTTGTCATCGATATTAACATGCGCAGTGCGCGAGATATCACATCACAGATAGTCGTTCATTTTTTGTCCAATGCCCGGCCAACCTGTCTGACATTGGCACACAAGTTCGACGAACTCTGGCACTCCTATTCCAACAGGGCTGCCAAATATTCCCGGTTTGTGATTAGTATATTCAGGCGCTTTAAGAGAAAATATAAATAACGCCATCATAGTAGTATCTTGTTGTCTAAATAATAATAAAAAAATATAAACTCTATATGTTTATGGTACAACGGGCAAATGATAAATCCACTAATGTCATCCCTCTACCCCCCGTTCTTTCGTCGAGCTAGTCGCTTATTGTAAGAATCAACCGTGGATATACCCCACAAAATACTGGCGTGATGTAAAAGTTTTTTTTAAATTTTTGCTTTTCATATGATTAGTAGGAGCCGCAGGTGTGCCCTCTTGCCCCCTTTAACTTGGTGGTCAAATATAAAAAGAGACCTCCGAAAGCCCAATCACCTGATCCGACAACCCAAGACAGATTGTCTTGGTAAAGGAAAGTGAGGAGACCCAAGTAATTTGAAAGGGAAGGTCATCCCATTCCATTCTTACCCCCTCTTGTGCCACCACATCTGTAAGTATCTGATCGTTGGTGAAGTTGATGTATTCCGGTGGTGATCTTTTTATATCAGGTGAATGCCTCCTTCTTTGCCACTCTTTTCCGTGTAAAATTATTGTACAGTATTCCTATATAATAACTACTTCTTACATTTATTTCCGACAAGTTACAGCCCTAACTGGCTTAACCTTATACTTAAATGTGAATGGATGAACTCTTTTTGTTATAGGTTCGTTAGTTAAGCAGAAATTTAATTAAGAAAGTCCATAAAAGTTTATGTTAAAAGGTTTAGTTTCAATCTGTAGACTAAATTGTACAATGTATGCATGCAGCATTAGTTGGCTAAACATCATAATTATTTATTTGATTATTTCTAAGAAATTAGTTAAAATGTTCATAAAGATTTCAGCGTTATGGAGGGAAGGGACTTCACGGGGGTTTTGTGTATGTCCTATTCATCTATTTGCAACTTTCAACATTCTGCAATTTACTTCTCACGTATTATGTTTTTGGGACAAAGATAAACTACCAAGAATCTTGTGATATCAAATGATCATCCTTCTTGATCTCAACTTAATTTGCAAATCTTATTGAAATCTAGAGAAGGTCGAGAAAATTTGCTAGCTTTTAGACACAGAGTGTTTAGATAAGGAAATAGACATGGCAAAGGGAATTTAAATGGCTAGTCTTAACTATCTGTCTTGTCACCAAGTAACGTGCTGAGTATCTAGACAAAGTACATTCGCTCCGAAGCAATTCCATAACGAACTTTGCTATCGCTATAGCAAACACAACAAGCGTTCGCTAGCGACATCTCGTCAAAATATCCCACTTCTCAACGCAATTTTATGGCTTAACGTTAGCTAAATTATCGATTGCTCTGATGGTACAGAATAATATGTACATTGTGTAGTTTTTTTTATTATGTCAGTTCAGTTCACACACACAAACATAGTCAGACTGTTACCTTGTCCAGGAGCCCTGGTTCCTATTAAGCCTTGAATTATTTCTTCTGTAATCGTCTGTCAAAACGTCATTGATTATGTAATTTTTTATTACAGTTGTTTACTGCGACTACAATGGGTCCGGACGAGCTTTGCAGTGGATTGAAGAGTTCATCGTGCGCGACGTGCTGCCCACACACGCGACCCGGTGCACCGCGCTCTCATACACGTCCGGACAGAGCGAAATTTATAGGTTAGTACTGTCTTTTTAATAGTTTTTTTATAAAGGACTAGTGATTCGATCGACAGGATCAACCGCTAGCCCAATCTGAAAATTTCCTGTAAATATCATCGAAATGGGTCGAGCCGTTCGGAGTCTAACATACATACCTATTATATAGGTATATAGACAAGCGTGTGCTCTACTACTATCCCACTTGGTGTTACGTGGGTATTAAATCTATAATTTCTAGATGGAAGCGACGTGAGACGTTCTTGAGACTGATTTTTGTCATTGTGGCAATCTCTGGATGAATGGACTCACAACACTCTGGCAATCTTTCTTCTTCAGGTATCTCAAGAGATTACTTCTATGAGTTTCTTTCTTTAACTAGAATATCCTTCATCAGGTCAGAGTCAAAAGCTATAATCGGCGCGGCGATCGGTGCTAGTTCAGATGACGTGATCGTGCTTGGCGCCTCCCTGCCTCGATTCCTGCGCGCGCTGCGGCCACAGAGGGTGGCGCTTTTCGTGTCCTCGCGGGAGACCGAGCGGCAGCTCGCACCATGGAGGGAATTTAATGCTGAGGTAATTTAATGCCACTTCATTATTTTATGAGTGTCCTAGGGCTTCAGACTTCTTTGATGGTGATTGATAAGTCTCTTACGAAAATACCAATACCGTCACGTCTATGTGTGCAGGCATGCCGTTGTGTACAAGCATTACTCTGTTTTATTATGAACTATTCATGTAGGTGACATTCCTCAGTTAAAAGACCTTCAATATGTAGATGGGTTAGTCCAATTACTTCGTTAGGTTTGAAAGACGCTATGGCAAAAAAGATCAAGCAAAGCTTGCGTTTTTTGTATTAAAGTAGATTTCCACTTTATGCCTGTAGCAGATAAAGGCGTTAAGAATTAGGAATCGTCTGGTTAACTGTCTCTCTGGGCTCACATAAACAATATGAAATTCTTAAATGGATCATGGACATCTCTGATGCAATTTCAGTACGAATAAATCAGAATTATGTCGTATATTTTGAGATTATGGGACAGAGGCTGAATAAATTATTGAGTCGTTTGTCTTATGAAAATAATACTACACACAATTATTTTATTTTATTATCAAAGGAATTTTTCATTGGTCTATCTAAATTAATGTTATAAAGAGGAAAGAATTGATTGTTTGTTTGTTTGCATGGAATAGGATCTGAAACTAATCGACCGATTCGAAAAATTCTTGATCCATTTGAATTATAGATTATCCCTGTGCAATGACACGTATAGTAAAAAAGTGATTGCATATTCTACTTATACGTGGGTTTACACTGCCGAAAATACTCACACAAAACATATTGTCATCTCAGTTTTTTCAGCGAGAAGGAAAGAGAGAAAGCTTGTATCGGGACTCGATTTTACGCCAGTGAAAACCCACGGTTATTGAAGTCTCTTCAAACGTCTCAAAATAATATCAAAGCATTGAGCAAAAAGTTTTATTAAAAACGATAACTTTTTATATATATTTACTGTGGTCTTTTCAAATATGACAAAAAGTTTTATCACAATCGAAAAACGATTTGTTATTTATATAGATTTTTGTGAGCAGCCTTTGCTGACGTCCTCGGAACAACCTACCGAAATTTCATGACATTCTGATCAATGATTTAGGACCCCAGAGTGGACGAACCAACGAACATACAAACATAGATTTTTTTTTATATTACAAAGTGGCAAACGAGCAAGCGGCCCCTGGAAATAAGTACCGCTACCCATAGGCATCCGCAACAAGCTAATGAGTTGCAGATGCGTTGCCTACCTTCATGGACGAAGGAGGGGACAAACAGAAAAAAAGGATAATTCCATTCCCTGTCCATCCCCTCCTCATCCGTCAAATCCTCTTCCTCTTCCCATCCTTTCCTTATTAGAAAAGGGTAGGAGGGGGAAGAGGACTACAATTAGGCCTCCGGCATCACTCACCAGACGAAACGCAGAATACTTCTACTTCACGCCTGTCTTCTGTGACGTTGTGGTATTTCACCGGTCGAGCCGGCCCATTCGTGCAAAAGATGTTGTTATTGCGGGGTCTACCACTGTTAAGTTAGTTACATTTTTATTTATGAAGATATATAAATATATGTAAGAAATACAGTTATGAGTATACATTAATCAACATAAATCGCAGAAAAATACTTTAATGTACGACATAGCATTTTTATAGCATTCCTCCAACTTGGCTTTTGTTATTTATCGCCGATCGAGCACATGTTGTTATAACAGCGAGTTACAACAATATGTTATTATTACTTCATAACAAATAGTTACATTTGTGAGCATCTTACGAATTCAATATATGTTTTAATAATACAATGTGATTACTTTAAGATGTAACTGCGAATAATTGTTAGGTAAATATAGTTCATATAGTCTTCTTTACTAGATATCTTATGGCAAGTCGATGCAGATCAAGGGAGCGTTTAAAATGATGTTAAGTGACAAAAGTTACACGTGAAGAAGTGCTATTTCCTCATCTTCTGTCTTCCAGATGAACTGATTACTTAGTAAAGATAATATGGAATGTTTCAACATTGCCATTATACAGAGGACCACGTATTGCGGTCCAACTAAGTCCAACAAAAGACTATCATAGACATGTTGATGACACTGGTATTTTATTTTGTTGCGCCACTTCTGCGGTCGAGCCGACCCATTCGTGTAACATGAGTTTTTCTTATATATCTATAAAAAGCACAAAAATGTATAAAAAAGTATACAACACTGACCTATGATACGTGCTATAATTTCGTTGTATTGTAACGTTTTCTAACCTAAGTTATCTAGGTTCAAACTGCGCATTGTGTCGACGCATCGTGGTCACGTCCTTCAATAACTTTGCATAACTATCGCACCTATTACGTAAACTCAAGGTTGTAATAACAGTTGCTTTGTGACATATGTAGGGTTGTCACTTATGGTTAAGGAATAAAACAAGAAGAACATAATCTCTAACGGTAACCCTAATGGGATAACCATAGATTAAATAATATGTTATAAAATTTTATTACATTACATTATTAAAGTTCAGGACTAGTTAATACTAATAGGTCCGACTTTTAAATACATATTTTCCCGTATTAATTGGTCATCATTTGAATTTTAATACATTGATATAAAGATTTTCTTTACCGCCTGTGACTAATTTCGTCTTAATGTTTTTTTAAATATAAATAAACATATTTTCTGTATCACAAGCATGCTCAAACCCTATCGCTGCAATGCGTACTTGAGTGTTACGATCGGTAAATTCCTATTTGCTCATTATCAGTTCCAATGCACTCCAATGCACGAGCAGCGAGTAGGAATCGCTCATTTAGAAGCGAGACGCCAGTTACACTTGAGTTATTTGATTCATTTTATTGTTTATGCCGTTCTTATCATGTCTCAAATATATTTCTTCTCAAAGAGATTTTAAATTCTTACCTTTAATTAATTACCCACATTTTGCTTCTATTGCCTCTCAAAGAGATCGAGATAGGATCAGAAATGATGTAATCCGCAGCAATACTACTCGATCGGATGGCGGATGTGGCCGAAAGGTGCTACGAATTGCTGCTAGGTGTCACAAGATGACCTGGTCAAGCTTTCCAAGCTGGATTATGGGACCGATCTTTGTGGAATCAATGGCGAAGGCCTACGTCCAGCAATGGACGACCGTCGGCTGAAACCACGAGTCAACAACTTCATTGTAAATAACTCTATACTCGTAAATTTATGCTACGACATAACGAGTTGTAGGTTAGGTCCAAGCCATTAAGAAGAAGAGAACGAGAGAGACGGTAGGAAAGATAAAAGAAAATGGGTCTTTGAATATCTAGAATATTGGGATCTTGTAGCCTAAACGGCTTTTTCCGATTTTAAAATTGAGATGTCAATAGATTTCTATTCTTCCCTCTCAATGTCATGGGTAATATGAGTGGTTATAATCACACAGTCGCGTTTTTTTAAATTACTCGCTAGTTGTTTTTAAAATGATCTCATTGCGAAATGGGACCACATGAATGCAGTATACAGAATTGTGTGATAACAGAAAATCATTGAGGGCAGTCGTATGCAACTTGCCTATTGAACACAAACGTATGAATAATTTAAATGCGTCTCGAGAATATTTATGTAACGAAGGACATATAAATAATTTTATTGACGGAATAAATATTTTAATTCGTTCGAGTATTGAAAACATAATCGATTAGCATTCCTATCGATATTATAGTTATTTGTTCATTTAAAGTCTTTATTGTGAACGAATAATTTATACTTTAAAAGTTTAAGCTGTGTTTCTTTTATTGCATTGATACCCCGGAAAAATCCGAGGTTAAAAAGATATTTGCGTAGGGCAAAAATCAGTCCCGTTATGGTTAATTGGAATCAATTAAGAAAAAAATGATGAATAGATTGTAATGTAAATGCTCTTATTATCTCCCTAACAATTGCACATTACTAGGAATCATGGTCTACAAGGTCATCTTGGGTCCCTTGGGCTATTTTGCTCCATGGAGGGTCTTCCAAGCCTTTAATAAAAACTGACGGTCCAAGCTGAAGCCCCTGAGAGTGCTTTCGGTTTATATACTTTTAAAGTTTCAAGCTACACTCCTTCTGTTCTCCTCCGGGGCCGAGTTACCAATAGCTATTAGTCTATACTATACCGTTTTGATTATAAAGACCGTCTTCTTTGTAGTAACAAAGCAAATTCCGACATTCTAAAATTCTATAATAAAAAATATTATAAATGCAGAAGTTGAAATAGGTTGATGTTTGTTACTCCTTCACGGCAAAACGACTGAGCGGATCTGGACGAAATTTGTCACGTAGATAGATTATGGGCTGAAATACCACATAGGTGACTTTTTATGCTACCCAAGATTTTGATAGACATCGCCCTCATTGGTCACAGTTTAATCAGGCCGTCAAACAGCTATATAATGTTATTTTTACCAAAGAAAATATTACTAATGAACATCAAAACAATTCCTATCTAAATATTAAGTAAAGCGTTATTTAATTCACCTCTTACGTGGCTTCGAGCCGCTATATCGACTTAGTCGCCGTCTTTACATCCAGCTAAAGGCTTAGTTTAGATACGCCTTCGCCTTAGTTGTGAATTTAGAATTAAATTACTTCTATACGCATTTCCCCACTTGTAGTAACTGCAGTACTATTTATTATCCATTTACATCAATAAGATACTGACTGTCCTTTAGAAGTATGCTATGAATGATATGATTAGACATACAAATCGTTTAGGACATAATGGTTAATATTGAAAATGGTATATTTCGATGCATCGGGAATGTTGAATGGACTAAGTGACAAGAAAAAATTGTGTTATTAAAGTGATTGGTAATATTGCCATGGCACGTCTTAAGCGATCGTTAAAAACTCACAGGGCGATTTTCACCCGCTCCCGCCGCGGTTTTATTTATAAACCCGAAGAGTTCTGTACGATTTGTGCGACCGCGACCCATGCGATTACACTAGTTGCCACAAACAACCGAACACGTTGCGATCGTAAAAGGCGTTGTGAAATTGTTTTCAATTTTATACATACATATCTGCATTCTACAGAAGCCGCGAGTGAAAATCGCTCTGTGATTTAGAGTACCCTAAGAGTACGTTTATGAATACCCATAATAAATATAGGTATTGATATGAATGTAGATTAACGAGAGTGTTATAAGATCGTATAAAATGGAATCTATTGTCTCTGCTTACCCCTGGGGGGTTGTATGTAAGACTGTTCTTTAGATTTAATACAAATATTTATAATTAACCGCACATAAGGAAACGAATATTGGGGACAGGAAATAAAACGTGAAACATGAACAATAATAAAAATATTCGCAACCGGATACTTACGACTCTTAGATGAGACGTTCCGTATATGGAAGTAATCCTTCCGCAATCTCCACTTGGCCAGGCCTTGGCCCGTTTGTAATGCAGCACAAACAAATAAACTTTGCATTTAGAGTCGCAGACCTTAATATGTCAAGTTAATGGAAGGAAATAATTGCTGGTAGATAGCTAGTTATAAACGCTGCGTACAGATATAGACATTTCTTGTAATTTCGTATTTACGGAACTTCTTTTGTCTTTCGGTAGCATTGAGAAATTAAAAATATATGCATACTAGTTGTTTCCCGCGGCTTCGCATGTATTCGTTTCTCATTTTCCAGGCTGAGTCCATTCCAAGATGATTCCGCGTATATAATTTCGAATGTATGACATGAAACGTTACCATGGCGACCGATATTGTTAATAAAGGTTTTATGTACATCGAGAATAGGTTTATTTTCGAGATAATCGGTGAGTACCTCAAGTCAATGTCCGTGCAAAATTTCATGATAATCGATTGAGTCGTTAAGAGATTAAAACTTAAACAAACCAACTCACATTCGCATTTATAATATTAGCTAGGATATGTCATATGTATCGGTTGCGTGAGTGAACTGAATGGGGATGACAAGGGACCGATTTTTGTATGGACTTATGAAGGAACACTTAGAATACATCTATTTATTCACTATCCACGGCACGTTTCAATAGCTCGTAGAATTAACAGTAATGTATTCTGAGCGTTATGTTATCAGATTGCGAACGCCCAAAAGAATAACGGTCTATGACCGGAGCGTACATCTTTTGGAAATGGTAGGTTAATAACCTGTACATCAGATAGCGTACATAGTATAATTACGCTGTTTGAAGTATAATTTTGGTTGTGCCACAGACTAAAATACCTTCATGGAAGTCGGTAGTCGGTCAACTTCGGTATATTACATGGTAGCCATTCATATAATTTATAAAAAAAAAATAAAAAATCTGGGACGTTCAAGTCATTTTTAAGTAAAATAGATACATACTCACGTCTGTCTTCTTATTTGCTTCTTCTCTTTCTATTATCTCTTATCCTTTTAAAACATCGGTAATGATTTTTTTATAAGAAGTAAATTAACCGAAAACTGTAAGCTTTGTATTACAACGCTCTCACATCTTCACTTTTCCTTTATAACACAAAAACTTAATCTGTCCGTTACCAGAGAACAAATTAGACTGAATAGAAATATGTGACGTGACGATAGATATTTGGCCTCAACTGGGATTCGAACGTTACCTACAGCTAAGTATTCTACCCGCTAAAGTACTGTGTCTTGTATAACAGCCACTGCATATATAATTTTGGTTTCACGATAGCAATCGATAAGCAACCATTGAAAACAATACTCAGCCAAAGTCCACAGAATACTAATTCGCATTTATCTTTCCAGATAATCAAAATCTCAGAATCAAAAGAAGGTTTCATAGACTTGAACAACCTAGAGTTGAAACTACAGCAAAACACAGGCACCGGGAAACGAATGATTGGTTTCTTCCCCGCTGCGTCCAAGTTAACCGGAGTCTTTGCTGATGATGTGGCCACTACTCTGCTACTCCATCAGTACGGGGCCTGGTCCTTCTGGGACTACACCCTTGTAGCTCCCACTTCCAATATGGATATGAACCCAACCTTCCTCGGAGTTGAAGAAGGCATGGTGAAGAAGGACGCGCTGTTCTTCAATTGTGAGAAGTTCGTCGGTGGCGTGCAGGGACCTTATGTAGCCGTGGTCAAGAAGGATGTGTTTAAGAATTCACCGGTTTATTCTGATGATGTTGAGGTATGTCTTAAAATGTATAAGGTCTACATGTTTTTGTCATCTGTAACTAATTATGTTTACCCTAAAATATTCGAGCTTTGTCTACGAAGACAACACAGTATAATAAATGGAAGCCAAATGAAAATTTGATACACTCAAAGGAATTTTCATTCGGCTTAACAAAGCTTTGTCGTAGTTTTTGGATGCAGTAAATAACGAAAGAAACAATTTACATTTTTTTTAATTTATTTTTCTCTTTGATGGTAGGCGCCGGGGGATTTGTTAATTAACTTTTACAAAAACAAGCTACGATCGCGTCGTGATCATTCAATTTATGATAATAATAATATCCTGGGCATTACTCACACAAGGCCATCTAACCCCAAATTAAGCACAGATTGATCTTGGGGTCGCGTGTTTGAATAAACGCCTCACAAATAAAATTTTCTTTGTATTATTTTTATCCACAAGAACACAATTTGACAGCGGATCTAGCCAACATTCAGAAATAATGTACTTTAAAGAAGTGTTTGCCTTCTTTTTAACAAGACATTCTAAGTGAGAAATCGGTCACTTGTAACTGAGCCACTATAAAATACCTATACTGAAAATTCGCACAGGTGTTATCGGAGAGGATCGAGGAATACAGATGTGCAGAGGCTGTACGGGCCGCTTTAGTCGTGCAGTTGAGAGATGCCGTGGGTCTGCAGAATATCATGGAAAGCCAAGACAATATCACCAGGTAAGGTTGTTTTTTATCTTATGTTTATTCAGGTATATAAAGTAGAAGTGTGTCGGCTTATTTGTAATGGCCACTAAGAGGGTTCCAATGGAGTAAATGCATTTTAAAGTTCTACGAATTTTAAGCGAAATCGCAGTTTATTTTTATATCGCCCCTTGACAACAGTTATATAAGCTGCCAAATTTTATAATTTTAGCAGTAACACGGATAGTTTTTTTTATTTTCCTCATTACTAGGTCAACGTGAAGTGGTCTTGCAAATAACAATTATTCAGGTCAGAAGATTCCTTGGCGTTACGTATGCTCGGCTCATTTATAATCTGTCATTATTTTTTTTGGCTTGGCGCCGCGTGCAGCAAATCGAATGGTTATTATGTCATCTGTCATATACATACATACGAGTTATTACCGCAAGTGACTTAAGAGATACACATAATTATGTCGTACTAGTGATTCGCCCCAGCTTCGCCCGGGTAGCCGTCGGAATCTATAGGGAACATCGTCTTTTATATACGTAGTTATGAAACTGTAAAAAAATCCGCGAATTAATACCGCTCACCCTGAAGAAGGACCTCCGACAGGTCCGAAACTTGTCGGTACAAAATACACCGAGAAAAACGCGAACGTGAGTAAAGCCGTTTCATTAAAAGTTTATTGTAAAAAAATCTTTTGGGAACCGTACATTTTTCCGAGATAAAAGTTAGCCTATGTGCTATTCCAGACTATAATCTATTTCTGTGTCAAATTTCGTCCAGTTTCGTTCAGTCGTTTTTGCGTGTAAGAGTAACAAACAAACTTTCGCATTTATTATATAAGTATAGATAGAATCGAAACATAATTATAAAAATTGATTGCACATGTACGGCCCAAATCAAATAATGTAGGTGTATTTTATGTAACGGTCGAGCCGAACATACAAATAAATGGGTTATACAAATACAATGTAATAAAACTATTGGTTTATCTGCAAGATTTTGTTAGTAATTTATTAGTTGTTAAAAAGCTATGTTCTGTTTAAAAGTCCCATTTAATGAACTAATAAATGATGGAAAATCACGTCCGGCGCGGCCAAGGCAAATGTTTACACTAGCGATCTCAATCGACGACGGATTGACGAACATTAGACAGTTGTTGATAGCTCCGGCGTTAAATCAATTGAAATAATATAGTTGTTTTATCGACAACAATTATACAATTAAAAAAATCTAATTATTTGTTCGCATGGTTTTATTTCGAGAAGACCTGGTATAACAGATGCAAAGGCTTCATGATTGATAGAAATGATCTGAGTTTGAGTCTGATTTGAGTCTGAGTCTGAGTCTTAGTGTTAACTTTTTGACCGCTAATGGCATATATGTATTATGTATAATAACATCATTGTCTAGGAACAATGTCGAAGAAAATAATGTTAGCCTTATTTTTTTAATAATATTTTGGGATTACCAATAATCAATATTGCACTAGTCTGCTTTAAGTATTTTATGAAGTAAAAGAGGCTAAAACAACAAATTGCGAACCCCATTTTATATTCTTTTAGTAGCGTATATTTTATCAAACGCATTCATGCATATAAAGTATTCTACAGCGGGCCAAAAGGCGTGGGTAGTCCCACAAGATGGATTGACGATCTGTTGAAGGTTGCGGAAGTCCACTGGATAAGGTCAACAAGGGATCCAATGCTTTTTTTCCTTCACCAAAAATCGCCACCGATCTTTGTGGCGATTTGGGACAGGACTACGTCTGATGGTCGATGATGTCTCCCTGATTACTTCGATAGACATTTATAAAAATAAGTCTCTGTCACCAATTTCCAGCCGAGAAAAGAAATAAACAAATGGCTATGAACCGTCCATCGATCCTGGAGAGTTTCATCTCTAGGTTTTTAGATCGATCATCTAACTTTAATTTAATGTAAAATAAAAGTTAAAATCGTACATTCCCGCATAGAAACATGGCTCGAATTGACAAACGTAAAGAAATACAAGGTAGCAAATACCGTACCGTGAACATCTTTTACGAAAATTCTCGTAGTTGTGCATTATTTTGCGAATTCACGTAAAATATTATTTATCATTTAAAATATGAAGCATTGCATCCTTGATAAATATTACTGCGGTCACAATGATAATGAATGCAGAATGCATTGATTATTTATTTTATTATATAAATTGCATCATCGACTTTAATTCGGAATAAACATAGCTATATAAATAACGCCTACGTATCATTTTGACGAAGGTTTCATCTTTTAGCGTGGAGTATTAAAAATAACTTGCATAACCTTATTTCGTTTTTTCCTTGTGATATTGTCCTCGTAAATTATTCGAATTCAACTTAAATCTTAAAGCTTGAATACATAGTTAAATATATGTTACATGTGATGCGATACTAAGATGTATATATGGTGTGACTAGGATGGATAAAATTAATAATAAATGTATTAGAGGAAGTCTGATAGTTGCTCCAGTGTCGAAGAAATTGAGGAGCAAGAGGTTAGCGTTGTATGGGCATGTTATGATGGTTAAAGGGCATATAACGAATGAAGTAATGAAAATGAACTTCGATGGTTACAGGGGTATAGGAAAAACAATACGAATATAACGATAAAAAAAAAGGTGTTACGTCCCGAACAAATTAAATAGACGAAACTACTAAAGGATCCGAATTATGCAATGACCTCCCGTACTCATTACCATTACAACGAATGAACGAATTCCCATCTTCCTATTTCCTCCCATCAAGGGCATTTCCCGGCGACTGCGGGACATTTCTTCGAGGCTAAATCAATTAATACGTCCAATTGGCTTCCTTTTATTTGCTTCGATTAAAGCAAAGAAAATATACTTTACGTTCTTTGTTCTTGAACAAATACAAATATTTAAATTTCGCATTTAAACTACACTAAGCGATTTGTGTAGTTTTTTATTCGGTGGGGCACAGCAAAATGTATAGATTAAAATTGATTTATTAATATTTAGATTTAAAATTTACTTTGTCAATTCTTTTACTCTATCCTAACTTATATTATTATTGCAAATGTGAATTTTAAACGCTTGTATCTCCTTTTCGCATACACATTTTCAGGGGTACAGAAAAAAAACATAATAATAAGGGAATCATAAATACAAAGAATAGAATGACCACCTATATAAAACTGTCGTGGTAATGACACGACTATAACATCTTCTTGGCATTTTGTTATTTGACATGATAACAAACAACCAACCAATAACAACGTTTCGACATTAACCTATAACTCCAAGCTATACGCGAAATCAAGTCACAAAGAAGGGTTTGCCCGCAACATGCAAATTTGCCTGTTACATGTCTATACTGCAATTGTAAACAGTTGATACGGTTGCAATATAGAAATTCAACTGAGAGAGAGCACCAATAGCTTTGGCCTTTAGATTGAGATATTGTACTGTGAATCATAAAACATGTTGCTTTTGAACGGAATAAGCTAGAGAGTTTTGTCCACTACTTGTGTCAAACTAACGCACGTAGAAACAACTGCAAATAGAATTGGGTCAGGGGAGCGACGTTCGGACAGCGAGCGGGAAGTGGGTCATTGTGTAGGGTGCCGATTGCCGATTGCCGGCGCCCGCCTCAACTCGTGACGCATGTTATTGCAGTTAGCATGCTGTGATATTGAAACATATCACTGAAAATAATTTAACCTGAGTTTTGAAGTTAATACTTCTTTCGTCAGACGATATTTGCTAGGGAAGATCTTAGGTTAACGTCAACAACATGCTTATTTGAATTTGGAACGTTTTTTTTGTTTTTCTTATATATTTATTTTTGTACTTTATTGTTACTGCCTGTGTTTTTTTTAACCGAATACACAGAAAAGGTTTATAAATTTAATGAATATACTTTTGTATGTCCGTGGCATCGTGTCAACCAAACTATTGTACTAAATGTAATTTTGATGTGGTTTTATGTTCAAAATACAATGTCGATGTGGCTATTAATATTTTAAAAATATTTTTTGAGGCTTTATTTGTATTTGTCGAGGGATTTTAAATATTTTTCATGTCATATTCTTATTCTATATGTGTATGTAAAATATTATTTCATTAGGATATACATACTTACTACATAGGAACAACCAGCAATAAGTTTTAAATCATGAGTTACGTAACGTAGGAGGACCGATCGACCGCGTGGTCTACAGGAATGAGTCCGATGTCCTATTTAAAGTCGCATTGAACTCATTTCACCAAACGACATCTACGAAATCTAACTGGTGCTCGTACCGATAATAAAAAAATTACGGTAGTTTTAAAACTTTCATAGACGTAATTCTGATATTATTACCTAAAACTAAATCATTTGACACCAGCATAAAACTGTTAAATACTTCTATTTTATTTTTACTAATAAAAGCCATGTAGTTTATTAACCCATCGGGGCTCTTATTTATTTATCTTTATTCCAGTATTGTTTATTTCAATGCTACCATTGAAGTAAATGCGACTCTTGGAATTGGTAGCAGACAAAAGATAGATAATTTCCTGTTGGATGCCAGCTAGTGAAACAACATGCCAGCTTTTTTACTGATTCCGGATACTAATGAACTTCTCAGCTATTGAGGATGGAGGTTTAATTGTGCGCTTAGAATCCTTTTAACAAACAAACGGGTCACCTGATTTCTCTCTCTTTCAATAGACCCGAATTCTCCGAAGCATACCTTAGTCAATTCAATTATAAGGTTTTCCCATACCAAATATCGTCTAACGCGGCTAAAGAAGTTTCATTTCAAAAACCTAAAACGTCTTGTTTACTCCACATGTTCACATCTTGTGTCGATGACTACGAGTGTCCAAGTTCATTAGTTGACCTCGACTTTGCAGAGAACAGCGGTACTATTTAGACCCCGTGGTACACTAATTATAATTTATTCGTGTGTTTACTCGCGGAAGGCGCCACGTTACTGAACAGACTGGCTACGCAGTTAACAGATGTTGAATAGTTGCTACTGAAAATTTGTTTTGACTATTAAATGTTTGACAAATGCGAATATGTCGCATAACATACCAAACACGCAATGTTTTATAGCATAAGATACGGTCCAAAATCGAGCTTCGCCGATCTGATAACCAGATGAAATATTTTTTTAAAATGTAACACACCTAAATTTTGATTAAAAGATGTGCCTCATCTGGTTATCGAATGGGCGAACGTCGATTTTACACCGTCTCTTAGACCATTAAATTGTTTAGTGATTGAACTGGACACGATTGCGTTTTGTGTAATCTTCGAATAGTGTATAGATAGCATTTAACTGTAATAAATGTATTTGAAATACAAATACGTATTTTACCAGCATACAAACGTTATCATTTCATTTAAATAATAGTAAATTTTCAAAATTAATAAAAGATGAAGTGATCGTATTCCCGTGAACAAACCCAAACATATTGTAATAAAACTATTTATTAGTATTCTTTCTAATGCAGACTTATTACCAGTAAAAATAGTAAAATATTGGTGGTTTGTGCGGAAAATGGGACAATGAACTCGTACTCCAAAAGCATTTAGTTAATATTTCTAGTTCATCGTTGCCAAAAACAATGATAATGGAGTCCGAGGACAATTAATAAATCTTGGGATATATGTGCTTAAGTCGATTTATGTGGCTTATTTTCAATTCTTAATTGTCTCCATCGTTCTTTTTGTTAATGTTTCTTGGAGTATCTCTGTTATGCAATTATTATATTTTATGTAGGTATTGTACTTTTACTATTATTTCATAGTTAAAAATTGAAGGAGCATATGTACATACGTATGTTTGTTACATTGTAACCTCCTTTAGCTTGTTAAAGCTTGGCCAATTTTGAAGAGTGACTGTTGATGCTGTCACTCTATTCATATTCTTCGACGAGGTAATTGGTTTTTTCAATTAACTATTGCTTGTTTTACTTGAGATGAAAAATGATTTCGTTTTATTATCTTAAATTTGTCACAAACTTGTTTCATACATGGCAGGTAAAATATATATTCCGTTGCGTTTTTAATGAACAAAAGCACAGAACTGACGTCGTACGACAAAGAAGAAACCTTGTTAGCTGGGACAGACATTTCCTCTCTAATTTTCGACTAACCGGGAACAGCGAGGGATCCGCAGCCAATCTAATCAGTCACCACTTAATTCTCCGTTGACCCATATCCCGGGAAAATTGCATGCTCTCTCCCGATTCTCTAATAAACTTCGACGTTGTTTCAGATTCATAATAACTTTGCCTGCTCTTGCACGTTTAGCCTTTCAATGCTGTTCAATGCGAAAGTTTCTGTTCGTCTAACTTCTCAGTCAATTGCTGTTAATTTTGGATTTTTAATTTTAAGATACATTTTATAGAGGTCTGAAATGTCTGGATACATTTTATAAAGATAAATCGGTACGAAGCAGCCTGTTTCTAGGAAACTATTTGTAAGAAAAAATATACATTGAGAGGACGCAAAGTAAAGGGAATACATGCTAGTGTTGAAGTTATCAGTTCTTAAGTTAGCAAGATCTAAATTAATTGATTTAGTTAGATTCTCTTAAAAATCATCGGTATCCAAAAGTTTTGACTAAACAATTGGGAATTTTAACTAAACATTAATCGATGTATGGTATAAATTACGCAGAAATTATTGTGTATCGTTTCTATACCGCACAATAATTTAACCGTAGTGAAGAGGATAGAGATAGAGGATTCCGAAGCCAGCAGCGGCGGACAAAACTAGATAAAGTCAATCGATGAGAATTTTATTTAGTCTTATGTGAAGTCGTGGTATTCCACCAGATGATGTTTCGGGTTCTATCACTGTTGTGAAATTTTGTGAACGTGAAGCTCATCTTTCCAGCGATACCTGGTACGATCCTATGAAACACGGACGCTTCACATTCCTTTCGTGAAACTTTGATAGGGTACAGTTGTTTTAATGGAACCAAAGATACATAGGCGGATTACTATTTAAGATATTTTACATATATCGTATTATAAATTATTACGTTATTGAAATTTTAGTTAATTAAAGAAAACAAAATTAATGTTTCTATTTTACTTGTCTGTTCGTCGCGAATGTTGAAAATTATAAAGATGAAAGTGGAAGCGAGCTATTTTCGTCCGCCGACTTCGCCCACGGTGCAGCACATGTATGCGTCGATCATTTCAAAATAACGCAACGGAAAACTCCAACGCCGTGCGACCTGTAATCATTTGATTTGTGGCTGAAGAAATGGGTCAGTGTGATACATACTCTGTCAAGGTGTTGAACTGTCTGTGTATACAAGCAATAAACACCTTTGTTGTTTTTAATTTTCATTGTACACAAGGTTCTGATTAAATAATTTAGTTGAGTTGGTCCAACCTTTGACAGAATAAGTTTGACAAATGTTTGGTCAAATTTCTTATGAATCCAAATTCATCAATATTTAAAAGTTTACCTATTTGTGGAAATCTTTATTGTTCAGTATACTAAGGTTGTGGCAAGTTACTTCTTGCTTTTGTCACTTTTTCCAAGCAGGCGGACTGCGGCAGGGGAGCGGTCTTTGTGGCGATTAATTGGGGAGGTCCAATAGTCCAAAAGTTGGCTGAAGAGAGAGAGAGAAAGAAAGAAACAAGGAAAGAGAATTAATACAAACTATTTTTATAACAACTTCTAAAACCATTTTTTACCATAACATGGGTAACATGATTTTCTATTTCTTGAAACCTATTTAAGTAATGTTTAAAAAATATATTTTTCAGTACCCTATATTCCTTAACACCTCAAGTATGAACACCTAAACTGATTCCTTAATGTCCAAAGTCGTTCAAACCATTCTAGTGCAGATTTTCTGTGTCTAGGCTTTAAATAATTCTTCGAATTAGTAAAAGTTACTCGTATAGTAAATAAAATGTACAAATAATTCTTCGTATACCCTTTTCTTGGTAATTATAAATGTAGGTTGTTAGTAAATCACGCAGAAGCTGTGTAATTTTCCAATTGCCGGCAATCATTCGAAGCAGTTACCATAAGGTTTCATTAGCGCGTTCATTTCGAGCCATCTATTTATATATTCGACGACGTACATATATTTGTATATCCACAAAGCGTTTTTGTGTTCTTTATTGGTATGTAGATTCCAAAGTAATGCCAAATATTATAGTTTAGACTTAAACTGAAGTGTTCAAACTATCAATACGAATAAATAAGGAGCATTACTCAGAGGCGTAGGCAGAGACGACGGACTGCTTAATAAGCATGGTTCTGACGTTAACTCTAGGAGTCTCTCTAGTAGTACAATGACCCAGCATCCCTAAGTCTTGATCAACAACCCTTTGTACAGCGTCGAGGAATTTTTAAATTGAGAAAACTATTGTATTTTGTTTGTTATTTATAAGTATTTAATTGGTGAAAGTCAATTGATTGAAAAATTGTTGTAGATTGACTTAGACTTTGTTCAAGTTTTTAATTTATAACAACTATATACGTCATCTTTCTCTACACTATACACAAACCAATTTTAAATATTACTACCGCGACATGTACTTCATGAATCAGATCTGTTTGCGCAATCCACATCTTAAAATAATCCATCACGTGTGACATAATCAACTTCGCACAGAGTAAATTTAATTTTGAGCGGGAAATATCGTTGAAAATAATATTTTATCTGTAACCGAGGAATCTATTTCGCGCGTTAAACAATCCGCTTGATATCTTGAAGCATTCGTGAAAGATATTCTCGAGACGGCTGTATTAATCTAACTTGTATTTTTGAAAGTGATTAAGCGTTTCTTTATTGAATAATGCTCCGTACCAAACTTTCTGCGTTCGAAGTTGACAAGAAATAGCAGTGTTGTGCTTAAAATTAAAGCCGAAGACACTAGATATACTCTATTCCTGGTATTATGGATGCGGTCGCTTACTAAATAGAGACACGTAAAGATTCGTACTATACGATGACAATTCAATGGGTTAAAATAATGTGTAAGCTATCAGGACCGTTATTCTTTCTGAGCTAGGCAGAGGTAGAAAATTGTTGTTTATTTTTCTGGATTTGTATTTACTTTTTGAAATAACTTTCTGAGACGGGACGATCTCATCATTTTGTTGTTACGACGATTCTAATTAGATAATTTCTCCTATCTTAAATACTTTTATCACGATTACATTAAGGCTACAAGATTCGTAAACTTTGATTGTTTAACTGCTATCTCAACCTATTTCGATTTATGTCTGAATAATCTATCTAATATTCTTCATGTCTTGTTTATGTGTCACCTTGAACTAAGAAATTGTATTAAAAGAATGAGAATGATTGAATAAAAGCATTTTTCAATAGATATACTCTTGAATGTTTAACAGTACCAGGGAAAATTTATTATCAGTTTGAACTCATTCGTTATCCTTGTTTTATGATGCAGAAATGTATCCTCCAGACTGTTTGTCTGTTTGTAATAAAATATAATCAAGAACACAATATCAGTTGTTATTCGTCACCAGCGGTGACGAGTCAGGGTTTATCTGCTGTATCAGGAAGCGTTTGCCGTCTTATCTAATTAAATTCAAGTTTACATTACATTAATTTATC
The DNA here is from genome assembly GCA_029849275.1 of Papilio elwesi. NCBI lineage: Eukaryota > Metazoa > Arthropoda > Insecta > Lepidoptera > Papilionidae > Papilio > Papilio elwesi. The sequence continues at coordinate 6,522,788 of CM056708.1, read as the reverse complement.
TCACGCGCGTCACTGCAACATAAATATATGTGTTTTATAAAGAATTCTTGTGTAAAGAGAAACTTACTTCTTCTTTACGAATAAAATTCGACAGATTTTAGAGACAGCCACTACTATAAACATGAACTAATTAATTAGTATTAATCTTTATATTATCTTTTTTATCTTATGAGGAAAAGGGGGGGAAGGGGAAGAGGACTGAAATTAGACGCCCATTCAATGATTCAATGAAAATTCGGAATCTTTGCCTAGCCTAGCCCTCAAGGCTAGCTCCTAAGTGCTTGAATGCTGACCTATTCGCTTATTAATATCATAAATGATAGATTAAATGTTATAATTTATATTAAATATTCCCGAAGAGGGTTGGCGTCAGGCGGCCGGCCGTAAAAACTGGAGCCAAAACCAATACAGTATGGACTACGGTCGTATAGTCCCGACCCCACGTAACGTGGGAAAGGGCAGGGAGTTGATGAATACACTCCAGTAAGAGAGAATCACAATCCAGTAATTCAATATGTGATTAAGGATTGAGTCAACCGCGTCCTGGATGATGCGAAGCATAAACTAAATATAATAACTAAAAAACCAAAATAACACGTGTGTTATATTGTTGTAAATAAATAAATAAATAATACTGAAATAACTAGAACGTGATATAAATCAATTGTGTTTCTCCGAAACGTTTATGTGCATTCGTTTTTTAGAACGCCGCCCCAGAAAGCTTTTTATAACAAAAGCGAATGTCCTCGCCGTGAAATTAATACAACTTCGTATTTATTTAACACGGTCAATTTTGCTTGATGAATAATTTGTACGCGTAAAAGAAAATTAAAAGCTTTTAATAGTATAAAGTTTATTTCATTTAATAGTTTAGTGTAAAATTAAAATTATTTAGTTATAATAATACAATCAACATTTTAATATGCTTCCTCATGGCAGGGACACAGGCCTCCTCTACGAGAGAGGGAATAGGAAGAGGGCCGTAATGCACCAGGCTGGCCCGGTGCCGGTTGGTTGATGTCACATGTCAACCAATTTAGTGGTTCTAAGACATGCCGGCAGGCCTTTGCCGATTGCCAAACAGGTGTACAGAAAATAAAAGGGCAGCAATTCCTAGAATAATTTTTACATTTGTTTTAGAATATTGTGTTTATTAAAATTAGGTTAAGTCGGGGCTTCCTCGCGATAGTTTCCTTCACTTTTTTTGTTTTTTTTTTTACTTTTCTTTCACCTTTGAAAATTGCAACATCAAATAAATTGAGATAGCAATTTCACTGATCTCCATGGGATACGGGTTCAACCACGACTTTTTGTTTTTTTTTTTGTTACAGATTCCTACCTTTTTGTAGTTTACCGTTATATGATTAATTATTATTTACCCTTCAAGTCTATCATATACTTTTACAATATAATTTTTCTGTGTCACTTTTTCTTTATTCGTCATTTCAATATGCCGAATTAATCTAATCATTCCTTATTCAATTCTAAGCTTAAACTGTTTTCAAGTTACACCTTTACTTTATAACATATTTCCAATATTCCAAATAAATTTATTAATTAAATTTATTTCGTTTTTCTATCATAATAAAAACATTATCTTGAAACACCAAACTCGAAAAATTGTTACTCTGCATGTAAAGTCGTGGATGGCAGACGCAACGTTGGCAACGGATATTTGCTTGGCGTTTCTCCATATAAAGACGCTATCTCCATTCAAAATAGATTGCGAGCTTGGCCTTAAATCAAATTTAGCCTACAAAAGAATATAAATTATAACGATAATGTCATTAGAAAAAGATTCTAAGTCACAGGACACAGGTTACTGGCAATTTAAGTTGAGTTTTTGTCTACTGCTTCCTAATTTTCCTGTACTATGTACCTAATTATAAGTAATGTTTTGAGTAAGAGTATTGTAAGCTAGCATCTTTAAGTTTACAAAAGTTCTTTAATTTGCGCCCCTTTTTTCTATTTTACGTTTAAACATTTGCATTTTAATAACTGCATACAGTTCAATTAATTTCATTCTAAAAATATAATCACATTCATAGTATCTTTGAGACGAATCTTCAAAGTGTTATCGTGTTTGCCTCGTCACATATTATGTATGTATAAAAGATATTAAAAAGTTAAACGCAGCTATAACATTTAATTGAAATCCTTTATATTTACAACATATGTTTGGTTTAGACCTTGTATTTTTTAAATAATATAAAATATGCTGCCATGTTGGCATAGTTTAATAAGGAATATCCGCAACTCTATCCCACGCCGATGTTATCACACGCATCCTGCGCGTGGCTGATACTTCCTCTATTATAATAATAATTATAAAGAGACATGTCTTGTACAAAGTTCAATGGTTTTAGTTTGTGTTTAAACTCAAGAAATATTTTCATTGCAGATAATTTGACCTCATCGCTACAGTAGTATTTTTATGCAGTTTTACTTATTTATTTATAGAAACGTAATGTAATAAAAAAGTGAGAGGAACGTTCAGACGTTGTCTTCAGAGACATTGATGCTAAGATTTAATTCAGCTAGTTATTACATAATATATTATGACAATGATTAATATCATTAAAATTTCACAGAATAGCACAGGAAAAAAATACGATACCGCTAAAGATTTTGAAGCCAAAATGTATATTTTAGCCAAAATACGAATATATTGTAAGTATTTATTAAATGCTATAAATTAAAAAAGCAAAAATATAGAAGTATTACGTATAGCAGTATCCTACATCCGTCGTGACCTGTTTACCGAATGTAAGCCAGCGCCCGACTGTGTGTGCGTTGTGCAAGTTGGCACAATCGATCGGGAATCAACTAGAAGTTTGCTTGCGGGGGAATTATTGAGTATCCAATACCAGAACACCTTTGTCTTCCTTAACTACACTCGTACAAACAATATTAGTTTTATTGATGACCCGCCCCAGCTTCCCATTTCATAAGAAAGTCGCATACAAAATGTATGAGAAAACGCATTTTCTATATATTTTATATATATATTTTTCTACTACTACTTTTACTACTATTAGTTAGTTAAATTAAGATAGTAAGAAACTGTGCTTTGCGGTCCTTGAGTTAAAAATGCTGCCTACTACTAAGAAGACTTGTTTTTTTATAATTATATAATATCGTTACGTCACGTTCATTTGGAATTTGTTGACGCTATACGCTACGTTGAAGTATTAGTACAACCGCTTGACAACAAAAATAGAGGCCACAAGAGTAAAATTTTAATGTACCTTCATGTAGTCTTTTCCAGTCATCTAAACAATTACACGTTACTATAACAACATGACGGATGAGGAGGGGATGGACAGGGAATGGAATTATCCTTTTTTCTGTTTGTCCCCTCCTTCGTCCATGAAGGTAGGCAACGCATCTGCAACTCATTAGCTTGTTGCGGATGCCTATGGGTAGCGGTACTTATTTCCAGGGGCCGCTTGCTCGTTTGCCACTTTGTAATATAAAAAAAATAAAATAAAAAGTGGTCAAACCAAAAATAAACAAAACGATTATTATTAATTAACGAACAGGTTCCTATAAAATTGAAACATAAAAAAGCTAGTAACTTATTAATTTAATAAAAAAAATATTCCGTGATTTTTAATATGTCTATTAATAATTTGAAAGGCCTTGAAATTGATCAAAACATTTTTAATCTGCATATAAATCGCGCAGTCTGTCCCAAAATGGCCGCTTTGTCAATTTGTATTTCGAATCACTTTAAATTATTCATAGGATATTAGTTGATTTAATCAAAATACAGTTGTACGATCGTTATGAAGACTATTAAATAATCTATTTATATCTCTTCAATATTCTTAGTAAATTAATAAATAAAAATGTATATATTTAAAGAAAGTTATAGGACAAAAGATGTTACGTAGATACCTAATCATCATGCCTAAAGTAAAGCAACTTTAGTCGCCGTTCGAAAAGTCTGGTAGTCAGGTATTGCCCGCGGTATGGATTGAAAGTATCCTTGTTTATTGTAATTAAAAAATGACGGTTTGTGCTGTGAACTCGTGTAAAGGAAAATTAATCCTCGAGGAGATATTTTTGCACGACTCAACTTACAAATCGACCAGTCCAATTTTGAATGTTGAATTTGTATGGAACACGACGTATGAAAGTGTATGTATGTATGTTAAGAATATTTTTATTCTTATGAATATAGTCCGCCAGAAGCCTTCTAATGATTTAGGTAATACATTAAAAATCTTAACGTTGTTTTGTCAAGCGTCACTTTATTTTATTTCGGACCTTATCCTTCGGAATCTTAACAGATCACAATCGTTGGCGGATCCGGGTGGCTACGGGGCTCTAGTCCCACACCCATCCCTATTAAAATCCTGGATCCGATACTGATGACAACGGATGAGTCTAATATCGGAACGGTCTACCATTAAATTGTAACTATTTTGAACTAATAATCCATCACCATTGTTAACATTGATATGTCTCCATTACAGACAAGTTCTCTCGCACATTAAGAACATACCGGAATTGATTCTTTTGGGAACAGAATCCTCTACCGTGAAGAGGCTGCCGATATTCTCGCTGATGGTGAAACACCCGCGCGGTACATTCCTCCACCACAACTTTGTCTGCGCCGTGCTGAATGATGTGTTCGGTATCCAAGCCAGAGGCGGACTAACCAGCAATCTTAACTATGGCGCTGATGTGCTGGGTATTGACGACCAACTCCTCAAAGAGTATGAGAAGTTATTAGACGTAGAAGCGTAAGTATTTATCAGATTATTATTTAATCTATTTCGCTACTTAAGAAATTGGTATAATTAAAATCCATAGACATAAAGTGTTATAAAATATTTGACAGAAATCTCTTGAAATACCGAAGTGTTCCTTCGTAAGATTAGATAAAAAAAAGTTAACAATTGATTGACACATATGGGACTCAAATAAAATTAATGACCAAAGCATACGAGGCCGTAACTTGGTGGGTTAGGTAGAGGTCATAGTTTTTCGTTTGGTATATCGTCGATGTCCCGTCCTATCACCAGTGTGACACGAATCCCTTCGAGAGTCTGTAGCAACAAAAAACATATATATATTTACACACATATATATATATATATATATATATATATATATATATATATATATATATATATATTGTTATATCATACTCACAACTTAACATTATATTTCTCTGTCATTTTAATACATTAATTTATGATCACTTAACAATCGACATAAAATTGATTATTATATTCTGCAATCAAATTTAACGAGAACTCGATACAAGACATTTATAATTGCCTTGTAGCGCTTGCAAAATAAAACTGAACAAGACTTATTTTAATGATACCGAGCTGTTCTAAACCGGTTTTTGTTTCATTTCTTCTCAGTTGACGAAATGTACTTCCTCAATCACTTCTCAAGGAATTTGTTTATCGCAACCTGATTACTCTTAAATGTTTATTACCTTTGTAAATATTAATAACGTTTGGTTTTATAAATAAAGGAAACAACCAAACCCATGACCCAAAGAGTTGGGAAAAATTACGAAATTATTCAGTATTATATACTATACATTTTTCTCCAGACTTTCTGAAATTGTCAATTCAATGATAAGAGCTTAACATGACAAAGTCATACATACAAGTGTCATACAATATTTTTTATTACACGGTGCCCGACCTTACACACAAACTCATATACGTAAAGTTAGTTAATGTCAGTACAGTAAAACGAATGAGTCCCATGTGCGCCATTGCCAAGGTATTCGAAGGTCGCTATAATGTACGCAGAGCTTAACTGTGGTAAGGGAAATGCGGCGATATTTCAGTTTCAAGTGACTAAAAATGTTGTACGTACAAATTAACACATGATGCGATTTGTATGACATAAGCTATTTTATTCTCTAATCCTGAGAGTTTATAGACTACTATTTCCACATAACGATGCCCTCCTTCTAAATTCTAAGGCAGCAGGAAGTGATAAGGTAAATGTATTGAAAAATACCTATAGTGTAGGCCTACAATAAGTGGATTGATACAGGCTTATGTTGATGATGGTCGCTAATATCTCACCTCCTATCCTATCTCATGTAATAACGTCGCAATCGAATTATATTGGATTAAAATACTTATTTGATATGTAATAATATGTATTTTATATATTATTACGCTCTTGCAGACAAAAAGAAGTCGCCCGAGTTCGAAAATTAAGCGACGCAAAAGCTCCCGACGTGCCAATTCACAATGAGCATCTGAGACCAGGATTCTGCAGGGTATCACTGCCCTACTTCATGTCAGATACAGAACTGGCATTTGTGTTAGAAGCGCTTAAAATGGTCGCCACAGAAGGCTGGAAGATCCTGCCTCAGTACGTGGTTAATACGGAAACCGGACAATGGAGACACCACACTTGCTCTGTCCTGCGAGACAGAAAGTCTTTGTACTCTTTAAGATATAATGATGGACAAATGACAGCTCACGAGCGAAGAGTTTCTGGTAAATATACCGATATCTATACCACAGTTCAACAGAGCTTATAATTTATGTTCTGTATTGCAAAAAAAAAATTTCTTTTTCCAGGTCCGGGAATATTTCCTCAAACGTACACAGAATGTCTACAAACCGCAAGAAATCTTTTCAACAGAGCAAGAAAGTTGGCAATGAAATGCTCAACCATTGAACCTGAAGTCAGTTTTAATCCACGAATTGACTATTTGCGTTGGTTTATGTTGCCCAAAGAAGCGCACGATCTTCTTCTCGGTCGTTCTGCCAACGTGAAACACATTGTGCCTTTCGACCCATCGGGTTATACGGGAGCGAGGAAGAGTTTAAATTTTTCCAGATCTTCTGTCACTTCTTCACCAATTTTCGGAGCATCTTCGAGACATTTCAGTCTCTCGGCCATAGATGATTGTCAAATATTCCGATTAAAACAGAAACAAAAGTTCTACTCTCGAGAATCAAGTTTGAAGGAGACAACCAAAGAGCAAGTCATGACTGTGCCAAATCCGGTGAAGTTCGCTTTGGGAGAATCCGTTTCACCGTTACGAATCGTTCCGAAATCCGCTAAACCCATGCTGGGAAGATCTAGATGTTATAGTTTGGGCTCAGATAGCCCGCCCGTTCAATTGAGTGCCGAAACGAAAATGAATTTAGGCTTAAAAGAAACGAGTCCGAGCAGCGAAGAAAAAACTAACGGTTTTTGTAATTGTGGCAGTCAAACGGATCTGCAATCATTAGATGACCCTATGATCTCTCCTGGAAAGCAATTCCCGTACAGTGCTCAAAGCAGCACGTCTATATCGGACTGCAGTCAAACTGGCCGGATATCTCCGACTACATCGATAACTTCACACACATCTGAAGATATTCAAGCATACGTTAAAGAAATGACTAGAGAACTCGCTACTGAAATCAAATCAGAAATTAGAGGAGTTATCTCCAAAGTGGACGATATTCTCGAAAATTCGGACTCGCTCGATCAGTCCAATGTTAGTATTAACTCGATGTCTAGTCAGAGCGAAAATAATTCAGTATCGGTCATAGACGTGGCAGAATACCTTATGGGTATGTCGAGGGAAATGGCATCGGAGGTGAAACATGAAATTCGTGAAATGGTCAATCAGGTCGATGAGATGATTTCACCGGATTACGCCGGTTTTTGTTCTAGACGTAGTTCGCCGCCGCAGACGGGCAGAAGAAGAATGGGATCAGGTCCCGAACTGGGATTGGATTTGAATAAGTCTACACAATGCTTAAGAAAGTGTACGACTAGTCCTGTCCTCCCATGTCATGTGGATGAGGACGAAAGTAATTTAGGAAACAATTCACCCAGTACACAATCTCCAAAATCGGCACAAGGCACGCCTTCTCATGAAGCCACTGGACTAAATAATATATCTTTTAACTCCAGTGAAACTTCGACTCCAGATACGATCATTCAGGTCGTGACCACGTCTCAAAATTCACCGGTTCTTCCCAAGTCGTCCAGCTCTAACAAACTGTCGGACGATGAAGTGTGCGCGGACGTTAGCTGCAGGCATTGCTGCGGCAAGAAGATCTGCTGCCAGAATCCATCCGTCAGTTCGCAAGACAGCGGCATCAACATGACGTTCACAGAAAGCGATGCTTATTTAGAATTCGGTAAGAACTATTCATAATACGACTTTATAGCTAGTTGCAGACTTTGTAACCTATTTTTACCACCTTTATCAACTAACAAATGTCTAACTTTCTCCTTGTATTACATACTATAACTAAATTACATTAATAGTTCGTTCGTTCGTTCGTAGCATATTGCCGGTACATTTATAAAAATATAAAATAATGTTGGAATACACACTTTTAGTTGTAATTTAATGCTTATAGTTTTATAGGAAGGACCTAGGATCATTTTGTTCCTTTAGACAAAACCTTTGCAAGGCTTTTGCTTACACAAATAAAACGTAATACTACAAACTTACAAATAATTATCTTGAGATGAACTTGTGGCCTCAAATCAACATGAGATTGCTAGTATATTCCATGTCAAATTGCATCAATAAAAGCATTCATTCAAATGATTTCGTGTACGATAGAGTTATTCTTTATTACGATGGCGCCAACATTTCTAGTTGTAGGCCGCTTGTGTCCAGATTTAGCCGAGTTTTATTGCTTTCAGTAATTTTTTATATGGTCGTTAAAGTTAAACAAACAGGACACGCCTTACTGATCTGTTGCATTTATTACGTCTTACATTTATCTTACATTATAGTTCTTTTGAGACATGCGTATAATAATTAATAATTTTACGACTTCTCCTGATATAGCATCCTTGAATTAATCTCCTTCCGTTTAGTTTTCATGAGCAACTTTGTTTTACAGTCTTTATTGCAGTTATAAATTGAATGAATGAGGAAGTATGTCATGCAAGCAGAGTTTTAGATATAAATGTGACGGATATCGGCAGGGGCAGGTTGTGTATGTAAACATGTATGGATTGCATGAAAGATGAATGAAAGGGAGAGTGACGACTGAAATGACGAATGCTAGATCGAACACGAATGCTAGATGGGAACAGGACTGGGGAGATGATGGTTTCAGTTATAAAATTGTAGCCTGTGGTCTGTTCTGCAGTACAGATCTTAGCTTGGAACTAGATTTATTGATTGAAATAAAAACAATAGCAATTTTTTTCAATATCGTATTTGTACTAATATCTGAAATATCTCATAATGTTTTTTACTTTTTATTATTAATTAAAGTATTGATAAATTAGTTTGTTATAATCATTATTTCAGTAAAATGGCGGACATCATCAGATCCGACCACAAATAAATTAAAGAAGCTGCAAGGGAGATTGAGAATATGCAAGCATGAGAAGAGCGAAGTTCCGGACATTATAGAAGGAGTGCCGGTATGCTTCGGCGATCATGCCAGAGCTGACAAGAGTTGTGGTGACGCCGCCGCGGGCAGGGTCGCCTTCCAGATATCTGACGAGGCTGAGGCACAGAATGTGTGAGTAACAAATACATTTTAAAAGACACAAAAAATAGCATGAGAACAGTTTCATTCCTAAAATAATAAAATGTGCAATTTAAATTATTGTAATTAACTAGTAATGAAGACACATAAAATTAATAGCCAAATATTTGGCAATCCTTGACAGTTTGATGAGAATCGTTTATCTTTGTTATCTGGCGATGGTGCAAAGGAAATATTTTCTATTAAAAAAAAATTATAACATTTAAGACCATCTTAACCTTAAGTTTTAGGTTTTGCGAAAATTTGTTTGACTCTAGTCTAGTCCAGTACTTATGTGAATGTAATACGAAAATAAATTTCTGATTAGTATTAGAAGTATCTAAATGTTATTGTCATAATTCCAGAACTACTTCATCCGATTGGAAGCGGTCGAGCAGGTGCTCGAACGCGTCCTCCAGCTGTTCAGAGCGTAGTTCCAGATCCAGCGGGTACGGTACAGACCCGCACAGGGCATCGCACGACGACACCTTCTGTGACAGAAGGTGAGACATCTGTACCATGCGTAGCTTTCAGAGTAGTGGTCGTGACTACTTTAGTAACCACAGACTATATAAGCTACGTAAAAGCTTGTCATGTTCTGATAATACAATTGTCGCTCCAAAAATACATGTTTTCGTCCGTAAGCCAGAGGTAGTGAGTATGGATTGTCATTTGGGACTTGGCTAACTTCAATTTGAAGCTGGCAGTTATCTTCAATGATCTTTTACTTTATTTAAGTGATTCATAGTTTTAACGTGAAATGCCTATTAGTAGTAAAGTCGACTTTAATTTCACATTTTTTTATTTCCTTAGAATGTTCCCGAAGTTATCGCTTCACGTAATTATATGTATGTCCTATTATAGTGAGTCGGAGTGCCGTCACAAAGAGTGCTGGGAGGAGGAGCGGGACGACAGCAGCGCGTGCAGCGACGCCTCTCTCACCGACTTCACCATAGACGACGAGGGCAAGTGGCAGTGTCCGCCCAAGCACGTCTGGAAGGCCACCGTCGAGGTAATCTTGACTTTTCTTTCCTTGTTATTAATCAAGTCGATCGAATACAAGCTGTTCAAAATGTCACTGCTTAGCATCTTCCTTCCTTGCTAGAACTTGTTCTCTACAGGATGCTTAGAATCTTATATCTAAACTCTACCCTTCAAATTTATTATCAAATCAGCTCTAAATTTATTGTCTTGATAGAAATAAAAGAAGTTAATATAAGGGTGTCTGAAAATTACACGTACGTGGGCGTTGATGTGAAATGCACTTTACTTTCAATGACCTATTTGGATGTCCTGTAAGGGACCTATCAGACCGGTTAAGTAATTTATAGCTACACTCATAACAATAAATAACTACTTCGCACTGTATTTAATATGTAGTTTAGTTTTATAATACAGTAATATATTATATATTGTAGTTTAAGTAATTCGATATGGAACACTTATACTATCCGGTCCATTTCCCTACAGGCTATACAAGAGTACAACATGGTGCGCCCCGGGGACAAGGTGCTCGTGTGCCTGTCGGGCGGCCGGGACTCCATCGCGCTCCTGCACGCCATGCACCACTACCAGTTCTACGCCCGCGCGAAGGGGATACATTTCAGTATTGGTGAGGATTAAATGATAGCAGGACTAAGCTGACATTGCCTGAAGTTCTTAACTTCACAATGAACCGGAAACATTTATCATAGAATGGCCGAGAGAGCCCAGGGGTTCTGCTATAACTCGTAACAACATCTGTTGCACTTATGGTACGGCACACTTACGGACACACTTGTATGCTCGAGGCATAATCCTAGTCCTTCTCTGTTTATCCTGGCCTCTGACAATTTAGGTTAGGCTACCTATGGTTAGGGGTCAATTATTATCCGGTGAACCGCTCGCCAACGTTTTGTATAAAAAAGGATGACAAGTATTACAATCCGCAAGATATAAAATCTTTGACAGTGAAAATAATAACAGATAAAATAAAGGAACCTAAATTGCCTTTTTTATAATAAGATATTTGAAATTTAAAACTAGATTAACAAGAATTAGTTAGAATTATTTATGACTTTAATTCAAAATTACTTTAAGGTTTAGAAATCTCTCGTACTTATCATAAGATTTTCTAAAATATGAAATCGTTTCATATAATATGTACAACAATGGTAATTAAAGGTAGCATCTGGATACTACGTACCTTGAGTGTTCATCTGTATGTATGTGTTATATTACAGGAGCAATGTTTGGTCACGAGCCACAGTCCGATGTTGACCCGTTGCACCTCATGGCCTACTGCAGAACCCTCGGAGTCAAGTTCATCTATCAAGATAAACTGGATGACGAAGAGTCGAGTAAGTTTTTAACCGTTCTTAAATAAATACAGTAAACTGTAGGCAGGGAATACCGACCACAAGGAGATTTGAGAAGGTCTTGTCACACCATTCTGGCTTCTCCCTTAAGTACTTCTACGCGTTTGTATCGGTTGATTATTCTTAATATCGCCTTTCCTTTGTATCCTATATATCCTATAGTATCCTATATCCTTTCCTTCCTATCCATCTACTCGATATAAATTCGTTGAGGAACTCCTCTACCGACAATGCCACATATTTTAATTAATTCGGTCTTATTGTTTGAACATGCCTGAACCTTAGATGAAAACCGTTGCCAATTTTAGTTACAATGTTAATTTTTAAGCTGTCCTTTACCACGCTCGACAGTTATAATCTTTATTCATACAAAAGATAGGTGTAAAAATACGAAAACCCACATTCCCATGTGCAAGAGCTACATAATCTTGGTCATAATTGTAGCAATCGTACTGATTTACATATATAATTATTGTAAATAACATTTGAAATAAATATACAAATGTAACAGAAATTATAACTCTCCAGGAGCTAACAGCAAATCTGAACTGCACCGTTGGGCGTCGCATTCTATACGTCGCCGGGCGTACATAGCCGCGGCGGCGCACGGGTACGGGGTGGCGGCAGTAGCCCAATGCCTGGACAACGCGGCCTCATCCTTCCTAGCGGCTGCACTGTATGGAGCCGCGCTAAGAACTATCAAGGCACATTACAGAGTTAGGTAAGCAGAAATCTCACTCGAAGGACCAATTATGTATAATAACAGATTTGTTTTTAGTAGAATATTAAAAAATAAGGACAAAATTAATAAAGTGAGAAAATATAATTTAAAATCTTTGTTAGGTGTTTCGTAAACAGGGTTATGTGAAATTGTACTCACACCTTTCATGCCTCGAGAAGGCTCCGGGATCTGAACTTTGTATAAATGTTGTTCCAGGGATCAAGATTTACGTATAATCAGGCCTTTTATCTACGTGCGCGCGCGCTCGCTGGAGGCGTTCGGCTGCTCGCGGGGATTGCCCGAATTCACCGCACGCCCCTGCGAGCATTCACCGCCGCACAGCCTTGCAGATAGTGAAGATACGACAGCCAATACAAGGTATACTACTTTTTATGACAGTAATACGCAAACGTGCAAGAGATTAATCTGATCTTAAATGATCACCGCTGTATTTTTTTTCTATCGCTTTGTACTTGCATTATATCTTTTTTCTCTCTCTCGTAATGTGCATGACGCGTCCTTCAAATGTCACTCTCGATTCTGGTCTAATTAATTATCGCAGTTTAAGAAGTTTTAATTCAATAATTAATTTTGGATTAGACGATTTTTATATCCTTTTTAGCCCACAAATATTATAAGCTTGGAATGTTTATAAGAAGGTATAAAAATAATGTATATTAAATTTTTCATAGCAAATCACACGACAACTGTCCGACTATCGAACGAGCGGTTGAGCCGCTTCGCGCCGCCCGCGAGTTGCTCACGAGCCATGAACGAGTGCATCCCCATCTGTTCACCAGCCTAAAGACTGCATTGCAACCACTTATTAGCGCCAGGTAAATCGTTAAGTTGTACATTTTTTATAATCTACGAGTATTTAAATAAAATTATAATATTTTCCGTTGTACTCACATTACGCAAAAAATACTGAAGGAATCTTGATGAATTTTGTTGTACGCAAATATTGAACCTTGCTATACTTGATAAATAAAAAAATCTTAAAACTTTTAAATATACAGGATGGAAGAATGATAATAAGTTACAAGTTGTTCTTATTTGGAGTTTTGAATAAGAAATCCCAAAAAATAAAGCACACCTTAAATAAGATATTTAATTAACGTACTTATATTTTGCAGGAATCTCGATAGAGATGTGAATGAGCGCAGACACAGGAAGAAGTCTGTCATTCAAATGAGAAACGGCGCGCCCGTGTACGACTCAGACGACGGCACCGAAGAGGAGCCTGTGCCATAGACAGCTGTCAAATATCCCGCGAAATGGCCATACTACTACTTCATTAACCGAAATACTTACAAATAACTTAACTTTGTCTCAATAAAGCCTTTACTTAATACGCCTTTTTTTAATAATTCTATTTTGTAATTATGCCGTTTTTTATTTAATATAAAATTTCAATTATACTTGTTACAGAGTTCCTGGTCCGATGTTTATGGCAATCCTGGACTAATTGTTGCAATTTTTGGCGGGGCAAAGTTAAAATATTTGTAGCTTAAAGTCGAATAGCAACTTGTGATTTTATCAGTGATTGTGTTATTTAAGATCAATATAATATGAACCATGTTAAATATGTAAGATTTAGACGTGAAATGAGTTATTGCTATTTTAAGTACATTTTAAGGTTAACTTTGTGTTGCCATATGTTTTTATTTCATAACAATTTTTAATTGGTAGTTTTATTTAAACATGCATTTGTTCAGTCTGAGTATTTTGTGACGTCGTTGAAAAGTTCTATTTTTTACATGTTGTATGTCTGTTGGGATTTGAGAGTAATATTCAATGTATTTATTGTGTCCAACTTGTTCTTATTCATTAAAATATATTATATTAAAGAGTTTATCGTGCATAGAGTTTGAATGTACCGAAGGTATGTTATTACGTACTCACTATTATATTTTGGTAAATGTTGATCTTTGTCTCTTTCGGACATTAGTTTTTACTTTTAAATGTTTAAAAATCGAATATTTCTTTGTAACGGTAAGTGTAGTCGTCAAGTTAGTAATGTATTTTTATTACTGTGTTTTCCTTGTTTACCTGGCTAGCCACAAATAGGAATTAGTGAAATCCGCAAAAGCGGGTTAAATATATTTTCTATTATCGGTTTACCATTTGCTTTAAAGGCAACGAGATGAAATTAAGAAATAATCTTAAGAAGAATTAACCGTAAAAGCGGAAAATCTTAAGAAGAAAAAGATAGAAAGAAAAAAAGGCATGGTATTTTTTAATAAACGTGAGACCAGATTTATCATCAAAAATTGGGGATTTGATATTCCTGTAACATGAAGAGTTATCTACAATCACTTCGGTAATTTGTTTATCAGGTATTTTGTAACTAGATATGCACAGGAAGATTCGTTTACATTTTTAATTTCATTTGTTAACGGTGTCCTTATTATTTCAAAAACAAAACCCGTCAGTTGAGACGCGCTCTGTCTTAACAACTGTCTGATAAATTTAGAGTCTATTGTTTACTTTTATTTTCTTATTAGTTAGTAGTAGTAGTAGTAGGGGGCTACTTTACCGCAACTCCACGACTAGCGCGTATTTTGCGTGTGGGCGGGACATGGATCACTCCAGCCAGCCCAACTAAATTTTCTTATTATAATTGTAAAATGTTTTTCGTTCCATTTAAATTTTTATATAGTCTTCTTTAAGACTGTATAAAATTTAATTTTCTCTAAATTTTGTTAGTTGTAGCCCTGTTGTATCATTTGTAAAATGAAACGGTTTTTTTGTAGTTTTTATGGCAACATTAACATACAAATTCTATTCTGGTATCTTTTTTACGGCATAGAATATGCATGTCAATGTCGGACTGATACACTTAATTTTTATTTTATTTTGTAAGTTTACGTTACTACATATTTTTATAACATTGTTTGAAATTCGTTGTTAATTTCATTTTTATAAGGAATATTTTTTATATTATAAATTAAATTAAGGCAAGAACTAATATTCCTATATTCAGGGCAAAGTTATCTGTCCCATTTGTTGCTTCCATAGAAAATATAACCTTATACCAACTTATTGTCGCATGAATAAAGATTTTTGTATTTATTATTTGTTTTATTTATTATTCTTAATATCATTGGTACTAACAATATATTAATGACAAGTCTGCGGCACTGACAATAGTTTGACATTTCAATATGGCGGCTGTAGTTACTTATTTTTATTTTCACCACTTTACCGATGAATTATAGGGGACAATAACTTCAAACGTATAGTACACAAATATATAATAACTAAAATGAAACAACGTATTCCGTCAAAGTAATATTTAATGTGTATTCGCGTAAATTTATAAAATCATTAAACGAAGTATTTGTCTGGCTATAGTTATTTATCCACTAATGCTACACCTACACGTACAATTATGCGTGTGTGCGTGCTCACATACATATTACATTACCCTTACAATAATGAGTATTACACGTACTACAGAACATTTATTAATAGACGCCTAAATTTTCCAACGCTGAATGCGATAAAATAAGTTACTATATGTACCTTAAAATGACTGCCGCTAAGCAAAGACTTTTACAATTAACCTTAATAATACAACACCAATTACATGTTTAATCCTAATACAAACCAACTTTCATTTCGTGACATTTTCGCTTCAATGATTATAAGATATAGACATTTTCAATAAATACCATCCCTATGTTTAATTCTTATTTCTATGAGTTACATGTTTATGCTAGAAGATGATTAATATACGAGTTATTAAATATGAAGATCTTCATATTTGAGTTAATATAATATAATGATTATATTTACGTAGTTGCTAAATTTAAATTATTTTTTGTCGCCACCCTGGCAGCAAGGCTTGCCACCTGAAAATAAAATATATTTATTATAAAACAACGAAAGTGGCCGGGATAAAATAAGTCTAATGTCAAATAACATTTTTTATATGTCACCAATTATGAATTGTCAAAGAGAATGTAAATACTTGATTAATCGTTGTTATTCAGGTTATAGATATTATTGCTGTGTATTGAAAGGAAAGTAGTAGAAAATAGAAGGGCATGGAAGTTACCAGAAGGCTTGCCATCGCCACATGTGCAGCTCGGACCGCAGGTACACCCCGCGCCGCAAGCTGCGGTACCACCGCCGCACGTCCCTGGAATTAAAAACAATATTAAGCACACATTATTTGATTGATGCATATTTTGTCTGCTGCGTAATAAAAAGATAAATGCTAACCAATAATAACATGAAATGTTGAAAAATTCTACGTAAAAAGTAACCAAGATTAGATATGTTCTAGTCTATATCAAGATTAATCTTGAACAATGTACAAAATGCTAAGCGCAAAACATAACACGAATAAATAAAAAAAAATTGGGCATTTAATCTGTCTTGATCGTGACCGCATTTACACTTTTTATAAATCTACACATTAAATTGCAATAAAATAAAATACTCTAAGCATTTTCTATTTATCATAAAAACGAGTATCTCACACAATCGTCGATTTTATCAATTTATAATGAGATGAAAAAGAAATAACTGCGTCATATAAAAAGCCACGTATCTAAGCCGGCAAATTAAAAACATTATGACGTGTTTTGTAAGTTCGAAAATGGATTGCATTTTTAAAATTATTAATTTAATTTAATAAACGAATGAAATGAATTGATTAATTATTACCTTTGCACGAGTCGCAGGGCGCAGGCATGGTGCGGCGGGGCCCAGGCAAGGCTGAGTCTTGTCTCTAGTGTGTCGGAGGCGGAGGCTGTCACTCGCGCCGGCGCGTCAGCTCTAGCCGCTAGCCCCGCGGGTCAATAACTGAGCCGCACCGCGGGGGGATCATTCGGGCTCTCCCTCGCTCGTATAGGCTAAGAGCGTGTATCGATTTTGTTGATTCCGTCCTACCTCTTTGTTAGACAGATATATACGAGCTATAAATATTGCTCACTTGTATCTATGCAAAATATTAATTTTAAAAGTACGAGAAACAGGTCAGTCATAGGTCAAACAATACTTATAAAATCTTCACTCTTAAATCGTTAATTCGGGACTTATGACCCACTGTCAAAAATTTGAACGCCCTTTGTTAATTTTTTATATGATATTTGTTATAAAGCCTAACGCCTGATCTGTATTGGCAGAGATAGTGATTGCATTGTATTGTTTTTTATTGGATTTAGGAATAAAATAAACGCCGATAGCAAATGAATAGACAAAGGGGTTGTGTTGTGCAGGTCAGAAACTTGCGCGAAAAGCGTAGAAAATGTGGGATTGCGAGAATTGTATTGTAAATTGAAACAAAAAATATCATAAGTGCTAATATTTTTTATCCTCATTCTATGAAAACAAAATTTTATGTTGCTTTTACTTCATGCATTATTTTCAGCTTATTTATTAAAATTATAAGTTAGTAAGTACCGCACAAGAACCTACTGTAGATAAATTGTTTACAAATCAATTTTATTTAAAGTCAAGAAATAAAAAATAATAACTTAAAATTGTTAAAGATTACACGGCTCCTACAACAAATAATATGCTTAAGTTGCTTTGGTACCCCACAATAAAATGATCGGAGGCATAAACAAAAACAGGCGAGCCATCGGACCGGTTCGCTTGGCAGAGCCTCGGCGGTCAACATTATCAATGGAAGCCATAAGAGATACCGATAGGAAAAAACTTGTTTTAATTTATACTGTATCAAGCGATGCTCTTTAAAAATTCAATATTGGATGCTATTAATTAAAAAATAACACCCCAGCTCGGGTAGGTAGAAAAATAAATATATTATCAAAAGAATGATGAATGATGAAGGAAAGATTTTTCAAATGCCTTCGTAGTTTTTGAGTGTACAAACAAACAAATATTTTATCTTTATAATATTAGTGTAGACGTAGCTTTCGAAAATAGAAGTATTAATTTCCTAGTTTCCACATTGCAAATGGTACTTTATTGATCTGAGTAATCGTTTTTCAATTTATAATAAGGTGGTACATATTTTTATGTCATCCCTCGCGTTGTTATAATAAAGTCAGCTTATAATACACGTGGTGGAGTTTTTAAATGACCAAGTTCACAAATGGAGAATTACTATCATTTAAACCTAAAACAAATTTACTGCTAAGACACTACTCTTTGAACCCTAACGTACCCTAGCACAGACCTAGGGCTAAGTGAATTTCGTTAGACCTAAAATAAATGCATTACATTCTTTATGGTCATAATTTATGTAAGTTGTAGGATTTAGTTTTTTCTTTTTTAATCCATGTATTTTAGATGTATTCTATTTTTGGAAAATAAATAAATGTAGTAAAAAAATCTTTTGTTCTATTTACATTTAATTTCTATTGTACTTTTTCGATAAGTGTTTTCATACGCCATTTATTTAAATTGTTAACGTTTGACTTTTGTAAAGTCTTGTTTCGCATGTGCAAATGACACGTAATACTTTTTTATCGCATTACATAGCGGCGGCGCGACGCAATCAACGTGACAGATTATCCGAGTCGACGACCCGCCATGTTCGATTCTGCAACCGATTTAATGGAATATTTATATGATATCACACACAGGTTGTAGCTCAATATTCTCACTACAAAATATACTGTACACACTATATACGACTACTTATAACCATCAGTCAAGGCTCGGGCCTCAAGAGGTGTTGTCACGACCGTTGACAGGAGTACAAACTGATACTCCTTTTTTTTTTTTTTTTTTTTGACTGAAAGGTCACTGTTTGCCTTGAGGAGGCATTTACAGCTACACCGGGCTCGAGGCGGCAGGGCGCAGAGGGCGCCTAGCCTAAGCCTCTTTAAGAGTAACTTAGCTCGAGGGCTCCCTCCGTAGGGGGAGCCTCGGCTCGGGCCGTTACCTTACTAGTATTACCGGATTGGGAGGCCGCCGAGCTCTTAGGTCGCTTCGGCGGACGCTCCATGGAGTGACTGGGCTCAAGGGACCCCGAGAGGGGACCTCGGCTTGGGCTGTCACTCAATACGCGTTTAGCTTTCCGATTCGAGGGTGCCCGAGAGGGCCGAGCCTCGGCTCGATCGGTAGCTATTGTCTGACTAATATTACTACCACTTCGGAAAGCGTTAGCGCTGGGAGAAGAAGTGGCGGAAGAAACTCCAGCAACGCTTCTATCATTAACGGGGAAGTATGTTGGCCGTCCTCGCCGGCGAGGACGGTGTGGTCGAAGTTGTTTGCGAAGTTGTTTATTCTTCGCTATAGCGATAGATGTCTCGTCGTCAGGGAAGTCCAGGGCGTGCCTAGGTCTTCGATGGTCACGCCGGAACTTACCTAGTGCGATTGGTTTATAGGTGGCGGCACCAACAACTAAGGAATTAGGGTGATCGGCGACGGAGTCAAAATAGCGGCGCGACGCCAACTTCAGGTGTTGGGCTATGGTAGGCAGCTCTAAGTCAACGTGTAGATCGATGTTGCGTACGAACCAAGGGGCCCCGGTGGCCCTGCGCAAAAATCTGTTCTGAATCACCTGAAGTCGGTGTATTTGTTTCGGGGGAATGTGCGCGAATACCGGACTAGCATACGTCATAACGGGACGTACTACAGCTTTATAGAGCGTCACCTTGTTTCGGAGGGACATTTTGCTCTTTTTGTTTATTAACGGAGTTAGGCGGCCTAGTACGAAAGCCGCCCGGTTCCTGACCCGGGTCACGTGAGCGGCGAAGTTAAGTTTATGGTCAAGGATGACACCTAAATATTTGACTTTATCTTCCCAGGGAATTGGGCTGTCCATGAGTTTGATGGATGGGAGATTTGCCTCCTTGATTCGCGAAAAGAAAAGGGCCGCGCTTTTTGTTGGGTTTATTTCGATCCTCCATTTCCGGAACCAGTCACCGAGGGTTTTGGCTGCGGTCTGGAGGCGTCGACATATAGCGTCAGGCTGACGACCTGACGAGAAAATGCAGGTGTCATCAGCGAACAGGGCTAGCTCTACACCGCGTACGCGCGGTATGTCGTTGGTGTAGAGGGTGAAGAGGACTGGGCCTAACACCGAACCTTGAGGCACCCCGGCTCGAACGGGATGCGCTTGAGAACACACTCCTTCAACGCGGTAGCGGAACGTTCGATTGCTTGATACTCCTTCCTTTGACAAGTGCTTATAAAGACTCTTGCTGTCTAAAGTCAGCTACGCAACTTTACGTTTCAGTACCGTACTCATACATTTCCGGCAAACCGGAAATGTGAGCGACAACATATATTTTTATTAAATGCCGATACTAAATGCTAAACTACTAATGTCAGCGTGTTTATGAAGTCGCTACTCTATTTGCTTTATTTATTCGGATGATTTTTTTCTTTTTACCATTTCCCTTTCTCTTTTTATTTTTGCACCTTTTCCATTCTTACACAGGGGCGGATCTACGTTAGGGCTTTTTGGGCTTCAGCTAAGGGCTCCGTGGATATAAAGGAATAGACGATCGAGACAAAAAACAATCGACTGAATCCATAAATATGCTTTTGGGCATTCGATTGTCGATTCAGAAGTTGCTCGCCATGTTTATTCAAATAAAAATGGACAGAACACTCTAATTGTACGCATACTGCAATTCGCTTTGCGAAGGTTAGTCATGTTGTTTATCGGGACGACGAAAAAATAAACAATGTTATTTTTATACTAGTCAGTCTGGAACTGGACAACGACAAAAAAGAATGCAAATTAGTTACTAGTAACTGATATCCACTCATCAGTATCACATCCTCAATAGAAGATATTAGATAATATTGTATATTTAAAAAATACTGTAGATAATTGTTCAGATATGTAAACACCTATAACTTTTTTTACGTAATTAAGTCTTCACAAAAGGTCTACACGGTCCGTCACTCTTCTAGCATTAAGGATGTCAACGTACAACGGACAGTCCGGCATTTACGTATTGTTGTTTTTTAAAAAGGTGACGTTGCTTAAAATGTATTTCGTCCTGATGATACAGGCACACAGCTACGAGTTTTCAAGTCAAGTCTTCCTTATCAGGTATATCAAACAAAATAAAATATAATTTTCTCTGCAAGTGCAGAATAAGGCAACGACGTATTTCACAGGGGAAATTGTAGATCTAGCGGGAGCAGATTAGCCGTTGCGAAACGACTAACGTCTATGAATCTATGATTCCAAAGTTATATATTATCTAGAGATACATGTATGTATAATGTCGGCGCAGTACGTACATACTCATTCATATCGCTGTATCAGCCGCCATATCTGATTCACACACTTCTTACAAACATCTTTCACACAATACATCCATACTTTTTTCGGTATGTATAATATAAATGGCTATGTAAATATAAATATCTGTTTATGTGGGTCAAAGAACATATGTAACACAACACATAGGATGTAGGATGACGCATTACGGAACTCAATGGGCAGGACACTTGGCAGGTGGACTAAGGACCAAGGTGAAGACCAGATGGCATACCAGCAGCCAGCCAATTCGTTATAGGGCAAGGACATGGATTCGATTTTGGCAAAGCATGAAGGGTTTGATTGGAAAGAGGCTTATGTCGGGTTATAGATCGGTCTGACATGATGATGTAGCGATATCATTTGTAACTATGAGCTTTGAAATTCCTTTTCCACTAACTGTTCTTAATTTAAATAGATATACAAATATTGATTTAACTCCTCTCCTTTATCTTAAGCTTAACTAATTCGTCATTTTATAATTCAAAATCACTTAACGATTTTTATTATTATTTCAAGCGAAGACTTCCACGAGATCACTCATCGTTGCCACGTGAGTTTTTTGCTTCAATTAGAAACAGCAGAGTTCATTGTAATAGATTAAAATTGACGGCTTACATTTTTTTGTATAGAATACACTTATATAGGTATAATCATAAAGGCGTGAATAGTTCAAAAGAAGAATATTTGCTTGTATTTGATAAACTATGAAACTACCGAGCCGATTTTAATCTTTCCTACACCATTAGAAAGCTAGGCAACCTAAGCTAGCTCGCAATGTACTGCCTTGTCGCGCGATGTCTGTACAGACCTAACGTTAGAAAGTTACATCTTAGGCTGACGTATGGATTTTTGTACCTTCAAGTAAACAAAATTAAAATTAAAAAAGGTATATTGAAGTTATACCTATTTTGGCGCGTTTGGATAAAATATGAGACTGAATTTTTAAGATACGCGACACGTAAAAGTGACAGGAACTTCATGGCGTTACCATGGCAACCAAAACATTTTTTTTATTTACGACTACGACCAAGTGATTGAATTGAAAATGGTTCAAAATCATTTACGTTTCATATCTTGTCTCTCATATCTCACAGATAAAATGTACTGGCACACACTATTTGTCTCATAATTATAAGCGTGTTTTGAGTTTTTAAACATAGTTGGTTTCCATTTAGTTTGGAAATCCAAATAGTTTTATCGTGTTTGTTAAAAAATAGTAAAATTACCCCTTAATGACCAAGAAATTGGAAATTATTTTGGTAAATAAATTTTTAATACGCTGTTGTTTTTTTGTTATAAATCAGTCACCGGTTCAGTATTTTGTTTACAAGCAGCGGGCCGTCTTATAAACTTTTTACGACGAAATGAATCACTGGCAGCGGAGCAAGGAACTTGTTATACAGTCAGTGACGACCTTGGAACTCGTCGGAGTGGAACTGCTGCCGCCTTGATACTAATTTAATGATAAAATATATAAGAACGTTTTGTTCTCTGATGACCGGATAGCACAGTGGTTAAAATACTCCATTTATCTATTATCCCGATATGATTTTAAGTTGCAGCAAACGCACAATATTTTTATAAAATCACGTGTATTTTCTGGAATCGTTGTTTTTTCGATCTAAAGGCAAAGGCTCGTTAAACAAGTCGCCCACGAACAGTAAAATGTGGGCAACTAGCAATTTACTATGTGTAACGAATCTTTTTGCCCATGTTGCCCAAAATGTTTTTCGCATTTATGTATGTATGTAATCTGTCCGTTCCATTGTGACCTGTCGCCTTTACGGCTATATTGTTATAGATAATACGATGATGTGATAAATGATTATAATTAGTCAGTCAGCATCAGCTTGTTGCTGACGTAATACGAGGATAACTTCATGCTCTACAACATTTCTATTTGCAAACACAAAATACCTTTGATTTAATTGTTTATACTTATTAGATAGATAGGAGTGCTCAGAGTTATTGACATTTAGTAGGGTTGATACAAAGGTATTCACAATCATGTGTCTCTTAAACGTGAAGAAACTCTTCGGTTAATTACATATATCTTGTTTTACAGCAAGATGTAAATTTTGTAACCAAAGGATTTTACGGTACCATAACAACCTTTTCTCATATTACCTAATAACTGTTGTATATAAAATAGTATACAATAAATAATCACTATATGAAAGTATACAAAGTGTAATGGCCGCCATGGTAAATGACGTATCGTATGTAAACGACCTATCGATTTATGTCGATTGTCCGAACGGAAACTCCTTAAAGCTCAGATGCATAAATGAAGGCCTGGTATATATCTGCACATGACCGAGAAGAAGTTTTCACTTTAAATTATTATATATATACGAGTGGCAGCCCTAGCGGCCAGAGCTAACAGTGCAGTGCACCCAGCCGTGACGTGGCTCACGACAACACATTTCTAGAACGCTATCGCAACAACTAATTGGAATCTAATAATAATTCTTACTCTCATAAACTTGTACTATGCTTCGCCTTTTTATCCATGATGTAAGCTCAGCTTCCACAGTAGTAGCAGTGGATATATGCTATGTTAATGCTCCTAAAGTTTTATATCTATATCTCCGACAATTATTTACAGGTTTTTTAATAGAAGGTGGCAAACTAGCTAGGAGTTCACCTGTTATTAGGTAACCGCTACCCATATCTAACAAGCTAACGAGTTACATGTACGTTGCTACCTATGGACAAAGGAAATGACAAACAGAAAAAAGGAGTCTTGTAACATTCAATAGATTCAATATGAACAATGCAATAGTTCTTTTTTGTCATGTAAGTACCAATATTGTGATATGTTATAATTTTCCACGTTTTTAGTACAAAATGCGTTATCACGAACTATAAACTAAGAATATTTAACTATCATGACAAAAAATAAACAGTTTTAGTCATTCTAACTAACCTAAGCTAACATTGGAACTATTGCCTGTACTACGACGATATTTTCTTCTACCATCCCGTTCTCCATCAAATCCTCTTCTCCTTACTATGCTATCTTGATTAGAAAATGAAGGAAGGAGAAGAGAACAGAGATTGAGAGAGGCTAATCTCACTGAGAACGTAGATATATATATTGTACATATTTCTACTTACCTGTCTTCTCCGAGGTCGTGGTATTTCACCGGTCGAACAGATGTTGTTGCGGACTTTAAATAGTAAGGTCAAATAATTTCTCTAAATTTTCCTATTCCTTACATCAATCCTACACGTTTTAGTCATTGGGTATTAGGTTTATAATTTAAACACATGTCTGTTTAGAAACATTTAGTTATGTTATAATAGGTACAGAAAAGTCTTTTTCTAGAAGTAACACGACATAAGAAAATAAAACAATTTAATTGAAATAAATAGAATTAAATAGATGTTTTATGAGGAAAATTAAAAAATGCATCTACTTTTTATTTGACGAACAAACAGACATTAAGTTTGACTTATAATGAGACAAAAACATTAAATATTACTTTAAATATCAGTCTAGGCAATAGAAGAATAAGATCTAGGAAATAAATTATTTACACTTATCATTATTTTTTGTTATAGAACGAGAAGATATTTTTTTAACTTATGCGTAATTTTAAAACTACCCGTGCATAATAACATAAGAGCAGAGTCCCTTAACGACATAGTGCACAAAAAAATAACATACCAACTAATATGGGTAAAGCTTCGTCGCTCGCTGTAGCAGGGCGCGCGCGGGTTAGACGTGAACTTGCGTACTATTTGATCGTGGATTTCTAACTCTGCCCTCGTTGCGACCAACACAATAATTTCACAATTGTTGAATTGGCGTTTTAATAAGCAATTTTGTACACCAATCGTCTAAACTATTTAAGGTGGAACCCTTGTGTAACTTGCCGTTTTCAATTTCACCATGTCAAATATATGTGGACGTCAAATTTAACTTGACACTCGAACTGACTTGACACCAACACCCTAGTATCCACTAAATTCTGAAGAGTACGCGAAAGACGTATATACAACCATGTTCAGACATCACGTTAGTCAATGAAAAAACAATAAAAAAAAATTGCTATGTGAACTTTTTTGTTGCATTTCCATTCGCCTCTTTTGTTTTTAACATCATCCGTCTTAAAACAGAGTATATAACCCAGAATATTAAATACAACTTGGAGTCAGTTGTGACGATCATATACGTGGCAAATATGGCGACGAAAATCCCGAGTGCGTTGAATAACAGGCGGAATGTTCTTGTTCTAGAACCTTCTCCCTTGCAAGGACAGTCCGGTGGGCACGTAAGTTGCTTCTTGCATTGACAATTTGGTGTACATCTGTGTTGTGTTACCGTTTCTGTAAATAAAAATAATGTAATTAAAAAGGATTGACTTGACGAAAAACTGTTTCGCTATTGATTCTGTCCTATATATATTTTTAGATCTTCAATTATTAATAAGCCATATATAACGTCGGTGACAGTAGAGTGCGCACAGATTACGTATGGATTTCTAATCTGTTTGATTAGAAATTTTATACCTTTAATTTTATACCTATTTGCTTCTTCAACAACAATCTATTACGCATATTTGCAAGTAAGTTATGCATACTCATGCTAATTGATATTCGATTTCATTCTATTCGCAAAAGCATTTTAAAATTGAATAAAAAATGTTATAAATTTTCGATTTTTATAAAACCAACATAAAATAAAGTCAAAATATTATAAATAAACATCTGAATACAGAATTATTATTACGCGGGAAATTGCTACATACATTTTTACAGGCGTTTAAATGTTTAGGATATAAAACTTCTGTTCTATCTTTAGTGATAAAAAATCTTGAGTACATTATAAACTCGCTATTTGAAAATGTACAAGGGGGTACTTGAAACTAGTAAACATTCGTACAAAGATATTGATATGAGCATACAATTATATGTAGCGCCCGGTTACGTACATACAACAAGAGTCATGAAGTAAACGTTAGGAGCGTATACCTTATTTCACAGTAAGATGTGATTTTTGTAAACATAGATATAAATTCCCTAAGTTTCCATGACCCATCCCCGATAATCAAAGATAAGCAAATAGCTCTCGCGTCGTCGCCCCAACCATGGGTCTAATGTGCCGCTGCTCTTAGGGCAGCTAATAGAAGATGTGATCATCTCATTGTCCTTTTCCCACTTATATGGGGTTGGCAGTGTAGGAAGTAGATGGAATATACAGGTTTATTTAATGACAATATTACAAAACTTACCGTGAATAGTTTCACAGATGGTTGGCATCGTTGCAGCACCGGCGATGTTCCACTTCCGAATGATGATATTAAATTATTTATCAATATAAATATAATTGGCTACATAACAATGAAGGTTGTCAAGTAAAAAGTCCGGAAACCGATAGAGCAAGACACCGTGCAAACAGATCATCCGAGGGATTCGTGCGGAAACACAAATTGTTTAATTTCCGATATAAGAACTGTTAAAAATTTCTGTATTATTTATTACCTACTTTGAAATAAGGAATGTTCTTTTTAAGAAGTACCTACATCAAATCATTTAATAATGTAATGTAAAATCATTTAATACTAATGTATTCTATATGTAAATTATGTATATTGATTTTACTTTGTATATTTTTATTTATATTTAATTCACAATGCTCATAGAACGGACGGCCGAATTTTTCTGGAATGGCGGCCACGTACAGGTAGGCATGTAGCGTAGGCAGGCCTCCCGCAAGATGGACCAAGGATGGTCAAGGTTGCGAGAGCCCACTGGATGAGGGCTGCGGGGAACAAATGTAATTTATGCTACTTTTTTAATGTGTGATATTTTAATGCTTATTTTTTATATATGATTCAATAAGTTATTTTTTACACGAGTTACATCTATTTGGAACATTAATTTACTTTGTTTCATATATATTTTTTCTCTCATCGATTCGTAATACTTCTATTGTTATATGAAGTATGAACGGGACGTTTTTTAACAGCCTTGTTCTAGATTTTTCTGTTCAGTTTTTGCAAGTCGCCTGGTATAAAGCATGGCGTGCGCCTTGCGCTGGCATAGTCTGATTAGATCGAGCCAACTGACAGTAAACATGCCTTCCCCCTGCGAGCCCTGCAAAGGTAAATATGATATAAAACTTATCATCTCTCCGTTCGTCGTAAGCTTAAGAACTTAGTGGTTGAAATATCTAAAGTCGTTTTACTGTTCATCGTAGCAAACATGTTGGTTTGTTATTTTTACAAAATGTACCGCTATATTGAGATAAGGGAGCATTCACTATTATAGTTACGATTTTATTTAAAACAATAAACTTGCGCTTGACCAGGGTCCCATCTGATTTTTAGTGGTAGCGCGGTCAAAAGAGTCCTTGTGCCAATCCTTTGTCGTACGCGCGTTGAACGAACGCGATAGATTCGATCTATGGACCTCATTGAAAATTAGATTGGGACTATGCGCACTATCTTTGTTCTAGATTAGCTTAAAATCGCAAACACTTGTGTATTTCTTGTGTGCACATCCACTAGCAACAAATAAAATGTCTTCAAGTTTCCTTGTATTTTTATTCTTTCTATATCACCGAGAGTTACATTGACTCTCGGCACATCTTAGCAGCTATCGTGTAGAACATCGGCATATTCTTAACACATAATGGAACCAAGAAAATAGAATAGGTCTAACTTCAGTAGATAAAAGTTTTTTTGTTTTTTTTTGTTTGCAGACACCTGTAACGACGGAAACTGCGAGGACAACTGTACCTGCAAGGACAAAGGCTGCAACGACTGCACTTCTAAGGGTAAGCACATCTAAATATAAGCAACTCGATTTAATTGAACAATCTATTACTATCGTTTTCAGCTTTTAGAAAGCTAAATGAAGATTTCCACTTATATCATTGATTAGTGTTGAAAATCATTTCCCATCAAAAAGCTTAGCTTAGAAATTCAATTCTGTAGATGCTTTTTTAATAACGGCAAGAAAATTAGCAGCAAATTACCCTTTGCTATTAAAATTGCAAGAAGTTACACAAGCGTTGCCAGCATTTTCGTAGAAAAGAAGAGGATTGAATAAACAAATCAAGTAGATTATAGATGGTGATGTGATGGCTCGGCTTTGGAAGTATCTCGACCTCTCGGAATCTCGATGTATTAAAACCTGCTTAAAACTCTACCATACAAGTATCATCGCTTCAAAATACGGACAGCAAACTTTTAACGTTCATATTTCACCCAGGCGGTTGCTGCTAATCACCAGCGCAATGGATGCGGCGGAGCGCCGTCGGCGGCGGCCCTCGCTGTTCTCTCGTGTGAGCAGCGTGCTTGAGACCTGCTTCCCCGTCTCGTTCACCGTCGTCTTCCTTATAACCATTGTTCTGTTTTATTGCTTCATATAAATGTTCTGTTGATTTTATCTTTGTATTTTAAATTGATACCATAACCGTACATTTCGTTAGTAACTAGAGAGCCAAAAGATGTTTTCAAAACTTTATCAAAATTTTAGTCATCAAAAAAATCCTTTGAATGCCGATTGCAAGCCCACCAATTGGATGTAATTGTGAATCCCGAAACCACCCAACTCACCGCGACCAAGATGTGTAGACAGGGATTATGGAAATCTATGTTGCACGGTTATCATTAATACAAGTACACGCTCAGTGGTTACTATTAGTTTATACCCTTAATAATATTATTATCGTGATTATA
Organism: Papilio elwesi; assembly: GCA_029849275.1. Classification (NCBI taxonomy): domain Eukaryota; kingdom Metazoa; phylum Arthropoda; class Insecta; order Lepidoptera; family Papilionidae; genus Papilio; species Papilio elwesi. The sequence goes on along the minus strand of CM056708.1, from coordinate 6,493,311 downwards.
TAAAATTAAATTGCATATTCTAACTTTGTCGTAACGGTCGACAAAACTAAATACCAGTCAATGGAATCACCGAAGCCTCGAAATAATTATTTAATTTTCCACATTATTTAGATTTAATATATATTGATTATTAAGCTGGTAGTAGCTAGGTTCGCACTTAACACGAATTTGTGTAAAGTACGAGAGATATACTCATATATATTAACATACTCGCAGACTGACATATTCACAATATAACACAGTAACACAATCCTTTGACTATATGGCACGGAAGGTCAAATTATTTTTTATTCGTATACACGACTTACTTATAAATTTAATAGTATAATAGTCTATGTTTGTACATTGTGAAATATTGCCAGTAACCCAGAGGGGAAAGCAGAGATCATGGATTGTCATTTGGCGCGATCCTGGCACACCTCTCTCGCTTCTTCTATATTCATACATCTACGCAAACATGCTCATCGGTTATGGGTGCTCCTTATATCGCCCTTTTTAGTAAGTCACTAATCTAATCGATATAAGTTCTCCTAGGGCGTCCCCTACCAACACTGCCACTCACTCTTGCAACATAAATTTGTTTCGTTATTCTCTGTTCATTCATCTGTTCTACATGGCCGAACCACCGAAGTATACCTTTCTCAATTTTGTCAACGGTCAATTTCAAGCCACAATTTTCCTTTATAACGCTATTTTAAATCCTATTATTAAAAGTGGTAGAGTCCGCAAAAACAACATCTGTTGCACGAATCGGCCGGCTCGACCGGTGAAATACCACGACTTCACAGAAGACAGGCGTGAAGTAGAGTATTCTGCGTTTCGTCTGATGAGTGAGGTGCCGGAGGCCTAATTTTGTTCTCTCCCACTTCTTCTTCTTATAAGGAAAGGATGGGAAGGGGAAGAGAGCTCGACGGTGGAGGGGATGTATATGAATTGGAAATAACCATTTTCTGTTTGTCCCCTCCTCTGTCCATTAAAGGTGGGCAACGCATCCGCAACTCATTAGTTAGTGTCAGATGTCTATGGGTAGCGATCACTCATCGGGTGAACCGCTTGCTCGTTCGCCACCTTCTTCGTAAGGATCGGATCTCAACGGCATCATCTCTACTAGAATGCTTTTCCTGCCAAACCCTGCTCTCACTTCCATACATTAAAGGGGAGCCTAGTACAGCATTGTGTTTTGTCAGACGAGCCTTCATAGGCACATTCTGACCTTCATACCTTTACCATCTAATGAATCATTCACTACATTCAGCATAAGTTGTAATTCAGCATTGTTGAAGTTGTTGTCGTTGTTCCTTACAACTTATGCTGAATGCTCGCCCATTCTTTATCTACAATCTTCGCTTTTCAAAGCTTTCAAGCAATCATTCATAAATAGATTGAACAGCCTTGGGGATGCTACATAGCCCTGTCTTACACCTTTATCGATTTAAACCTGAGTAGGCCCCGTCAATCCTAATACAAGCAGTAGAATCTTTACAAAGAGACTTTGATGCTTGTATTAGATCTCTGTTCAATTCAAACTCAACGAATGTTGACCACAGATCATCTCTTTTAACTTTATCATAAGCCTTTTTTAGATCTACGAAGACGCAGAAAACTTTTTGGTTTACAGCCAAAAACTTTTCTGTGATCATACGTAAAGAAAATATCTCAGATCAGATCCCATTCTATTCCCAACCCATTCCTTTCCTAAAACATGCTTGCACATCCCACATATTTTTTTCTAATAATAATTAAATGACATAATCCAATCGAATAATCACGTAGGATTTTATGCAGAACGGATTTTTAAAACTATTAATTTTTATTATAGCTCAATATTGGAATGCACTTGGGCGACGCCTTGTACGTATAGCATATTATTATTTTTATATTCCATAGCTAGCTAGATTGATTTTCTATACGACGTTGACGATCGAGTCAAGAAAAAACATAAATTTAGTAATCACTTATTTAATATTCAGAAATAAATAATTTATTAACATTTTAGTTTTAAGTATAAGGCCTTCAGCTTAGTGTAAGCCGACATAGTTGGCAGTTTTAACAGCACTTTCCTGAAATACAATAAGAAAGTCATTGGTTATTTTTAATCTGTGTGCATGAACATGTCTGTTTGTCCTGAATGGGTGTAATTATCTATTTATGTATGTATTACGAAAGAAATGTAGTATATCAGTTATCTGGTTGCCATAGCACAAGCTCTGCTTAGTTTGGGATCAGATGGCCGTGTGTGAATATGTCCCACGATGTTATTGTTATTTAAATCTTTTAAAATGTATCGATCGTGCAGTGGCCCTCTCGAGGGCAATTGGTAAAGGAACATATCAGATTTGCGTTGTGCTAATTATTATATTATTGTAATAAATTATTCAATTACCCTTTGTGGAACAATCATCGCAGTTCGGCTCGCAAGTGCAGTCGTCATTACAAGCTGCACCATCGCTGCATGTATCTAGATTTAAAAAATCATTTATTTAATAAGCTAGTAATTTTTGTGAATAAATTACTTATTTTGAATGAACTTGAGAATCAAAATTATATCTAAATACGAAATATGATTTAGAGCAGTTTCCGAGATCACGAAATAGAGGATATAAATTGGTATAATTACAAGAATTACATTTTATTTTACTACGTAATGTTATTATATATAGAACTTATTTGCCTTTACAAGGTTCGCAGGGTGCAGGCATATTGCTTGTTGTACAATATTTTTCACAAATAACGAACACGAATGAACCGAGTTGGTTTGTAATCTGGTACAAATCCATCATACTTTTTAATATATACGAGTATCTTTCAATAGTCGCACAACCATCAAGGGCGAGTGACTTTGAAGATGTTTTTTGGTTAGAACTTGTACAGTAGGTAGTCGGCTCCATTGATTAATTTAAATTGAATTCATTTTTTGCTTAAACGTTTTCAATGTGAATTAATGTTCATTGGACTGTAACTGGTGGTAGAACCAGTTTGTTCTATAGCAGCGATTACCAACCTGTTCTACGCGAGGTCCCTCTACAGCACGTAAAGGGTGGTCGTGGTGCAAATCGAGAGGCTGGTAGGTGAATCCAACATCATAGGAACCAGACCCAATGATTCCGCTGGATGGGCCATCATACTGCATAATACACTTAATAATAAAAAGCATAGCAAGCAAATAACATACCACAAATTCTGTTAGAACTAATATCGCACAGGTGGTAGACTAATATTTTCACTACACAATATTCTGTACTCTATATACGACTACTTCTAACAATCAGTCATGGCACGGGCATCAAGAGGTACTGTAACGACCGTTGACAGGAGTAAAAAACTGAGTCGTCTTCATTTGACAAGTGCTTATAAAGACTCTTGCTGTCTAAACTCAGCTAAGCAACTTCACGTTTCAGTACCGTACTCATACATTTCCGGCAAACCGGAAATGTGAGCGACAACAAAACATAGACCGACTTTTGGCCGACGACACAACTATATGAAGGTGTAACATATCTTTATAGTCCCGTGTTGCAATAAATTAAATATCGTAATCCGATAATAGCTACCGATCGAGCCGAGGCTCGGCCCTCTCGGACACCCTCGAATCGGAATGCTCAACGCGTAAAGAGTGACAGTCCAAGCCGAGGTCCCCTCTCGGGGGCCCTTGAGCCGAGTCACTCCATGGAGCGTCCATCCAAGCGACCTAAGAGCTCGGCGGCCTCCCAATCCGGTAATAATAATAAAGTAACGGCCCGAGCCGAGGTTCCCTCTACGGAGGGAGCTCTCGAGCTTAGTTACTGTTAAAGAGGCTTAGGCTAGGCGCCCTCTGCGCTCTGCCGCCTCGTGCCCGGTGTAGCTGTAAATGCCTCCTCAAGGCTAACAGTGACCTTTCAGTCACAAAAAAAAAATTAAATATCATTTAACATGTACATTTCACGAACATAAATATTTGTTACCTGCATTTTATAGATCAATGATTAAACATCATAAATCAAAGTGTTTTATTTGTTATTTCATGCACGAAGCCTTGGCTTTTTTACATTTTCAAATAAACAAAAACAATGATCTGGTACGCACTATTTATTGCATTTGTGGAGCAGCCATCTTGCAGTTTCTTGACAAACTTGGCAGCGGAAAGTCACGTTTATTTTTTTACATATTTTAATGCCATTTTACCAATACCTTTATTAATCTTATCTACAATAAAATGAAAGTAATGGAATCTATATTTTGTAAGTATAGTTAACATTTTTAAGCCTCTAATCAATCCTTAAAATGTTAAAATGATAACGTCTTTTATGGCCTAAATTATATTTTCTGACAATCTGTGTCTGCGTAGGTTTATATCCTGATCATTCTTGCAGCGAAGTAAGCATGCCAGATTGTGACTGTGACGTCATTAAAATTAAAGGTATTTTAATATTTACTTATCCATGCTAATTATATAAATGAATTAATATGCGCTAACATCCGTAACCCAGACGCTTAGGCAGAGATCACAGTACACATCCTAATAACAAAGCACTCGTTGTACTAATTTTATCATATTGATATGCTCATAACTGCAAAACTAAATAAATTAAGCAAATCAAGGTTTATTATAAATACTAATTACTCTCCGGGGTTATACTCGCCCCACTAATAAAAGAAATCAGATGACCTACTTCTAAAGAAGTGCAGTACTTCGGAATATTACTTCCCTATAACATTCTTTGGACTTAGCGTTCTTTTTATTTTCGCTCGGCTCCTTTGGGTCGCAGCGTGATGTTAATGGCCAACGACCTTCAATAATAATTGGGCTGTCAAATTAAAAAATAATTTTTCGAATCCCATTGATTGTACCTGAATTAAGCACGTTCAAACAAACAAACCCATCAGCTTTATTATAATAGCATATATCACACTGTTACATAAAATAACGGCAAGTAATTTAGGGTTATAATGTATACCTATATATTGTATTTTGCCGGACACACATACAACGGCTATATTGCCGCATTTCAAAAAATTCATCGCTGCGCCACTAATACAGGTATTTTATGACTGTACAACAATGATCAACACGGTAAATATTTTTATAATAACTGCACCTGTCTAGTTGCTCACTTACAACAGTGACGTAAATAAAATTATTGAATTACGTTTCAATGCAAGCATTCCTATCCCATAGATTATTTTTCTTATGGATAAAGGGAAACGAGCAAACGGTTCACCTGATGTTCGGGGACTATGTCTACCCATAGGCATCCGCACTAGCCGGTTCTGTGCAGATGTTTTTTCAACCTTTATGTTAGAAGTTCCCTTAAGGGTATGACCGCATTACGCTGTCCGACGACAAATCTCTTATCTCGTAATAAATTTTCGAAAAAACTCAATTATATTTTTATTCACTCCGATTTCTTGTAACTTGTACTACACTTGTAACACCGCAGCGCAGCCACTTAAGGAGGTTAGGAAATTAGCATTCGAGAACATTCCTTTAAGAAATATGCTGATCTCGCATCATTGCAAGCCGCCATGTTGACGTCGCTGTTCGACGCGACGACTTGTCACTACTTGTTGTCGCTAGATAAACAACCGTTGAGCGACTGCCCCGAAGACCTGGGTTTTATTTGCGGTTACCAAGTGCTTAAGATTGTCACGTATTTACGTAGTAGTTAGTAAATACTGATGCTCATACTTCTTTATACGTAATCACGTGCTAATTAAAATATTCTAGTATAATAATTCTCATTGTTTACAGATACGTGCATGAAATAATTGAACAATAACGGAACTAAGTGCTAAAAATAAAGACTGTAACGGATACGATCATTTATTTATTTGTAAAATGTTAACAAAGGAAATAAACATATATTACATAATGAATATGCAGTTTTATTGTTCTTAACGGTAATGAAATGCATAACGAATATAAGAAAAAATTAAGGTAAAAATATGTTTTACAACTTGTTGGTAAGAAAATTACAAAATGCAAAATCAGTCATACGTGACAAACGATAATAACAAAGAAATGGAAACGCATTTTAAACGTACACGTGTATGCGTCATATTGGTTGACAAATCTGGCGGCGCCAATATGGCGATCGGTTTCATTTTATTTTATGCATCTATTTCAAATACTTAAACCTTACGTTTAGAGCATCTATAATATTTGCAATGAGATTATTGCAATCCGCCATTTTGTATTGAATTATAGGAGAATGTGTTTTGTTAATTACTTATTGCATTGGACATTAAATTTATAAATGTAGAGTATAACTTAAAATTGCTTTCCAAATAATCTCTTAAGGCATGTTGAACAATGTGAAATGTAAGAATAAGAAATACTATTATTATTATGTGTCGAAGTTTTAAGTCATTTGGAAAATCTTGATATTTGATTTTAATCAAATGGTAATAAGGATGAAAAAAATATTTTTATACGATACAATAATGATATAGCTGATTATACTAAGTAATTATATCTTGAATCATAGCTGCAAGGGGATATAATAATGATCTGAATGATTTGTAATGATGAATGACATTTATCGATGAATGACGTTTAATGACAGCCTGCGACGACTACTTCTTGGTAGTGGTGGAGCCTGTGTCGCCGCTCGTGGTCTTCTTGCAGTTGCAAGAGCAAGAAGCATCGCACTTGCAGGTCTGGCAGCACTGGCTGCTGGTGCATTTGCAGTCTGTAAAAGTACAAAAATCATAAATTTTCGAGTAAAAACTTTTTAGAGACAATGTTTTATTTATTTTTTATAGTAAAAGTTGCAAACGAACAAGCGGTTCACCCGATATCAAGTGACCGCTACCCATAGGCAGCTGCAACAAGATAACGAGTTGCACATGCGTTGACTTCCTTTAATTAACAGAAAAAGGATATTTCCTTTTCTTCTTCATTCCCTTTCCACCCTGTTCTTATCAGAAATGGATGAAAAATGCAAGAGGAGTAGAATTACGCCTTTGGCATCTCACTCACACATCGAATGACACCTCAATGTTCAAAATCGATCAAGCTGTTTAGGCTACGTGAGGTGACAATAGAACGGACACACATACATACAACAGCGAATAGCATTACCGTCCGTATCAGTCGGGTAAAAATAGATCTGATTAATTAATAACAAGAGGCAATTTTGTCAATAAATATTAAAAGAAGCGATGTTATTGTATTTTATGGATATGGATGTACGCGTGTTGATTGTTTACCTCCGGCGTAAAACATTACCCGTTGTGAGAGATAAGAATATTCTGGAAACAACCACGACAGAACAATGGACGTACACTATCGCTATGTTTATATAGATGCCATTAAGTTATAAGATAATTGAACTTGTATGCAATGCACTTGAAAACTTTTTAAATGTACTCTGTCTTTTATCATTTTAGTGCCGTCTAGTTCAAATACGTGTTAAAACATTAGAACTTTAGCATTGAATTTAGCGCGGTAGAGAGAGAGAGATTTGAAGACTTTAAATTGGGTAAATTCTGAAACTAGTGAACTGTTTTTAAGAATTATTTTACTATGAGACACCTTATTTAATATCAAGTTTAAAGTCACTCTCCGACTTCGTACGAGTAGTTTCTCATTTGAAACTTTCATATCGTACTTAAGACCTCTGTGCAAACTTTCAAGTCCCTGGGCCCAGTTCTTTGGGCTGTGCGTTGATATACCAGTCACTCTGTTACGTATTTTATACTTGAAATATGATAGAGTATTATTTAAAATTTAAATAGGATTTTTTTTAATGTAAAATTCCCTCGGTGAGGTTGTTATAGTTTTAGTTATTTTAAATGTCTGAAATTATATTTTCTGAAATTTGTTTCCTGTAAAAACACGCAATATAAAAATAGGAACCTTATCTACTAATTCGTAAAATTATTGCCAATTAGAGGAATTACAGTCGTGCCAATGTACGGCAACGTTTTCCTTTCTGCAGCGATGTTGCCAAAACACGAAACGGAGCCATTGTTGTTGAACAAACGATGTACAACCGCACACACAAGTCTATGTCAAAGCAAGGAAACAAAGGATAACGTGTACTATGTTTATATATCGTAGGTACTTTGCTACAACTCGTTTTATAAAACTAGCAAAATTACAAGCTTTAATTGGAGTAGGTAGACAATTAAAATTAAAACAAACGAGCAAACATATCGCCTGTTATTAAATGACTTCATCTGATGAGTGAGGTGCCGGAAGCCTAATTTCAGTCCTCTTCCCCTTCCCAGCCGCTCCTCATGAGAATAGGATGGGAAAGAGAAGAGGATTGGACGGGGAGGTGGTTAACGGGGAAAAGAAAATATCCTTTTGCCGTCTATGCCCTCCTCTGTCCATTAAAGGTAGGCAACGCATCTCCAACACATTTGGTGGTTGACGTCTATGGCTACCCATAGCTCACTTTACATCATGTGATCCGCTTGCTCGTTTGCCAACTTTTCAAATAACTTCATTTAATACCTTAAGACAATTTATTTGAATGTCCATTAAATAAGTAATATTATCTCAGGTCAACATAACTATATTGCTTTTAATTTAGCTCGACGATAGGACGAAAAAAAGGTTTTACCACGTCATAGTGGAGTCGCTGACAATTATTTTATATAGATAACATACATATAGCATGTTAACTTCATTATTGCACTTCATAGTTATATCATGCATGTTGAACAAACAACCTTGGGCTTATTAACGCTTTCACCTGACGTTGACAATTATCAATATTGAATCAGCAATGCTATACAGTCGGAAGTCACGTAAGGTATGGTTTTGCTGAAGACGATAATCGGTTCGTGCCTAACAGCGTCCTAGTTAATTTTAATATTGCATATTGGAATTAATATATTTTATGAATGTTATAAAATTTTATATATTATTTAGTAATGACAACACGTGACACTAGAACTGTCGAAATGGTCGTTAGTTCCTTTGACGTGATAATCAGAATATTTCATACCATACTGAAGCTTTATTATCACTTAAAAAAATATGTTACTATTAGAAAATACATCTTTGAAATGACGAAAGAATTGTTAAAATCGATTGAGTATTCTTTTGAGATTATTACATATATATATATATATATATATATATATATATATATATATATATATATATATTGACATATATGTAAGTGCTAATGCAAACTTTTTGCTGCATAACCAGATAAGATCTTTAGAGGTGCCCTTGACAGAGATTCTTGTCAACCACATTATTGAAGACTAAATGTATAAAATATTGTGTTTCTGTAGTTATTGACAATTTTTGTGTATTTCGCTCTTATAATTTTGTGAAACTTTAGTTTAATGAACAATATTTAAACGATAATAATAAACTCGAATGTAAGTTTTTTTGTTTGTTAATCAAAATGCCCCAACGGCTCAACTGAACATCATGAAAATGTGCCATGGTTATAGAATTGGACATATGCTACCTTTTATCCCAGAAATCAATGTTTCCGAGGGATAGGAAAATATAACCTTCGTTTACAATATTGGCTGGCAACATAGCATTACCATACGCCATGATTTTTATTTTACCGTATTTTACGAATAATTCCAAATAATTACAAGCGAAATCAACTATCAAAAATTTGTAGCGAATGAAATAAGAGCCAAATCCGTGAGAAGCCACGGGCAATACTTAGAGTTATATAAATACGAAAATTTATTAGTAATTGTGAACCAATTATAACAAAATAATTATGTGCGGCAGTATACCAATTTGATTAAGGCCATTTTACAAAAAAAAATATAATTATACGTGACTTGCATTGAACTGTATTACTCATGATAAAAAGGGGATAAATTCCAAAGCTCCACAGTATTCACACGTCCTATTTTATTTTAATTCTCAGACCCTGCCACCTGCCCGCCAGACGCAAAAAGTAACCGGTAAGTGCTGAATGTTCCAGACAAGCATTTTTAATTACAAATTTGCTCTCACGACTGCGTAAACGTGATGGTGTGATCTAAAGTAAAGATAAGTAAAATATCTGAACATAATTTATATGGATTCCAATTTGGAACGACATGACAGTAGTGTATGTGGCTAAAAAATAAAGTAAAAAAAGCTTTTAATTAATTCGGTGTGGAAAGATGATAGCAATTGAATTTTAAAAACGCATTATTGTCAAGGGGGATATAAATTTGATATTGTATTCACACAAGGCTCAATCTTTATTCTATATATTTAAGGCAGAAAACCTAAATATGAGCTCACTGAAAATCGAACTATCGAGAATTACGCGATTACAGTCACATACTTTCATAAATAAAATTGCAAGTTAATAACTTAAAATAGTTCACTAGATATAACTAACTTTAATGGGACTGAGGAAATGGTATAAAAACAAATATAAAAATGTATTAAGTCTATATACGACAGGTGGAAAACATAAGGGGTATACATTTATCTTTTCAATGTAAACATGTTCAAGGTAGTCATAATACATCCACAACAACAGAGGCCATATTTAGACTCATATAATTAAATAGCATCAAATTTACAAATACCTGATTTCCCTATAATATATGTACACCAGTTAAAGATAACTACCATAAATCCATAAAAGGCATCGACAAAATAAACAAACCTAAAGTAAATACCCATGCTATGGTATAAGACAGGTTCAAAAATAAAACACAAGCCTTAATTAGTGGCCGTATAGTCCTGTCGGTCGGATACAAAAACAAGATTTCCATTTAACTGCGCAGTTGTAGAGAAATGGAACAAAAAGTGATATAGCTTCCTGCGCCATTGAAACCTTTTTGGTCGTTTTATACTGGCAAGCAATTCAAACGAGGCGTCGTACGAAGTTAGAAAAAAACTATGTAATCAAATTAGATGGAATAAAAGTTTAGTTTTTCTGTGCAAATTAACTATTAATTTGGTACATTGTGAGCTAAGTACGTGATGATAAACTCCCTGTCATAAATAAATTTATCCTCTTGAGGCCTAAGATAGATTGAATTATAACTTATAAAGTTTGTTCTTATATACCAATTTAACATTCATTATTAATTACTTAAATTAAAGCGTTAAAAATGGCGTCAACGTGAACAGTCAATTATTTTAATTATGTATATATTACATATATTTCGAAAAATATCTAACTAAAGTATGTTGTTGCTTATACAATTTATATAAGCACAAAAACGTATTAAATAAATACTCGTACGTATATGATACACAATTTTTATTAACAAACAACTGAAATAAATACTCATTATTTGTTTCCGTCTTAAAACCTTGTCACAGTATACATTTTTTTCTTCATATTTATACCGTGAGTTAAAATTTGTTAGGTTGTAAATCAATTATAATATATATTAAATATTGTTAGATAGTAAACTTCCCACAATCATCAGAACTTTTACGTGGCGCGGAGAAAATTATCCTAATACAAAACGTATCTGTTACTGAAATACACGATATGTATATAGCTTAATTACTTATTATCATTTCTTATGAAATACCAGGATAAAACACAGTAAACTTTAATATTTACAATTATCAAATTATGAAAAAGTTAAGTGAATGAAAACGTGATGTAATTTTGTTAGCCAATGTATCTAAAATCGTCGATTAAAGGTCTTGTAAATTTTTCTAAATTTTATTACTATTTTTGTAATTCAATATAATTATCGGTTTTAACTAACCTCTCAACTTACAACTTAACATAATCTTCACATTTTATCCTTTAACTTTAATTTAAAAGTTACTCCAAAAAAATATAACCAAATTCAAATGCAACAAATGTACTTTTGAGTCATATCCTACAGATAAAACCCTAAAGCTGTGAAGTAAAAAACCTTTTGTAATTTATTGTTGTAAGATAAAATTGTATTACTACAAATTTATAATTAATTTTATTATTTACAAATATTTAACTCGGTGAAAATATAAAAAAAAATATACTCACTATCGCCGCAACCTCCGCAAGGCATTGTTAATGAATTTATATGAAATATTCAAGAAATAAAATCGACTTGAACGCACACGTCCTGCTGTTTCGAGTCGAGAAGTGCTGATGGCCAATTTATACGCCGGTATGCAGGCTGTGGTAAATTTAACGCAGTACGATGCGTTCGGATACGCACTCAAATTTATTTATAATAAAATACAATTTAAATTAATTACTATAGGATTATTTTCTAACATTAAATTAATAGTATTGTAAGCTGGAAGTATAATACTTTATCAAGTAGTTTAAACATGATTGATCAACATTTTTATTTTGAGACAAAATCGATCTGTCTCTTACCCACTCCTGACTATCATAACAAGATCCCGACCAGATCTCACATTGGCCCAGATAGTAGGTCCATCTTGTGGGAGACCTACCTCATTTAATATGATAACCTAATGCGTATAGCCAATCTCTGTAGATCAAATTATTGACATATGACAGTGACATAGACATAGAATTTTTTTTAATATTAAAATGAAGTGAATAAGGGTTTTAAATAACAACTTTATCGCCCCGTCGCAACCACCAATCAGTGATAAAAGCGTTGCCAGAGTTTCTGATAAGCGAGATATAATTTTACATAATAGTACTTTTTAGTATGCTTACCCACTGCAGGGACACAAGCCTCCTCTCTGAGAGAGGGAAGGGACCGTAATCCGCCACGCTGGCCCAGTGCGGGTTGGTGGATGTCACATATCTTCGGATTTGGTTGTTCTAAGACATGCCGGTTTCCTCACGATGTTTTTCGTCACCGTTTTTGTAAAAACGGTTAAAAAATAAGCAGCTTTAAATCTAAGTTACTTTATAAGGTCCAAGTTAAACAAGCTGGGCGCTCGGTAAATTACCAATCAAATGGCATTGATGATTTCCTATAAGTATGAACATCAATTTTGTCTTTTGGAAAACGTAATTAATTTGACATGGCGGTTAACTTGACAGGAGGGAATACAAAATTTAACAAACCTTCCGGAAACTGGGCGTTGAGTACATTCAATCCCTTTAGTTGACAGCAGATAATAGGAAAAAAATTAGCGAGTTACAAATCTCTCGCCTTCTGGATATTTAAATTCATTTCAAAAAGGTTATTGCTTCATACTCCCTTGTCATTTCTACGTTTCTGTTCTATCGGTGCACCCCTGAACTAAGTCTTCTTGTGACTTCCTGATACGGTACGAGGTATATTTTTTTTCTCTTGTTCTACAAATGTTCTTCTTGGCCTTCGTTTCCTCCTTTCCTTTTTTTCTTCTAACTTGTTTTAATAGTCGTCGGGTATCAAGTAATCCAAAATTTATCACCAACGTTTTTCTCTGAACTTGTTATATAGCAAAAATTTCCGCCTCTTAGGTACTAATCTTCTAATTTATGAGATAGAATAAAAATTGATATCAAACCAACATTGATGCGAATATCCGAACGTCCTAAATGAAGCTAAATGTGCATGCACGTCACATGCACAGTTCAGAATGTTTGCAAATGCTTACAGTGCATACATTGACGCCCTTACATACATAGGAATGTTTACAGTGTCAACATAATACGCGTTGTACTTTGAAGTTAGCAATACTACAAAAATGTATCTGGATATTAAGAAAATTGGCAAAATCAGTGCCACTCTTCGTTTTAAACAATGTGGCCCTTGTAACCGCCGTATCTTAAGTGTAATTAAACAATAACTGTAAATAAGATAACAAATATACCATAAAATGTCCTTTAACGTTGTCGACTATCATGAAATGTTTAGGTATTTTCATACATATCAGCTTTCTCTGTTTCTGTTTATGAATAAATAATGTTTTACCTAGTCGTACAACTAACACTGGGTTTCCACTGGCGAAAAACATTGACACACAACAAATATTTTCATATCATTTTTTTTCAAAGAGAAGCCTTGTATCGTGACATGGTTTTACGCCGGTGGAAGCCCACGAAGAAGACATATGACAAACACTTAAATGTTCGTTAATTAAAGTTAATGCCTTTGAGATGCGATCCTTGAGAAGTATGTTAGGCGTGCCATTAAATGATAGGATTAAAAATAGCGTTATAAGAGAGGAGTGTGGCTTAAAAGTGGATGTTGTGACTAGAATTGAGAAAGGTATGCTTCGGTGGTTCGGGCATGTTGAAAGGATGAATGACGAGAGAGTAACGAAACAAAGTTATGTTGCAAGAGTGAGTGGCAGTGTTGGCAGGGGACGCCCAAGGAGAACTTATATCGACCAGATTAGTGATATACTAAAGAAGGCCGATATAAGGAGTACCCGTAACCGACGAGCATGTATGCGTAGATGTATGGATGTAGAAGAAGCGACAGAGGTATGCCAGGATCGCGCCAAATGGAAATCCATTATCTCTGCCTATCCCTGTGGGTTACGGGCGTGAGTGCATATTTATATTTATTTATTTTAAATGTTCGTACGTAAAACTACGATCAGTACTGTTCCGTTGGTTTTTTTTCCTACCTCTATCGCTGTAGAGAGCTGCAGCAGGACCCATTAGATGCTTAGTAATCCTCAACGCCCACAATATCCACAACACCAGAGGAACTGCAAATGCGCTGCCGGCCTTACAGATGTTTTACGATCTTCGTTTTACGTTCGCTCTAGGTAGGAAAGGGCACCAAAATGGCAAATGTAAAAACTATTTCCAGCGAAAAATATATTTTCATACCGCCTTTCAAGGGGGGTAGCTTTAATTTTTAAAAATTGTTGGCAATTATTATTCATTGAACAAGAACTGATATACAATTGATGGTGTAAAATTAGCGAATAAGAGACGCCGACAGACAATCTCGCTCTGCATTTATTGAAGGGGGGCCGCCGCTGTGAAGGGAACTCAGTCGTATAGGTTTGGCCACACCACTTAATATAATAATCGGATAAAAACTACATAAACAATAATGAGATTTAAAAAAAGACATGCGTGCGAGACAGAGAGGTACTGGTAAAATTTGGAGTTGTTGAGTTGAACTATTACGGAACGGTGTAACAAAACTCCAAGCAAATTTTGCACATAGTAATTCTTGACTTCTGGTATTCGAACACAGGATTTGGAATGGAACCTTAGTTATAATACGGCCTGCGTCTCTTGGAGAATGTAAACATAGGCTCTGCGAACCTTAAAGCATGTACACTCGTGAAGAAAACTGTTACTGAGGGTCAATCTCTAGCCTAGACCACCGCCCCCCGTACGTCGCCTCATTGTTCCTAAAAAAAGTAATTGATAACCATCTGCGCGAAGTTTATCCTCGCCAAGATAAGTCGGCCGTAGTATAGTTTCGTTTATATTACATTTCGTAACCTTTAAGCTGCGATATTATTGTTAATTAATAACATTGTAAATGATTTATACATCTACGGCACTAAATCATATCGCTATCACGTATGCCTGATACAAAATAACTGATGTATTGTAAACAGAGGTATCAAAACAAGTTTATTGATTTACTTTAACTCTATACGCAGTGGCGATACGACCTGAGAACTAGGAAGGAACGGTGGAGTGATTTTGAAAGAAATTTATATTATGATAATAAATCCTTTTAAATTGCCTTTAAATTAAAAGAATAACCACGCATTTTAGGATACGCTGCGTGTATTTCAGCATTTGTAACACATCGAAGTCTAGTCTAGTCTCTCGAAGCGGCGCGGTAGTGGCTGATCCTTGAATTTGATGAGAGTAATTATAGATATCTAACACAGGTGTCATACGGATGGGTACCAGAAGTGTGGGAAGTCCTTCCAGACGAACCGACGACGGCGGTAGTAAGTCGCTGGATGCGGAAAGCTGAGGACTGCTTGGAAGGCATTAGGAAAGGCCTATGACCAGCAGTGAACTTATACAGGATGGTGATGAAATCAATCCGCGCCTTCTAATATTAAGAAGCAACGTTACCCTGAAAGAAAATTGCTACAAAATATTCACAGGCGCTTAAATAAATGGCTTTTCATAGTTAATAATGTACGATAAACATGAACGATTGTCTGAATTTTCCCATAGGTGTTCATAAGTACAAACTATGTTTTTTTTTAAGAAAGAGACGCATAAGCAACCATCTCAATCTACGTTAAATAGCCACCCCATATTCATCTGCATCAGTAGGAAAAAAGAAGACTAGATAAGAAAACTAAACGAAGGCGAGGATGAGAGTGGCTTGAAGACTGCCTCCTATAGACCGGACCTCATATATCAAGCAAATGGCAAAAATACATTGTATTAATATCGTTAATTCACGCGGGAATTCCGTGAGGTAATACTCATAACACGCTCGAGCCAGCCCTACCATGAGGCAGCTGCTGGAGCTGCGGCCTCAATCACTGTACAACATCCACATCAACTGTCCAAAGGCGTTTTACCCCAGACAAGGTAAATCGTAACTTACGGTCTACCTTTCTTTAATAAGAAAAAACTATTGCAAGAAATGCAAGGCCAGTTTTTTCTAGACGATTAACTAGAAACTCGGAACATTAGGAGAGCTAGTGCTATCACATGTTCCTGTTATCCTGGTACCTACCTAACTGAAGATGCAAACAGTCGCAGTCAAGTCGCAGTGCCGTAAATCATATAAAAATATATAATTAATCTAATTTCATTTCAGTACCACCAGAAACCCTTTGAAAAGTGTGACTTAAAAGTGGATGTTGTGACTAGAAATAAAAGAGGTATGATTGGTGGTTCGGGCATGTTGAAAGAATGAACGAAGATAGCATAACGAAACAAATTTATGTTGCAAATGTAAGTGGCAATGTTGGTAGGAGACGCCCTAGGAGAACTTATATCAATCAGATTAGAGGCTTACTAAAAAAGGGCGATATAAGGAGCACCCATAACCGACGAGCATGCATGCGTAGATGTATGAATGTATAAAAAGAGAGGGATGTGCCAGGATCGCGCCAATGAAAATCCATGATCTCTGCCCATCCCTCTGGGTTACGTGCGTAAGCGTCTATTTATTTATTTAGAAACCTCTTTCTGCTATAATGATTATGACTAATGGCTTCCTAACAGGAAGTACCCTCTTTTACTAAAAACAACATAACATAGCATTTAGTCATCGTCAATAGTATAACTTTGTATAACCTTTTCTTCAAGTGCAAGGGAAAATAAACTTTATTCCAATACAACAAGACATATATTAGTTTTTTATACGAATAATTTTATTACTGGAAGTACTAGACAACTGTTTTCTATGAATAAGACCAATATATCAAGAAGTGGAGACTTATCAGCGATAAACAATACAGCTCCAACTCGTAAACGAGTTCGCTCAAGTCGAGTTGAAATTAAAATAAACAAGAGGAATACATACGCATGAATTTATGAAAATAAATTAACGCAGCGGGGAAACTTAATTGATCTCTTGATCACATGGTCCCCTAAACTAGCAAATCGAAATCATGTTAACACTTATTAACGTGCATACAAATCAGGCGGTTTTAAGAACTGTATATATACAGGTGTCCCACGGCGATGCCAGCTCTAGGCGAAGTTTTACGTGAAGAAGACTAAATTTCGATTTTAAATACCATTTGAACTTTATTCTACATAAAATAGTATGTTAGATGATAGTTTGACCATGAAATTATTTTAAAAGTTGATATTTCTATACTGCAGAATGGATCAGTTTTTAAGCATTTGATAAATTGATAATGTTTTAATATAATTTAATAATAATTAGTTAATATGATTCTACTGATCATTATTAACACTATTTTTGTCAAATAAGCAACTGTGGTGATACTATATGTTAGTCTATGTAGTTGTGGTCCTGCTTTTAACTAACATACTATGTTACATATAGTTAAACAATCCTTTTGATTGAACCTACTGACTGTTTTTCACATTTCCGGGAATTTCCCATTCAGACAAGATATTGCTTAAAATCTTTGAATTCAGTTCAAATTATTTTTAAAATAAAGTCTTATTGAAGTAAAACTTTCTTTCTACAATATTTAAGTTCTCTTTGACAATGAGGTCCCTATCCAATTTATTACAATATTATTGGTGTTGATGCATTAAACTACGCATTGCTCAATACTTAAATAAGTATATAAAGAATCGATATCAGTTAAGTTAGAACTAACGAATAACCCGTTGTCCTAGGCGATCGACAGTTATTTACTGAATTACTAAACCTTTGTTAAAATAAAGTACGTATAATGTCCTAATAACAAAGCTACGTGGATTATGACAAAGAATTTGGCACACCCAACGCTCCTATTTGCTATCTTATCGTGTTTACAGATGATAACGCCTATCAACAGGCACACAATGTACCTGACTCTTCAGTCGCTGGCCACAATACTGAGGCACCTGTCGTTGTATAAAAAAAAAATCAATGAGATAACCGGAACTGATGACCTCAAATAATGTGATGAAATCGGGATAGTGCCATGAACAATGAGTGTTAAAGTTAAAATAGCTTTAGTCCTCTTAGCTTTAAGTGCTAGTGTTATTGGACAAGATGTCATTAAGGAAGAAATCGAAACTGTTAGTGATGTGGACACTAAAATAGAGGAGCCCATCCAGAATGTAGAAGAAGTAAGTGTAGGGAAAGAAGAGGTGAATCCAGTAGAAGTGATATCAGAAACGGATAATTTACAAGTGCGCAATGGGAAGTATCAAATGCTGGATGATACGATTGAAGGCGCGATATCTGACTTGACTGATATCGCTATTGATTCGAATAACGAACAAAATGAAAGGCAAATATTGATGCCGAGCACGACCGCTCCAACGAACAACGAGTTTGGTAAGTTTTAACGTAATTACCATCAATAGATATAATTTATTCCCGAGAAGTATTGGCGTCAGGCAACTGTAACCGACACCTATACAGTATGGACTACGGTCACACTGAAACAACACAGGAAAAGGGCAGTGAGAGTTAGTATGCTGTGTACAAAATGAATGACAAAAGAGTAGCAAGGAAACTTCATATTTGAAAAGTGAGTTACAATATCGGTAGTGGATATCCCAAGGGAATTAATAAACTTATCTCCACTAGATCGGTGACGTAATAAAGAAAAGTGATATTAGGTCCCTCAACCGACGAGCATGTGCGTTAACAGATATATGGATGTAAAAGTAAGACAAGACCACACCAAATGGAAATCTGTAATATCGGCTTATCCCCTGGTTACCCTAATTAAGTTATATGTATAAACTGTGATGTATGCCTTTCGATTATAAGTTTGACTAATCGATATATCACTTTTATGATTTGATTAATTCCAACATGGCGGTCAACATGGGCGGTGACATCCAATCAAGTATTCTAGATAGCCTTTATTGATAGGTGTTATTGTTCTGTTCGTATTAAATACTTTAGTACTACGAATTAACGTGAGGTGAACGTTTAGTTATCTAAAATAGATCCATTGTCACTGTTCACATATTGGCAAAGTTTAATAGGATGGATTAAAACACGGGACCTGTATCTTACTTTCTCAGATCAGATTTCATCGATTAGCCTGGCAGCGAATTTTTAAAAGCTTTCTGCAGAAATGATAAGACCCTGCTTATGAATATGATTCGACATATTAAATCGCTGAAAATTAGGTTTAATTAATAGTAAGAAAATTAATGACTTGTCTGCAATACTCACTTCATTGCAAAAATCAAGTCGTCCCTTAAAATGACTGTCAAAGTTTGCAATACATTCAAGATTGCCAATTGTAGATACACAAGTATATTTTGGAAGTTATACATGGCGCGTTTTGTAAAATCGATAAGATGAGAGTGAACTGGATGCAACACCATGATCTGTTAGCTGTTTTTTTATTGGTTGTGATTTTGAATTACATATGTTGGTGAATGATAATTTATTGGCAGTATTTGTGAGAAAAGTGGTTGTATAATCTTTTTACATTAAAGTTATCAATTGCATTTATGTCTTTTTTCATGAATGAAGAGTACTGGCTCACGGGTTTTATTTATTTCTTTCTTAAGAAGTATTACTTGCTGCGTGCGTATTTAGTTTTAACTCACATGAATGAGGGTTTAGTCAGGTAACACAACGTTTTTGACACTTCCTGTTTCATTCATTCCTATTTTATGACTAACAATCTAACAGATGACTCAGTTTATATGACTCAAATGCAAACATAGATACATACCATGCGAGTTTTCATTGAGTAATTGTTAAATACTAAAATCTCTTTTATTAATATAAATTAGACAGTGGTAGAGCCCGCAACAACATCTGTTGCACTAATGGGCCGGCTCGACCAGTGAAATACTACGACAGAACAGAAGACAGGCGTAGATAAGAAGTGTTTTGCATCTCGTCTGATGACTGAGTTGCCGGAGGCCTAATTCTAGTCCTCTTCCCCTTTCCGCCCTTTCTTCATAAGGATAGGATGAGAGCGAGAAGCGGACTGGACGGGGAGGGGTTAACGGGGTAAAGGAAATATCCTTTTTCCTGTCTATGTCCATTAAAGGTAGGCAACGCATCTGCAACGCTTGTTACGGATGCCTATGGGTAGCGCTCACTTAACATGACTGTGATCCGCTTGCTCGTTTGCCATCTTCTTCCATAAAATAAAAATTCAAAATATTTTCGAAACACAAGTTTTTCAAATACCTTTAAAATTAGCTAACCATATTACACAATTTCACTTCACTTGATTTCACGATTTGCACAAAATATCTTATAAGAATCTTGGCCAATTATCAAATAAGCACTTAAGAATAAAATTACAAGGAACGCATACGTTTCGTTACATGAGCGAGAAAAAGACATAACTCAAAGAGAACGAAAAGGAAAGGGAAAATAGAAGTAAACAGAAATTTTAAGAAAATGTTTTGTCTATTATATTTACAATTCTGTCAACATACCACTACTCTATTACATTCATTATTATTACATTTACGCACGCCTAATGATATTTTTTCTATACCCATCCCTGTCTAACTTTATTGATTAAAGTGTTCTATATCGTAGGTAACACATACTCATATCTGAGATACATAAGGTAACGCACTTTATCTGATATTAGTAATGGCACTTCGATAAGGGCCTCGCCTACCTTTATAACCTAATTAATTAAAAAACACCGTCCCTCTCATTTATATTACGCACACAGAGTGCACATTCGTAACCGGTAGGTTTACAAAGCAAACTTCGTTCGTACAAATTAGTTAAGATAAGGGCATAATCTTTGAAGATAAAATGGTACTGTAGTATGTCCCAAAAAATTTATAATAGTTATATTTGGAATGATTTCATCGCATTATCAACAAGTTTTTGGGTCAATGCTTTTAGTTCTAGATAGTGATTTAATTTTCGTGGTTCTATTGAATATGATGAACTAAATCGTCCACGGCGACTTTTTGTAGCGATAGCTATGCAGACGCTCGTGTTGCGACTTGCGAGCGTGCGTTTGCCTCGTTACTTTAGGCCGTTGGTCGCATATGCAACGCCCGACTCATCATTGCGTCTATTTCAACGCACGACTACTTCATCGTGTGACATTGGAGAGGAGTGGGCGGAGGACACCGCAGCGGGAGCGGTCGCGCTGCACTCGCTATAGCATTTAATCGTGACTGTATCGAAGCTGCATCACGTCTCTATCAATGTTGTGTTTCGTAGTTTTCTTTATATTGTATTATAGTCGCGATGCGGAATGGTAATTACGCTGGCGATGGTATGATTAGAAATAAAGCGATTGTATCGCTATTATTTTGCGACTATATCTGTATTGCGACTACGCCGGCATCGCTACAAAAATGTAGAGTAGGCGACATGATTGACATCAACAAAATATACTAAAACTGACACAAATAGTAAAGATATACTAAGTACGTATTTAATATTGTACGATTGTATTATGTGAAGTATAATTATAACAAAGAAAAACGTATATCGATGATCTGACATCATTTGTACTAGGAATACTTCACCTGTACGCGATATAAACCTGATAGGGACCGATAACATTATCGAGGCCCGGCTGCATCGAATGGAATCGTAAGCTTGTTATTACAGAAAAAAATATCTTACAAAGTAATTACACACGTCAGAAGTTATACTTGTTTTGCGTATTAATACACAAATAACTAAAAAAATGTATTCCCAAACGCGCCAAAAGAAGTACGCGCAATATAACTTCAAAATGATTCTACTTTCTTCTGTTTGTTTCATAAATATTAGACGTTGCCTATTCTGTCGATTACGATCAGGATTGTATATCGAATAATCGAAAAAAAGTGTCTTTTTCTTTTAAAATAAATTAACCGGACATCTCGTAGTCGATACAAAATGAACAACTTAATATATTTATAAAAGTTAAGGTAACAAAGAAGTGAAAAAAGCAATTAGATTTTCAAACGATCAATAGTTTCGATGCGCCGATAGCGTTGATTTAAAAATTAGGCAGATCTACGAACCAAATGAAAGGTCGCATTCGATTTTTGCTGTAAACTAAATCGTGACGCAATCTTTTATTTAGTTATAATAACTCAACAATTTTTAAAAATTTCTTTAAATCAAAATCCTACTATACTAATATAATAAATGCGAAAGTTTGTATGTATGGATGTATGGATGTTTGTTACTTCACGCAAAAACTGCCTGGTTTGTCTTGATTTGATAAGAATGTTGAATGTTTGTTATAAAATTATTGTGTGAAGTGTCAAGTAGGGAAAAAAGTAGCCATGTGCGAGCTATTCAGGTGAATCAAAACAGGGTTCAGCTTAAGTCGGTTAAATTAAAGTGCACAGCGGGTGAGACCGCCGAGCACAGCTGGTAGTGAATAAATCTTACAGCATTCGAGCTTTTGCCACATCATACTTTGAACCCGAAACTTTGTAAATGATAAAAGATGGTAAGGGGAAGAGGATTTTACAAAGACGAGAATTGATAGGAAAACTAAATATCCTTCCTTCTATTCTTTTCACCTTCTTCTCTAAAAAATCTAAAATGTTAGTTAAAATATTTGGTTCAAATTCACTTTCCCTTCAGTTACAGACACATTTCGTAACATAAAATATAATAAAGACATAGCGTAGACAACTATAAAAATAGTGTAAATAAATTTTATAATTTCGAATTACTAACATAAGTTATATATCCCCAGCTCACATCGACGGTCGTGTGCTACCGTCGACCACCTATCAGAACAATGGGCAGCCCTACGTCATCACAGCACAGCGCTTGGCTCAAGTCCGGTCCAACTTCATGTATTGGTTCTACGACCAGGGCGGCAACGAGAATATTGGGGACTACCAGCGCGATATACACACGTCCACCCCGCAGATACACAAAAACTTTAACTTCCAACTACCCTTCTTTGGGTTCAGATTTAATTATACGAGGGTAAGTAATTTTAATTCTAAATAGTAATCTCAAGGCGAATGTCTATGACTAGTGTGTGTTACCAGCGATCTCTTACCAACAGAGCAACGCTTGGAACTTTTCTGCGAGATTTTATCAGAAACGAAGTGATGTGCAGTAGAACAAATATAGCTCGAAAAATTGGCGACCGTGTACAAGTCAATGCAGCATCGATAGGCCGATGGACCGCTGGTCTGATCTAGGTTGTGGAAGTCCACTGGATGAGGGTGGCATGGGACCGAGCTCTACGGGCTCAGTCCTCACCTAATACACACAGGGTGTCGTTAAATACCAACAGTTACATGGACAACCAAACAACAAATTGAAGAAGCTGTATTTTCAATCAAGAGGAAAATAAAAAACATACAAATAGATAAATTTATCCATCCACAGTTATCCATGAACGGCTACATATACTTCAGCGATCCACCGGATCACTACACGTATCCGCTGTCGTTCCCCGTCCGCGACTGGCCCACCGTCAACGATCCTTCCTTCATCGGCATCTTCTTCAGCAAGTGCCGCATTGGAAGCCAGAGACCAGAAGACCCAGACCAAAGAAGACCGGGTGTATACTTCAGGATGGACAGAGATTTACAGGTTCGTCAGATTTATTTATTTAAAAACTTCTTTTCACAAACCAAATGGCGGACTTAATGCCTATAGACATTCTCTACCAATCGAGTATACATTAATACATTTATTTTACACACAATACATACATTTATCTTCAAGTGGTGCCAAAAAAAACGTCACGATTAAAAAATAAGTGAAAAATCAAATAATCTGTTAAATTACACACAAAACTTAGGTATATTTAAAACAATAAAATGCCATTCTTGTTAAAATCACGATGTGATCTTTTTATAATGTTTGATTTTACACTGTTAAATTTAACTCGCGAAAGTTACTAACGAAAGCAATAACCTTTAACAGACTCGTACAGACCAACTGGGAGTGGAAATGCGAGAGCGGATCACGTGGGACATCCGAGAAGGCGTGATAGGTTCCGAGACATTCTTTCCGAAGCACGCCATCACTTTGACATGGAAGAATATGTCGTTCGCAGGTGGCATAGATAACTCTTTGTTTATGGTAAGTTACATTTTGTAAATCATTCCTTACTTTGCTTTAAGATACGGCATGAACATCCAATTGATCTGGAGTCTAACATCCTGTTATACGTTAACATAAACTTGGCCCGTAGAATCGTCCACAGCGTTAGGGTTCATCCTAATTTGGTTTTTAAGATTTAACAATTAAGCTCGTCAACATCGTTATTCAATTTATAATCTAGGTTTTAATTTTTTGTGCCGTATCTTAGATAATTACAGACATGCAAATGTTACTGTAGAATAATGTATTGTAACATTCGTTTCCCATTGTTCCTTCGTCCCTAGGGCAATAAGGTCCAACTACCATTTCATCGCTACTAATGTCTTTCTTGTTTTGTTACCTGGTTTCGTCAATAAAGTCATTATCGCCAGCGGGTGCAATTTCCACAGCAATCCCGATTTTTATTTCCTATACCTATAATGTTCAGAATTAGATCCCGAGAATTATTTCCACCAGTAGTCGCCTCTAAAGACATATTCGTATGGATAAATGTATGTATGGAATTTTGTTCTTCTTCATCAGGTAATGTTTATTAATATTTTCAGACAAATACCTTCCAAATGGTACTTGCGACCGACGAAGTGTTTACTTACGCTATCTTCAACTACCTGGAGATCAACTGGAGCTCGCACACAGAGGCTGGTGGCGATACCACCACCGGAGAAGGCGGTGTACCGGCATATGTAAGTTTTGTATCATTTAATTAATAATAATAAATAAGTAATAAATCGGCCTTGCTTAGAAAGTTCCCCACTGCACTGTAGGACACAGGCCTACTCTCCCAGAGAGGGAGTGGGCCGTAATCCACCACGCGGTGTGGGTAGGTGGATGTCACTTGTCTTTTGAATTTATTGGTTCTAAGATCTGCCGGTAAAGTTAGCTGACATAATATAACATTGTCAAAGAAGGCGTAGGGCTGGCACGACATTATTAAAGTAAGAATATTTCGTGACCTACACTCTATGCAAGTGCCACGTTCTAGTATTGTTAGTTTTAGTTTATGTACAAGCTTTTCTCGGATGTCTTCTAGATTGGTTTCAACGCTGGCAACGGTACTCAAAGCTACGAGTACAAGCCGTACTCTCAGGCGTCTGTCCTCAGAGATCTCACCGGCAGAGGTTGGGCCAATGGATTCCCTGGCCGACATATCTTCAGAATAGATGAGAAGATACTTATGGGCACCTGTAATAAGGATATAGGTAAGATTTTCGTATTTCATATTGATACAGAAAGGGCAAAGAATTATGCGATGTGGCTCAGGCTATCCAAAGACATCGTTTTGCTTAAAAATAATTGACACATTTTGACTACTTATAATCAAGTTCAATGATCGAATAGTGTACCACCCTTAATAATCATATCATAATCACCCTTTCTCGAAAAAATCAGAATTTCTTGCCTAATACCCTTTGAATTTTTCCATAATTAAATAAATGATACGTTGTAAGTCAGCGTATAAACGTGTCAAATTAATAGACGTATCAAAGCGCGTTCAGCCAAATGATGAATCTTATTTCAGATGGTGCAAACCTACCTCTGATGTTCGCGCCAGAGAGCGGCAACATGCTTGGCGGTACTATCGTGAACATCACCGGCCCTTGCTTCAACCCCAACGACAGGATCACCTGTCGCTTCGACACCGAATCTGTGGTAGGGGCGGTGGTTGACGTCAACAGGGCCATCTGCGTCCAGCCCCGATTCTGGCACAACGGCTATGCGAGATTTGAAATTGCGATCAACAATGAACCTTACAAATGGAAGGGGAAATTCTTTGTTGGTAAATGCCTTTTATACTTTTTTAGATTTTAAATAATTTTATATATGAAATTATTTTGAACTGTATTCGTATACTATCACTGACAAATTGTCGCATATTTGATAATGCGATCTTATATTTTAATCTCCAGAATATAATATTTAATATGAACACAAGAGTAGTGAGTTGTTATTATCGCCATTTGACCTACTTTTTATTGAAAGAGTAGTAGTAGCAGTGAATGATTTGTTATTGCGATTGTTACGAAGATATAAGTTAAAGAATATTGTATTTGAGATTATCTTTACTGGCTTTACGATACACTGTAGTTGAAAAGACATCGCTCCAGCATTATTTATTTGTTTCAGAAACACCCGCAACAGCGGCCGAAAAAATATTCTTCCCGGACAACGCGATCCACGAGCGTAGTCCTCGAGATGTACGAATAACTTGGGACCGATTCAACTTGACCTCGAACCTGAACGTTCAGCTGCAGATCAGCCTGTGGGGCTACAAGGAGATCACGATCAGACCCCAGCTGGAGTACATCGACATGATAGAAACCGGTGTTGCCAACACTGGCGAGTACATTATAAACCCAGAGAACTTCCGGAATAGGGAGAATATAATGCATAACGACATGCAGTTCGGTTTTATACAGATTAACTTAACAACGCCTGAAGTTTTCAAAGGAGTTCCTATATCGCCGTAAGTAATTGATACAATCCGTCAGATTGAATTCATTTATTAACAGCTTTCAAAGACCGGCACTGACCTTACCGCCTCCATGCGGAAGTTTATCCTATAATAACTTGTCTACTGTGGTGGCAGATTTCTTGTCTCGAGGAGTCGTATAAAAAACAAAAGTTGTGCGGATGAGATTACAGAAGAATAAATATTTTGGTGAAGATAATGTTGATTTTGGTTTCTTAATTGAGAGACGAGAAAAATATAGTTTGTTTATTTTTTAGCTTAACAACTAAGAACGGAGAACTTACACTGATCCTGTTAAGCGTTGGTGAAATCTGCAAAAATCTACATTTTATTCTCGCTTCGCAGTATCCTTTGGAGTCGCCCAATCCCTCTCGGCTGGTACTTCGACAAGCAATGGGAGCGACTGCACGGACAGCGCTGGCCGATGTCGATGTGCAACAACTGGCTGCGCACGGACCGCTTCCTCAAGAACTTCGCGTCTCAGATCTGGATCTGTCCCTGCACGCTGGAGCACGCGCTGCTGGACAAGGGACGCTTCATGCCGGACCTGGACTGCGACAAGGATACGAATCCCACTTGTAGATACCACTGGGGTGGCGTGCATTGTGTCAGGAGTGGTGCTCCCAGGTGAGATATTATTTGCAAGCAGAATTGGTACACATCATTTTCCTGAGTTGTAATGTTTGTCAAGTATTTATTAGGTTTAAGCAACTTTTGATAGTCCAGATTTTATCTGGGCGAATCAATCTGTTATAAAGATAATATGGACGGATTATAACTTTCTCTAACGTACACATGAAGACTAATTACTAAAATATATATTTTTTTAAATATTGTTTTACGCGATTTTAGTGCGGAAGGTTCTGGACAACAATGTTGCTACGACAAAAACGGATTCCTCATGCTGTCCTACGACCAAATGTGGGGCTCACGACCTCATCGGTCGCATGACTTTGGATTCACGCCTTACAACGAGGCCAACAAAGTAAGTTTTATTCCATCATTTGTTTCTCGTATAAATTCGTCAGTTCGGAAAAGTATCTAAAGTCTTCTTACTCTAAAAGAAGACACAAACGTAAATTTCAAACATCAGATTGACAACAGATTTTGAATGGTATTTGTCAATTAAATCGCCTCGCTACTTAGTGACTGTGAAATCTTTACGGGACATAGATTGCTATGTTGTAATTTAGTCAAATATATGGCTGTAGCAGTACAGAAGATAAGATCTAGAAGAAAGAGACAGTTTTGACTTGTTAGAGAACTCAGACGCATTTCATCAAACAGATAAATAATACCAAATTTATTCTAAGAAGCACAAAACACAAGAAAAACTAAGGTGAAGAAAGAAATGGTAATAACACACTTTTCTTTAAGACCTGACCTGTTGGTATTTTCAATTGGAAAAATTCAATTTGTAGACAACTAATTATTGCATAATGTTTTGTTTACAGGTGCCATCGTTATCGCATTGGTTCCACGACATGATTCCTTTCTACCAGTGCTGCATGTGGCAAGAGGAACAAGCTGTGGGCTGCGAGACCTTCAGGTCAGTTCTTGTGTTGAGAGACGAGACGAGTCGCTCGTAAAGGTCCTACTTGATTTATTGCTTTTAACTTTAAGGAATATTTGGTGGTCGCATAGATAGTGAGTACTTGAAAGGTAGGTAGACTTTACCACTGATGGAAACAAAACCTACTTTCATTTTCCTCCAGTTTTCCACGAAACTCATCGTCAACTCACATTATCTTTTGTGATTTAAGAGAAAGAGTTGGATTGGTTCTGCGCTACAAAACTAATCCTGAGAAATAAAGTGGTGTACACTTCACTTACTTTGCGTCTGTAATCTTATGTGTCTGTCTGTCTGTCTAACTGGAATATGATTACGTTGATAGATTCGAGCGTCGTCCGTCACAAGACTGCGTGGCGTACCAGTCTCCGGGCGTTGCGGGAATATTCGGCGACCCTCATATCATTACATTCGACGATCTGCAATATACTTTTAACGGAAAAGGTGGGTTATTCACTCAAAGGCTTCAGTAAGGCGGAAAAATCATTTTTCAAGAATTATTCGAAAAAAGTGCTGGAGAATATTTGAGATTGGCGATAGAACATTGTATCTTGACTCAATGGTTTATACGGCCCCAAGCAGTAGTGTCTTAATATTTCAGCATTCCGATTCAACTAGCCCCGTAGAGCAGTAAAATACTGCACTAATAAAACCTATAATCTAATTTCCGAATAACCAATTAATCATTGGCGATACCGCACTGTTTGTTCACTATTCACTGTGTGCAAGTCTAATTTGAGTCGTATCTATAAATCTTCATTCTGTCCGACATTTAACAAAAATCTGAAATCAGACATTCATATCAAGACGGGCCGCTTGGCGTGGTTTGTAAGATACTTGCTTTTCACGCCGCAGGTCGTGGGTTCGATTCCCACCCAGGACATACATTTATGTGCATGAACATGTCTGCTTGTCCTGAGTCTGGGTGTAATTATCTATTTAAGTATGTATTTACAAAAGAAAAATAGTATATGTAGTATATCAGTTATCTGGTTGCAATAGCACAAGCTCTACTTAGTTTGGGATCAGATGGCCTTGTGTGAATATGTCCTAGGATATTATTATTATTTTATCAAGTTGACTTAATCGTATCCAATCGTTGACATAATTCAACCTTATACGCAACTTACTATACAGTCGCCACGTAGAAAGCCATAACTTGTGGTTAAGTCACCAAACCATGGCCTACCATACATTTTGTTACTAACTGTTTAGATACGTTGCCGACGTTGCCATAAGTGAGGCATTAGCTCTAAGAAATACGAATTATAATTAACCTTTATTAGGTATCTTACTGTAATCGGTCTATAGTTCTTTTATTTTCGTCGCAGGTGAATACGTTCTAGTACGAGTCGACCACCCGCAACTAAAGCTAGACGTTCAGGGAAGATTCGAGCAAGTGTCCAGAAACATCTACGGTGCGGTGAACGCCACGCATTTGACATCAGTTGTGGCCGCGTCTAACAACTCTGTACCGATTGAGGTACGTGGCGCCCAATCGTCAGGAAAATTGTTACACTCGATGTGATCAAACAATCTGATTCCTTGACATTAATTTATTTAACTTCCTTTGAGTTGACTTGCTTTGATCGTTTTTATATTTGTTTTATTTATGAGAGTACAGATCTAAAATGTCTCTGCACCGTGTGGATACATTAATCTATATAAACATACACGATAGATTTATTAATATAGCCGCTGCAGCGGATGCTAGCAAAAGCTAATATTTTTTACTTTTATCTATAACAGGTCCGTCTCCGGCCTCAGCACGCCCAATGGCGATACAGGCTGGATGTCTTCGCAGACAACAAACGAATATACTTCGACCGTCCCGCTCTCAGAGTTCAATATTTCCCTGGTAACTTATCACCTTTATAACTAAAGTTTAATCGTAAATTACCTATCAGTTAGATATGCGACATGAGACAACCCCCTAATTAAAGCTTCAAAAGACCATATGCGTTGCCATCTTTGTATAAAGAATAAATGATAATAAGTAGAAGGCATAAACAAAAAGGGGAATAGGTAGGAATAGAAGGGGGAAGGTCTGGCATGAAAACCTTACACGCCAGATGATTGTTTGTAATCGGATGTGTTCAAGTACATGGTACGTTTTCTCATTGAAGTCGACTAATTAACTGTTTTAGGCCAGTTTTTTTTACCATTGCTTGGGACTTACTTTAAGACACGTACCATACCCTGTTCTGTGACGACGGTTAAAAATATAATCGGTAATGTTTATTTAACCTGATTACTATATTCATTTAGAATACCAACAATTTGTATTTATGAATTATTCTGTTCTCAGGTGTAACTGTCTACCAACCCATGTATATACTCAACCAGTCCGAGATAGTGATAATGTTCTCATCGGGCGCCGGGATAGAGGTAGTCGAGAACAAGGGCTTCATGACTGCCAGAGTTTACTTACCTTGGAACTATATGGTATGCATTATTCTACTTTTTACGAAATCAATTTACAACGTCCTAAAAGTAGGTAAAGGGATCAGAACGTAATTTGTATTTCGTCTCATTGTGAAAGTAATTATCATTTCCTGGGCCCTCCCAGTTTCCTCGACAATGCCAAATGAGCACTGAACACAAAAATCCACCACTCATAACCGGCATCATGAGCACAGACTTCCGCCCTGAAATTTCATTTCACAAAAACCGTTACACAAATTGTTGTCAATACATTTTTTTTTAATTTTCACGAATAACACAATTCTATAGAAAGACTTGGAGCAGTGATGGCTCAGCGGCTTAGGTCTCGACTTACGTACTGTAGGTCGCGGGTTCGAACCCAGGCAGGCTTTACTTTGTGTAATTTATTTCATCACCACTGCTCCAAAAAAACGGTGAAGGAAAACATCGTGAGGAAACGGCATGTTCTTAGAACCATCAAATTCGAAGACATGTGACATCCACCAACCCGCACTGGACCAGCGTGGTGGATTACGGCTCATTCCCTCTCTCGGAGAGGAGGCCTGTGTCCCTGCAGTGGGAAACATTCTAGAAAGACTAGAATTTCATTGAATTGTTGTTTTCATATCGATATTCCAACACACCATGTTATATTTTCCTGCGATATATCGTATACATTATAACACAGAACCAAACGCGAGGTCTTTTCGGCAACTGGTCCCTGGATTTGAATGATGACTTCATGCGGCCCGACGGCACGCTGGTCACCGTGGACATCAACAACTTCCAGTCGGCACATAGAGACTTCGCACAGCACTGTAAGTACCGCGTTTAGTCTTTAAATGGTCTTTTATTCTAAAATGTTACGTGTAGCGTTATGGTGAAAAGCAATGCTTTTATCTGACATCTCAGATCAGAGAATTTTTTATAGAACAAGGTGCAGATGCATCTGCAACAAGCTTATAAGTCGCAAATGCGTTTCCCTTCCCTAAATGGACCGAAGAAGGGATACAGAGACAGGAAGAGAGACAGAAAAGAGAGTATTTCCTTTTCCTATCACTCCCCTCTGCCATCAAATCATCTTACCCTTCACGTCCTTTTCTTATTAGAAAAAGACAGAACTTCTACTTCACGCCAGTCTTGTATGAGGTCGTAGTATTTCACCAGTCTATTCGTGCAACAGATGATGTTGTTGCGGGCTTTACCACTGTGAAATTGTTTTTA
Source organism: Papilio elwesi (assembly GCA_029849275.1). NCBI lineage: Eukaryota > Metazoa > Arthropoda > Insecta > Lepidoptera > Papilionidae > Papilio > Papilio elwesi. The sequence goes on along the minus strand of CM056708.1, from coordinate 6,461,224 downwards.
CAAAATCTTAATTAATATTTCAGGGCAGCTAACAGACCGAGAACAAAGGGACATAGGAGTGGCGATGTTCGTAAGAGAGTACGGTCGGACCGCGGCATATTACAACGACAACCAGTTTATACCGAACTTCATTAGAGAGCCAGCAGACTTCCTGCCTGCCAACCGATCCCATGACGTGGCCAGAGCTATAGAAATATGTCAGGACTCGTACCAATGCCGATATGACTACGGGATGACGCTAAACAGAGACATGGCGGAATTCACGAAGAATTATCTTGCATCTCTAGTAAGTAATACATTTATGTCATCACATATAAACTGCACCTCTCTCGCTTCTTCTACATCCATGCGTCTATGCATACATGCTCGTCGGTTTCGGGTACTCTTTATATCTCCCTTATTTGCGTCACTAATCTGATCGATATACGTACTCCTGGGAAGACTCCTGCCACCATTGCCACTCACTGTTTGTCTCTACCTGTCCTAATTGAGATAGATGGCTTGACCGATTTCGATGAAATTTACAGGGATTGTCCAGATTGGCACAGCGGGTGTTCCTATGTTTGGTAGCGATCGATCAACATAATTAGTGGTACCCGAGCGTAGCCGGGGCTGGTCACTAGTATGTAATAAATAATGGTATTAAAACGCTTAGATTTAATCAAGCTACGATACTCACTGCGAATATTTATACATATATCGTTTGTGTCCATGATTGCATTTCCTTTAGCAGAGCACTTAAATGCAAATAAAGAACATCATAGTCAATTAAATACCCATCACATACAAACACATACACAAGACCTTCCCACACTTATACATAATTTTCCGTCGAATACAATGCTGCTGTGATTCATAGTGGGTAATGTCGAAGGTTATAAGACTATTGCGTAAGGTTGCAGCGTTTTAAGTACTTTAAATTATAAAATAAGATATTACACTTGCTAAACTATCTGGCACAAGGCACTGGATGAATAAAGTATAAGACCATGCTATTGAGATCTTTAAATTGCATTATTTATTCCAATGGACTCGTCCCGGCTTCGCCCGATTCGCCCGGGTAGCCTTTTCGGAATCTGTAGGGAATATTACCTTATATATACGTTATGCACCTGTAAACAACAAAAAAATACATATCCCACGGGTACCGTACATTGTTCCGCGATAAAAAGCCCTGTACTATTCCAGACCATAATTTATCTCTGTGCTAAATTTCATCCCGATCCGTTCAGCCGTGGAAGAGTAACAAACATCCATACATACAAACTTTCGCATTTATAATATTAGTATGAATGGTATAGAATTTTTTTAATTTTAATACCTTTAGAATTTGCCAAATCGATTAATGGATTTTTAATACTCATTACAATTTATGCATAAAATGATACCATTTAAAAATAATAGCAGAGTAAGTGTGCAAATTACAAGTAGAAATTCTTGGTCTAAGAAACTTTGTTCAAGGGAACTATATTCAGACGATTTAATTTATTTCTAACTTTCACTTTCTCTTAATATTATGTTCGTGGGAGCTTATTTGTATTTATTAAAAAAAATAATGAAACCTCTGTTCGGTAGAGTCGTGTCGTCTGTCCATTGTTCATATAATTATAATGCATTAACCAAGGCCGCCAACAACATGGGATAATCAGTGAAAAACTCGCAGTTGCATCTCAATTGTCGTCAAGATTTTTGTCTCTGCCTAGCAAAAAAAAACCAGCCAGTGTTCGAATCTTACTAAGTAAATAATTAAAAAATATATTTTCAGCCAGTGTTGTGTTTAAAACATTTAAAAAGATTTTTTTTTAGACGAATATAAAGGAACAAAACGCTCGACGGGTGATCAGCTGCGGTATTTTGGAAACTCCGCGTTTCGGTAGAAAGAGTAACTTTTTCTTCACGCCTGGAACTAGGGTGAGTGATTTGTTATTTCCACATTTATCGTATTTTTTTTAATAAATAAAACTCAAGAAAAAAACCTAAGCATTTGTGTACTTTTGCCTGTGTGGTTGTGTTCTTAAACGTTTTGTTTTGTATGACCCATTTCGACGAAGCGCCTTCACTTATGGTATCGTATATGTGTAGGTTAACTTCGAGTGCAACCAAGACTTCATCCTGATTGGCGACAAGCGACGAGTCTGTGAGGATAACGGCCGATGGAATATTCCGGACTATGGATACACGGAATGCCTACGTATGTTAAAATTTAAAAAGTTTTACATTAATAAAAGCATTCCCATGGCCAATTGGTTGACAATAAGGAGAGGTCTAGAGAATACGAAACTAGGGAAATATATACATATATGCATGTAACATTCACCCAAATATCTACACGTTAGTATATACTCGCTTTCTGTTCAGTATTACTAGTTTGTTGGTCTTAATACTGCCCTATTATGTACATGCCTTATAACTATACGTTTTTATAATCTTAAGTACTGCTAACTCATAACGACCAAAATCTGACAGCAGTCTCACGTTTTTTTGCGTTCGTGAGATTTTTTAATGTTTAGTTGGAATTTTTAGCGTTATTACTATTTTATTTTAAATATACATTTTTGAGACTTACATTTCATTTGTATGCAAGCATATCATTAAAATAATGATAAGTATTTCACATCCAGGTAACCAAGAATACTCACAACGTGCTCTATTCTTGACTTGGGGCATCATCGTGGCAGTTATTCTACCATTAGGCCTTCTCATTTGTCTCATATGGTTCTGGTGTTGCCATAAACCGAAATCAGAGGGCAAAGAGGGATTCCGCTTCGAGAACATTCCACGATCTAAATCCGCATCTCGGCTGAATCTAAGATCATCCTCGATGGGAAACATCACAGATACAATGAAATCGTCCCCTTTACCCGACACTCCCACTGAAGAGAAAACAAAGGTGAACCTGACCAGGTCCGCCCCACCTCCTCCCACTGACGGAGAAAGCTCCGGCTTAGGTTACACAGACTCCAACAAAAGCGATTCAGGAAAATCCGACAAATCCACCTTACCCAAGAAACGTCGAGCATATGACAAAACATACCGCACCAATGAGCCCTTACCAAACGCGCCCGATGTCGAGTTCCCCGAAAAGCTTTGGGATTTATCCGAAGAAGATTTGCTTTCGATAACCTCTCCTTCAGATTCAGAATCCAATCGTGAATCGACTTTAACACGACCCGCTAAAGATATAGAGTATGTTAGTAAGCCTCGTCAAACTGGACGAAATGCGCTCCCCAGCGACTCCGGTTACTCCACCAAAGACGGATCCGAAGACCCATACGCCCCCAAATACGAGGGCCAGTATAGCCCTATCTCCTCACACTACTCGCCCACTTACTCCGAAATCTACTCCCCACCAATCAGCCCCACTTCGGATCCGAGTCCAAGAAATACTTACAATAATCCCGGTTTGCCGGAAGCACCGAAAAGTGCACCGCCCACTGAAATAAAAACATTCACAATGCCTCCCCAAAGAGGCAAGTCTGTAGAGACTCTTATAGACCCCCCGGTCGCCGAAGCCCCTACTTTTAGTAGTCGATCGACTATGGTGTAGTTTTCTTTATTTATTTCCTTTTAAAACTTGACGTATCCCACTGAAGACAATAATATTAGTAATAAGCACTGCCCACAATCTTGACAAATCACAAAGTTTAGTTGATAAATTATTATTCACTTGATATTAAGTTACGTAAGAATAATTACATGTTAGAAAATATATTCAATATAAATGTGTCTGTGATGTGTCCCCATTGTTGTGTAATATAAAAATAACATTAGTGGTACTAACTGTTTTAAATTTAAATAATTAGATGTAAATTATGAAATAAAGATAATTTAATAAATACATTTGAAATAATCACAACAAGAGGAAATTTCTGTTCCGAAGTATGGTAGAATAACTTCCCCGTGAATTTTGTACATCGTTTAATTTACCAAAGCGTAAGAAAGCAAGAAATAACGAAGAGTGGACAATTCGGTGGAATGGAAATTTTCTCTATGGTGATGAGTTTCTTTTATCCCTTAATCTATGTCGAGGTTATTGCTTGCTTTCTTATCGCCTTGTTCATACAAACATTAGGGTCACAACAATAAATAGGTGAGTACTGAATTTTTATTTGATAAAGTACCTGCGAAGACAAAATCATTTTACTGTTTGTCTGATTATTAAAACAATGTTGCAAAATCATTCAAATAAACGTGTGTCGTGACCACACAAGAAGAGAGGTCACATGGATGGATACCCATCTTACCAACAACAACAACATCCTAACAACAACAACGAACGATACGATAGCGGATACTTAGTTTACTCTGATTCTATTATTCTAATATTTGGCTGTAGAATCAAGCTTCTTGTTCAATTTCCAACCTAAGAAAAACTAGTTTTAGTGATGTTGTTATAAACTTCCAATCCATTTTCCAAGCATACATCCTTTCGTATTATTTTCAATAAGAAAATGCGAGGGAAACACTATTGTATATTACAACTTTATAAAACAGGCCGACAAGAATATTCTGCAAGGACTCTGGGTGCAACTTGGGGAATTATCAGTGCCGTCATGGTGCCTATAGTGATTCTGCTGATCTGCGTGGGCTGGCGCATCCTTAAACGGAGGAAGGAAGAAGACAAAGACGATAATGATTACCTAAATGTGAAGTAAGTATTCAAATGGTCTACCGTTTGGTTTGGTAATTTTCGTATCAAAGTGTTTGTAACAAAACTCCCAAGGAACGGCTTGTCTTGATGTTCCACGCCGTCCCTACGCCCTGGTACTTCAATGATACGGTTCAATCTAACGACAAACAGAAACTGGTCAAAAGGTCTCACAATATGAAGGCCAATCGTGGGATGTAAAGCTTGTATCTCCATTTTGAAATTGAAGTTCAATTCAATAGTTCAAATTCTTTCGAAAATTAATACGATTGTCTTTTCAGAACGAGACCGATCGACCCCGATGATTCATTCAAAGTTAATTCGGACGACGAGAGCATTCCTTACAAGAAGGACACCACAGAAGATACTCCTGAACCAACTGAACCTGTCAAGGTGGTAGAAGATGATACTGACCAGTCAAGATACCCGTACGGTCAGCCGTACCAAGAACAACCACAACAAAGTCAACCACGCCAATGGGGCGGTGAAACGGAAATTAACTAAAACTTATTTTAGTATAATAAATTACTTATTACTTGTAGATATTTAGTAATCATCAAAATGTTTATGAATGTAATGAAACTTAGCGTTCTTTTGAGTTTTTTAAACTATTATTTTTTATTGTCTCTAGCGATAAGAAAACAACAGCAAAATATATTCCATAAAACAAGTTCAACCAGTCCATTCAGTCCACGAATTTAGTTCTTCAATTTATTACTTATAACGTATTAGTTTGGTACATTAGTTTAACATCTAGTTTTACATTTTTTTTTATGAACGATCCCACCTAGAACTTAAAAGTAAATTGGTTTATAAGAAAAAAATCGGTAAAAAGCTCTTTTATAATAAAAAAATTACGCAATAGAAAAATTGAAGTAATTTAAAGTACATTTTTATATTAATTTATTAGTATTCACAGAGAATCAGAACATTTATAATTCATGACAATTTAGCGAGTGTTATAAATGATTTAAATATTATTTAGAAATGTTAGGAAGTTTATATCTTTTATTATATTATTTTATTTTATTCGTCACAAAACATGCATACCAATTGAGAACCTTCTCCTTTTTGAAGTCGGTTAAAGTTGGGAATCACTTTATAACAATAATTATTGACAGAATTAGTAAATTAGTTAGTGCTTGCGTTAAAGAACTATTTATATTATTATTATATTGCGTTATTTTTAACGACTATTTCTTGATTATTAAACTTCCTTTTATTACAATAAGTCTTGTTTGTTTTAATTTCAAAATAAATAATATAAGCTTTAAAAATGACTTTTATTTTTCAATCAATCAAAAATGTATGCGAAATAAAATTAACGTGGTAAGTCAGAGTCAGTCAGAATGTGTCTATGAAGGCACGTCTGGCAATACGCGATGCCCACCCAATATTAGTACAATATTACTCACCCACCTTGATGTATGAGAGTTGGGTTTGCCAGAACATGGATGTTAGTAAAATGAATGCAGTTGAAATGCGGTCTCATAGAAGTATTTTATAAGTATATTTACGTCACTTTGTATAATTGGCTAAAAATAACGTTATAACGGCAAAGTGTGATTTTAAAGAGCGCTGTGACTTATATTGAAAAAGATATCGATAGGTCGGACATGTTGAAATGATAAGTGAACGAAGATTGACAAGAGAAATTAATTTTACGAAAATGGGTGACAGTGCCGTCCTAGGCGACTTATGCTGACGGTGACATATTGAATAAAGTCGTAAGTAAGATTATACATAAATACATGACGATATTATCGAACGATAATATCGAGAATTAAAAAACGTAAAATAAACGCGATAAAATCGGTAAAATTAGTTTTATTCCAATAACTCTTTATTTCGCATAATTCTCATATTGATAATCGTGTTGAAATAACGTCTGTATGGCTTTAACATATTCTTGTTTACAACTTACAATGGCGATCATTTTTCATTTTTTTAAATTGCTAACATTTTTCACATAATCCAAATAAAAAACTAGTAACACCTTCAAGGGATTGGGAATTCTGATCACTGACATTGACAACTTTGACTATTGTCAATTTTTTTTTGAAAGTTGTATTGGCTGTATTCATTTAGTATATTTTATTATGTCGACGATAGCAATGAAAAATGTCGTAAATGAAAAATCGTGACTTCAGTACGGCCAAACAAAATTTGAATACTTTATAGAATGGTAAGGTGGTAAGTATTACCTGTTTTTTGTCTCAATAGTGTCAGAACTGGGATATTCTACAATGTTCACCGGACTTATGATTTTAATTGTGTCGGATATGAGAAATAATCCATACTAGAAATAATAATACATTGTTTATTGACTAGACTAATAATAATAGTTTTAGTTTAAGCTTTTCTCGTACCTTTCTGGACGATATTCCACACTATATAATTAAAATATATTTTCTTTTAACTTCGGTGCAAGCTATCACATAAACCTGCAGCACTAGATATTATCCTTCAATTGTAAATAAAAACAAATATAAAATACATAGATGCATGATTAGAATAGCAGGAGTCTACTCTAAAGTCCTCGCTTCTCCCTGACCCATTAGATTTGTGGAGTGTGTATGGAAAAACATGTCCGAAATAGAAACATGAGACAGACAATAATTTTGTTGGAATAAAAACACCAGCTTATTAAAATTTGTTTATTGATAAGTAGTGAACGTTAATATAATTATTAACAACAAAGAAAGAAGGGTTGGCTGAAAAAATAGTCAAACTCCACTCAAAATTAACTTAACAACAAAAGCTAACCTGAGAACCTGCTACACTTCTTATAAAATGACATCTTAATTATATTTTGCATTGTCAAATGTTCTTATATATTTACATATAATGCAATCATAAAATATAAAGTTAACTATAATCACAGCCTGATATCAGGGCACTAAATGACATTAGTTCAGTGTAAAAAAATTAAATAATTACAATTTACAGAATTATCAGCTACTTCATAGATTAATATGTATAGATGGGTATCTTGCAACATAAATTTAAAAGGTGTTAATAGAATGAAACAACATTTGCAAAAATGTAGTTCCGACTGTTAATTGCTACCGTCGATGTCTACAATTTATTATAAATAACTTAAATATTTGTGTAAATATATTGTAACCTAGAAATGGTCTTCCGAGTAACTTCGTTGTAAAAAAATTATTCTTATATATTTTAAATCTTTTTAAATTATATCAAACAAAACAGAACATTATTTTTAGTATATGAGAATAGCTTAAAATTTTACATGGTATTAAATTTTTAGTTTATAATTAAGATAATTTTATATCAACCATCATGAAATTTTACATACATTTTCAAGCATTTTATCAATACCCCTAGTATTGATAAAATGCCACTCTTACATTACTAATGTTAGTTTTAGGAAACATGTACATTATTGTCCTCCACATTTCAGATTCCAAGATATTACAAAAGACCAACTATTAACCAACAACTCTATTGCTACATGATGAAGTTTTAAAAAATGAATTTAAGATCGAAGAATGTGTTATCCTGTATATTTTGGCGATCCTGGTTAGGCGTACCTCTCGGAATATGGATTGCCGTGTCCATCGTTTACTACTGGTGGCTGATATCACGTATTAATTTGCTTGAGACACAGAATGAAGTTTTCAAGTCGCAATTAAAACTATCAGAGAATGCAATGAGGCAAGTAACAGTCAGATCTGATTCTACATATAATGTTCCCGAGGTAAGTAAATTATTACATCTTATAAAACAAAGTCTCGCCATATCTGCCCATCTGTCTTAATGTGATTAACTTAAGAAATCTGAACAATAAGCTGTCCTCAACCAGGAGACAACTTAAACCCTTCCCCATATCTATTTGTTGAATTTCCTGATTTCCTCTAACATCATTCCTGGGCCATTGCTGTGTCTAAATTCTACTTAGCAAGGAGAGCTAAAGAGAATTTAAACTGTCTAAGCTCTCTTTCAATGACTTCACCCACCTCAATCGAGGTCTGCTATGGCATTTACAAGCAATTTATTATTTCCAGATTCCAGATGCAGTGGGGACCCTTTGTGAGACAATACATGTTGCTTTGGTCTGTATGGGTAAATGCACTCGTATTATAATGCCAATGCTGAAGTCCCTACTGCAGCATCGACAGAACCCCATACATTTCCATTTCATTGTAGACTCTGCTGCAGAGCAGACAACATCTAAGCTCTTTGATACATGGGACTTGCCTGATGGTATGCTTTTAACATTACATATCCATTCGTGGATATTTTAGTATTTATATTCAATTTGGTTAATGTAACTCTTTGCTGTTCCTAACTTAGATATGTTTATTTTTAGTAAAATACACATGTTACAATGCCCAGAACCGCCTGTCTCAAGTCCGTTGGGTACCAAACAGCCATTATTCTGGTATCTATGCATTAGTGAAGTTGCTCTTCCCGGACATACTGCCTGAGACTTTGCAACAAGTTATTGTACTGGACTCAGATCTGACATTCTTATGTGATATCTCTGAACTTTGGAACATGTTTAGAAATATGAGCGATTATCAGGTAATTACTTAATAAGAGATTGTAAATCATATAAAATCAGTATTTTTCTAATTATTTGCCTCAGTAAATAGGATTTTTTAATTAATTTAAATAAAGTGCTGTATAACTGTGTTTAAGTTCAAAAAACATAATTGGTATGAATTTTTTTAGGAAAATGATAGTTTTAGGTCCAAAAATGGTTAATTTTCATTCAGACTCATCTTCCTGACCTTTTCATTTGATGTACTGTACTCTCGTTTCATATTTAAATGCAATATTGCAAGCCAAAACTCAGTTATGTAAATCGCTGCAATTGGAATGGTTTTTTCCTTCATTGTCTTTTATACATAATTACAGATTATAAAAGATAAAATGACTCCAAATTAACGAGCATATCACATATTGAAATACAATGCAAACTTTGTAGTTGTCCCATTGTGTAATCCGATTTACACTATTGCTCAAAAACTTTAATGTTTAAAACTTGATATAATTTTTATTGATTAATTTTTTTATAGTTTCCTTATTTCAGCTTTTAGGCTTAGTTGAAAATGAGAGCAACTGGTACATTGATACCGCCAAACGCTGGCCGGCTCTCGGAAGAGGTTACAACACGGGTGTAATGTTACTAGATTTAAATAAAATACGAAATAGAATCGACTGGACGTCACTATGGCATAGTGCGGTTAATGAGAATATTGAGAGGTTGAGACAGACCACTCTAGCGGATCAGGATGTTATTAATGCGGTCATAAAAAAGAATCCAATGTTTTTATATCATATTAGTTGTCAGTACAATGTTCAGATGTCAACAAAGACTTTAGCCAAAACCTGCTATGGTGAGGATAGAGATAATGTAAAGGTAATACAGCGCATTCACACATTAATTTATTAATAAAAATATAAAACCATACTACAGCAGCATACATAGCAGACTCTACCATTATTAACGTGTCTATTAGAATGTTTTTGTCATTTTAGATAATCCATTGGAATTCTCCCAGTAAATACAACATCCGGACCCGAGACGCTGATTACTTTAAGAACATACACTTGTCTTATGTTAACTTCGACGGCAACTTGCTCAGAGAAAAGCTGCATACATGTTCACAAACGGAACCGGTCTCATATAAGGTATACGGCACTCCTATTTTTCTTCAATCATTTTGTTGCAGAAAATGGAAAAATTCGGAGAGGGGATGAATAGTAGAAATGTAGTAGCGGTCTCTTAATATCAGGGGGCCCGCTTGCTCGTCTGCCACCATGTTCCATGAAAAAAATAACATATCCTTAATATAATTTACGTTGCAATACATTATTTTTAGATAAACCATTCCGATTTATGCACGAGTTTCCGGGCTGCGCAGCGAGTTAAATTACGCACACATCTCTACTACATGGAGTACACGTACACCGAAATAGGCAACTTCGACGTCACTCTAGTGTTACAGTTGTCTATGGATAGACTTCAGTTCCTAGAACGATTAGTCAAATATTGGGAAGGTAATCTTTTTTATTTTGAGTAATAATAAATATTTAAAGCGCGCCTGGCGAACACAATTCTGTATTAGTCCCCACTTTAATGTATGGAGGTGAGAGCTGGGTTTGGCAGGAAAATAATAATAGTAGAGTTAATGCCGTTGAGATGCGATCATTAAAAAGTATGTTTGGCGTGGCATTATAAGGGAAGAGTGTGCCTTAAAAGTGGATGTTGTGACTAGAATTGAGAAAGGTATCGGTGGTTCGGGCATGTTGAAAGGTGAATGAAGTGAGAATAACGAAACAAATGTATGTTGCAAGTGACTTGGCAGTGTTGGCAGGGGACGCCCTAGGAGAACTTATATCGACCAGATTACTGACATAGAAGGACTATATACAGAAGGGCTATATAAGGAGTACTCGCACCCGACGAGCTTGTATGCATAGATGTATGTATGGATTTAGAAGAAGCGAGAGAGGTTTGCTAGGATTGCGCCAATTGGAAATCCGTTATCTAAAAACAGATGTGGCAATCAAGAGTCTAATTCAGCATGCTAGCGTAATTTTTTTAATATTAGTAATGTAAGCAACAAAATATAGTATGTATTCCACAGTACTCAGTTACCAAATTCGAACGAACTATCTAATTTTTCGCAATCCGTACACTAAACCGTAAATTTTGCAATTGCCTGAACAAGTTGCATTTTTTTTATTTCATATCATCCGGTATATTTTATTTTAAATCATTAATCCAATAAAAAATTGCATGAATTGGCCGGCTCGACCGGTGAAATACCACGACCTCACAGAAAACAGGCGTGAAGTAGAAGTACTCTGCGTTTCGTCTGATGAGAGCCGGAGTCCTAATTTCAGTCCTCTTCCCCTTCCCGCCCTCTCCTCATGCAGATAGGATGGGAACGGGAAGAGAATTGGACGAAGAGCGGGTTGACGGGGAAAAGGAAATATCCTGTTTCCTGTCCTTAAGATAGAACGCATCTACAACACATTTGCTTGTAGCGGATGTCTATGGGTAGCGTTCACTTAACCTAAGGTGATCCGCTGTCTCGTTTGTCACTTTCTTCCCTTAAAATACCGACAAGTTTCGGACCTGTCTTCCTTCAAAGTGAGTGGGATTAGTTCGCGGTCGCGTACCGCCTGGCACAGGTTCGCAGCTTGGTACCAACACCGATGAACGTAAGTAAATTATTGAATTAATAATGTCTTACGGAATTATTAATAATTGCATTTTGAATATTTATAGTTGTACTATTTCTAAGGTCCGCTAAGTGCCGCCATCTACCTGTCGGACTGTGAAGTCACGAAGTTCGAGAGCTTTATTCGCGACTGGTCGGACACGCTGAGCAGTAGGAAGAATATAGGATACCATTTAGTTTTCAAGCACGACGCAGTATGTATTTATACTACTATTTTTGTTGTCAAAGTGTAAAAATTACTTTCATAATATAAGATAATTTAGGTCCAAACAAATAACAGATGAGGGTATGCATTTCATATGCCATATTTTAGACTATAATATTTCTATCTCGTTTCGTATTCTATTTAGTTATTTTATTTAATAAGTTTACTGCACAAAGGATATACAATTGGTGAAATAAATACCTATAGGCGTTCTCTATTCATACTCATTAAATAAATACTAAAAATAATTGGAAACCTACATATATCTATGCACATTCACTGGCTTCTGCACGTAAATGCTTATTAATTACGGATATACTAAATGTTACATGCGTAAGTCACCTCATTCGGTATTTAAATGTGATCTTCCTGTCGAAAAAGCAAAGAAGAGTTGTCGTTGATGACATTTCTCAATGATGGTCATAGACTTCTGCTTATATCCTACATTCAAGGTGCATTATCCGGTGAACTACCTCCGTAACGTGGCTCTAGAGAACGTGAACACGCCCTACGTGTTCCTGATGGACGTCGACTTCGTCCCAATGGCCGGACTCTACGTCCACCTGCGGGACGCGGTCAAGATCATCAACCCTTACCCACAGAAAAAGGTAAATTTTATGAGTGATTGTGTATTATTGTCACTACTTGCCTTAAGATGGCATCTGCAACCCATCCGAGGCAACGAATGCACGTTTTACACGTAAATTGCGCAATAGATTTATGTTTAGACAGACGAGCAAATGATGTACATAGACATCCACATCAAAAGATTTGCAGATGCGTTGTTAGTTATATAGAACTGAGGAAAGTGGTAGATAAGAAGACGTAATCTGTAAATACCTTTTGTGGTCCTTCGAGCCATTGCGCACCATTTGACTTGTGTATTTTCACACACACAGAAAACGTAGTTGGCTTTCTGGTGCTTCGATTTGGATATGAGAAAGCGATACGGTGTATTTATTAATCATAGTGCCTGTCGTAATTCGCACATATCTTTTTGGTCCTTCGAGTCGGATGTCAGCAAGTGATTGTTATCTATAGTGCCTGGTGGTAGCCGCGTTTGAAACGCAGCGGTACCGAGCGTCGCCGCCGCGCAGTAAGGCTGCACTACGCGCTCGCCTAGCGAGCGACGTTGCACCATTCCGTGCGCGCGAGTGGCCTCGGGGACATCGAGCGACTAATTACACCAAGTGGATTAACGCGAATGCTCCTTATATGGTAAGATTCAAGAAATGTTGAAAGATGAAAAGAGAGAGTCATTAGACAAAATTAAGTTGTAAAAATTATTTTATTAGTAAAAGCGGTTAAGCTGATATCAAGTAACCGCTTGCCATAGGCATCTGGAACAAGGGAATGACTGTCAAATCTTGCTACTTTTACCCTTCCAATCTTCTATTGGAAAAGGACTCTAGTCCTTTTCGGCCCCCGGACCTCAATCATCAAACGAAACGCGAATACTTTCACTTCACGGTGGTCTTTCGAGGTCGTGGCATTTTTTCGCGATCGATCCGGCCCATTCGTGCCCTTCAGGCTTGGGGGTGTGAGTGTTTCTTATTAATCAACAAAATAATTGCGTTCCCAGGTGGAGTGGCAGTCGGACTACGAACCATATTTGGTCGTCCACCGTTCGGTTCCTAAATATGATACCAGATTCTCCGGATTTGGCTGGAATAAGGTAAGCAACTATTAGTATATATATATATATATATATATACATACCAAAAAGTTATATTTTTTTATCCTGACGCAAAAACGTTTTTGCTACTTGACTATAACATTTTATTTGGTTTTATAAATTTTCTTTGTCTGGCCCTTATGTTATTTTTTTATAGGACAAGAGAGCAAGCGAACAACGGTTCGCCTAAAGCTAAGTGACCACAGCCGCACAAGAACTTTCACAATATCAGAGCAACTGACGCGCTGCCGGCCTTTGACGAAGAAGTACTTTTCTTGAATGAGTTTAAATGTGTGTATGTAGGTGTCGCACAGCGTGGAGCTTCGCGCGCAGGGCTACCAAGCGGTGGTGCTGCCGGGTGCTTTCGTGGTTCACACGCCGCACGCGCCCTCGCGCGATATCACGGCCTTCCGCGCGGACCCGCACTATCGTATGTAAGTGCCTGCATCGTTTACTTTAAGTATAGTGAAGGGCGTGTGTAATGTAGTATGTTACGGTAGCGATATAAAGAAAGAATGTGGCTTAAATGTTGACGTTGTGACTAGAATTGTGAAAGGTATGCTCCGGTGGATTAGAATATGTTGAAAGGATTAACGGAGAGAGAATAACAAGACAAATTTATGTTGAAATCCGTAATATTTGACTACCCCTGTGGGTTACGGCCGTGAATCATATAGACTATTATTAGTGAAGAGCCAGAACGTGTCACACTTCTTTACGAAAAGACAAGCGCCTCCTGTCACACGCCAGAACCGCCACCTGATTATAATAAAGATGGTATGTACTAGTTTAGTAATAGTTGGACAGAAACACTGACGCTGGCAACTTGTTGCAATCCTTTGCCGTGAACTAAGATGAATTCGTTCGAACGCAAAGTTTATCAAGAATAAAAGGTTGGAGACTGGTCATATATTTTTTGAACACTTCCCAAAATGTAACATGTAAAAATACCAGAGGCTGGCCATTTGCGTCTATGAGACAGCCAGCATCAAAGTGTCAAGACGGCTTACAAATGTACTAGCTCAGGTCCGAGCTTTGCTCTGTGTTGTCATATCGTCGTGAGATCACGTTTTTTTTCGGGAGATCTTTAGTTTTTCAAATACGTGACGAAATCTTAGGTTCCAGGAAGGTATTGCATTGTTGTCAGTAGAGCCATGTACTAACAGATCGCACTCTAAAAATTTTCAATGATTTCTTTGTGGAAATCCGCGTTTTAAGCATAAATAAATTTAAAAATAAAAACTGTATCTAAATACCAAATGTAAGATAATAAATCATACAAATTAGAGCCGTATCCGAGACAACCAAAATATATGTATATACATAACACATTCCTTTTCTAATAAGGAATGTCTCCACACCGAGCGGTGGGGCGGCCGCTCGGTGTGGAGACGCCGGCGCGCGAGGAGGTGGCGGAGCAAAGGGAGGTCGTTAGTACGCCGCCTGCCGCACCTGTACCGCCTCGGTCACGCCCGATCCGTAAATGTAGATTAGATAAGGTTAAGTTTTATTCTTAGGATAAGTTAGATTAAGATTTTCCTTAAAGTTAAGTTAGTATTGTAATTGGGATTAGTCGATTAAGCGGGGAGGGATGTAATGTATGTAGGTACATCTAAATAATATAGGGTCACCGCAGTGAACGTGTTAATTATTGCAACCAGTCCGGAATAAACTGTGCTACTGTAAACGTCGTCTCATTTCACTCCCCAGGACTTAACACTACAGATGGGAAGGGGGAAAGGATTTAACGGGGGAAGGGGATGGATAGAATAAAAAATTCACGAGTAACTCATGAGCTGGTTGCAGATGCCTAGATTTATGGGGTATTATTTGCAACCATCTTCTGTTAAAAAAACTTACGGGAATTGCTCGCTTTAATAAGGCTATGTAAAAATTTCCAGATGCCTCGCGATATTAAAGCAAGAGTTCATGGACGACCTCAGGAGGAAATACAACGTGACCTTCGAGGAGCCATCGAAACAGGAATCAATTTATGAAGGACAGGCTAAAAGTTTTCTCCTAAACCAAAAGGACAAATTGTAAGCCTTATAGCGAAGGTGAAAGAAAAAGAACCGAGATAATTTCTCACTCCATTTAATCAGGTGGCTTCAAAGGTGACAAGAGTTACGCTTTCCACGCTGAGCGTACATTTAGAGAATTAAATGCTATCTGTGTTCATGACGATAGGAAAACGCCTCGTCGGATTTGTGGACGCAAAAAACCTAATTACGATCCTAAGTACGACACCTTAGTAAGATTGAAAGCAGTTTTTTTTTACATTTAAAACATTTTCCAACATTATTCTCTCAACAAAGATGCAACGAAATTAAATCGTTTATAAATAAATGTATGAATGTATGGCAAAATTAAAATTGAATGGGGTGTAGACGTGAGTAAGTGAAACGAAAAGCAGGGGAAAGGTTGTTAGTCGAGTTAATGCCATTGAGATGCGATCCTTTTGAAGTATGTTGAAAATTAGATTTAAAAATAGCATTATAAGGTTAAAGTGTGGCTTAAAATTTGATGTGTGACGATTAGTGACATACTAAAGGGCGATTTAAGGAGTACCCGTAACCGACGAGCTTGTATGCGTAGATGTATGGATGTAGAAGAAGCGAGAGAGGTAAGCCAGGATCGTGACAAATAGAAATCCATAATCTCTGCCTACCCCTCTGGGTTACGGGCGTGAGCGTATATTTATTTATTTATGGTACAATTAAGGAGAGTTTGTCTCCCAGTTGTGTTGAAAAGTGACTGAGGGCTTACTATTATAATATTTTATTTAGTCACATCATATTGGAATATAGTTTTTTATGGATTTTATCGCGTTTATTTTACGCTTTTATTTCCGACGTTTCGAGTAGTTTACAGCGCTCATGGTCACGGTGGGGGATGTCTTACGACCCAATGTCAAAAGTTGCTGGCGAAGTAGTTATTATTATTTGTGCTCCGAACTATGCAAAATGACGTCATAGTATTTTGAGATCTTGCAGTTGTGTGCTTGGTTTTTGGGATTTGATGAAATCTTATATGATGGTGCGTCTGAGGTGGGAGGGCGTGAGAGGACAGAAACCTCACCCCCTGCCCCGTAAACTTGAGCACTGTAAAGTACTCGAAACATCGGAAACAAAAACGTAAAATAAACTCGAAAAAATTGGGTTTTATTTCAATGTGTAGTATTCGAGTAAATATAAGAAATTATAGTCACGCTATACTTATTTGCTTCTATTTCCTAATATATAGATAGGATAACGAAAAATATCTGAAGCCAATATTATTTAAAAATAAGATACATAAATAGTTATTGAAACATTAATTAAGAATAATAAAAGTGGCTTTACGTAAAGTTAGGAGAAAATATTTTTTATTTTTCAAATGTTTGTTATTAATTTAGTTATAATTGTTTAGTCATATATTTAAATATTTGCTTACCCCAACTATGTCACATCCGTTACAGCTTTTTCCTTGCTTGATAATTGAATTCCTCATGAATCCTGCGCAAATTGCTATTTTGGATTCATAATTTATTTATAGAATACCAATAATTAAGTTTTCGGTAACGTATGGACATGTTTAAATAATAATGAGGCTTGTAATGTAACTGTATAATAAATAATTTAACTCGGACCGATAAGTAGCGAAAGTAATTTAAATACATATCTTATTTTCATATTGTAAGTCCGTTAGTTGCATAAAACTGAGTATCAATGGAAGCGACGCTGCACCAAAGATAAGTTCGACGTCTTAAGATATAAATGCCTAATATTGTCATACAAAAGTTGCTTGTGATTTAAAACTTTGTTGTATACTACTCCAAAAAATAACGTAAATATTTTTATTGTTGTATTTAAATTTTTATACGTATTTAATTTAGTTGAAGTCGTTTAATATTAAACAAGCTGTGAACCGAGCTTTGCTCTGCGGTGTCTTATATGTGAGATGGTGTTTTTTTATAGCGCCATCTAACAAAAATATCAATAAGTTAGCCCTTGACAACGCTCCAACAACAGATAATGCAAAAACCTATCAAAAGATGGCACACATTAATTATTAACGATTTTATGACGTTTTTATAGACAACACCTATAGAGATAAATCCAACAACTGAATCTAAATACAAAATTTAAATCAAATCGTTGGAGCCGTTTCCGAGAATCAGATTTAATTTATCTTTATACTCTAGAAATTCTCTGTGGTAAGCGGTTGTGTCGAAACAACAGGCTCTTTTCGACAACTCGTCAAAATAACTAATGTACAGTGCCACCAACTTATCTGTGAAGTGGTAAAAATAGGACCTAGGTCGCCATGTTGAAATGTCATGCAACTGTCAGTGTCTACTACTTTCGAGTGATCCGTGTGTTTTATTGAGATACTTCAGAATTTCAAGCGTTAAATATGCCGAAAGCTATAAAAAGTGATGCCCGTAATATTATTCTAAAGGTGAAATCTTTTTTTCAAGAAGAAGCTTGGCAGCAGGCTTCTATAATTCCTTTTAATCAAATATACAAACGCATTTAAACTGAATAATATAAATAAAAATGTGTCGATTTTCCCGACTTGTGTGCACATTGGAATTAATTAGCAACACTGAAACGACGATGGCGACACCTATCAGTTCACAGATAAGTTGGTGACACTACACTATAGTTAATAAAAACCCGACTGACTGTAAGACACTAACTTCAAAATCGGTCAAGCCGTTAAGGCCACAGGAGATCAAAATGTAACGGACATTACATTACCCACCAGTCAGACGGGTAAATGAACAAGATGGAAACCATATTACCAGGTTAAGGTATAAAGATCTATTCTTCTTCTTCTTAAAGTGCCATCTTCATTCGAAGTTCGGCGATCATTAGGGCAACTTGCACTCTTGACACCGCGGCTCTAAAAAGCGAACTGGTGCTCTTTCCGAACCACTGGCGTAGGTTTTTGAGCCAGGATGTTCTTCGGCCTACACTTCGCTTTCCTTGGATCTTGCCTTGTACGATGAGCTGTAGTAGTTCATATTTTGTGTTTCTCATTATGTGGCCTAGGTACTCTAGCTTTCGTTTCTTTATTGTATATAACACTTCTGTCTTTTTCTTCATGCGCTCTAATACGGTTAAATTTTTAACTTTGTCTCTCCAGGATATCCTTAACATTCTCCTGTATACCCACATCTCGAAGGCTTCGAGTTTTTTGCACATCGATTCTGTGAGGGTCCACGCTTCAACGCCGTACAGGAGAATGGAGAAAACATAACAGCACGCTAGCCGCATCCGTAGCTCGATGTTCAGCCTTTTGTTGCACAGAAGTGTCCTAAGTCTGAAGAAAGCGTTCCGAGCTTGTTCTATCCGGCATCTTATTTCGAGACTGTGGTCCCCTGTGTCATCAACCCAACATCCCAAATAATTGTACTTGCTAACTTTTTCTAAGAGCTGTCCATCACAAAGGAGCGAGAGGTTAGCTTGTGGTATTTTACAGATCGACATATACTTGGTTTTCTTGGCATTGATGTTGAGACCATACTTCGAACTGACAGATTGTACTCTATCTAGGATGGTCTGAAGATCCTCTAATGTTGATGCGAGTAAAACAGTATCATCGGCATAACGAATATTGTTAATGGTCTGGCCATTCACTGTTATCCCTACATCCAACTGGTCTAGAGCCTCCCTAAAAATCATCTCCGAGTATACGTTAAACAGGATTGGTGACAGAATACATCCTTGACGCACACCTCGTAAGATTTCTGTTTCATCTGTCAGTTTGCCTTCCACTCGTATTTTCGCCGTTTGGTTCCAATATAATTGTTTGATAAATCGTACGTCCTTAGAGTCAATACCAATAGTTTGTAGGATGTCGATCATTTTAGCATGCTGTACTCTATCGAATGCGAAAAAAAGATCTATTCATTTTATATAAATAAAGTTGTTATTTTTAGGTTTAGCCCTTATGTAATTCGAAAATCTCTGTAGGAAGGTTTTATCTCATCTCATTTTATTGTATTTGCTTCAAGTTAAAATAATTTTCGAAAAATCAATCCTATGTCACTTACCATAGAGATTTAAATCGAATATCTAATCCACAATTATTTAAAAAATATTTGTCATTAAGAATCGTTATCTTGTATATGTAAAAGGCGATGTGTATGTATGTTTCCTATAGGCTCCGAAACGGTTGGACCGATTTCGATGAACTTTTCAAGAGTTGTTCAGATGATCCTTAGAAGTTTGGTAGCGATCGGATCAACATACACCTGGGCGAAGCCGGGGCGGATAACTAGTATATAGCATTAAGCTAAATAATATAAGAACTTGTGTAGCTTTTACAATGTTTCCTAACATCACCAAAATTGCAATTAATATATAATTTATATTCATGTTTTAAAATCTTAAATCTGTATAGAGTTATATTAAATATAATTATTTAATAACATACTAATACCATCTTCTCTAGCTTTTTCCCGTGTTATTTGGGGGTCGGCATAGTACAGTTTTTTACGATCGGCCACCTGCCAGAGTAAAACACAAGGGATTAGTTAACTTGGAAAGTAACGCTTGAATTTTGTTTCTTTACCTTCATATATACATGAGTTGCTGTTCTTATGATACTTGTTTCATAGCAATATATGATTTTTGTAAACAAAAAGAACATTACCATACATGGCGGCCATTAACCTTTTTATAAATTCATCGAGTGTTGAAATTTTGTAGGAGTCGTGAATCGTTAAGTGAAATTGTGTAACATGGATAGCTTAGGTAATATGAGAAAAACTTGTTTTTAGAAAATATTGTGATTAACGAATTTTAACGTAAGAAGTTTGTTTACAAAAAACACATCATGCTGTGAAACAATGTATAGAAATCTAGGCAGAGAGCTTAAATGCTATATCTGACTACCCCAAATAGGTTAGAAGCCATGCAGCTTGATTTTGTATTATTAATTTTAGGAACAACTAATTAATTGTAATATGATAAACTTTTATCCATCGTCACCGACTGATTGTGAACTTATCAAATCATTCGCAATTCGACATTTTTCGGCAGTTTATGAACTAACCGAATGAAGTAAAGTCGTCACATTGTGAACTGATATTTTGATTGTGACGCATTAAAAATATATGTATAAAAATGATTGTCTTAAAATATGTTTTTCAAAGAAAATAATAGTTTTGTTTCGTTTGACACGGTACGTCAAATCGTTAATGGTTGTTCAGTTTACAATTTGGTCGCAGTTATTAATACGTATGGTCAGATTATAAATTGACAAGTTCACAATTGATAGGTGACATACAACATTTTCTAAGATTTTTATTTTGCATGTGTTTTTTTTATTCAAAGTACAATAAATAAGTTAAGTTATACAATAATCCAAATAGTGTTGTATTTTTAAAATGTATTACTATATTTATTTAAAAAAAATTAATATAATAAAGTTTGTGGCAATTGTAAACTTTGTATAAACTGGTAATAAATACACTCTTACACAATGCTCTTGCTCTACTCTAATAGCATGCAAAGATATTTTTTTTTAAATAAAGAATATTACCAATGAAATTTAAAAAAGTTCAGCTCCTTCCCGTAATTATACACCGTGTTCGCACTGCCGAAAACTTTCATATCAAATATGTTGATATATCTCTTAAAAAACTGCGATGGCAATATTATTGGTGAATGTTTTCAGCAGTGTGAACTCACGGTTACGACGATTAGTTTTTCATCGTGTAGGCACAATAACACCATCATTCAAGCGCCCTCTGCACAGACTAGGAACAGAGCATGTCTATGCGTAAAGTAACGGACAAAAAACGAATTTAAAAATATTTAATATTTATTTTGAAACACTTTATCTCTTCGAGAAAAATACAGTTTACTCATATGGCTTGGTTACTTCTTACAAAAAATCCAAATTATAACTAGGCTTAAACTATCAGAATAATACTGAAATGTATTATTTCGTCAGCGTAAATGTCTACGGTTTGAAGTAGGCCTCTCCGTAGGTTCGCACAAAGATCGGTCCCCGCCGTCATCCAGTAGACTCCATTAATGGTCCATCTTGTGGGAGGAAGTAGGTAACTTCACATTCCAGACCATTTGGACATGACTTCGGTCTAAACTATTTTAAAACACATCCTTATTTAAGATTCCGGACTCTGCGTTGGTTAGAAAGTTATTACTCTTAGGACTTTCTTTTGATATCAGAAGCCACAGTAAAACAATAATCTGAAAGTCTAATTCTTGTATGTCCCTCTTTAAAGTTTCAACAGCTTTCTTGGCTGTCACCAAAGGAGACGTGTCGTTCATCGACGAACCTTTCAGTTCTGTTCTCTGCTTTATATTTTCAACCTTTGCAGTTAGTTCGCTCAATTTTTCCTGTCGTTCAGTAACGCCAGCGCCTACCTCTTTGTATTCATCCGTCACTTTCTTCAACTCGTTCAGAAGCGATCCATATTCTTTAACGAGCGGCTCGAATTGTTCATTCAATATATTTTCACGGGCAGAAACTTTATCCATTACGGAACTAATGTTACTGTGGACTTTGTTCAGTTGGGAACCGGTCGTTTTCAGTCTTTCGAATAGTTCGTTCTTGTATGTCTCCATCTGAGCCAACCTCGCCCTCCAGTCGCGCCCGTCGGCTGATATTTTCAATCTTAAAGCTGGAGCTACCCTTTCTAATTCAAGTTTCCATTCCTCCCAATCGTGAACTGCAGCGACGGATTTCATAGACTCTTTTTCTTCTTTATTCTCATCTCCGGAATCATCAGAATAACCTATCATCTCTTCTTCGACTTTGTCAAGAAAAATTTCAGTCTCATCTTCAATTTGATCGACGTCATCGGCAGATTCTTCAGGGTCAGGAATATCGACTATCGGTTTCTCCCATTCGAAATTTTCCTTTTTTAACGCCTCGTCGGCTAACACGTTTAAAATATAACACACTTGATCTCCATAGCCTTGTTTGAGTTTATGTGAAGAAAAATCTACTGTTATTTCTTTCTCACGTAACACGTCTAATATGCTAGCTATGGTTGCATTAGGATCGTCCTCTTCATTGGGCTGCTCGAAGTCTTGGCCGGTTTTCCTGATCAGCCAGGCGGCAGTGGAGGCAAAAACGAAGAACTGCTCGACAGGATTTGTAGAGGTAAGGAAATAAAAACGGCACATCGGTTTCATTTTGATCTGTGGTCGTAATTCCGTGTCGATTTTTAGCAAGCGCAATTTGTCCATTACGTTCAAATCCATTGCTGAAAGAAAAATCACTTAATAAAACTTTTTAACTTTCAATCTTAGTATTTCGTAAATAATTAAAAGTCATTCAACAAGAAGTTTTTTATGAGGATAACGCGATCTTATTACTTTAAATAAAATGTTTGTATTTTCGTTGCTATGGTAACGTCATAGAATATGCATACCTCTGTAATATGATATGCTATGTTGAAAAAAGTTTACAAGTACAAGAGTTCCATTAACTGGCAACACCATTCATTTCTTTTACTACAATTAGGGTCAATTATAAGAACTTATGTAAACAAAAGCTTTCTACTTCAGTTGGCAGCTAAAAATGAAGGTCAAGGGAAGTAACTAAAATGTTTTGGCAACACAAGTGACTCCGAGCGCCGGCCGCACTATGCTCCAAATAAATGTAATATTTGAAAACAATAGCTATCAGGGGGGCGACGAAAATATCAATGTCATTAGGAATTTTTGGCAATGAAATGTCTGTTGGCTTACATCTGACTGTCTGAGCGTGATCGAAGTGAATAGGACAATGTATAAACTGAAATTAGCCCAGCTGCGTGTATAATACACGCTATAACAGCCCATGTCGCGACTTCCGAAGATCTAAAGGTAAGATACTCAGAGGTTCAGGCTATGCGATCTTTCTGGAAGAGACTGCACGTACGATTATGGGTAGACTTTTGACTGAGTAGTAGAGTAGAGACTGGTATTTCCGCTTCCTCCCAACACCACTCCCCTTGAAGGGAAACGCACTGTTACTAAGAAAAATAAAAAATAAATTTCGTAAACATAATGTTTATTTCGAACGCCTTGAGCCCTTTTGCAGCACGAGCTGCTTCGGTCGCTCTTTTCTAACCTCATGTAAACTGTGTAAGTATAAATTCCCGCTCCAGAAATTTTAAAACGAAACCAAATGCTTACTTCTTCTGTCTTGTATCTTGTATACCATAATATATTTAGTAAAGAATTGTATTGTTTACATATAGAGTTGCATTATGCTTTTGCTTACATAATTTTTTGTGTGGGTAAAGAGTAATAAATACACAATAATATTGGTTATAGCAGTATTTAGTTTAAATAAATAACAGACTCCACTCCAACATACGAAGGTGATTTGGCGTAAACACATATAAAAGAAACATCAACGTAAGATTGCTTATCCATTCATTATAGCATAATGAGGGGAGGGAGGTATTTAAACGCGCCCATATAATGACTACCTAATCCAATCCGGTTAGTTACTCTTAAAGTTAAACTCTTCCCGCCTTGTCGTGGCGGTGGGGCTCAGTAACCGTGGGTATGGGCCACCCACGGTGCCCAAGGCCGGTCCGTGAGGTAGGACCGGCCAGAGAGGGGCGCTCGGGGTGGGCTCATTGAAGCCCACCTTCGAGCATGCAGGAGGGCTGCGGGGACTTGTCCCCGTAGTGAGGGTGAGTCGCGGAGGGAGAGGAGTGTTGGTAATGCGGTGTGCCACTCACCCTGCCCTCCGCGACTCAGCGGGGTCGCACCGCTGATGCGGCGGCGGTGGGGCTTCGAGGGGAAGGACAGCTTTCCCCTTGCAGCTGCATTTCGCGTAATCCCGGCGGCGACGCTGGGACCGCGGGCCTCTGTCTTTTTCAAGACGGAGGCCGCGAGGAGTGAACCTATATAAAAAACTCAAGGCGGCGCCGGCGGGGGAGCGCGGGGATTCCCGAACCTTCGTTGCACACGGTGCCGTCTTCTAGGTGCGCCCCAGACCATCTTGGGGCGCGGCGCCCTTTTAAGGGCGCAGAGAGGGGCCCCATCCCGGGACGGCCAGTGGGCGTCGCGGTGTCACGTGCTAGTCATGCTCCCGTTGCGCCCACACCATGGCTATGAGGGAACGCATGTGGTTTTAGTGGGTAGGCCCACTCCGGTGGGAGAGCCCCACAGAACCCCCTGTTGCCCCGACCAGGGGGCGTGCATAAGGTCGCATTCCACACATAAAAAAAGGCGCCCTCTGCGCCCTGCCGCCTCGTGCCCGGTGCAGCCGTAAATGCCTCCTCAAGGCAAACAGTGACCTTTCAGTCACAAAAAATGACTACCTAATTTAGTTAGTAACGTGAATTCTTTCATTTAATTAAATTTTAATATTAAATGATTTACGCAATAAAACATCTTTCTTATTAATTAATTACAAGTACTTCAATAACAGTATCAAATTAAATGTTATTTAGAACTTGTTTTAAAACGAATGAGCTATCGCATCGAGGATTCTTGTATTCGATTGTGTTATGTTTGCGTCGCCAGGGCACGGTGCAATGCCGTGTGACTAATCCACGTTACTGACACACAGCTATTGCTGTTATCGAACAAAAATAGAATTGTCATTAGTGGTATAGCCTGCAACAACATCTGTTTCACGGTGACATGCCCCGACCTCACAAAAGACAAGCGTGAATTAGGAGTATTTTATTCTGCGTTCTATAGTAATGAGTTGCCGGACGCCCGATGTCAATCCTGGATTGGACGTGGAGGAGATGATTAGGAGAAGAAAATATCCATTTTCCTGTATATCTTCTCTGTCCACTTAGGGGGATGCCTCTACGTAGTACTTAACATCAGGTGAACCACTGCTTGATGTTTTCTGGGTTTCTAGATTGGACAGACGATGCAATAACTTCGGTTAAATTTCTTCCTGATCGGGAGAAAAAAAATCAGCGACTGTTCCAAATTCAAATAACCATGATGCTGGCCCTTGTTGCTTACGCATCTTGAGCATGTTCACGCGAACATAAAGTTTTTCCCATACCAATTATTGCTTAACGCGGCTTTTGGAAATGATGGTACGTATGACTTGGAATGTATAAAGGTAATTTGATTTATTTTAATCCAACCGTCATTTACCACGTAATAATGAGATAATTAGTAAACATTATAAATACATATAGAAGGGAAAGAATTGAGATTTTGAATTGCTTAGCATTCGCTAGTATCGTGTGTAACAACAAAATGTAACTGAGTCAATAACTGTGCGTCGTAACCTTCCGCTGACTATTGCTGTTGTGCAGGGAGCTTCAAACTGTGGCTCATCATTTTGGTGTTTTAATTAAACATTTTTTACATCTTATTCAAGTGAGCATATATTAGAAATTGTTATCTGTTTATGAAAAACATGTCCTACTGATAAATTTTATTTAAAGTTAGTCTTTATTCTATTGATGCTTGTATAGGAACTATATGATGACGTCATATTTATGTGGTGGAAATAACCAGAAACGTTTTACTATTACAACTGCATTTCTTAACAAAAACGATAATTAACTGGCGAAGAAATCCTGCTCCTGTTTATCGTGAATCAGCTCTGAATGTCAGCCCTACATATGTCACATTATCGTTGTTTTAGAGGAAGTGATTCAGAACGTCGTTAGCTCTGTAAGCCCATCGGCACAGCTTAATCTCTGTTAGTGGAAACTGTAACATAATGGTTTCTAAATCCAATAAAACCCTAATTTAAAAATTTATTATCTAATTAAAGACTACTCGGGTGATCCTATGAATACAAACTGCTTTATCCTTCAAAATATTTCAAATAGTATTATATTATGTATTAGTAGACTTGAATTAAACTGTGTTTTAAAGCGAATAGTTATAGAGTGATTGTGACGTGTGTGTGATGCCATGAAGGTTTAGGGTGCAACCATCCATTTGGTATTTATCATGAATCATCTCTTGACGCAAACTTAAGCCATGTTGGAATGATTAAAACTGTTAGGAAAATTACTTTAGAAAATTTGGTAGTTTCAGTTATATGGTCAATATATATATATATATATATACATCGATTTCTTGAAAGCATTTGATGTAGTACATTATCGTATTGCATGTGTCATACATTCCCTAACGTGTTACGTGTTTTAAAAATTTATTAAATCCCATCAATGTATAAAAATAGTTGAGTTGTAGTATTCTATTAAAGGTTTGCAATAGTTTTCATTTGTTACAGGTTTGGCGTACCACAAAGAATAAGTTTAGGACCACTTATACTATTTATTGTCACTATGAACAACCTTATTGGTAAGTGAACGTGTGCCGGCTACTAGTTACTGATTCTGTTTTGGTATTTGATTTGAATTAATACATTTCAATACGTAATCTAACCAATTTATATTAGCAGGCCGGAGCAGGTCGCTAGCGAACCGCTCTGGCATCGCACGGGTAGTTTCTACATACAAACTTTCATCCCCTACTTGAGACCTTTGGGACAGGAATTTAGAAAAATCCTTTCTTAGTGCTCGCTTACGTAATAACAGAAATCTCTGCGCAAAATTTCAAGTCTCTAGACTCAGTAGCTTGGACTGTGATCGTTGATGGGCTTTGATATATCAGTCAGTCAGTTTCTATGTAATAAAATAGATGTCGTAATAAGATGCCCAAATTAAGCATATAGATTTAACCCATCATTGGTTTTTAGGGTATTTTGACATGAAACATCTAATGGCGCGCCTTGGCAGTATCTCGAGCAGTGTGCCGTGACAGCAAACACTGTCTTGCCGTGGTCCCCTCTCTACGCCGTCTCTCTTTGTCTCCCTTGTGTACGTGTACGCTCATAGTAATTTCTATTCATAAATAAGTATATTCTCTAATTATTACTTATTGTTTTAAAATAATAAATACACCATTCGAACTACTAATTCGAAAATTCACAACACACAAGTCTACTGGACGTCACGTGACGGCCAAATTTTTGGGTTTATTTTTTTTCTTAATTGAAAAGCCTCTTCTGCTTCAGCGCATGAATTCGAGGCTGAAAACGAGCACTATGTGGCGAATATTATCCGTCTATTAAGTATTAAGATTTTTGTAGGGAAACCTTTTTATCGACGTATGGGAGAAACTTTCAGACGCCACCTTTCGTTGGTCACCTTCCCATTTTCTGTCACTTCGGACCGTCACGGCGCCTTGCGTGTTTATTTTTCCGTGACTGAAATGTTATTATTTATTTATTTATGAATAAATGTATTAAACAAAATTTCATGAAAGATCGTCATTGTTCTTTAAAACAGAAATAAAACTTTCAAGGTGCAACCTTTTTGTACAATGCACTAAAAGTGCTCGAGCAACAGAGGAAAACCTTCACATTTCGCGACGAACGACGCTCTAAAGTTCATTAGAACAGAGTACGAACCAACGCTGAAGCATTCGTTACTAGGGCATTCTCTTTTACTCGTAAAGGCGGATTCAAACTTTGTTCTTATATAGAGCTTCAATTACTTAGTATATCACTAATCTGCTGAATATAAGTTCTCCTGGGACGTATCCAGGATGATTTATATTATATCATTTTACTTATTTACTGTATTATGCGAAAATTATGAGCTGCTATGTAACCAATAATATATGTCAACAGTTAGATATGTATTGTATACTTAACTTAATTTTGTATTATTATTTTTCAGAACATTCCGATGTATTCTACAATTTAATTGCGATAAAGAAGATTAAAGACGAACGAAGAAGTAGTCAATTAATCATTAACTGGAAGTAGTTTAAAAGTTAATGATGACTTCGCTAGTCATAATTAAAGATGAGAGTGTCAATCAAAAACTCTGTACAATACTGTCCGGTTAGACTTTTGCAAAAACAAATAAAAAAGCTTTAATAAAGAGCGGCTTTATCTCGTGTTACTGCGTCGATAAAATTAGAATCGACAGGCACCGCCTGCGCAACGTCAGTTCAGCCAGTCGCGATCGAGCGCTCGCGGTGGTCGGACTTATGCTTTCGGAAAGTGAAGTTGCACAATTATAGTCTCGTTTCCTTTTATTAAACATTAGTTCAAGTGAATTTTAATCTTGTGCTTGTGAATGACCCGTTGGATGTGCAATTATTTGTGAAACAGCCAAATAGGAGTCGAGTTTCTCTTCTGTGTAATGTGTATGAACTTGTAACAGGTAAGTTCGCTTTTACGGTTATTGGGATTTGAAAGTGCGGGTTTTTTTAAATTTATTGGAAGTATCCGAGCTACTGGTATGTGGGTCTGTGCAGTCCGTGTTAGCGACTCTCTTGCGACAGTGTCACCCTGTTAAGCCTCTCGACCGTTAGCAAGACTTGGCCCCCGATGCAGATTCTTAAGTAGTCGTAACTTAGGCGCTGAGTGAACGGCTATCGTCCATTTCGTTTAGCCTTTTATATTGAGTCTCGTTTACTCTTTTACTTATCATTTTCGCTTTTGAGTACATCACATAATAGTTTTTAATAACTCATTGCTTCAATTAAGTTATCAAGTAAAGGTTACTATTTTTGTTTACAATCATAATCCAAATGTTAAAGGGGGTATTCCACAAAATTGATAAGTTTAAGCATACTATTAACTTTGGCTCTAAATTGTGTTAGTTATAACTTTCCTAAAATTTTCATCACACTTATTAAGGTAAACCAAATTCTATAAAGGTACATTCTATATGCTCCAATAGCCAGACATTTAGCGAAGCCAGCAGACTTTCCTGCTATTAACGTGTTCAACTAACGATTTGCAGTTTTCGTAAAAAAATAAAACTTCTGGAATGAAAACCTATAGCAACGTCACCTAACGGGTCTTAAGGTTTATATATTCATCAACTCATGACTTTCTCAAGTACCTCTACTTCTCTCCTGTATCTGTATTGTACATAGCACACCAACTTGTTAGCCAAGGTCAACAGCTGCTACTAGCTCTACCACTGTCAAAAATCTTCACTGGTATAACTGAATCTCTACTTTTTGGTGAAAAATAAAGATCTACTCACTGTAAACAGTTATAACTAGCCAGCACACATGAGTGGAGTTGTCAGTTTCTAACCTCACTTATGCATGCTGGATATACTTTGTTTAATATATGAATTATTGCGCTGTATGCCTCTAGTCTTATTCTGAATTCTACATCATCTAAATTCTCAAGTAAAAAACTTTTTTACTTTTTACCCTTTTTACTGAAATCTACCCTTAAGAGCCTTCTCCCCCCCTGCCAAACTGGGACCAACCATATTACATATTCTTATTTATTTTTCAGCGGCTTATACCTCGGCTGCAAGTTCCTTATTTCAATCAAATATGTTTACCTTACCGTGGGTTTCCACAACCGAAAACGTCATATAACATATATTGTCATCTCAAATTTATAGAGAGAGCTTGTATGATACACGATTTTAGTTTTAGTAACACAAACTTTTTGTCCTGTTTAAGTAATTTATTGAGTAAGCGAATAGTATGCGTAAATGTAGGATTTGGACGAAGCGACTGTGTGCCAGAACCCTGAAAAACATCCACTCTCTGCGTAACTCTCTAGGTCACGTACGACCGTGCATTTATCTCTTAACTTATTACTACAAAGGTGTTTTAAATGCCATAGCAACCTCTTTCCATTAGGTAAGTAAGGTCACGCGTCATTGTTAATTACGTGTCAATCTACCGGTCGCTAACATAATTTTGGCCGCGATTCATATTCTTTTATCATCAAGATTTTTTTTATTGCACGTAATTCCATGATATCCGATGACATTGATTAAAGTCGATACGTCGCGTAAACCAGAAAGATAAACACCGCTTATCAATTTTGCGCGGTTTAAGGAAATGCTTATTAATTAATCTTTTTTCTTGAATTGGTTGGAATTGAGTAAGATACGTATATAAAATATGACTGACCACAGAGACACGACTTATACTATTTCTGATGTGAAAAGTTATAACATTAATAGAGGGTACATCAATTAGATTAGGCGGATTATTCAGAAAGGTGAAACAAACATGATGATGAACATGATTTCAAACATTCAGACATATATGCAAATACGAATGTAATATTGAATAAAACAGAAATAATGTCAAAATGCGGTCACGTTTTCCGATCACCCGCTGTATTTAAGAATAAACAACACGTGAACCCTGACTAGGCAACAATGTTTATTTTAAAAGTCGAATGACACGGCCTAAACGACATTTGTCTATTGTTTGATGCAATGTATTGTGCGAATATCTGAACGGCATACTGATGACAGATATTGTTTTCGAATTTCAAATTTCGATCATGCTATGAATGTTATTTTTTGTTTACGCCATATTTAATTGTTTTTTAAAGATGCATTTGCGAACGATAGGGAGCTGTCATCGTTTTGACAAGTAAGTGTAAATAAATGCATTTAAAAATTTAATGAGCTTAAAATACATTTCGAAAGTTTTTATTCTTAATTTTTTTGCTTATATAGATTATATCCACGTTATATTTTGTAGATATATTAAATTTGTTTCAAAAATCCTTCATCTGTTGATTTTATGACAAATTACAACACTTTAACGCACTCTTCTTCTCCCTGCCCTTTTTCCGCTTTTTTTGCGGCTATAGTCAAATTGCGGATTCGAACCTACAACTATGTTGTGTATGTTTCGAAGTCCGTATCCTTAACCATTGTCTTTAACGGCTATGCTTTAACGCACTATGAACAAATATTAAAAAGCTTAGAAATTGTCTATCACCGCTCTTTTTATAAATATTGAAAGAAATTATTTTGAAAAAGTTAATACATTTAAGAAATTATAAAACCAGAAGGTTGTTATAAATTTTTAGTACTAGAAAAACCTAACAACCGCATCAGTACAAATAAGGACTATACGGTGTTCATGGAATTAAACTTCCAAACTAACATCAGGTAGTATTGTAGTTAAATACAAAAATACTTTAGTAACATTCTGACACGTCGCATTATTTCACAACCAAATGAATTCCACCTGGGTATGTAATTGCGAAAGAAATCTAATCAGTGTTATTCTTTCGCGACGTGAACGTGAGAGGAATGCAAAAAAACATGTATTTTATTACATTAAGCAAGGAACACGTCCACCGTACACACGTATTGCTGACTCAGACAAATTGCAATCAACTTGTCAAGACACGCTTCGAAAATTGATATTAAATCTCTACTACACTTAACTACAGCTCAACTACATCTAGAAAATATCGGCTTTCGGTTGTAGTTACAATACTACAAACAGATAGTATGAGACATGGCATAAGTAAGTTATACCATCATCTGTTACTTAATAAGGACCTAGATTGTACGTTCAATAATATGTACATTAATTAATCATAAGTAGATGCCGAGGTTAGGTTGCTCCGTAACTCGCCGTCGTTATAGGGGTCAAGTTTATGTGGACGTCAAATCAACGTCGTAAGATTCTGTTGTACGTTTCGCAACCCACTTGTGATTTGTGTACATATATCAGCTAACGCGTAAGCTATCCTGATAAAATAACAAGTGAGAGTATATAATACATTTGTTACAATGTACAATGAAAATCTGAAACGAGATGAAATGACGTGAAATGCTTCTACCGGTTCTACTATTCAATTTCTATTTAATCTCTCTTCGACTCGAACTTGCGATCCTTCATAAGGACTACCGACAGAATTGAAAACTCAGAACAGGGTAGGCGCGGCAATAGTTCAAAAATGAATGATCAATAAAAATAAACCCTTGCATCTTAATAATAAAATTTAAAATTGAATAGAAGAAATATAAGTCTAAAGAAATTTTCAATTCAGTAACAACATTAGTCAATTGACTAATTTAATTACGTTTAAATTGACTAATTTAATTATTTAAGTACGACTTACACATATATACGTAATAATAAATGTCGCGTTGGGAAAACAGACAAAGCGCATATTATATGTACATTTATTATTGAAGAGATAATCAGCGGCTATTCGTTCTGGTATTTTATTGTCGTATCTTTATGTCATTTGTTATTTAAAATATAGTTCCGTGAACCCGAGCCAACGTTACTTTTCCTTATTTATTTAAGAACTCAACTTCCCTTAACGATATTATTATAAACGATTAGGTATTAAACGTATGATTTTAAAAGCTGGCAAAATATTTGATGGATTGACCAAGATCTAGATAAGTTATTGGAATTAATAACCAAATTACATTGTCACAGTTACAGCTAGAAAATCGTCCGAATTTCTTTCTTTTTAGGGTTCCGTATCCAATGGACCCTATTACTAAGACTCTGCTGTCAGTCTGACACCAGGCTGTATCTCATGAACTGTGATAGTTAAACAGCTTAAATTTTCGCGGATGTATTTCTGTAGCCGCTAAAACAAATATAGAATAAAATAAATATTTAAGGGGGCTCCCATAAGACAAACGTGATTTTTTTATAGATAATGGTACGGAATCCTTCGTGCGCGAGTACGACTCGCTTATATTGAAACCAATATAATTTTGGGCATTTTGAAAGGAAGGAAGGAAGAAGGAAGAGAAAATAGCGAAACAAATGTATGTTGCAAAAGTTAATGGCAGTGTTGGTAGGGACGCCCTAGGAGAACTTATACCGATCAGATTAGTGGCTTACTAAAAGGGGCGATATATCGCATATATTATAAGGTGCACCCGTAACCGACGAGAAGCGAGAGTTGTGCCAGGATCGCGCTAAATGGAAATGCATAATCTCTGCCTACCCTTGTGGGTTATGCGCGTATGTATTTACTTGTTCATGAAACTACTACTACTTAGGGTCCTTCAAGAGGGCAATCTTTCCTTAAAGGCCGCCAGCACATCTACAGTTCTGATATTTTTGATGGCTGGCTGGTCAACTTAGGGTGACCCGTCGCTTGTTTACCTCCTCCTATTTTTTTTATCCACAACCTTTTTGTTTCTATTCCTCTTAAACAGCATCGTAGTTTATACCAGTTTAAGTAATTTGCATAACCTAGGCAATAGATTAAAACTACTTCTAAAACGCCATCTTGTTTTACAAAGAAACAAAAGGCAGACATTTTATACCGAATTAATATAGTGTTATACACACAGGCGCGCCATACAAAACGTTCGAAACAAGGTCAAGAACATAATGCCTATCTCACATTTTACATTTAGACTAAAGAATATTATTAATCCGTTCAAATTAAATTTCCCTTAATGTTGCCAAATGTCGTTTGTTCTGTAATAACGTCTGGACGTGTTGACCTCGGCTCCGCATCGTGATTGTTGGAGGACGATCTTTGCCGTCCTAAAAAAAACATGGATTAGTAATTATTTTAATTAAAACTAGAGATAAGTCGTCCGGTATATTATTGTATTAAAATTAATGTCTGTAACATACAAAGAAAAACAAAAGAAGATCGGAGAATAAAATCCTACTAATATGTTTGTAAGTATGGATGTTTGTTAGCCTGTCACGCAATAACTGCTTAATGGACTTTAGTGAAACCTTATAATAATATAGCTTACATATCAGAATAACATATAGGCTATAATTTAAAAATGTATTGTGCGAATTGTCTAAAATATGACGATATGTATCAAGTAAGGAGGGAAAAATTCCGCCATATGCGAGCTATTCTGGTGTGCGCTACAAAAACCGTTAGAGCTACACCTATGTATAATGTATGATGGAAATGCTTACTTCATCTATCTTTTATGTGTAAGCTGTTATCGCCAAAATGACCATCTACTTACTAATTATAGGGCGGAACGAAGTTTGCCGGGTCAGCTATAATAAATAATTTAAAAATGAGGCTTATAATAAATTAATGTATATTGATTACACTTATCAGATCAGAGCCTTGGAATGAAAGCCAGGTAAGGGAAAACGAAGTGTAGGGCGCCGTACTCCCATATGGACCGATAACCTCATGACGATGATGGAAAATTCTTGATGAGGAAGGCATACTGTAGATGGATGCATAAAATTGAATTAAAGATTGTGAAGCGTTAATTTTTAATGAATTACAATCGATTAATATATAAAAACAGCTATTTTGGTATTATGGTTGACATCGAAATGTTAATATTTTGATATATTTATAATAAATGTAATTGAGTTACAGATAAAAAAGGAACGTCACGAACTTTTCCGCTTTTAAATATCACTTAAAAAGCACTTGGATACGTCGGACGCATTAATAAACAAAATGCCTTTTTAAAGACCTAATAAAACGTACGGAGTTTCTTCTGGTCGCACCAAAACCAGTTTCACGGAGCCTTGAAAAAGGAACGGCTCGTGTTGTGTAGCACTATGCGTAATAAACGAACACTTTTGCTCAATAATTACGCTCGGATTAGAATTTTACTTTCGAAAATTTTTCGTTTAAATTACCGTATATACGTTTAAGTACCTGGAATGATTTGATTCCCAAGTATTGTTTGTTATCAAGACCGTATATCGCTCAACGACGTGTACATAGTGGTCGGTACCTGTATTTCATCAGAAAACAATATATATATATATAAGAAGCAATAATTTATATTCCATAAGGGTTACTAGATATTATGGATTTCCATTTTGTACGGCCCTTGCACACCTCTCTAGATTCTAACTATTTAAAATTGAATATTTACATATACGTCAGTCCTAAAGTGACGTTTCCTAACGTTTAAGCAACAATAAAGGTCTCTACACACAACGAATGCAAGACCGCCCAGACTTGGTACCGCTACAAACGTGAAGAGGCGCTTTATCAAAAACACGATAACGTCGTGTGCCTGGGCCCTAACCCACCAGCACCAGCAAAGATCGGAATAAGACCTATGTATGTTTAAATTTATGAACCGCTAAACCGCAGCTATTTTGTTTCTTTATTTTTTTTAAAATGCCTAACGGTTTTATATTCTATTTATACATTCCTCCATGAATAAAAGTACACATTATTTAGTCTATGTCCACATATGAAGTCTGTTAGTGCGGTGAATGTACGCCCATGGTCTAAAAAGTCGCCTTACAAAAGTATTTCGATTTGCAAACTATGCGTCTATTTGCCGAGGATCATTACAATGGTTCGAACATCTGCGAAAACAGTGCCAATGTCATAAGAAATAGCACAAACACACAGTTTATTGAATCCATATTTAACGAATTATTATAATACAATTAATTACACGGTAAAAAGGTGCTGTAATAGTAAATGTAGCTAAAATTTGTCCATCGATTCTCCCAATCCGATAGCTTAAGAGTTCCCGAGGGAAACCTCTAACTTCACTACTCTATAGTTTAGGCTACCTACCTAACCTACCTACCTTCAGTGCTCATTCATCTCAAGCCCTGAGGAACACTAAATGACATGTCACAGAAAAAACCCTATTACCTGGAACTACGGCTACAAAAATGGGTGAAATGGGGACCAACAAGGGATGATTTTGGTCTAATTTCATTATTTTAACACTTACTTCATGACAGGACGAAGTGCACAGATTACTGGGAATAAAATTATCTGTTATTTTGACAGGTACGGATATTTTGGTCTTTAAAGTTTAATGTGTCAAAATTATACGTCATATAAAACAATAGCGCGTACATTTGTGGTTTTAATTAAAGACTGAAAATAAACGTTAAATTGACCAGAACTTAAACGAAGTTAGCAGAAACAACAACAGTTCTAACTTGTAAACAATTGGAACTTTTCACAGATGAAATTGTCGTGCGTTAATATTAATATATATAATAATAATAACAGCTGCTAGGAAGCTTTGAATCCTTTCGGCGATACTGCACACAGGGACAGCTATTGACTTTACAAAAAGCATAGTTAATGACGTTCAGATGTGATCCTTAAGGAGTATTTAAGCGTGACTTCGAATAATAGGATCACAATAACATTATAAGGGAAAAGTGTGGCTTAAAAGTGGACGGTGTGACTAGAATTGGGAAAGATATGCTTCGGTGGTTCGGGCATGTTGAAAAGATGAATGAAGAGAGAATAACGAATCAAATTTATGTTGCAAAAGTGAGTGGCAGTGTTTGTAGGGGACGCCCAAGGAGAATGTATATCGATCAGATTAATTACTTACTAAAAAAGAGACGATAAAAGGAGTACCCGCAACCGACGAGCATACGTACATAGATATATAGGTGTAGAAGCGAGAGACGTGCCAGGATTGCACCAAATGGAAATCCATGATTTCTGCCTACCCCTCTGGTTTACGGGCGAGGGAGATTGGGGGGTTCATGACATACGGGTGGTCACCAAGTAAGGGAAACCAATAAAAATAAAAGGAATATGTGCGTGTCGCCTGAATCCGCGAGCGATAGCCGCCATTTTGAAAAACGCCTTTATGCAAATATCTCGGAAACCGTGAGTTTTACGTTAAAATTTCAGTTGAGTTGTAGTCGATAGAATTTCCTATCTTTTTTGTTATAATTTTTTTTTCTTATAATCGTAATATTTTAATAAAAGTGCGATGCGATAGTCAATTGCAACGGTGATTCCCATCATGATGGCTCCGAAAATCGTCTCCCTGTGCACTCTGTTATTCTCCCTTCATCATTGTAGTTCGTGTAACAGTCACAAAAAAAGGTTTTATACACCCTATGCATCTGACATTATACAATCGAAAAATTACGTACGAGGATTTTATGCAGAGCGAATGCCTAATCTTGAACTATTACATTTTCGTGATTAAATTATCATCTTTATTTTGTTCAGATGAAATAAAAAAACACATTACAACGTGACATTCGTTCCGATTAAAAATATAGTTTGTTATTTTTAAGAAAAAGAAAAGGCTGGTTCGGCCTTGGTTGACATTTACCGTCTGTCACACATGCGAGAACGTCACACATTTGTCGCGCGTTATCGTTGAATATAAATCGAGGCACTTATAAAGTTAAACCAGTGTACATTTGTTATTCTTACGCCATAAATAGATTCCCGGACGCGGCATCTAGCCTCTCATTGTTGTCTGACTGTTGACAACAAAAAGGAGTACCTATCACGTTTGCAACACGTTGCAAAGACTACGCATGAGCGTTTTTTTTTATCTCGGAACTGGTTTTGAAAGCGGGCGGTCGTTGAACCCGCGAACGGTCTGGTATCAAGGGAGCCGGTTCACGTACTCACCTCAAATGTTTCGGATACTTTAATGTCAATTTGAAAGTTTGAAGATTTTTATTCTATGCAGTTTGTTTGTGTGTGTGTTTTTATTCCAACAATCACGCCGGGTCACCTGATATTAAGTGGACCTTTAACGGCCAGAGAGAAAGACAAGAAAAAGGATGTTGTCTATTCCTATCCATGTCTTCCCCGTCCAATACTCTTCCCCTTCCCATCTTATTGAATGATTATGGAAAAGACTGAAACGCAGAAGCATACTTCTACTTCACGCCTGGCTTCTCTGAGTTTGTGGTATTTCACCGGTCGAGCCGGCCCATTCCTGCAACAGATGTTGTTGGCTCTACCACTGTTAACGCACTTGCGCTCGTTACCTTTACCTAATTATTATCAAGCTAATTTAGTATTCAGTATTATTGTAATGTCTATCTGTTTCGCTCTAGTAAATATGCGGAGGACAAGGTCGTGGTGGTTTCATAAACTTTTTATTTCAAAGTATCAACACACTGAGTTTAGTTTTTCCTTCAATCTTCTCATTCACAGTTTCAGTTACTAGTTTTACATAACAGTAATGTTGTCATATTATTATTGTAATTGAATCTATTATTACAAACATATGTAAACAAGCTAAGTATGGTATGGTTCCAAGTATAGCGTTGAGGAATTTTTAAAGAGGATGTATTGAAGTGTCCAGACTTTTTGTTGTATTAATATAAACCACGTTACATGCTTTAATTGACAGGTTAATTAGACAGTATGTGATAAAAAATATAACATGCAATTTATTATGACAACTTAACTTAAAGGAAGAATTTAGTTTATTTGAAGAAACATTTTTGTATCGATATTACAAGTCAATCTTTATGACCAAAACAATGTATTAAGTCAATAAGCGTTAATTCATCATTTAAATAAATATTTTGTTTTATTAACGATTCACCCGCCGTGCAATTTAATTTCACCGACTTTAAGTGTCTAGCCTAAGCTAAGCAAGCTAAACCCTATTTATTATGATTTATCATATAGATCTCAGACCAAATTACATTGAGTTATATATCCATGTAAACTTTCTTCCCTCCTTTGAATTAAGAAAAAAAGGCTTAGTGCTCCCCTACGTAATAACAGAAATATCTATGAAGAAATTCAAGTCTAGGCCCAGTAGTTTGCGCTGTACCTTGATTTATCAGTCAGTCAGTTTCTTGTTGTGTATAAATTTATAGATTACCGATTGACTCATCCCGTGACGGAGCGGACGCGTCACAAACAATTACAATAAAACATTTCCACAGCAATAGGCGGCACACTCATTATCTTTGACTTGTATGGACGTAGGAATAATTTATATGTGCACAAGCCCATCATTTTGTTGACAACATGGAGCCACTTAGACAGGACGGGGGCGTTTTGTTTTCCTCAAATCTTGTCATGACGAATTTTCAATTATATTTACTTAAAGTAAAATCGAAGCCTTCATACTCCAGTAGAACAGAAATCATTTCTGCGCCTATAAAATATTTATTTTATTATTTTTAAAATACCTGAACATTTTGGAAAGGTTGTCTTTCAACCCTATGGGTGGGTAAAAAAGTAGGCTACTGTCCAATTAGCGACTACAGATAGAGTAGAAGAGTCTTGGACTACAGGCTACGTGTGAAAAGAAAGACCTTTCACATGGACGTAAAATGGCTGAATGCTGAAAGTGGAGTAAACAAAATAACAAACGAAAACTGAAAGTACATAGAAGATATATTACGTCTGTTGCTATTGCGTATAGTCAGGAACAGCGCGGTGAGATCTCATAAAATCTATTTAAACTACACAAGCTCTTATGATATGTAATTTGGACGATGATGACAAAGGAATCATCCAAGGCGCTCCATTAGGGCCAGTCTTATATCTATTCTGTATAAATGGAAATCAAGTGACTGAAACAAAACAATTTACAAGCGGCAAACATGATGTGAATCCAATTATGAAGATGTAAGCAATTATGAGATATGATGAAGTGTAAATGCGAAAGTAATTATTTCTGAATATTAAAGCTCTTGACATATTTCGTCATGTAGGTCGTATGCGCGGCCAAAATTTAATTAGAGCTGTCTTATAATATCTATGTTTTACTCGTAATATGCAATTATAATATTAGAATTCGGCTTTTATATTGAATTACTTAGTTTCTGTTTAGTTAAAGTACTGTTAAAGAGGTCAGGCATAAAGCGTAGTAAACATTGAGCCATCTAAAAATATGTTGAAACAGTGGATATTGCCGGACCCATGGGACTTAATCCCCCTCAAAATCATCTGAATTTTCTTTGACAAATTTTAAACTTATCTTTAATTTTTAACCACTATCATTACACTACCTTCTGATTTAACTATACAAGATGTGTGCTTTTAAGCTTTCAGCATACTGAAACCCACCCTCAAAAAAGTCAAGCTTCCCCAGCCACAAATTCAAACCCCTCCAAATCGCAATCCAGTATCCGACACTGGATGACTCTTTGAGTGAAAGGAACAAAACCAATGTATAGTTAATCTTCATCAGAAGATCCCAATGGATGAGCCATGATTGTAGTTAACATAGGAATATTTTACCAAAATACCTATATAGTAATTAGTTGGCATAGGCATACTTACAATAATTTTTAATCAAGTTCTTATTAGCGTGTCTTGTAAATTGCACTTTCAGACGTTTTAAATGTCTTTAAAATACATAAATTATGATGACAATACAATTTTATAGTCATGACCTGGTATTTTTAATCATAACAAGGCATCGTAGTACAAAAAATGCATAATTTACATTAAATTAGGTTATACGTGTTTCATTATTTTTTAGTCATCCTTAAATTGATATTTGTACACATCGTTTTTTATATGATTTTAGTGAATAATGTACACATTTATATATATTAAATTACATTCACAAAGTATGCACACTTTCTTACCTTAATTTTAGCTTCTAATAGCGATATAATTTTAATAAGATTATTTTGATTTCCGATTACTCTTTAAAGTTTAAAGTATTTATCTTAACTATATTATTATAAATGCGAATGTTGGTTATTACGCTTTAACTGCTTAACGATATATTATATATATTATACTTTTTAACCCGAAAATAAACTGTTCCCAAAGGAAAGGAAAATACATAAAGTCTTCACTTATATTATCGGTTGCCATGGTAATGTTATGTTTTGACAATAACTTTTTTAAAACTTGTAAATAAGATACCTGTATCTAGAAGTCAAAACAATTCGAAGAAGCGTAATCAAATTACAAAACATTTCGGCGAGAACAGTGAGAAAAGAATGCATGCGACGCCGCAGGCAACTGCTAGTATAATAAAATCTTCATTTCAACGTTCTAAAGTATTAGATCCTAAACTAAATAATAAATACTTGGCTTCTTGATCTTTAAGAAATTTATAGTACAGGATGTCTAGAAGTATCAACTGCGAGCGATGCCAAACGCTAACCATAAGTAACAAGTGAAGTCTATAACTGGGATGAAGTATTTATGCGCGGGAAATGTTCACAGATAATATATTATTATAGAATTTAATTAATAAATAAAGATATTTCATTATTTTATAATCCAAGCTAAACGAATAAATATTTCAAAACATATTTTGATATTAGAAGTTATTTTGTAATAAATTATTTAGATTTAATATCATTTCGTATATTGATGTCTCTTGTCTTTGATCACACTAGTAAAATAAACCTAAAAATTAAGTACAGTGATTAATTCCCGTGGTTGGCTTCAGGGAAAAAACTGTAGCCAAAACCTATGCAGTTCCGTGTTCTTTTTAGATTCCCTTCATAAAGGCACCTTGAAATATACGACATATTTCGTTTTAATTTATATTAGCGATCCCCTGGCTTCACACCGGTAGCACTAAAAAAACCCTATCTAACTTTGAAGAAATTACACACAGTGACCATATTTCAAAGTAAAGAATGTTTTAGGTATTTTTTACACCTTGGGTTACATTATTGGAGTTTTAGTCATGATCCCTATTTTTTTTAAAATACACTACAGCCTGTGTCAACTGGAGATAGTGTAGCTTCCCAACAGTGAAAGAATTTTTCAAATCGATTCAGTAGTTTCGGAGCTTATTCAATGTAAACAAACAAACAAATCTTTCTTCTTATTCTTCTTATATATACATACATGCTCTTTGTAGTTTTTGTCATTTCATCAGAGATAGCTTCGCTAGCTATGTTTCGATTATTTCTTTCGTGAATTTGACATATATTTTTAGTTATTCTGCTATTCGGGCTGGAGTCAAATCCAATAACTCAAAGATCTATAAAATCTGTGCAGCCGGTCTTGAAAGGTTCCGTACGAATATCTATAAATATCACTTTCGTTGTATCCTTAATTATTTATTTTATTTTCTGTTTTAGTATTTATTGTTATAGCAGCAACAGAAATGTTCTGTGAAAATTGCAACTGTCTAACTGTCACAGTCCGTGGTAATAGGGTTCCGTTTTACCCACTGGGTACGGAACCCTAAACAGTAAACACAAATGTACAACAGTATTACCAGAGTGTGCATATGATACTTATCAAGAAAGTACGAGAATTTACTCTTCCATAATAAATGTTTACGTTCTAACTTATCATTCCCAATAAATGATTATAACTTCCGTTCAGTATCCGTTCTAAAATTATTGATTAGAATGGAAACAATGGGATGTTATGATGAATGCATCAATGATATTTTTATATACAATATGACTGTTTGTTTGTTCAACTGAAGACATTCAATGCACTGTCACTACACATGACAAACTTCTAATTGATTATAACAAATTGTTTTTATTCCACAGACGTGACTCGTTCATCGGTACCGGTACCATATTTTTTTATATTATTGATACCTCTTTTCATACATACATACATACATACATTCACACTACATATTATAAAACAAAGTCCCCTGCCTGCATCTGTCTGAACGCAATGAACTCAAAAACATTCATACGGTTTTCACCAATATATGGATTGATTAATTATGGTAGTTTAGCGATATCATTATAAGTTCTATCGGTCTGTGATTTACAAGTAACGTTTCAATATTTCATCCCTTTTTTTGTGGAACTAGGTGGCGAACGAGCCAGCGAGTCATCTCATATTAAGAGCCCTCTACCCATAGGCATCTGGAAATGAGTCACAGATTCGTTGCTTACTTTTAATGGACAGACGAAGGGAAAAACGGGAAAAAGATATGTCTTTTTCCTCATCTGTCCCGTCTCCGTCCAAACCTCTTCACCTTCCCATCTATCCTCCTTATTATCCCTAATGTGAATAGGATGGGAAAGTGAAGAGGAGTTAAATTAGACCTCCGGGATCTCACAGAAGACAGGCGAAACGCAAAATACTTCTTCACTCCTGTGTTCTATGAGGACGAAGTATTTCATCGGTAGAGCCGGCCCATTCGATGTTGTTGCGGGCTCTGTTAAATTAATTTTATTAAGTAAATAATAATTTATGTTGAAGAAGACGGTACCTAACGATAGAACAAAATTCGCGTATATAATCTGTTACTAGTATATTATTTAAAACATTTCTCTTCAGTGACACTTTACGTCTTACTTGTGCTTTATAAACATTAGATATACATATCTGAATCATTTCTCATTTGGAAGCAACAAGTCAGTATGTAAATAGGAGCATTATTGTTGACAGTAAATAAATTCGTAGATCTAACTTGTCTGTGATAAATTTAGTGGCAGTATTTTACGTAGATAATCCCTAAACATGACACATATCTCTTCCTACGCGCAGTGAACAACGCCGTGCGTGACAAGAATAGTGATGTGCCATATCACGCATCCTACTTGTTATCGGTTTTCAATGTAAGCTAGCTCTCTGCTATATCACCTACTAACTGTGCCCCGCAGTTTTAGTTGCCGCGCTGTTTAGCTTAAACGGAATCAGATTACAATAAGTTCTTAATAAGTAACTTCGGAAAAGCATTTCATTGACATTATATACGTGTAAATCCAACGGTTTTTGCAGCGCAAACCAGAATAACTCGCATATGGCAGATTTTTTCCTCCTTACTTGAAATTATAGCCGTGTACCGTGATATGTGTTATTCTAATGCTAAGCCAAGCTATATTATTGTAAAGTTTCATTAAAATCCATACAGTAGTTTTTGAGCGAAAGAGTAACAAACATCCATACATACACACTTTCGCATTTACAATATTAGTAGGATGTATAGATTAAGTGGTGAGCAGAGATGACTCAAAAAAAACATATTCGAATGTTCCTAGTTCCTG
Organism: Papilio elwesi; assembly: GCA_029849275.1. Lineage (NCBI taxonomy): Eukaryota > Metazoa > Arthropoda > Insecta > Lepidoptera > Papilionidae > Papilio > Papilio elwesi. The sequence continues at coordinate 6,417,132 of CM056708.1, read as the reverse complement.
AAAGCTTATTTTAGAAAATCGTGAAATTATTCCCTTAAGTGGTAAAACAATATATGTTAGTTAATCTGTTTATTATCTTAATATTTTGTAGGTATATATGTCTGTGTAGTTTGTTCCATATCGATATGGAATTTTTGTAAACAAATAAACGTCACTTACCATAAATGGCGGCCATTACACTTTATATGCTATCATCGAAAATGTTGTAATTTTGTTTGTTGTTTCTCGAAAATATTTTGGCATTGAATTTCAGCGTAAAAGGTAAGGTAATCTTTGTTAACAAAATATTCATCTTGATATGGAACAAAGTATAACTATCAATTGATGTAAAATAATCGTTTAGGCATCGAATAATTGTTCAATTAAAATAATTGTTGATTGCCTTAAAATGTCATCGTTTTAATATTTTAAACATAGTTTTGTTATAATTAACATTTACGAAGACAATTTGATTACATTTTTACTTACATAATTAGCAATAAAAAATTATATCATTAAAGAATTTATTTTCAAAATACATCGGAAAATACGTCTATGAATTAATCAGGGTTGTTCAAACTAGTGACCGATTAAATGAACAATAATTCAAAAGTGGTAGATCCCGCAACAACATCTGGTGAACCAGTATGTTTGTGCGTTTAGTCAGATAACTGAAGTGGTGTAGAGAACCAATTTAGGTGCTCTTCCATTTCCCATCCTTTCCTAATAAGGATAGCATGGGAAGGGGAAGAAGATTGGACAAGGAGGAGATAATTGAGGAACAGGAAATGTATTTTTTCCTCTCTATCCCCTCCCCTGTCTATTAAAGGTAGGCCACGCATCTGCGACTCATTTGCTTGTTGCCTATGGGTAGCGGACTTCAGGTGACTTTCTAACTCGTTACTACTCATCTTTCTCAATTCCAGTCATAACATCCACTTTTAAACCTCATTTTTTATATTAACTAATGAGACATTTATATTTTTACATTGAACAACCTTTGAATGGTCCATACAATGTGAAAAATTAAAATTTTGCAATGAAAAGAGTCGTCCAGACGACGACGACGAAGATCTACTTAAATTAAATGAATCTAAGATTTAACTTTAAATCTTTCTCCTTGTGCTCTTTTTGTGTGTAATTAGGAACCCAGATATCTTTTTTATGAACCATGAAATGCCGGAACAAAGACGCGATTATTTTTGCGTACGAACGGTATACAATGTTGTTTTGTTAAATGCAAACACGCTGCGGTAACAGACTTTAATTGATGGAGTCTATTAAGCAAACGTTTCGCAGTCACTTTGCCAAAATGAACGCGAAACAGATAAAACATTCTAATTTTATGTTCTACACTTAAAATACCATTTATTTGGCCCTTGATTTATTCAACGGCTTTATTTAAAATTGAATTCTTATATTTTAACCCACTAAGTGTTGCCAGAGTAGTTTAGCTCCGAATATCCAGCCAGAAATCATGGTAATAACACGAGAACATTATAACCATATTTTAGTTATGTTGTTTTCTCTTAATGTTCATTAAATAGTGTCATATCAGTTATTCGTGCTGGATACGAACGCGCACACACACGCCAGAGTTAAGACTGACATCGCATCATGCTGTTTGCCTTCACAGCTTACTGCTCGATTTTGCTATTTTTTGACATTAAATAGCTGAAGGATAGACGAAACTCCAAAGTACTAAAGTAAACTCCGGTACTTATGCGGTCTGAGTACTTCTCGATCAAGTCGTTCCATGCAACATACTGTTGCTTGGTTCAACACTGCTGTGCATGTTTATACTGGTTACATATAGTCAATGAAAGATAAAATCGTTGAACGAGTATTGTCAACGCGGCTTTATCTTTAAAAAAAAAACAAGCAATACTGGTCGCTTTGCATCCGTAACAAGTTATTCTACTGTAATTTATAATCATAAACTGTACATAAAAATAAACTTGCTTATTACAATAGTTGTTGACCAAACCATTTTATGAGTGTTTTAGTACAAAACACAATTATCCTGGTTGTACCAATTATAGAATTTATTTAAGCCGTGTTGTAATAAAATTGAAATAAACATATTCGATGTTTTAACCTAATAGATTTAGAAAGGCAAAGGCATTTTGAACATAGAGACACTTCTGTCATTTACTTTTGAGAGCGTGTGTCGGAGCCCTGTTGAACTGTTGAACAATAGACAAAAGACATCATTTGCAATGTAATCGTGCGTTCAGAATCGTGACCGGAGCTGTATGATCGTAATAACATGTCCCGTAACGTTCGTTCGTAAACCTAAATAGATGACCCGAATACTGCTGCAGTCGAGCTTATTATAAATCGCTGGAGAGTGCCCTGCTTGTCTAGAATGTCACAATGGAGTTTATGCGGCCTTGGTGTTACTGGCCGGTAACATTCCACGCACAACTATTGTTGTTGATGTATGCATTGTACAGATTACAAACATTAATTGAAACTAATTAATAATATCCACGTTCATTTATTTTTAAAGTTACTTTCAATAAATAATTTGATTGTTAATATAAATAATAATAATAAATCAGCCTTTTTTAGAATGTTCCCCACTGCAGGGACACAGGCCTCCTCTCCGAGAGAGGGAATGGGCCGTTAGCCACCACGCTGGCCCAGTGCAGGTTGCTAGATGTTACATGTCTTTGAATTTGGTGGTTCTAAGACATGCCAGTTTCCTCACGATGTATTCCTTCACCGTTAATTGTTAATATAAATTCACTAATTCGCTCGCATCTATTAAATACGTTATAATGGATAGAATACATACCATAATATTTAAATGCTAGGAATTAGAAGATACTATTAATATAAGTAAACATTATCCATCTTGGTTTATTTTATAGCATAAGGGGGCAAACGAGCAACGGGTCGCCTAAAAACTAAGTGATCACCGCCGCCCATGAACATCCGCAACCCCAGGGGAACTGCTCTTGAAGGACCCTAAGTCGTATTGGTTTGGAAATACTGTTGGCGACAGATCATTTCACAACTCTGCTGTCTGAGGCAAGAAATTACGCGAAAACGACACCTGTACCTCGGGCATTATGAATTCAATAATCAGGATTTTTTTATTAAAATCCCTCTGCCAAAATATTGATGCGGATAATTATAATTCTCTTGTATTGTCACAATTATCTTGACACTAAGTAAGATAAAGGGGTAACCTAAGTGCGGTTACTAGTTGCGATTATATCGAACAATCTCCATTATTAAAATTAATAGTGGAGATTGTCCGAATCGTGGAGCCCATTTGGGCGCACGTTTAGTGTGAACTGTAGTGATATAAAACATTAATGGACGCTTTAAAACGTCCAAAATCATGTAAACGTTCATGAATCAAGTTTATTCATCGCTTTATGTTCAGCTTTCACGAGCTAACATTTTCGGAAGGGAAATTATTAAATTCATCGAATATTGAGTAGCTCGGAGCGACGTCGAGTTTCGATGCCCCACTTTTGACGGGCTTTTTGGCGCGAAGTTTCCCTATAGGCCTGTAGAAAAACCGGTATCGTGTACCGATTATTTATAGCTTTGTCATTTATCGGTAATAACGCGTTTTTTTCTGCAACAACAATACGTAATTAATAGATTTATTTAAGTAATAACGTAATTATTTTAATTATATGTCCATTGTAATTATGTTATTTGATTTAGTGTGGGACGCCCTCCTTCCAGGTGGACCGATGACCTCATAAGGACGGCAGAAAGTCGCTGGATGCGGTGCGCGGAGGACCGCATACTGTGGAAGGCATTGGGGAAGGCCTATGTCCAGCAGTGGACTGATATAGGCTGATGATGATGATGATGATTTAATGTTATTAATAGATTAATTTAAATTATTTATTGCTAATAAATTGCTATGTCTAACTATTGTTTTGTATGGCTTTTTAAATTACAAAAATAAGTAAAGTTAAAGGACAGATTTCATACACTTCACCTAAAGTTTGAACTTTTCGATTGAATAAACGGGACAAATTAACATAAAATGTATATAGGGCTCTTTAAACGGACGCTTTGCCGATAGCCGATATATTTGGTTAGCGCGCGTCGGCACTTTAGTAGATCTTATTAATAATTGCAAAATTAAATATTCGTAAATTTACATTTTCACAATTACCTACCTATTGTTAATTCTTGAACCGACAAACGTTGAAAAAAACACCAATTTACAAACGTATCTTAATTACTTTTGGCGCGCATTCCAAAATCGAAACTGCGAGAGAAAGTTTCATTGCTGATTCAATGCTATTGGAAACTATAAAACCTGGTCAGTGAGGTTACTCTTTCGTTTTTTTAAATGCAATAAGGTAGCAAACGAGCAAGTGCTTCTGATGTTAAGTGACCGCTACCTATAGACATCCGCAACAAGCGAATGAGTTGCCGATATGTTGCCTACATTTAATGAACCCCTCCCCGTCCAATCTTCTTTCCCGTCCCATCCTATCGTTATTAGGAAGGGAAAGAGGACTGAAATTAGGCTTCCGGTACCTCACTCGTCAGACGAAACGTAGAATACTTCTCTTCTGTCTTCAGTGAGGTCGTGGTAGTTCACCGCTCGAGTCGGTTCATTCGTGCAACGCGGTTGCGGTCTCTACTGTTTATTATATATATATATATATATATATATATATATATATATATACACTATTATATACATACCCACACGCACATATATATATGACAGAGTGAAACCTAACCACAATAATTCTCAATATGAAATAGATCAATTTTATAGCTGCCAAGTCATGAACATTTGCAGAGAATTAGACTTTTAGATAATAGAAAAAACAACACACAAAATTTAAATAAATAAATATACACTCACGCTCGAAACCCATAGGGGTGGGCAGGGATTACGGATTTCCATTTGTATCCTCTCTCACTGCTTCTTCTACGTCCATACATCTCCTTGTATCGCCTTATCCATATAATATACACAAAAAAATAACAGACGAATGACTAGAATGTGGAAGATCTTAAGAGATGGTTTGATTGAGGGTATCTCAATATGTTGTAGTCAAGTATGTATGTTATCGATTTTCCGCTAACAATGTTATTTTATAGAATTTCATTGATCTAAAAAGTTGCTCACTCAATTGTTTACTTATATTGTGCGAATGAGATATTTTATTTATTTTATGTATTTCATTTACAGAATACCCGATATGATCCACGTGGACGAGACAGATCCAGTTGGTGGTAAGAATTTTTTTTTATTAATATATGAATTACGTGTCACTATTGTTCAGCACAAGATCTGAGAATTTCAACAATTATTAAAACTATCGTGAGACATTATCAATAAACTTTTTATGAAACGGCTTTACTCACGTTCGCGTTGTTCTCGGTGTTTTGTACCGACAAGTTTCGGACCTGTCGGAGGTCCTTCTTCAGGGTGAGCGGTATTAATTCGCGGTCGCGGCCTGCCTCGGTGCGAGGTCCGAAACTTGTCGGTACAAAACACCGAGAAAAACGCGAACGCGAGTAAAGCCGTTTCATAAAAACTTTAATTTCAACAATGTTTAACGCTAAAGTTAAGAAAGGTCGCTTTTTGGATAGTTTAAACCCACCACATAAAATATCCATCCATAAAAGCAATTTTCTTGAATTGTTCGCGTTTTCCATCAAGTGCATACAAAAGTTGCTCCTTTACAAGAATCGTCATGCCGCTCGTCGTCACGGCATACCGCTCGATATTACAGACACGCCAATAGATGTTTCACATCGAAAACAAACGCCACTTGTTATTTTTTTAACATTTACATTGTTTACGCCTGGGTTTAAGTCGTTCACCTTTCGGATGTTATTTCTTTTATTCATTTTTTTTCTGTTCAAAACCATAACTGTACAATGGATGTTCTTCACAATCTGAACGCGTATTAACTACAAGACAACTGTAAATAGGGTGTTCACTTATGAATATTTTAGTTAATCCTTATATAATTTATATATAAGACATTTCCAGGTATCTATTGACTCGTAACGATATCTCTACAATTATATGGCCTAGAGACTTGAAATTTATAAAGACTTGAAATTTATCCTTTCGCCGGGTAGAAATCAGTTATGAACGGTTTTCACGTTATTCCATCCGCAAGGGGGGTTGAGGGGGCGTTAATTAATTATAAGGCGGAACGAAGTTTGGTATCACCGCGTTATCTCTAGAACATATGGCCTAAACACTTGAAATTTTGAAAGAATGTTAATTAAATTATAAGGGGAACGAAGTTTTCCGAGTCAGCTAGTATATAGATATAACTATGACAATGTTATGATTTATTAGGCTATATTTCCAATAAAAACTTAATAAAATTCTAAGTAATATTAATAAAAAACCTGGCATGCCTACGTATGCAGTATCTGCTATGGATACACTTAAAACAGCTGCAGGCGTCACTGCAGTATCACTTGTGTCAATAGAACTGGTCGTGTTCATTTATTATCGAAGTCATCGATTTTATTGCAACAATTTGTCGCTTCGATTCAAGCCACCCTTGAATGACTAACGTCGGTCACGTTAGATTAATAGAGGACCATTAATCCAACGTCGCAATTTCATCTTCGCCTTTCTCGTTCGTCCTCTCTTAGTTTAGCATACCAAATTTATTTTCGCTTTTCAAAAATTTTACCCTTATGGTTCCTTGCCCAAAGAGTAAAACGAGACTTTATTACTAAGACTCCACTGTCAGTTCATCCGTCTGTCACCAGGCTGTATCTCATGAACCGTGATAGTTAGACAGTTAAAGTTGTGATAGATGATGTACTGCTGTTGCCGCTATAACAATAAATACTAAAAAATAAATAAAATTAATATTTAAGGGCGATCCCATGAAACAAACCTTGTTTTATAGATAATTGTACGGAACCGTTCGTGCGCGAGTCCGACTCGCACTTGTTTTTTACCATGACCTTCTTATTAGACCGAGCCAGAAGGATTTCTCAGATTTCTCCGTTCCAGTGCGACCTCCCGTGACCTCCTGTAGCCTAAATGGTTTGACCGATTTTGAGCAGTGAGGTGCTTTCCGATTCTTATTATTCCTCGGAGTGTCGAAGTACACGACAATATACGATGACGTAACGAGTGATGACATTCTTAGTTAGTCGGGTTTTAATTTTCAAGTTAACTATTGTTTGTTAAAAACTTGTTTAAAAAGAAGAAGAGTAAGTTGAAGAATAATAAGATCTTTGGATATTAAATGCTTAAAAATTACCTATTAATTTAATAATATAGACGAGCAATGGTGGCCCAAAGTATGGGCCGCAACTTACGTACGTCGCCAGTAACCCTGCAGTGGGGAAACATACTAAAAAAGGCTGATTTATTATTATTATGTTAATATTACAAAGAACATGCAACATACAAACACTTTTACTACTACTTGTACTACTTTGGCACTTATTCCTTCGTACGTTACATAGGAATATATTGAATTGCCTTCTGAAATAGAGATGTTTAAGAGTCAAGGTTGTTCATACAATGTTACCTAAAATTTCAACAAACTATTTGTTTTGAATCTCAAATCAAGATTAGATCGCCTAATTAAATCGTTATGACAAATAACACGTGGTCGTACGTATATAACATCGTATATTACGATACTAGGTTCATATAATGTCCATTTATAGAAACGAATGAATCATCCGCTGACTACGTCTATTTAATCGATGATTATTGACACACAATATCGTATCAAGATTGGCGTGGATTTAAATAGATTGTGCGATCGTGAATAAAATAAACAAAAACACATGATTTTTGGCAGAAGAAAGGAATCCGTCTTTATTTTTGACCAGAGCGCGTCGGATGGTTCAGATCGCCGCCGGCGACAGCCGTCCGTGAGGGTTGCCAGCATTGTTGAATATGCCGAATTGTGGGCAGAAAATCAACGGTGTTACGATGTTTATCTATATCCATACTATACCAATTTGACCGTCAATCTACTATTGGACATTGAGAACTGCTAGAAATAAAAACTTAAAACTGTAAAATAATAATGGTTGTGACCTAGATTCAGATTAATTGTTGAAGCAAAATATAATATTAACCTTACAGTTTCTTTTTAATACGATATTTCTTTAATTTATAAAATGCGATTACTAGAATATTTAGATTGGAATTAGACAAGGATTTATAATATTACTAGAGTCGTCTATTACAATCAAATTTTCTGTTATGAATGTACGCGTTATCGGTTATACTTAAATAAATTCTGATGTGCAACCCTATCGTGTGAAATTAGTCACCTTTTGCATCTCAAAAAGAGCAGAATTAATACTAATTTACAAGAGTAAACCGCCACCGCAGTATGTCTATACTGTGCCGTCTGTTAGATAAACTTTGGTGAAGTAGGTTCAAGCGACTGCAGCTTTCTCAACATCTGGCAACACCATTAGCGTAATACGGTCGCGAGAGCTTGATTTTTTCTCCCTTATCTTTTAGTTTATCGTACAGCACGATTATAGGTGCGTTCCAAGTGAAACCGGCGCAGCGATCATTACGGATAAGCAATAACGCATTCGACCTACTTATGAATATATAAAACACAGCGCAGCCTTATCAGAAACCCGTGTTGCTTGACTTTCTTACGGTCTACATGATTTCACTTTTATGCAGCGATAAAATATTTTATGGCAACGACAATGGAAATTTATGATTACCTTGATATGTGCTCTGTCGCTGACCTGCATGGCCAGTCCTTTGGTTTTTAATCTAAAATAATATGCTAATGGACGTATAAAGTCCCCTCTTACACTTGACAAAAACGGTAACAAATGATAAATATTATCTTTATAACTAGTTAATTATTACTTTATATTAAATAGATCTAGTGGTCTAATATAGTATTGTAATTAGAAATTCAATTCTTAATGGGGGTAAAGCACTCTCTCAAAACTAGGTCATTATTTCCCAATCAAATCTGAATGTAAACTTTTAAAGATTAAATAAGGGATAAATCGCTGCCCCTGTTTACAGTCTATACTAAAAGATGAAAAGAATTCATATATCAAAGTATATTAATGATGATTTGCAATGGAGATATGTACTAAGAGTATGGCAACCCTAAGTGTCGGGCGATGACAGTCTCCTGAACGCGAGATCATTTGTCACGTCTGATGACGAAACTTTGCTCATACAGTTCTAATTTAACTATCTAGTTGAATTTATTGTAATCAAAGAGAATCTTACAATTGCGTAGACGTTCATATTATTATCAGCATTTATACTTAATGAATCAGACATACTTTTTGATGAACGAGGGTTGAATGTATGTTGGGTAGTAACATTGTTTACTCGTATTGTATTCATAACTATGAAATTTACACCCATTGTATATGGCTATACCACCTTTGGTATATTTTGGATACAATTCATGTGATATTCAAAGTAAAGAAGTTAAAGAAAACATAGTATCCAGCGATCACGATGACATTAAACTATTAACAACTTGCTTACATCGGATTCATTTTAATAATTTACATCCTATTAAACTTGTGATTTTTGTCGGTATTAGAATTGTTTATTGCTGCCACAGATTTCAGCGCCAAAATATTTTCATTAGTGATGATCCAAATCCATCGACATTGTTATCGATAAATATTAAGCATACGAGGCTGAACACACACTGTCATCTGTTACTTTCTAATTGCAAAAAAAAATAACAAACAAGTTTTAGAAAGTGTCATATCTGCAAGTATCTAGTACCGCGAAATTGGAAAGTGTTTTGACATATCGGTAAAGACGTAATTAGATTTGCAAGTTTAATACGTAAATATTAGATTAAAATAAAAAGTACTTTAAAAACTACTTGGTATTTCGATTTTAATCTAATGCTTACGAATGTTCATGTTTTAAATAAGTAGTTTTGCAAAACTAACCGTAGGAGACGCGAAACATGTTCTTTCTGTCATGCTCTCGTCTGTGTTTTGTCTCACTCATTTATTGCGAAAGATATACACAATATTTCTGGGATTAATTTCAGGACACACAAAAGCGAATACTCTATCCAAAGATGTTACATATATAGATACCTCCGTTCCAAAAGTAAAACCACTTAAAAGTTACCAATTGGTGACTTCGTGATATTTGAATTCGGCTTGTCTCGCCTCGTTGGGAAATAGAAGTGCACTTAATCAATTGTCAGACATATTTTTGCAGAACTAAAGAAGAAAATCGAGTTTAATTTATGAACGTTGAATTTTAATAGAACATGGTATCTGGACTCTGAGGTTATACAAAAATGTATATAAATCTATGTAACAGTGTGCCTATATTTTGTCCAAGCTTTTTAAGGTTTGCTTGTATCAATTTATAGGTTAGAAAAATATTGTTACGTTTTGGTAATTTTGCGATAAGAATATTTTGTGTGCGTGCGTAATGATTTTAATCGTTATAAACTTCTATCATAACCGTCGATTCAAATTGTTTTTTTTAAATAATTAAAACATCGTTAAAACCAATATGTTTATAAATGGTATATAATGTATTTTATTAGTTTTTTTTGTAATTAAGATAACTATGATATCTTTGTATTATAATGACATATTATTATCTATACAATGGATTTGATATTTTAAGCAATTAATAGAATATCAACAGATAAGATAATTACATTTAACACACTTTGAATTGTTTCGAAAGGTTAAAATTAAATTGAATAACTAATATTATAAAAGCCCATTCTCGTCTCTCTCTAAACGTGATATTGTATCTTTCGAGTGACAATTCGAAGGGGCAATCGCAGTCATTACATCACCGTAATTTAAAGTTTAGCCAGTAAATATAAATTATTTTTTTTATGCCTAAGGCCTTATTCCTCTTCCCATTATTTTCTAATAAGGAATGAATGGGAGAGGAAGGAGTATTTAGAGGGTAGAGAACAAAATTATCATTTTGTTCTGTACATTCCGTTTGTCCTTAGCTTGTCGCAGATGTCTATGGGTATCGCTGGCTCGTGTGACCATATCTCTAGAAAACAAAATGCTTAAAATTACAACTAGTAACATTGCACAGATTAAAATACACTTTTCGTTTAATCAAGTACAAATCTGTTTGAAGTACATAAGTTGATGCAGTCGTATGAAGGAACAATGACAATACGTTTTCTATAACTTTGTTTAAGTCCTGATCAGCACTATTATGATAACACAAAAATAACTATAAAATTTAGAATAACGCCACCTAGCGGTAGTAGTAGAAATTAATTAACAATAGTCGCTGTACGTAACGGGAACTTTGCGTGTGCTATAAGTTTAATCGATCATTTTCTTTTCCAGAGATAGAGCCGCCCTTCCCCTGTCGCGATGTCACCATCAAACGCGGCGCGGATGTCAACGACTCTTTCGAAATGCTGTCGGAGATCGGCCGGTGAGTCACATCACTACCGCACGTAACTTTTCGTCATACAAGTCATTCGAGGTTTTACCAAAGTTTAAACATCGAATGAATTACAAAAGGCTTTGCATCATTTTGTGGTTATAACAGAATATACGTGGTGTAATGTAGGGTTGGTTATGGATTATTTGAAATGAAAGTTACAACAAACCATAACATTTTTTATAGCAGCTTGTGGCAATCGAGCCATGCGGTTCACTCGATATTGAGTGACCGCCACCCATAGGCATCTGCAACAAACTACTGATTTGCAGATGTGTTGCCCTTTAAATGACAGAGGTCGGATAAACTAAAAAAGGATATTTCCTTTTCCTATCCATCTCCTACCCCGTCAAATCCTCTACCAAAGGGTAAAGGACCCATCCTTTCCATATTTGAAAAGGATATAAAGAGGAAAAGCTAGGATTAGGCACCTCCCTCATCGGAGAAGATTCAAAATAATTCTAATAGATGCTTCTGTGAGGTCGTGGTATTTCACCGGTCAGCAGCCCATTCGTGCAACAGATATTGCTACGAGCTCTACTACTATTAGTATTTTATGTTACTGTATTTAAAGGACAATTAAGTATCAATAAATGTAATTAAGGCTTTATGATAAGGCCTAATTTTAAGTGGTAGCCGCTATTAACGCCCGCAACAATCTGATAACTGAAGGGATGTTATTAAAGAAATATGACAGGGATGGAAAGGGGATGCTATTATCCGGGTCTTCATTCATCAGTCCACGGGGCAGAACCATTTGTTATACTGTTATTATTCTTCTAGTGGCAAGTTCGGTACAGTGTACCTCTGCCGAGAGAAGAGCACCGGCTTGGAATTAGCAGCCAAGCTGGTGTCTGTCAGCCGACGCGACGAGAGACGCAACGTGGAGCGCGAGGTGGACGTGATGCGAAGACTGCGCCACCCGCGTCTCATACAACTCTACGACGCGTACGACTGGGGGAAGTACATGTGCGTCGTACTTGAACTGTAAGTATTTATTATATAACGCCTTAATTTTGTTATAAACCAACCTTAGGGACCAGTAGAAGCTTACCTGCATGCACTGGTCTGTAGGAAACCAGAGCCTTCTCACGACGCACTCGAAGACGACGCCGAGGGTTTCAACACAATCTCGCAATCCGCTGAGATGCAAGGTACCTTATCAACGCCCCCCCCCCCCCTCTGCTGTACTAACTTGGATACATCTTGTAGTCTTTATAGTTAATAAAGTTTTACGTAATGAACTGCTAGAAATTTGTAATTAAACCTATAAATAGGTTGACGCTGACTCGTATTGCAAAATATTGAAATAATAAAAAGTAGAAGTTATAAAAAGAATTTGGCATCACTTGTAACAGTTCTGAAATAGGACTATCAAGATAAAAAAACAAATCTAATGAGACATCCGGCACATAGCGTGAGACAAAGTTTTTTTAAACATCATACGAGTCACTTTTATTTCTAAGCGTAATGTAAATTTAGACTTAATAATACATTGAGGTTGCGGTATTTCTCCGCTAGAGGTTAGCGCTGTTATTAGTCGCAGTTTAAGGAGATATCCGAGCCTGAGTGTTATTTAATGTGTCATCTTACTTAATATTCTATGACTTACTAGCAACAAAATATTATAGCCTAAGTTACTCGCTATTGGTGAAAGAATGTACTAAAATGGTACATACATGTTAGCATACACTGAATTAATCATTCCATTCCACCAGATTTCAACATAGATTTATCGTTAATACAACAATAAAAACAGTTGTTTATACCGTCATAGTGTACAGTAGACTGTATGTTCTGCATTCCATAGCATACTTCATCGGTTAATCTACCTCGTCTGACCACTCGAGATCGTATCTCTGTATTCAACGTACTCTACGCATCACAGTTTGTTGTCCACTTGAAGCTATAACAAATTAAATAACAATATCTTTAGACCACAATGATTTGTTAACTATGGGGTCTATACTACGAGAAACTATTTATTGTACATTTAAAAGTATTTAAATTAATTATTCGTTACATTAATTAAAAATAATTTAATATAAAAAAAATTAAAGACCTCAAGACATTGACAGCTAATTCTGTGTAAATTGAAATGATAATTAAATTTCTACTAATGCCATTATCGTGACCACAAGTACTGTCAAGTATTCAGTAATCATAAATTTAAATTGTTATAATTAAACCACTACCGTTCAGGCTGTAGTTTGACTTAGCATGAGACATCATGGGGGTACAACTGGTACTTTACGAATTAATTTGATCGATTTATATGGCTGGCAGCTCCGTGAAATGTCCGTACGAATTAATATATATAACATTCATTAGGTTAACATCATAAGAGGACTGGTAAAGAATACTTAAATTACATAAAAGCCTATGATAAAAACTAGAGATTTGCTTGTAACAGGAAAACTTTGAAATCTTAGCTTCTCACAATAGTAGAAAGCTACCATATTAACAATCCAAAAATTTATATAAATTATACAAGTAATTTGTACAATGTATACAAATTATAAAAATGTATACAATACAATACATGTAAAACTAAGAATCTTTTCATTAAATTAGAAATAATTACGAACGACTACTAACATCATAGTTTAGTTATCACTTGTTACGTTGACAAATGTCGGCGAGTCATAACCTAGTCGAATGCTATCAGATTTATTTTAGTAATGGTTCTAGCGTCGCATACAATACAATATTTCCTGATTCACCTGCGCTGGCGCACACACTCGAAACCCGAATGCATTCTAAATTCGTATTCATTCAAACGGTCCAACGTTGATCGTTATGACTCATAGGTCAGGCTTGCGAATCACTTAAGGGTTTAGACTCGACTAGTTTTGTTTTTCTCAACGTATCAGGAATTTAATGATTAATTCACTGGAATCTTGTTTATGATCTTGGATTTGTTAATCCTTTTTTTGTCTGTGATTTACCGTCTTGTTGCGCGTTGGAATTTATGGGTAGGAAGTCTGAGTAATTTTCATCAGAATATTTGTAAATAAAAGTCATGTAATATCCTTTTTTGTTTATCCTTTGTAACTCGCTTTTTGGATATGCCTATGGGTAGAGGTACTTTATATCAGGTGAACAGCTAGCTCGTTTGCCGTGTTCTCTTTAAAAAAATCGTAATTGCTAACAATCCCTCCTTATTCTTCCTCATCATCAGTAATGAATGGAGACCTAACAATACATAGGGCATCCCCAAGCATAGACATTTAGATTGGTCCTGTGGCGCCCTCATCCAACGAACCGTCACACCTTTGTGGGTCAACTAGACTGCGTCCTCACTTATTTTAAGTGGCTACTATAATATATATTATACCATAATCTTTTAACAGTTTTTTATGCAATTTGCTGTCCTGTCAGTCTATTCTACAAAATTTCCTCATCAATCCAATAGAGAGGGAATAATTCGGTTGTTGTTCTGTTTATCTTGATGTAGGTTAAGGTTGGAACACACGTCCACGATTCACACGCTATAAAACTTTCAGTATCCGTTGCAAGTTGTAAACACATGTTCGCGCTTGTGACGTAATCGCGTAAAACATTCGCAAACATTCTCAACGTACTCGTTTTCGAAATCCACAGCCTATTGTTTGAAAATAACTAAAAACACACATGTGTTGACCAGGACAACGTTAAGGAAGTCGACTGGACCTTCAAACAGTGTCAGATGCAGGGTTGTCACTTGGCCCCCCCATTTTTGAGGATAGGTTTGAGCAAGATAAAAACTAAAACGCACATATCATTTTATAATAGTTTGAATAAGAACAACGTAGTGTAATATGCTGGCTAAAATAATAATTAGAATAATAATCAAGTTTTACGACTGATGATTTTAAGGGCATAAGGTGTGCCCACCGGGGTCCAAAAGTAATATTTGTAACGGCTTACGTCCAGATGTTGATATCTATTGGGGGATTATATACAATGTACAAAAGCTTTTAAAAATTAGCGCGTGTACCTGATGGTAAATGAAGTATTTAGGACGACAGCTGCATCTCTCAGTTATTAATTACAGAAGACGAGTTCTCATGAAATACCTGACACCGAGGGAGGCGCCGGACAATGGACATACTCTGGCGTGCCGTAAACTTTATAGTTATTTGCGGTTAAGGAATGCGTATGTCGTATAATAAAGTTGTTATAAAACATTGTGGCCTTGTGGGCTACCGATTACGGTGTTAAGTTGTGACTCCACGTATCCTTGATTCGATTTGCTAAGGTGAAATATATGAAAACTTAATTTGATATAATACCCATGTTTCTCTTGTGTATACATAAATAAAATATAGCCTAGGTTACTCGGTAATAATAGAGCTTTCTATTGGTGAAACAATTTTAAAAATAGGTTCTACAATTTTTGAGTTGATTTGGAACAAACAAACAAACATTCAAGACTTTTCTCTTTACAATACTGTCGAACCCGAATTAGTGAGAGCGTTAAAGGGACCGCAATCTCTTGTTCGTTTATGGAGGAATCTCCGTAAATTTGGATTGATAATTGGTAAACATAAGATTTTTTTATCGACATGATTAATAATATTAATTAACTACAGTAAAAATGACTTATAATAAAAGTAAGGGCCAAATATGCGCAAAGACAATGTCAGACAATGTAAGTTCCATGAAATTTAAGAAAACGCAAATAGAACAGCTGCTATTTATGACTCATTACTACGTTCAGATTAATATAACAGCGTGTCATAAACACAAATAGGTCCACAACTCTTCACAATTTCTCATACATAAAAGATGTTTTAGAGGCTGAAAATACGGACCAAAAACTTAATAGTATTTGAAGTGTTTTTTCGCTTACGCAGTGCTCACTTACTCAACTTTGACGGTTTTACTATACCGCAACATCTGCTGCGCGAATAGACCGGCGCGATCGGGAAAATATCATAACATCAAAAGGGACGTAAAGTAGAAGTATTTTTGCGTTTCGTCTGTAGAGTGAGGTGCTAATCATAGTCTCTCTCCCTTCCGATCCCTTTTTAATGAGGAAAGGGAAGAGGTTTTGACGGGGGAGAGGATGGATATGACCTTTGTCCATTAAAGGTCGGCAACACATTTGCAACTCATTTGCTTGTTGCAGATGCCTATGGGTTACTTTACTTTACTTTAGGTTACTTAATATCAAGTGAAGCGCTTGGTGGTTTGCCACATTCTTCTATGGCAGCCTACATTAAGTGACGTAGGCTGGTCGAAGCCGTTTGATGACTTAGAGTGACGAGTGCATCTACAAATAATAAATAAAACCCAAGGACAGGTTATAGGTCAGATTCCTCCGCCATTAGGGCACACGTTCTCAGTACACAACAGTAAGTAATCGAGAACAAAGGAATGCAGTTATTTATTGTCTAAAATGTGAAAGCGAGTTATGAGTCAGACGCACGGGAGGTTGCAAAAAATCGCAAATCACCGTAAAGTCGCATATCGGTACTGTTAAGCAAATGTGAAATTATTTTTCCATCGGTTTTCGGTGAACGGTAAACTAAGAAGTAACAGTTAATTACGTGTTAGTTATATTCCGTTCTTTATGAAATTTAAAGCTGTACAGACAGCAACATTCACGTAGTTAAAATAATAAGAAACAGCAGCTAGTGTTTGTCACTTAAGCGTAAATGTAAACACATGACGTATGCTATAGAAAAAGCGTCCTAATTAGGGGGATTTCGAGTCTTCACTTTTTTACCGCTAATGGCATATCTGTCACTTTTTGTGTTATGATATCATTGGTTCGCATCAATATAAAGAAAATACCAGTTGTCAACGAATATGTCCCTTGTTAATATTATAAATAAGTTGAATTAATATGTAATAAAAATAATTTAATAATGATATACAAGTTCTAAAATTCGTGTGACATTTTCCACTCAGAAAATTTTGCAAACCGAATTATTGTGCTAGAAACTTCTACAGTATCCGCCGTCCCCTTTTCTTCTGTAGCAATAGCAATATGTACCGGCTCGGTGTTGATTGTCAACACGAAAAGAACCGTTATTGACACTGAAGATTTGTATGGAATGCATTTTCACCTCCTACTCATTAATAAATTCCAGTTATTTCCTTGTTGTACGGTACACAAATGTACTTTTTGTCACTTTACTCAATGTAATCTATATCTTGTGTAATTAGTTTTGCTGTTAGGTCAATCCTATTCTTTATTTAAAAGAATCATTCCGTATAATAATTTGTAACAAAAAGTAAACTGACATGAACAATCCTTGAACCAAAAGTTTAAACCAAACCAATACGACATAGGGTCCTTCAAGAAGCGAGCGTACTCCTACCTTAACGGCCGGCAACGCATTTGAAGTTCCTTTGGCGTTGCGGATGTTCATGGGCGGCGGTGATCACTTAGTTTTAGGCGACCCGTTGCTCGTTTGCCCCCTTATGCTATAAAAAAAGCTTGAGTTCCACAAATTTATTTTTTTAAATCTAACGATATCTTAAAATGTTGTAAACAGTCTTACATCATAATCGCCGCCCACAAGTTTTAGAAGACCGAAAGTGTTTTAGATATTAAATACATATAAAGCGAAGGAAAATATAGCAACATTGACTAATCTCATAACGGAATAACAACACTGAATCATTTGGCAATAAATTCTACGAATGCTCTGAATTCATTTTAGATTCGCGTGATAATTGATTTGATTTGATAATCAAATGCTTACGCGACTAGTGTGTTCACCGTGGGTTTACACTGCCGAAAATATTGACACAAAACATATTGTCATCTCAATTTTTTCAGAGAGAAGGATAGAGAGAAAACATGTGTGTGGAAAGCCACGGTGAAGTTATTTGTTAATTTTGTAACGAAATATTTCTCGTGGTTTGAACGCATGGGGACACCCCCATATATATTCGACTTACATAAAGTTTCTGTAAGGAAGCGGAGAAATCTAAGTTTTTAAATAAATATCTTACAAATATACTTAATTAAATATTAAACCAACTAAATCATTAGTAAAACAGTCCAGCGATAAAAAAGGCGGGAAATAAAATGTGTCGATAAAACATTGCAATATGCACATTTAATGATCTTCAATTCGTTTATAATTTACAACGAGTGCTTTCATGAAGCAATGGGTCTTATTAATCCAATATTAAACTTGAAAGTCAAGTGGCTCCTTAAATGGCGACAGACGTTCTTATAGTCGCATTAAGAGTGTTTTATAAAGCTGTGGCGTCAGGGCGCGTCAGATATTACGGCGCGGGCGCATAGTTGGCGCGTCGCCATTTTGCACGCCATCTTTAATGCCCACTAGGGTTGCCAGATGTCTTTAAATACAAAGGACAAATAAGCAAATTAATTTAATTAATGATATTTTAATTATACTCTATTAATACCATGTTTGAAGACTTTAAAATAGCTCGATGATTTAGAAAGATCGCTAATCAAATAATACTACCCTATAATAATTTTACCAACGAATATGTACGTCAAAGTGCAAGCCGTGGGACTGCACTTTATATTATTTCCCTATCCTACAGATTTCTACTAGACTCACCTTGCATTTATCTAATATCGATAATATCGTGGAAAGTCTATCATGTAGAACGAATTGTTCAATACCTAGTTTTAATTATATTTCGTTAGTGCCTCGAATTTCGGTGGCATAACTTTAATACGGTCCTGTAAAGTAGATTTTTAGAATAATGTATACACTCAATAAATAGCAAATCATCTATATCATTCGAAATAGGCAAATAACCCTTTTGTAAACGACACCACTCCGATACTAAAGAGGCCGACGATTAATAACCTCTCCAGCAACGTGTCCTGCCCATTGCAGTGGTTCTCATTGTCACTCTGTCCTGTATAAAATTTGTTTGCAAGTCGATTAATCGTATGTTAAACTAATAAAATACTAATATAGGTAATTGAGTACGTTTTCATTAATATCGTTATATTGTGAACTAGCTGCTTGGCTCGCGAAGATAAATAGACAAATAAAATAGTCTTGGTTACTCGCTGGTGAAAGATTTTTTGGGATAATCCGGAACAAAAAAAACAAATAACCTTAAGTACATTCCAATTGTAAGATCATAAATTTCGATTACTGCGTTGCAGCCTAGGTGATCGTAAAAAAATGTCATTGTAATCCTTTTTTATGCTGATGCTATTTATTAAAAGTGTCAAGGGATTTGTCATAACGCGATGTATTTAACATCTTTATTTAACACTTCACTGTTTGTTTTCTTAAAAATATATGAAATTATGCCAGCTAAACGTCAAATTTATTTGTAAGTCATATGTCAAGGCAAAAGTAACGCCTATACAGCGACTATAAAAGTTAACGATTAACCTGCGCCTCGCCTGCTGTGTGGTCAAACCTTAAAGCCTTATTACTAACTTTGAATGTACAACACATAAACGCAATAACGGTAGTGTCGTTCAATTTACCCTTTGTTACTGCTGTCTGTGGCTCCTAATGTAAATAACTTAATGGCTCCTAAATTTATAAACGACTACGTACATACACACACTAAACGTGTTACTCTTGTATAAACACTGATGATTTGGCAGCGTATAATTGAACATTGCCTTTCTATTTTTGTTCCCACAATACCAATGAAATGGAATTTATAGTCTAGTGTTGAACATCATTCAAGTTAGAAATTACTTTACTTTCAAAAAACTTTAGCCCTCGTCATATCGTCGACGTCACGTTCGTTAACGGCGAGTTCCGCAAGGGTCCAACCTAATTTGGTTTTACGATTTTGGCCGGAGATTTAGCTCGGCAACTTGATATAACAGGTATCTTATGCTATGTGCAATATTTACTGTCCTGGTCCGGGGTAAGAAGGAGTGCCCTCATTTATCATATGCATTATTTAATCTACTAACAAGTGTCAGGAGTGATGTTACATCAGCTACAAAACTTCGTGAAGACAGGTTTAAATCGGAAAGGAATAATCTTAACTTGACAGTGACGTTTTCGGAAACTTCACTATCCAGTACATGTACAGTTGCGAAGAAAATGCTTATCATAAAAATAAAATTATGTTCCATAATTTTAGACTTCAGCTATCTATGCGAAGAATAGTGCGTAAACACGGAATTCACGTGCCAAAATGTTTTACAACTATGACTACGAAATTTGAGCAGACATTGCTCTGGGTATTTACAAACAGTTTTAAATATACACATAATGGAGAAACGTTAAATCGTAAAAGATTTTATTGTTGAACGTGCTTTTTTAAAAAAATCACCACGAGTATGATGTGAAAAAACGAATAATATTGGATTCTGGATAACATACCATTTGTAATCAAATTGCAACTCAATTATTTATTACATCGGAATTATTTATCACGTTATTCGTTTACTATTTGAGTTGATTTGTGGAGCTGCGCAAAAAGTGTAAGGGCCTGTGCGCACGTTGTTTCGACGTATTTTGTGCGTTTTTGATGAGCGCGTCCTCTGCGCGGTATCTGCACGTTTGTGGCGACACAAGGTCGCAACGCGTTCACAATCTAGCGTTGACTAGGCGTCCTAATCGTGTTCGTCCGCGCGCACAAGAAACTTCCTTGTCACCTATAAAAAAAAACAAGTCGTCTGCAAAGATCCTGAGGTGGTACAGATTAACATTCGAGCCTTCATAATTCCCAAACTTTTTCATTAAAAAATCCGACAAACATTATCAGGATGCATAGCTTGAAATCGACAAACTTTAGTTTACTCAACTAAAGCAAATATTCTGTAATTTGTAAGTTTACTTTAGTAGACAAGATTATAACCTAGATTACGATGCTGAATGTAACGTACTATGTTTGACGTATGCTGGACTAATTCAGTATGCGTCTTAACGTAATATATCTATCAATGAAACAAACAGAGCCCACAATTTTCGTTATAACTCGGTGTATGACGTCACTAGTCGGTATACAAAAATAACGCTCGTCGATGACGCGCAAAAGACCCATTCATTCGTTCTGAAACTATATTTAGAAAACATGACGCTTTCAGACATAAAAAATAAGCATGTGTAAAGAGAACCCTTGTTTTAGTTGCCATATAAAACGGTAATGATGTTATTATTACTTGTAATACATTTGAGTTCTATCTATTTCAACAGTAAATACATTGAAACAATTTAGAAAATATTATTTCGTTATTTTTAAAAATGCTTATGTATATAAGTTTAAGGTTTTGACTTTTAAATGAGAAAAATAAAACGTACGATTTCTCAAAGTACAAATTATATGAACTATTTCATATTATATGTTACGTCTCAAGTACGTGTCCAGTCCGAAGGACGTGCACGGCACACCTGGCTACGGCACGACGACTTTACACGCATTTGTCTTGTTTACCTAGTCGGAAAATTTTCTGAATCGATTCCGCGTGTTATAACTTAGTATTACAGGTAAAATTTCTAACAGTTGATATCGATTGCCATAGTAGGGCATGTCAATAACAAACGTCAAGAATTTTTTATTATCATGTCATTGGTACTGACTTACATTTTCATTTTCTTGAAAATATGTGTACAACATTTCATGATAACCGACTGAAGCTCACACGTGAAACGAGCTTAGTTAGTATAATGTCCAATCAAAAAGTTATTTGCGTGTTACGAAATATTTTGAAATTATCTTTGCATAGATGAACGTATATATATGGCAACACTCCCTTAAATTACATATCTATACATACCATTTTCAAGCTGAGGCTCACGATACATAAGTGAATACAATTTGCCTTATCATTGCTAACTAAGAACAATTTGTAGTTAAAGTTACAGATATTTTGGTTTAGCCAAAAACAATTTACCAACTCACAACTTACAAAAAAGTTTTGTACATATTGAAAAGTTATATGAGGATTTTAAATGAGGAACAACGAAATTGATGTTGTAAGATTAAATGAAGATATTAAAGGAACACAAGGTAAAGGAAACATACATACAAAAAAGCATTTTAGAAATACCAGTAACCGACGGACGAGTGCGTGCATGTTATGTTCATACGTGTTTTTCATTTCGTTTTTAATTTGTTTGTACTATCGACATTTTTATAGCACGGAGTTTTTTTTCTTAAGTAATTACTACGTGACAAAAAGTCGCTTTGTTTTCCATTTTCTCACAATCGTATATTTGTGCGAAACCGATAAATCGGCCAAGGTTGTAAGTTTATATCACAGCCGCCGGACACGTCGCAAAGTGACTTTAACGATTCTTGAATGAAAATAACCGACTGTATGATGTGGCTGGCTCGAGATTCTGTTTGTATTCCACGAAAATTAGTCTCGTGACTTCACTACGTGCTTTTGACACGTTGGATTCCAAATCTAAATTCTAGAGCCAATAGTAATTTAACTTGTCCAAATTATGACAATCTGAGAATGAAAATAGGCTGTAAAAGATTCTGCTGAAGAAGATGCTGTAAAAGATGTAAAAGATAGTAGTAGGTAGCAGTAGGTCATTCAAATTGGCACTTATAGTTTGGTATGTGGATGTTCGTGGACTGCGATGTTCTTACGTTTGACTCGACTTGCTAGTTTATGAAATCTTCCTTATCCAAAAAAAACATACCTATAATTTATAGTCATTGCTTACAATGCATTTAATTTTCGTAAGACTTCTATTCTACACTAACAGTATAAAGAGAATAGATTTGTATTTTTGTATATTTATAACGAATAAACTCAAAAACTACTTGACCGATTTCAAGTTCTTTCACTATTAGAATGGTACATTATTCCTAAATAACATAGGCTAGAAAAAATAGGGATAATTACAAAAATATTCAGCCATTCATACGTGCGAAGCCACCGGCAAAGTTGAACACATCGGCGCTGAGTTTTTACCCAATGTTAATCATAAAAACCGCCCAGCATATCGTAACATATCATTGTAAATAGCTTCATTCTATGAATCTGTAACATTTCTTTGGTGAAAACGAGATAGCGATATAAAGGAAGTATTACAATGACCTTGTACGCAACCTCGCCATTATTTATCCGTCTATTTTGGCGCCAACTCTCCTACACACGGCAGAGATATCAACCAACACCGCGTCAGGATTACGTATGGCATTTGTTTTTGTAATGTCGGATACAGGCAAAAGCTCTTTTCAATTTAATGCCAAATGATTTCAATGTTAGAATGAAATCATTACTTACTGTTTAACACTCCGTCAATAAAAAATAAAAATCAATTAAAATATACAAATTTAATATAAAACGTACAATATTATAAAATACTATTTTTTTGGATAGTCTTTCTGTTATTAAATCAATAATTATTTACGTTTACGTTTTTTATTCGAAGGTAAAACGAGAGGTAGGAAGAGAGAGTTTATTCAAAGTAAATGATTTTCATTTATAATAATAATATTGAAAAGTTTTTTATCGTTTTTTTTTTAAAATGACAAATAGTCCCTCTATTTGTCTTTTTTTTTTAAAGTGATAACCCTATATAATCATGAAGATTGATTATTTCTGACGACCACGTACATATTTTGGCAGGTCAACCTAATGAACCAATCTTCGCGGAGTACGAGCATGTTTTCTGAAAACACCTAGTCGCCTAATTGACAGCTTTCATTGGATAAAATTAGTGTGTTGATGAAATATTACATGCCACTATTTTACTACATGAACGTGATAATGCTAAAGTATATTATTTATTTAATTAATGGCTCGTCAACAATTGTACATTTGAGTTTGTCAACATTGTATTATGAGGCATAGTATGACGACGGTTTGAAAATTTACAAGTTTTTAATGTCATACATATAACCTAACCAAACGTAAACTACTCGCGTATCAATTATAAGCATTTATAGTTATATATTAATGTTTTTCGAATTTATAACAAAACTAGTACTTCCCGCCCCGGCTTCGCCCGGTTACCACTAATTATGTTGATCCGATCGCTACCGAACACAGGAACATGTGAACCAATCTGGGGCAATCCCTGTTAATTTAATCGAAAACGGTCCAGCCTTTTCGGAGTCTATACTTCGCTTTTTATGTATTGTTTTTTTCATGAAAAGTATCCTGTGTTACTTCTAGTATCTCCAAGAATATGTGTACAAAGTTTCATGATGATCGGTTGAGTAGTTTTCGCGTAAAACGTAACAAAAAAACTTAAATTCACATTTATAATATTAGTAGGATAGGATGTGGTTCTGACAGTTAACAAAGACTAAGAAATCATGAATTTAAAATGTCTTAAAAAGTAAGCGAAAAGTTGAAAGTAATCAAAATATGCCAAAATTATAGTCATAAATAATCGATAAATAAAGTTAATATTATACCTTGTTTCACAGCAAGGTGTGATTTTTGTAAACAATGGTTAAAAATTGTTCATTCCAAAATATTTTCGAAAAATAACATTCTCGATGAAATTATAAAAAGTATTATGGCCACATGTACGCCGTGTATGGTAAATGTTTGTTTGTTTGTATTAAAAGTTTGTGTACAATGTTCGATATAACTTGTGTATTATATTACTGCTTAAAATATAGGTTAAGTTAACACTTATTAATAAACAGAAACAGAGGAGTAAATTAATGACTGAAACTTTTCTGCAAGGAACAATTTCTCTGTTGCAATGTGGGGACCGCTATGTCTAGGAAGTCTGTGAGCTGATGGTTTGAGAGCTTATGCTTTGTTTATGTTGGTTGCAGGATAACCGGCGGGGAGTTGTTCGAGCGGGTCATCGACGAAGACTTCGTGCTGACCGAGCGCGCCTGCACGGTGTTCATGCGCCAGATCTGTGAGGGCATCGAGTTTGTGCATAGACAAAATATACTGCATCTCGATATGAAGGTGACTAAAGTGTTTTGGTACTAGTTTTCGTAGCTAGCGGTTCAAGTGATGTTACCATTACTCAAACTGCTCGTCATCGAACACCCATAAACAGATCAGTTTTACTTTAGTTGTTTGTCTTTATGTGGTATGTAAGAAAGGGAAGGATTGTATGAGAGGAATGCTATATGTAATTCTGACAATATCGACGTGAAGTAAAAGTATTTAATAAATAATACAATTCAAATTTAATTCAATAATCAGGCTTTATCTTCGCATTCGTTTCGTCTCCTATCAGTATGCATTTATCATGGATGTAGCCAATGTTATTTTGTAATTGCTTAGGATGCGAAATCTTCGTAACCTCGAATCCGGTAAAAATGCTAGTTTAGGTTTGTATGCCTTGGCGTGCTCTTGTATCAATTCCTGCAATTAAATTTGAACCTGCGTTGTAAAGGTCACCACCATATCAACCTATAATTAACAACTACTGATCAATATCATTGCCAACAATTTATTGAGCGTTGTAAATTTTTCAACAACGAACACGCTTCCATTACATAAACACGAAAGGCTATAAATTTCTCCTGATCAAAATTACAATGTCGTTTCGATCTCCCACGTCCGCATCTTGGTAACACTCCAAAACGTAAATCAGTATGGCGGAAAAACGCGCGGGAGTTTTATGATTTGCCCGCCATGATTGTTCTTCTATTGCGCTCATTTTTATTTCTCGTGCGCAATTTTAAAATCTCCACAATATCTTCTATTTAAAAATGTTTATTACCAGCCAGTACGAGTTAAATGACATAATGACAACTGTAAAATTTAAAAGTCACTGTACTAGTTTATATTTATTGCACGATGCAGTTGAACTGCAAAGCAAAGTGTATTTTTAATCTAAATAAATAAAAAAAAGAAACTGACCTACTGGTATATCAACGCACAGCCCAAACTACAGGGCCTAGAGACTTGTACTATGTACAGAGATTTTTGTTACTGCGTAGACGAACACGCCAAAAGGGTTTTAAATGTATCCCCTAAAGATTAAACATCATTCATACTACAAAATATAATGAACCTATATGTTAACAACAAATAATATTAACTTTAATAGTACTCTAATATAGTCTTATACATGGAAAAGATGATCCAGAAATACTGACAAAGTTTTTTCTTAAATTCTAGCCAGAAAACATCTTGTGCCTAACAAAGTCCGGCAACAGAATAAAGATCATCGACTTCGGATTGGCCCGGTTCTACGACCCCGAGAAGAAACTTCAGGTGCTGTTCGGCACGCCCGAGTTTGTCGCCCCCGAAGTGGTGAACTTCGACCAGATCGGATACGGCACCGACATGTGGTCCATCGGCGTTATTTGTTATGTGCTGTAAGTATAAGTAATCAATTTGTATGTCACTTATTCCGCACATTTATGTACTATCCAATATATTTAGTAGGGATGCTTATAATATGGATTTTTCTTGAACTTTGAAATATTAAAAAAAATGTTGCGTTGCGTTTCTGGACGTCGCCTAAGATTCAAGATGGCGCATACAACTTCCTCGTTGACAGTTTTATTTATAATATATGACAAAATATTATTTACCTATTAAAGATTATAATTTATCTAATTACATAAAATTAAATATGAATAAAATTATATAAATAATGTTAAAATTTAATATCTGCACGTATTTATTATAATATTGTCAGTACCAAGAATCGGTAAGTTACCTTAAGTTTGATTATGTGAAGTTATTATGGTGCAAAAAAATGATTTTGAATTATTACAGATTATCGGGCCTGTCACCTTTCATGGGCGAAACGGACATTGAGACCATGGCGAACGTCACCGTTGCAAAATACGATTTCGACGACGAAGCGTTCAATGAAATATCTGATGACGCAAAGGACTTCATACAAAAACTGCTCGTCAAGAACAAAGAGTGAGTTTCTACATTTACTATGCGTAGACGCCATTTTGAAAAAATACATCTTCCTAACTTTACGCCAGTGATTTTAATATGACAGCTAGTCATATTAAAATCAAAATGGCGGCTAAGCATGTGTCAAACTTAGATTTTATAAGCGTGATTTTTGTTTCAATAAATCCCTATAATTTAGATGTGTGTGTGTGTGTGTGTTTAGTGCTTGGGTGTCTCAGTTTTTTGTTTTATTAGGTCATTAAAAATCAATCGATCATAAATTATTTCCAGATGAAGTATTTGAAATAGAAATTCAAAAGACTATTCTTAAAGATAAGTTTTGTTAGTATTTTAAAAAAGCTGCGTTGTTAGTCAGCCTGGATAAAGACCCTTCGTTACTGGTGTTTACTTTGTTCTTCATCCAACACTATTAAAAGTGCTATCACTAACAGATTATCGTAATCATCGTATTTATTCCCCTCATAACATAAGTAGATAATATTCGTAGAACCCGTATGAGAATGATCTAACCTTTTTTTTATTATAGACTTAGTTTAGAACTATGGAACTAAATATTTGTAGAAATATTAAAATTAAGCGATCCATTTCCCCTCACCTCCACACCCATTTCGATCCATAAATGTGCACTCTATCCAAAAACCTAATTTCCGCTACTGCACTCATAAGGTGTTGGGTCATAGTAACAAGGGTCTTTGTCGCAGGTCGCGGCCGAGCGCCACGGAGTGCTTGCGTCACCGTTGGCTCCTCAAGCGGACGCAAGTGAAGAAAGACAAACCCAGACCACAAACGTCGCCAAAGCACGAACTAGACGTCGCGAAAGACAACCTGCGTCTCTTCGTCGAGAGATGGGGCGAACATCCGAATTCACCATACGTCTTCGATAATCAGGCGCACGAAATCATCTGCCTCAATGGAAATTGCGAGAGATCCTCTATAGGAGGTTGCTCGCCGTCCCCAAGGAGCTCTCTTAGCAGTTCCCCAGACATAATTTTCGATGAAGATGATCTTGAACCGCCACCTCTGAGGGATCCAACGCCACTAGCGCAAAGATATAACCCAGTTGAAAGACGAGCGTCAGATAGCAGTTGCTTCTTACACAAAAAACATGACGTGTTGGTCAGAAAGAATTTAGCCGAAGAAATAAAGAAATTATCGGACCATTTATTCATGTTGTCGACTATGAGCACTGACCTGGTCAACAATAACAGCTTTAAAGAATTCGATAAAAACGTATCAGAAACAAAGATATCGAAAGAAGAAAAGAAATTGACGAACGGTTTCAAGACAGAATCCAAATCTTTGATAGCAAAAACTACGACTAATGGAGACGCTAGTATGGCAGAAAGAAAAGTTTTCACGTCTAAATCCAGTAATAAGATAAATTCAAGTTTCTTGACAGAAAGGGAACAAGACAAACCGATGACTAGTAAAATGCCCTGGGCGAAAGCGACTAAATCTAAAAGGTTAACCAACATGAGCAGAGATGTTCCAGACCAACCGATAGACCGCCGTAGCACGTTCTTCGAAGAATTCGACAAAAGACGAGAGATAATTGGGAAATTAGTAAATGGCTCCAGTAATGGAAGGCAGCTACCATATAGAAGAGGAGATGAAAATAACGCTCATCGAACAAAAGACCGTCTATTGCATCTTCTAGAAAAATGGGCGGATACAGAAGTAGAAGGGGAGAGAACAGCGGGAGGTACATCGAATTGTGGAAGACACCAGTCGATATCTCTCGAGTGGTCGCCCTCGAACCAACTGGCCCAGAACTCTATGTCCAGTCTCCACGCTTTTTTTCAAAGACAAACATCGGACGAAAAGAAACAACGGAAGAAATGACTAGTGAAATAATATATGTATAAGGAATTGTATGTATGTATTGAAACAGGGACTTCAGTGCCATGACATTGTGTTGTTCAGAAAGGTCGACTTGCAAATGGTTTTGAACCAACTGCGAAATATAGAAATCAATTAAATTAAAAGAATTTGAAAAAAAGTGAAAGATCTCAGGCTCTAAATAATATTTTAGTTTTTATTTTATAATCTTTTATAAGCACTAAAGAGCTCATTGCTATTTAATACAAATAAATTACAATTATCAAGACATTATACAGAACAGTGACAATAAACCCCAGTTTTTTAAATTACAAGACTAGTTGTAGTACTAGGATCTCAAATAGAACTCAGGACTAAATCAGATTAAAACTCTTCTTGCTTACTCAAACCAGTACAGAGTTTATCTTTCTGAATAAATGGTATGCGTGTTACCAAAGTGAGGTTATGAGATTGTATTGATATGTTTTTTTTTCGTATAAATGACAATGAAATGACAAAGCTGTACGAATCTAGTCTCCGAACACAAAGCTCTGTGCGACATCCGATCGGAAATCAATACAAGACTGATATTCAATTTCGAAATTGTTTCCACAACATTGACAATAGATTAATTTTGTACTTCTTGTAAATATTATATCACATGTAAAATGTCGGAAATACTGCCGATGCTGTCCCGCGTTAATTTAAACTTTTGTTCCTTTTTCCGTACTTAAGCGTAATGAACTAAATATATTGTTTTACGATACTTATGTTGTTAAAAATATAAGGCTTTCTAAAAGACATTGTTTCATTTGAATGTCCAATTTTTTTACAATTTATTGAATAACGAGCTTTTTATTATGTGTTTTTTTTAACTAATCCGAGGATTTGTCAACCATTATTATGTATACTAACCGGTTTATTGTAGCACCAGTGTTTCATATCGTCTGCACACGTTATCTGTTAGCTAACATTCCCGCCAATTTTGACACTTTCCATATCTTTGACAGATGGTAAAATTTTCTTTAGATTAAAATTAACCTTTTCGTAGTCTTATAGATGATAAACATTAATAAGGACTTATTGAACAATTCTTTTCATAGCGAGCGTCTCTCCGCTTCAGCAACATTGAGGCATCCTTGGCTGATCCAGTCGGCTCTTTGCACAGAGTTACACGTGACTAAGACAAAGTTGAAGAGGTACGTCATCAGGAAACGATGGGCGAAAGCGGTCGGCGCCGTCATCGCTCTAAAGAGGATGGGGGCGAAGTTCGAAGATATTCATGAAGACAAACCGGACAACGCATCATCTGCATAACGCTATCGACTGGAAACCTAGGGGTGATGTTTCTTCAAGTTAGAATTATTTCAATTAATTGCTTAAGAAGCTAGACAAGCCGCACTAATTATTATATATAGGTATTGTTATTGTATTAACCCGTTGAACATTAACGAAAAAGGACCGTAATTGAAGTGAAATGTTGCCATTTAAACCAAAATTTTTATTTGAAAATTTAGAAATAAATTTGTAAACATGGCCATAGAAAATATAACATGGAGTAAAATAAAATGCTGTCAGGTTTTTGATTCTGAAGTTGTGGGCTAGAGAAATGATATGAAGGCAATGTGTCCACCATGTATAGTTCAAGCAATAAGAGATCTGCTATTGAACGAACGAAATATACGAATAACAGAGCTTAGGGTTTTTTTTTAAATAAAGTTATTTAAAAACATGACAAGGTAAGACTGTTTACCACAATTTAATTAATTGGTAGGAGGTGGTGATATGTATTACTTGCAATTTCAGAGCAACTTGTTATCTCGACCTAGCAAAATAAAAATAAATTAAATAATTATGAATATATCTTACCCTTGTTGTCCTAGATGAGCGACAGAATACGACGCGACGCGGTGCGATACAACGCGACATGATCACTATTTAACGCGCGACTAATAGTGGCAGGCGACAAATAAATACAACGTATACTTGACATTTTCGCGTCACGTCACATTACCGCGTTCGCATTTATCTAGGACATCTACAAGCGGTTACAATTTACAAATACAACGGCTAATCAATACATACTTTCTCAGCATTTTATTATTTGTCAAACTGGAAATGTCAGTGTGGTCGAATAGGAGCTTCGGATATTTTGGTCTCGAAAAGGCAGCTATTTTTAATGTTTCCAATATAAATTGACTGATAAAACAAAGAAAAAACATTTATAAAAATATTGAGATCAGACTTTTTACTGTTAGATAAATTATATCAAAGTTGTTTGGAATATTTTGTGTTTATTTGGCTATGGTATTATATTTTAAGCCAATATTGTTCTAGTACTTTAATTAGTTCTTTTTGTATACGACTTTGTAATCTTAGATATAATTATACTAATGTTTATTACCGATAGCTAGTTGTTAGAGGCTATTTTGAAAATATGTAAGTTTAATGCCATAAAACAAATTTTATATCATATTTTGATACTAACCACACTTTGCTACTAATAAAATTTATATGTTATCATTTCAAGCAGTTTATTAAACGTCAAGTGCCAAACTTGCTATTATATAATCTATAATTCTTCTTATTGATAACTTTTGATTAATCTCGAGAAGATCTGTATTTTAGTTTGTTAGTTATTTATAATATAACTTTTAAATTAACATTACTTTAAAGAATTAAAAGACAATAACGACTAATAATGTTATGTAATTTGTTATCTGTGTTAATCGTAGATAGGTAAATTATCGACATTGTATTTAGGAAAAATAACGGTGTCTACTTTTTTGCATTTCAATGATTCGCATGATTTAATTTTATAAAATGTTTGTTCTTATAGAAATTATTTCTGTGTTAAATAAAAAAAATATTATAAAGTAATGGTGGGTAAATAAATACAGTAGTCATAACAAAAATATTTAATCGTTTTTAGTTGTAAAACGTACATGAACTAATATTATATTTTTATCATATATCTATGCTAAATGGTATAGTGTCTCGTTCCGCCCATTAGATATTATAAAAACACATGTCAAGAACCATTACAAATTAGTAAATTTATAAATTGCATTTATATCGTGTAGACATCTATTTGTAGAAAAAATATTTGACGTCATTAAAATTTTAATACTTTGTTTTTATTTTCATAATTTTTTTATAATAGTATTCAGTCAATCGGGGTAACTTTGATTTACAATGGTAACTGGTCAACGTGACTGTTTTCGATATAGTTTGAGAGTTAAATAAATAAAAGCAAACCTGAGAGCACAGATTAATTGTTGCTGGCGTTTCTTCTGCCACTTCTCCCAGCGCTAACGCTTTCCGAAGTGGTGGAGCGTCCGCCGAAGCGATCTAAGAGTTCGGCTGCCTCATAATCCGTTAATAATAAAGCAACGGGTCGAGCCGACACTCCCTCTACAGAAGGAGCTCTCGGGCCAAGTTACTCTTAGAGGCTTAGGCTAGTCGCCTTCTGCGCCTCGCTACCTCAAGCCAGGGGTAGCTGTAATTGCTTCTTCTAGGCAAAAAGTGAGTCGCAAAAAATATATTTAGATTGTTAACATATTTGCCTCGGTTATAATTTTGCCAAAAAATCCAAAATAGAATGTAACAAATTTAGACTCCCGCTGCAGTGATTACCTTTGTGAGCACCCCTTTGAATCTGAAAATAGGGTTGAAAAGTCCATTGTAAAATGTGTCGATTTATTTCTTTAGGTTTTTTTGCAACATTGAGTTAATAAATGTCATCAAATACAAAACAACACTATTTTTATTAGCTTTTCATTGTTATTGTGTAGGTTTAATTAGGATTTATTAGAAATCTCTTTCAAGTTTAAAAATATCACACATTTTTTTTTATTTAATCATCTATATTTTTAGAGGCTTCTTTCACAATCCTATAAAATACCTTCCCCGCCCCGGTTTCTTCTTTTTCTTAATATTTAGGTTACGAGAAGCTATTAAGAAAAAAAAACAATATAGGTTTTAAATTTTAATAAAAACACCAAATGGTATCACAGTGATGGTACACCACCAATGTAATACCAGACGATGCAAGTTTGGAGACATTAACGGTAAGACTTCTGGTATCGTGCACGGGCGCCCGGACCGCCAAACTTCTTGGGCTCGCAACGTCGCGGGTCAGCAACCAACAAACTCCTGTCGTACTGCACCAGGATGTCTTTGATTTCCTTCTTGGAAGCTTCATCTACATCTGAAATGGAATTAATTAAATTAAAGGTAGTGTACACATATATTGTTCTGTTAAATTCATTCATGTTTCAGTGTTTAGTGATTGCTACATATGCTTAAATTTGTTTAAAAGATACATTATATTAACTTTTCCACCCAGCATTGGTCAATTGGAAAAAACTATAATTACATTTCTTTAAAATAAATTATACAATGTCTTAGAATATAAATGTTGTGTACACTTCAAACAAGCAAGACATTGAATGGACTTGCCGTTTGGTAAATGTCACAGTTGATCTCCTTTCTATGAAATGGCTGACTTGTATGGGAACAAGACAGCTTTGGAAGGAAAGGGTTACTTACAAATGAATTTTTTGCAAAAATTTTCTTTAATGGTAGCCTACCAATGGATAGTAATAAGATTTATATAAAATATGTTTGAGTAGTAAAATACCAAAAAAATATTGACTATGTTGGATATAGCTGTTCAATATGAGGAGAGAAATACTTATTTAAGGATAATAAATATAAAAAATAATAATCGGAAGCAAAACTTAGGTCTGTGGATGAAAAACAGTTTTTAACCTACAACATACAACTGATCAATTTTTCATTCTCATCTTTTTAAGGTGTAGGTCATAAGTTATTACCAAATATTAGCCCACTAATGAATACATAAATAATAAACGATAACTAGAAATAGTTGAATTTTTCTTTTTGTTAAGTTCAATGACTTAGTGACTCACGATCCGCCCCAACTTTGCACAGGTAACACTAAAAAAAGAAAAAACTATCCTATCTTGGACGAAAATACATATAGTGACCAAATTTCAAAGTAAATAATATTTTAGGCAATTTTTTTCCACCTTGGGTTACATTATTGGAGTTTTAGTAAGGATCCTAATTTTTTTAAAATGTAATATAGCCCATGTCACCGGGGATAGTGTACCTTCTTGAGAGTGATTTTTTTTCAAATTGGTTCAGTCATTCCAGAGCCTATTTAATGCAAACAATAAAATCTTTCCTCTTTATAATATTAGTATAGATATAGTCAAAAGTATGTATTCCTTACATTTCTGGAAAAAGGCGATGAGTGCCTTTGAGATGGCCTGCCTGATGGCATAGACCTGTGCCACATGACCACCACCCTTCACTGTGACTCTGATGTCTACTCCGGAAAACCTTTCCTGAAAATTTTATTAAAAATGCTTGTTATTTGTTTAAATATATCTTTGTTTTAATAAAAATATTAATATAATCAGTTTGTATGTTTACTTCACATCCAAAGATGCTCAGTTTCGGAATAAGTCTCGTTCATCATAAAAAAATAATATATTATAATAAAACTATAAGCTACAAAGAAATATTGTTAGTTATTTTAGTAAAAACAATACAAAAAAAACAACAATAATATAACTACATATTAAAATCTGAGCAAATTAAAATGTGAAATAACAAGCATACAATCAAAGACATGAACTGATGCTAGTGCATGCAAAAACGAGTACAAATGATGAACATGGTGGATAATGAGAATTTTGTTTCTAATGACAAACAAACAATAGCAGTTGATAAATGTCACACTCACACGGGCTCATGTTTGTCCCTAACCTTAACCATTACACTACAGACTCATTTGTTTGTTGTCCCTCTCTCCAATGGCTACAGTTTAGTTATGATGAAGAAAAATAATAATAGCTGATGCCACAATAATACTCTTAGATGAAAAGAATAGAATTTGGTGCAAAGAATGGTTTAAGTTGCGCAAACTTACTTCTAGTAGCGAGGTTCGGCAGGCATGTTCCTATAGTGAATTCCCCACTATAATCCTTTATCTTTTATTAAGCCATATTTCAGTTTAATGACAAAAATGTACAGAAAACCATTAATAAAACAGGAAACAACTGAAATTACTACATGCTTAAGCATACTACAATCCAAACTGACATGGATTCATGTACAATGCCACTATACCTTGCCAAGCAGTAGGATTGGTTCTTGCAGTTTGTATTGTAGCAGTCTTGGTTCCACCAGGTCCAAGGGGCGGCCATTCACCCGGAGGACTCCATGACCACGCTTGCAGTATGCCACTGCAGTCGCTGTTTTCTGTTAAGTTTTGAAAACATTTAAGATAACTATAATTTATAGGTTATGTAGTTATACAAAATAAAAGTAAATAACAAATTAATATTAACTTTCATTTTGTAATAACCTAACCTAACCAAATGAATGTGGAGAGGTAAAGTTTTTAATCGTTAAGCAATATAAAAAGTAAAGATACGGTACTGAAAAAAATAGGGGAGTGGAAGAGTAAGATTTCCCAAAAATTTAAGCCAATAAAAGTATGATACAATTAATTTTTGGCCAAAACGAAATACGCAGTGATTTCACGAAATATCTATACATTCAGTTGTTTAAGATAAAATTTAACCGAAATGTTACAAACACGTGGACGCTACTCCAAACACTTACCTTGCGGCCAAAAACTTGGACGGCCTGAATAGGTTCACGTCTCGTCTGCAAAAATGAAAAAACCGTAAATTTAAAAACATATTTATCGAATTTTATTGCAATTCACTTATACATAATGAAAGAATTAATATCGCGCACCTCTTGCACTGCAGCCATTTTGACAGAGAAAGGATGAAATCGGCCATAAGCTAAATGAAATAAGTACGTCTATGGCCTCTATGGTCGATGGTTCGGGTAGCGAATATAGGGAATAGTCGATGCCATACATCGACTATTCCCTATATTCGCTATTGTTGTACGATGTTCTATGGAAGAACGGGTACTCATTTAGTATTCAAAACTGTGTTTATAAATGTGTGGAAATTTAACGTAAAGGCATAGACCAAATGAGACAAGTGTACAAACTTACAAAATTATTATTATTTTTATTTCCAATCGTAACCAATTTTTATATATACTATCAATAAATGTAGACATGTGCCAATATGCACCAAGTAAAGTTTTTTGTGTGCGAAGATGACTAAAGATGGCTCTACATCTTAATTGATCTGATTATATTTTACGTGCACTTAGCAGATGGCGTTGTCTTTTGTACATTGGTTATGACAAAGACCACGAGATGGCACAACAAAACCGTATTGTGCACATTCCTATCGATGACTCAGCTGTAGGCTGTATGGGCTGTAGTCATGGGTAATGGGTACTACGCTATGATATCGTACCGCGTCGCTGCAGTGTTTTGCTGTTTTGTATTCGTCTGACGTAGTAGCAGTAAAGTCGTGCGGTGGAATGCGCGACATAAGAGTGTGCGTCTACAAAATGTACCGCGAAAACGTTAACATTATCGCGCGAGAGTTTTTTGTACTTTAAAAACTGTGTGAATTTGTGTTACAAGAAAGAAATTAGTGTTTTAATATTTGCGCAACTTATATTGTGTGTGTTATTTTTATTTCATTTTGTAACTGGATAATATTAAAACAAAAATTTACTGCAAGATTGAAGGTAAGTTGGGTTGAATCTTATATTTTATTTAATTACCACGCGCCGTTTAAATTATGTCGTGGTATTACCACCTCTCCGCCTAGAAAATTCAACTTAATTATAGTACTTATCCGACTTACATTTTTTTGTTTACACTTTTTCTGTTTTACGTTAAGTGTCGCTTTAGTAAAATAAAATGATTCACGTACCAATGTGACACACCGATTAATTCAAATATATATTTATAATAGCAAAAGACAAATCAGTGTAGTTCATCACAAATGATTACTAGGCAAATAGGAGGAAAATAATCGTGAACATATTTTGTATAAAATTATATATGTATCTTTAGAAGCATACATTTTTAATATATTGTAGGTATCCTGGTTGAGTAATAAGAGTTATTTTTAAATTAGGTAATCTAAGTGATGGCGCAATTTAAACATTCTTTGGGGACACCAAACCTAAGATGCCCTTTTAGGCTAATGCTAGGATAATAGCAAAATACCGTTGTTATGAGAAGTCTTTCTCAGTAGACATGACTAATAGAGTGGAACCCGGTTACTTTGCGAGTGCAACAGATAACTTGTTACATACGGCACTTGAAGTGGAAGCGTATTGCGATAAATAGAAGTTGAAAAAAATGTGTGTATTGCTGAACAATGTCATTTATGGATAATTTATATTTTATTGAACATTCAAATCAGAGAGCTAA
Source organism: Papilio elwesi (assembly GCA_029849275.1). Classification (NCBI taxonomy): domain Eukaryota; kingdom Metazoa; phylum Arthropoda; class Insecta; order Lepidoptera; family Papilionidae; genus Papilio; species Papilio elwesi. The sequence continues at coordinate 6,379,839 of CM056708.1, read as the reverse complement.
TAATGGCCAAGACAAAGATATTCCAATGAAACCACAAATAACTTATCTAAAAGTGACTCCCAGTTAAATTTAATGTTTTTAAAGAATATGTAAGACTCTTTATAAGATGCCACAAACATGTCTATATTTAATAGGTCCAGGATGCAGTGTTACTTGTCAAACATAATAAAATTTATTGACGATGATAGTCCTTTGTTACCTGTCTGAATAGTTCGTTCATCATTCTCCCATCAGAGATTTGATCCGTGGTCTTCAGTTTCAAAGGGAAACCATGCAACCGATCGATTGTTGGTTATTGAGTAAATTATGAATGATTCATTCACACAGTTATCGCTCAATTTTTATCAAATTAAGTATTTCAATTAATTAGTTTCTAGATACGATAAGCAAATCGGATGTTTACTGAAATCACTTCTTTCATGCAGTATTACTATATAAAAGCATAATGAGCCTTACTATAGAACAGTTTTGGAAATCGTTTTCACGCATTACTTATTTAACCTATTTAAAAGTTCACAATGTATAAAATTTATCGTATTTGTGGTTTATTGTGACTTAAAAGAGGACTAAATGTCGTTTCTATTATCTACTTTAGCGAAATCAATGGAATATTCTGACGTATTTCTAAGCTGACATTTTGTGGTTGTTTCCTAAAAATATTTCAATACTTCAGGAGAATTTACTGCGGTATGTTATTATGACGGATTCATGACCTAATGAACAACCTAACCTTAGTGACGTACTACGTTTTGAATTCGAATGACAAGCAAAAATGGTATGTTTTGCATTGTTTTATTGGGTCAGTAAATTACTGATAGGCCATTAGATTAGATCCCTTGGCGCCGTCATCAATTCGATGTATTTTTTTAATTCAATTTAGTAGGAAGCTAACATATTATGTGCAAAGCTATCTATCTAATCTAATGGTGCGGTCAATTATAATTACATTTAACAAATAAAATAATTACAGGCTACAATTTCAACTCAAGAATGTAGCAAGCAATGAAAACGAATTTTGAAAAAAAAATTACAATGCGGCCATACTACGTTTAAACGGGTTAAAGGGCAGGGGCTTTTTTAACTTTTTATTTGCATTACATACATGACCATGAGAGAAACTACGAGAAAACTAGAGTAAAAATGGGTCACATAGTATGGGTACGTTCCAAAATAGTATAAGTGTTATACGTGCTGAGCTGCACAAAAACAATTTAAAATTAAATACCAACAAAGTTTAATAAGTTTTTCGAACCCGTTTTAAAATCGTAAATCTTCCAGCGAACTATCGCTGTTATGTATACTGAATATGTAACATATTTGTTATATAAGGAATAGTTATAAAATATATACTACTCATAATTTTTTGAAAGTAGCTGGTAAATTAATGTCGATTTATGAGGTTTTACATTATTAGAGAAAGTATCATACGAATTACGAACAAATTTTTAAGCTATATTTATTTATAACCAGATTATTAATTTATATCTGTAACAAACTATATCTCTGACAAAAACATGGGCATTATGAAATATACATTATTAAGAGTAATTTAATAAGTTGGAATTTGTATAAGATTGATCAAAGGTCACTTTTCTATTCAAAATCGGTCAAACCGGCTACATATTGGCTCCTTTAAAGTCAGTCGAATAATTGTAGAAAAATATAAAACAAATTAAATGTCGTGATAAAACTAAAGCCAGCTTAGCACTATTATATATTGTTGGTCATATATTCGATAACAATCAGCTAAACGTAGTCATTCTATATGTAATTGTTGCTTCTATTTACCAAACAAGAACCAATGTAATTAATGTTATTTGTTATTTAATTAAATCAATAACCTATCACTTAAATTTTCAATCGTAAAATATTATACAAGCATGACTAAAAGATATTTTACTTTGTTAAACAAACATACATACTATAGAGAAAACCTATTACAGTATGGACTGCGGTCGTACTGTGCCGACCCCACATAAAAAAGCGTGGAAAAGGGCAGGGAGAAGAACTCGAAACAAACATATAATTGTTTTTTTTGTACTTATAATGCACATCATTTAATTGAAAACATGCCCGCTGCAGAAAAAAATAAAATATTAAAAATTTTCCGTCACTAATTAATTCTGTTGAATACAATAAACCATAGACAATGACAGATATTTATACAAGTAGAACAAAGTTAATACAATAAGGAAACTTGTATGAATAATGAATGCTAGGTAGTTAACAAGACCTAGGATACCTATGTAAAAGGATTAACACGACCCCATTAGGTGAGTAGCGCGGTAAACACAGGAAGCCATACTAGTCAGCCGGCAAACGGTGCGGCCGATAAACCATTGCCTTTGCCTCGCTTCGCAATTAAAAAATAATCCGGACATGTTCAAAGATGGCGTGCAATAATTTAATTAAGTTTATGTTGATTATGGTGAGATATATCTCAGGCCATTGATCCAATCTTTCCAATCTATCCTATTGATTGAAAATAGTTTTGTGATGGTATCAAGATTTATTTGGGCTTCTAATTTGTGCATTAAATTTTGTAGTATGTTTTTTAGCCATGGTCAATGCGTGCGTCTTTTGCTTTGCTTTTCTGCTTGTGTGAAATAATTGTAGCCAGTACTTTTTGTGGGTAAGTTTTTTTTCTTCCAAGCTAAAAGCTATATATTTTTAAATAACTCGATTTGAACGTATTTAAATGATAATAAAGCTCGATGCATCTTACATGATAACCTGATTATCCTAGATAGGTTCGTGCGTCGCGACAATCTACGCAGGAGGTCTGAATGCATCTGAAACTAAGCGAGACAGGACAAGATATACCTGTCCGTTTTCTCAAGATTAAATACTCTGGTATTAAATCTAATGCAATTAGTAGGAGCAATTTAACTTAAATAGCTAATATGTTTTTCTCTAAACTATATTTGGCGTGATAAATCAACTTTTTTAAAGCAACAGTGGCTGTTAAGTAAATGCCCACAATATTAGAGACGCTGCTAAAGCGTTGATGTCCTTTAGGGTTTATTTTTGTTGATTATTTATTATTAGACTATGGTCACGCCTTGTCACCTGTTTTATTTATTTTAACAGCCGTTAATCAAACTCCGCAGACCTTCCAAAGAAGATGGCAATTTAAGGAGAAATAAATTACAATGCTGTCGGGTGATACAATATGTCGAACTCAGTACTAATCATGGCAATATATATTTCCCGTAGTATCACTTGATATAAGGCTCTTAATGTTACTTAATACGAACATAGCAACGACATATAACCGTTACAATTCTTGTATATGTTCCTAAGGCTTCGCTAATAGCATTACTTTAAAGCTAACATTCTTTTCGTACTATGACAGAGAACAGTGCCCTATACATTAACATATTTTACAAGTCCTCTAGAAGTTTAATTCAAAAAGTGCTAGAACCCATAACAGCAGTGTATGAATGCCGATCGAAAACAAAACCGAATACACATTGAGTTGGTATCGTAGACCTACCGCCGACAAACAAAGTGTACGATTTCTTGTGATTAATTAAACGTCTTTCCCGGAACGAAAGTGACTCATGGTTATAAAGCTTGATGGAAAGCTTTTGTCTTATCTGCATTATCTCTTTTACGTAACATTAAAAGTGCTTAACAAAGCTCACCTCACTTCCCTTTTCCAAAGTAATTTCTTTAGGTAAATAAAACATTTTTTTTATTTTCTGTTTGTCCATCAAGGTAGGCAACGCATCTGCAATTCATTAGCTTGTTGCGGACGCCTACGGGTAGCGGTACTTATTGTTAGGTGCCGCTTGCTCGTTTGCCACGTTATTCTATAAAAAAACACGACTCTAACATACCATTTTCAAATATATATAAGCTTTTTTTGTATGGGTCCAGTAACATTTTTATTTAGTTGTGTTATTTCAAAATTTAAAAATACATATTTCGAGACATCATAAATAACAACTTGACAATTTAAATACAGTCGCTTGAGTCGAGATAATCGGTTGTCTAATTAAGAGCGCCATTTTATATTTTTATAGTAATAAACTGTAAATAACAACATAATCTTAAACCTAAGACAACGTGATATAGAAATGTCAGCGTGGCATGAATACTTTTGCATGCATTTAAAAAAAAGACTTCGTTAGTTAACCGGCATACTGCATAATATTGTATTTATTTAAGTAATTCATTTCGAAGTAGTTTGTACTCACTTGCAAATGTATTTGGAATGCGTTTCAAAATAATATAGGCCACTAATATTTATTTTTATTTCATTCGATAGATAACATATAGATAATATTTGATTCAATTGTAACATTCGGTCATCGTTGAGTTTATCAATAAATTCCTACGTATCTTTGCGTGTAAACAATTTAGTTATATTTTTTTGATGGTTTTCATACTATTGATCCCAGAGAATTGGAACTTAGAGAGAATCCACGAAAGGACTAAATCTAAAGTCATCCCCTAAAGGTCTAAAAGTAGGGAATGAATGCTTGTATGGAGAAATAATTGAAATCCAATGAAAGTTGACATCAGATCTATATAATAAATCATATATCATAGGATTCAACTTAGGGTGGACGAGCATAGGGTTAAATTAAATCGCGAGTGTAACCGCGGGGCTCAGCTTGTATAACATCGTCGTAAGGTTGTAAGTAAATTTCTATAAATGAGATATTGGTGCCATGTGAAGGAATAACACGGTATCATTTTTATAATATTAATAAATCAGCCTTTTCTAGAATGATCCCCACTGCAGGACACAGGCAGAGGGAAATCATAGTTACCAATGCATTAATCAATTATTTGAAACCGTGACTAATTGTGACCGCAGTGAGTACGTGAGTGCTGCTACAAACAACATGTTTGTATGGTATAGACGGTAAAAATATAATTATATCCAGAATGAATTTACTCGATAGTGAAACGAGTTTTTAAATTATATTAATTTATGTACAAATTGAATAACCTAATTTGTGCTTTAACCGCGGGTTTAATTTAACAGGAAGTTCAAATTTATATCATGCAAATATTTTGAACTTCTGCTTGCACTTCCTACAGGTAAAAATTGATTTTATTATGTTTGGTATATATTTTTTGATATTAATACGAATTTAATAAAAATGACTTTTAGAGTTCCGTACCCAAACATATAACTAAGACTCCGCCGTCTGTCCCTCTGTTACCAGGCTGTATCTCATGAACCGTAGTTGAAATCACCGATGATGCATTTCTGTTGCCGCTATAACAACAGATACTAAAACAAACAAACGTGATTTTATATAGATAATAATAGTACGGAATCCTTCGTGCGCGGGTCCGACTTGGACGGGTTTTTATTGTAACATCTTTAGAAAGCATAATTTTGATCTATACATCATCATCATCATCTCCTTGCCCTTTTCCCACTCGTGTGGGGTCGGCACAGTATGAGTGTAGTCCATACTGTATAAGTTTTGGCTACAGTTTGTATGGCCGCTGTGACTAACAATAAGAGTCTGAAACAAAATCTCACAGATAAACACTCGTATTGCACGTACGATATAGATGACCGGACGACAGATATAATATTTCGCGTAACAAAAGTTCACGTTACAATGATGTGTTCAAGTTGCCGGCCGACAGGGTGGTCGAGTCCACGACGTTATCAAACAATGCATCCGTTCGAGAGAAATTGTCACTCGAATATTTGCAAACGTTTACTGTTGTAAATGTCTATAATTAGCTAATTTTTGGTAGATATATTTTTTCAAGAAGATTCTTACATAAGGCAGGGTGTACAAGGTCAGTCATCATTCATTCAGTCAGCTATTAAAGCGAGTATAATGTCCCCCCTCCTCCCCCGTACATACTTCATATACTACGTACTTCTATGTTTCGTCTTTGCTTCGGTGGTTCGGACATGTTGATATGGTGAATGAGTAGAGAGTGACAAGACAAATTTGTTGCCGGGAGCCTTCTCAGAAAAACTTATACCGATTAGATTAGTGATATACTAAAGACTAACGAAAGAATAATAAGGAGGTCTGTAATCGAGGAGGAGGTATGCGTAAATGTGTGGAATTAGCAAGAAAGGTTTGCCAGGATCGCATCAAACAGAAATCTGTAATCTCTGCCTACCCCGCCGTGCTTCACGACTGTTTATTTATTTATTATGATACTTCAAATATTCATATTTGTTGCTCTAACGTTTTCTACGCAAGTAAAGTACACGCAAAAGAAACTACAAACAAATGTACCAAATACATTTTGTGCCATATAGTCTTTGACGGTTATTGCCCTAAGCTTGTTACAGAAAAAACGTGCGCGTGCGCAAGCTAAACTAGTTGTAGGAAACTTACATAGTCGTTCGAGTGACGTGTAAATGATGTTTAATTTGATTTCCTTACTAGTGAGTTACATCGTTACTGGCCGGCTTGTGTAAGGAAGTCGGTAAAAAGGTGTTAGTATATCGGAGATATAAAATAAATTGCCTATCACATGATCTACGTTCTAAATATCAAATCTTGCAAACGATTTAATGGAGTATTCCTAAATTACTTCTATTTGTTTCGTAACATAATATGTAATGTAATGTTATTAAGTTAAATCAAATAAAAGGGAGGTTCTAGGTGGACGCGAAAGGACTATATTACGCGACCTGGTGATTCAGTGTTACTGATATATGATATAGCTGTGGCAACTTAAGACACATACATATATCTCCGATAGTTGATTATTCAATTTTTCTAATGTGATGTTCCTGTTTACTACCTCGAGGCAACTTTACACGGCACAAACCGGTTTTTTTTTGTCTTACAAACACTAAGACTTTAAATTACCATCGCGGGAAACGCCTGGCTGCCAGAGCGTTTTCACTTTTGTCATCTTTGGCACCAGTATTCTGTGACCTTGTGGTACGTCCTCAATCGAACTCGCTCACTCTTGTAACAGCAGCAGCCTGATTTCTAGAGTACTAGTTAAATAGCGTACCAATAATGTACTTCTTGATATAAGGCAAGACTTGGACCGGTTTGTCTAAAACGTGATTTTTCAAAGTTTCGGTGTAACAAAGGGACGCTACCGTTAACATGGACAGTACCTATACCAATGGAATGACTCACATGCGTCGGCCACTCCCTACTTCAATCTCACGGCATCTGCATACAATACACACTTCAATCTCTCATCATAACACTAAGGAGTCCCGATCATAATCTCTGAAGTCTATGACCTCTTGGAATTATATAGATTGGATTAGATGAAGTTTACCGTAACGTTATTGAATTTAATTGAAATGGGTATTTGTAAAGGTTAATTTCAATGAAATTTTGTTAATTTATAATGAATATATTAATTTCTTCTTATGAATTTACAGTACGTAACCAACCACAATCCCATCTGATGTTTAGTGATGATGTGGTCGAAAACAGGTACGCACTAGTTGAATTAAAAGTACCCAATTCATAACTGGACAAAAAAATACAGACAGCGGCAATCTGTTCCAATCCTTTGCAGTAAGCACAAGGAAGATTCGAATTGTTTCATTCAAACGCATGGTATATATTACGATACAAGGGTAAATTGGTGGTGGAGGGGATAGAATGTACGTATGTTATAATGGTTTGGAAGACTGAAGTAAAAACGAAAAAGATTTACCAGAGCAAGGAAATGCTAGCCAGTTTTTCTTCGTTCAGACTAAGTAAGCCGATTTGTCATGTAGAAGTTAGCAAAAAAATTAAAATACTGCTATAAATTACAGTTTGACACATTCATAGTGTAACGGTCTTCTCTCTGAATGTTACTAGTACGTTATGAAGCTATTTTATGTCACAACGTTATGACTCGACTAATGATCGACCGGTTTTTACTAAGCTGTATTGCAATGTACTAATATATGTTCCGTTGCAAAGATTAGTTTCATCGATGCTTACGAAAGTGGGGTTCACATACATTTACATTTATAATAGTAAAATAAAACAAGAGACAAAATATAAACCACTCATCTCAATTTGTTCATCGTTTGGTAGTAGAGTGGTCTAGGCAAAGCCAAATCAACAAGCATGGGTTCCTATCTATTTTTAAAGACTACCCAAATTTTAACTATATGTAAGAGTCTCGGTGATCAGAAAGCGACAATAGCCTAATGGTGGGCATGAACTACCGGCTATTAGTTCGAATCCATTCGACTATTGTCACGAACAATGTTCTAGAATATATTAAAAAAGTGTAATTTTTTTGCCTCTTAATGCTTTAACATGACTTAAGATATCGATCATTTTACAACCCTACAGACTTAATCGATAAAATTTCAAGTATTTCAAATAGCCGATCAATGGCAACGCGAGTCAATCACATATCGATACTCCTGTAAAAACAGACGATTAGTATCCGAACGTATCCCGATAGGGTACAATTAAGCTATTACGAGGCGAATGAATCTTTAATGGATGTCTTGATATGTCGGCACATTAATCTACAAACTGAGTGATGCACATTAGGGATGTGATGAAATCAATGTCGATAGTTTTAAACATTTACAATCATAGTCATTATATTGTTAAAATATTGTTGATTAATTTATGGATATGTATAAAAGTAAGAGGTACTTATTGTTTATTGAGAAGCTGGGACTTAACTACCAGTATCCAGGGACCTCACAAACTTGGACTCAAATGGAACCTTTATTATTTGCCGCAGTATGTTTTTAGTAACTTTTAAATATCACAGTGACAGTGTATTTACAATCATAAGACAAACAATTACTATGAAATGTAGTAACATAGGCACCATCGTTTTGAAGTTAATATATTTCTCTACTTTCAGAATATATTCGATCAATACTATAAAATAAAATGTATTACACCATGAAGACTACACGTAAATCCTTTAAGTTGCATTGATTGAAACCAGGTCAAGAGAATGGCTAATGTCCTACATGATATATAAGGTAGCATTTAGTTTCCGAGTACATTGCCTTGTCCTAGTCGCAGCCCTATATGTCGATACTATGTCACACGGAAGAGTATTTCCATCGATACATCAATGTCGAGGTGAACTAGTCATGCCTAAAGTGTTAAAGGGAGTCTATAAAAAATTATATCGCTCTTTGTATTTCTTATGTAATATATCATCAATAACTTTTTTTGTTAAAGATATTATATTACGTATAACACAATACTGTAGTCATATATTAAGAACCATTATCTTAATTCTGTCCCAACCATCTTGGTTTTAGAGTTTTTTCGTTGTAGGCTTTCGCGCACTTCCTCCCTAACACTAACTAACTAAAGTGGAGCAGTGACAAAAAGTGGGCCTCCGACAGCCTCGATCTTCCGCCAGTCTTGATCCTGAAGGTCAAGCCATACCTGAGGAGTCTGACTGGCGTCGGAGTATCGGTTGCCTCAATTACGCCATCCATCCGACCGGCAATGAAAATGCAACTCCTTTGTTGCGGATGTTTACGTAGTGTTCCGTTAATGTAAGGTTACCCGCTTGCCCATTTGTCACGTTGTCCATTTAATAAAAGGTATGCTGTTGAAAAGTTATAATATATATAATACTTTTTTTTATTTATGTGAGAAGGTGGCAAACGAGCAAGCGGATCACCTGATGTCAAGTGAGCGCCGCCCATGAACATCCGCAACAGACAAATGCGTTGCAGATGCGTTGCCTACCTTTAAAGAACAAAGGAGGGCATAGACAGGAAAAAGGATAATTGCTTTCCCCCATTAACCCCCACCCCATCCTATCCCCTTCCCCTTCCCGTCCTATCCTTATGAGGAAAGGGTGGGAAGGGGAAGAGGACTAAATTTAGGCCTCCGGCACCTCACTCATCAGACGAAACGCAGAGTATTTCTACTTCACGCCTGTTTTCTGTGAGGTCGTGGTATTTGACCGGTCGAGCCGGCCAATTCGTGCAACAGATGTTGTTGTTGCGTGCTCTAGCACTGTCAAAATGCATTTGTCTTTCAGTCTCATTATTGATTGCAAAGTCTATTACAATTTATCTCTAACACGCTGCAATTCTAAGAACCGTTCCGAGAATACGTGTTCATTGAAACAGTAACGAAATCAAATACGTCGCCTTATTGGTGCATAGCTTTGATGTGTCGCTAATTCATTTCATTTCCTTTGCAGGTGGAGATATTTCGATTCGGTTTTCTACGAAGCACGTGCTCAAAGTCAAGTAAGTGAATTACTGTAATTTTTTTAACTTAAGAAAACGCTATTAATTTAGAAATGTAAAATCGTTTCTGGAAGAATTTCTGAAGGTTTATTCTAAAATACCACTGAAATAAGAGCTATCCCGATTTTGTCTTCTCTAAGAAGTATGTTTTGTGTAAAAATTATTGCTTATGGTTGTGGTGTTATCATATTTAGTTCCTCAACGTTACTAGAGCGATGGTGGTATACCTCAGATCCTGGGCCCACAAGAAGAAGCGAAAACTTTGGGAACATTGAGATATAGGTATATGAGATAAGGTCATATTTTTCTTCTCTATGGTAAAGAGGCGGAGAAAGCCTAAAATTACAGATCTTATATATTACAAATGATTATTACTCTTCTACAAAAGAAGTTAACTTAGTTAATAACGGTCAAAATTTAACAACATTAGTCTTAGAAAAAGTAATAGACACTTTAACGTTTGAGATTCGGTCTCTGCAGGCAACGGCAAAGGCAAAGGCATACGATCCAACCACTTCACTATCTACACTTCAAGTATGTTTATAATATAAGGTTGCTAAAGACTTGTACGTACTTCATACACCATAGCAATGTTCTCACTTACACTCGCCGTGGGAATATTTTGTTTCGTGTTTAGAAAGTATTTTATCAGTCGCTTCTAGAAAGTGCTTTACTATGACGTCATAATCCATAAGTTCAACGAGACCATTTAGATAAATTAAACAACTATTTTATTGTTTTCATTCATTGTTTATTACTTTAAATATCGTCTTCACGATTAATCGTTAAAAACATTGCAAGACTTATAAATCGGAAGTTAATAAGTTTGCTAGTTCGAACCGAGGCAGGCGCTTTATTTTGTGTGTATTTCATCAGCACTGCTCCAACGGTGAAGGTAAACATCGTGAGGAAACCGGCATGTCTTAGAACCACTAAATTCGAAGAGATGCGACATCCACCAACCCGCACCGGGCCAGCGTGGTTGATTACGGCCTCTTCCCTCTCTCGGAGAGGTTTCCTGTGTCCCTGTTGGGACATTCTAAAAAAGTACGATTTATTATTATTATATTTAGTGGAATAAAGCTGATTGCTAGTATAAAAATAGCTTCTTTGTTACCTGGTAATTGGGTACCAAGTGTAACAAGCCTATCTTTACACGTAGACGGAACTTGACCATAGAAGGCATAATAAAATTAAATGTCTACTGGTTTAAAAGAAGGCATATCGTATTAATCTTCAAGTTTCTTTAATAAGATAAGATAATAAGCTTAATTAAAGACTAACTTTTTGTCCATTACATCGCTTCGTTTTAAAATTATCTCGCGTTTAAAACGAGTTTTTACTTTATTTGCTCCTTCTCAATGCTTTTTTCTTTTATTCCTCGCAAACCGTGACTTTGTTAATGGTTCAAGGTTGAGAAATAATGAGCTATGTCCTGCGGATTCACATGCGTTTTTATCGTATTAATAATGTAAATATTGTTGTAATATATAAATTTAACATACAATGAAATTACATAGTCGTTAGCTCTTTCCATTGATACAGATAGATTAAAATAAAGGCCAATTTTAACGTAATCACTCAATTAATATAAAAAGAACATTTCTTACTCAATGACTCAGTTGGTAATCGGCGTATAGTTCCGCAAGATAATTCGGATTCTCGGAACAAGTTCCGACATTCTCCAACGGAGAGTCGATCCTGAACTTGTGAATGGATTGCTGCGTCATAGCTATGACTCATTGAACTTGAATTTAATATTTTTTGTGGTTATAACTAAATTTTACTACGTTACGCGTTAGTGAGTCATTATTGATGGTTTTATCAAGTGGTTTTTGTGGGACCATCGATTATTATAGTATGCCTGTGTAATAGAAAACAAATTAATGGAACTCCAAGTCTACATGTCAGAATAAATTTTTTACTACTGTGTATTTAATTGAGGTTTCCAAAATAAATAAAAAAAAGGTGTATTAGTTCCTTGCGGGGAATATAGATATACATACTTCCAGATACACTATTCAATTTTTTTTATTTTAACAAATTAAACGATCAAAAATAACGTTTTATTTTCTTCGCTCGTGCAAATATACTTCCGATAATTGTTATTTACAGCACAAATCATAATATTATAAATTCGAAACAATGCCATGCAATGCTTTTCACCTCATAATGCGGGAAACGATTTACGGCGGAATTTAACGAAGTCACCGATGGCGACTGTTTCTGCAGATTGATTCGAAAATCTAATTTGAATGGCTTTGATCTGAAATGTGTATTGTTGATGGTGTATGGTCAAAACGTTTATTTATATTTATTTTTAATTCCTACCAATTGATCGACAAAATAACGTGAAAGTCATTTAAACGTTCACGTTAAGGGCCAGTGGATCATAATTTACGTTTAACTGATTAATATTCACCTCAACAATGTGTAATTAGACGGACTCTATCGTATCGTAATCGTGACTTGTCACTGAAATTAGGACATGTTCCTATTGCCACTTCTAACTGTAAACAGACCGGACGTTATACACAATAGCACACACACATACACGTACCTATGTCACGTGTGACAATCCGCCATTATTATCGTACGTGATTGTAAATAGGTTATGTCGTTCTTAATTAAATCCATTTGAATCTGCTTTTGTTTAATTGTTTTTTTCGTATTGTTTTCTTTTAATACATAGATTTTCATGTTCAATGGATATGTGTACACTATTAGTACTAAAAATTCATAAATCAAGAAGAAATGAAATGTTACGAACGAGTATTTAAAAAAATTACGATTTTACCGACGCCAACTCAAAAATCAAGGCACTAATTACAAAAACAACGGTCTAAATTTAATCCTACTACTAAATCTAAGTTAATTTGTTGTAATAAAATTTTCTAACATTATTTTTCAATGCATTAAAATATATTTTTCAACAACCATTTTGTCTACGTTCGGAAATCGAAGTTAAGAGGGTAATCGGATATATTTGGGCGCCTTATATTCAACAAACCCCTTATTACCACCCCTAATGGCATTTTGATCGGCAAAGGTGTTATTGACAACGAACGACAAAAGAAGTGTCATTCAATTGATTACCGTGTGAACATTTATTGTTTCTTAACTATCAAATGATTATTACACCGTTACTTTTGTTGTCCGAATTTCTATACTAACTGTGGTAAAAAATCTTATAGTTTTAATAGATAAGACGATAAGTCTCCGCTTAGAGGCGGTAGCAATATAATGCCTAATTTATATTTCCATTCTAATGTAACAAACACATCACATTTTTGTACTATTTGGTATATTTTTTCAGTTTTTCAAAACATTCTCAAGCCAATACAATAGGATGTAATTTCATTTTTTTTAATTTTTCCATAATTGAATTAAAAAAAACAATAATATTCTTATTTAATTAACTATTGTACCTAAACAAATTAGCGTTAGTGCTCTGTTATGTTCCTGGGATACATCATTGTTCGTTTTTGTAGCTTTATCTTTTTTTATATGACAAGGTGGTAAACGAGCAAGCGGATGACCTAATGTTGATGTTGTAAGCGGACCAGCAAATGTGTTGCAGATGCGTTGCCTACCTTTAATGGACAGAGGATGGTATTGACAGGAAAAAGTATATTTCTGTTTCCTCGCTCCCCGCCCAATCCTCTTTCCTTTTCCATCCTATCCTTATGAGGAAAGGGTGGGAAGGGGAAGAGGACTAAAATTATTATTATTTTTTTTATAGTAGAAGGTGGCAAACGAGCACGCGGTTCACCTGGTATCAAGTGATCACTACCCATAGACATTGCAACAAGAGTTGCAGATGCGTTGCCTACCTTTAATGGACAGAGGAAGGGATGAACAGAAAATAGCTCTATCCCTTTCCTATTCACCCCCTCCACCGTCAGGTCCTCTTCCCCTTCCCATCCTTTTCTTGTTATCAAAGGGTGGGAAGGGGAAGAGGACCAGATTTAGGCCTCCGGCACCTCACTCATCGGACGAAACGCAGAATTATCTACTTCACGCCTGTCTTCTGTGAGGTCGTGGTATTTCACCGGTCGAGTCGGCCAATTTGTGCAACAGGTGTTGTTGCGGGCTCTACCACTGTTAAATGTTTCTGTATCTATTATCAATTAATCATGAATGTCAAGGTTTTCCAATTAGTCAATGACATTAATTGGTGGTCAATTGGCGTTTAGATGCAACAGTGACTCGTTCAAGGTTCTGGACTAATACGTAGGAAGTAAGCCTCTATAAATAGGCATAGGACAAGGAGTTATTCGATAGCGTCTGTTGGCGACATTTCCCACTCTCTTTCTTTCTCTTATCTTAACTATGTCATACTCTTTATAAGAGCTGAAAGGTGACGTGTACCCATGTGATGTGAAGTTGACATCAGTATTTATCTTTAAAACATATCAGGAATGAAAAAACGCACAACGCATACGATGCAAGGCTCGTGGTTCAAACTTGCGATCACAAAGTAGGTTTCAGTTCAATAGATAGTACCTGCACATTACGCAGTGGTGGTTACTTGGTAATTTTTGATACCCTGATGGGACTATTTGTATGTTCGTAGAGAGAGACGAACTTAGTATTACGTCTTAATAAATCATTACAGAAGTAGTCATATTTTTAAATTACAAATTCCATTTAGTTTCGTATTAATTTAATATATCAACACCAGATGTCTGTAGTAATCACTAAAGTAATTGACGTGACGTAAAAAAACACGGATGAAAAAGCTAATAGGTGTATAACAAGACGGTATTGGCTTCTGTAAGTAACGAAGCCGCGCTGCGGTCACCCGCGCCGTCGCCCTGAGCGCTACGTGATCGGAATTCAAACTGATTCATCGGGATTCTAAAATGGCGGACTGTCAACTGTTTCCCGCCTTTATATTACGCAGTTTCTGGAAAATTTACATGTGATCGCAATATTGTTATGTAACATTGTATTAAGCTATGAGCTTTTGTCTTTTTTTACTATTTTTTTGTCAAAAAGAAGAATACTAATGACCCTACATGTCTTTATATTAAATAAGGATGTGCTCGAAAGTGATGTAGTTGGTAACCGCAGTCTATTCACTCATCTACTGAAAGTACCCACGTCAAAATATGGCGGAATAACTAACGCTGGCAACTTGTTCCAATCCTTAGCTGATTGTACAATAATCGTTCAAAGATTTTCAATCATGGTGAATGAAATCTCGTCTTTCGAGCGCGAACTATATCAACAACAAAAGGACAGACTATCTGTCTAAATAACTATAAGCTATAGTTCCCCAGAGAAGCCGACTCATTCATACGACACCTGTGGCCAGTTAATGTCTCTACTGTTGTTACAAGCTATCTATATCTCCGTCTTATTCTATCTTTGCAACAACCATTTGACATTTAGTTCCTTTGTTCATATATTAAAGTATGGCTACTATATTTAGAAGGATAACAAAACAAGGAATGTTATGCATTGAAATTATCCAGACGTGACAGCAACAGTGTGACTCACTAATGTCTCATATTAGCTTATTGTCCACAAACGATTCGTGCATATACTTCAACATTAACTTGCAATGGACTTGGTTTATACAAACAATTAAATTGTATAACATTTATTTATTAAACTAATTACATACATATTAATCGAAATCTTGTTGTTAGAAAGTTAAAAAGTACAAGCAAATTAATTAAAACACATAGAAATTTAAATAAAGCGTACAAACAAAATTGACTAATTTGAAATGCAATAAAACGCGATGACATGTAGTTGACAGAAGAAAAATAACTTTTTATGCTCGCCTACGTAATAAAAAAAATATCTATGCAAATTTTAAATTACCCTAGGTTCTATGTCTGGTAGTTTTATCTGTGGGGTGATTTACCAGTCAGTTTCTTCTTCTAAAGAACAGTTAAACTGTTTTGTACACCAAAAAGACACTATGACGTCACCGCACATAAATTTTGTTATTGTGCTTGGGTAGAGTAAGACATAAATGTTTCTTTTATTATTAAGAGAAAAAATCTGATTATTGTCATCGTAATAAATGCTAAGCAGTTATTTAACTGGGCTTTGTAGAAGACAGTTAAAGCGACATCGCTTCACTCGCAGTAAATTGCTGTATTTAATCAGCGTTGAAGCTCGACATTTATTTACATTAAGCACGGGCAAGCGCGCAAGCAGGTGATCCTTACCACTCTACTTAGCGCGCATTCCTAGGAATATTATTAACACGATCTCTAAAAGTGTTACCAGACTAATCGATCGTCGAATGACGCCATCGATCGCTGGGAGATGTAGATTAGTCGACGTCGATCGATAGTTCGACGACGCTGCATCTATAGACTTTGACCGATACCGTCGATCGACGATCGATCGATTGGTCTGGTAACACTCTAACAAATGGTATAACAACACGACACTTGACCAGTTTGCATAAAATATTCAATTGCAATAGATTAACGATCAGATTCTGAAAGGCTGATCAAATCAAATCTGAAAGATAAGCTGAAGGAACATAGCTGTGAAATGTCAAAATGCCATTTGACTTGCTTACAGTAAAACTTTGTTTTCTTTTAGAAAGTGAAATCCATTTGACATGACATTAAACTTGACAGACAGTTAATTGAATGAAAAATTTGACAGACTTTAATTAAACTCACAATTAAATCAGTAACCAGGCGTCAATATAAGGGATTGAATATCTGAACTTACAAACGACCTTGGTTATAATTGCAAACAAGCCATGAAATTGTCACGTAGTAAAGTAAAAAAATCTATCTCAAGGTTTTTTCTTTAATAAGTGTTAACTTTATAAGGTAGCGTTAAACAATTTTTTTTTGCAAATAAAGTAATTGTAATTCAGTGCACATTTTGTGGCTTACAACATGAAGGTTCTTTAACAAAAACCAAAAAAACACAGAATCGTGAAAGTTCTCGGAATTTGAATCGATTTATTTAACATGATAGCAACTTAATGTAACACACATTGTAAATAAACATCAGGTTACGCTTGAGCCGGCGATCCGGCGATTACCAAGGGAGCTACAAGAAACAATTCATCCTATCGGCTTTGTAGTACACAATATCCGGACACACAACATCTGGGAAAATTTAGTCACACTCATTACAAAAGTCAGGGATGCTTGTACTAATGAGACCATATAAAATCTGCGCCTCAAGTTTTTATTATAAAGAAAAAAGATCCGATTGTTTGTCTGTTCCGGATAAACTCAAAAACTAAAAAGATTCTATTAACAATAGTACTTCTATCAACAAGTAACGTAATGCTATATTTCATCCAATTTTTGTCTATTTATTTTTACTCGAACGAAGCTGGGGCGGGTCACTAGGTCAAGTTATACGACTTCTATGATTCTGTATCCTATCTGAAAAACTAATATAATATCCAATAATATTTTCGCAACATTACTTTGCTTACGAAAAGTTGATTAATAAAAAATCTTTTAGTTCCAATTGACATAGACAGAAATAACATCGTTATGTACTTTATCACCTCATTACAAGTCCTTCCATATTAAATATGAGGTTAAAAATAAAAACTAATTCCTTCTATTCCTAAAGAAGGTTGGCGTCAGGCAGGCGGCCGGCCGTAAAAACTGTATCCAATAATAAATATACTGTAGTACATACAGTATAGGTTATACTGTATGTACTACGGTCATACTGCTGACCCCACATGAGTGAAAAGGGCAGGGAGATGATGATATTTAATTCCTTATACTTCTATTTAAGTTCTCATAGGAAGTAAGTATGCTCTGCAACATCGAACACTAACTGAAGCAAGTAATCTTGTGATTCGAAGCCAACCTTCAAATCGTCAATCATCTGCCCAGCTAAAGCGCTACTTGGGACGTCAATTTCGTTGATAACTCATCACACCAGTTTCCATTGCGCGACGCCCGTGGATAAAATGATTATGAGAAAGCTGATAAGATCGTCGAAATCTTATGATCTTAATCTCTTATCCTAAGTGCGTATAATATTCGTATGTAGATTATTTAAGGTTTTCCGATCGATTATAATAAACAGACAAAAAAAAAGATTATAATATACGTATAAAATACGGCCGCCTCAACATCACAGGATCATCCGCTAGGCCAATCTGAAGATTTCCTGTAAATTTCATCGAAATCGGTCCTGCCGTTCCGGAGTCTATAGGGAACATACATATACACACATCGCCTTTTATATAGATACACCACATTTCCCAAAACTCTCACGTTCGTCGTTGCCGAGTCAGTACGAACCGTCTTGAATTAAAAACAAATAGTTAAATAGTAGACATGGTAACAGTAAAAATTTATTTACTTAATAACTTGATTCTAATAAGATAGGTCTTCTAATTGTCATTGATTCCCCTCAATGTTACTTTCATATCATACTCAATGAACAGTTGGTCTTCAGGTCATTCTAAATTCTTCTCGAACATTAACAAAACGGGACTCTGTGCGGTGGATTGCATTTGTTTCGTCGTCCAAAGAAAACGTGTCAATTGCGTTCTACATATCAACTGCAGTAATATAAAGTGGCCGTTTAAACGACATACACTTTAATAAATGTTAGAAAGTGGATAGGCGACCGCTGCAATTGGAGAAGAACCTCCCGAGTCACCGCTCTTAATGTAGGCAAAGTTCTATTGATTTCTTTTCATTGGTCGTAAACATTGAGACATGTAAAAATGATTTGACATCACTCTTTATATTTTTGTAATTAGTTGCGACTGTAGTTGCGAACAGGGCATAATAACAACGTAACAAAAATGGTAGGCCCGCACGAATAGGCCAACAGTTCGTTTTCAAATCTTCACATTGAAGGATTATTTATTTAAAGACTTCAATACTCACGGTTACAAATACGTTAAGTTTATACTTAGATCGTAAAATTTATATTTACGTTAATACGAACATTAACAATTTCGAAACAAAGAGCAAAGAACACAGATACGAGATAGTTCAAGATTAAGATTGAAGGGTATATAGATAGCACAGAGACGGATTCAGTAAAAAAATAAAAACGGAAAATCCTTTGCAATTTATATCTAAATGTTATTCTATGATATTATTATTATATTTGTTGATATATTCTATGATCGTAATATTAATACGAGACGCGGTAGATAGATTTGTTTAACTTTTTAAATAACCCTTTTTTTAATTGTTGTCACCAAGTTTATTTGTGAGTCTAATTCAGATCTGGACCTCTATGGTAATGTTTCTCTCCTAGGTGTATGTACTATGGTTGTGCCATGACCTGTAGCCTAAACGGATTGACCTATTTTGAAGAGTGAGATATCTCAATTTATATTGTTCCCCGGCGTAAGGTAATGTGGTGAAGGATGTCAATCATTCGGATTTTAATTACTTCTGCCATAACCGTACAGCCATACATTTAAAGTTACAACCAAAAGTAGCATGGTACAGGTCATGAGATATAAATTACTTAGTGATATCACTTACATTAATGTTGGTAGCTCAGTGTCTCACGTGCCGTAATGTGTGATTAAGTCGCCATATAAGTAGTGTAGAACAAAGAACATTCCTTTATTAGTAACATGGGAACAACCAACAAACTTCGGGACCCAACCCAATGAGGGTAGCCGTCAGGCAGGCGACCGGCCGTGTACTTGTAGCCAATACATGTATAGTTATACTGTGCCGACCCCATAAATGCGAGAATGGCAGAGAATCAATAATAATGATGATGATGATGAAACTGATAAAGATTAAAATAAAAAAGGAAAGATAAAAGAAATGAGTAAGAAAATAAAGGTAGAAAAGTAATGTTAACGGTTTTATCCACATCGGGTAAGCAAATGACATACCCATAAGCAATAATATTCGAATGTAGAGAAGTGTGAAGGAACATTCTAGAAGTAAACATACTTTTACCTTTTTAAATCAAATTAAACCTTTTCTTCTCCTATTCTCAATAACATTAGTTCCTATTTAGATTTATCGAGACAGTATAAAGGCGACGAACAGCGCAATGGCTTATAATTACGTCAACGATACGTCAAAGACAGGTTTGAGCCCCTACAAAACAGACTCATCAATCCATTTAGCAAGTTTCCCGGTAATCTTCATCACTAACTGCGCGAAATGGCGTTATAATGCAGCTGCGCATTCTTTTAGAGACGTTTAACTGCCTAAGTGACCTATTCGTAGAGAAAAATGTCAAACGACTTGCAAACCTTTTATACATATAACATCTGCCGCAGAAAGAAATAAGTTGCTAAATGCAGCTGCAACGACGACGTTACGCTAAATGTCAAGCCATTTATGGCAAGGTTATTCCGGATATACAAAAACTTCATGGTGCAACTCGAAAATATGACCAACCGCCAGAAATGGTCCTCCCGAAAACAAGGCTAGCTAGGCTTTGCTCGGAAAGTTCATGTCAAGCTAATCTATTTAGATTTCTCAATAAATTTAACTTAACTGGAGTGTTAGTTGAATAACAATATGACAAACCTTTCAGAAATCGGGCGTAAATCTCGAAATTAATTAATTAGCTAGATAGCTGTCAAACGTTTAAAAACATTTGATCGTCAATAGAAGAAGCTTTTGTTTCTTTTGTGGACTTGTACTTGGATCAACGCGGGCACGTGTGTCGTGTTTTTATTTCAAACGCCTCGTTATCGGCCATATGCCACGGGCGCGTGCTGGTCAGTCGAAAGGAACGTTCGATGTGTAACCAAGTGTATCTCTGGATACGAATCAGCACTTAGAAATGTTTTGTACCGTAATGTTTAGCATTTAATGTACTGAGAGTATTTGTTGAATTAAAATGAATTATTTATTAGAACGGAGTTCTTTATCGCACCGGAAACTGTCAAATTTTATTTATATGTCCAATATTGTTTTATTTAGTTATTTATTATATAACATTAATATGTATATGACTGTTGAGTCTTCACTCGTTATGTAAGAAACTTTCACTCGATACATTCCATTAGAGGCGGAAGTCCACTTATTCAGTATTGAGTGTCGCGGGCACGGCAAACGATACAATATCTAGTGTGTGGACAGATGTTAGGGAGCCGGTAGTGTCGACCGTGCGTTTGGGTTGCCCGTAATGAGGGGAGAGACGCCTTGGAAAGCTTATACGGGATGCTTGTTGTTGTATGACAAATATAATTTTAGTACAACTTTTAAAAGTATTGAGGTTGTTTCGATATTTGAGAACAGATTCAAATGATGGAAGCCTAATGAGAATGTAATTTAAACCGATTGTAAATTCGACAATTTTTTTTAAATAGGTAAATAAACACGTAACGTAACGCGGTAAGGTTACAACTTTTGCAATCATAATTTCCTTGTCAATCAAACTATTTGCCATATTCTAAAATCTCTTTTCTTACACTTCTAATGTACAGATAAGATCTTTGCCACTATTGTCACATATAATAAATGATGTCTGGCTTTCAACAAGCATGAGTAATATTGTTAATAATGTGTAACCGAATTCCATCGTTTCTTATGCTAATTCATTTCTTACAATTGTAGCTGTGCTTATTCAAGTGCTGCTTTCTGGTTACGCAAAACAAGGATCCATATATATTATCATTTCATCGGATATATTTACACAATATACTAGCTGTTCGCCCGGTCGTCACTCAGGTAAATTACAATATTTCTCCTTTGTTTCTTCGTGACAACTACAACAATAGTGTAGGTTAAGGAGATGGATTGGGAAACAAAGAACTTAGATTTTAGATTCTAATACACCATTCGACTTGTAGTGAACTATTTCTCAATATATGTACAAGCCTAAGTTAGATAGGAATGGTTTAAAAGAATGTAAGGAATATAAATAATTTACAAAATTCGTTAATTTTTTAATATAGAAAGATCCTAATTTAACATTTATATCACATGTACACTCTACAAGTTTACGATCCAGGTATGCGAGTGGTACAGTGTGGTTAATGATTGAATGTGTTTGTGTTGTAAGACAATATCAATTATCACAGGGAGGGGGGTTATACAGAAAATAACAGAAGGTAGGATGGGGTCATAAATTTAAATTTTAATAATAAGGCATTGGTGAGGTAAGGTAACTTTTTAAGTTCGTAAGAGACTCAGGAAAGTAGCTCAATGAATTATTCGCCAATTTAGACCTCGATCATTTTCCATAAATCAGTCATCAGTTTATGTAAAATTTTAATATGTTATAAAAATCATCCTGTATATAATTCGTATTGCACAACAATAATTTGAAAGAGAGTTCAGGGGCGCTAAACCGGTGGGCCCTTATCGCGGGGTCCGCCGCGCGGGACTTGTAACACCTGGCCGTAACCATAGAGATCCAATCACTACACCGATGACACGAGTCGCTCAAATTGTGTGAATCCTAACGGTTTTATTTTTTTCGGTTTTAATATTTATCCGTTTATAAGATGTTTTTTACGTTTAGTTTAGTACATTATTTTGATTATAAATAAAAAAAATCCTTCGTTCTTACTTGTGTTTTTGTAATCTATGGACCGAGGCAAAGGGCGCGTGCCGTACTGCCAAGCCGAGCGTGGCGTATGGCAGACGAGCAGATGACACGCGACCGTTACGCCAGGTGCACCAGAACCGCATAACTGACGCGTTCGTATTGAAAAGTTATAGGAAAAAACTTGCTTGCTTCATTAATTGCTTGTAGTCTCAATCAATATATGGACCACAAATGCAAAATTTTGTATGTCTTCCAATGTAATGTTCCAATTCCTCTTAGGTTTTCTGTTCAGATCCAAGCGAATAAGAATAGTGTAAAATAAATACGAAAGTGAGTTAACAAAAACGTACATGTTACGTTTTAATTTTAATGTAATAATTATTTAATCCTTTAAAAGGGATACACTTATTTAATAAAAAAAGTCTTCTTTCTCATTGGAAAAAAATATCGATTGTTGCCAATGAAGCGTATCTGAAAGTACCAGGCGTTCAGAAAGTAAAGGAAGTGTACACAAGGGCGCGCCTATCTGGCACGGAGGTTAGACTTGTTGCGTTGATAACGTATGTAGACTACTTGTGTTGATATCAAAAATTTGTAAGACATACTTCGTCTTTATGTTGTCTTAGTACTCCATAACTAAATATGTAAAATAAGCAGCAATCGCCTTACATCTTCTTTACAAATAAATCCAACTCGGTTGTCAAAGGAAATATTTTTTGCAGTAATCATTTATTTTGTGATATATTTGGACGAAAATAACCCACCAAAGTTTTTCTAATATCCCTTGGACTTGAAAACAAACTCACATTCGAATTTATAATATTACTTAGGATTATGAATGAAGAACTAAATTATAGTTAATTTAAATATAAATAAACATATATAAACATTATTCGTTGTCCCGCATCCCCTATGGTTCCAATGTAAAACGGATAATACGTGTACGAACACCTTCGCTTCCTGTCTTTTAGACTAACGAGGTACAATACACATACACGTGTTGCAATATATAACATACTTAATTGTTTAAGTTTAATTTATTAATAACATAAAGTATAAGTCATATTTTTTATATGTATAGTGAATATTAACCAACAATTAATTATGTTCTCTATTTATCTATCATAGGATTAAGTCAAAGATGTTACATTTGGTTGGATAATCTGAGACCCAAAAGTGAGGCCACTTTAAGTCGCGTATTGGCGACTTCGAGAAAACCCGCTCATTCATTTATTACCACACGAATACAAAATCTCCGTGTTTGTACTTTAACAAATTACGGTTTGTGCTAAGAAATCAAGGTAATAAAAGTAAACGGAAATCATATTTCGTATCCTGAATATTTTATACACAACTGAATGTAAATTTTTAAACTATAAATTAGAGGCAAGTCATAATTGGAAGTTTAATCTTTCTTTGTGGTTAAAGAGCTTTATTTTCTTTAACCAAACAAATCCCCAAAATGTAGATTATTATTTACGATATCATGTTTAACGTCATGTCAAATCGATTTAAGTTTAAAAAGAAAAAAAATGATCATGCTTCTAGCAACTTAAATGAACTTTGATCGCACATTGACAGCTGACTAGTTAATATTCCATTAATCAGCCTTTCAGAAACGGGGCATCATATGTAATATATTCTCCATAGATCGTTCAAGCTGTTGTTAAAAGAGCTATCGAGTACCGTTAGAGAAATGACCACAGCAATTGACTTTAACCACGATAGATATTTTACGTGATTTAATTTAGGTCCATCATTACATTATCGTTGTTGAAGCGTCAAGAAGAAAGCTCGCCCCCGGCTGTGTCACGTACTTGATCTTCTATTAGATTGTGTCAACGAAGAAACACACAAAATCAAAAAAGACAGATAAAAAACCCCAAAAAACTCTTCAAACCATGCAACTCTACCTACACCTTAGTACGTCGATTAGGATTGATTATGCAAGGAAAAAAAACCGGATTCCAATAATTTATTATACTATGGTAATACTCTAAAAGAATGAAGTCATGCAACTAAGACGTAATTGAAATATCCGAAGGTCTACGCTCATTGGATAATTCTCACAGCACTTTGTTAATGACTAATAACCACCTGCCTACCCTAGTTTATTAGAACAAAGCCGCAATAGTTCTAGAATGCGGGTCAAGTTGTGCTAAATGTTGTTAATAGGCCTTAACGTACCGCTTATGTGTCCCCATACAATCAGCATCAGCGTAGCTTCTACAGAACAATCATTAGATAAAGCTAATTTTGTTATTACATTGTTTATTAAAGTTTTGACTTATGATTTGAACTTTAATTAATAAAGAAAGAGAGCGGTGTCTTATGGAAACCAGATTAGAGCGGAGTTCCCTTCGCTTTTTCCTTGTACTTTACTGTTTAAATTATCTCTATTATCGTTAACTTTTGATACCTCACTTAACGTTCGTTCATTCATTTCATTATTATTTAAATGAAAAATATATTATGTACAAATTTATATTTATTTATATTAAGAAAATAAGAAAAGGGCCGTTTCTGGCACAGCCAGTTGTCAAATGCTACTGTTACCATGGGTTTACACTGCCGAAAAAAGAAAGAAAGCTTGTATGTACACGTAACACAAGCGACGGGCAGAAAAGCTAATTATTTACTCAAGTATTATTATTATTTTTAATTAAAAGTCGCTTCTGTTTACTATAATAAACAGCATCCGGTATATCACATACTACGTAATGCAAAGACCGATAAAAATTCGCACAATGACTAACTTGAACAGTAGTTATTTAGTTGTAACGTGTTAACTATGCGAATCGGATGCATTGACTCATTCAACCGCTGCCTGATGACCGATATGATTGTAGAGGTGAGAATAAATTAATTATTCTAGTTCCACTTGTGGCCCTAGATGTATCGGATTTGTCTTGTTTTATTCGTACACAATAACCAATACTACCTTTGGTGATGTGCATCTCCAATGATGGCGATTGTTTAATATCCGAAGACATAATAGATAGAAAACCTTTTATTAATGAATGAAAATTAAAAAGCAACGATAACTATATCGTATATTGAATAGTAAAGCGTCTGCCTGGGTTCGAACCCGCAACCTACAGTATGTAAGTCGGGGCCTAAACCGCTGAGCCACCACTGCTACTATTATTATATTGAATTAGACCATTGTAGGTCTAATATTTTTACGTTCCTTTAAATAACATGCAACCTACAAACAACGTTAAATTTCCTTTACCTTTTAGGTGTAGCCACAAATTAAAACCTAAAATCGTGTATTTCAATAAAGATTTCTTTAATCTGTACATCTTCGTATGCTGTCAACTAAATTATTAAAAAAACAATTAGTGTGAATATTGTAAAATTGACAGATTCTTAAAAAAAACAAATGACAAGCCATGAAAATCACAGATTTCTTGTACACATAAGTTAAGTAATAAGTTTCGGTCCTCATTGAAAATATAGTTTAAGTCGAAAAAGCAAGACGAGGGGAGTCCAAATCACTGCCGATTCATGAACCCCTCAATGGGTCTGCAGTCACAAAAGATTCTGCAACGGTTTTTAACATCTGCTTACGGTTGCTGTATTGTTACAATAATAATACAGCTCTCATCGGTGTCGCAAGTGTTAAGGGTCGTCAGTTAGTCACACTTAGAGAATGTAAAATATTTTTCTCTTACTGTGCATCTTTGTCCGACATATACTTTGTCTATATTTCTTGGCCTATATTGTTGTAGTTTTACCAAGATATTTGTATGTTCGCTGTACATAAAACGTTACTCATTATATTTTAGACCGATACAAAAGCAAAGATTTAGTTTTTTTTCTTTAATTTCGTAGTCCGATTATATTTAGTGACTCCGAGTACTATAAGTACTAGACCAGGGTAAAAATTTACGGTAAGCCTCTGTCGTGTCTCATTTTAACAGTTTTTGTTTAACTCTTTTTTAATAGACGAAACGCAGAGTACTTCTAATTAACGCTTGTCTGAGAGGTCGTGGTATATCACCGGTCGAGCCGACCCATTCGTGCAACAGACGTTGTTTTTGCGAAATGTACCACTGTAAAAACTCTCGATGCTCCTAATTGTTCTCTCTGTGTAATTTCTACACTTGGGCACTTTAATTATACACATACCTTATTATACGTTACCGTAACTTAGTGTTTCTATCTTAATTTTCTTTATGGATTTGTTATTTAAAACAAAAGAATGATTGACATTATGAATATCTCATTGCGTCTCAAGAAGCGAGCTTATGACGTTCTCAAAGGCCGGCAACGTATCTGCAGTTCCTCTGGTACTGCGGGTGTATATGGGCGTCGTTGATCACCTTGGTGTTCCCACCGCTCGTTTGCCCACCCTTATAAAAAAATGTATAAGACTTGACTTGACACTTTCAATGTTATTCATAACATTCCAAATAAATGTAAATTCAACATGATAATCCGAAATTTATGTTCCTTTAATATTAAGACTGTTCTCAAGACATACTTCGCTTTGTGTTTAGTTTTTCTCTCATTTTTGTCATGGGAATGACTTGTCGCATAAAACGTAAAATCAAAACAATAATCCACATACTTTGAATTCAAGGTAAAATACAGTAGTCACGCTCAGTCGCACCTCATATACTAAAGTCACTGTAATGACCCAAGACATTACGTCATTTAGATACCGATCATTAACACCGTCGCCACAAGCGTTCCCACGGATAATTTACCTAATACCTAATTGTTTTATTTGCAGGATGTCGAATTTTCAACGTACACGCAGCAAAGTATGGTGGGGTGACTCACAGCCCAACGTCGACAGCCCAGTAGCGCCGCAGCCCGTCTGGAACCAAAACAATAGGAGAGAAGAACAAGATTGGGAACCTCAGTTACCGCATTGGATAGCTAACCAACCAGAACAAAGAAACAATAGCGCAGATAATATAGCAGAACCCAACAATGCGCAAATTAATCATTGGCCCCTTCGCCACGGTAGCCCCGGCAGCCACAAGAGTCAAGACTCAGGTTTCTCTGATTCCGATAGCTCCCCACCCACCTTACAATACTACCCGCCCGCAGATAATAGTGACTCCACAGTAAAATCGTCGTGCAGTAGTGATTCCAATAACAATGAAGATGTTACTGTGAAACTTGCAGTCGATTTACAAAACACAGAGCATAGCAGAGATGTTGTTGACAGTTCAAGATTGTCAAACAATGCCGGTAGTGAAGCGCCAACTCCGAAGCCACGATTACGAAGCAGCAGTGTAATACAAACTCCGTACGATTTACAGAAATATTACGAAGTACACACCGACGAAGAACATATGGATCTGTTGAAGGATAACGAGGATAAAGACGACGATAAACATGAACCGAAATACCCAGCTCCGGCAAATGTCAATAACAATTTTGAAAAAGATAATTCGAAGAAAATGATCGATAAAACAATTGCACCGAAGTCGAATAAAGTAGATAGTAAGAGAGCTAATAACGTAAATCCTAGTAATAACAAACGTACGATCCAAAAAGATACCAAAGATGTACCCAGTAATAATGTAAATGTAATAAGTCCTTCAAAAAAGTATCCAGTGAAGAAAACATTCGTTTCTAGTTCAGATAGTGATAATTCTAAAATAATTAAAGTAGCTAAGGTCAAGGACTTAGAAACTAGTAAAAATAAATCAAATGAGAGTTTAGAATATATAAAATTATCCCATGACAACGAAATTGCGGTAAACAATCAACCCAGGATGCGAACACCTATCTCCAATGTTTCTTACGTACCAACAGAAAGAATGTCGACATTAAAACCTGAATACAAAAGAAGTAATTCAAACAAAGAACCCATTTGTACAACCCCTACATTTCAAAGAAATCGACTAAATCAGTCGTTAAATTTCGAAGCTCAGAGACTTGATCAACAAATATTAGATATCCAAGGCGGATATCACTCACTAGGACATATTGATGAAGACGAATTACCTAAAGATGCAATTAAAAATGCAGCAGAGCCAGTGCACAAGCCGGCCAAAGCGTTATTAGGTAAAAATATAATGGACAGTCTTCATTTAAAACCGAATAAGAAAGTAGGTCCCAAAGCCAAGCAGCGGACGGGCAAAGCAGAGAGAGCGAAGGATTTATTTCGAATTTTCCCAACAAAAAAGGAGAAGCCGGGAGTAGTGGATAGTTATGCTGGAGGCGTTTTAAATGGCAGCCGAGTCCCATCTCTTGGTCTACCAAGATCTAGTGAACAAAATTCTTGGGTGATAGTCGGTCATCCAGAAAAAGAAGTGCTAATACCTAATTACACCGAAAGATTGGTTGCTACGGAAAGTGATATCAATCTAAAATCAAAGGATAACAGTGAAGAGGACATCGATTATGTAAAAACACTCAGAGTTACTCCACCTCTACAATTCAGGGACAAGCAGAAAATACCTTATGACACCGATTCTAAATCAGACAAAGATTTGACGCACGATTCTAAAAGGGAGAAATTAAAATATGACATCGATTTCACAGACTTGCAATTAAACTTCGCTTGTACCTCAACACCAAAAATGATCGCTCCACACGAGTTTTTGAAAAATCCTCTAACTCCAAGAAGTAATAAGAAAACTTCTCGTAGAGTTAATTTGATAGGCGACTTCAATTGCGGGTAAGAGTTTTTTTTTCATAATTACTTGACAAATTCAAAATAGTAATAAAATGTGAAATACTTCGTGCCTCGCACAACCACGTTGATGATCCTCCCCAGCGGTATTTCGAAATCAATACGACTTATGGTCGTTCAAGAAAGTGTACTCTTTCTGAAAAGTTGGCAACGTGTCTACAGTTCCTCTGGTGTGGATGTTCATGGGCGTCGGCCGCTGCTCGTATGCACTCTTATACTATAAATTGAACTCCGACAGTTCAAATTTTAGCTAATTAATAACTAAAGTACTTACAATTTTTACAGCTTGGTTCTTAACAATCAAAACGAGATTCTATACAGAGAAAGGAGCATAGATCAGACAACGCTAGAGAGGTTATGTGACCGGAAACCCGAACCGGTACAGTACTGGCTTTGCGATCTGATCAGCTCCTGTGAGAACGAGTGCATGACAACACTACAGAGTAAACCTTTAGGAACTGAAATGAAAGCCCTGGTCTCTGCCAGCTCTGCTACCATCACGGGGAATATAAAGAAGGTGCAGACACACGGGCAAATCATAGTCCATCAGTACAGTGATGTTATAAGGTGTTGTATGCTTTTCTCAACAGAAATTTGAAAATTTAGATTATTTCAGACGATGTGGACAATTCTTCTTTGACACACAATTATGTACATTTTGATATTATAAAAATACTCAGTACTTCGAAATCCAAAAATGCTGCGCTCTCTTGCTTAATATTTTTTTTCTCTTATTGCGGGAAGATATTGAAGTGGCCTCCCGTTATTCAAGTTACTTCACTAGCCAATGTCCTCTTAACGAGGCCATTTTGAATTAACCTTATTTTAAAATATTCGAAACTGATTTCTAATCATTGAACTAATTTACAGACAAATAGAATCAAACAACACGGCCGAGGAACAAATATGTCTGCTGGTGGCGAACATCAACGAATTCGTTTTAGCGCATAGCATCACCTTGAATACGAAACCACCGGGCGAGAGTCCCGAGAGGTGGGACAAGATAAAGGTTTCCTTGCAGATGTACCTGCAGAAACTGATCGACATTGGAGAGGATGTGAAGCTGGAATTAAACGAGAGTAATCCACAATGGAACCTCGTGCAGAAACATCTTGATACACTGATAAGCATCTTCTTGGAGACGACAAAAGCCGTTTTGGTCCAACAAATGAAGGTAAGATATTTTTGTTCAAACTTAAGGCTGTCTCTAAGAAAGAGCTAAGAGATCGTATTAACCAAGGAAATTGACGTAGCCCGAAAAGTTCTTAACATTACTGGCAACACTGTTTTCACACTGCTGCAAAATTTTCTATTCCCCGCCTACACCTTCCCGTTCCCATCCTATCCGTATGAGGAAAGGGTGTCTCATCAGACGAAACGCAGAGTACTTCTACTTGACGTTTTTGAATGTTTTCGGCAGTGTGCACTCACGGTAAGAAAGACGCAGTGTTGATAGACTACTAGGTCAGTCTATGAATACTGGACTGTCATAGGACTAACATAATATTAAGAAATATTAAATTTGGAAACGCACGTTTAATAAACGTCGGATGTGACGGATGCTGTCTAGGCTTGGGAGAAAATTAATTGCTGAACTCATAATGTAGGACAAAATCAACTTTTCGCTGTCGCTCTAAATATGTTAATGTTATAATGATGCGTGACTGTACACATCCTGTGCGGCTTGTGGCGTTTAGAAAGTGGAAATCACCTATTATGGGTCTGGCCTTCGGTACTTATGTCTGGGTATTTTCTAACTAAATATGTCTGGGTTTAAAACGTATGAATAATGTACGTTCGGATTTATGCGGCTTAAGACACAATGATTTAAATAGTTTAGGAAAAAATTTTGATTGAAATTCATTACAATCTCCATATTTGTACGGTAATATTTACAAGGATTGTGAGCCAATATCTCTTTCGGCAATCAGTCCCGGCGTGCATGGATAACATAAATGTAGTAAAATATTATGTTTTTATCATAAATTTATGTTATTATTCTAAATACGTATACAAGATAAAGATATAACAAAAAACACATGTTTGTTTTAATATTATTATACGGACATTAATAAACATGTTATGTAAGTAGATCTTGTAGAAAGTATATTTAAATTAAATTCTATTATTAGCATATAGAATCAGTAAACATAGTACATAATCTATGTTTATAATATCTATTTACATTAATATATTTTCTGTAATATGTAAAATAAATACACGAATGCATTTCACAATCCTGTGTTGTGTAGGTATTAAAGTCGGAATTATTATTATTAGGTGTTGAATGCACAGATAATAATAATATCCTAGGACATATTCACACACGGCCATCTGATCCCAAACTAAGCAGAGCTTGTGCTATGGCAACCAGATAACTGATATACTACTTTCCTTTTTGTAAATACATACTTAAATAGATAATTACACCCAGACTCAGGACAAACAGACATGTTCATGAATACAAATGTCTGTCCTGGGTGGGAATCGAACCCACGACCTGTGGCGTGTAAAGCAAGTATCTTACAAACCACGCCAACCGGCCCGTCAAGATTTCCAGAATCTTCCTACAACTACCACGCCCTATAGATTACATCGCAATTATATCAAAGTATTAAGTTTAAATATTTTTTCCAGACCCTAGTGTCAATAATCGAAGAACCGCCGTCAGATATGATACTGAAGAGTACGTTGACCTCTATCGGCCATCTCGCGATGTTGAGCGAGAGCACGGGGAGCTCGCTGCACGACAAGTGTACCAAGATCATGAAGAGTATAACAGAATTGCCGTTCGTCGAGTGCGGAGTGCCGCGCGCGCTGCTCGCCGCCGTCATTGAAAGCAAGAAGAGCTCCATCAAGGCGTTGTCCTTGCGCGCCCTAGCGACCGTATGTGTCACTGCGGACGCGGTCAAACAGTTCGAAGAGGTGAGTTTCTGTATAGTTATATGTATGGTTCTGATCGAATAAAATAGGTAAATAAGTTGCAGATAGTGGAAGTTGCTAGTCAGGAAGTCCTCTTACCCTTCCTACCTTTGTAGGTAAAGATGGGAAGGGAAAGAGGACTGACGTCGGGTCTCCGGCACCTCACTCATCGGACGAAACCCAGAAGCATAAAACTTCAAGCCTGTCTTCTGTGAGGTCTTGGTATTTCACCGATCTAGTCCGGGCTGGGGCTCTATCACTGTTTAACTGTTGCTTTTATTATTAATAATGCTTCAATTATCATTCATTAATTAATATTCGATTTTCAGGGTGGTGGTATAGAAATCCTGTCAGATATCTTATCGGACCGATCAAACCCAGAACCTCAGATGCGAGAAGCAATCACCGTCCTCACGCAGATCACTGCGCCGTGGCTCAGAGGGCACTACGACCTCACGCAGCTGCATTTGTACCTTAACTCCATCGTCGACAATATTACTGGTGAGTATTTTTACTTCATGTGCCAAAAAATAATTTGCTATTGTGTGCATTAAAAATCAATGCTTTAATTTAATATTTAAATATAGCGACATCTAGCGAAGCTTCGTGACATTCACCTTATTCATCGACATCGCCATATCTATTGATGGCAGTTTTCTGTTACCGAATCTTTAAGATAAATTACGAAAGAATATTCCCTTTTAATAAAAATATAAAACTAAAGGAAACGAAACGACAAAAGTATTTTAAATGAAGCTTATTTATTATAAGACTCAGGGCTGACCGTAGCTTATCCATTGTAAAGGTACGCGATACACTTTTTTAATTATTTGTCACGTTTATTCTTTCAGGTATACTTTCGCGGACCGACTGCTGTCAACTTCTTTTACTATGCACGGCCTGTCTTGACAATTTGGTGCGAGAGTTGGAACTCGAGAGGAAAACAGACGAGGTCAGCAAGTCTGACATCGTGGAGGTGATCGCGCGGCACCGCACCATCGAGAAATTGCTGGACACTCTGAAGCGGAGGGGACCCAACACATCTGTCTTCTTACAGGTATTTCTTTATTTACATTTTGTCTCCTCCGTCATTCTTTCTTCTTCCTTTCATTAATATTCACATAACCTTTATCTGTATTCAGGAACAGACAGCGTCACTGATCGCATCACTATCCCGCGTGTCACGGTGCGTGCTGCCGTTGTCCCGCTCGGCGGCGGTGAGCGCGGCGCTCGTGTGGTTCGCACGCACGCCCCCCGCGCTCGCGCCCGCGCCCCGCACTGCAGAGTTACGTGCTCAGGCGAGGTTACACTGTCACGCCGCTGAGGCTATAGCCAGGTTAGTACTACGTTTGTAACGCACTACGCTCTCGCGTTCGGTGATTTGACTGCCCATCTGTACGGACACCGGCAGCGGTACTGGCCCGCGTACATCGATGCGTTGTTATAATTTATAATCGATATCTATTAAAATAATATGTTAATAATTTTTTATTTCTTTTTTTCATTACAGATTGACCGTCGTACCAGAAGTGGCTCAGCAAATGGTACAACTAGAGGGCGTTCCTCATCTTATCCGTTTGGTTAGAATGCAACGATCGCGTCCTCCCGTCGACACCAACCCAGATCAAACTCTAATACACTGCCTCAAAGCCTTGAGGACCATTTACAAACACCATCCGGAGGCTTTCCAGGACACGAAAGATGTCGATGAGATGATCAGGCCGCATTTGATGGAATCTTTAATGCTCTTCTCAGCTAAACAAGAAAGTTATGTTTAATATACACAATAAATACCGTATTAATAAGAGCCCTGAGAAATGACATCATAGAGACGTGATTGTACGGTGTACAAAACAGTTAACGTCGTGAAATAGACTAACTAGTTGCTTCGTCGCTCACTTCGTACTCGTAAAGAGGTCGAAAGCGGGAAGTCACGTCGATCAATATTAAAAATTAATTACACATTATTATAAGATGTGTATATATTATTGGTTTTCCTTCTAGAGTTTTAGGAGCATAGGGGATAATTTCGAGGAGACCCACCTCTACCTATACTCTACTTTGTGCTGACAGGTTGCACTAAATAATGTTAAAGGTCGCCGTTTTATAGGACTCGGTTTGGTCATTTTGGTGCGACTTTAAAGCTACCTCGTACGTATACTTTAAGTCTATCAAGTCTACAAGAGATAATATACAAGGGAACATCTATCTATTCCTTGAAGACTTTATCCCTATTACACAATTCCAGAGAGCTGTTATGCAAAAGTAAACTTTGATATTACACAGATGAGGTAGACATTTCCTGTATGTGACAAATGAAATTATTTCAATGTCTACGGCATTTCTAATTACTTAATAAAATGTCATTTTAGATTTTCTTAAGAAACAATATTTATGGTTTTATGTTTAATGTTCTATTATGTAAGAAGTCAGAGGCCATACACGAATATTATACCTAGTCCTCGTATTTTGCTTTATTTTTTATATTTAAGAATGTTTATATAAAACTATATAATTTTCTCTTAAACTTTGGTGACATCGACAGAAATCATTAAGATTTTCTTTGCATTTCTACCCCAGTATTTATTTAGTCTTTTGAAAAAATAAACACGGAATAAGTTGATATGTTTAGGTTATAACTTAAGATGGATTCAAAAAACTCAGTATTGCCATGTACAATGCTTTCTAATTATTTTATCATCTGTGGTTGGTTTACATATTATCATAGTCTTGTAATTAACACTATCAAATTTGTGTTAATAAAAAATTGTACATATGCTTCAAATGAATTACAAGCAACTTGTTTATGGTCTACCACTTTTGTTTTTTTATAGTCGAATTTTATCGTTAATACAGATTATGATAGTGTTACTTTTTACTCATAAATGTTTAAAATACGTATTATGACTTGAAACCACCTCTACTAAATTTTACGTAAATTTATACACGTTTTGTGTATACAATAAAGTATTACACCTAACATAATAGTACTTTATTTATTTTAATCGCCATTTTAATAAACCCAATACAACTCTTAAAAATCCACTCAATGAATGAAAGTTATGAAAAAGTGAAAGTAAGAGGATATTTCACCATTATTCAAAAATAATTCTTTAAGATGAAAAGACTTAGTGCTACAATATTTTCTGTATTAGTATATAGACACTAATACAGAAAATATAGATTCTACACATATTTTAGTACACATTGTGTATACTAAAACATAATGAGAAGATTTTGATAAGAATTAGTACTACTCAATGTAGGTAATTATTCTGTTTTGATGAAGCCAAGACAACCAAATAGGACTAATTCAAAGTCGATTTTATCAACCCATTAAGACTGGTAGAGCCAGCAGCAGCAACAATTGTTGCATGAAAGGACCAGCTCAATGGAATACTACAACCTCACAGATTACAAGGGTGAAGTAAAACTATTCTAGTGAACCACTTTTCAACCTACTTCCATATGTTGATTAGTAGTAGGGCGCTACCTTTGGTTCCATCAACTCCATTTTGCATGGGGTAAAACATGGATCACAGTTCATCAAGGGGCTAGGTTCACTGCAACTTCGAGAGCAAGCCCTTTATGTTGCTGACGATCTCAAGGAGTGATTCCAGTGAACTGGGCTATTTAACAGACACTGCCGTTCAGTGTAGCACAAAATGGAATGTTTCATCCTCCTCCATGCACAGTCTGCACAGAGGGCTGTTGGGGTTTAATATAATGAACAAATGTTTGTTAAAATAGCCAAGATCCGAGAGCTGTCTGGATCTGGCAAGACTTCTTTCGCTTGTCCACTGGCTCTCAAGTTGTTCTATAAGTAGCAGTGAAGAATATAACTTCTCTCTTCACAATTGACTTTAAATACCCAGATGTTTACTTCTATCATTAAAACAGGAGAATGTGTTAGTACACATCACTTGTGTTTATAAAGGTTTAAGATAAATAGATCTCATGTTTTTAAAAAAAATTGTCCTTTTATAAAAGTCTATCAGAAAAGTTATAAGCACTATCCATATGTTTGTTTCACATTTTTCGAGTGCACTATATCCACAGTTGTTTCATGACACAGTCTCAAGTCTAGATCGTACACACCCAGACAAAATTTGTTTTCGGGAGGTTTAAAATAGTCTAATCCTCTTCCAATTTTTATTATCCAGCCGGAACTCAATCTATTGGAAAAAAAAACATTATTCTTAATATCTCAAATGAATAAAACTCTTAACAACTTTAAACATGTGTCAGATGAGTCTATCACCAATATACATTTTAGAAAATATGTTTGTAAATAAGATAAAAACTGCAATATTTATTGTACAATCTTGAGAACAATTGAACCAACCTGTCCTAAGTGAGATATTGTAAGTAAGTATTTGATGTCTCCATTCTTATTCCAACTCCTCTTAAAGAAATGTAAAGATAAGTGCAACCTTGTTACCTTTAATTTGATCTGAACCATTATTGTTATGGTTTATTAAACAGAGAAGTAGAATGCAATAGAAATATTTTCTTTAATTAACAACATACCTTTCAATATAATTGGGGTAGATAAACAAAGTATTATCTTGTATTGACAAAAAATGGCAGAAAATTCAATTGTGACACTAACATTAACCTTTCTTCTAATCACCACTTAACTCTGCTTCTATATTTCTTTTAATTTTGTTCATTTGTAGATACAACAAAGCATAAACATACTGAGGGAGGGAATTTGGGGGTTCAAAATGAAATTTACAATCATAAGAAGTCTTGGTACATGATAAAATATAATTACTTAGTAATTTTTTTTTCTGTGAAGCATTTTTTAAAATGGTCTAGATCCTACAACCCCCCACAATACGAAAATCGTACTCAGGCCTACGCAACAAAGATTAGTTAGTTTAGTTAGTAACATTATTTAAACATTTTTAATAATTTGTTAATACTTACATAATTTGTCGGTCATGCAAAGTTTCTGAATACTTAATAATTAACTGTATTTTATATTTTGCTAAATCATTCCTCAAATCTGCAAACCACTTTGTCTGATCACCTTGTGATTTGTTGTCTTTAGTAGTTATAAGCTCAATTTGCCTTAGATTGATACAAGACCTCACAAGTAACTCGGAAAGTCTTAAAAAGTTTTGACCCTGTTAAAATAAAGTAAAAAGTATATACATATGCTTAAAACTTAAGTAAGAGAAATAGAGCATTATGATGTCATACATATTGAAACAAATGTTTTGGATTACTAAGAACTACTACTAGAACTACTTATAGAGCAATAAAATAATGAAAAATCCAGACACACACACAGCAAACATGAATTGATATTATAATGATTAAAAACCTGATGAAAACTTCTTATATATGGATCTTCCACTGTAACATATTGAACATCATCATCTAGGAACCGACCAAAAAGAGTCTTGTAGCTATGACCTGTAGAGTTGTTTTCAATGTGCACTTGTTCATGAAATTGACCCGTTTCTTTCTGTTGCAATACCAACTTTTTAATAGTTTCTGCTCTATGCATATACTCTTCCACCTTCTTTCTTAAGTACACCTTCACGTTATCGTCACATTGCTCTGTTAATCATAAAAACATTTTGTATACCAATAAAAACAAAAAGAAGCCAGTGAAATTTATCAGAATCGTGATATTGATATTCGACGTTCTTTGTGTATTCCTCTGACCAAAGGTTATTGTTCGTTTGAAATAAAATAAAAAGTTTCTTTGTTGATACAAACCTTTCATCTTGTCTACTAATATTTGCAAACCTTCTTGGTAACATACTAGAGCCTCCGTATAGCGTTTTTTTGTGTCCAATTCTATGCCGCGTTTGAGGATGTTTATAGCCGCACTTTCGACGTTCATTTTTACTTTTACTAATAGTAGCAAACGATTGCATTATATTATTCAACTAAACAACACTATCGTAATTTGACTTCTGTTATATTGGGGTTGCCAATGTGATTACCTCAAAAAAAATCATTTGCATATAATGACGTATTCATTAAAGGCTAATGTCGTTGTTCAATATTCAGAAGTGTGGTTAAAAACCACGACAAGAGAGAATATTATAACTACGTAAATAACCACTACATATTAATCATAAATTATAACAAATGTGGAAAAAAAAGATTCTCCCAATATTGTTGGTGACATATTTTGTACCAACACTGTGATCCGTATAAAATCCCCTATATAAAGTTAAATTTTAAGCATCATAAATCATAATTCTAGATCTTGTCATTCTATTCAACAAATTTTAATATGTTATTCTAAAATACGTTAAAAGATACCACAAGATACCGTCTAATAATAGATAAAGAAAAAAAGAAATTGGTTTACTGAAATAATGAAATTTAAAGTTTATTACGTTTATTAGCTTAGCTTACAGACTATAAATGATTTATAAATATTAAGGCTTTTATCTATATCACGTAAATTTGTTCAAAATCCCTTTATAAAAGTGGCAAGAAGAGATTTGCTATGTTAACAATTTTACGGCGACATATATAATCTGTTCTATCTTTGCCGTCAAATAATCATGTTATGATTGACAAGACAATTGACATAGGAAAAAGATATTTATGTAAGAGTGCAAGTCAAGTCAAGCAAAGCATCAGTACCAAGCAATCAAGTATTGCAACCGTAAATAGTAAATATAATTATACGTCCCATCCTATATGTGAATATGATTATGACATCGATTAAAAAAAGTTAATGTACTTATTTTAATAAGAAAATAGTTTTTATAATGTCGTCTCTTAAAGGTTGGCGGTACACCGTCTTCATTGGGGGATTTGTTGGTCTAATTGGACTTACTTTATATCCTATAGCTATGAATCCAATGATAGATCCCTCGGAATACAGTATGTATATTTAGTTGTTACGAACAGTTGTCCATGCATAAAAAATATGTTTATAATGAAGTAATATACTTTTTAGATCAAAACATCTTAATGGTAGAATTAACATTATCTTTCGTTAAAATATATGAAGAAACAAAAATTGTTTAGAAAAGTAAAGAAAATCTTTGTAATTATAATTTACAGAAAAGATCCAAAAGGAAACCAGAAAAAATATTAAGATAGAAGACGTACAACCAGGCAGTAAGTACATAAATAAATAAACATGTAACAAGCACTAAATGCATTTGTCATCTTTAGAGCTCATAACCAAGCCAAAAACCGGACAGCAGAGTTGTTGTGAGGACAGTCTAGTTTGTGGCTACATCTGCCTATTTTTCCAAAACAGTCAGGGCGTCAGTGTATTGAAAATTTTTGTGAGATGTGCCAGAGCCCAGTCTACAAAGAACACTGCCTTAAACTATTTGATAGTTCTGATAGAGTTTTAGGTTAGATTACATTGCCAGCCTTAATTCATAAAATATAGAAGAGTTACTAAAAAAATATATCACACCATATAAATGCTCCTACATTGTGATGGTATTCATGCAATGCCTCTTTTCCTTTATTATTAAGCAAATCATGTTTCTGCCAGGTCTTCTGGAGCAGTTATTGGTCTTGAACTAAAATAAATGTTTTTTTTCCCAGATATGAATGTTTGGTCAGATCCCTTTGGACGCAAGAAACCTGATAGTGAATGAAGCATATTAACTGCATAATATTTGATGTTGATATAATGTAAACAATAGCTGTTATGTTTTGAAATAAAATTTTAACTTTATTGGTTTTATTCATATGATAAACAATTATGCAAAAAAATATTTAATTGATTCACTAACATAATACACTTTATGAAATCCAGCATGCTGGCCTGGTGCGGGTTGGATGTCACATGTCTTCGAATTTAGTGGTTCTAAGACATGCTGGTTTCCTAATGATGTTTTCCATCACCGTTTTTGGAGCAATATTGATGAAATTAATTACACAAAGTAAAGCACCTGCCAGGATTCGAACCCACAACCTCAGTTCAATTGTTACTTCTTTTATATTATGAAATAAGGTGGCACATGAACAAGGAATAAGCAAGTAACCTGTAAGTGAATGCTACTCATAGTCATCCGCAACAGGCAATGTGTCGCAGATGCATTGCCTACCTTTAATGGATAGAGGAGGGAAGGGATATACATTCTTTTACTACTCATCCCCCGCCTTAAAATGGTGTTCTGCTTCCCATCCTGTGAAAGTGAAGAGGATTAAAATACGTCCTCCATCACTTCACTCGTCAGAGAAAACGCAGAATCATACTTAGTTTTTTCGCATTTGTGTTAGAACTGGCTCAAGTATTGATCAGATGGAATATATAATAAT
Source organism: Papilio elwesi (assembly GCA_029849275.1). Classification (NCBI taxonomy): domain Eukaryota; kingdom Metazoa; phylum Arthropoda; class Insecta; order Lepidoptera; family Papilionidae; genus Papilio; species Papilio elwesi. The sequence goes on along the minus strand of CM056708.1, from coordinate 6,339,370 downwards.
CCTAACTGAGAAAGCAAAAACATCCCATCCCGCTTTCTCTTACAGGTGTAATAAGCATATTTCACCTTGATTTGGCTACAAATTACGAAGTTGCCTAATTTTAGTCCTCTTACTCTCCCCACTTTTCTTTCCTCATAAGGATAGGATCATAGGGAAGCGAAAAGGAAGAGGATCGGACGGGGAAGGGGTTAATGGGGAAAAGGAAATATCCTTTCTGTGCCCTTCTCCTTGTCCATTAAAGGTAGGCAACACATTTGCGTGTTGCGGATGTCTATGGGCAGCAGTCACTTGATATCAGATGATCCGCTTGCTCATGGCCGCCTATATAAGAAAAAAGTATATCACAGTAAATATATAATTAAAATGTTTAAGTAATGTCAAAAATAATTCGTCATTGGATTGTGTCGTAAATTAAAAGTGCATTTTTTATATAAAAAGATTTTTATTTCGAAAATTGCAAATAAAATATATGGGCACAGCTCCACACTAACGCCTCTATACGAAAACGTGGAGTTCCATCTTTGTCACAATTTCTTCATATAAAAAATAATCCTAAATTTCGTATTTACATTTAATGTGTGCTTTGTAGCCAAAATGTATTAGTCTCTTAAGTGTTTATTCGAACGTAAGCAGACACATGTTAATATCGCTAATACTCTAATGTCAACGTATAAAAACTATATGCAATTAATATTTACATAATAATACACATACATTATATTAGATTTTTCTCGATGCAATTGTATATGTAGACAACGCAATACTTTAATTGTACATAATATTACAGAAATCCCATGTAAATTATCTCACTTTTATATATCTGACTCAAACTTTAACAAAAAATAATATAACCTTAAATTATTACCGATACTAGTTACCGCAGACTTGTACTGTGAGATTAAGAAAAAACATGACAAACATTGATAAACTAAAATGAGCAAATGCATAATGGTACATTAAATTTGTAAACTTAAAACCATCGAATAAATTCTCACATTACAAAATGATTCTAATAGAAATTAAACATATTAAATTGCACATGTTGGCATGCATGCATCGCATCCGGCTTTGATAAATATGCCCTTATAAAAAATCTACATGAAGACGCGTCACAAATATGTACATTGCGCGTAATATCTATAATTTAGACAAATATAAGAATCACTATATGACTGAACTTTTCATCATCCCTACCTTGCATTTATTAACCCGTCATATATTTTTATGTAATTCGACCATTTGTATCGATTGTACTAGTTACCTATTATTATTGTATCTAATTATGTTATCTCACCTTAAAGAATATGAAAGGCTATGTCTACATGTCCTTATTGAATAAAAGAGCAAGCAAGCAAATCACTTCTATGACGTAAAAAAATTATACTTTCAAAACATCCCATTATTACACGTACACACAAAATATAAAAGTGACAGCGAGGGGCGAGGACTTTAAATTTGATGAATTATTTATACCAGTTATTGCCATATCAATATTAATCGTAGTCAATTTAATTAATAAAATATATAATTAAATCAATAAATCTAACACCAACTAATTAAAAATAATTTGTACAAACACGCAATTTTTTTTAAATAATTAAATATCAAATCAATCATCCTAATTTAGCGACATTTTAATAAGTGGAATCTGACATCTTACGTCATCTGACGTGCAAAATACCCCACTTCCTTGCTCTCTTCAAAATATTTCTAAGTTGTGAATATTGTTTCTGGCTGTCATCTTATTCTCTTTTAAACTTGTAATCTTTCGTCATAACCTAAACAAGAGCATAAACATTCCTAGCATTACAAGCTCATTAAATAATTGTAGCTTTGTTTTGTTAATTTACATTTATAGTTTATATAGTTATTTACATATTCTGTGGCAATAACATACGTCATTTTTATATATGGGATTAATGCTTTCTAGAATATTTGAATTTGTTATAATTCGTTTGAAGCCCATTTTTATCGCCATGTATCATTAAAAATATAATACCATAGTCGGATATAGTATGGACCCAGACATTTGAATAGTTTTTGACCAGTTTGTTGCTTGTTAACAATTATATTCGTGCCCGCACCAGTTTTAATTTAGATAGCTTCACTATAAAAGTTAAACTAGCGTTGAGCTGTGACGTTTCCCTGTTACTAAGGTTTTTTTAACGCATATTACAGGTATTTGTTACAAAGATTTTTTAGGTTAGGTACTATTTGAGATCTCAAAGCGTATGAGTTGGTTTGTGTCAAATGTTCTCCATAATATTTGAAGTACGTGATTCAATATTTAGTAATATTTTCATTTTGTGAAAAACAGTTAATTTGGTAACACCGTTTTTCCATCATGAATACGATATCTGAATAAATGAACAATCACCATTCAGCAAAATGAAGTAAACAATTCAGTTGAGCTTCAAATAATTAATTAACAGCTTGTTCTAATTTAAATCTACATAAAATTATTCAATAATTATTATGTAATGTTTTTAAATGGTACACGAACCGTTTTTATATTGATAAATATAGAATTGCAGGATAATAATAAAATATTGGATATTACACGTAAGGAATTTAAAAACTTAATTATATCAAACCTAACTATGTGGTACTTTAACATTAATTACGATTTAAAAGTATTATAAAGCCTTTTCGTGTGCAAAAATAAATTAGTGTGGATTTTGCTACTACTCAAACATTAAAGGATTTTAAGAGACATGTTTATAAACAAGGGGTGGCCGTTTGGAAACTTTTAAAATGATCTTCAAACATCAATTTTTTAACATTGATGTCGAGATTTAAAGAATATAGCAACATCGATATTTTCCACAATATTGTACACAATTTTGAGACACTGTAATTTATTTTAATAATATTTAAAGCATAGTTAAATTAAAAATTGTAAATTAACCGTCATTTGTGCTACATTTTGATGCAGTAACTATTTTAAAATTGGCGCCAATCGCCATCTTGTTATGTCCTCAGACTATAATTATCGTGACAATACATAATTTATTTATCAAGTTTATATATTTTTTGACCCTGCACATTTAATTCCCGATTTACAATTAATAGTAATTGCGTAGTAGCAAAATACCACAGATTATAATATCACACATTTAGCACGAGAATAAAAAAAGTTTCATCATAATGACGCGGCTTTTTGTTGACTTTCCAATTTGCCAAATCGTTTCTTACTAATAATATATCTTAGTCCTACGTTTAAGTAGTTTACGTAAAATCAATGCAGGAACTCGTCGTCATCGCCAACCTGAAATTTAAAAAGAAACTGACGGACTAATATAGCAACGTAGAGCTCAAGCTACTGGGACTAGGAATTTAAAAAAAATCACAAAGATTTATTTTAATACATAGACGAGTACTAAGAAACAGTTTTGCTAAATTCTTCCCCTAAGAGGATGGAGAAAAAATTGTAAAGTGAAATCTATGTGGTCTAATATTTCTGGACCGCGCGCGAAAAATGCTTCATCTGGACAAACTCTAAAAGAAAGCTTTTCGTTTGGTAGTAAGTAGTACATTGATATTTGTTGAGTGTTGTTTTTACAAAACACAGAACTGTATATCAGTCTATATTAAAGTACTCTATTCTAGATAAAATTAATTTATTTTGCCTCTTAATAAATGATGCGCAATAGTTACCTGCAGAAAATATTCAAAATCCTTTCGATGGCAGTTACCTTCGGCGGAGAACGTGAACTTGTGAAAAGTTCCGTCTTCGCATATCACTGGAATAGAAAAATATTCATCGAAACAACGAGCAACACGTTTTAATAAAGTAAGAGTGACAGTGAAACAACAAGGCGAGTGGGCGGTAATTTGGTTATTGTAAGATTAATAGCGTTATAACCCGTAACCAACGAGTAGGTATGCTTATGGATGTAGAAGAAGCGAGAGAGGTGACCCGCGATCGCGTCACACGGACTCCATCCAATTCTTGTATCGGTTGTCGACTGGGACAAAATTTGTGATATTTTCTTAAACCCCAACTATTTTAACCCTGCTCCTTATCCATTGTACCGTGTCAGGCACATACCTTGTCACATTTGAGATCTAATAAGCACTAGGAAATGAATGTTATAAATTAAATATTATGTAAATTTATATAACTGGCGAGAGACGGCGCGGGATCGGAGAGAGTGGAGGCTTATTGTCAGAGGCTTTGGCCTTACACCCACTTATAAATATATGATATTCAAACTTTTCCACCATCTTTGTTGTGTCGCATCAGTATACACGTTTTTGAGTGGAGTACAAGTGCGTAAACACACGCTTATGCGTGACTGTGTGTTAGGCTATGTGTGTACGAGTTTGGTTAGGATGCGTGTGGCTGGTACTGACCGACAGCGGTGCGGTCGTCGCTGAGAGCGCAGAGCGCGCGCTGCGGGGGCGCGGCGGCGCAGCACAGGTGGCGGGCGGTGCCGCGAGCCGCCCACACGTGCAACGTGCCCTTGTCTGACACGCAGCACACCAGCGACGCGTCCCCGTTGAAGCTTATGCTAGTATAGTACACGTACATGTTGATATGGCATTCACTTAGAATATATATAACGCTAACAACACACAGCCAAACTGATGGGCCTAGAGACTTGAAATTTTGCAAGTGCCCAATGGATGTAGAGATCAACTTACCAGTAAACATCCGCATAATCCGAGCCGCGTCTCAGTTCATGCAGCATTTGCTTGGTGGTTGTGTCCCAGAGGCGGATGATGGTGCCGCGCTTGGAGGCGGTGGCCAGCCGGCAGCCGCTGGCAGCCACGCTCACGCACGCCAGCTCCGTCTGGTGGCAGCTCACCACCGCCGGCGACGAGGACTGCGCGCCTTTCACCGCGCGAGATACGTCCTGTAACATACCGGAAAAATGTCACGATCTCTCTCTTTGATCATGTCGGTTTTTTGTGAGGAACAGGTCACTAATTGCCTAGAAAAGGCATTGGATCGGTGGAAATTATTAGATTACCGGATTGGTCAATAATTGTGCAACCTTTGAGAGACGATTAGCAGATTTGGGAGGGCGGTTATTGAAGACGAAGTGGTACAGTTACCAGTAGCTGCAGCGATCCCTTCCGATGTGCTGGCGCTGCCAGTATCTGCACGGCGTTGGAGTCCGTAGCGAGCGCACACAGCGGCCGCGCGGTGGGCGGCGTGCGCAGCAAAGCGACTCGTTGCAGGGATGGTAGGGACAGCACTTGCACGCTGGATGATAGCACCACGGCCACTCTGCAAAATATACGTTGATAAAGAGATGAGTGTAAACTTCGATTCATGGGTCATAAAAGTTGGTAGTCTATTCTTTGTTATAATGAAAGCACTTGACTACAATCCCACCTGACGTTAAGTGGTAATGTGGTCTATTGATTGTACGTACTAGTTTAGTAACAGCTTATTCACTCTTCTCTTGAGGGCACCCAATTGCCCTTGGCATATACTATAGGTGGCCACCGAAGGGGGGTAATAAATTATAAAATATGGTATAAATACGTTCCCTTATCGTGTGAGGTTAAAGTTACCTTACGATAATCCCATATAATTTTATAAATGTGAATGGAAGTTTGTTTGTTACGCTTTATTCTTGGAGGTATTAGAAGTAACATATACAAAGCGATATATGTATGTTCCCTATAAACCGATAGACTCCGAAACGGCTGGATCGATTTCGATGAGATTTACTGGGATTGTGCAGATAGGCGAATTCCTGTGTTTGGTAGCGATCGGAACAACATAATTAGTGGTACCCGGGCGAAGCCGGGTCACTAGTACTCTATAAAATTGTTGAGTTGTTTCTATTTGCGTATATTTATAAGTTGATAAAATACTACCTTTTCTGTGTTGGCATGGAGAATACAAATTAGATGTTTTATTGTTAAATTGTGTAGCATTTTATGTATATAAAATAAGACCGACCTACCACGCATACATATATTAGTCATATCGTTGCCTCCATCCTTTTCAGAGCGCAAGTTAAAATATATATAAATAATCTGTATAAGCACGTTCCGTCCGATGAGAGAGTTGCCGGAGGCTTAATTCTAGTCGTCTTCCCCTTCCCATCCTTGTCCCTATTAAACAAGGATGGCAAGGGGAAGAGGATGGAAAAGGGAATATAACGCATGTGCAACTTACTTGTCACAGATGCCTATAGGTGGCGGTCACTTAATGTCGAGTGAACCGTTTGCTCGTCTGACACCTTCTGATATTTTTTTAATAATTTAAGAATACCACGTTTTGCCTGCTAAGTGAGGTGAATGTAGGTCCAATTCTTTTATCGATGTTATATTGTGTCAATTAACTATAGTGATGCCGTACAAGTTTCTTCTTTTTTAGCCATTGAGTCTTTAAAAGGTCTTTTCTTTTTAACTAGTATTTCAATAAAAATATCGATAACTTATAAATCGATTAACGTAGTACAAGCATAGCGCATCCCTCAAGGCTTCGTAGCACGTAATACGTGAATTGTTTTCACTGCGTTATAAATGTTCCAGTTATCGCAATTGCGTAGGTATTAGTTTACAGAAAAGTAGAATACGATAAATGTTCAATAACATTTGTTTCTTATTTTTCTAACTGGAATTTTTTTATCGAATTACAGGTAACGTGACAAAAATTATTGTAGAGTCCAATAATTTTGCACGTCAGTATCTGCCATTCATTCGTGTCCTACACAAGTGCTAATTACGTTTGACACAAATATTTTTGTACACCCGAACACCCTCAGTGTAAAGGTCGACATCTCGACAGCTCTGACATTTGGGCTAAGAGATCGTACATTTATGTTGTTTTAAACGAATGAATCGTGTGATTTTATTTGCTAACCAAAAATAAACCATGATTAATAAAGTTGTGTATTTACTACATTACATACAGCGTGTTTTTTTTACTTCTCAGTAATAACCAGTTCATTATTTCTGCTTAAAATGTACCTTACTGTCACAGTGACAAGGTTGGTTTTCGTATAATTTAGAATTAATTAATTGACGTAGGTTAGTGAAAAACAAGTACCGACTACCGAGTTCACAAGATTTAAATTACAAAATGTCCTTACATGCATGTCGCATTGAAAGAGTCGTTTAATATGAATTAAATTAATTCGACAAGCATAACGTAAATTGTTTAATCAATATTTTAGTTAAGGCTTTTTAATATTCGTAAACAACTATGACATTGACTGGTTTACCATATTCAAGTAATAATTTCGTGAGAACGACTCTAAAGCATTTTCCTACTCATTTTAAAACAAAAATAACAACAAGATAGTGTTGCTAACCGTACTGAGTGTTGATTGTCAGAAAATTACGTCACTAAAATGCCGGCAAGGCGCATTAGCAAATTTCGGAGTTTACACCACATTATTTATTATTTTTCGCCGAAGCCACGGGCAGCTGCTAGTTAATAATTTGTTTGTATAGGATTTATAAGTAATATCTAGCCAAGCCTAGGATGCACGCTGTTTACAAAAATCATGATATGTTAATGAGAATAAAAGACGTTATTATATTAAGTTAGCCATTGCAGTTAAATCTATATCGATCGTTTTACAATGTAATTTTTGTATACAATCGTTAACGTCCACCTTGCACTCAAAATCAATGCGAGGAACAAGAGCTTCCCTCTGTAACACTGTGTCAGTCGGTTAAGGCCATTACAATCTTATCGAACAGTAGTCTGCATTCAGCGGCGTTTGCTTTGTTGATATCAGTTCTGTATATTATTATATCGTGTAAATGCAAATATGTATCATCGATTGTGAACAAGGCTACACTAGGCAGATTATAAACTGACAGTTACACGTATTATTTCAAACAAATGAAACCTAAACCTAACCTTAATTACAATTAGCTTCCATTCCAATTTAATTAATTTTCTAGTAACATCAAATGTTTTTATGTATGATTTTTGATGCTTGGTAGAGTTGTATCATAGTCGTATCGTTGTCGTTATAGTAAGCGTGATTCTACATAGAGTGTCATTGCATAGATACCACGGTAAACCCACCAAGTCAAGTCGTTTAGACTGTTTAAGGAGTTTGTCGTTCAATTGAGTGTCAATATAAAAAGTTACATACATACAGTGTACATAAATTGTTTTAACTCTACCCTCTATCTCATCCATTAAAACACCCTTTCGCACTCTTCATTCTTTGTCATGTCTGTGAGCCGGGTTTTTACAGTCCTTGTAGGTCTAAAGGGAAAAGAACTTTATAAAAAAGTAACTATTCTTTAACTAGTGCTTCTATATCGATACATCGCTGATACACGACGTTTTATGTGCGCACGGATGTGGCCTGATTTTGATGAGCGCTTTCTCTGCGCGTTTGTGATCATAACACGTCGACGGTCTTGCGTTCGCTAGGCGTCCTAATCGCGTTGAACGCGCGTATAAACAATGCGTGTGAAGATGCCCGTAGTTTGCTGAGGGCGCAACCGCAGCATCAATATTCAACAGTAACAAGATGTCTTCATTTTGTCATCTTATCAGACGACCAAGTTATCTTATTAGACTAAGCGCAGAAGTGTATTGTAACCATTGAATTATTTATTTCATATTTATAAGGGATCCAATATGTTGAACACCTACTTGTCCTTCCTCGCCCTGAGCGCTCGTATGGGCGACTTGAAGATGACCTCTGCGCTGAAGGCGCGGCGCTGGTCGTCAAGCAGCAAGAGAGTGCAGGGCCGTCGCGCGCGCACGAGCAGTAGCCAGTTCGTACGGAACACCATCTCGCACAGCGACACCTCGCCCAGCTCTTCTTTGCCTAACACAAATTAATAATCATATATTAAAAAAGCTAAGGACGCACGCAAAGCTATCGTTAATTTAATTATTGTTATTTCAATTTTAACCAAGATGGCGTTATTTTTAATCTAGTGAGGTTAACTAAAGCTCTAATTTTTTTTGAATTAACTTGATTACAATCACAATAATATAAAGTGGCGGTGGTGGTATAGTAATATGGTATTTTCTACTTTTAGGCGATGATTACGAATTCTCATTTCGCCGTTCCCTTATTCGCATTTCAAATTTGTCATGTCATACTTTGATCATGGAGAAACAGTAGTATATTTTGAAAAAGACATCGATTGAATATATATACATAAACAAGTTAACAAACAGTTAAATGTTTTAGACGGTACGTCATAAGTTATGTAAATATCTCTATTGTACTTTATATGATTGAACGCATTACAATTCCGGAAGGTTACTTTACAATGATTTAATTTCAAGGCTGTTAGTAGACAAACTTGTAATCATCCTATTTTGTAAAAACACTTCACGCGTCATACAAAGGGGGAAGACAGAGATAACGAAATCTGTGCTGCTAGCACTTTATCTTCTTCGTGTGCTATATTGTGTAGTGTATAGTGCACACTTCCTCACTAATCCTGTTGATATTAAAACACCAAAGCACATACAAGACAGGACGATGAATATTCCGTAGCATATTCATCAAAGCGTCTCAATCTATACAATAAATTGTATTGTTTTAACCCAATAGTTTTCAAATAAACAATATTTAATCTTTCAGAATGTATAAAAAAGTAATTTAGGTTTAGCGCCGTAATTGATTCGCGATTCATTCAACACATGGATGAAGATGTGTAAGTTACAATTAAGTTTTGCAACTTGAGTATTGAGTTTTTAAGTATAGAGCGGCCAGACATAGAGGGCGTTCACCTGGGCGCGAACCTAGAGGTCGATCCCCTGTATACTCGCATATACAATTCATATTTGTTTTTTAAGTGCACAGACTGCCACGTGCATGGAAATACCATAATTTGCCTCAATAAAATACTTTATTGATATTATTACGTCATATCGTTTATTAATATACCAGTACCGATACCAGTGATACTCAAAATGAGTTCTATATGAAATTTGCGAGGGTTCGGCGCGAAATTTATTCATTCACTTCGTAAAAATTCGGCCGAATTTTTTCATATTCCAATACAACAAAAATGTATAAAGAAGCTGTAGTTAATTTAAAAACAAATAAACTCACTACGACTTCAAATTCAGTCAAACAGATTAGGCTACAGGAGGCACCCGCAACTTTGACCAGATCATCGGTCCATCGTGTGGGAGGCCTACCTACGCGGCGTCAACCTGTACGTGGCCGCCACTCTAGGACCTTTCGGCCCCATCGGCCATCCGTTCTGCGAGCAATGTGTCCGGCCCATTGCCACCATGGAACGGATATATTACCAACATACATACATACCCGCGAAAAACAATACCCTCTTGTAAGTCAAGCATTTATAGGCTAGTTTGCAACACATATGTATGTTTCGGCTGCCCTCTGTACTAATTTTAAAACTATATTGCGGCTGAATCGGTCAACCAGGTTATTGTCTATTGCAAAAATTACAGTGATTTGTTTTTTTTTACATAGACATATTACGATATATAGCCTCTTAGGGTTAATAAGCCTTGATAAGGTTTGTGGACCCTGCACATTCTCAGCAGTCTAGGATTGGATCATAGGTTGAGAGAGCTTGGGACTCTCTCAACTTTTATCGAAAACTATGCGAAGAATGGTGTTCTATTTATTTCCAAAATAAAGGGGTTGGTTAAGAGTTGTGGCGCTTTAAAAGTTTAGAGACCGCTGACATATTCAGGCATTTACCAAACTTGTACATACATGAATACCCTTGACCGTACAAACATTCCTTGTATTTATAAAAGTGATAAGACATTTGTAAAAAAACATGGTGATATGAGATATTTATATAAAGATATAATAAAGGATGATGTACTTACTGTAATGTGCCTTCTCGACAAGCGGGTCCACATTGTACACGCGCAGGCCTGATGTTAGGCAGCAAGTGAAGCAGCCTGCGTTACATAAGCAATGAACAATTATTAGATTGATGAGACATGCCAACTGTATGATAGGTAATATTAGTTAACATTGAGGATTATTTAGAAACAAAAGAATGAAGGATATTCAGACAATATATGTGTATAATCAAACATCATAAAGAATTAAACCGAACTAACGAAATCTATTGACTACTCTCTCTGTATATGACATTTCAAACAACCATAACAGGCTATGGTCAACAACGAACAGTTGCGCATTGCCTCAAAATATATTTCTTCTATGAGCCAAAAAGTTAATGGTTCACATGATATTAAGTGATTTGCATTACTCCTCTACAGCAATGAGAGTAGATGAGTGAGAACAGATGTGATATAATAGGTGACTTCATAAAAATATGGATGTAATCTTTAATGGTACTTATAACCAATCGTTGACTTAACCACACTAATTATATAATCTGAATGACTGTAAGAGACTTCATCGAAGAATATGATTCCAATGACACCTCACTACTCAAAATTGGTGATACCATTTGAGCTACAGGGATTCCTCACATAATGGACATATATATGCGCAAAAAATATTACCCTCCTACAGTCACACATCAAATTCTAAATACTTCATTCATTTCGCAATTTGCTGACAGTTCATAATATGCCTGATTGTAAATTGACAAAGTACAATCATTTTATAGTAACATAAATAATTATTCTCTTTGCATCAAGCTTTTAGGGTCTAAATGCTGCCTGTCCATTAATGTGGAACGAGGAAGCAGAGAGGTGAGGGAGAGAAGTAGGGAGCAGACTTTGCGGATTTACGCCAACAGGACCCAATCAGTAATTCGAAGGGAGCAAACTGTTCACATTCTATGCTCTGCTTCTTCAAAAGGTATAAATTTTTAATATAGTTTGCACCATCCGTTGAAGCATAGTGGAACTTAGATTTGATTGATTAATATGAGCACAGCACTGCTCTTTTACAATGAACAGGCAGCTTTGACTTTCAACACATACAATTAAGGAATATGAAATAAATTTTATAAAGCCAAATCAGCTAATACAATAAAAGCCTGTTTGAAAACTACATATAGTAATAATATGTAGCCATTTTAAATAGTAATTGATAATATTAAAATTTGTAACATTGTATTTCTTATATATTGTGATTTGGAGTAAACTATAGGTTAGCAACACACTGTATGCCTGTATTGAGATAGTTGTGTCCTTACCATTCTAAAATGAGAATAGGAAACTGAAATGTTACATACACTAATCTTCCTGCCACAAAAATTGGTTTGGCATTTGTCTTTATTATTTCTACGTAATCTAAGATATTTTAAACATTAACATTTTTAAATAACAAATGTTATGACTGGAAAAGGTTTTTAATGATAAATAACAATCAACTATTTTTAGAATCTACAATTTCTTTGTTTAATTATAGTAAGTATAACCTGAATTGTATTGACGTATTTACTTACTTTAATGACTATTTTTTGATTAATGTTAACTGCATAATGGCGCGATAATTTTATTGCGTCTTTAATAAATAAGAATAATACAGTTAAAGACGTAACAGAGAAAGCATGCAAACAATACCAAGCTAGGTGGTAAAGTAAACGAAAATATTGCGTGGGTGTGCCCTAAATATATAAACAACACGTGGAGTGGTGACGATCGAGAAGCGTGGCGAGTTGCAAATCAAACGCCACAGAATTCCACCCATATCCTTCACTTACTTTGATATCCATCGATACAGACGCTTAGCTCATCAAAATCATGGATAATATACTACGCTAACCACACGAGAACAAAGAACGCGGGTTGACGAACTAGGAAGTAACTCAAACCTTGGTCCTGGCTAAACCCCAGGCTCGTTATACCGCTGCTCCTCCGACGCGCCATGTCTCTTCCAACGTGAATTTATCATAAACATTTAGTTGGTTTTTTATCAATAGTCTCAGTGGACATTTTCACACCGATAATTTAAATACGCACATTTGTTGTGTTACATGTTCCCAGTGTGTGATACACAGCTGATTTGATGACTGATGACAGCAAAACATGCCGGTGTTGCCACTAACGTTGTTAGTTTAAGTCATTATAAAAAGCATATTAAAATTTAATTCAAAAAGGTAGTAAAATAATAATTCTGTTATTTAAATAAATAGTTTTTTCGCACCTTACCTGATCTGTACTCTATCGCGGGAAAAGTACAGAAATGTTATATGTTTAATAAAAATATAAACAAAAACAATTTCGAGGTCGTTTTTGGATCTCTCACACTCAATAGACTTTCACAATCTTTTTACATTCTAAGTAAAGTGACAAGGTATTTTTAATACAGGTAATAAAAATACAAAAATAACAAATACTGACTGACTGCAACAAAAACTTAAAGAAATCAAAACAAACGACAAACAATTAAAACTTCAAAATGTTTTTATCTTCTCTCTTTGAAGAAATTTTGTTACAGATCAAATTTTTGGCTTCTAAAGCAGTTCTAAATTATGTAGGGTGTCAAATAGCAAAAGTTGTAATAATAAATCTTAAAAATATTAAAGTGATATCATAATTATTGTAAGTAAAGAATTATTTTTATAAATTTAAGATCATCGTATCTACATTTACAACATTTACATTTTAATTTGTATTTCAGATATATTAGCAATGGATTCTTTTAACACAACTACAAATTCTGATTATAATTGGCCATTTCCGAAACCTATAATAGGAAAGTGAGTGAGTTTTCAGTAGTAAAATATAAACTGTAATATTTATCATACAGCTATAAATATAAACATAGTATATGTATTGAACTTTTAGTACACAACCCTATTCACAGTCTTTCAATTGAAAATCGAGGTAAAAAATACTATGTTTTCAGACCATGTGAACCTCCGAGTCCGAATCCTCCGCCTAGAACGAGACCAGCGCCGGTGGCGCCATACTGCCACTGCGATGCACACTCTTACTCGCCTCGAGTGGAACAATACAAACAACTTCTCGATAAGGAACAGAAATTATGTCATGACTATGAACAATTGAGGAAGCAGGTACTATGGTGAACTTTTTATTAGAATATTGCCAACAGTTCAGAAATAGTAAAATAGTTTGGTAATTTTCAACTTGTTTTAACGGTGTGTTTGTTTTAAGAGTTTGGGTTTACACAACTTTTATCTTTATTTCAAAATTTATGTAAATTGTAAGCACTAATAGCATAGCGTATGGATGAAAGAGTAGGTCGTGGGTTCGAATGCCCTATACGACTGTTTATGTGAACCATTTTATAACTTAAGCTTATTTGGAATATTTAAACACGAATGTAAATTTTATTTCGAGAATTTGCTATCGCTTTCAATAAGAAATTCTATGATTTTATACAAGAGGAAGAATACTAGTTTAATCGTATTGCTGTAGTGAATGCTTTTAAATAATTTTGGAATAACGATGTTGGATGCAAAATTGAAGATATTATTGAACTTAATATATTGAATTTATGTTTTTTCTGTATAAATCAATATGATTATTACAATTATTTATATGTGACGTTGAAAACTTGTCCTATCCTAAATAAATTAATTTAATTATGTGTCGCTTTATCCGTATTTCAATGTTTTCAAAACATCTGCCAAATAGTTCGCGAAATGTAAACAATATTTTCAATGTTTGCGTTATTTAAAAATGGACAGCTGTTTTATCTGAAACTGAAATATATGGAATTAATGAAGGGAATGTCTTCGCACCTCTTTTTCTTCTCTGTTTTCTTGTGTTTGCAATAAAATTGCTTAGTGATATTTTTCAAATCAACACTAAGCAATGTTGATCAAATACTTCTTCCAATGTAAAGTATAAAACACTCGGAGATGGCAAACGAGCAAGCGGTTCAATTAAGTAACCGCAACCTATTGTCATCTGCTACAAGCTAATGAGTTGCAGATGCGGTGCCTACCTTTAATGGGCAGAGGAGAGCAACAAAATAAGATATTTCGTTTTCCTATTTACTCCAACAGATTCTATTCTCCTCCCATCTTTTCCATATTAGAAAATATAGGACAGGAAAATAACTAGGATTAGGCCTTCGGCACCTCCCTTATCAGGCAAAACGCAGTACTTCTACTAAACGCCTCTCCTCTGTGAGATCGTGGTATTCACCGGCCGAGCTCATTCGCACTCTTATCTCATTACTCCTTCATGGAAACTTTAAGTATGCCAAATTTTATACCCTCGTGCGTTTTTTTAAACGTTCGTGAAGTTTTCACTTCACGTATTAATAAACAGGCTGTGATTTCTGACAGATGGTGAGTGTCACTAATGATATACTGGACCATCCGTGCGATGACCTGGACAGCAAGATGGAGACTATGTATCAGGCCACATACAAGAAGCGATGTAAGATTTTAGACATTCTCACCGTTAGTTCACACTGCCGAAGACATTCTCTTAAATATATTGCCATCTGAGATGACGTGTTTTGGTTCAGGTCATTATTTTTTAAAATTATAATAGTACCTAGGACAGAATTACCAGTAGACAAACCAATTTTGTATTTTATTTGAATTTTCCAATCAATAATTAATATCTTGCATGCCTAATACATCTTGATCTTGTTAACAAAAATGGTTTTTCCGAGTACTTAAAGACTTAACAAACCTTTTATAAGTGTTAATTATTCAAAGACGTTTAAATGTGTTTATATTTTATTATAATGAAACAATAAACTAATCTATATTTTTCATCAGCCTTCCCAGTTACGGAATACGCAAAAGTAATGGCTGCCACACAGTCCAACGCGCCCATACCGATGGAAAGTCATCGACTCGGCATGCTTCGGTGTTACAAGGATCCAACCCACTTCACGGATCCGCCGCCGACCGTTCGACCGACCATAGAGCCGCCAAGTCCAGTTCACACCGGCGTCGCCCCGAAGACCATACGAATCTGGTTCGGGGAATTCCCCGGCAGAACCGAATATATGGACGAGTATAGTTCTACCGCTAAAGCCAGCTGGCGATCTATGCAGAGGTACAAGGAACCGTTGCCTTCAACGAGACGAAGGGCTGATGATAATTGTCTATAATGTTTAAGTACACGTATTGTGATAGTTGTACACTATGTTTTAAATTTGATTAAAGACTTAAATATCGCCCTTTACTCGGCAGCATACGATAATATTCATTGAATAATGAAATAGTAGTGAAACAGAGAACCCATTTAAATATATTTTTTATCTTGCAACTCCGAACTTTTATCATTTTATTGTGGTGGCTGAGAGAGCAAGCCTTGCCTTCAGTTTGTCAAATAACTATAGCGTCAGTAACCTTAATAAAAAAGGAAAAGCCAAAGGAATTAATAATTGTAAAATTAAAAATAGAAAATATGTGAATAATAAAAAAAAACACATTTCTTAAACGGATTGTATCCGTCAGTACCTATGTGTAATAAGAGTATTTGGTGACAATGTTGTCACAATGATTGCCCAATATCTTTTATTTTCCAATGAGAAATAAATATGTAATTTCCTTAAAGGGGAAGATAAAACCTAGTTTTATTTATCTCTCCCATATCACAACTGACCACTTCGTTGTAAAAATACACATATAGTTTGCTTCCCAGCTCTAGAGAGCTGCCACACGGCATGTGGCCATATGACCAAATGAGCTAACACAATGCAGTTGACGCCGCGTCGCTCTATCGATCTTTGAATGACAGTTGAATATTATTAAAAACTATATATTACGTCTGATGACTTTAAATTTCATAGTATATTTCGCTTTCGATAAGCCTCAATATGGTATACGTGACTGTACAATGTTCGTACCGACAAAAATAAACGTTCTCGAATCTGCAACGAAAAATGAAACAACAATTACATACGACGCAGTATATTTGTCTGACTCATTACCAAGACGAGATGATGAACCTGATTACATAGAGTTTGTTAATTATACTGAAGATACAAGATCATAAAAGCTGTATTTTTATAAATGGTTTATTGGTCTATGATTTGGCATAAAAAAATGATACCTTCACCTGTTATTTGTTTTTACATGGACGGCAAATCAAACTCGCATCTAACATTAACATACAAGAAATAAAAATATTCTGGGACATTATTCACACATTCCGTTGTAAGTCAATATAAACTTGACCCCTACCCAACGGCGACTTACGCAAGGGTTCAACCTAATTCGAAATTTACGACTTTACAGTCTTAGCTTTAAGTCGGCAACCCACTTGTGATTCATCAATAATGTGTATATTATCTAACATTTAATCTAGACCTAATAAAAGATGAGGGTATACATTTCTTAAGCCGCATCTCATTATCAGACGGGCTCTTTAATTCTTCTACATTTGTATCATAAATAATTAAATTATTAACAAAGAGATCTGACTTTAATGCATGTTCAACGCCCATAATCGTTAATTTATTACAATGTATGTACGTCGATCGACGAAGTAATGGGCGGAAGCTCTATCTAGTATTATTTATATATATTTCATCATCTCCCGCCATTGAGTGATCTGAAACAAAACGATGACATATTAATAGTGAATGTCACCGAGCGATTGCAATCATCGTCATTTTACAATCGGACCATTATAAACTGTCAACACATGAACGAATCATTGAAATTTTAATGTATATTATACGCAGCAAATCAATTTTTCCTTAATAATATTTAAAAAAAAATCACATAACTTTAACAAGAAATTCAAGGTTTAACATTGTTAACGTTAGTGCTTAACTTAAAAATAACTAAAACTTAACACTAGTAAAATATAATCGCATAATTTGATGAGTTCACCTGGACAGCTTATAAACTGTCAGAAATAACACGTTATATTGTTAATGATTTGCTTATAACATGCCTTATTTTTAGTTTACAATATGCCTAGTCCGGTTACAAGCTGACAAATTTCACAATCGATAGATGACATATACAAGGTTAATGCGATAAGTTGTGCATCAATAATACTCGATCACTTCATGTTCTGCGCGTACTGCTCACGCAGTTTTCTGTAGTTACCACCTAAAAATACTGAGAAGATTTTAAGCCGCTACTATATATATATCGCCGTTTGCGGGCGTTACCCCCTTGTGAGAATGTATTCAATTTTTTACACATATCTGCATGATACAGAAGCCGCGGGCCGGCAACCGCGACAGGCGCAAGTGAAAATCACTCTGTGAATTCTTAGCCAAGTAAGACCACTCATATCAGTTTGCCGTTTTTTCCAAGAAGGCGCTAGCAAGCAGCGCTTCATGACTTATTTAATGCAGTATGGTGTTCGGAGTCAGTCTCTCTTTGTTCGCTTAATATACACTTAATGTATCCCGATCTAACATAAAATGTTATTCGGCAGCGGTATAATAAAAAAAAATATTAGTACTGAAAAAGATTCTTGTTGTTCGCTTCTAACGGAGAAGTAGATAAAATCCGCCACAACCAAGTGTTGCCAGTACTTGGAAGAAAATGGAAGGTTTATAAGAAAGAGCATAGCTAGAAGGGCTTTCATTGATAGGGAGTCTGTATAGTTCCTCTACAGCTTTTAGGCAGCCTTTAAGTGGCTCTTCCACTATTTACATAATTTAAAGCCCGGCGCCCAGTAGTTCTGTCGCCGAGCTGCAAAAATGCGCAAGTGGGTGCCTGTCCTAAGGAAAATATCAGAACTTACCTGATAATACCAGTTATTATGCTCCATAAAGATGGTAACATGTAAGCGGTGTAGTTATCAAGAATAAATGTCAAGAATCCAGCGACGAGCTGCAAGAGGTTGATAACGGCGGCCACTCCCAGCTCTTTAGGCACTGGTATTATGTATGAAAGTTTTCTTACTACGTGCACAAGAGTCCTATTTGCTATAAAATCCATAAGGCTCTGTGGAACGTGGACGATATTCGTGTCTTCTTTCCTACTGAAATTTTCGTGTAGATTGTTTAATGACAATTTGTTACACGCTTGTATGTTTGTGGGCTTCAACAATGTCGCGATGAATGTAATTAAGATTGATTTCTGAAAAAAATAACACGTGGCTGCAATGTTTCGGCATCACACTTATAACAATATTATGGATGTCCCTAGGCAGCACAATGATAACGATAAAATATACAAACATGTCCAAAATAAATGTATATTTTATGTATTAAAATAATAAACAGCAACTTACAGTTAAGCGGTCCATTGTAGATAAGTAATTTATAATTTATTAGGTAATTTCGATATGTTTTTCCCACTCTCATGAAGTGACTGTAGTAACCACATTGACTGATTGATAATTCAAAATGGTTGATAAACTATCATTACGCGTTAACGTCACCTTGTACCAAGTTAATTATTTAAATTTGTTCTTTCATTGATATTAACTAAAGATATAATTATATAATAGCATAGTAATTAATAAACGTGGGATAACTATATTCCCACAAAAGAATGATGAATCATTCTTGAATAAACATTGAAAGTACTGAAAATCGATTATTTCAATATTGCGATTTTGAAATTTGAAATATTTATTAGCCAATTTTGAGAGTAACAAGACAAATTTATGTTGTAAAAGTGAGTGGCAGTGTGGAACTTATATCGACCAGATGGTGATATACTGAAGAAGGGTGATATGAGGAGTACATGTAACCGACGAGCATGTATGCGTAGATCTATAGCTATAGAAGAAGCGAGAAAGGTGTGCCAAGATGCGAAATGAATATCTGTGATCTGCCTACCCTGTATGTCCGTCTGTCTGGTCTCTACCTCTAGAGGCAGTTTTTTGAAAACCGATCGGTGTAGGTACCGACTAGTTTCGAATCTATCGGAGGTGAAGGATCGTGGTTAGTGGGAAGAGTTCGCGGTCGTACCCCTTTTTATGTATTTATTTAATATCTCATGAAAGATTTGAAGTTTGTCTTGAATTTGAACGGGCCGCGTTAATAAGGTTGGGCGACCCCAACTCTGTTGTTAGATCAGGTAGTTTGTGGGTACCACAGTGGTGTTAAATCTTGCAAACTGTATAGGATTGCTGGCTTCAAAATTATGGATGCTTGTAAAGAATGCCTTTTCCTATTTTTACACTCCACGTCCACGTCTCTTCCCCTTCCTATCGTATCCATATAAGAAAAGGTTGGGCAGGGGAAGCGGTTCGAAATTGGGCTTTGACCTTGCATTGCCGGCTGAAAGAAGATCTTACTATTGATGAAAAAATGTTTAAAATAAGTTTAGTAGTTTTTGAGTCAATAAGGAACAAACAATCAAATATTTTGCTTTTATATCAGTAGTAGATTTATGAAGTCAGTTCTTGTTATCTTTAATGGAGAAGGAACAAATATTTCTTTAGAAAGCGTTATCGCGTCATTAACAAGTCGTTCTGGGTCTAAGTTGAATGATAAATAACTTGCATACTTGCCTAAGATGTGTTGAACAACTGCGCCATTGTTGTACCATGATAATTTATGTTATACTAGCTGTGCCCCGCAGTTTCACCTGCCCTGCAATTTTACGTAAATGAAATAATATTTACCGTAACCTCATCATCATCTACATGCCCTTTTCACGCGTATGTGGGGTCGACATAGTATGGCGATAGCATTGTTTAACAATCACATATGATTTTTTAAACTGTGACTGTGGTCCATACTGTATAGGTTCCGTCTACATTTTTTACGCCTGCCTAACGCCAATCCTCCTCGGGAATAATAAGCTACTAACCAAACCTAACATATTACATAAGAATTAATACATAATTTCTAAAATCGTCTATATACGTGAAAATACTGCGTAACCAAATATAGCTGTTACCATTACCAGGGAGCGTCGGGCGTCTCCGAAATACGTGCGTGTGCTATGAATATCTCAATGCACAGTGTGTCGAGCTAATGCTTACAAAATCTCCGAAACTGTTTCACTTTGTGTAAGCTTTCAATCATCATCATTTTAGAGATCATAATGTAACTAATAAAATATATAACTAAAAGTTCAACCTATTCAATATTATATTTATAAAATTGGTATAACTTTTTTATTTATAAATCTATTTAGATGACACAAACACTAAATGTTGAGTGAATCTTACCACTATACATTCGTGACATTAGCGCGCACAAACGCACAGACAAACAGACATACAAAAATTCTAATAATAATTGTTTTGGGGCTTATTGCGTATATGAAGGCCCCCAGTAATTTAAGTAAGAAGTAAGTCTTTCTCAAATATCTTCTATGTACAGACAGCGATCGGTTACATTTTTATTATATGCATAGACTTAACTAATGCCCCTTATAAAGAATTAAAGCACTTCGGAATAGACAATAAGTTTAGTCACATTTTTCTACGGTATTAGTATACACATATTCTTACCATGATGCGATCATGATAAAGCGACATAATTATAACTGTCCGTAGACAAAATATTTTAATGAACGCTCCGGCGCGCGCATCGCATTGTTCGCCCGCGCCATATTAGTTCTTTTTCTTTTTATTTCTGATCGAGCCATAAGGATCGTAGCATGATGTTATGTAGCATTTCTTAATAATTGGGGAACCAAAGCATTTTGTAAAGTAGAACGCGACAATCGAGCCAGAAGTTTATCTGAAATGTCACACTCTCCACATCATTTAATAAACTTACGAAACTTCAGCCTTTGTGTAGAAACGGAGAGAGGATTAATAACGAAAAGAAAGAGCGGAGAGAAACACTCAAAGATGATAAATGAGGTAGCTCTACCTCCATTATGGGTAGCTGTCACATAACATTCACATGACCCGCTTTTTGCCACCTTCTATAAAAAATGTGTACTTGTATCAACCGGTATTACGTGAGGCTGTGGCACTTCCCTTACAGAGTCCAATTCGTGCAACGGCTTCAGATTTCTAACCTCATTTTGAAATTCAAGCAAACTATTAGAAAATTCATGGTTAAAATTGAATAAAACAATATAAACTCTCCAAATATTTATATTGCTTACGCTAATTGTTATAAGATGGTAAAAACAGTTATGATGTAACAACGAATTGTTGAATATTTACATGTTTAGGTGTGTACACACTATTGTTTGTCAAATTCATGTATGATCTAATTACAGTATGCGTTTTATAATGACATAATCCGCTTACATAATGACGCAATTTAGTTTATACTAATAGTCCAGTATACAAGCTACAATACTTCACAGTACTGATGCATTTTTTTTCAATTTCACTATACAGTATGTTTAAAATTAAATGATTTTTGAATTGCAATAATTAATAATTAATTTAAGATATTCAGTCTATTCTGGTTTCAGTTATTTTTTTTAATGACAATAGTAAATAAAAAAAAAACGCAAAAGACACGACCTGTATTTATAAAGAGTAGCAAAAACAAAACAATAACTATTTCCTTCATACTCATAAATGTAACCGCACGCGAGAGAGACGGACGAACTTTTCATGATGCGTTTGCAGTGTGACGTCACGCTACACGCTTATTTACAGACAATACAAGGGCAATGTGTGAAGGATTAGTTAACCAACCTACTACCTACACATGAAAAATTTGACAAAGTTTAACGTCCTTTGGTTTTAATATAACTATGTGATTGTGTATAAAGATGGCGAAATGTCATATACATCATGATAAAAGGAAATATTGTCAAAGAATATTATAGATCCGGTTGTCAAGTAACATAGGCGAGATCAAAATAAAGCACGAATCTTTGCCAAGCGCACATCAGTGCGTGACTGTTGATGGAAATGATTTTAGTGTTATCAATTGTAGAGTTGTAGAGGTTGCAAGTCTAATATGTCACGTTTAGACTAGACATCGTCGTTAAAAATACATTTGATTTGATATTATATAATGTACATCTTTTTTTTAAAATAACGAAGATATTGCAATCATTTGCGGTTACAATCACGTTTTACTAAACTCATATCAGAGCCAAGTAATGAAGTAATCGATTCTAAAGTTTTATTACTTTGGTATTGTAATATTTTCATTGTAATACCACGACAACTGATTTGTAAGCTTTCAAATCAGATCCTTTAAACTTGCCGGCAGTAAAATGTATTTACATTTTAATTATAAATGTAAATTATATCACATGGCCATTATAAATAAGTGGTAATTAAGTAACTGTACTTTTTGTAATCATCTGAAATTTGTCTAGTTAGATTTGATATTTTCTCTTCATTGTTTATAATTTCCTCGTTCAGATCTTGTTCCTCGATAGGCTCTGATGACGTCACGCTCTTCGGCGTAGGAAGCAGGAAACTGCTGACGCCATGGTTGAGGATTAAGAGACACAGGAGCAGGAGTAACTGAAAATACATTCAACAATATTGGCAATCAATTTGAAAGAACAACTAAGATTATGAAGCAATGACGAAATCTGTTACCTAATCAAAACAATTTTGTTTCAAACATTATTAAAGAGACATAATTACATATATTGACTGTTCTTTTCTTGAATGCATATAAATGTTTGTCCAAGGGAATGACTGACGTAAGAAAATTGTTTTAGGTAATTGCTAATTAATGAGTGTAATGTCTATTAACGGGACAGAAGGCTTGCATCAAGTTGTAACAATATTATGATGATTTCAATCAAACTACTCCGTAACCTTTTGACTAAGAAATCTGAATCGTAAATTTTATATGCATAACATCCCTAATACATGTAGAAATGTATAAAAAAACAGTTTTCGATCTCGTTTTTGATATATTACATCTATATTTGTATACGTTTATAGTTAGACTGAAGTGGTACGTTTAGGTAACCAAGTTCCCAAAATAGTCGCTACCATTGGGGTTATTTTGGATTCTCGTGTCTATTTATTTTCAGCGTTTTGTATGAGGTAATCTACAAAGCTTCATATTATTCTGTATATACTTCTACTTCATAATATTAATTAATGTTCCAATTAAGTATATAATTATCAAAGTAAGATTAAATTACTATATTATTATAAGATTTAAGTTTTACTACATAATTAGAAGTCTAGAATTCAAGTATTCTGAAGATTATGACACGGCATGGCTTCGTTCGATAGAATTGATATGAAAATGTTCAAAATAGTAAATACAATATGAAGTTTGAATCAAATATGTGCTATTTAATTAACAATGTGTGTCAGTGACCCTGGTGCAAGCAAATGTAGACTTTAAGGTGACGAACCTTTTTGTTGCACCTGCCTATTTGACGCGTGTATTTATACTCTAGTTCTATAGTTTAGTTATATTTCTATTTTGTGTTATTATAATTTGATTTATAACTAATAATGGAACAAAACGTACACTACACCAATCAGCTTGTCAAATAAGACAGGTCATCAGCGTAGCTCGTGGCTAGTGTAACACTTCCAAGAAATTCCACTTTTAATATAATAGGGCTTCTCGGAAACATCTTTTTAAGATAGATAAAAGGAAACGATCTTTAAGTAAATACATTGAAGATAATTTAAAAACAAAATTGTCATTGTTCATTTTATATGGTGTTGTCTATTTATTTTATTAGGAAACTTACAGCGAAAAGATCAAGAAGTTTTATTTTGGTTTGTAATTATAGATGTGATTACGACATAAAAGCTTAAAGCTAGGTGTTAAAAAAACTAATATAAACACACTAACTTTTTTTAGTATCCAGAACAGAAAAGGAATCCAAGACTCGCGGCGTAACATTTATCACTAATCTAAGAAGTTGTTGAATTTTCACTTAGTATATATCTATATTATTTAAATAGTCATATATGTTATTAGGTTATTACATTCGTCTTGTACATAGAACTAGTTAGAGCAACGTTACAAAACGATAAATCTCGTTATTTATGTCAAAATTGTGTCAAAGGTCGTTTCATTTATTAGGTGGGTTGATTGTGGTAGACTTTATTTAATATTATTCTTAGTGGACCTTGTACATTATTATAATAACAAATGAGTATGTATACACATGTACACGTGATTTGATGTAGGGTTGAAAATAAAATAATTTTAAAATTTCAGCTAGTACTACATTGCTCATTCCGTATGTTTTTGATTTTTAATGTCTACAAAACTGGCCAGTTTTATCGTAATATACACCACAGGACTTTACTTCCTTTTTGCCCGACTGCAACGAGAGTTATGTTTTTCAGGGGTATGTATGTATGGCGTTACATTGTTACCTCTTGCGGCGACTGATTTTGACGAATGAAGTGTCATTCGATTCGTTTTCTTCCCCGGAGTTGATGCAGGCTTATTGTTTCTTTTTAAATTAACTATTACTTGTTTAATACTTATACCATTGTAGTAGAATAATTTAAAATAACACCGAATACCTACACATTTGCAAAGGTATATCAGGTAGAATTGAATTTAATTATTAGGGTTTGAATAGTTAAGACAAAAAAAATCTACCTGTTTGTAGTAGAAATTGGTTGTAAAGGACAGAGAGCAAAGGTTTTTTCAGTCGAACAAAGCCGTGGTTTGCGTCAACAAAGATCTTTATGAATTCCTACCCGAGATAGAAACTCTTAATATTTGTGAAGCATCAGGTATAAAAAAGTAGCCAGAATTTCTAAACAATTTAAATATAGTTTTACAAATGTAAAATTTATTTTGATGAACTTGGCTGTTTAAATATGTCGACGTGATAGAAGTTAGATCTAAAAGTAAAATAAAATTTCGAAGAAACGCGTGTGTCCCACTAAAGTTAATTTAAACCTAAACTGACATACGACTTATCGCTGGTAAAATTAAATTACATTGAAGGCCATGACTAATGCCCGCCGGACATCACACAATGTCTAATTTACTTTTTTATGTTGACACACTTTAAAAAACCAACTTACTGCTATACATGTACATTTTTCGTTATTCACAAACAATAAATAAAATAAAACTTCATAATTATTATGAATTAAAAGATCTCGTAAAACAATAACTATATATTAATTAATCAAGAACGATTATAGAAAAAATAACCTAAAAAGACAAAAAGAAAAAAAATATCTTATGGTAAATCGAGATTAAAAATACTATAGCATATTTGGTTGTATGTTGTAAGAAATGAACAGATTTGTACATTTTTCAAACATTATAGTATAATAGAATAATACGCTTGACAAAACTTAACTAAAAATTCTAGATTATAAACAAAATAGATACAAAGACTACTTACCAAGTTCCGTGCCATGCCGCCAATATTGTGAATAGCAACTGTTTTGTTTTATTATTGTTGCTGGCCGGTAATACGTAATTGTTGACTAACCGTTATCATCCAAACAAATAAGAATGTATCTATTTAATTGTTGTTTGGCGCTATTTTATCGTTACGACCAGCGCGTGCGTTCCTAACGAGTGCGGATTCGGGAATGAAAGATTTATTTATATGAACTCCCAATCCCAGTACGTATGTTTGGTATGTTACAAAGATCCAGAACTTTTTACATTGTTGTAATTTATTGTATTGTAATTAGTACGGAACTGTAATTAGTTTCGAGATAATATTGAATGTAAAGATAATCCAAAACTACAATTAATTATTAAGCAATGTAATTTAATTTTATTTATCATATTACTAATGGGTGGCCAAAAATAAATATTATATTTGTCTAAATGCACGTTTCACGTAAGACTATTTCACCTAAAGTGATGATGAGTCAGATCATCTTTACTGCATTATCATACAATATCCGTGAATAATTTTTGTAATTGTAGCGTAGTGATAAACGAATTGAATAATCGTATAAATTTAGGCAATTAACATTTTTTTTATTATTTCTGTTATTTTAATCATTGGTATCATATTACTGAAGTACTAAGTAGTTTATTGTTTTTAATTATCTAGATTTTCTAAGTAGATTTTAAGCGCCACGGTTTTACTAGTTAAACCTTTAAAGTAAGCCTTTTTTATCACATTGGACATTACAAAACATACATCACTATTTTACATAGTAATAAATACAACATTACCAAAAGTAGTGATTAATTAAGAAGGCTTACGAATATTATTACATTATGGTTTGTGTGTATTAACTGAAATGTAACTTTGATTGATGGAAAAGACGTATGGGATTGGTTCGTTATTACGCCAGAAAGAAAAATATTAGCGTTTTATGCTTTGCTGCGATGCCGGGGCGGGTCGCCACTACTTTTTATTGTTGTTAAGTACATGTATTGCCGCATCTTGGCAGAGATCATGGATTTCCATTTGGCGTGATTCTGGCGCATCTCTCTCGCTTCTTCTACATTCATATATCTACGCATACATGCTCGTCGGTTACGGGTACTCCTTATATCGCCCTTTTTTAATAAGCCAATAAGATTTGATATTGTAATATTTAATTCTATGAACATATTTTAATAATGGCGTAAGGGAACGTATTGACAATAAAATAATATAAAATATAAAAGAACATAAAATATATGAGAAAAACTACCCTTCACAATTTATTATCTGTATTTTTCGGGGATTGGAGATAGTTATTAAGGTTTCTATGGAAGATGAGCGTAGAAAACAGAAATGGTAATAATTTGGAATATATAATAACGCGTATAATAACTTCAAATATTGGTAACATATTAAATCGGATCAAAAATCAAAGGCTGTAAAAACATGAAACATTACCATGGCAACCGATATTGTTTAATGAAAGCTTATGTACCGCGGGAACAGTCAATTACGGGATAAAAGTTAAGTGCACATGTCATTTTCTGACCTTGACAATGTCTGCGTAACATTTCATGATGATCGGTTGAGTTGTTTAAGGAGTTTAAGCGTAACAAACAAACAAATTACCCGTTACAAATACATTTAATTTAATACAATCTGAACAGATTCTGATCCTGGATTTCCTGTTTTGGGTAGAACTAAGAACCAAGGGGACTGTTGTGACTAACTATGAATACCTAATTTTAAACTAAGACAGTGACAAAAAGCTTGTGATTCTAAATTAACTATTTTGTACGTGACATTTATTGTTGAACATGAAAAAATGTACTTACGGTGAATGTATTGTTACAATGAATTAACGCAATAAATGACTACGAAACAAGTTTTTTTTTCTTATCTCTAGGTCAAGCAAGATTTATTTTAGACGTTGATATGTCACCGATCGACTGTGAACATCATATTACATTGGAACTAGGCACATTATAAACTTTCAGCAAATTTCTAAACGATTCATTAACAAAATTTAAGTCTACTTTCCCTTTAAATGTTTACCAGCGTATCGACGATCTCAGAAACGAACAACGCCAAAACGAACGCCAATTAGCGACTTAGGTGGCTTCACTGTTAGGTCCCGGATGTTCCATCTGAAGGCGTGTAACTTAAAATGTAAATCTTTGGAACAACTTTGTCCAACTTAACATATCTAACCTTTAATTAATTACCAATAAATATCTTCCATTCCAATATAAATTTTAACGTAATAACGCAAAGTCTAAGTTTGACAGTTTGATCTTGACATATTATGAACTGCAGAGAATGACTGAACAACGTCAAGTTGTCATTGTTTCGCTCAGTTCACTATTTGTCATGAGTTTTATTATGGCTAGTCAGAGTATATACTGACGAAGTTCACAAACTGACTGTGACACATAGATACAATTTAGATTTTCGTTCCGTATTTGTCATCCAACTAATAATAATAATTAGTTATAAAATTAAATATTCATCAGTGGAAATGTATCCAACACAGAATGTTGGCTTTCTCAGAGCAAAGCGCTAAGCAAATACGCTTCCTCGTCTTGTTACTTACAAGGAAGGTAACGTATAGCAGGCGTTATTCTAGAATCTATTGTCCACATAATCTGTTCTTTTAATTTCAGCAATTATTGAAAATGGCGAAAGTCTTTAAAATCCGTCCTGCCAGTTCTAATGATTTTTTTTAAATTACTCATTTAATTTCTATTTAAGTATTCTATTTATGGCAACCTTTGGGGGAGGCAAGCAGTGGACGATTGTTGTTTGAAAATGAAGGAGACAACTATGGCAATTATATTATAAATATGTATGTAATTGTAAAATTTGTACAACATGCAAGTGAATGGATAAAGATTTATTTTATAAATATTTCCGCAACTAGTTCTAAACTAGTACTTGGCTTTACAGTCGATTCTTACACAAGTTTGAATTAAAAGTAGTAAAGTCAACATATAACAAATTCTGTCATTATTGTCAGGTCTCATCTAAATTATCTAGTATTTTAAACAATGAATTAAACAAATACAATTATGATGCTACAACGTCTTTTCATGACAATTCTCTGTGCAATAAACTCACGACCCACGCAACGATGTACATTGAACACGCGCACACATTTCGGGCAACCACTACCCGTGATAATCAGAGACGGGGAACTTTTGGAACCCACTGACAACGATGGGAGTATAGTTATACAACACGGGCACAGTCTAACTCTTAGCTGCATCGATCAAGGTGGTATCAGACATTCAAATACAATCCAAGGACGAAATACTGCAACGATTGATTGCATCAATGATGACATCTTTGGTAACGATGAGTGGCTGAACGCTCCTTCAAGATTTAGTGGATTCAGATGCAGCAACCCACCATCTTATGTTAGCGATCGCACAAACCGTACCTGTTACGATGGAAACGTAATATACGAAGTGGGCTACAGAGTTGATAATGTTTTCTATCCAGTCTACGAATCCTGCTTCAATGAACTTGAATTGAACGCAATATATTCTAAATATTCTCAGAAACCTTATAACGCACTGTACCAAACTAGAGTTGAGAGACCATTTTTCATCGACAACAACGTGTACGGTTATGTGCCGGTTAATTCACTGTTCTCTCCAGCGGGACAGAAGAACGCCGTCGCTCAACTAGTCGGTGACAGAGTTAGTACTTACGTGAACAAAACGGAATTCCTATCGAGAGGACATCTAGCGGCTAAAACTGATTTCGCTTTTGCATTCGGTGAACGGGCAACGTTCCATTACGTGAATTGCGCACCACAGTGGGTCGGTTTTAACGGTGGCAATTGGAATACGCTTGAAGTCGACTTGAGGAATCATATACATGACGTCGGTTATAGCACTATTATATACACAGGCACCTTCGGAGTATCGCAACTAGTCAATCAGTATGGAACGGTGGTCGATATATATCTTCACACTGATGTGAACAACAATCCCGTTATCCCTATTCCGAAATATTACTACAAAGTTGTGTACGAGCCGGGCACCAGGCGAGGGATCGCCTTTGTTGGAGTTAATAATCCACATTACACGAGACAAGAGGCAGAAAATTTGTTCTTCTGTGCCGATTTGTGTCGTGGGAATGAAAATTTTTCTTGGCTCACGTGGCATGCCGATTCGTCTTCCGAAGGGTACACGTTCTGTTGTACAGTGGACAACTTTCGGCAAACGGTGAAACATCTACCTAACTTCAAAGTGTCTGGCGTTTTAACTTGACCTTTTAAGAACTGCAGTAAGTAATAAATAAGCTAAGGAAGAACACAGTATAAGACATGTACGTATCAACATGTAAGCATCATTGTTTTAGTTAAATTTGTCCAATTCTTTCACGTTGGAAATTATAACCGAATGAATCTGTGATATACATATCGAATTCCATCATGTTACAACAGATTCCGCATACACAATACATATGTTCTATTCATTAACATTTTGTTGAATTCAATTAAGTTTAATTAAGTAAAATCACACATAATTATCTCGAATGTAATAATTAGGGGCTAAAAACATATGAGATATAATATTAAAAAAGGCAATATTTGCTAGTTTAAAGTTATTTTCACTAAACTATGAAATGTGGAATTGGACATATTCTGAAGTTATTTATTAAGACTTCCAGTTATAGCAAATCTTTTTCTACAACTCATTTTGTTCATGTTTATATGCACTGCTTACAACAATAGACAATATAACACGCGTTTGCCTTGTAGAAGTATTTAGTACCACTCGAGTAGCGCTGCTTCTCTTCTTTACAACAAACTCCGGAGAACAAAAAAAAAAGTAAAAGTTTAACACAGCGGCGCAATGTCGGACTCTTATGTGGCTACAAAGTGTGGCTAAAAAAAACAAAACACTTAGGGAAGAATTTTATTCATTGCAATTCTACAGTGCAATTCTTTGATGCATTTTATCAAAATAATCATTTACTTGTTCTTCAGCAAATATTGTTGAAGCATTACAAAACCGTGGTAACCCCAACATTGCTGTGAGACCTCGTAACGAACGTGTGTTTTCGGGTGAACGTCCTCCCCGTGGGTGACGTTCTTATCGCCTCGTCTAATGTACTCGGCCGCGTGACCCCAGCGGCAGGAAGCAGCTATGTATTCATTAATGCTGTATAACATGTTATTTATCTTATGTTTATTATTTATACTATATAAATATAAATAAAATGATACAGGTACATTTAAAACAATTGGAAAGGACGTTGCTTACAAGCGAGCTTACAATTTAAAATTAAAAGTGGAGTGAAATAGGAGAAGACCGTTTATGTACCCATCAATTCTTCTGTCACAAGTTACGAAAAATCTTTGTAGTTGTGCCCTTGAAAAATGATATCCTTGATATAATTAAGTCTGTAAAGCTTCCATTATACACGAGGTACATTTTCTATTCCAATATTCCTGAAAAATCATAAATAATACATTCAAATTCAACAAATAATAAATATAATACAATTTAAAAAAACCCAGATACCACGAGAGCCTATTACTTTATTACTACATTTTTATAAAATAGAAAAAAATAAATTACAAATTACATTGATTTGACGGACTTTCCTGTTGAAGTTGGTAGTTGTACTCTAGACGGAATTACTTATATGGACCTGACTAGAGATGTACTAAAGAAAGGCAAAATTAAATGTCTGTAACCGATGAGATGTATAGTTTGTTCCACATTAAGATACTTGGAGGCCATTACACTTTTACTACATTCGTATATGTATGGTTTGCACTACCCAGAGGAGATATTAATTCCCCTTTATGCTTACCCAGTACTACATGACCGGCAACGCATGACCGCGCCGTGTTGCCTTACTCCCGATTGTATGTGTACCATAGAAGCAGGTTTTCTAGTCAGGAGATAATTCTGCGATGCTGCGATTTTATGATAGGATATTTAAAGGTCAACAACGACATTATAACTTTTCTGCTAAATATATACGACTTTAATCGGTTAGCGTCTAGTAAAGCGCTCATTTGCCATATTGAAGAAACATCCATTCAAAAATAACCCTAATTATTTAACAATCGGTTGCGTAACTACTTACACCAAAGCTAATTTCATAATGATGCTCATTAGTGAATCACTTATTATGAGTTAGCAATAGACGAATGGATTGTCTTCTCCAGACATTTATAAACTTGCTCCCGCACAAGGATATCATTTTGTTATTGCTTGTTGCCCCTTACACAAATGTGATATCAGAAATGAATCTGCTATCGGTGAGTGCTGTTGTTACTTCGACTTCTCCTTTTGCTAACACGAAATTTAATTATTTTAAAAATATTTTTTTATAATAATTATAAACTTGATATTTATCGGTTTCAATTTGAGAAAGTGTACGTTGTGTTGAACATTTTCTTGTGATTTTTTCAATCTACAAGCAATGTTAAAAAGATTGCCTTTTTTTGCCGTGTGCTCCAATTCTTCCTGATATGTGAAAGCGACTATGGGGCCCCAGGAAGTGGCCGAGTAGGTCATTTTTCCTATTCCTTTGACCGATTCGCAAGTCGCGGGTCGCAGTATTGAGTGTGTGGAGATTACGATGTTCTACTGTGAACCTAAAATCTAAATACAGTGTGAATAGATGTTAGGTCTGCTAATTCCAACCCGCGTTACACTTGTTTAATTTTTTATTTATTTTTCACGAGTTAAAGTTTTGTGATATTGTGAAATCAAAGGTTTTTGGCAAAGAATTAACGAAAGTTGTAACTCAATTTTACGGACGTATTAAGCATCGTAACAAATTACCGGTTTCGACGATTTCCTTCACCGTTTTTGGAGCAAATAAATTACACAAAGTAAAGAGCCTGTTTGGGTTAGAACCCGCGACCTTCAGTATTAAGTCGGGGCCTAAACCACTGGGCCACCACTGCTCTCTTCATTTACTTACGTAATGAAAAATATAAATGAATATCAATTCAGATATACGATAGTGCAACTGACCTTACAAAGTGAATGGCGAGCATTTTGCGCTTATTGAATATAGGTTTTATTATCTGTGAGCCGAGCTTCGCTCTGCGTTGTGTTTTTTGTGTAAGATAGTATTTTTTTAATATTTAATATAATTATATCTCACAAAAATATGTGATATCAGTATGTTAGTCCTTGTCAACGCTCCAAAAATGGATAATGCAGAAACCTATCAAGAGATGGCGTCATAATAGATAGATAATGTACAATAGTTACAATACAAAGTTGAACAATATTATTTACGACATTTTTATTTCCAGATATTGATTGTTATGTCTCTAAGCGAGACGATCATGTCGACGACTGCAATAAGAGCTCCGCGTCCTAAAGTTATAGACTTTAAAACACATCGAGAGCCGAGACTGATGGAATACAATTCTTATTATTTTGCAAAAGAACCTGAAAGAACTACGACTACTGAGAGGAGAGTCGTCTCTCTACTAGGTCGCAAAGTTAAGAGTAGAAACGCCCAATTTGATCTGTATCCATCGAAAAAATGGAGAACTCTACCGAATTTCGAGTCGACCAATAAAGTGGTGAGAGAAATACATCTGAGACATGCGAACATCCGACACCCAATCATGCAGTTCAAAGGATACACGAGCCTGCCGCAAAGCGAGAAATTTATTATCCGAAGAAACGCCTGCCATCGCAACGAATTACTAAAACCCCAGGAATTCATTCAGAATTATATCAAAAATAATGACTTCAGTGAAGATGAAGAAATCAATACGGAAATATCGCCGATAGATACGCCTGCAGAAATTAAATTATTCCTACCTAAAAATAAGAAACATGTTGATTCACAAAATTATTATGGTCGCAAGGCGAACCTTATTGATAGACCGGTCTATTTTAATCCAAATCGTCGTAGAGAAGACTCCGCTGAGAGAGAAGACCAAAAAGAATTTATTTTTGTTAAAATTCCACGTATCGATTATGAAACTACAGATGACACTAAAATTAAGAAAACTATAAAAAAGAGTATTTTCAAGCACTACAGACTCTTTAAAAGGTACGTATGTAGGAAAAATTAAATTCTTCTGGACTTATTCCTAACGAGTACTTGTTAATAATAACGCGCCCGGTATTTTATTATTTTGAATTATTACTATTTTTTATCACGAAAGAACCAGTAAACAGAATTTATCAACAGCAATATGTGTTTCTAAAAGATGGTAAAAGGAATCGAAAAATTGGTAGTTTACCCAAAACAAATTTTAAAACAAAATATATAATTTGTAATTCATTTATTCGTTTTTCTTCGACACGGAGAAATAACACTTTGAATGATTTAACTCAAACAAATTACTACCGATAGACAAAACAGTATTACAGATAATTGCAGTCATAAGAAATAATTGCATACCTTGTCTATAGGCGTATCTAGTGGCAGTGGCAGAACGTGCGAGGGAAAGGTGACATCTATGCTCGTGGTTTGAGCGGTTGGTATGGACAGTAGAACTGTGATAATCTTCACATTGTCTTCTATTAACTCTCTTGGGTTTTGTTTCTCTCTATTAGTGGTACTCTAGTTAGTGCAAATCACCTTTTTGTTTCAAGTTCTACCACTCTAGTGATATTCTTGTTAGTGCAAAGGTTCTAGATGAGAGTATGCGAGACATAATTAATTTTTTCTCTAGATGAACTAACCTGGTCACCTTTTGTCGTATTCTCTGCTCTGTCTCTTCATTTTGTTAATTTTAGTGTTCATGTAATAAGGTCATTTCTCTATGTATCTTGTATCAATCTTTAGTTACTATATTACTGTTTCAGCGATTTCATTTTCGTTACTCGCGTGCTCTTTTCCAATTTCTATTCATGAATCTTATTACGTTTTAGTTTTAAGTTTTAATGGTTACCATGTTCACTCTTTCTTCGCCTAAATGTGTTGTGCGTAATTTTTCATATGTTATTTTGAGGGTTATTTATATCTGTATTAAACTTGTATGTTACTCAAAGTGTCTAAGGGAGAACGACTTAAATCGTAAGAGAAATACTCATCCTATCTGAATTAAAAGTATGCTGTACTAGTTACCCGCCCCGGCTTTGCGCAGGTGGTTTCTCCATGAAAAATTTCATCTAGTTTAGACCTGTAGGGGATGCATTTGGAAAATTTCCTTTTTAGTGCTCGCCTAAGTAATAACTGAAAGCGCTGTCCAAGATCTCACTCACTCAGTTTATTTTATTTTATGTGTAGTTTCTTCTTACATATGAAAGATTTATAGACGATTACTATGGGGTCCATTTCTGAAGAGTACTATAATTTCTGTTCCTCCAAGGATGTCATAAATACCGACTCAAGAAGGTTCCTTGCATCAAACACCTCTGATGTCTGAGACAACTCGCACTACCTAAATTTGGCATTCTAAAAGCTCTTAAAATGATAAATATATTTATAAATTTTAATGCATTGCTTTGTTACAGAGGTGTTATCGAGGAAGAGCATCACGCAACAACTCCCGCAAGTTTCAAGCTGCCAGTGGACTCTGAATTAACAAATAGTTTAGCTTTCAAAAATATCAACGCCTAACACAATGTATCAGTTAACAAAACTTTGCTCAATTACTTAAAACTACGTGAAATTTATTAATAAACAAATAATATTTTAGAAAAAAGTTTATTTATTGTGTTCTCTAAAAAAAAAACTTACAATTACACGCAACTATAATGTACATCCTTATCCTAGGTATAAGTAATGGCAAAATAATTCTCCACGATCTGTACACAAAAGCTGTCTGTCTATCACACAAGTGAGAATAAAGTTTATATAAATAAATTGTAACCTAAAGGCAAGGCTGAGAGAACATGACAGATGGTAACCTTTTACACCGATTCAAGTGGATCAGAAAGAAGATTCTAGAAGAGATACATCATAAAGATTATGGACAATCACATAACTTACAAGGAATTCTATTCCATTTGAAACAGTTACAAATATATTGATAATTTTACAACAGAGTCTGCCTTATATCTTACACTACACCATAAAGTCAAGATATCTGACATTGACATTGCTCCTGACAATAAAATACATCGGCGGGAATACAAAAAAAAAGTAAACTTTGCAAAGTATTGTGATCGTCCATCACTCAACATGAATCCAGATTTTGTTAATTAAAAATATTTTGGTTCTAATCTGCACACCAGATATTTAAATACATAGGTCCGTATATTTTTGTAAATGTTTCAAAATGGCTGCCAAAAATACAATGATATCTATATTACAAAAAAGTATATTTTACGCCGATTGCTTCAACAATTTCTAAACAGTTTCTGAGAACCTGCAGTATGTGGGATTTTATATTTTTTTATTATTTTAAGCGCATTTATCGCACTGCGGGAAAAAGTTGCATGTTTGGTTCCATGCGGCCTACAAATATATTTAAATATTCACTGCACAATGAAGTAAAAGTATTAATTTCTGCTAGAGATGGACATTTTATTGAATTGTACTTGTAAATCTTTACGATTTTGACTCTAACTTGTTTGTGTTCATCTGTCCGCTAGAGGGCGTTATTTCTTAGTCAGTCTAAAGATATCGTTTAGGGGCGTGTAGGGTGTCCGAGTTGGGATGGCGTTGTAGGCGAAAGACGGCTGCGCGTCCGCGCGAAGTATCACGACACCTGCAAAAAGATTAAATTTACTTACTACTAAAACCGAAATCATTTCATTTTTTAACTTGATAGTTTTGGTTTGAACATTTCCGTTAGATGGCGCTTTTTGAGTCGTAGTTTTCTTACTTCCTTCGATAGATGGCACTTAAAGTCGAATATGCGATAAGGTGTTGAAGCAATAAACGTGGTATATTTACCTGAGGGGTTCACTTTCACCTTGATCTTGGTCTGCGGGGACAGCACGCCGTAGTCCACGTCTTCGTACAAGTCCTGGTAATAATTAGAATAACATTTTAAATTATTTTGCATTAGTAAATTTAAGCGATTATAACATTTGCAAATGCTGATCATCGTAAGTTGTTTCGTTCCTTCCTACTTCCATGTTAAACAAAACACCATTTCAAAGCAACAACCCTACACAGGAACAGTCAAGCGGATTTTTAAAAAATATTTTATTGAAAATTGAAACATGCATTTAGACACAGTATTCACGTATTTTCTGGAAGAAGGTGTTATCAATGCTACCTTCTTCCAGTGAAGAGTGATTCACCAAATGTTAGAGACAGGCTACCCATAGATATCTGCAACAAACTGGTTGTGATGCAGATGTTTTGCCAGCTTTTATGACCAGAACACTAGAAAAAGGTGATGAAAGAACGGAAAGAGGAAATGGAGTTTGGACCCTCTTCAGCTGATCGTCTTATAACTAAATACATGACGTGAAGTTATTTATAGCCCTGCATTTCTTAAGATTAACGATGCAAAAGTGCTATACTTTAAAGTCGCTGTGTCTTACCTCGAGCCTGTAGCCGGCGGGGTTGTTGAGGCCGAGCTCGCGCAGGGTGACCGCGACGTCGGAGGGCGTGCCGTCAGTGCGCCGGTTGAGGAACGCCACTGCGTACGAGTAGTGCTGTCCCTGGATCGGCACGATCGGCCGCGACCAGATCTCGATGCCGCGGTGCTGTATATAACATACAATACATACATCGACAAGGTTTTAAAGGTATCAGTGATATTTCACCTCTTTCTCTCTCTCTCTACTCATCGTTACCATTATTTTAAAGGCAGTCTGACGATAGTTGTCTGAACTGGAGGAAGTTGCCGCTTCAATCTTAGATGGTACCAGCCATTTGTTTTAGGAGATAGGATACGTATAACCTATATACCCGAGAAAGTAATACCCGAAAACACCTGTTCCACTACTGCAACTGAGATACGAAACATTTGCATTGTGAGGAATATTGAAAATAATTGTTAGTTTCCATGTAATCCATTCTATTCCTGTTTCATTGCATGATAATCGGTGTGTATATAACGCTACAACAGAGATTATCAGCAGCCGCCAAGAGACATGCAATGCTGGAAGATGGGGGGAGGGTTTTCCTTCTTCCCGACATAATTCGGTATAGTAATGAGTAGGGGCGTTAACCCCTAGTAATTGGAGCAACCTCAGTCGATCTCACCTTGTATATTCTCCTGCCCTGTATGCCGAGCGGGTCCTGGTCGACCTCTATGATCTTCCTGTTCTGCAGAATAGCCTTGTACTCGGGCCGGATGGTGCGCAGGTCCACGCTCATCAGCAGTGGCGCGGCCAGAATAGCCCAGATAGCGAACTGCGTCTTGCTCTGCTCGTACGACAGTCCGAAGTTGCCTATGATCAGCTGCAATCATTTATAAAATACCTTTATTAAAGTATTAGGTTATTTGATAATTAATGCTGTTTATCTATTTTTGCAGGGACACTGGCCTCCTCTCCGAGAAAGGGAGCAGTGGTGGCTCAGCAGTCTAGGCCCCGACTTAAGTACGGTACGTCGCGGGTTCGAATCCAGGCAGGCGCTTTACTTTGTTTGTCTATATTTTTGTAAAAATATAGATTTATATACCTCCAGATACTTTGCTTCATACAAATTCAACATTCAAAAGTGAAGCCGCTTTTTTAATCTATCGTCTTTTATATTTCGTTGTTTGTTAGGGTTGACATAATTTTGTAATGTAGCTGACTACACTTGTAACATGTTATGGCGTCGCATTTAAATTGTTAATAAAATAAAATATTCAAGATAAATCATAAAATTAATACCTGTTTAGGTGATAATATAAGAATTGTTACCATGTCAGGGTCGTTCCAGTGTCCGGGGCCGGCGTTGGGCACGATGACGTCCTGGTGGTTTCCGTAGTAGTCTATGATAGACTCGACGGACGCCCACGAGTCCTGGATGTCGTCGAAGTTGCGCCACAGGTTGCAGTGCTCGATGATCGACGTAAAGTTGGGCTGCGGAACGAAACAACGTACATTCTAATACTGTAGAAAAAGAATCTTGGGTTCACTCATTAGTCGAAATTCAAGCGTATTTCAGTCGTACTATCTTATAAACTTGACATCGATCGCTAGATGGCAGTGTTGTTAAGTTAAGCTATTTCCACTTCTCGCGGAGGTGACAGAAGAGTTTTAGAGGCAATAAAATCCATGTAGAATAAAAGAGGATGTACGTGAACAGACCAGAATAAAATAGTAACCATTCATCGCCACAAAAAATAACATGTGGCGATGAATGGTGAAAAATCTCATAGCCAAGTTAGCCAAGCCTTCAGCTGGATTTAAGCTGTCCTCTTTCGTCTCACGCTTACCACATTTAAGAGGCAGGTTAGTTGAAACCAATAAATTATAATTATATAATACCACGGTCTTCTCTTCAGCAGGGACAGTATCTTTAAAAGATTTCACAATTTTATCAAAGAAAAAAAATAGCTTAATCACACGTGGTCACATGTGGCGGTAAAGATGATATAATAAAGAACCGTTATTTTAATTAAAAAATCTACTATTATTATTCCAATTAAGATTAAAATAGCTTCTGCTAGGGTACGGTTCACGACAAACGGTCGAATTCGAACCTACGACCTCATGACCGGCAGTCCGTACTCTTAACCATTATGCTGTTGGCGCTGCGGAATTAATTAATTTCTTAGTTATTAAATAGCACATGTATGCAGAAATGTATATAACGTCCAAATATTAGGATGAAATGAGAAATAATTTATTTACTTAACAGCACTTTTCAGGTAATTGCTGATATGTTCTGAAATCTCATCTGACCTGTATCCCGGCGTATATCTGGTAGACGGGCCAGCTGCAGGAGTAGACCATCTGGCGGCCGGTGAGGTTGAGCTGCTGGCCGAAGGCGGGGTACCCGTGGTCCATATCGGCCGGTAATGCGTAGCAGCCATCCAGCTTCACGTAGTCCACGTCCCACGCCGCGAACGTCGCCGCGTCTGATAGACAGAGACACAACATAGAGTTTTGATATCAACCTCAACCTTGTAATAATATATTACAGCTATCTTGTATCTGATGATCTTTCATCCATAATAAGACCGTGTTTTAAGATTTGTCACTAAAAAAAAGATTTTGGTAGCGATTTTGGCCTGCCAACACACGAATAACGTGTGATAAAGCACCTCAGCTCCTACTAGCCTACGTTTAATTAAAAGAAGACGGAATAAGCAGAAGAAAAGGTAATTTCCTTTCCCTAATCACTTCTCCCCTTCCCATTCACAGGAAAAGCGTTCCTGGGCGTAATGAAGTAAAAAATATGCTTTTTCTGGATAATTCCGCGATAAAAAGAAAATATAGGTAACCTGTGTCAAAAGTTGTTATTGTCCAAAACTAAAACATTACCATGGCATACATTAATGAAAGTTTCTTGTACCTCGGGATCAGTTTTATTTTCGGGATGTGACAATGTGTGTGCAAAATGTCATATGATTGAGTCATTGAGGAGCTAAAGCGTAACAAACAAACAAACTTTAATAGTGGTAGAGTCCGCAACAACAACATCTGTTGCACGAATGGGCCGGCTCGACCGGTGAAATACCACGACCTCACAGAAGACAGGCGTCAAGTAGAAGTACTCTGCGTCTTGAGTGAGGTGCCGGAGGCCTAATTTCAGTCCTCTTCTCGTTCCCACCCTTTCCTCA
Organism: Papilio elwesi; assembly: GCA_029849275.1. Lineage (NCBI taxonomy): Eukaryota > Metazoa > Arthropoda > Insecta > Lepidoptera > Papilionidae > Papilio > Papilio elwesi. The sequence continues at coordinate 6,298,779 of CM056708.1, read as the reverse complement.
TAAGTATAGGATGGGAACGGGAAGAGGATTGGACGGGGAGGGGGTTGACGGGAAATATCCTTTTTCCTGTCAATGCCATCCTCTGTCCATTAAATGTAGGCAACGCATCTGCTACACATTTGCCTGTTGCGGATGTCTATGGGTAGCGCTCACTTAACATCAGGTGATCGGCTTGCTCGTTTGCCACCTACTTACATAAAAAAGACTCACATTCACGTTATAAATTTTTGTTTGTATTTAATACTACAAAATCGTTAAAAAATTACGTAATAAAATAAAAGTTCCATGGAACAAACTTTCCAGTGTCCAAAAAGTAAAATTATGTTGTTTTCGCACTCATCCATGGAAAGATGGAGATTAATATTTAAAATGACTCGGTATAAACGTTGCTCAACACCAAAACACTAGACCCTAACGGTTAAGTAACGTAATGTAGGCCGATACACATTTGCGTCCAAGTCCAGCATTGAATAACACAACATGTTGAATGTATTCGCGATGGTAAACTGCAATGTCACATTAAATATTCGTCACTTATGCTGAGCTAGCATGAAAGGCAATTACAAACGTCCGTTAATATTCATCGAGCGCCCGTCACGGAAAAGTGGACCAATTGTTGTTCGTTACCCATCATCATACAAGTTGCGTAAGATTCGCACGTTACCTAGCAACCGTCGTCGACTTACAGGTCTCTTCAAATGTTTACAATGAGATTGATTATAAACAATTTATGATTTCCGACATCTCCTGGGTTTTTATAATAGAAGTCAAATAAATATATATAATAATAAATCTGCCCTTTTTTAGAATGTTCCTCTACTGCAGGGACACTGGCCTGCTCTCCGAAAGAGGGAATGAGCCGTAAATGCACCACGCTGGCCCAGTGAGGGTTGGTAGATGTCACATGTCTTGTCGAATTTGGTGGTTCTAAGAACATGCCGGTTTCTTTACGATGTTTTCCTTCACAGTTTTTGGAGCAGTGGTATTGAAATAAATAACACAAAGTAAAAAGCGCCTGCCTGGGTTCGAACCCGCAACCTACAGTACTTAAGTCTTAAACCGCTGAGCCACCAAACCGGCAGAGCGCAGCAGTCAAATAGACATGTATAATGCGTAATATACGCGTGAAAAATAACCTTAGACCTCCGTGAAATGCGATGCCCCCCCCACTCATTTCTCACATCCTCGCGCTTTTGTTTCGGCAGAAAAAAAATATACAGATCCGTCATAAAGAACTTATGTTACTTCATCCCTGGACCTAGATTAAACGTTAGGTAATCGTACATTGATAACAAGTTTTTTTTTAAGTGTTAAAAGTTACCGAGTTAAGTTTAAGTGGACGTCAAATCGGGCGACATGTGAGGGTATAAATTCCTTATACCGGATATTAGACTAAAGGCTTATGAATAAAAACCTAAAACTTCATGTATTTTTATGCGGGAATAAAAAACAAACAAAAAATATAACATGGCGTGCCAAACGATACTTTGAGATCAACGCATCGTTACTATTGTAAACAATCTAAAATGGCGATGAGTAAATTCGCGTTAACGTCATACTTCGTGAACTCTATTTGATAATCTGTAATCGTCTCTATATTCACGCCATTTCCGTTGTACAAGTTAATTGAAGCACGGAAAAGATATAAAAAAATACCGGCGTCATGTGTGTGGCGTCAAAATTTACGATATTTTATCATATGTTCAATTAATTTTAATAGTTGTTGCGTATTACGCAGATTATATAATATAAAATATAAGATAATTTTAGCACGTCTTTATTATTAATGATACCGATTTGGATGGCAATAATACGATTTGGAATCGTAGTCTCGTGTATTATTTATTTGACAAAAATACTGTCTATGGTTACGTTATAACTAAGCTTAAAAAACGGAATCACAGCATTTTATTAAGCTTAGTTCCCTCGCCACGATGGCGGATTTAGGAATGTCATTTGGGGTGCTCTCACCACATTTCTGAGGGAAGGATGGAGCGGCATCCTGAGGCTATAGTTTTAGCAATGCAAAAACTAAAGAGCATACGACATATATTTGGTTCGAAAGACAGCTACAGAAAAAAAATGTTGGGGTATACGCTCTGCTACCCGTGAAAGCCTTGCACGGTTTTAATATACTCGTGTACAATAACACGATATCTGCGTCCGATGGCGTTAGAGCGACGATCTAACACGGTGTACAAATAACTTAAAGCCGTGAAATTATCGAACGAGACTAAGAAAATAATTCTATTAGCTATTCAGCCGTGACGCCCTCTATCGGGGGTGTTATATTCCGCACCACAAATATTACTGCCAAATAAACAATAAGTTTCGAATACTAATAAACAGCAACGCATCTAAATATTGTCCTACGTTTGAAAACAGAATAACATTCATCTAAAATCATAATGTAAAAGACTTACCTCCGGCAAGATGGCCGACAACACCCGGGTAGCCGGCGCACGTGAAATTGCCGTAGTCCTCGTATATCCCGAACTTCAGACCTTTGCTGTGAACCTGGAGCAATCACAAATGACAAATTAACACTATAACTAAATAAAAAAATTATAGGCATTCATACATATAAGCTGTTTTAGCACCTAAGGGTTTTAATAAGACAATTTGGTATATATAGTAAAATATATGTAATTTAAAAAGATTCAGAGTTGTAGACACCTGGTAGGAGTTATGTTCTTTTCACTATGAAGGAACGGTAATAAAATTGTATCTGACAAGTTTTTGTATGTATATCAACTTATGAAAATAAATCATTTATTTTGCAAATGGCAAGAGAAGTCTGGCAGAGTCGTGCCAAACAAATGGTGGCATGTTAGGCTGCCTATCCCAAAAATACAACATAAATAGATATGTAACCCAAAATATATTCCGGGGATTTTTTATATTAATATCTCCATGTTTTAATTTTTGCACCGTTATTGCAAAAACATGTATGATTATCTTTTGTAAGCTCGTAAAATTATTACACTTTAAATGGTGATTACTTGTTATTAAGTACTAAAACGTCTCCGGTTGTCGAGGGCAAATAGTTTACGTTAATTGTATATTAAAATATTATACCAGACTAAAAAAAACGATACAAAAACCGGTCATTGTTTGTAGCTAGCCCAAAATCATAGATTAAGTAACGTCAGATGACTTTGATCCACGAGACGATAGATTGTCTATTGTTTGATAACCGGTTCTGTGTAAAGCGTAACAGATAAAAAATCAGATTGTATCTGTGACCATTACATTAATGCTGTTAAATTAGGGCTGCTAAGATGTCTCACGAGTGAATACGTAAGGTGACATAATTGAGAGGTAATATACTACGAGTATCACACGACCGTGTTACATTAATATGGTACTTACTGAGGAATAGAATCAACATAGTTTATTATTTTTATTATTACATTTACATTAATTACATTAGTCGCGTATATTTTTGATACTTAATCAAACAGCGTTACTTATATCAAAGAGGACAAGATTTGTTTATTAGTAAAGCATATACTTTAAAACAATTCAGTCGATTTAATTATTTCACCATTTATCAAGTAGTTATTAGTGTCATTATTCATGTTTTTTATTTGTTTGCGTAGAATAGATTTAAAAAGAAACCTACGAAACAGAAAGTCTAAAACATATTGAAGAAAATAGTGTTCAACGGGCTCCGGGCTATGCTCTCCCAGTGGCTGGCTGCTGGTTATTTGATCATGGGAGTGGAACTTCCTCACGATTCAGGCAATTTCTTAAATTACCTCTTATTGTATTCGAACCGTTAATCCAACTGTTAAGCGAGAGCTTATGTATTCGCTAAAAGTCCGTTTACCATACGACTAACAGAATAATGGTAGCCAATCCATACCCTACATGTCGTAATTTCGTAAGCCAAATCAGAATACTTCATCAGTTTTTTTTAATTTTCCAGCTTTTACGTGATTCTACATGGGCTAACGACTCGGTCTGATATAACGATGTCAACAATAGTTGTGTCCCAGTAGAGCGTGGTATGACCGAAGTATGTATGTATCTATTTATTTATTATTATACTAGTGATCCGCCCCGGCTTCACCCGGGTACCACTAATTATGTTGATCCGATCGCTACCAAACACAGGAATACTCGCCGTGCCAATCTGGACAATCCCTGTAAATTTGATCTAAATCGGTCTGGCCGTTTCGGAGTCTATCGATAGGAAACATACATAATTTGCTTTTTATATACTATTTTTTTCATAAAAAGTATCCTATGTTACTTCTAGTACCTCCAAGAATATGTGTACAAGGTTTCATGATGATCGGTTGAGTAGTTTTCGCGTGAAAGCGTAACAAACAAACTTAAATTCACATTTATAATATCAGTAGGGAAGTGCAAACTTAACGAATAGCTAATGCTAAATAAGTATAGCATTAAAATTAAATAATATTATTTTAGTTTTAAAATAAATATGAATTTGGTACCCCATGATACATCTTTGTTTTAGATTTAATTACTGTAATATTATTGTATATTATGTAATATTATTTTGACACATCTATATCCGGTTTTTTATATCTATATACAACATGATGAATAACGTTAAAATTTATTCGAATAAAATATTTTTTGTTACTGTGTTGCCTCTTAAAATTAATATACAAATGTAGCATCCCTAAAAGCGACACGAATAGCTTACTCTAATTTCTTAGCCCAAGGTTATGAATTTCGCAAGCAAGAGAACAACGGTGAACTTGTGTGTGAGTTATTTTTAACGCTCATTCATTTACTGGTAGGCTTATCGTAGTTTTATATGAAATAAACTAGAATGCCAAACTATGAAATTGTAAAATAAAAAGTAAAAGCACTTGTTAGTTATGCTTAGAACAATTCTTTACGGCTTAGTTTAGATTTCGATTTTAGAGTCTCTAGTTTAATGTAGAAAAATCATTATGGCAACCCTATTCTTAAGGAATACTTAGCATAACAGAATTTGATACTTTAATATTATTATTTTTAAATTTCTTGATGTCTAATCATGTGGCTGTAAGTATTTTTAAAAAAATATTGGGATGCCTTTTTTAAGCTTCATAGAGGCGCTTGTTCCGTATTAATCTTTCATTAGCCAGACTCTAGTGTCGTTTGTTTATTGGATTGAATTTGGTAGCCCTTCCTCAAAGGATATGAAATGATTTGTTACTAAATTCATTCTAATCCAAAATCTTTTGTGATTAGCATTATAAGGAAGTCCGTTCCCCATAGCTTAAGCAGCTTCACGGATTTTAAAAAGTGAGGTGACATTTAATTAGTATTCTTCTTCGGAGCGACATAAAGGTACAATAGTCTGGCTTATTGGTTCTTTAAATTAATTATTGCTGTTATAATAAAATATTACCAAATTTCGTTAATAATTTACTGACATTTCTCATTGACATTTGGAAACGTTGCATGAAGTCACCATTTTAAAGATTGTGTTTCTCAATATATGTATTTAAATATTCAAACGATGAGATAAACATATATAGAGTTTCAGCGATAGCGTCTCTTATTATAATACTTAGAGCTTAATTAACAGCACTTCCTACCTCACTTTCTCTGCGGAATTCATTTACCGTCAAGTCTCAAGGCAGATTGGTCGCATCATTATTGTAAACATTAGTGACAATCATTAGGCACATTATTCCAAGGCTCCACACACACTGACGGGATTGACTTAACGTACTACTTTTTACTTTATTTTGATTTATTTGGAAAACAAACAGTGACAACTACTAACACCATTACCATGTTTTCGCATATAGTATACAATTAAATTAGCTTGTTAGCATTAGCAGAAATGGGAGAAGGGCAGGGAGATGATGATATACGTACTTGTTCTTCAGGAAAATAATTAATGTAGTTCAGCACGCTACGCCCGTTCTTACGGACGGATCGTAAGTGAAGTAATCAAACTTTATGTAATTACTTTGTATCTTAAGGTATCAAGAGCAGATGCTTATCTTTAATAATACTTAATAAGGATAACATATAAGCTCTCTTTGTACATTTTCCAAATCAAAAGCAAGAATTTTCCACTGAATTTGAAGTAACAGTGCAAAAAATCAGGTGTTGCAATTCACCGATGCGTACTGTGCGCACGTCGACGCCGATATATATTTACGTAACAAAATAATTGCTTGCTTATTACGATCTGCAAGTGGGACATTGAAAAACATCGCAACTGACGCGTATTCCCATTTTATTATTGATAGCTGAATGTTGATGTGACGGCGCTAGTATAGCGTGGCGGCGTGGGAAAACTAATTGTTGCGTCGTTATTTTGAAATCAAAATCCATGCGTAATGAGCTTGATGGCATCCGCGATTTTTTTTTAATGGGGTCATAAACTCAAAGCTCAAAGCAGATGTCGCGACTATTAAGTGTTCCTTATATTAGCCATAGTTTTTTGTTTATCTGGTCAATATTAGTAAAGTATTTTTATTTGTAAGTGAAAATGTTGCAACCCTATTGCGAATGTACCGGCGATTGTAAGAGTCCTTCGTAATCCTTGCAGTATTGACGACTTCCGCTCGCCAGCAACCGCAACCAGTTTTGGATTGCACCAACCGAAACCCATTCCCAGCTCGTAAAGCGATTTAATGTTAGAATTTGTTTGCACATGAATATTTATGTTATAACATCCGTCGATAAACTTGATCACACGTAATGATAATTTAATACGTACACTGATATTTACATAAGAAACTTTAGGTAAATTAGTGCTTTTTGTAGAATTTACAATCAGAAATAAGACCTCGAAAGTTAGTTGATATTACTATTACAAAATACCGCTTTATTGGCTGTGATAAACTAAATTACGGGTTTGCACCAATAAATTAAGTGATGCATGATGAGAATGCAGATGGCTAAAGTACGATGATTGTTGGAGAAGACGTATTAGGCTGGTATGACACTATTTATCCGGAGCCAGGAAAACACGCCTTACAACAACCTAATTCAGAGATTTAATGGATGAATGTTCGAAAATCTCGAAACAGTTATTTAATTATTTTCAATTGAAAACGTTTGAAATGTACAATGTTATTCTGCCATTAGAAAATTATTTCTCCATACAAACTTCCATTCCCTACTTTAGACATTTAGGGGATATTAGGGGATAGGGGAATTTAGAAGGCTCAGTAGTTTGGGTAGTGCGTTTATATATCAATTTCTCCTCTTATATGTCTATCTTTTTTGGATAATACACATTTGAGAAACATAAAGCTGCCACCACAATAGCGCGCGCGAGCTGTTTCGCGATCTGTCGCAAACAGCACACGGCGAGCGTGGGAACCCGCACCCGACACCGCCCGCGAAGGTCGGCCGAGATATATAGATACCAACTGTCGGTATGTATTGTTGTTTGTTTATTGTTGAACAGTTCACATGAAGGGCTCTAGTGTGTCGACACCATTACAAACGAGATCGCAATTCTTTTATACGAGGAAATATGCTTAGAAACGTAATTGGTGCAGTTTATGAAGAATGTCTGTCTGTCGAGCAATATGATGAACGTTTTATTTTATTTTTTTATAGTAAATAAGCTCCCTAGGACAAACGATATTCGCGTTCCCTAATATCCAGTGATCACCGACGCTCTTAAATTACTGCAACGCTGCAGATGCCAGGAAATTACGCGAAAACTGTACAGTAGTGGAATGTCAACTATCAAGATCAAGAGAACCTCAGCGGCAGGAATTGTATCAAACAATTATTTCGAATTGCTTAGTAGCGGATGATATTTATAAGACTTTGTCATTCTACAAAATATCAGGCTATCTGATTGTTCCAGTACTGATAACCTAATAACAATAAAATGTATAATTTGGGCACTTAAATTTTTACGGAGTCGTGAAGTCCTAGACTTCTCTAATATCCTCGGCGTTACTTAGTTATAACTTGGTAAATATATGAGCCCACTACCTCAACTTAAATCAGTACATTCACAAGATAATAAATTCCGCGCACTGCTCCATTTATCACTCCCACAACAATTTCGGAAATACCAAATTAACATTGTGACCTCAACATCGCAAGACGCATATGTTTTCAAAAGGCTAAGTGATTATTTTATAAGGTTATATATCTTATTATAATTCGCACCAGCATTATAATTCGTGCAGGATATTATTTTAGAGTCTTAAAACGGAAGTCGTGTTGAAATTATAGATTATGTATCCGGCGAATTGCTCAATTGATTGGTCACGGAATCTACTTCTAAGTTGTACAGCTTGAAGTTTCTAAAGTTAAGCGCTTATTATTTTTACTATCACCAAACCTTAAACTCTATTTTTTCCTATTTATTTATTAACTCTTTTTTCTGGTAAAACCCTAAAGGGTGAAATTTTATACGAAATTTATTTTTATGATGTAGGAAGGCATTTAAAAAAGGAGTTTTGGGAATTCAAGTGAAATTAATAAAATAATGTTCTTTGATGAAAAGAAAATAAAAAATGTTACACAGCACACGAGGAAACAGCTATTTTTTTTAAATTACACTGTCGCTACCACCACCTTTGAGTGCAAGCGTAAGGGTTCCGGAATCTGCTACAGAATGCACCCATACCTGTTTGTACAGGCAGACCTAGGCAGGGTAAACATAGGTACTAGCTATGTTTCCTTCCAAGCTTAATTGGGTTACATATTGGATTCAAAGGGCTTAGGGAAGATAACAACAACTAGAAAACTTTATGTTTGTAATGGTAATACGCGTACGTTTACAAAGACCTTGTATAAAATGTTTCAACTTTTCCCCACAGTATATCAGCCGTCCTGACACTGAGAGCAGGCGGTACCTTGACGTAACGGATTTGCATACGCGGACCTATAGTATGAGACGATGAATATTGATGTGCGATTGTCTAACTACGCAGAAACAATACGTTTGTTTTTAAATTGTTTTCATGTATAATCCTTGGTATTTCTGTTCCAGAAATTGTTGAGATATATACGTAGCAAAGCATTTACGCCAGCATCTTTTATCTGTAGAAATATTGTAACCTATTTCTTCACAATCGTCGTACTATTTAATGTACATTAGGTACACAAAACCTTAATAAATTATCTTCAACAACTATTGTCCTGGATGTATTAGTGAAAACAGTATGAAGTTCTTTGAGTTTACCACGTTCAGACAGACAGATGCGGTGAACGTAATTTGTTTTTCAATATGCCATAATAAAGTCACAAAACGAGCAAGAAATTGAACTTTGTTTAACAGTGGTAGAGTCCGCAACAACATCTGTTGCACGAATTGGCCGGCTCGACAGCTGAGAAGTAATATTCGTCACTTCGCCTGATGAGTGAGGTGCTGGCGGTCTTCTTCTCGTCTTTTCACCTTTCATATCCCTTTCTAATAAGGAAAAGAAGGGAAGGCGAAGAGGATTTGATGGGGGGCGGGAGGGATAGGAAAAGGTAGACAATGCATCTGAAGCTCAGCTTATGCGCCTTGCCTTTGAGCAGCGGCCACTTAATATCCGGTGAACCGCTTGCTCGTTTGCCAACTTCTACCCACTTGTGACTTAGTAATAATATTAACTCACTACTCATTTATTATGAGCAGTGGGAGTGACAGACAGATTAAAAATAATTTATTTATTGACTTGATTTTGAAAAATAAACCGATCCACTTTTTCAAGGCTTAGAAAGGGACGGAAAAGGAACGAATGCATTCAACCTATTCGACATTTCTAGGTCAAAACTTTAATATTAATCTAGTTCGTATTGCGTAATCGTAAAATTGGGTACTAGTGGGTCAAGTATAAAACAAATATACATACATAAATAAAGTCGTAGAAATAAATTACCGGTATCGTGCTGAGAGGAAAGTTGTGAAAACTTTAGTCGAGCGGTCTCAATTCAATTTCATAGTTTGGAATTGTAAGAGTTTCGAATGTAAGGCTTTCGAAATGTGCAAATGTTAATAGTTAAACCAATACGCCCTATTGATTGCACCCTGTGACACTCCGGGGATGTAAATGAATTAAACGACATATCACTCTTCAAAATCAGCCAAGCCGTTTGTAGCCTCAACAAGGAGCAATGGAACGGATAAACAAAACAACTTTCTCTCGCATCCGTTATAACATTAGTTATATACATACACAAATCCTCTACATTTTATCACAGGATTTCCACAGAATACATTTCCGATGGAATTATAAAAAGTGTAATGGCCGCCATGTATGGAAAATGTCGTTTATTTGTTTACAAAAATCATACCTTGCTATGAAACAAGGTATACCATACATATCCGCGAAAACATTACCATCCTGTCAGTCGGGCAAGAAATATAAACAAATAAGCACTCATGCATACTTGTAACTTATTGTAGACAGAGATTCTAAGATGTTGCCCATTCTGTAATGTAGTCTTAAACACCAAGGAGCACTGCCGCGACAGTGGTGGCGCTTTACAAAGTGAACATTAATAATAATTCCAAAAATACGTTGGGTTCAGAGTTATAGCTTCATGTAGTATATTCTGCATTTCGTATAATGCAACGACGTCTGTAGAATCAACAATTTCAATTTACAATGTGGCGTTATGTTGTATTTTTATCAAGATCGAATATTATTCAGGCCATGCCAGCAAGAAATACCGGTTCAAATAAATATTGACTTAAGTGTAAAGCGTATACTCGTATTTACAACACATGATTTAATGGCCAGCGTACTTAATTTTCAGGTAATTAGGTTACATTTGTTCATGGATTTTGATACCTTGGCACAACATGTTTGTGTTTAAATTTCTGTGGTTGGTTCAGTTTAGAATTATAACAGATTTTTTTTATAGAAAAGATGACAGACCAGTAATCGGCTCACCCGATATCAAGTGACCTCTATCCATTGGCACCTGTAACGAAGTAATCTGCGAACCTTAAATGAACACAGGAGGGGATGAACAGAAAATAGTATAGTGTGTTCTCCTATCCACCCCCTCCCCCGACAAACTTCATCGTCAGTATGATGACAGATCGGATTTGAGGTTTAATAAATAAAATGTATAACCATAAAAAAACGTAACAATTAGGAATGTCCGAAAACTCGAATCCCTTGAAATAATAAACAGCTTTCGCTTTTACGATTATAAGACGTGAACATTGTTACTGTATCATATAGCAAAATTGAATTCGTATTTATCCAAGGTAAGCAACCACGTATAGCATTTTTAACTTTCTTAATGGTAGTAATACTCGTATAATACGAGGTTTAAACAAGTAACCCTAACAGGTTGAATACGATTAAGTAAAAAGGTAAAATGATTACCTGCCTTTTTATATAATAATAATATATCAGCCTTTTTTAGAATGTTCCCCACTGCGGGGACGCAGGCCTCTTCTCCAAGGCTTTTAATGAGCCGTTTTACATTAGAAGGTGACAAACGAGCAAGCGATTCACCCAATAAAAATTGATCGCTATCCATAGGAATCTGTAACATTTTAATGATGCCTACCTTTATGGACAGAGGAAGGGATAAACAGTAAATGGTTATTTCCTTTTCCTAATCACCCCCTCCACCGTCAAGTCCTCTTCCTTTCCTAATATGGAAGAAGAGAAGGTTACAATTACGTCTGAAACCAAATTAACACATTAAAATAAGATAAAATTAAATTATATTAGTTATTAGAGTTGATAGGAAGCTTAATTTTCTATAACCAATTACTTAAACCAGGTATCAGGTTAATGTGAATTCTCAGTTTCCTACTTAGCAAATCTAAGTGAGGTGAACGAAGTTTGTCAACCTAGAATTCCGTACCTAAACACCGTTTTATTTAAATTAGTATAGGAATTTTAACGGTACCAATGGCTTAGATTCGCGACTTAAAGGTAGAATTAATAATGTGCAACATACTTTAGTAATGTTAATACGATGTAATAATTTTGTCAGTTAGTCAAATTGGAAGTAGAATATTTTAGATGTGTATCACCCAGACAAACAGTCCGAAAACAAACATAGTTATGTATTTTAGTATTTATAATATTAGTAATCAATAATTTACAAGAACATGAATAAGTCAGAAAGTATAGACACTTCTCTCAAGAATATATGATATTAATTGTCTTATATACAGCTTATGTAGAGGATTGCCTTACATATTAAGTGTACTTACAGTCAATTAAGCAAAGGAACATGATACTTGATAGGTTTAACTAAAGCGGCCACCAAGAAGTAAGTTATCAAGGAAGTATTTGGTATAGGACAACCCTAGAAGGGCAGTGGCAGCCCTAATTGTCTATGATCAGATTGAGATGGCTCAGTTGGCGCGCTTTCACGCGCCGGGTCGTTGGCGATGTGGTCGAGATCCGGTTCTACTACTGTTGGAATGTCACCGCTTTATTGAATTCGCGGTTTAACTGGTCGATAACTGTACGTCTTCATCTATCACGTCACGGCTTCATTAACATACACTTGGGGTCATATATATATCTGCTAGAAATTGACGTGATGTTTTCCGAAAACTTCTTTAGTCGCATTAACGATATTTGGTAGGCGAAAATCTTATAGATTCTCATGAAAAAATGCTCAACATGTACCATGCGCCAGCAATATGCTTATTTGAATTTGTAATTTAGTTTTTGTTGGCAATTTTTTTCATTTTCTGTTTTCAGTTTTCACTTATGTCGGCAGTGTTATGACTGCATGTGTTTTGTTTTTGTGGATCCTGGGGGGGGGGGAGCTGGGGCAAGTAAGACTTTAATATACTTGAAGCGAAAGCTATGTTTTTTTTAATATTGCACATTTAAAGTTTTCACTAAAAGCGGAGAAAGCTGAAATCCATATAAAATGTGTTACAAATGATTATTACCATTGGGCTATAAGTACTAAAACGACATTATTTATCTAAAAATCAGAAATGTTCGCGGTTAAAAACGTAATGCTTAAATGGTGATCATTAAATTGACAAAGTATTTCACTTTCACCCAATTTGATAATGCGCTTAAAGTGATCTCGTAAAGAGACGATTTCGATTTACTATTACCCAGCCAGCGGAGAGTAAAAGTGTTCCGATGAGAAATAGAAGCGGAACGAAAACCTAATAAAATGCATCGTCCACGCAGCAAGCGCATGGTCGGAGTAAAATAAATAAACGCTCACGCCCATAACCAAGGTGGGTTCGCATCTACGTGAACTGGGGTCTGTTTTAGTGATATTCGTTCAACGGTCAAAAATCTTAGAAAACTATTACATAATCTAAACACTGTAATGGCGTGTCATTACGCGCACGACAGTAATTATATTACGAGTTCTGTCTCTCGCCACTGTGACGAGACCGCGACAAAAACGAAAAAATGTTAAACGTAGTGTTTTTTGTTGTAAACATTTAATAACCAACGACATAGCTTAGCGGTCAGCGTAATGTTTTATCATAATGCAATGTATGATATTACTCAGTTCACTTGAACGGAACGTAGGAAAATTAGTCGAATGCGATAGTTAGTTTACTACGAGTATGTGTGAAGTTGCATTGCAATGATCGCATGACGGGCCGGTTGGCGTGGTTTATGAGATACTTGCTTTTCACGCCGCAGGTCGTGGGTTCGATTCCCACCCAAGACAAACATTTGTGTGCATGAACATGTCTGTTTGTCCTGAGTCTGGGTGTAATTTATCTATTTAAGTATGTATTTAAAAGAAAATTAGTATATGTAGTATATCAGTTATCTGGTTGCCATAATACAAGCTCTGCTTAGTTTGGGATCAGATAGCCGTGTGTGAATATGTCCTAGGATATAGTTATTATTATTATTATTTGAGTTTCAATAACACACGATAGTAATCAAAAATATATAGAATTATTATATTATTAGAATTAAAAAAAATGCTTTTAAATACAAAGTATATATTGTTATGAAAATCTATTATTACGAAAAAAAAACTATTTAAAGTATTCAATTGTTATGGGTCCTTGATAAGTTTGCAACGTTTGAAAGAAATCTAACGTTTCGAAGGGGAGGAAAATCATGTTCAAGCATAAAGCAAGATAATAAAAGCATGTTAAAAATACAGCAGCCCATATAATCATGTATTTTCTTCTCTCCTTCCAAAATGGCAAGTTAAATCTTGAAATTATTAAGAAATATACTGATAAATTCAATTCATTAAATAATAATGTATAAATACAAAATTAAATATGCGCACACGTTCGTAACCTCTTAATGAATAACATTTTATCAGCAATACATGTCGTAACGACATTATAATAAATATAGCTAAGTAAAAATACTAAATGTAACATTTAAAAGTTTTAAGCCACATTCATTTAAATCCATTGAATCCACATGAAACATCCAAGATACGGTCTTTAAAATATGCGCATAAAATAAATTACATAAATGTACGTGAACCCAATTCAGTCACGTGCATCTTTAAAATGATATTTTTATTTTTAGCAAAATTATTCGTCTCGTGGTTTTTGTAAAGAAATGATGACGCAGTCGACGTACCTTCCGAGCAGTTGCCTCACGGTTAAAGGAATTCGAAATGAAGCCAGTCTTTTGAACTTAACAAAAGCTTTGTTTAAAACAACCTCCTTCTCACCGGTAACAGGGTATATGTCACAGACTAATTGTGAATTTCGTCAATTTATAATCCGAATTGTCATTTTTTAAACTGTCTCCAAATTGTGAACCGTAAAAATCATTGCATCATCATGATATATATGTTAAACAAATATATTTCTATGATAAAAATATTTTAATACATCTATCTAATCGAGAAACCTTAAAAGCAAATTTAAAAGAGCAATTCTTGAATATACATATATAATCTGAATCTCGGAAACGGTTCCAACGATTTTAATAAAATTTTGTATGTTGCGGGTTTCGGGGGCGATAAGTCGATCTAGCTAGGATTGGTTTTTAGAAAATGTCGTTTAATCCGTGTTTTGAGTCACGGAATAGAAATATCATCCAGGTATCATGATATTATCCGAACAATAAATATCTATTTCGTAAAAACACGACAATATAAACAACAAGGCTGAGCGAAGCTCTGACCACACAGGCAAGTTACTTTTATACAAGTAGTATATAAATCATCATATTATAATCCAACCTAATGTAGTTTACCTATCTTCCATTGTTACTTAAATTTCAACGTTATACACAAGTAAAATATACGTTCACAGTTTGACGATTTGACTACGACAGTTTATAAACTGTCGAGAAATTAGCTTGAAAATTACAATTTGCACTAGTCGAGTAAATTTCTGGATTCAATTCTCAGTTTAAGTAAAAATATTGTGCTTTTGTAAATATCACCGATGTGTAAGCTTTAATAAGCTTTTAAGTTCAATTCCTTGGTTGGATTACAAATACAACGCATGTACGATATTACATTAGACGGACATGTTCCCGCACATTGTACTAGCAGCGAGTTAAGATGGTATAGATACTATATTCGTTATTATTTTTTGTACTAAACACGTAGCTGCAACACTATCCTATTAAACTCTCAAGTTACAATGCACGTGTACACTACACATGTACATCAATTACAGTCAACAAAACGACGGAAAATTGGTCGACTTTCTTCAATTTAACTTTTAACGGTGAAAGTTTAGTTAATCTTTAATCTTAACGAAAACGAACACACAAACTAAACTACTTCAAGATTCTTTCTTTTCTTGATTCTTTTTTGTACTTTAAGAATTTTGTCAACTATACCCCTCACTGTAAATTCACTCGACCATTAATATTTACAACAAATTCATGTTGAAAAAGTCAGTTGCAGTCTCAGTAGACTTTAATTGATTAGATTAACCGTGGTAGAGTCCGCAACAACAACATCTGTTGCACGGATTGGCTGGCTCGACCGGTGAAATACCACGACCTCACAGAAGACAGGCGTGAAGTAGATATTAGCGTTTCGTCCGATGAGTTAGTTGCCGCAGGCCTAATTCTAGTTCTCTCCTTCTTCCCACCCTTTTCTTATAAAGACAGGATGGGAAGGGGAAGAGAACTTGACGGTGGAGGGAATGTATAGGAATTGGGAACAACCATTTTCTGTTTGTCCCCTCCTCTGTCCATTAAAGGTTGGCACCGCATCTGCAACTCATTAGTTAGTTGCAGATGTCTATGGGTAGCGATCACTTGACATCGAGTAAACTGCTTGCTCGTTTGCCACCTAGTACTATCAAAAAAAGATTAGTGAAATACTAAGAAAGGCGATATAAGGAGTACCCCTAACCTACGAGCATGTGTGCTTATATGGATGTCGAAAGAGAAATTCTAGGATCACACCATATGAAAATCTAAAATATCTGCCTACCCCTGAGGGGTACGGGCGTGAACGCATATTTAATCTAATTAAAGTAGATTGGTAGAGATATATTACAGATTGTTGTAGAAATAAAAGAGTACGGAATGGAACGGTGAAACTAAAAAGAGGTCGAGTTATATGTTTTCCTTTCTTTCTAATATTTAATTGGTAAATATTACTTCATTGTCTCAATGGTAATGTAAAAAAGATAATTTCTCTATTACATAATGCTAGAAGGTACTGTTAATATCTATGCTTCTGAATAATGTTTCATAACACCTTAGATTTTGTGGGTTTTCTAATGTGTGCGGTGAAATACTAAGACCACACACAGGACAGACGTCAAGTAGAAGTATTCTGCTTTTCGTAAGATGAGTGAGGTATTGGACGCCTAATCCTAGTTTTCTAATTCCAATCTTATTTTTCTATGGAAAGAATAGAAAAAGGAGGATTAGACGTAGGAGGGGATGGATAGTAAAAGGAAGTATCCTTTTTTGTTCATGCCTATGGTTAGCTGTCACAAAACATCAAGTGAACAGCTTGCCCTCTTGCTTCTCCCATAGAAAATACTTTAAACGTTTTTTAAACCCTTGAAAATAATTGCCACGCACCGTCACACCAGTGTACACACTCTTAGTTTGCCTTATAATAAAAAAAACATATCCCAATAAATTATGTTCTTATCTAAAAAGCTTTGCGATGTAAAAAAGATAACCTGTCTCCTTAATTTGACAGACATACATAATTATGAAAGTAAGTATAATTAATTGGCGTTTAAGCATCAATAGCAATGGATTACATGTTACGACCATCTTGCGCGTGCAAGCGGAATAGACTATTACGAAATCATTTAGTAAAACTTTTGCAAACGTGTTATTCGAGTAGACAAGGAAATGTTGTTACTATGAGAACGTAATTCAAACACGTTTTATAATATTAATAGACTTAAGGACTTATCAACGGAAAACTTAACAAACTGGCAAATATCAATCGAAACGCTACCGAAATAAACCCTGTAATTATCCCACTTCTGAAATCCTATATTTATCTTCTTATCTTGCAGTTCACAATCTGAAGGTTTCACTTTCAAAGCTTAAAGTCGTCTTTGTTTCGAATCGGGATAAGGATATTTTACAAAGTGCGTACACAAGTAATAGAGTTGATTTTTCTATATCCGTGTTTGGGATTTTTGACTAATTTCAATTAACAATTATTTCTTAACTTAATAACACGAAAAAGAAACCAAAGACAACTATGAAAATAAAAACGTAACATGCTTATAAATCTTTACCATTCACATGCTATTGCGTGTCCAAGTACAATACGTTCACTCAACGACATTGATATACTGACCGACCCAGATACGATTGCTGATATTCAATCCGTATTTGGTTAATATACTTCAACCTAATATTTACATTTATTATTTTATTATTATTAATAGTGCATACAAAAAAACAGAAAAGTAAATCTCGTCTGAAAAATCCAATGTTTTATTGTTGCGTTTACACACAATTGTTTCTAATTTCCACACCCGAAATTTTTGTAAGATGATTCCTCGTATAAAGCGTAAGGAACTAATTAACATTCGCATTTATAATACTGTTTGTTAGGATTTTTTATCTGTGAATTAGCCACGATAACACAGAGAAGCCCATATTATATGTTATGATCATTATTCTTATTGTAATGTGGTGGAATATAATTCATATGATTGCATAAAAATTGCCCAATCTGGTAGTATCTATGGTTTTTATCAAACCAACTCTTAACGTACTGCCAAAGAACATTTTTTTTAAAAATGGCGCTCAGTGTGTTACAAAACACAATGGCGATTGTTCGTGATACAGTTGACAAAGTCAGACAAGGGTAATCTACTATGCAGGAAGTTTCAATTTATCTATGATTGGCATTATGAGCGCGCAGGAAACAAAGACGTCTACCATAAACAAAATAAAAGCTTTTATGTTGATGACCAAAGTCAAAGATCATTTAAAGCATTTTGTACTCTTTAACACAGATTATATAACTTCAATTCAATTGTTTATATGTAATTGGCGTATAATCATAAAAATAATATTCTTATTTAATAGGTCCATCAACCCCATTGCGTCTGACTAAATTGCAAATATTTTAATTTATTATAGTAAAAAGTTTTGTAGGAAATACATACATAATACGCGTATTTTATATGTTGATTGATGAAATATGACGCGTTTGTGTACAATATACCAAATATTGTACACAAACGCGTCCTATTTCATTTCTTGTCTTCATAATTACACAAAAACCTTTTTCAAGGGGAATTCACTTATAGCATAGCTAACTGTAGAATAATTATAGATAAAAAATTGTTAGCGCTTAGCAACTCCACTGACATATATAATCTCTGACTTGGCAATTCGTGAGACTTACGAAGTAATAAGATTCATGAACTTGTATGCGCAACCGAATTAATTTCTACACGCGGCCAGCATTTCGCATTAGTGTTGTACTACGGAATATCGATACCGCTGACGCAACACTAGCTCACGTGTCTATTTAATATAAAATGGTTCAACGGTTACGTTTCACCGATATTTTATTTTCTATTTGTCTTGTTGCTACACTATGCACGTAATTGATTCTTTGATACTTGTTTTCTAACAGGAATTTGTTAAAGCAAAAATATTTTTATTTTAAAAGTGCATTAAATCAGACCCGAGAAGCGATACCTGGTGAAATCCGTTTAGCAAAAACCAAGATTAGAATCGAACTATAAATTCGATTAAGCAAAAAGTAGTTTTATTAAATTTGGCGTCGAATGCAAATGGTGAAATCCTAAGTGTCCTTGAAAATACTAAGCGAAATTACTGTAGAGAATTTATCTGACATTAACTAGGTATTTAATAAAATTTATGAGATAATTGTCTTTCCATAATACCGACTTTTTTCAAATGAACAAAACATTTACACTGAATATATGAAGTAGGTAATTAATTAATCTACATTAATTCTTCTTGGATGTAGCTAATGTTTCTTAATTGTATATTTTTGGTTGGCAGCAGTCGATAAAACATTTCAATGGAAGAATATTTACCAACTCGTCGGCATCGGAGGACCCATGGGATTTACTTTTTAGTTGCTAAAATCTATTCCCCCAGTCACAACCCTGGATGCCGTCATTCGAGAACCTTTCCGCACAACCAGCACACGTAACACGTGTTCTTGGTTTCTCGTGTTGACTACTCCGATTATTCCCTGCAAATTGTAATAACAAATGGTACTCACGTAATCTGACAGGCTTTTCATGCCGTACGGGAACCTTTCCCGGTCCGGCACAAGGCGGCCGCGCGCGTCGCGCTCACGCTCCGGCCAGCAGTCGTCCACATTGATGTACTCGTAGCCGACGGCTGCGTAGCCCTCGTTGACCAAGATGTCCGTCATCGTGCGGAACAATCGGTCACTGGTGGAGGAAGCTGATGTTAATAAAGTTGTGCTTCGTTTTATTTGTATTTATAATTACGTAATATTTACATCACATCTCCGTTTAATGGATGGGTAGCTGAGGAGGAATTAACTTGTCTGATCTTACTTTATTAAGATTTTCATTCAACCACTGCGAATATTGGAACTCGGATTACCCGGTTAAGCGGATCGGATTAAACGGTTAGACCGATTTTGATGAAATCTTGTCGCGATACAACGTTTCTCTCTATCTTGCTCTTTGACTGAAATGACGATATGTTTCATGTGAATGTTTTCGGCAGTGGAAACCCACGGTAAGGTTTAACCGAATTGCAGTAGGTAGCGATCGCTACCCGGTAATCCTTAGATAACAAAATAAAAAGACCCACATAGTTTCTTTTTTTAGTATATAACTATGAACTCTTAAATTACAGATACAACCATAAAAATTACATTTCTTTGTGAAAAAATAAATTACGAAATATCAATAACTTAAATTAACAAAAAAACTGTTCCATATGGAAACAAATAATACACAAGTGTGATATATTTACACTTGTTTGTAATTTCCTTACACGCGAGTTATGTTAGTTCATTGATCATATTAGATCTCAAGTTTATCAACATAAAAGTTTTAGGAATTTTATTGCGTTTGATTCACAGAAACAGAACTTTATAACCTAAAATACAATTAATACTGACCTTATACAATTATCGGGATCATTTTTGCAGTCAGTGTTACATCTGAAGCGTTCCCACGCCAGCCACCCCATAGGTGGGGTTAGAGCCAATCCATTGTCCAAACCCGATATCTTCCCCAAAAGGCACAGCACGAACACTGTCCACAAGCAAGATTTGCAAGACGCCATAATATAAATAAAAGTTGCAATCGGAATTTCAAATGCTATCTCTCTGAAAATCTTATCCGCATAGTCCTTTAATTCACTGTTTACTGCACGATTTTACCACCGAATTGAATATGTCAAAATGACAGTGTCACTTTTGAGGTTATGTCGAGCAAGGAGATTTACACGCAGGAGTTCGTTGTCCTTGATCCGGTCCAGACTATATCTGTAACAAACGGAAATTGTTATGTTATTTTATTGATTAATGATATTGAGTTGTTATGTCAAAGATGTTTCCTGTTTGTATTCAATGCAATGTAAACAATGTTATACAAACTTGTAGTAAACATTCACTTGGACTTATACTACGCACAACTTTGGTTCTACTAAAAATAATCAGAGGAATAAAATAAATGTAGATTTATGACGAAGCTCTCTAAATATCTAACTGACTGATATATCAACGCACAAAATACTGGGACTAGAAACTTAAACTTGTCCAAAGAGATTTCTGTAGATACATATATTTATGTGTAGATTACTAATAAGGATTTTTCTGAATTCATTCCCTTAAGGTAGGCGAAGCATCCGCCTAGTGCGTATGTTCATAGGCGATGGTGATCAGTCAGACAGAAAATTACGTTGCTGCTCGGATACTGATTTATAAAGTATAAAACGTCTGTGTTTTTATCAATAACATAAACTTAATTGACAAAATATATATAGCAGATCAGATCAGACAGATATCCATTCTGTTTGAAGCGTAGAAATGTTTGATTTCCGCTTCAAATTAATAAAACTCACTCTATTTAGAGTGATATAATTCTAAAACTGCAATTTGGTTATATCAAGAACGAGATTTCAAAGTACTGATAAATAAATAAAGTTATAAAACGTCTTGCAACGCAAATACCATTAGAATTATGTTATTGTTCATGTGACCCAGTAATTATGTGATATCCGACGGGATCTAGGGGTCAAATGCGTCAAGCATATCATAATAATGATGCGTGCTTTATTGTCACACATTAATGTAATAACTACATGTTAGTACTGGCTGTAATAAGACTTCGTCACGGCTGTCATATTAAAGTATAGTATATTAAATAAAGAAAATACTTGAAATGAAAACATTCATTGCGTGCCTTGTACATCTTTATTAGGGTTAGCACATTTTTGATACAGATATTTTTGATTTGTTAGTTTAAAAAAAGTACACAAGATAATTATAAATTATATTTTACCCTATTTGTCTGTTTTTTATTATCTTTTTTTGCGTTTATTAAGGAATTTTGTCTGCGTTAAATATATGTATCTCCTTTAAACAATGTATGCAGAAGTTTTAATACACCAATAATTCGTTTTTTTTTATTGAACCTGTAAAGTATTGTGAAATATTTTGTTTCATAAAATATAATGTACGCAGAGCTAAATTATTATATACGATACTTTATATTAAAGTACGGGTGTACCTTATTTTGATCCTTGTATACTTACGCGGACTATGCCTAAAATGTATATAATTATATAAAAATTAATTCCAATTTCTCTTGGTCACGACATCAAGCGTGAACGGCTGTACCGATTTCGCTAATTCTTTCTTTGAGTTATTGTCTGGAGAAGGCTTTCGAGTCCCCATATCTTATATAATATTATTGTAAATAGTTTTATCTCCTGTAGCATTCGATTATCTCTTTAATAACATATAATTGAGATTTAAAACATAAAAATCAATTCGATACATCTCGATAACACGTGAAAATTTCAAATGGTTGTAATTTAAATTTTTACACTGTTCGTACTAATCTTTTATTTATGCTTATCGGAAAATGTCCACATGAATAATAAACTCAGTTCAGCTTCAGTAATAATTATAACTTATAATCCATGAATTGTGTGTTTGAAGTTAGGTCATAAATTATGTTTTCCTTCTCTTACCTAGGGCACAAGATTCGTAAAATATGATTCCTAATTTAGAAAGATGGCTTTCACACGACTTTGTTTTGGTGTTTTTAAATTTAATTGTTTTAAAAACTAAAAAAAAACAAGCCAACTTCAATAATTCAACATAAAGTATCTATTTTTATTTAAATTTGAACCTAGATGGCGTTTTACTTAATCTTAAAACAAAAGTATTTTTTTCCTAAATTTAATCCTTTAATCCTGAACAGGACTAAAACAAAGTTACGAGTTAAAATTATAACGAAAGATTGCGTTAAAAATACACAAATACACAGACCTAGATTATAAAAATAAATTGTGTGATAAAGGCATTATTTCGAAGATTTATTTAAGCAGATTCATTATCTCCTGGAAAATATATTACTAGCTTAAATTAAGGAGGTTTATAGCTCTTGAGTGTCGATCAAAACCGCATTGGTAGTAATAAACGGAGACACTATGTAACTAGTAACGAAAATAAAAGTGGGCTGTGTGGGATGTAATTACAACACGCACTCACATAAATCAATGCGTTTTAGATGTCTTAAGCATTTATTCGATATGTCTGAAGTCGAACCACGACATACGTTCGTTGTTTCGTGGTAATAAATAAAAACAATTAAATTGGTGTTTTTCAATGCGCCGTACGTACCGCGTACAGTTGTTGATAAATGTAATAAGAGAAAATAGATTTCTTTAAATAATATTGCATTATTTAGAATGTGTATGTGACCTAAACGAAGGAACAGCTAATAGTATAAAATACGGCATAATAAATCTGTTATTTGTTTAGTATCTAGCTTATAGCAGAAATAAGATGTACATTGCTAAATCAGAAGTGGGTTGCCGAGTTAAATCTGGGACCAACAACTTTTAAACCGTAAAAAACAAAACAGTACTTATCAAATAAAACAGATGAGTAAATTTCTTATGCTTAGACCTTAGACCATACGTTTTTAAATCGCCACAGAATCTATAGATATAGATTCTGTGGCGATTTCAAATTTTGAAATTTATGTTAAAAGATTTTAACATGAATTTCAAAATTTTGGATAACGGATTATTCGGAATTCATCACCGCTGGAATGAACATTTACAATATCAGAGGAACTATTGATGCGCTGCTGGCGTTTAAGGGACACGCTTTTATTGAAGGACCCTATCGTATCGTATTGATTTGAAAATATCTCTGGAGACAGATATTCCACAAGGTTGTCTTAAGCGGAAAGTTAAGCGAAAACCGCATGGTAGTGGAATAAATGACGAAAGAATTTTATAAAGGTTCTTTTTTGGCAATTTCATGTATCGTTCACTATCATCATTTATGAATGATTTATAGATGTAATAACGTGGAATGATTCTGGGAATGATTATTTCAATATCAATGCTGCATCGGCGCTACATTGTTGCGCCCGTATGTTCAATGTCGAAACAAGTAGTGTGTAATTATCACAGTACGTTTATAGCCAATTAACTGTCTACTCTGTTGGCCATCTCGACATGCTATCGTGTTTTGCCAGTGACGTCTTGCCCCAAGATAGCAAGGAATTGCTTTACTTTTGCCTAGCTTGCCTATATTTGTTCCTTTCATGTGTTTACACGAAAAGTAAAGAAATTTTGTAAACTTGCAGATAGAAAAAAAATGAGTAAAGTCCCAAGATGAATCTGTGAGTAATGCAGTCTCTGTCTGATCCGGCGTAATCGTGTAAATTTATTTTAGCAAATTGTCGATGCGTGAACCGGTTATAACTAGTTTGTGATATACGACCTTTGAAGTATTGATAATACCACACCGCCTTGCCTTAGATCCAGAGAGGGGTGGTGGTCTTCCGTGGCAATAGCAAAATGCTCATATTTTAATTCGATTTTTTTAGCCAGAATTGCACTCTCTTGTTTTAAGCAATATGGAATGTTGTGTGCCTTTTACTTTACATGTTGAGATTTGAGATCATTGTTAGATCTGAGATCTATTATGAGGATAGTCAATCCCCTCCCAAATTACAGTCCTGGATCCGCCACTGCCACCTAGCAAAATGTTTGTCGGTCTGTGCGTCAATTGTATTGTATGTATCAGGAATATATCTATCGGTATAATATAAATATGCAGATATCACGTTTGTCGTTTGACCGTTCGTTTTATTATACATAATAATTGCATGTGTGTTTGTAATAATAACGATAACCTCAGGGAAACGTTATTGATAATGTAATATGCACATTATTGTTGACACAACATTGACCCACATTTTTGTGAAGAGAAAAATACTTAACATTAACAAAGGTGTTATTGTTTCATGACATTGAATTTAAAAATTAAGTGTTACGTGGATTGTAAGAGCACTTTTTGTAACTAACTGCGCTGTGCTGTGGTGCTACATATCGCCCGCGTGATGCCATCCTTCTCTTTTATTTTTCTTTCTGCCCGGCTCCTAAGAGTCAAAACGTGATGTTGTATAGCCTGTGACCTTGCTTAACAATTGACCTGTCACATACAAATGCAAATTTTGAAATTCGTTATGTAGTTCCTAAGATTAACGAGTTCAAACAAACAAACTCTTCAGCTTTATTAGCTTATTATGTATATATATCTAATAAATGTAACAGAAATACTCTTTGTGTTTCAATATTAATATAAATCCGACTACTTTGCTTATTTATCTGGCATATCTAACTTCTCATTGTATATTCTACTCTTGTCAAAGTTAAAGAACTAATTAGGTGATTGATAAATCTACTGACAGATGCGGATTGTAAAAATGTATGCCTTTGCATATTTCAAAATTTTAAAAAAATAACTAGCTGCAGTATTTGTAAAGAGGGGCCGAACAAATTGTATAGTTAATAGCGGTGCAACACAGACGAGCTCTGTGTAATACCAGTAATTGCGATTTGTAGTTGCAAAACGTCTACATGTTTCCGACGTACAAAAAGACCACAGAACTTTGATATACAATTATAACATGGAAAGAGTATTCTGAAGAACTGTTTCGAAAAAATATGTATGAACATACAATAGTACTCCAAATTCCAACCCCACCATTTTGACAATTGGCGTATTATAACCCTATGGTATTGGTATAACCTTTACCTCACACAATTGCTGTAGAATGATTTGTTTCCAGCGATAGTTTCGAACCGATAAAAAAATGTATTTCGCCCTTAAAGCTGCACCTCCGTCGGAGAGGAGCTGTGCAAATATTAAGGAATCAAATCTAAGCTTCGCTCCGCTCTGTTCATAAACAGGGTGAACACAACTACGTTCCCGGTCATGCGTGATAGTAGACGGTGATCTCTTAACAATAGACGACTAATTACATATAAGCAGTGAATACATTAGATGTTACTGATTAATGAGGGCCATCATTATGTAATGAATGATTAGAATAGCCTTTTTGTTCATATGTGATAAGGCATAAAATACCACAGATAATCAGAGCATGCAAAGCAGTCAGTCATAAGCATAGATAATGTAAAAATTAGTTTGTATTATGAATGCATTTGATTTGTTAACCATGTTGAATTACACCACAATGACAGTTTCGTGCAGACAAGATAATGGCTCTTGGTTGGGTTAATTCTGGAATTTTACAGCGTACTGAATTGTTGCAGAAAAACATCGCGATACTCTTGTCTGTGTTATGAGGAGATAAAAACACAACGTATTAATATTATAAATTCAAATGTGAGTTTGTTCGTTACGCTTTAACTCCTTCGCGACTAAACCGATCATCAACAGAACAGTACAGAAAATGGAACTGTGCAATTGCTTTTTATCCCGAAACTAAAACTGTTCCCAAGATACAACACTGTATTTGCAATGTCGTTTGCCATGGTAATGTTTCTTGTTGTTTTATTGCTCTTAACCAAAAACTCCGTGCTCCCCCAAAAATCATCGGTTCATATTGACGGAGGACTACGCACGCTGTGTTATCTTGTACATGGCTCCCATTACGGAACGTTTTGCTCCCATAGGCCACTATTTATTATTAAATTACTTAAATTGTATTAAGTGTATTTTTTTATTCATTCAATACGATTAATTGTAATATAATAACATAAAATAATACTGGCATAATAGTAATGTTAGTTGTCATTGTGAGTTATTGCGTTTAAAATTCTTAGAATCTATTATTTTTTAAATTATTTCATAGCTAAAGTAAATAACATCCGAGTCGATTTACCTCGCAACTCGTTAACACGTTCACCAAAGATTAACCTTTAAGCAAGCTAAAGGGCTCGAAAGACCTCAACTTCATTACAATTTAATCGCTAAACACGTGACGCCGAGTATATCGGCCGATCAACCGGCCGCGCGAAGTCCGTATGCGTCCGGAGCTTTACGTAATTTTTACATAAGAAACCGGACCAAATGTAATGCGGACCAATTTATTACGTGCTTTAGCTAAGGCCCTTAATACACTCCAGTGGTTTATATAGTATAATATTAATTTTTATAGATATAATTTAGATATATTTATGTGTTGTGTGTGAATAAAATACGTGCAGTATTTTACTAGGAGATTTACTATGATTTAAAGTGACTATCTAGTGACCCGCCCCGTTTTCACTCGCGGTGCACTAATCTAATAATGTTGGTCTAGTCGCTGCCAAATTCTCAGGATTCCAAAGCGCAGAATGAAAATTTCATCGAAATCGGTCTAGCCGTTTCGAAGTCTACCGGGGACCTTTTATATATACCAGAAGATAGCTAGATTTAACACGAGTTAGTATCAAGTAGCATATGGCTTTGTACAAACAAAGTCAAAGTAGAAACATGTCGTAAAATAAAGTTAAACAAAATATTTATTGAAGACGACTATATATGAATGAAAAATGTATGAACGATATACTTCCGCTTCCAAGCCAGTTACGAGCTTGACAGTTAACGCGTAGAATTGCAATAATATGGTAATAAAGATGTAAAGAATGCGGACCAATTTCTAGTCAACAAAAACCTGTTTTAAAGTAACTATGCAAAACGGCTTTCTACAAATTATTATCGATAAATCATAACTTATTTTTATATAATGTTGAATACCAAAACAATAGACAACATATATTAACATACAAATCACGATGAAGTTACGTGAAACTATATGTGATGTTAAATCGCATATTAAAAAAAATTGTAAAAATTATTTACCAAACAATACAAGAAAAGATTATATAAGAAAAACTACACAGTCTACTTCATATTGAGCGACAGAAGTAATTACTAAAAAAAATCAACAAATCTTCTCTTAAGTTATCAACTTATCTTATCTTAAGAATAAAATTCTAAATTTAATACAAGAAAAATAAATAAAATAACGTTTTTGCAACTGTAACAAATTCAAATAAGCATGTTTCTGACGTAAGTTCTTCACGGAACCATAAGATTTTCCCCTACCAAATATCGTGTAAAGCGGCTAAAGAATTTTACACTTCAAAAAATGTTCTAATTCTATAAAAAGATTTTGGATTCTACTCAATAATTAAGTGAGACACAACCCTAACCTGGGGGTACACTCGGCGAGAAAATCCTTCATAAAAATTACTTTAAAAAATATTCGATTACTCAACAGTGCCAAGCGTAGCGACGATTATATAAAGTTTTTTTTATAGTATAGTGAGTCATTTGTAATATAGTTACTGAATGGACAAAGAAGCTTTCTCGTCCGTGGTCGGCATTCGAACGATTTAAACAGGTGGCGGATTCGTGCGCGGCATTCGTGACACTGTGTCATTTGAGTTACATCTTGATAGCTATTGTCGGCTACTTCCATCGTATTATGTTGTATTTTAAGTACGCGCTGGGCATTTATGGCAAATATTTGGCACGTATTTCATGCTAAAATAACTGTATTTATGGTGCTTTGATTTTTGAATTTCTTGAGAATTTATACTCGTATAATGATTTGTCGTATAAAGTTAAGGTAAGAAAACTTTTTTGCTATCTATTAATTGAAAGAAAATTATTCAAAAAGTTAACGCTGGAATTGCTTGACCCTCCCTTCTGTTTTGTAATTTTCTTATGTCACTTTTAAGTACGGACAAACTTTCACATTATAAATGAATCGTGAGTTCTGATTTCTTTTAGCGACTGTACTGGTCATTTTAAGGCAGTTACAGTAATACAGTTTGCGTTTCTCGTTTATGTGTCAACGGTAACCGGTCCCCTTGCGCTTTCCGTTGCGACCGCACCGCGTTCAGAATGGCACTCGTGCCGCCCTTTGCGGACAATAATATGTCGCAATTGCTGTAGCATTTGTTTCATTAAGTTATTTATTTTATATGAACTATCAGTCATTGAAATGTTTTAACGTATAAAACTTAAAAAATAAGGGAAAATATACTTTTCCACAAGATATATAAACATAATAATTGAAATAGAAGTTAATCAGGATCATACAACATAAAAAAATATGCGTACGTACATATATGGTTAAATTATCCAACCAACAACAAACCAAAGACATAGAGGGAGCAGGATTAACGCGAGATGGTGTTGTAGTAACAACTGAAGTTGAACTCATTCACCCCAATCGTTACGCAGTTGTTGCGATGCTATCGAGAATTTTAAAGGTAAAACTTGTGTAAGTGATGGGCATAATTATTGATTTTCGTTTTGGAGTTAGTTGGTGGCAAGAGAACCCCTTTGCAGCGAAGAATTTGGTAGGAAATTATTGTATTTAATAATAAAATAAATTTATTGTATTTGCTAACACCTCCAATCCTCCTTTTATGTACCTCTTTCCAAAACAGTCACAAAAATGATTGCTACATAAAATATTGGATCTAAGTATCGATGAATTATTATTAATTAAATACTCCCGACAAAGAACGAGCACGTAATTTGAATATTCGATGTAATTTAAACAGATTCAGAATTCAAATATGAACTTAGATCGATGTTGTAATACATCAACATGGTAATATATTTTGTTAGGAGGCATTAAGGCTGTGCTAATGATGCAGGTTGCATTAATGTTTCCACACGCAATCCTTCTGATACCAAATTTATCATTAGCTAGGTAATCATTATGCAGCGATGCCCAAATTTTATTTCTTTTGATTAAATTACCTTATTGGTGCAGGCAGAACTATTAACTATATAAGGTAACGACGCATGTTTTTTTCTCTGTGACTGTGTCCGGACCTCACTCAAAACTTGCTAGGTGTTTTAAACTATTACTGAACGTACAGTACCACGTAAACTACTTCTAGAGGCGAGTATATAATGGTCATTCTAATTTGTCGTTGCGAAAAATTTCACAATGGATTGAAATTAATATACAGATATAATTCCAATCCATTTCGAGGACAGCCTCGGTTGTCATGAAATGTGTAAATTTTCAAATAAATAGTAATTGAAGTCACTAGTTTTTTTATATAATTAACATAAAATAATTAATTATATCACAGCAAATTTATATACCGATATCATAACGGTTAAGTTGGTAGGAGCCCTCGCATGTACACGTCGTAGCATTTAACTGGAACGATTAATCGATTTCATTGCCTCGCCCTAACAACTTTTAGAACTTTGAATTACAAAACAGTTTTGTTTTTAATACTGTTTATTTAAAATGTGTGGCATGCGCTAAAATCAATGCTTTTGCTCTCCCTCCGTAGACTGTAGGGTCATCGAAATAATGAAATGTAAATAATTCACACAATCAACTTGAATACAAAAAGTCCGAAGAACTAATTGGATTTTCATCGATCGAACAGCTATCGTAAACTCCTTTTCAGTATATAAAATAAGATTCTAATATCTGCCACGTACAGGACGACGCAGTAACCTCCCGCAAGATGAATTGACGACTTAGTCAACGTTTGACTAAGGTTAAGTTAAGTTACTGGATAAGGAATCTTTCTGGCTATAAATGACGGATATCAGCAAAGAAAGTCTATTGTCTGATCATGATCCCGTTATCAGGTATTAAGCACACATTAAATCTCAATCTTTTAGCATTTGTTTTCTTGGAATCTAAGGGAAACATGAAACTGTATCGTCAGTTATCGAATGACATTCTACAGATTATATATATTTTTAATATTATTAATAATACAGTAATTATAATTATCAACATTATCTGTGGTCGGTAGTTCGCTAACAAGCCACCGACGGCCACACACAGTCGGACGTGAAATGAAAGTGTTGGAGAAAACAAAGCAAGCCGTGACGTAATTTAATGTAACCACTTCAGTTACGTTAATTGACTTCTCATTGAAAATTTAATTTCATTGCTTCAAATTAATAGATTTAAAAAGTAAAAATTCATGTTCCATTACATATAGTATCTACTGTGATTTAAAATTGCACCTAGATGGCGTTATTTTTTTTAAAAAACTCGCAAATCCTAATGATACTTGTAAGGATAATGGCACAAGCTATTAACATTATTACATTGTCATCGACCCTTGATAAGTAAGCCGGGTCGGTTTGCTAAGTAAAATAACAGTCTCTGTAACTCGCTCGACTTAAAACGCATACCACGCATGTCCTATGCTATTCTCTAACGACGGGCCGGTTGGCGTGGTTTGCAAGATACTTGCTTTTCACGCCGCAGGTCGTGGGTTCCATCCCACCCAGTATAGATGTCAGACATTTGTGTGCATGAACATGTCTGTTTGTCCTGAGTCTGGGTGTATTTATCTATTTAAGTATGTATTTACAAAAGAAAAGTATATGTAGTATATCAGTTGTCTGGTTTCCATAGTACAAGCTCAGCGTAGTTTGGGATCAGATGGCCGTGTGTGAGAATATGTCCAAGGATATTATATTATTATTATTCTGCGGGCCTAGTGGCTAAAATAAAAACTAGCATTGCGATTCGGTCTCCAAACTACGCGCCATTTGTCTGCATGTATATTTATACACTTACATAAGGTCCAGAAAACAAACATTGTTGTGTGTATTGTCGTCGAATATCGTCGCATGCCGACATGCAATTCTATCTGTCACTTAGCTCTGCTGTGAGAACGTTGGAGCGAGACAATGCGGCTGCCACAACAAACGATTTTCACTTTTATACTACGTCTGTGAATACTAGCTTGTTGGTCTGACGTAAATTATTTTTACCTGAATAATTAATAAACACAGCTTATATAGCTGTAACTGTATCATAGAGCTGTTGAGAAATGTTCTGTCTGTTCTAACTAAGGCATAAGATGCAAAGGTTCGCGACAATCGAATGGCGAATTCGAAACCACGATAGTAATTTTTTTCAGTCTGTCCCTTAAATCATTAGGCTACAAGCACTTCAAAAATGTGACTTCAAATCACTTAAGTCTAGTCTAAAAACAAAAGTCTAAAAAAGGAACCGACTCATTTAGTTGGTTTATTGTTTTATCTCATAATAATATGACATCTTACACGTGGGACGTGACAGAAATCGTAAGCGTGTTTCATAACATTACCATATAGATGGTAGCGATGGTAGGATTATGGTCAAGTGCTACATACTGTAACAAAAACATAAATTATATGGATTCAGCGTAGGATTCATTTTAAGCCGGCGCATACATCAGGAAACCAGCATGTTCTTAGAACCACCCAATTCGAAGTGGTGGCTCTCTCGGATAGGAGGCCTGTGTCCCTGCAGCGGGAAACATTCTAGAAAAAGGCTGATTTATTATTATATCATTATTATTACATCAGTTGTCGATTCAGCCGATATTTCTCTACTGCTGGACATAGGCCTCCCCCATTTATCGCTACAATGATCGGTCCCCTGCAGGCCTCATTGAACAGATCATCGGTCCTTCTTGAGAGAGGCCTACCTATGCTGTTTCGGTCCGTACTTGTCCTATCTGTCCATCGGTTGATCGTTCTGTGTATGTAATGTGTCCAGCATATTGTTATTTAAGTTTTCAACTCTTCGGATAATGTTTGTTTCTTTGATTCAGCTGTGATCCAACATCTTTTTATGTGATTTCGCAGACAGACCCCGAGCATTGCTCTCTCCATTGCCCCTTGAGCCGTGTAATGGTGGCCATGTCTCGGTACCATAATACAACGTTGGCAACACACCCTGGCCAAAGACTTTCGTCTTGAGTAATTTTACAAAATTTCAAACAAACAAAAGTATTTGCTAAAGGAAGTAGATGGTGTATCTAATTATGACACTAATTCGCTAATAACATTTCCAACTAAACAAATGAACTTTCTCAAATACGGTGTGAGTGAGGTACGGACAAGGTTTGAACAATGCATTGAATGGTACAACTTGTAAATTAAGCAAAAACAGACAACAAAGGCGCCCGCTTCTACAAAAAGTGTGAATATAATAACTCGTACTAAGCGATTATTCACGGCTTACGACATAGACGCGGTACCTACTATGTGAACTCACTGTGATGACGAACTTTTATGTCTATGTATTGAGTAATAAAAATATTTTTAACCAAACGCAAAACGGTTGGTTATAAGTTAATCTGTCTGCCTGTGTGTCTGACATCAGAGCTAATGAAGGATTGGCTCTGCGAGATTTTCTGTTAGAAAGCTCGAGTTTGAATTAATACAAATTTGGTCAAGCTTATAAAGCTCCTCGGCATGTGTCGAGGTTTTTCTATGAATTAATTTTACTCGTTATTTATTTTATGAAGCACTCATAAGTTTTTATATCTCAAATGCAAAGTATGAACTCACCATTAGCTGTTGTTCAGAGCCCGGATGCCAGCGTGATACTACTTTAATTTCTAAATTGCACAAAATTATCTTTCCCCCTGTATATTTCTGTTACTCTGTCTCTTTCTCTTTCGCCCTCTCCTCTTCTGTATAAAAATGTATTTATTTATCTAATTTACTCAATTCATTACACATCTTTGAAGTATATTCGTGATTAACAGTATACAGTCAGTCATCGTAGTAGGAGTAAACTAGTGAATGAAAAACAAACTAGGAACTGTTAGCAGGTTACGATTGTGAGGGCAATCGAAACTATAGAAACGTCAATTACAGTAAGTAAATAAAATATTTGAATGTAATTTGTCAAAAATTTATAAGCTATCGAATTCAAATCTTCAAATTGTGAACTGATATTTTGCTTATGTTAAATTTTAGAATGTAAGATATTTAATTACACGTTAGGTACATACGTTAGTTTGACCATTAAATGTAAAAATATTTAATAATCTTAAAAACATATCTGTCAAGGAAAAATAGGTTTGCTACGTTTGATTTGATAAGACAAGATGATTCGCTCAGTTCCCTATTTGCCGACAGCCTAGCCCGGTTATAAACAAACGATGTTCAAAATCGGTCAGTGACATACATAAAGTAATAATAATAATACCTGGGACATTACTCACACATCTCTTATCCCAAACTAAGCAGAGGTTAACTAACATACACTACTTTTCGTAAATACATACATAAATAGATAGTTACATAAAGACTCAGAACAAACAGACATGTTCATGCACACAAATGTCTGTCCTGGGTGGGAATCAAACCCACGGACTGTGGCGTGAAAAGCAACTATCTTATTAACCACGTCAACCGGCTCGTCAAAAATGTATGCATTATAAAAGTAATGTCAACGGCCGTATTTAATTAGCTGTCATATTCATTCTCTTAAGTAAATGATAACTAATAACTTACATACTAAAAACCACGATATCTTATCTATTAATTATTGTCTAACTTTCGAGGCAATGGCCGAGGCATTTTGATTCCAAGTAGACTTATACGACCTTTGTAATTGTAGTCAGTTTATAATATGTAGGCTTTTACCGGTAATACTTCCCCTGGAAGAAAGTCGTCTAGGTAAGTAATGTACCACGACACCTGTTTCTAGCATCAAGTAGGAAAGTGCGAGAAGATCAGAAGTGTGAGAATTATACTGTACCAAGACTTTGTCTTTAGTTTTTCTTTCGGTGTCCAATCCTCTCTTCGCTTTCACGCGCAATCTACTCCACCGATAATCATGAAAGTTAGTAACCAATTATAATCAGTCATAGAAAAGTATCATTTGATGACAAATATAGTTTGTAAATCTACGCATAGATATTATATTTCGACCGCAAACAAAACTGGAACTAATTCTGGGTCAGCTTCTAGAAACCGCAAGGAAATCGATCAGAATGTGGTCAAGCTATGCCTTCTTATGCTGAAGACTTATATTCGGTGAAGTTTCCAGTCTTCATTACGCTCGCTTAACTTACAGGTTAGGCAGAATAGCTTTGTAAAAAGATACCTCAACAATATAGTTTTCAAATTAATTGAATCTTAATATAATTGCAATTTCACATAGTTAATTTTTTAATTTCCGGTATTTGGGCTGAGACAAAAATTGTCTGTGAAACGGGTGTACCGTTATAAAGGTCATTAAATTATTCAGAATTCCAGCTGATTCCCGTCAGGCAGAGGTGAATTAAAAAAACTTACCATGAGTAAAATAATTTTAACAGTTCTTTAGAACCATGTTGCAAGAAAATTATAGGTATTTAAACCTTAAAGTAAAAATTCGTTGATTCACAAATATTTTCGATAACAACTTCTTCACACATTACCTTATAACATAAGCTATACATATTACGAAAATTTTATTTCAGTTTCACTTTATCTCACGATTTCCCCAAAATTACAACATTTCCGATAAAGAATAAGAAACGTAATGGCCGTCATGAATGGTGAAAGACGTTTGCTTGTTTACAACAATCACATCTTGCTACGAAACGAAGTATAGTGATCCATATCCGTACCCGAATGTAGATGCACAATGGAGCGGAGTATAAACATATCGCCCTTATATTTTTGGTTTCGTTCCGTAATCCGTACTAATCCAAGGTTTGTGTACAAGAGAGCGTATTTATAAACGCTTTGCAGAACGAATTCCTGACCGTGAACAATTTTCAATATCATCATGTGTAAGGTTTATTGGTGTTTTATATTAAACTTCTGTTCAATAAAACAGACATGAATTATACACGCCTAATCCAAACATTGTAATAAATTTACTAATGTAAAGTTTTAGACATGATAAAATGAAGAAAAGGCAATAAATGATAAATGATTAACCTTATACCTTATTTTTTTTTACTTTTTATTCCTTTTTACAACGCTATAAAATAAAAAAAATAACGGCTAAGTTACTACGCGGTCTGTATCGCATAAGGAACCCGCCCCAGCTTTGCTCAGGTAGACAAATGAATTAGCCTAAGTTAATCGCTCATAGAAGAACTTTCTACTGGTGAACCAATTTGAAAATTGGTTCAGTAGTTTTTGAGTTGAATCCAGATCAAACACATAACAAGTCCTTTTAAATTATATTGGTATAAATAGACTGGTTAACTACAATAACTATAAATGTAAATATAAATAACTTATTATTATTTAGTTTTATATCGAATATACTTTTGTATTTTCATTTACGTTTAAGAATTAATTTATTTTAATATTCAAAAGATATGATTATAAAACTATTTTATCGCAACACATTAAGAAAGAACAAAAAGGAATTAATGAATAAACAACCACGAATAGGTATTATACATCAAATCGTTAATTTTGCAAAAACAATTCGACTGACAAAAAATGGCGTCGCACCTGACACGTTCCGATCTTTTACCTTACCAAAAAGAATAAACTGTTAAGTAAATGTAATTAATGAACATTTTATTAAAAGCTAGATTTTATGGTACGTAAATTACATTCAAAAACCAAAAATGTTATTAATTATAAAATGTTATTTCTAATAATGCACTTTGACATTTTTATCACCGAAGCTGTTAGTGTCTTTGCTATGACAAAAAAAAAACGCAGTTATTGACAGGATCCTAATTGTGTTTTGTCTACAATATTTTTATTAAACTCGATATCGATATGAGATGATATGTATCTATCTATCTATCTATATATATAAAATTCTTCTGTCACAGTGTTAGTTGCTCCAAAACGGCTAAACGGATTTCAATGAAATTTTGCAGATACATTCGGTAGGTCTGAGAATAGGTTTTTATCTATCTTCTATCTATCTTTATTTATCTATCTATTCTATTAATATTATAAATGTGAATGTAAGTTTGTTTGTTACGCTTTCACGTGAAAACTACTTTGTACACACATTCTTCGAGGTACTAGAAGTAACATAGGATACTTTGTTTGAAAGTAATTATATTTATAAAAAGCGAAGTATGTATGTTTGCTATAGACTCTGAAATGGCTGGACCGATTTCGATGAAATTTACAGGGATTGTCCAAACACAGCGGGTGTTCCTGTGTTTGGTAGCGATCGGATCAACATTAGTGGTACCCGAGTGAAGCCGGGGCTGGTCACTAGTATGATATAAATGTGTATATGTGAGTTGTGTAATTTCTTAAGAAATATATTAGTCTAATTAAACTAATGTGTAATGAAAAAAAATCATTTCGGAGAACTCTCAATGTCAGCTGTCTTATCATTGAATACAAGGTGCTAAAATGACCTAATTAAGGTATGTTTTAAAATTCAGTTAATTGATAACCTCGTCCAGTTGCAATTCCATTGGATTTTTTATGCACGTTTATATTCAACGTTGACACTGACTACGGTACGGAAGATTTTTTATGTGAGCATATCTTTTGTTATATGTCCTAGCGAGGTTAATCAACCCACGCGTGTCTGCTTGTTTCAATCGCCTTTGGTACGATGCTATTAGTTTGTTCTACAAAGATTATGTGTTGCAACATTATTAATTATTGTACATTATGTATGTGTGTTCGTCGGCTTGTTGCCTACGGAGTCTTGATCCTACGCATTATTCGATGTGATAATGTTTTACTTCAAATAAAAATGTAGATATAACATATATAAGCAACATCCCTACTAATATAACAAATGTGAATGTAAGTTTCTTTGTTACGCTTTCACGAGAAAACTACTCAACCGATCATCATGAAACTTTGTACACATATTCTTGGACGTACTAGAAGTAACATAGGATTTTTATGGAAAAAAATAGTATATAAAAAGCGAAGTATGTATGTTTCCTATAGACCTATAGACTCCAAAACGGCTGAACCGATTTCGATGAAATTCACCGGGATTGTCCAAGATTGGCACATTCCTGTGTTTGGTAGCGATCGGGTCAACATAATTAGTGGTACCCGAGCGAGGCCGGGCGGGTCACTAGTCTTATATAAACTATACCTTGTCTCACTGCAAGATGTGATTTTTGTAAACATTATTATGTTGATGTTCGTAGTTTCCAAAAAAAATATTTACGCAAAACAAACTTTTTCTCGCATTATATAACTTTAGACTTTCGTGATTCTTACTAACATAAGGTTTGTAAGATACGGGATTCTTCCCACGATTAGCCTGCTTGAGCTCCCGATATTTACTCACTAGTGGACTGGGCCTTTCCTGATACCTTCAACTATATTTGGTCTACAACTTCCCTGTACTTCTTACTTTTCAAATTTCGCACTTTAAAAACTATTACAAAATGTAAACAAGACACGAACCATGCTAGTAACATAAACGTTTCATCTATTTCAAAAGAGGCTCGACCTTTGATAGGCGATACCACGCGCTTCATTCAGTATGTCACACAGTCTCGACCTAACCCATATATCCCATTCCCTTGGGTTTAATTTATTTAACCTTCATTTTTACCGATAGTTTTATAAGAGTATTCTGTATCTTTTAGGCAAAAAAGCGTATCGATGAATCTCTAATCTTTATACGAGAGGTACTTGAAAAGAGATGTATTAGGACGCATTAGAACGTATAAATTGAACGTACCTCTATTTAAATGCTTGTACCTTATGCACTATATAGTGTTGCTTCAATCAACACGAAGGTCAGAGATCAGCGAAGACACCTGAAGGTAACTTCTAACAAGATAATGCAATTATCCTAGAGTTTTTAATTAGGTCAAATCAATAAGGAATTCAACGCTTAGGTATTGTTGTTTCCTGGTAATTAACGGATGCGGTATCTGCGTACATTGCTCTGTGGTTACACTTATTATGAAATATGAATAAAAAAACATATTCTTAGTAAACAGAAAAAAACAAAAAGGAAACTTCTACTACATTCTATGAAGTACCTACATGTATCCGAAAGAGACTTAAGTACTTCCATATATGCCTCAATTTCAGTCTAACCTCAAATGTTAATTTTAGTACATATTGAAAACTAAATATGTATGTATTATGTATTGTGTATATGGAGCCCAAAAATAATTAAAATAATCGATTTAACTGCGTTTAAAAAACTAAAGTTCCCGCTACACACATCGCCCATTGTTATTTCATTTCTACTGCTGCGGCGTTGTTCTGATTATTTTTTCTAATAGTTCTGATTAGGACTCAAACAAATTACAAGCAATGTATTATCATCGGTCATTTAAATGATGCAGTCAACTTAGTGAAAATGTAAGCATAAGTAACATAGTAAGATTCCGTTACATAGATATCAAGCTAACAAAATCGTGTTAAAAACACCAGCTATTGCTCATCGAAACATTACAAGGAAGGCCGGCTTTGCGACCTGATTCAAGGATTTACCGGCCTTATGATGGAAACAAAAACAATAAATAAATGCCACTTAATCATTCAACCATTCAACCGTTTACATGAAGGGGAGTTGTCTGAGTGATTGTAACATTTTTTGTCACAAAACGTTACGACGATGCCAATGAAATGACACGGTTTGATGAATTGTTCAATGAACATTGTTATTCAAAGCTTAACTTAGTAATAAAATAAATAAATAAATTCACCTCTCTCCCTTCTTCTACATTCATACATCTACGCATACATGCTCTTCGGTTATGGATGCTCATTATATCGCCCTTTTTTAATAAGCCACTCATTTGATCGATATATGTTCTTCTAGGGCGTCCCCTACCAACACTACACTCAGATTACTATTTTACAATTTTGTCTGCAAACACGTACAGATAAAGCATTCTATGTTTACTTCATTAATAAAGCGAAGAAGATTGTTTGAAGAGGATTCTTCGAAAGTTAGGTTGAGGGAAGTTGACCGTAAACATTTTAGTACCTAAATAAGTTCATGTTTAACGCAACAGAACACAACCTAGTCAAGTTTTCACTTTGTTCAAAGGGGTTTTTAAAAATTAAACTTAAGATACGTGTTGCCGATTCGGAGGCTGAATATATTATGATTCAAATTCAAACGGGTCTTACCACGATGTCTCTCATAAACAAGTCCGAGAATCACATCGTTATCTATAATTCTACGAACTGTCCGGTGGTCTTACTAAGTCAGCGAAACAGTTGTTTGCTTAATCTAAGGCAGAGGGCTGGGGCGGATGTATAACTCCTCCCTCCCCAAGAGCGAAATTATCGGATGGTTCGTTTTTAATAACTTTCCGATGATTTCGCCGAAATGTAAATGTTTTATTTCTTAGCACATAAAATAAGAATAATAGGATACAAGTGAAAACTAGAAATAAGGTAACATAAACTATTACTACACTTATGTTAGAGTCCATTTTCTCAAAATTTTCTTTCACTATTTCACTTTGTCTCAATACATTAGCCATATGTTTCACTTCGTCGAGGTTTACTCCTTGCATATTAAGTACACGTGCACCGGGTAGCGTCGCACCTGTTGTACCCACGGGCAGCTGCGGTAAGTTTACAATCGGGATCGATTCCACGGGTTCATTTTCAGTGAGTGTAGAATGATGATGAATTTCGATTCCTTGGATCTTAACATCACAAGGCTCATTGATACTCATGATGTAAGTCCCGAAGATAGGCTGCTTTCTAATTTCTTCAATGCAGGTTGTTGTAAGGATAGTTTTGATCCTTGAAAACAATATCCAACTTGTGGGTGCTATTCGTTGAATTCTGACATTTTCGATGCTAATTGGGTGTTGTTCGCAATATGTGGTATTATCTTGAAATGTTATAAGTTGCTCAAGGCATGTTGGTTCAGGATTTTGTGCCAGATTATTTTCAGCGCACAGGAACTGGTCTTCATCAGCAAGTGATTGACATGGTTTCACGATCGGCAAGTATTTCACACCCTTTGCCAAAAGGTAGGGATATTTGGGGAAAATGGAAATCGTTACATTTTGTGGTACATGGAAAATTGGTAATGAATAGATCTTATAATAGGTGTAAGTGATGTTTTCAGTCAGCGGAATCTCCATTATGAACGTGATCTGGTTAAGCTTAAGGTAAGATTTAACATTAATACATTCCTCTATTTTTACTAAATTTTGTTCGCTCGCTGGGTATATTAAATTCTCGGTTTTAGATATCAATTTTAGATGTTGCAATAATTCAGTAGAGTTAATAATACTTTGATGTAATATAGATATTCTGCTAAATGCAAGAGCAGTCTCTATTTCTCCTAATTTAATAAAAATAGTACGGAAGTTACTGATAAATATATTATACATTGTTACCACATACGTAGTATACATCCAATCATTGTCCTGGGAAGCAAGTTGTTTCAATGAGGACTCAACAATTTCCAGTCGTTTTTCTAAAACCGCGGAGTTTTCATTAAAAACTTCCGTGGTATTAATAAAGCTATCAAACATTTGAGAAACTATAGTCAACTTCTTTTTAATAATAATTTGGTTATGAGCAAGTTCTGATGTAATTTTGTCATACTTTACTGCATCATTATGATCGAGATTTCCGGTAATAACTTTAATTAAAGAGCCCAATGGGTTAAGAATACCCCTTTTGAATCGTTGCTGTGGAATTAACTGTTTGTATTTCTGGACTGTAATATCACGTAAGTATTCTATATGTGTTTTCATAGTGAATATGTAATCGCGGGAGTATTCGTTGATTTTAACTAGGTTATTGAATTCATTATATTTATTTATTACAAAATTTAAGTCATCACTTAGTCTATCTAAATGCAAAACCTTGACGATAGTCCAATGGTCCCTTTGCAGGTAAGCTCGACCTTCTTTTACGGGGAGGATGCCTGGGTTCCCCTCAAGCGACTGAAGAT
Organism: Papilio elwesi; assembly: GCA_029849275.1. Classification (NCBI taxonomy): domain Eukaryota; kingdom Metazoa; phylum Arthropoda; class Insecta; order Lepidoptera; family Papilionidae; genus Papilio; species Papilio elwesi. The sequence continues at coordinate 6,257,342 of CM056708.1, read as the reverse complement.
GAAGAGCCAGCGCCGGCATTACTGCGATCGCCGCGATCCACCTGCGGAGGGCGTTTTACATTTTTAAGGGGAACTTTGGTCTGTCTTTGTCCGATCTGTATTGGGATTATATTCCTAACGACCTCACCGGATACCTTGGCTTTAACATAACGCGGTTTATCTTTACCTTTTCTTTTATTCACATCTTTTGCAAAAATGGTTTGTCCTTCTGAGAATCGCCTATCACCTTCACCACCCTTCCTTTGCCTAGCTTTTTCTTTACATTCAATAATTCTTTCTGTCAAATATTTGTATAAAACTTTCAATTTTTTAATATTTTCTACTGTCTCTTCTAAATGTTTCTTAAGTCTTTGTTCTTTATCATCAACGTTTACCATCATTGAGTGGCCTTCGTCGTCGGAATTTGTCACGTTAACCTTAATACGAGACAGTGCGTCGGCATTCGTATTCTGTTTTCCCTTTTTGTATACTATCTCATAGTCAAAGTCTTGGAGACGTAAACGCCAACGGGTAAGTTTACTACTGGTGTCCTTATGGGAATCAAGCCATGCCAAAGGTTTGTGATCGGTGTAGATTATGAACTTTCTCCCATATAAATAAGGGCGAAAGTGCTTAATAGCCCAAACAATAGCGAGACATTCTCGCTCTATCGTACTATACCGAGCCTCAGTGTCGCTAAGGGTACGACTAGCATACGCTACAGGCTTATCGCTACCTATTGGGCCTTGGGATAAAACGGCGCCTAGTGCGACGTTAGAAGCGTCCGTCGTCAAAATAAAAGTTTTTTCATAATCGGGATATTGCAATAGTGGTGCATGAGTCAAAAGTTCTTTACATTTGTTGAATGCGTTGATATAATTTTGATCTAAAATTATTTTATTTCGTTTCTTTAAGCAGGAAGTTAGGGGTTTAGTAACGTGAGCAAAATCTTTTATAAATCGTCGGTAATAGCCAATAAGTCCAAGGAAAGATTTAATTTCCGTGGTAGTCTTGGGTATTGGATAATTTAGGACGGCTGAAATTTTGTCATCATTAGGTTTAATTCCGTTATTAGTAATAGTATGGCCAAGATAAATAACTTCCTTTCGTAAAAATTCAGACTTATCTAATTGTACCTTTAAATTTGTCTCTCTCAGTCTGTCGAAAACGGTTCGTAATTTCTGTATGTGTTCGTCTAAGCTGGTAGAGAATATAATGACGTCATCGAGGTAAACCATACAGTGTAGTCCTTGCAGACCTCTCAGTACGTTGTCCATGGTTCTTTGGAATGTCGCTGGAGCTGTTTTAAGTCCAAAAGGCATCCTTAAGAACTCGTAATGTCCGTTCTGTGTGCTAAAGGCAGTTTTTTGACGGTCCTGCTCTTCTACTTCTATCTGGTGGTAACCACTAGCTAAGTCAAGCGTTGTAAAGTAGAGGCTCTTTCCTAATTTGTCAAACAAGTCGGTAATGTTGGGAAGTGGATATCGGTCGTCAATAGTAATTTCATTAAGTCTTCTATAATCTATGACCATTCGCCATTTAACCTCACCGGACGCATCGCTTTTCTTGGGAACCAAGTGAACCGGTGCATTCCAGGGGGAGTGTGACTCTTGGATAACGTTGTCTTTAAGTAATTTTTCAGTCTGTCTATTAATTTCAGTAGCTTGTGCGGGGGCCTGTCGATATGGTCTGACATAAATAGGGTCTTCGTTCTTTGTACGAATTTTATGTTTTACCTGATTGGTAAAGCTAAGTGGAATTTGGTCGCAGTAAAATATATCCTTGTATTCATTGCAAAGATTTAATATTTTACTTCGTTCTTCCTCGTTTGTATGGTCAAGTCTGAGTCTATTTAAGTTATCTTTAAGTAATTTATCTGTCCCTATTGCTTCACTATGGTCACAAAAATTTAAGTTACATTTGGTCGTGTCAAATTTAGATACTGTAAAGGGTTTAGTTATAGTCATTGAAAAAGGTATATCTAGTGTGTTCTGAATCACAGTTTGTGCGTATCCGTTAACACAGTTTACTAAGGCGGAAGGCATTCTTAAGCCGGGAGTAAATTCTGTAAGCTCAACTATGGCTTCTCCAGCATATATATCCGTGGGAATCCTAACACGCTGTTCACTACGTGGCTGTAGTGTTATGGTATAATTTAAATTATTAATAATAGGGATGGAAGCAGTTTTAGTTTTTAATATCAAATGTTTAAGGTCGATAATCGCATCTAATTGTTTAAGTAGGTCATTACCAATGAGTCCTTCATAGCGTTCGTCTACGTCATATAAGTGAAATTTGTGACAGTCATTCGTGTTAAAGGTTGGTAATAAGGGAATTAGAATAGTTTCGTCGTGTCTGCTAGAGGCATGAGTACTAACTACTTGAAATGGTTCGTACCTAATATATTCTGGAAAATATTGGTAAGCGATACGGGGACTCATGAAAGATCTAGTGCTTCCGGTATCAATCATTAACTTCGCATCGATCTCTGGAATATATATATAGGGTAATTTGAGATTTGGGTCACAATTTAATTCTATTATCTCTCTGTCGTGGGTGAGGCCTCTATTGGAAAATTTTCACTGTCCTGTTTAGGTAAGTCGTCATTTATCATTCCGTCCGATTCCTCGTAATAGTGATAGTTCGTCGGTTCTAAATCGTCGGTAATTTGATAAGTCATGTCATGCTCATAGTCGCGATTGTGATCGTAAGAGTCATAATCGTATTGTAGGTCGTCATTGCCTAGAGTTATTTCATTCAGCCTAAAACCCTGTTGAGGTGTTTGGGGCTGTGGTCTTTGTGCAATTGTTCTCATAGAAACATCAGTTTCTTGAAAACGGGGGGCTTGAATTTGGGATGGTTTATAACCAAACTGTTGTGGTATCATTGTCTGTGGCGGTCTATACCCAAACTGTGGAGGGTTGTTGTTAAATTGGGGTGGCTTGTATCCTATTTGTGGAGGTTTGTATCCGAATTGTGTGTTAGGTCCTAGCTGAGGACGATACCCGAATTGTGGGAAACGATTTCCAAATTGTTGCGGTCTAAACGCAGGACTTTGCTGCTGTCCGAACTTAAATTTATTGGGAGTGCTCCCGAAATTACATTTTTGTTGGGGCACATAATTATTGGGTCCGATTGGATTCTGTGATGTCGTAGGGGTGGTATTGAATTTAAAACCTATAGGAGAAATGTTATTTGGTGGCTTAGGTGTTGATAGGTTACCCTGGATTTTGTTCCTCATAACGTATTGTTCGTGGAAGTTTATTTCTTCTACTACTATGGATAATGCTTGTTCTAGTGTGGCGGGTGCCTTCAATCTTACAATACGTACCAGGTGTTCCGGTAAATTGTAGAGAAATACATTTAACGATGTATGGTTATATATGGCGATTTTAGCGCGTTTAATATCTGCGTCTGTTATTAAATTTACTTTTGAAATAAGTAGTGAACGGATGTTTTAGATTCTGTTACAAAAATCTAGATAACTCTCGCCTGTCTTAATTCTGCATGTTTCCAATTCAATATTTATGCACTCCTCACTACGAGGGTCACCAAAATGTTGCCCTAACACTTCTTTTAAAGCGGTCCAATTTACTATATCCTCGCGCTCTGATAACAGCGCTGCTGCGCTATCAGTGAGGCGGCTAGTGATAGCGTGGAACACATAGATGTTTTGTTCCTCATGTCCCCTATACTTGTTAATCACGTACTCACATTTTCTGATAAAAATGTTAAGATGTCTTTTATCACCCCCGAAATAAGGGATGAGCCGTAACATCTCGCTTGGGATAGGTATTATGTGTACTGTCTCCGGTAAGGGAACATCACTTGGTCCTCTCTCCATTTTAAAAGATTAATGTATGTATATGAGATTCGAAAAAGTTTTAAATGACAGGACAAAATTACAATGTAAGCACGCAATAAAATATATATGGGTTTAAAAATCACACACAATAGTAAAATAATATAAAATAGTTAAGAAATTCTATGACACATGAATAAACGTTTCAATTTAAAATACAATAATTAATTATTAAACACATTACACAATATAAATTCTTAGAGCTAATTCGGCACTTAATAGAGATTTATACTAAGTAACCAGTCACGTTATAACGGGAGATGTCCAATCCCAAAAATAACAAAACTAAATTTAATTTGATTAAACCTAAAACCCCTATTATGAAAAATACGGGAGTGATAATAGGATAAGGCTGGCAAAGAGTTTTACTCACCAACCGACCGCTACTCCCATACTCGTTGTCCTCGGTAGAGCTTGACAAATTTTGTTGGTTCGTGGATCGCCTCACAGCTATTCGCACCGCACTCACGTATTCCAGGCGAATTTGGACACCCGAAATTATACGAAGACGGCACAGCTTTATCAAAGCGATCCTACCGGCTGCGCCAGTCAAGTTTTCACTTTGTTCAAAGGGGTTTTTAAAAATTAAACTTAAGATACGTGTTGCCGATTCGGAGGCTGAATATATTATGATTCAAATTCAAACGGGTCTTACCACGATGTCTCTCATAAACAAGTCCGAGAATCACATCGTTATCTATAATTCTACGAACTGTCCGGTGGTCTTACTAAGTCAGCGAAACAGTTGTTTGCTTAATCTAAGGCAGAGGGCTGGGGCGGATGTATAACTACCTCGGAACAAATGTGTACATATTTCTACAAGCGTTCCTAACAAATTTAACAATAAAACAAGCTTGTGTATGAATGTATGTTATGTATAGAATACGAAACGGATGGACCTATTTTCATGAAGTTCTCAGGAAATTTGCAGTTTGATAGCGATCGAATCAACATCATTAGTGCTACCCGAGCGAAGCCGGGGCTGGTCATTAATTTTATTATAAATAAAAAACAAACAATTACAATATAAACTTTTTTCGCGTAATAATTTTTACATGCATGTTTTTAGGTATAGCATTGAAACTCCCCTTAACTAATACTATAAAAACCGCGTACCAGAACAATCATTTAGTTTTAGCAGTAAGGGTTATCACACTTGTAAATAATAATAGTATGCTGGTTTTGACAGCCCTAGTTTGTCCCTTATACAACATACAGTCATTAATTTAGAACACGCAGTATGATCTCAACACCATTATATATTCTGCAAGGAGTCTGATAACTGCAATATAATTACATAAGCTAAATGCTAATGAAGTCTACATTTCCAGCTTTTATTACTAATGCTCGCTTTACTAAGTGCTTTGAATAATCAAATAGTGAAGTATTAGGGACACTTCTGCTGTACAAAAGCCTACTTGTGTTCGTCGTCAATTTTTTAATATTACATGTTTTTTATAACATACAGTCTATGCACCTACAATAACATGACGTAGATTTTGAATGGTAAAATAATTAATGAAATCGATTCAGTAGTCTCGACGTTGACTTGTTACAAACAAACGAATCTGACCTTATATATCTATATAAAAATAATGACAATTGTTTCGTTTGGCTCTGAATGGCGTATACATACAAATATTTCACATACTAGCTGTTGTCCATGGCTCCGCACGAATTCGTTTCTCAAGTGCCAAAAAGTTGTTTGTGTCATGGCAACCGATATTGTATTTAGATGTCATGATTGTATGAAGGTTTTGTATACCTCAGAATAGTTTTATATGGTGATAAAAAGTAAATTAATACCCCAAGGAAAATAATCGGTTGTGTCGAAATTATAAAGTTAAAAAGTGACAAAGAAACAAACAAACACACACACGTATTTATAATACTATAGTTAGTACATTGAATTACAATCTTAGAAACTACAAGAAGTCTTGAACCGGTTGAGTTGCAGATGGGTCAGCAGCCTTTAATTATATTACAGAGAAGGGTATTAGGTAAGATAAACGGGAACCATATGACCTGTAAGGGAATTGTTTTTGTTTATAATCAAGTACCTTTGTGTAATGAACCGTTTCCATCCTACTTTTTATATTTTAAAGACTTTCTGACTGGTGTATTGAAAATAACATTGAAAGTAAATGGTCGATCTTGATTGATGCGGGAACAGGGAAGTTAAAAGAGTTCAGGGAAGTTAAGTACCTCATGCCATACGTAAAATTGATAAAGTAAAAGGTCTTTAAAGCATACAACCTGCATAATTATTGGTTAAAATTAAAACAAGTTTCGAATTCACCGAATCTCTTCCCGTCTTTATATAAACTTTGCCGGTTCAGTGACCTTCGTGGGGTCATCGCCATTAGCGTCGTAATCTCCCCTGTCAAGACCTTTACTTATGACGGATCATGCGGAAAACTTGTCGCGCCGTACAAACAAAACAAAGTATCCGCGATACTGTGTAAACAGTCCTTTTTAAAAATTTAACATATGTAACTATATTTAAGGGTCCGTTAATAATATTTACTTGATCGAAAAGGTTCAATGATTGAACAAAAATAACTGATATAAATCGTCAAACATTAATCGTATAGACACCGTCAGAAGAAACGGCGGTCATTGAAGGAAGCCATAAAACCATATTCACGGAAAACCTGGTGAAAAAATCTGACATTGTGTGAGCAGGAAGCTGTGGAATTCAAAAGGTTAAGGCGGTTCACAGTACCGACAATTTGGTGATCCCAATGCACAAGAGTGGATTTTTAACGGGTGACGAATGGAATTCAATTTATTATAAAAACAAATAGTTTTTGATAAAATAATGATCTCCCAGTATTCTCATTATAACTTAGGTTTTAGTTGTGTATCAGATTATTCGTAAATCATTTTAAAGCAACATTTACCGGAATTATTCGATTATAATATAATAATGATTTAAAACGAATGAAATTATTTATGATTGAGATAACATAACAGATTTTTACTTACATCATTACTTCAGTTTTAACTTGATCCTTTATATATATTTAAAAACTAGTTGCTGCCCGCGGATTCGGACACATTCATTTATCATTTTCGAAACTAAAGAATTTGATAAGATGTTTATAACTTCGCATTATAGGTAACATGTGTCAAAAAGTTGTTATTGTTAAAATATTACCATGGCAACCGATATTGTACATGAAGACTTTATGTATCTCAGCAACTATTTTATTTTTGGGATAATAATGAACAATGTGTGAGCAAAATTTCCTTATGATCGTTTGAGTCGTTGACATGTTAAATGGTCATAAACCAATAAACTCAGATTCGCGTTTATAATATTAGTAAACATAAAGTCAGTATATTTACAGTCTATTTGTCATTAACAGCTAACAAGATAGAACATTACGTATCTAAATGGATATTAACAGGAATAGAAATCATTAAATATTTGTACCAACAGCAACAACGGCTGGACAAAGAAGCTTGTCCGATGAAGGGAATAATAACCTAAGAGAATACCAGTATAGTGTAACTGGTGCTTGTGGCTTCGCAAGGAAGCGCGTTTCCTCACTGGAATTATTTACAATATCATTTCGCTTAGAATATTAACAATTATGCGGGAATTTATAAATTAAATAACCCATTCCAAATATACGGAAACTATATTTAGTTGTATGTCCGAGATACTACGGATAATATTGTCCATTTATTCTTTATTTCGTCGCGCAAACAAGCCAAGTTCCGCGTGAAAGTTGAGCGTTAAATTAACTTGTAAGCATAGAAATCCAGTCACGCCGATTGAAGAAGTCAGCAAATGAAATCGACTTGAACTTCCAGATTAAAAATAAATTATTAAATACTGACGAATGAGAAATTATAATTTTTCTGTCAGTTTCCTAAAATCCTAAATAATATTATAAATGCAATTGTAAATTTGTTTCACGATGAAATACAAATGTTTTCAAGGGTATTGTGAATCAAGTAGGATACTTTTTATACCGAAAAAAAAGCTTCTCGAGGAATTGAAAAAGGTAAAGTAAAGTAAGTTACTATTGGTTGCCATATTATCTCATATGACATGACAATAACAACTTCTTGAAAGTTTGTTAAATGCCATATATTACCATGGCGAAGATAACAACTTGACGTTTACCTGTAATTCCATAGTTTATTATACGCGAAATCAAGTTAGAAGACTTTCCAACGAGGAAAATAAGAAACGAATGCGTGCGAAGCTGCTAGCAACTACCAGTACTTTATAAACAATATGAAATTCCGTTTTACTAAATTCGAATGAATAACTTTTACAATTTCTCACAGTTTTCGTGAATACTAAGAGTAGATATGTCTTCTTGATTGTTCTTTAACTCGTAATTTTTTATGTGATAACTTCTTTACCCGCGTTAGACGATATCTGGTAAGGAAAAATCTTATAGGTTCGCGTGAACAACATGCGTCAGCAACACGCGACAGCAACATGTGAATTTGAATTTGCAACAATTTCGACAAACTTTTTTCATTTATTTTTCTTGTATTCAATTTTGAATGTTATTGTTAAGACACAAGGGTTCATTTTTGTTGAATTTTTATTTATATTTGGACTATTCTCGCGCCTTCTAACCTTTTTTTCAATTTTCACTTCTGTCGGCAGTCCTTATGACTGCCTGTGTTCTTTTGATGTAATATTTCATTCAAACCTCTTTTTAATCTACTTTTAAATTTCAATAATTGAAATACATCCATCAATTATTTTTCAACGGACAGGCAGCCTGTTACTTCTACTTTAACTAAACACATCAATTTTATTGAAGGTATCTGAATAAAGCATGTAATGCTTTATTATTTACTCTGATTCGGGAACATTAGTACTTGTACATAAAGTATTAATTCATCGATTAGTGGATCTGTTAGCATAGGTACACGTTACATCCATACTAAAAGCTATTAACTACTCACAAATGTCTTTACAGTTTCTCGCCTGCCTGACTTGATATTTCCTTACTGCCTCTTTCAATACAGAGAATCAGGATTTTTTATATACAAATCTAAATATCCGATCCGATATTGTACCGTTAACATACAAACAGTACTATCACATTTTACAGTATCGGTTGTCATGGTACCGCGTGTTATATTTGCCAAAAAAAAGTTGTTTATTAATATTATAATAACTTTTCATCCATTATTGGTTATAGTTTGCAAATGTAACAAAACTTCTAGTTATTTCGTAACACAGAATACATTAAGCTGTGTATATACATAAGCCACACATTTGATCTAAAACAGGCCAATCAATAAAACGCCTGGAAGTAATAGACGTCGATTTTAGTTCAGTAATTAGAATGGCATTTGAAATTCGATCCTAATACCACCATGAACTTAAAATAATTCTATTTCTCAGGGTCTAAGTCATAAATCTATTTCTTTATGGTATAATAGTGTATTGTGATGGTGGGTCTCGTCAGCGTGCATAATCCATTCTAAGTAAAGTGTAATAGAAGAATTAATTGCATTCTTAGAACTCACCTATAACAATTGTTGTTTTTTGTGACAACGATAGTAACTGTGCGTTCGCGTTTCCTGTAGTCAATGATAATTACAATGAATTATTAATAATAAGGAAAAACATCAATTGGTATCAAATATTAATAATGGCAATAAATATAATTATTCGATATTTGTTTAATACAGTATAGAAACTATTTCTTATAGTATAAATTTAATCAGCGGGACAACGAGCAGAGGGTCGCTTTAGGTGATCACCGACGTCCATAAAAATCTGTAGATGCATTACGGGTTTTACGCAAATAATTTACGAATAACCTTTAACCACTCCAAATAAGGTTAAATTTGTGCTAGGACATGTTTCACGACTGTAGTCGAATGACTGATTCGCACCTAAGCCATGTTGTTCATGTCTCGCACTCCTCCATAACCGTTAGGCTATAGGCGCTATTGAACTAGACAAATCTACTCATATTTATGTGTAATATGAAAAATATAACCTAATAACTATATTCATATCTATGAAATATGGTTTGTGAACTGGAGAATCCTGTCCGTAATTGTTTTATAACAAAGTCGAAAGTTTTTGCCTGCATCAAAGTAGATTAGCACTTGTTTTAATGCTATAATTGTTTCTTTTTTCCTTAATATAGCTGAAGTTACGTTTTACAATCGTAACATAGTACATCTAAATGTCAGGCAACAGAATCCTTAGTGGAAGTGTTTCTCAAGCACTGATATCCCTCAATCTTGACCATAAACCATAAAACCCTGATCCTCGGTCCATAAAAATCGATTACAAATATATACCATTAGAAATTTACAGTTTAAGAAGTATCAAAGGCATTTGTTGTCAAACTAGAACAGGCATTGCGTTCTGCAAGAATCTATCTATCTATGTAATTTATATTTGTTTGTTTGCCCTTCCAGATTGTGTGTGACCTTGGCAGGTTCTTAACCGAGGATAGCAGGAATGGTTTGTGGTCCAAAAAATTATTAAATAAAAAAAGTTTTTCGATTTAATAAAAACTTTTGGCACGTTGCTGAGATATTTGAAATGATGTCAATAATATCAAATTAATTCCATTGATAAAAAGTTGTCGTGATAATTAAACTTCTTACTTCTTTGATATTATTTTGACATATTTGGAGAGACTTCAATACACCAAATGCTTTTTTTCCTTCACGTGGCATTCCAATGCACGCCGCTTTCAGAAAATCTAAATACATTAAAGCGATATGTGTATGTATATGTTCTCTATAGACTTCGAAACGACTAGACCGTTTTCGTTAATAATTTCGGGAAACGTTCAGATTGGCCTAGTTCCTGTGAAGTTTGGTAGCGATCGGATCAACATTATTAGCGGTACCCGAGCGAAGCCGGGACAAATCACTAATCACAAAATGCCAAATCTAAAATTTATTATTGTAATATAACATATTATGTAATCGAAATTGTTGCTCCACAAACGATGGAATATATTACAAAGCAATAAACTAGCAACAAGAACGCTTTTTCTACAATAATGAATAATAACTCGGCAACAGATGCGATGAAAATATAATAATAATAATAATAACTCGGCAACAGTTGCGATAAAAATGTCTAAGGTAAACATAATAAAGTAGCAATAATTAATTTTCGACATTAAAAAGGAAGCGAATGATTCTGATAAAACGAAGATTGCATATTATTCTAATAGGTTTTTTATTTTTTGAAACAAACCCGGATCTGGTATCGTATTTAAATTTTTACTTCACGTGACCTTCTTCACGTGGCACTTGTTTACATTTTAATGAAGAAAATAATATAACTTAGTAAAAAATAATCTACATAAATTACGTCAGAAATGCTCACCTTGATATACATTGTCGAATTTAAACAAAAAATACTTGTTACTCCCCACCACCATGATATTGTTACCACTCACATATCGTGGGAATGTGACTGACATTGTGACCAGTGATTCAATTTATAACATATTGACGTGCCTCCAGTTTCATACATATAATCATTATTAAAAAAAATATGTTGCAAAAGTGAGAGGTAGTCAAAATAGTGGGGACGCCCTAGGAGAACTTATATCGATAAAATTAGTGGCTTATTAAAAAGTGCGATATAAGGGGCAATAACCGACGAGCTTGTATGTATGTAGAAGAAGCGAGAGAGATGTGCCAGGATCGCACCAAATGGAAATCCATGATCTCTGCCTACCCTCTGAGTTACGGGCGTGAGCGCATATTTATTTATTTAATTTTAACAACTTATAAGACTAAAAGTAGCCATTTAGTAAGGTACACTATACCCTCACATAATTTGCATTATTTCAGCATAGCTTCTGCAATATTACGGCTTAAAGCTTACAGTATCAGCCTTGACTTCAGTTTACTCAAGACGACACTTACTTGTTTTGAAAACCGTATTACGTATCACGGAAGGTGCTCGTTTATCAAAATTACTTTCGACGCCTGTCATCGCAATCATAAATAGGTGTAACTTGAGCAATATACGTACTTGGTGTTAGTGTAAAGTAAAATGCATTATTACATCTATCACTAGTTGTTGCCCGCGGGTTTTCACGCCTTCATTTCTCATTTCCCATGTTAGATTTTTTGTAAGATGATTCCACGTATAATCATAGGTATAACTTCAAATTATAGGTAACATTTGTCAAAAAGTTGTTATTGTCAAAACATTACCATGGCAACCGATATTTTAAATGTAAGTTTTATGCCCCTATATCATTTTCGCCTGTCAAAATTATAATGATCGGTTGAGTCGATAATGAGTTACAGCGTAACATACAAAAAATCGACATCATTTAATATTTTGGAATAGATTGCTAATAACATAATAGATTTATTGCAAATAAATACATTTCGAAAATACAGTTTTGCGTCATTTATTGAACATTATGACTACCATTCTTTTAACTTGTTTCAGCTGGAGATACTTTCGTCTTGTTGGGCTCCTAACATGCATATGTGATTACTATGACACACCAAGAAATTAAGGCTTTTTGATAAAATCAAAAGCTAATACAAAAGAATAGAAAATAAGTTAAATTGTAACTTTTTTTAAATAAAATCTCTACCATGTAAGCGATATACAGTATTAATAATATAATAATGTAGCCTTTTATTCTGAAATGGGTTTCTTTTTGGTACTAATATTGTAAATTATATGATGTCTCTAGTTTCAGTGTGCCGTATGGCATAGGCCTCCTCTAAGCTTTCCCACAGTTTTCTGTCGTCAGCGAGTCACCTCCAATTTGGACCAACTGCCACCTTGATATCATCTTCCCACCTTATATGCTGCCGTCCACGACTCCTTTTTCTATCCTACGGATACCATTCTGTCACCGCCCTGCTTTATTTTCTTTTAGTGTCGCGCTTCATGTGACCAGTCCATCGCCATTTAAGTTGGTCTATTTTGGACAAGATGCCAGGCAATTTTGTTTCTTTTTTATAAATAGTATTACTAGCTATAAACTACGTTTACACTCCGAACTGCTTAACCTTAGTTAAGCGCTTACGCTCTTGTCCTTTCTGCTCGGTTCCTTAGTATTATAGAGGGACGTTAAATAGCCCTCGTTAATGTTTGGGTTTCAAAACTAATTTTTCAAGTTGGATTGGTAGTTTCTCAGATTAGCGTGTCCAAACAAACAAGCTCTTCAGTTGTATTACATTAGTAATATCACATCTAATGCGTTCAATAGATACATAAGTATACCACACATGTCACACTATAAATAATCATATAATCATAGTATATGTTGCATTGAGCGCCTGCGACTTGCATACAACATAAGCAACGCCTACACTAATAATTTTGATATCAACGTAAGTGTTTAGAAAGTGGAGCACGCTGTGTTGTTGGTCATAATTGAATGTTTCATTACCGAAGTATATGTTTCAAGCCAATTATTTAGTAAGACATACAGGATGTACGAAAAAATTTGTGTTGAAATTAATGAGCGCATTCCTTGATATATTTTTAAGGGCGGTCAATTTATACGTGGACATGGCGTGAAGGAATTCCTAAATTAACAAATGTAATTTTAATCTTTTATAAAAATAATTTATCTAAGTCAAGTGATTCTGTTATATTAATTGATCGGTGTTTCTGAATAAGCCTGGTACATACATATTTTTTATTATATAAGTATTCGAACTAGGTACTGAAATATCGTTATTAATTATCAAATTACCAAACGCCAGGAAATAAGGTAGGGTCAAGATCTCCTTGCCCTTTTCCCACTTTATGTAGAGTCAGCACATCAGGTTTTGACCTTCATTGTCGTTTTATTATCCGTCATATCCCTTCTTCATTATGATTAATAACACCTTTCACGCAATCCATTCAACTTTTCTAAGGCCTACACCCGCCAGAATATCCAACCACCAACCACATTCATATTTAAAACTGCACATTACCCTTGTCACTAGCCATTCTTCCCTTCTCATAACATCCCCATACCATACTAACCTTTTGCTAACGTACTAACGTAACTTCGAGAATAAGGTACGGGTATGTATGTAGGTATGTGCGTCCGTTCCACTGCGAACTCCTGTAGCCTAAACGGCCTTACCGGGCTTTTTATACGTAAGTTAAGCTCTTAGAATTTATACTAGTTTGAAAAACAGGCCACTCGTTCACTAATTTACAATTTTCACTTTGTTGTTGCGTTTGTGGACCATGCAATTTTCATTAAATGTATATCAGTCATGAAAATCAAAGACTAATTAGTAAAAATATTTTCTTTTAAGTATTTCAATCATATTAATGTATGAATTAAATCCACGGTGCCTAGCGACACGATTGATATTTAAAAAGAAGCAATTATAGTGTGTAAGTTTACGATAACATAAAATTTATACGGCATTTATCCGCATTCCCGTACTAAATGTTTCTAACTTTAATACTCATTCAAATTTCAACCTTTCACATTATAAAGCTATTTATAAACAAAAATATTCACAGAGTCGTTAATCAAATCATTAAAAATATGTCTTGCAAATGGTCGCCCCACACACGCCCACGACCATATGACATACATATTACATATTAATATAAAATTAGAACCTACGCCTGTTGCCTGGAAAATCGGATATCCATTTGGCACGCTCCTGGAATTCCTATCTCACCTCTTCTACATTCATACATCTAAATATACATTCCGGTTGGTTATGTGTACTCTTAAAACCTTTCTACAATGAGTGTACAAACATAATATTATTTCGTACTTATACCTGGTACGTATAGTACTTATACCTACCGCCGTGTAGTATGTTACTTTTCATATTGTTCATCGTGACGTTTGCGTATCAAGGTCCGTATGCACCAGTTGCATTAGTGCTATGTAACACTTAAGTAATGTCTCCATCCCGTTGATGTCTTTTCTACCGCGATTATGTCAACGAGCGAAGGTACGAGGAAACTCGTAACTATCACTTTTATGGGCATATATTTACGTAAAAACATTACACGCATTACCTATTCTGTCTTCAATTAATTTATTCGTTATTTAAGCAATATTTTTTTCAATATGATAAAAGTTTAAAGGTAATCACGCTATTAAATATTCAAGTATAATTACTCTATTTTTTGTGAATATATCGTTAACAAAGAAACACGAGCAGTACTTGCGAACCACCAAAATATATGTACAGATGTGGAAACTAAAGAAGTATAAAAACTATTCAAAATTAATTCAGTAACTTTCCACTCGGCTTTCTTAAACGTCGTTTATGTTAAAACTTCAAATTCCGAATTTGGTTTTTCATAGCAAATTGATAGATAAATGTCCGAATTTAATTTGCATTAGGCTGAATTCACACCGCGAAAGTCCGAATTTGAATTTAAAAACCTATATAGATCTTTAACTTTTACTTTTAAGTCTTATAAAACTTCTTAACATATTTTTTTATTATTATGTTACTGTGTAAATTAGTACCTTCGCTTTTCTAATGCGCGTAAGGGCCCAATTACAGCGACTTAAACATTTATGATATATATTTTCTTTTTAAAAATAACAAAAAAAAGTAAATTTAAATCAAATTTAAAGTTATCATTGTTTAACGAGGGTTAGCGTAAGGCCGTAAAAGCTATATCTAAGCATGTATATGGTATGGATTACGATCACTGCCGACCCCACATAACATGGGAAAAAGCAGGGTGAAGTTTATTTCTTCTTAAAAGAATGTTTGGTGTGTTTAGCTGCATAATCTAATGCAATATACCAATTGTTAATTAAAATTGACCACCAATATATAATACAATATAAAACCATTCACGGAAAATGATTACCAATTTTCTATATTTTTATAATCCATTGCGATATTTAATTTTAAACCTATTATAAATTATTATTAATTAATAATTAGTCGTTGTCATTTTTTTTATTCTTTTAATTATAAAGAAACGATTACGAAATCTTTCCTTGGATCGAATCCACTAGAGTGCAAGAAATCGAATCTCGATAAAAAAAACTTTTGCTTGTCAAACACGCTATGTCGTGATAGTAATATTTACACGATAACATCGTATTATATGACTCAAAAAATTAGCTAACAATTTACGGATAAAAATATATTTTATATACTATGTATTTATTTAATTACTTACCGCAAGGGAGACGACGTTCATCTGATCGTAATTTCCTACCGAAAATCCATGCAACTATTTTTTTTTAATTTTATATAGCAACACCGTTTAATATAACTCAAACACGGCTCACTTTTACGAAAGTCCGACGAACTATGTTTTCGATTATCAAAGCCGTTTCGAGACGATCAAAAAAGCGAGTTGCCGCGTCTAAAGCTGAGCGGCGACTGAGACTTGCGGCTTGCGGGCATTCGATTCTGAAGCGTTCGTTCCCCCGCGCTACGGTCAACGCGGGTCGAAAATGTGCGCGGTTTGCGCCGCTTTTCACTGATACTTACCCCCGATCTGCATACATTGCCGCTTCTATTCGATCTTTAGGTAAAAACAATCATAGTGAAGGTGCCGTGTATTATTACTACTGAGATGATATCATAACACGTTTATTATTATCCTGTCTGATATTACACATACTTTGAACGAGCGTTAAACCTTACCGGGAAACGAGATTAGCCATTTTTATTAAATTATGTATAGTAATTACATCATATAGTCAATATTATTTCTTCATAACATCTATTGGTATCATTGAGTTAACATCTAATGCACCCCATACACGCTACTGTCTATTTCTGCGCCAGCACAGGGAGACCGTGTGTAGGAAAAGACCTGTGTAGTTTTTTAACCTGTGCAGGCGACCGGTGCATGATCTCATTGCAGTCAATTTTTCAAATGATACCGTACAGTGTACCCGCGCATTCATTCCAGTCACCTGCGCAGGTCCCGTCGGTTGTTTTTCAGTGTCTGTCCCTTGTACTATTTCTCATACTACATACTATATCATAGGAGAAGTAACCATAGGAAATACTTTTAGGCATGTTGTCTGTGTTGTGCATGCATATCCTATGGTTACCACCATAGGATATGCATGCATTTATATGAGGTATTGATCCCAACGACCGAGTGAAGTACCCATAAAAAATTAAGTTCCCATCACATGGTGACGCGAGTGGAGCAAAGATATTGGCACAGCTCCGTTTCGCACTGTTCCCATGAATAGGCGCTCATGCTCAACGTGTCCCGGTAATGTAACTTGAAATTCTAGTTAATTCTACACGAAATATCGACCACTAAATTAAAACCGAAGCGATAATTTTCTTTTCAAAATTCATTACTACAAATAACGTACATCTCATAAAACTGGCGTATACGGTGGGTTATTTCTGTATCAACTATAATTTCAACAGACATGAGAGTGTATCATAAAATTTATTAACAAGTAATAATCATGTTGTCGGGAAGTTGCGTAAGCGAGCTCAAAACGTATTACACGTAGATCATAAAATACGTTGATGATTTAATTTTATAAGCAGTTGTAATCTTTTTAACGACTCAACCAACGAATCAACGATTCAATCCCTGTAAATTTCGTCGAAATCGGTCCAGCCGTTTCGGAGTCTATCGATCTATAGGAAACATACATACTTCACTTTTTTCATAAAAAAAACCCTATGTTACTTCTAATACCTCCAAGAATATGTGTACAAAGTTTCATGATGATCGGTTGAGTATTTTCGCGTGAAAGCGTAACAAACAAACTTACATTCACATTTATAATATTAGTAGGGATAGGGATTAACCTCATATGTACATCTATAGCGGGTGTGATCTCATATGAGCAGAACTAAATTTTTAACATAAAGGTACAATTAACATTTAAAGCTTGTTTTCAGAGGTGTCTGACCGCTGCCATTTTGACAATTTAAAAAATACTGGAGTCGTTTTATTTTTATTCAAGACCATTATGATAATAAAAAAAAACATTTCTTTAAGCATTGGGTACACTTGAATTTGCTCCTAACAAATCTTTAAAACCGTTAGACATTTGGATCACCATTCTTAATATAAAAACGTTACGCATGTTTATGGTCAAACAGCTTATAGCTATGACATATGTAGATAAAAATTTAAACATAACGATTTGACGATAAGTTCAAACATTAGTAAATCGCGAAAAAAAGGTCTGTATGAGTCCCAAGCCTTGAGTTCCGATACGTGCTCCCCTAGTAAGCTACTCAACATCGATGGAAATCAATTATAGATTATAATAATCGTGTAATCGATTTTCGATTCGATCCCGGCGGTACTCCGGATGAGTGGAGAACGTGCGACCTTGGTATAGATACACACTGTATCTATCTGTCGCTCGGCGTAATGTATCATTAAATCGATCTGAATAGTCGAGAGCATATGGCGTTCAATTGAACGGTATATTACTGCCATTCTCGAACTATGATAAACAATACATACTCTTCATTGAACTTCGTCAGGACATAATTTAGACTTGTGAATCTTTCCATATGGAATGACGATTTTTGGTATGAAACAAAATATTAATAGACTATGTAGATAATTTTTTAATATTTCTTGTAATGGTTAACCAAAAAAAGCTTGTGCCAGGTTAACGACATTAGACGAATGGAGGATTCTAACGACATCGTGTTTCGCAGTCCGTACCCTTAGCCATTAGGCTGTTGGCGTTCCATTTTATAGTGTGGCATTAAAACAGGAGGAAAGCATAAAGGAATAAGACGTACGACAAGAAGAACCTATTGAGGGTCAAGGTGGCATCTTTACGGGTATAGGGAAGGAGCCTTTATTTTCAATTTTGGCAGATGATTTTGAGTGAGCCAATTGAAGCAAATAATTAATACGAACTATTAATTATGTTGACACTTTTGAAATACAGAAATCATACCGAGTTTAGGCTTCATAGACAAAAACGTGTTTTTTTAAGAATAAAACATTGTCATTCGTGTTATCAAAATGTGAGATTGACTTATAATATATGTGAACTCTTTAGATCTTTTTTCATAAAATATTTTATTGTCTTTTTACACAATTAAGTGTTTGTGTAACTGTTTTCAATGCAGAATAAAATCGCAAGGATATTTTGTTCCCAAAAGAAATATGCTTAAATACATCCACAAACAGGCAAACGCAAATAAAACGGCTCAAATTTTCTGTACACACTCACAATGGCGGAGGTCAGAAACCTCGAAAAACTGGCTCTAAACATCGTTATATGTGTAAAATAAAACGATTTACGAATATCTTCTTTATTTGTAGACTTCAAATGCTCTCGAAATTTCTTTTGCTTCGGACAAACTTAATTTTTTTATGTTTGATAAACATCTTTTGAAGATAATATTCTTATATGTACCTAACCTATAATTATCTTCAATCCTAACTTTAAAGTAATATCACAAGCAAAATATCTAGATAACGACATTTGGTATTCCGCGAAGTTCGACAGGTCTGAAAGCGCCATCTACCGGCATGGTTTATCTTTACATTGTTTTCAATTTCCAGGGATGAGACATTCTGGCAGCTTGAAAGTCTACATGTCTACTCTACGACAGATGACAGTGCAGACCGAAGATAACATTTATTGGAATAGAACAGTCCGTTGATTCGTAACTTTGTACAGTTAGGTATAGTTTCTTAAAAATAACTTGATTCGAACGTCAACTTTCAAATTGATGTGACTTGAGCACATATTATGTCACGTGGAAATCGTAGAGATGTGGGCGTATTGATAAGTCCTTTCATTAATTGAAACTGATAAATATTGTTTTAAAACTATATTCCAGACCTATTCCTACAACTTATAGTAAGTTAAATTACTTTAAGCAACATATAAAGTTTTATAAGCAACAAGTTCTTAGCAATTCAAATGAGCTGGTATAATAAAATTAATATTGTATAAATAATAAATAGCACTGTCAGTGGACAGTTAGTGTTAATTAGCTCAGACTGTTGACCTCCAGAATTTTATGACTCCAAATACAAAAGCATGTTATTAATTTATACGGCATATACATATTCTTATATCTACTTTTATGTGTTAACAAGATGGTGATAATCTAGACAGGCGTTGAATTTATAACCACCTAGCTACGCTGCCATAAGAACTTCTACCAAAATCTTCTAGTTAACGGTTATGTTTTTAATTTCGTCAGATGCCTCTCCTAGGCAAACAGTGACAAAAAAAGATAGCACTTTTCTGCACCTAAGGTACGGTTACCCACCTGGTGGCTGGTGGGGTGGTACTATACTTAAAATCAAGGAAACACTGAGACACACAGTAGACAATCTACTAACTACTTGCTATTTCTTCCACCTGGTGCGACGAGCCAGTAAATATATAAATATGTGCTCACTCTCGTAACTAAGAGGGGTAGGCAGGCAGAGATTACGGATTTCCATTTGGCGTGATCCTGTAACACCTCTCTCGCTTCTTCTACACTCATACATACTCGTCGGTAACGGCTAGTCATTTTATCGGGTTAGATTTTATATGACACAAATCTACCCGATATATGTTCGGAGGTCCCCGACCAACACTGCCAGTCACTTTTGCAACATCGAGTCTTCTTACTCTATCTTCATTCATTCATAGCTCATACAGGTACATACCTAATAGGACCTTGCTGTACTTTCCATATGATAATTTATTAAACATCTTAATGGTATGGTTTTGGGTAGGAAGAACGCAGGCGTGATTCTATTCTCCGTGAAGTTATTGACACTATTATTAAAATAAAAAAATACTCAGAATTTAACAGTTGGATTGAAGTGCTCATTTAAAAAAAATGTCATTTCATTCACACTTACTTATGTCAACAGTTTAAAAAGCTACCGTTAAATGTTGTTAGCGCCTCACTAATAAAATAAACGCGTTATTTATTTAAATTTAACAACGACAAGAATGAGAGGGTACCGTTTAATGGCACATCAATAATTTATAAGGTACATAATTATAAAGTAACAGTTAGAATCCATTAATACTGACTTAGTTGATTATTTTTGTGACATTGGTATAGTATGCTTATAGAAACGGGATGTTCGTTAATGCTATATGTAGCAGCCCTAAGCCGTTCCTACACAATACACCTATAATTCCTAAGACCAGATGAACTCTGTGTTCCCGCTATGCCAACTGCGTTGTACAATGATCTGTCGCCAGCGGTATTTCCAAACCAACACGATTACCTTCAAAAAGCGAGCGTACTCTTTCGTTGGCAGCTCTCGCCTCAGCGTCACTCAATCACGCGTCGGTGATTACTTATTAGGCGACCCGGTGCTCGTTAGCTCCCTTATGCTTGCTATGCTTAAAAATGAAGGAACGCGTGCGTAAATAAAGTGTCTATTTAATTTCATAGTAATTGTCGTTAAAATCTGTTTTTAATAAAAAAAACTTAATTCATTATTGAATGTCTATGGGCAGCGTTCACTTCACATCAGGTGATCGGCTTGCTCGTTTGCCACCATGTCCCATAAAAAAAAATGTACTATTGACAAAAATCTCTCCTTCGAGCCGGATTTGAACCAGCGACCTATGGATGTCAATATTTATAACTTCTACAGTCCACCGCTCTACCAACTGAGCTATCGAAGGTTGTACACTTAATTATGAAATAACGTTATTGTTGATTAAAATATATTTTGTTATTTAAAGAAAACAAACTGCTATTAAAATAACTAACACCGCAAGTAATATTTTCCTTTATTTGAAAAGTGTATGCAAAAAATATAAAAAAATGCAAATTCTTAGGCATTGTTTTAAAAGTACAAGAAGACCAACTTCTAACATACTAAAAAAATTAAAAAGTTTTCAAAATTCGATGGCAATTCAATTTAGTAAAATGTTTCACCAATTTGAATGAAGTCAAAAACTTACGCCCCCGGGTGGGCTCGAACCACCAACCTTTCGGTTAACAGCCGAACGCGCTAGCCAATTGCGCCACGGAGGCAGATGCTAAAGTTATCGAAATCACCTAGAACATTAATGAGAAAATTTAACTACAATTATTACAAGTATAGGCCTCGAAACCTCATTTGCACAATTCTAGGAACAACCAACAACAATTAACCCAATAGCCGTTCTTCAAAAACAACAGACGCTAATACCAGTCTTCCTAGTCATTAAAAGCTAATATTTTGCAGTTAGATATTTAGATTTTATTATAGATTTCCAGTCAGAACAAATAGAAAGTGTTGACACAATGAAATTACTGTGTTGATATTTTTTTTCTTACAAGTTATTTATTTTATTATATTTAATTAAAGTGTAAATGTCGCATTTATTCATTTTAAGAATATTATTAAACCTGCCATCTATGTATGTCAAAGGGCACTAAAATAAAAAGATTGCAAAATTATGTTATAGTTAGTGCAGGGTTGGAGAGGTCCCCCTGACCCGGTTGCCGTCTTGTGGCGGTGGGGCTTAGTAGCCGTTGCCTGGTGACCCACGGTGAACCAAGAAGAACCCAGAGCCAGACCGTGGTGTAGGGCCGGCCAGAAGACGCCGCTCGAGGTGGACTCGCTTGAGTTTTGACACGTCTTACCTATAATTCAAAGTTATCCGCGATATCATTTCACAAACATTATCAGCGTGGCAAATAAGAAACGAATGTTTGCAAGGCCGTGGATAACAGCTTTATCAATATTTGTTTTTTGTGCCTCCTCTAAAGTTGGACCTGATGGAGTTAAGTCTGCCACTTAGCCGACAATATTTATAACTTCTAATAAACACTGTTTGAAGTATACGAGCGTTCTAAACAAGGTCGAAAGAATAAACAGCCGTGCATTGCGCGGTGACCTTTAAATAAGGATACCATAGACGGGCGTGTTCTATAAAATATCTAGTTAAATGGAGCTCATTTTGTAATACGTAGGCGACGTTACGCACACAAATTAAAGGCCGTGGGAACTAAACTAGGCGATTGCTGTTTGGAATATACTTCAATACCCTCTGTTCAGAACACAGACTTATCTAAGTACTTATGACGTAGGTTGGACAAAGGTATGAAAATGTAATAAAATGTGACTCAGAGGTAAGTAGAGATTACAAATTTCGAGTTTACAAGGTTCTAACAAACTTAATGTACCAGGACCGCTTTAGCTAATTACAGGGCCCTAGAATACACTAAAACAAACAACCCCAGGGCACACTGGAATGTGGAGCCCTGTTGGAAAGAGTCGTTAACACTCAATATTGCCATCTTCATATCATCACATAAACAAAAAACCTTGTCGAAAATTGCTCCCTCATATACACATATTGGGTTGTTTCAGTTTTAATTTGAGATTACACTTTCCTTACCATCTCCCTTTTATTTTTGTTTTCGAGGGGGAAATCATAATCAAGATGCTTCTGGAGGAAACCCAGGGTTATGTGAGGTTTTTACTCACTAAAATCCCTCCGGTGGCCATCCTCGAGTGCGATAGATGGGGGCTCCGGGATCTCCGGTGGAACGCACCAGTGATCCCGGAGGATCCTTACCATCTCCTACCCTTTTCTTACTGATGTGGGGTCGGCACAGTAGGTACTTTTCTGCCATATCCCTCTTCCAGCACACATCTGAATTCACACCCTTCTTACACATGTCATCTTTCACACGTTACTTACGTCCGCAATTTAAATAAGTTAAATCAACACCGTATTCTATTCCATAATCAGAATACTCCGCTTGCTGTTAAAAAAACACCGTCATTATTCGACAAGACAATAGGCGGCATTTAATAGTAATTTTCTCATAGCCGAGGGCGATTATTAAAAGAAATACTTTAGCAATACTATTGTTTGACGAAATACAGTTGCGAAACATTAATCTCCAGCTGTTCAGACAACCTTCGAAGGGCAGTATCAATAACTACATTTATTATATCGCTCACTTAATACCACCTGTAAGAACCAGACCAATAGACTCAAGACAACTGTTATTGACTTGATGACGTACTATTTGCATTAGTTATAAGGACTCGTAACAAAATAGATGATGATACTTCCCAAAAATGGGAGCAGGGGTTTATCAGGGGAAAATCAGTAACAAGTGGTCAACACAGTGGTGGTACAAGCCACCGCTAAGTTGAGTCAGTCGTAAATATTTTCATTTGACGTGTAAATGACAAAAAGTTAGGTTTTATTTTTTACTAGCAGAAGAGAGAGGAATTACGATCCAATTAACACTGTTTTCGAAATCTTATATCGATTTTAAAAATATCATTTCATTGATTTTTGCTAGTTTTTGAGTGGAAAAGTCGAGCCATTTTAATTTTAAAATCGACATGACCATGACATACTATCGCCATATATAATAACTCGTCCAAATGGCTAATAAACTCGTAATGAAATGGCGTAAAAAATGCACATACGTCCTAAAAGTAGGACTAGTACAGCTGTGAACCCAGAAACAGGAACATCTGTCGCACAACACTGATTTGAGTTATTACCACGGTGTCACAGAATATGGCCGTGAAGAAAGATAATTTTAATAACGTCTTTTGTACGATTTATGAAGCTTACATACCCCGGCCCCCGGCCGGTATGTTTAAATGTATGGATGTAGAAGAAGCGAGAGAGGTATGCCAGGATCGCGTCAAATGGAAATCCATAATCTCTGCCTACCCCTCTGGGTTACAGGCGTAAGTGGATATTTTTTAATTTATTTATTACTTACAAGATTGCCGATCTAATGGTTATTAATTTCGGATATATAAAACGCGACTGCCGGATACCTTTGGGCTGTACAAAGCGGGCTTTTATATCTTGCAAATATAAAATATTCACTTTTGACGAAGGTTAAACTTTGTGTTCAAGGAAGTGAATGGACGAATACAACATAAATATAGTTTTAACAGCGAGAATTGGCCTGGTTTCGACTGCCATGCCCAAAGGTGAAGGCAAGGCTTAAGGTTAAATTAGGGTGACCATTGTAATAAAATACGTTTAATTTATTCTGTACTTTAGTAGTACAAACGCACAGCAAAAATCATATAGTCCATAGAGATTTCAGTCCATATTTAAAAAAGTAGATGGACGACATTTGACGCGTGCGACATGGACTTGATCTATCCTCGGCGGTATTTCCAAACCAGTACGACTTGGGGTCCTTCAAGAACCGAGCCTTTCTTTTTCTAAAAGGCCGGCAACGCATCTGCAGTTCCTCTGGTGTTGCGGGTGTCCATGGGCGTCGTTGATCACCTGGGTGTTCCCGCCGCTCGTTTGCCCCTTCTCTTATAAAAAAAAAAAAAAAAAAAAAAACTTGCCAGCGTGGTACATTTATGAGAAAACTAGTGACCCGCCCCGGCGTCGCCCGGGTACCACTAATTATGTTGATCCGATCGCTACCAAGCACAGGAACACCCGCTGTGCCAATCTGGACAATCCATGTAAATTTTATCGAAATCGGTCTAGCTGTTTCGGAGTCTATAGGTCTATAGGGAACACTTCGCTTTTTATATACTATTTTTTTTCATAAAAAGTATCCTACTTCTAGTATCACTAAAAATATGCGTACAAAGTTTCATGATGATCGGTTGAGTAGTTTTCGCGTGAAAGCGTAACAAACAAACTTACATTCACATTTATAATATTAGTAAGGATGAAAAACAAATGTTAAAGTAGTGCGTATCATTATACAATAAAATTGTGACTAAACACCGGCTTATTTATTAAAAAGGAGAATTATATTGTCTCTTTTATTTATTGTTTCATTCCCCTATCTGAGGTGATTAAAAATCATACTAGGAATCAGTAGCGGATCCCAGATTGCGATGGGGGAAGAGACCCCTTAGAGTAGATCTGAGAAAAGTAAAAACGAAGAAACATACAGCATTTTAAATAATTTAAATCAGAAAGAGGTAGTGTCATTAATTAGAACAATAATTATCAAATCCACTTTTTGATAATAATAATTCTGATAATTTGGAAGGGGTTTAAAAGCTTCTTAGAAGAAGCCCCCTTAGCCCCCTCTTGATCGTCGTAATATTACACGTGATACCACGACGCCCACTGGCCGCCCCGAGATGAGGCCCCTCTCTGCGCCCTTAAAAGGGCATCGTACCCCGAGATGGCTTGGGACGCTCCTAGGAGACGGCACTGTGCAATGCAGGTTCGGGAGTCCCCGCCCTCCCCTGCTGGCGCCGCCTTGAGTTTTTTATGGTGGTTCACTCCTCGTGGCCTCTGTTTTGAAAAAGACAGAGGCCCGCATTACGCGAAATGCAGCTGCAAGGGGAAGGCTGCCCTTCAACTCGCAGCCCCACAGCCGTTGCATCAGCGGTGCGACCCCGCTGAGTCGCGGAGAGCAGGGCGAGTGGCACACCGCATTACCAACACTCCTCTCGCTCCGCGACTCACCCTCACCTCGGGGACGAGTCCCCGCAACCTCCCAGCGCGCGATAAGGCGGGAACCCGGTCCGGGGGACTCATGGTCACTCTAACTTTGGATCGGTTAACGACCGTTACAAGCAGCCGCAGTTGAGCAGTTTCAGCAACAACTTAAAATAATTTGATTACGGGGCGTGGCACTGTTACCGCTTACTTGCCATTTCAGCAACAGGCCAAAGATGATTCATTCAATAATGTATTTATTCTATATATATAATTTCTACTACTTATCTGTACTATATTGTCACCTTTATTCTATTTATACTATTATTTTGATATAATAAATGCGAAAGTTTGTACGTATGGATGTTTGTTACTCTTTCGCGCTAGAACTGCTGAACGGATCTGGATGAAATTTGGCACAGAGATAGATTATAGTCTGGAATAATACAAAGGCATACATTTTTATCCCGATAAAAAATACATATCAACGTATATAAAAGGCGATTTTTGTTATGGGATCGCTTCAGAGATAATGTATTTTGTCTACGCATTACACTCTGATCGTTGTGTGACGAATTGATATCTCATGGGCTACTATATTAGAGCACAATTATTATTTTATGATGAAATACTGCATCGCTACTCAAATTCTAGAAGTTTAATGCTCGACCAATGACTAGATGTATATAATCAACAATGAAACAAATTTAGTTAAATAAAGATAAGATTTTAAAAAAACAATCTTATTTATTTAATATTTAATAAAACAAATATGAAATAATTGTAATATTCAAATATTTTTTTATAATTTGTAATTGGATTAAACATAATTAAATTGTCACTTTTTAGCAAAAAGTCTCCCCGGCGGGGAATCGAACCCCGGTCTCCCGCGTGACAGGCGGGGATACTTACCACTATACTACCGAGGATTTATGCTGTGCTTGCAAAATAATGAAAAAAATTGTTGTTTATTACCTTCTCTGACATAGGTAGGCAGCTCATTACGCAACTCATTAGCTTGTTACAGATGCCCATGGGTAGCGGTCACTTAATATCGTGTGAACGACATGCTCGTTTGCCGTCTTCTGCTATGCAAAAATTATCATATAAGCCGCATAACTAGTTCCAAGTTTTTAATTAACATATCTATAAATTGTCGTAATTTCTAATCTATTTCTTTAGCACGCCTTCCCTACCAGGGTTAATGACCGCTTTATTTCGCGACAAAAAAGGTTGTAAACAATTTCAAATTACGAGTTCATATTCGATTGCTAATAATTTATGTTAATTGAAAATCCTTATAAATAATTGATCAGCTTGACTATTATACTTTTACATTCCAAAAGAGTCAAGGCACTGCTATAAAATATTTATAATAATTCTTGAATTTCGTTCTAAGATGATGCCATTTTGTATTTATATTTCATTATTTTTATTGTCGCTTAACACAATCTAAGGTCAATTTTACCAAGTTTTGTCAAGTTTGCGTTTCATCTGATAAGTGGTTAGGTTAGGCGCCTTAAGCGATTTTCGGCAGGGGTAAAACTTATCGGTTCGCGTCGCCAAGTGTATGATGTGTTAAATAGATGGCGCTAGTAGTCTTACTGAATTTAATTTTAGCTTGATGTTTAAATCGAATTAATATCTTTAACTACAAAGCCTTAATAGTTATATTTTTGTGATAAAATTAATTTAAATATCCAAATTAAGAAACAACTGGTAATTTTCATTTTTAAGTTTTCACATCTAACGTCAGTCTACAATGACCTATATTTTAATTTTAAGCAGCATTTCAGATTTGGTCAAATATTGTATAATACAATTAGTTTACTTAAATTAGAAAAGTTACTGTATTAAGTCTTGCTTAATGAATAGAACGCGAAGCAAAAAAAACAGTACAAAATGCTACATCTAATTAGAGCTGCTATCGTTTCATAAAAAGCAACCTCTCGATGAATGAGGTCAATGACATATAAAAAGAGAATTATATACGGATTCTGTTTTGTGAGATTGTAAATTATTATAATAAAAAAATGTCGACTCGGTTTTTCACCTCGGAAATTTCCATAAAAGATGAGAGTATAAATATTTTTACTTCGACAGCTTACATTTTATATTTCTACTTTTATTTTTATATGCCTCGTCAGATAATAGATTATAAACGAAAATATTTTGATCAACATTGTATTGAGAATATACAAATAGCTCGAAAATATATATATACATAATTTTTTAGTTGTAGTGTACATGTACGTTTGATGTCAAGGTCTTAAAATATTTATAATAATTCTTAGTATGTTCAAAGCTTAAGTTGATGAAAGTTTGAAATGCTTAGAGGCGCCATCTAGCCCTAAAATTTGAAAATATTTAACTTTTATGTTTAAATTACTTTCATTACAATTATTGGACAATGTTCTGAAATTTTGTATGACAAAAAATATATAAATTTTCTATACCTTTTAGACAGTTAAAAAAATATAGAAAGCGAATTATTACAGCGCCACCTATACGTGTACCAATAAAATGCTTAACTTGAATTTAATTAAAAAAGTTTTAGCATTAAGTGATAGATGTCACTATATGTTTCAAATAAATAAATTTCGGCGAAGGCTTTTAACCAGGCCGTACTGAATTATTTTGTACTACATTTTAATTATTTTTCACAAGAATTGCAAAAAGTTCACATGTATAGAGATGACACTAAATATACATATATACATATTAATCTTATAACATATTAATCTTCTGTAATGGTATTCCATTCTGTTTCTTTGTTTTTTTGTCTCTCTCTAATAGCGTTAAACAAATTTTGATGATTTTTTTGTAGTTGTTGGCGTAGGTTCCGGGATTCTTTTGATTGGACTCAGGAGATTTGTCTTTATTTTAACAACAACGAAAAACAAACCTTATAAAAGATGAGCCAATTCGTGCAAGACAACGTTTGTTGGCGTCCGCTATTACTTTTATAAAAGGTTATTATTTCAATTGGAATATTAAGGGAAACTTACAAAAAAACAAAGGCATAAGGACTCTCAAAGAAAGTGAAAACTCAAGACAAGTGAGGAGCGAAAATAGTTCAAAAATAAATAAATAATCTACAAAAATACACCCTTGCATCTTAACAATAAAATTCAAAATTGAATACAAGATAATAATGAAAAAATTTCGTTGAAACTGTTCAAAATTCAAATTCACATGTTGCTGACGAGATCTGGTTCACATAGGTTCATGTGATTTTCCCCTACCAAATATCGTGGCTTAAGAAGTTTTAAGTTTAAAACTAATCTGGAAGAATTTAGCGCTACTGCAACACGCAAAGACTCAAATGACGTAATGCCAAGGATATTTATTCCCATAGTGACTTCCGCCATTTCTCATTAATTTGTGGCGCCTTTTTCCTATGAGGTGATTGGCGGGAGCGGAGTGACGTCATCGCGCCCACGCGTTCCGTGTGACGCAAGCCGATCGATACATATATTTATCTCTCTCGAACCCGTTCAAAAGTACGCTTTCGCACTCATTCTAACATGAATGCCGTCGAAATTGAAACCCGTAGGCGTCTTGCGCCTAGATGTCAATGTAGAGATCGTGCCCGGGATAACTCTTGGTTTATTTATATCGGCTTTGTTTTGTAAATATCTTTTGTTTATTTTTGTATCATCAAATATATTCGACTTGACATATGAATTATAACATCCGACATCCGAAATAACAGACCCATTATTTGGTTTTGATGTAGATATTTACTAATGAATTTTTCCAGTGTTCGAAAAACATGTTCATAGAAGAATGTTGTGACTCGAATTGCTAATGATATGCTTGGGATACTTCGCTGCATAGAATTTTATTATCGTCTATTTAATTTTATTTATTATAACGCATCTTATTCATATTTTAGGCCAAAAGGTATATCATATTCGTGCCAGATCCAAAAACGGCTACCCGGATAAAGCCAGGGCGGATCACTAGTGTTATAATAACAATAATATTACTAAGGCAATCTGAATGTAATTATTTGATTGAAAGAAAACTCAATATAAATTTGTTGCTACGGCTTGGAATCGTAGGCAAAAGCTACGTCGTAAAAACTAGGTTTTATATAGCATAAGTAGATATACTACAATCTAAACGCGCCTTCATTGAGCTATATGTACTACTACTTGTAGCTTATTGGAGAATTCAAAGCATAGATTTACCAATTCTTTTTAACATATAATATAACTCGCTTGTTGGACAATGCAATATGATTTTTAGACATGGGCGTTCTATTCCATACTTAAGTTAGGGATGTGATGTAAAATATAACACATATACATACACATATATAACATATACACACGTGTAATAAGTGATGCATTTATTCTCAATAAAAGCTCGATTTGCAGGTGACAAATCGCTCGGTAAGAACCAGGTTGAATGGTGTGAGCTTCCAAGGTGCAAAAGCAGTAGAAACTGTCTTGAACCGGTTTATTCCGGCACGACCATCACATGTTGACAATGAAATGATGTCGGACAAAGAGAGTGAATTTTCAATGACCATAGATTTCGTCTCTACAAAATCTGTTGTAACGCCTCATTATAAGTACCTCTTATGCTTCATTTTACAGCTTTATTACCTAACCTTTTGGTCCACTTCTTTTTATTATCTAAATAAAGGTATTATTCTTTTATATGTTAAGAATATTTAGTGAGCTTATTTCCTTTATAGCTTAAAATTTTTTGAAATTATATCAGTTGCAAATATTTCTTTAGTGATATTGTCAAACCAAAACTCATATTTCGTACTTTAAAGTTACGACACTGACGTCATCAACTAATTACCATGAATTATTTAACTGTACATTCAATCGCATTAGTTCTGACGCACACGCCATCGATTCAGATGCACCTACACAAATTTGGCCCAACTATTTGTTGTCGAGAGATATATGTATGTACGACTGTAAACGTTCTTATTTTTTGGCTGCGACGCAGGTTTCGTCTGACCCCGGTCTAGCCAGGGCGGCGCCTGAGAGTCTTTACTAGGCTCCGTCTACATCGATGCGTCCCACGTATATATAGGCTAGTTTCAATTTTACAGCGGTACAATTTTGCACATTTATGATGTATGTCTTCAAGAAAAGCTTGAATAGAGTATTAGTGCCCTAGAGATCCACGGCTACTGAGCCCCACCGCCCCGCCTTGTTGTGGCGGTGGAGCTCAGTAGCCAAGCTCGTCGCAAGAAGTAGCACCAGTAGTAAGCCAAAAGGAACCCTGGGCCTTCCTCAGGTGCTCGCTCTGGGTGGACTCTTATGGTCTTGTATGCACAACATCAGACGAAACGATTACGTCAGGCCGTCAATAATGTTAATAGTAACTTTATAACAATATTAGTCTTTATGACACACACATATTCCTGCACACAATCACAATAATTCTGTTACGAAGCCCCAATTTAATGATATTTGTGTTTGAAATTACAACACTGTAATACACTACACTGTGGCGCCAGCAATGCGACAGAGTCACATTCAAGTATTCGAAGCCAATTCATCTATTTTGTTGAATAAAGAGTTGGTCGATATTATGAATTTCGATGTCGAGTTATCTCATTCATTAATTAAAATTTATTAAATTATTTATTATTTAGCTGACTAGCTGCTAGCTGCCCGGAATGCGTTGTAATACCACGTAATGCAAAAAAGTTTGTTTGTATAATCTGCACAGTATTTTGGTTTATAGCATAATAGTGGCAATACTTTTGGTGTCTGTTTGATTGGTATATCGCGAAATCCTCATAATACCCTACCAAAGATTCATCCCAATCTGATAAATAGTTTAGGAAAGTGGGAAAAAAATAATACACACATTGATTTTTATTTAAATGGATTGTTAACCATTTCTGTGTCACTAAGATATAAGTCATCAGATTTGGTAAAAGGGCTTGCAGTAGTCCAAGTGTTATGATGTATGTAATTAAAATGTTATTAGATATGGAAATGTGATCAACTCAACAGATCAACTAAGATGCATTCTGTTAAACACCGAGAGGCTGGCCGCTTTGCGTCTGTGCTCAAGACTGGTCAAAATTATTATTATCCACCGATCAACATCTTGGTCCGCGTCTCCACCGAACCTAAGACATTTTTCACGTCTGTCAGCATATTAGTTAAAGAAAAAAGCGAAGAGACACCGGTTCGTGCTTCAGAATTAATTGCAAGGTTCTTTTTATATCTCGTGTCCTAGAATATTATAATATATGTCCTATCACGTTTATGGAGATTATTTTTCCACGAGATTGAACGATGTCTGAATCTTTTTCTCTCATATTATTGTACTTTAAAGGAGAAAGACCGCAGAAAGTATGTATGGATGGTAAAATGGGATTACCTGCCTCTCTTAATAGACAATTAATATTCTCTCAAACGTTTTTGGGTAGGAATGGTCACATAAGACTTATTTTACGGCAAAATTATATACAGCTTAGTCATATAAGCCTCCAGCTAGCTTATACAAACATTGGATGAAAATAGCATATAATTTCACGAATATTTTTGGCATTAATGTTTTCTGTTTCTTTCCCTCAGTATAGTAGAAAGAAGTATAGTAGAACAATAAACGAGCATCACCTAAAACGACACACGCTAATTATTGCGAAAAGCTCGGAAGTAAAAGTTGAATAGCGATGACACCGTAGCGGCCCGTAGCCCGTAGCCCTGTACGGTCCTGTGTCACTACGTGGGGTATAAATAGACCATCGTCTCACTTGATGTGTCCGCTCGTTATAGCACTCATTGGTGTTACCGATATCGGTGTACCTTCTCACACCTACCGTGATCGATAAGGACGAAGATAGAGTATTTCTCTTTAGATATCAAAGATGTATTTATATATATTATGCATAGTACTATATTTATAGTGTGCAACTAACTTGAATATATCAAATTTATGAGCTGAAATAATGAATTGAACTTTTAATAAGGGTACAATTTATATCTCTCATCCATGCGCGTAGGTGTATTTTGGCGGGCAGTCAGCGCGCATGCGCCTCCCACGGCCGTCCGCAGTCCTGCCACCATTCTTTAGTTGCACACTGTAGTCTGCGACGATAGAACGTGTCGATCCGTACTCGCTGTTTTCATCGTTTTTCCAACCAAAAATGTCATAATTTTGTGTTTTTAACGTTTAGGATAGTGTTTAAAGGGCAGAAGCTGTAGACATACGTCGCGCAAAAGCTCGTTCAACGATCAGAAGTGGCAGAGGGGGCGTGAAACGGTAAACAAATAAGTGATTGCTGTAGCGATTTTTGTGAATGAATTTAAGATGGTGGACGTCCGTGCGCGGGTGTAAGGGCGTCTTCGTGTATAAGTTTTATGGTCGTTTATGGTGGGCTGTCTAGGTATGGTTGGGGCTAGTTATGCGGTGGCCGAATGGTGTCAGTGGGTGTGGTGTGTACGAACGTGGGAGGTGCGCGTGTGTGCGTGCGATCGAATTGAATGAATGACGATGACGTGGGTAGTTCGCGGCTAATGTGTATTTGATAACGCTTCTGGTCGACTGTGTATCCTTAATAGCCATGGACTGTCCGACTTCTAGTCATCAATTATTTTTAGATCGGTTGGATGTTATTTTACGTCAATATTTTAGTTGCGCGATTCGAGTTTGTCGATTCTTGTATTCAGGTTGAGTTGAATTCTATTTATGTTTTGAAATATTATGAAATATTGATTATAACTTTTAGGTAATAATTAACTACAAATCATATTTTAATGGATGAGTTTTGCATTATAATGCTGCTTCACCGCGATGTTTTAGAGTCAACCTTGTATGCATAACGAGTAATGTATTTCAAGCAATCAAAAAGTTCAGTAATAGAGGTCATCATAATATTTGTTTAGATAAATTTTAGATGTTTAAAGACAACAATAAAGATTTATATTCTGTTTGAATGATGTTGTCAAATTGGAAGTAATATTAATGTCTTTGTTGAAGTGAAAACTTCTTTAGACGCTTTAGATGATATTTGTTAGGGGAAAATCTTATATATTCGCGTGAGCAACATGCTCAACACGCGTTAACAAGGTGCTTATTTGAATTGGGAAAAGTTACGTGGAACTTTTTGCATTTTGAATGTTATAGTTAAGAAACAAGTGTTTATTTTTGTTGATTGTATATTTATTTTAGAACTATTGTCGCGGCTTCCCACCTGTTTTGAGTATTCACTTCTGTCGACAGTCCTTATGTTTGTGCCTTTGTTTTATTAATAGAAGAAGGTAAACGAATAAGTGATGCACCGTTAAATATCAATATTCCCAGTAACCACAAGGACGATGCACGATGAAGGATGCGTTCTTTAGCCAACATTTTAGGAAACAGGGAGTGGAGCCCGTTTTTCAACCGAAAAAGACAAGGATTTATTTCTAGCGACCCGCTCTATATCTGTACCAAGGAAAACAAGCATAACAAATGTTGAAAATTTGTAACAATAAACTTACTGACCATTTGATATAAACCTTTAGAACTTTTTAATAAATAAAACATTTAATTCGCAAGTAGAAAAATTTAGGTCAATATACCGACGTAAATTTTTAGTTGGACCAAATTACATAGTGACGAAATTTCACAATGACCGATTTAGTAGTTTCGGAGTTTATTTCCGACAAATATCGTGACAAGAAGAGTTGCTCTACATGTATGTGTATGTAACTGACCTCTTAGCTGTTACACTAATTTTGATGAAATTTCCCAATTGGGTACAGTGACAGAAATCGCTTGATATCCATAATTTTGTATCTGCTTGGGTTTTATTTGCGTAGTAGCCTTTTTTGAATTACATTGTCGACCTTCCAGGTATTTCGTAAGTGGACATGGTTTTAATAACATCTATTAGTGTGCACTTGCTAAGCGCGGTAACGGTGAATTTCCGCTACGCCGTAGACCCGCTACAAATAGTACCTGGATCATGTTTACTGATTTCATCTGGTGTTTAACCAGATGAAACATGATTACTTAGGACAGTAACTTTCTACGTCTGATATTGTATTGGGAATGCGAGAATTGTTATTATTTATGCATTTCTCACTCATAATTGTCCCGGGTGAGAGTGGGATCTGTGAATAAGATAGCTAGAGTTGCATGCAAACCAAGTTATTGTAATATTAATTTCATTTATACTGTTTATGGTGTGCTGATAGTAAGGTGGCCACAAACTAGTGATTAAGTGCTGTTGTGTATTCGACCATCGATTTCGTAGTGCCTCTTGATTATTCGACTAATTACTAAATGTACACATAGAAGGGTATCCTTTTTGGAAAACGAAAATAAACGTTACCGACTATCATTGATTACCATCGACTTAACTGAACAATCGACTATAAGAAATCATTATCGATTACTTACAGTAATAATCTCCCATCGCTACCACAAACTTCTCTCCCTATTCGGTATCCATGCTAGAACCAGGAAGCGGTAACGGCTGCTACTTCATGTGCCGGAAGGTAATGGAGAGCAGAAAGTACCATCTATTGATGCCTAGCCTACCTTCAAGTGACAACAGCTTAATGGTAAAGGGAACGTTGTGCGACGTAAAGTTCGTTCGGACCCACCTTTCGACTAATTTTCTTGTCGTGAACCATATAGGTTAAGCTTAGTTCAATAAAATTAAATATTTTCCTGGATCGAACCTTAAATTATTTGGAATGGCTGATAACAATGGTATATTAAGAGTGGACTTTAATATTATATCAATTGCTACTTCCATATTATTAATATCTATCCCCTTAATTTAATTAATTCATCGTCTCCTTGCCCTTTCCCCACTTTGTGCTTGACACATTAAAACCGTAGTCCATACTGTATAGGTTCGGTTTAATTAATTCTAAACAATACTTTTTTGTTCTAGGTAATAAAGCGAAGTGCTACGTGAATTACACTTGGTAATATAGTGAGTGACTGAATAAATCTATATACACTTGCAGTGTAATATTTCTAGAACATTGTGGTCATTCTGTAAGCGATGTAAATACTCTAATAAAAACTCTACGTGGTCAATCACCAGTGCATATTATATTGGAGGGATCAAGGAACATGTCACGTCTCAAGACAAGTGAGTTGCTATGACATAACAACCTTGACGAGAAACTGTCCGAAGAATATGATACAGGTAACAATATTTTTAAGGGAAATATTAATTTTATCTTATTACACACAAATATTTTTGGCATTCAAGGGACATGTCGCCGACCAATCGTGAACTTCGTCGTTATAATCTCACGACGTATATTATAAATTGACAAATTCTAAACTTATAGAATCATTTACAATTTGACGTGGCAAGCCATATCGCCACATCGTAAACTGATGTTTTGCATGCATTCATTCCCCTTCACATCCATTTCAAATAAGGAAAGGATGGGAGGAGTAGACGAAGGGATGGATAGGAAAAGGAGATATCCTATTTTAAGTTTATAATTTTCTATGTCTTCATTAAAGTTAGGAAACACATTTGCAACTCTTTACTTTGTTGGAGGTTACGAGGGTACGCTATGGGTAGCGGTCACTTACTCTCAGGTAAACCACTTGCTCGTTTGCCACCTTCTAATATAACAAAATATGTATATCTTGCACTCAAATATTCAGCCCTTGCAACGCAAGATGTTAAGTTACTAAGTTGGTGTGCTTTTCGCTGTACTTATATACATATTGGCAACGACACAAGACGCCCAAACTGTCGACAACTAGTCTGGGAGTGGTGCCAACTTTAGGAGGCTTCAATGGGCCGCCCCCCTTCATATCTCGCCATCAGTTTGATAAATGACTAGTTTCACTAACTAAAGTAACGTTGCCAACGTTGCCAAAATAATTACTTTATATTATATAATATTGAATTATCATATTGCAATGCTCTAGGTCAATACGGTACGAATTTCTTATTGGTCACAAGTGAGTTGCCAGTTTCTGCGTAAAAAGCAGGAGTTGAAATAAAATAAGGCAGTCATGCCTTCACTAGATATCAAGCAAAAGTGCCCGTAAATTATTGTACATTTAATCCGTCTACGAACGTACGACTTTAATGACAATTTAATCGAAACATTAATGGCAGTCCCCCCCTTGACCACAAGCACTGTTAAGTACTAGAAACTTCGGGAATAAAAACATTAAAAAAGCAAACTAGTTTAATTTCAATCTATATATCTAGCCGGTGTCCCCGTGAAAATAATAATACTACGAGAAAAGTTATTACAGTGGCTCAAATATTGCTCTACATAAATTCTGTTTGTCCACTTTAGCACAAAAGATATATTAATGTATTTTCTATTCTGTGCCTATGTTTCGAGTTGACATACATAAGCTGGAGTTTTCTTGTTTGCTATCTAAGTAGAGTGTAGTGGAATAATTACGTAAAAGCTTTTTTTAGACAACCTTGGCTAGCTTCTGGCTTTATTCATAGCATACGCGATGTCGCGGGCTCGCATTGCGCCGTCTCTACTATTTACTGGTTCGTCCTTCAACACAATACGAAACAATTATTTTTTTTTATGCTAAATTTACACATTATACTTTCTAGTAGTTGTCATGCTGATTAGAGAGTTAATAATGATAACTTAAAAAGTTAAATATTGGTAATACGACACTACCAACTATATTTAAAATAAATGTATGGAAAACCTTTTGAGATACATTTTACAGTTTAATTATTAGGTATTTTAGTTAAAAAGCAGAAGGATACAGCTGCCTATTCTTAAAATTTTCCTGCGGTAGCTTTTTACACTACTCCCTAAGTGTAGCAAGTTAATACTTAAATGCAGAGTAATCCGTTATTCTTAAAAAGTAAAAACGGAAATATATTGCTAGCATATTAACTGATATATACAAAACTACCAAAGCAACATATAAGATGGCTACTCCATCAGAAATAACATACATTACAAGTAGACATACCAGCATTTTAATTGAAGACGCCGTAAGCTAGTGATTGGCAATTTTCGTGTTTACGTAAAGCATAAGATTTTCTTTTCACTCGGGCATTTGAACGGAATAGTACGTGTACTGTATAGTCGCATTTCTATAGACATAACAGGTAATTTAACTCGGCATGTCACACAGAAATTACTCTGCTTGTGACCAACTAATTACATGGAATGTAAAAATTATTACAATAATACCTAACGACAGTTGTAGGCTTAATTACGGCAATATAATTTTATTAACTACTAGCGACGCGCGGGTAGTTCTTCCGTACAAACCTTCATCCCTTACTTTAGATCTTTAGTGGATGAAATGGCAAGGATAGAGGATGCCATGGAATTTGTTGCTTTTTTGCTAGTTAAAACGTAAAAAACCCTTAAATATTATAAGTATATTAAATTAATCTGTACTTTGAAAAGGTTAAAGTGTTTAAGTGCTTCTAGAATGGCCGCCATTTAAAGGACGTGGCGTAGGTGGACCTCCCACAAATCGACCTACGTTGAAGTCATTATTATATTACAAAACAAAGTTCCAGCCGCGCTTGTCTAGCTGAACGTTCTCTAATAAACGGAGTGATTCACGGGGAAGGTTTAGTTATATAATTGAGGTTCTGTCTATATTGAGTTAAATATGACGTGGTTGTTGAATAAAACCATGAAAGGCGGTACGATATTATGATAGAAAAGAATGTAGACTCTTCTACGTGTGCTAAGGCGAGGTGAATCACTAGTTCCATAAAATTTACCATGATATTGAAATGCCTGTACAAATTGTACGATTTCATCATGGGCATATAACTCTAAGAGACGTACTTTAACAGAGGTAGAGCGTTCGTGCAACATGTTTTGTAGGGATAGGCTCGACCGGCGAAATAACACGATTTCACAGAAGATCGCACAAGCATCAAGTCAAGTATGCTTCTGCGATTTATCTGATGAGTGAGTTGCCGCAATACCAATTTCAGTTCTCTTCCCTTTCCCATTTTTTCCTAATAAGGATAAGATGGGAACGTTCAGAGGATTGGACGGGGAGGGAATGAATGGGGAAAAGGAAATATCCTTTTTCCTGACATCTGTAACCCATTTGCTTGATGCTAATGCCTATGCGGAGCGATAACTTAACATCAGAAGCAGGGTCACTTTCTTGAGCAAGCTTTCTTGATTTGTTTGACAACTTTTTTCATAAAAAACATACTTTGGCACCAGTAAATTATAACCACGGAGCGACTAAATACCAACTGTAACTTTAGATGTTAGGCTGTGAGCCAAGCCACGGGTGAACGAGGAACGGGTGCCAACGAGTGCTTGTTAGAGCCCCTTCTTGAAGAACTTCCCTATTTACCGTCACTAGGTATAGTTTATGCATGTTCGCCAAACTTGTTTGCGCATTTGCAACATAAAAGTTGCACCTCAGTTTCCCTTGTTGGAACCGAAGTTTTTTTTTATATTACACAGTGGCAAACGAGCAAGCGGCCCCTGGAAATAAGTACCGGTACCCATAAGCATCCGCAACAACCTAATGAGTTGCAGATGCGTTGCCTACCTTCATGGACGAAGCAGGGGACAAACAGAAAAAAGGATAATTCCATTCCCTGTCCATCTCCTCCTCATCCGTCAAATCCTCTTCCTCTTCCCATCCTTTCCTTATTAGAAAAGGGTAGGAGGGGGAAGAGGACTACAATTAGGCCTCCGGCACGTCACTCATCAGACGAAACGCAGAATACTTCTACTTCACGCCTGTCTTCTGTGTGGTATTTCACCGGTCGAGCCGGCCCATTCGTGCAAAAGATGTTGTTATTGCGGGCTCTACCACTGTTGGATGGTCTTATTAGAAATAGAAAAATATGCAATTTATAACTTTTGTCCTTTGTTGCTTACAGTTATTGCTTGGATATTTAACGTGCGATTAACTTCTAGACTGGAGTAGGATTGAGAAGGATTCGGATTTCAAAAACAAACTCGTTGAATGTAATTCTATAACACATGCTCTCAATTCAACTATCTCAATAGCGTCACCGATAGTCCATTTGGCCATGATTGCCTTAGCAGAATTGGAAGGTTTTTTAGTGCTCTGTAAAATTTGATTTCTTTATGGGAAGAGAGGAGAAGGATGGAGAAGGTGGCGGATCACCTGATTTTAAGTGAATGGTACCCATAGACATCCGCAACAAGCAAAAGAGTCGCAGATGCGTTGCTTACCTTAATGGAAAGAAGCGGGCATAGACGGGAAAAACGATATTTCCTGTTCCCCGCCAACCCCCTCTCCGTCCAATCGTATTCCCGTTCATATGCTATCCGTATGAGGAAAGGATGGGAAGGGGAAGAGGACTAAAATTAGCCCTTCGGTACGTCACTCATCAAACGAAACGCAGAATACTTCTACTTCACGCCTGTCTTCTGTGACGTCGTGGTATTTCACCGGTCGAGCCGGCCCATTCGTACAACAGATGTTGTCGTTGCGGACTCTACCACTGATGTATAGTATTTTTTGTTGGAATCAAGGTAGGAAATTAAAGTAAGTGGACATCGATAGACATGTCTTGACAACGTAGTATTACCTAGTATTGCGCAATAATCATACTTAATATATTGTTGTAATGGTAAATTCTTTTGTCTATAGCTTAATTTAACTTACAACGGAACAATGGTTTCAACCAGTTTTTGATACCGAATAGAATAGAATTCTCTAAACTGGCTCGACTTTAGCATCCATGCATACAAACTTTCGCATTTATAATATTACTATAGATTTCCGAATTTTAAAGTAAAAACGTTTTTTTACAAAAAAAACAGCTTTGCTTTGAAACAAGCTATACATATATACGCTTATGCATTGACATACATATATTATAAAACAAATTAGTAATTCAGTTCGCATATGCCACCGTGCTATCGTTAGGATTAAGCGAGGATTATCCGCCATTGCCCTATACAGCAACTGTCTATATATCTATACACACTGTTATACTGTCCTCTGCACGTTTATATTATCTATGTATTCGTATACACCATTCCGGATAGATAGAGTTAGACAGAATAGACGCCGAAAAGTAGGCCGTACTTTTATAAGGTGTCGTTTTAAAGTAACATAAGAATGACGCCATTGACTAAATTTATTAGCCAGCTGTCAAATGTCCGATCAAATGTCATTTGAGTTGCTAGAAGCTTGATCATCAGCTTTTTTTTCGTTTAGATAATGAAATCGATTTAACAAATATAAAAATTGAATAAACCTTTCAGAAGACTGGAGTGTTACAGGGTCAATCTATTTCAGTGACAAAACTAATAATAGTATTTCCTTTAATGACGTGCACAATCTTTGTCCCTTGTTGAATAACAAAAATAAATAACTAATTTTAAAAATGCATTTATATCGTTCATTTTTATAAGGGTTCCAATCTTCCAATTTGTAGAAAATAAGAACCTATCTTTGACATTGCCGCCCGGTCTTTGACAGGTCATATTGTCATTCATTCATCGATTTGGAAGGAATGTGATCAAAGATTTAACAGCTAGTCAGTTAATTTTTGCATTGATCAGCCTTACAGAAACCACGCGTGACAGTTTATTTTATTATTTTCTTTTTGCAATGGATACAACAATAGTTTCTTAGTAAATAATAATAGTTATACTTGGCACTATAACGAAAGTGTTATTTGTGACGTACCAGATACAAGCAATGACAAGTTTTACACATCATATCCACTTAATGCTTCATCGGAAAGTTTCAAGAAATAGAACTCACATACATAAGTTGAAAGGCTTTTCAATTTGACGTCATAAAGCTTGTTCAAATACAAGCTCAATGTCGAAGGCGGAGCGCTTTCGAGAGTACCGTTGTAGTCTTTTATCTTAACACGTTGTAGATACAGCCAGTCGACACAAGCTTTCAATACTTTTTTATTCTTAAAAAAGTGAAAAGAAACATATTTCTTGATATATACTGTATTTTTATATACTGGTGTATATTATATGAATCTGTAACCATACGATTCACAATCACGTATCTAAATAAAGAGTGTTCGTAGGTTATAGATATTGTCAAATCGCTTTAGGACTTTTAATTGGCCACGGCTTGAAAAATCTCACAAGCTGGAGGCTAACCTTTAAACAACCATCAAGACATCACTATTGGGAGTTTTCAGACACTGGCATTTATTTATTAACATTGTAACATATCGAGTATAGGGTATATTCCGTACTCAAAGGGTAAAACGGTACCCTATTACTAAAACTCCGCTGTCCGTCCTTCTGTCTGTCTGTAGTTCTGTCACCAGGCTGTATCTCCAGCGATATTTGCAAACTAGTTCGATTCCTTTAAGACGCGTAGGTACACCTTCCTTAAAGGCCGGCTTCTCTAACCAACTCGTATGTATGTGTGTTTATGGATATAGGAGCTGATGTGTTCCAGGACCGTTTTATTTCTCTGCTCATCTCATTTTCTGTATTGCATTTGAGTCGTCGTTAGGCCTGCGGATAATCCGCCTGCTTAAGCCGGCGTTGAGAGGCGACACCAATACGTTTCTTGCGCAAACTCCGCTACAGTTTATTGAAAGAACTTCACAATTTACTGAAAGACTTGTTTATGTGTAAAAGTTGACGCCTTCGCTCCTCGGCGGTTCGTGAAGTTTTAACTGAAAGATACTAAAATGCACGAAATTGGAATTTTAAATCCGATATAGGGAGCTGTATTTTAATGTAGTTTTGGTGCGTTTAGTAGTTCGGCTCGTAAAAAGTGCGCTTATTCCTGTAGTCCTATAAATTGTGACATAACCCCAATTTTGAAATTTACATTAAAAATATGAGGACCAGTTACATGGTGAAATTTTAACAATATATTTAAGTTGTAAAATATATGTAAATTTATATTGCGATTGAAATGAATCAGTTGTGTCGTTTTTACAACACGAGTAGGCTAACGTAATAAAATAACGTCGATTTGAGGAAGGGATAATCCATCTGTGACCTGTGCAATACATATCTAGGTGTATTCGATTCAATTATCATTGATTTAGCTAAATCATATTTGTATCTTGTAACAGTTTTGACTTTTCACTTCTCTCGGCAGTCTTTTGTTTCTCTTTTATATTTCTACTCCTATTATTAGCAGTCAGTCATGGCTAGCATTAATTTCCTAGGAATGGAAACTGGACAAATATATTTCACCTATATGTAATTTAATTAATTTGTTCTTATAACATTTGTGTATTGTAAATTGAATGTTCCACTAATTTTAGTCGATTTATTTGTATTTGCTACGCCTGAATTTGCACACACATTGTCTGGGGTACAGAAAATAACACGAGGTATCTTT
The DNA here is from genome assembly GCA_029849275.1 of Papilio elwesi. NCBI lineage: Eukaryota > Metazoa > Arthropoda > Insecta > Lepidoptera > Papilionidae > Papilio > Papilio elwesi. The sequence goes on along the minus strand of CM056708.1, from coordinate 6,213,971 downwards.
ATTATCACGAAAATAAAACTGTTACATAAATTAGTGTGGAAAATACTCAAAATTATTACAATATCGGTTGACATTATAATGTTACATGTTTTGTCATTAAGAATTATAGACACATATTATATTATATAATATATTATACGCGGAATTATCTTACGAAAATTTCAAACGTGGAAAATGAGGAACGAATGCGTGCGAACCCGGTGGCAACATGCTATAAATAAAAGAACGAACGGGCTCGACACAATTTTGCCGTTTAATAACACCTCATCGGAAGCATCCGGAAACTTGTTACATAAGGTGCTTTTAAAATTCGATGTCTGAACCACGCCTGAATTTAAGCTCTGTCGTCCACAGCGCTGAAGTTCAAAGCTTAAGTCTTTTATCTGAGATGCTCTTTGTAGATTGTGAGCATCAGACCGCGCAAGCCGAATTTCCCCTTACAAATTTTAGTATTTATCAATGTGAATCGATCACTGCAAGGCTTGCAACAATAACTTAAATAAATAAATTAAATATTTGTTAAGGAATTGTACCATTATTCCGATTTCCGTATGGCTGAACGGATGTTAGATATTAGTTTTGACTAACAATTTAATAAGCTCTTGCTAAACAGTTTCATACAAAAAATTATGATTTTAGAGACCGCGTAATGCAAAGAGGTTTCTCTCTGTATAACCTTGTCCACTAGTTGATTGAACTATAGGATTCAGCAGCCGGTCAGTACTTATATATTGGAAATATTTCAGATTATCTGTCTAGGGACGGAGATAAAACCAACGAATCAAAGGTAAAAAAAATCTGTCCGTTCTTGACTTATAAATGGTGTAACTAACACGACTTTGTTATTTTATATACATATACAGATGTGACTTATATACCATGATCTAATAATAGACGTGGTTGTGCGCATTGCTAAGTCATACGTTCTGATAATATGATTATAGACTTTTGTTTCTAAGTAAATATCTATGTTTATTCTAATGTCTATGGTTATTATAATGCCGGCAAGCGATGCGAAGTGTACAGTAACTACGCACCTGAAGGGTAGGTGACATGAGATATGCGCCCGACGACTAACGGCCCTCCCGATATTTGACATATCGGCAACGGAATAATCTGATCACTATGGGTTAAGCACGACCAGCGGACAACGACGTCACGTGCACCGTCGCAGTCAATGCACTACGACACCCAACGCGCATATTTACATTCGTCTTTCTATTCTCCTTTTGTACACACGTGGTAATTTATTGTTGTAAATTTATTACTAGAAAACTAAGTAGTCTTATTTTGAAGAGGAATTGCATGGTCTAAATACGCTAGTGACGTCCCACACTTTGGTCCTTCGAGCCGGATTAGAGCTATGTAAAGTGGTGTTAAACTATTTCTTTGTTATAAAAATATCTGATATATGTAGACCTTGTCCATTATCAATGTCTTTCTACTTGTAGCCTAACGAGGTATTGACCGATGGCACGAGAGTTTTGAAGCGGCAGCGCTCTTCAATCTGCTCTAACGACCGGCTCTATCAAGTGCCCGTACAAGAGCCAAAAGCTTATTGTGCTTATATACGAACCTTTCTTTTAATATACATAAATATAAAACCTTTTGGTTAGGGGCCTAAGGGATTCAAGACCCCCTCCCCAAATCATTAGCATTTTTACTTTTTATCTTCCCAAAATAGATTTAGTAGACTCTCAGTAGGGTCAACCTCTGCATATTTTTCTATAAAAAAATTAAATCCATTGTGATATACATTGCTTTCATTTAGATTAGATTTTCTAAGTTACACAATAATAACTTTTATTATGTGTATAATAAAGTTTTATTATATTATGATTTATTAAGTTACGTTAAAAGTACCTGATACCCGGCTTAACGGGTTAACGGGTACACGGGTACACAAATCGTGCATCTACTACTGAGAACACTGAAAATTCTCTGCACAATTTTTTTTTCTTAAATTAAATTTATAATTATCAAAAATTTTTGTAATTTCCCAATTTTCTATGCAATTTTCTAAATTTTTCTTTCCATAAGAACATTCTCCATAGTATTAGAAAACTAAATAAAATATGAATGAAATCGGTGAAATCGTTCTCAAGTTATGGCGTGACCAACGGAAATAAATTACGACCGTAAAGAATATCAACAGGTCTATCAGTCCATGCATCAGCATTGGAGTTCTGACCACAGTCACGGACATTAGCGAGCACAGGTCCTGCCAGCTGAAAACCAGGACAGAAATAATTTGATTAGTACAATAAGCCTATATAACTTTAACTGGCTTCATTTAGCCTCATTTTGTGATATATTTTGTGGCAATAGAGCTTCAAACCAATGCTGTCTATGAATCATTGACAATGCAATTAAGTAACCTAGAAAAAATCAAGCGTACTTCAAAAAACTAGGCATTCATTAAAAGTTCTTTAGAGCGTGTAGACTTATTAAGGCTTTTTGATTATAGTAAAGCAACTGCATCCATTGCGCCGGATCGCGGGCGTCGCATTGCGCGCAGCCTGTGCCCGGAACAGTTCGTTCAACCTGCGGTAACGCTCGCTTAGGCACTTTAAAATTATCTACTTGGCAGTCGCACTCGCCAAGATATAGTTTATAGGCCAAGCGTATACTCGTACATATCATAGATATGAAAACTTCTTAGTGGAACGAACTTTTTATTTTTATACGTTTTTTGTGTACGTATAAAATTGTTAGCGACCAGTTTGTTTCTTGCATATTACGCTAGTAATCTATGGGTTCCTCTGCAGAAGAATAGATAGAAACTAGGAATTTCCATTTTCTCGTCATCCTCAGTTAACATGTAATCTAAAAGAGTGGTCGTCTTCAATGCGTCAATTCATATATCGCTGGAGTCCATATGGAGATGGTTTTATAAATGATGTGATTTTCACAGCAGATCCAAAGTGACCGACATGCAATGAGGACATTAGGGCACATACAACGTATGACTGACAGGGCTAAAAGTTTATATAATGGCGACGTAAAGGACTACGATATGTGGTAGTCCCACAAGATAGACGATCTGGTCGAGAATACGGCAGCCCACTGGATGCGACAGTCCACAGGATGCAGCAGTCCACTGGATGCAGGATCTTTGCGGCTATAGCAGTGGACGACGAGGGCTTCAGCCAGTTTTAATTTTAATATAAATCAACGAATAGTCTGTAGGCTTAGTACAGAATAACTTTGTTCATAAAATATGGCAAAAAAACGCTGTTATAATGGTTGTTGGGGCACAAAGCTTTGCTACAGTCAGCGGCGTAATCCACTATCAAAGAAATGACATGTTTTGCTTTGTGCTGTTTTTGTCCGACAGAGCCGGGAGGCCGCACTAAAATATTTTTTAATATCTCTATAACACAACTGACTTGTATTTGAATGTATGAAAACGCTCGTATAACGTGAATATAATGTGAAAACGCTACCACTGCGCTACACATTTTCCTAAATAAATTAGTGTTCCGCTTTAAACTTGCTGAGGAAAGATAAAGATAGTATTGTACTGTACTACCTTTTTCCTATGTGTGATCAGTCTCAACTCACCAATGACAGCATGTAGTCATTGCAACATCCTGAATGTAAAGACTTGACAAGTAGGTTTATTTTACGATTTCTTAAATCCTTTAATATCAAATGACTACTTTTTATGGAAGAAGCTAGCAAACAATCAAATTCGTTGCCTTCTTTTAAAAGACAGAGTCTAGTCGTCTTCCCCTTCCCATTCTATCCTTATTAAGAAAGAATGGGAAAGTGAAGAGTACTGGAACCGGGCCTCCGGCACCCCAGTTTATTGATATTTAAATACAAATTAATTATTTTGTTAAATAATACAAACAATAACCGCTTAATTTAATACAGATTTTCTTTGAATTAGTGTTTAAAAAGACCTGCAGATTTTGTTCTATAAATAAAATTAAAACAGACATAATAGTTTCGGCAGTGGTCGGTAAACAGTGGACTTTGAAAGTTGCACCGGAAGTATTTGCATAAAGCTCACTGCTGCATAATTTAAGCGCAACCAAAGCTCGTGTAAAATCGATGTGCGGCACATCTGTAGCACTGAGCGGCAACTAGGCCGCGCGGCCGACGACCCCAACCAATACTTACCGATTTTTAATCTTCGATCTAATTTCGTTCGATCTCATCTCCCCCGAGCATGCAGGCATTCGACGGTAATCAATTGAATTATATTCTTATACAGAGAGATAATTAAACTGTTTCAAGCAATATGTTCATCGACTTAGGTTATGAAACTTTTTGCTTGTTTATATTATTTAATTATATCTCAATTGGCTCACTTTCTGACCTTCAAATGTGAAGTACGTGTCATTTGTGTGTAACACTTATCTATCATTTTTAAACTATGATTTTTACGACATTTAATATGCAGGTGGTTTCAGGGGTGATAAATCAGTCTAGCTAGGATTCATTTGTAGAAAATGTCGTGTTATCCGTGTGCTTAGGCAATGAAAACCCCGGATATTTTGTATTATTATGTCGGTAAGATCGAAAAATATTCGTATCAAAATATAATTTTCCTGAAACATCGTTTTTTTTTTAAAAACTCACCAAAAATACCGAACAAACCAGTCCATCCAGGTACGGTACATAAGAGAAAACCCGACTGTCTGACTAGTATAACATCGTACAAACTACTGGTCATAAAGACTTGAAATTTTGCACAATGATTTCTGTCATAACGTAGGTGAGTACAAGAAAAGGTTTATTTTTAATTCATCCCCCAAAGGTCTAAAGTAGGAGATGATAATTTACAAGCCGGGGTGGGTCACTAGTTACCTATAGTCAGAAAAACACGCGTGACGTATGATGCCAGCCTAAACGACGAAAGATATTGAAGTATTGTATCAATTAACTGACTACACCGCCATCTATGATAATTCAATCGAGATAAAAACTATCAATGAAGAGTAACTAATTTTTTTAGCATTAATAAAAGTTTGACTAACCATACTTATTTACAGCCCTAGTGTCATTTCAGATGCTGAATAGAGGACGATATGAATTGTAGTGGAGTCACAAGGGTACTAAAATCTTGTCGCACAAAGGTCCGGACATAGCACATAAGTTTCCTTGTATGTGCGTACCTTGTTACCTCGCCCTTTGAAGGACCTCTCTGTATCACGGCGTCCATTCAGGACTTGTTAAACACGTCGCCTCTAGCGACACGTCATTAACGTCTGTTTCGCATTCTAACGCCATAGTTTACCTGAGCTAGTTTGTCATTTAATGAAATTCAAAACTTATTTCACGATCATACCATCTTCCCTAATCTCTTGCCTTGGTACCAATCATTGAACCTATCTTAATATGCACTTTTTGAATCGCGGAGCATTTTTTTTAAGCAAACGTAAAATCGATGTTTACTTTAGTGTCACCTATTCCAATAATTAAAAATAGTTCGAAGGACGCATTATCATTGTGAAACTCGTTACAAAAAAGAGGAAAGTTACACGGAGACCACTCACTAATTTCACTGAATATTTGGTCAAGGTTACAAAAATTATAGAAACTGGGAGGAACCTACGATTTACAAAATGAAGGGAACGCCATCTTCATCTATGAAGCGCATTTCCTGAATAGCTTCGTGACTAAGGTGTATTGTCGAATTTGGGATTCAGAAATCAGCACGCGACCCATGAGTAACAAATGCATTCACAATGAGCACCAATCCATTTGATCGGGCGACGTGACAGGGTCTTAGTTTTCTGAATTGAAAACTTCTTTAGTCGCATGATACCTTATTTGGTAGACGCGAATCTTATCGCCAGCGTGAGCAACATGCGCAACGTGCAACACGCGCCAGCAATATGATTCTTTTTTAGCAGCAATATTATTTATTTTTCTATTATTCGATTACAATTTTATTGTAAAGATACAAGGGTTTAATATTGTTGATTATTTATTTAATGTTGAAATTTTGCACAGATATTAACTATTATTACGTAGGCACCTAAAGTTGGTATGCAGAAATATACAAGTTGTAAGTTGACCTCAGGTGTGTATGATCAATCATATTAAATAGGGTTCAGCTTAGTGAGGGGTGAAGTAAATTGGGCTCGGCTTGTTCTATATATAATATTAAAAGACATTCAAAATATAGTATCTGCCTATCTTAATAAGTCTTAGTGTAGTAGTTAGAAACTAGACCGACATAGATGCACATGATCACGGCTGTTACAAATGTAAATATTCCTCCGGCGGACTTGATGGATTATTCAACTTGAGCCGGAAACAAAATCAATAAATGCTTTTTGCTGTACGTAGTCCCAATTCTACGAGCGACCAATGGAAATAGCAGATGTAATCGCAAACTTATTTAGTAGAGGTATCTCTCTGGCTGGAGTTGGCATGTCTTTCAAATTAGAAAGTTTTATCTGATGTCGGAGTTTTACATTTTGCAAGCTAAATGTTAGAAAACTAAAATATTTTATGTATCTTTTTTACATAGCATAAAACAAAGTCGCTTCCGCTGTCGGTTCCCTAGATCTTTCAAAGTAAGGAGCTTAATGCGGTTTTCAGTTGCTCCTTCAGGCAAATAATGGCATGTCCACCGGAGCAGTGTCGCTTCTAAATTGGTTCTTACCACCAACGTGTTAAAATCGTAAGTCGTCTAACATAAACTTTGTCTAAATTAGGTCGTAACAAAGTTCGCATGGGGTTGGTTATCGTACGGGTAATATTTTTATCTCTTCACAGATGATAAAGTGTTATTTCGTGTTACGATAAGAAATGTAAACACGATTATTGTTGGTATTTATAATAATTGAACGTGCTCCTTACTAATGTAAACACAAACACAAACCAGTTGTACTACAAATTTCAGTTATTGTGATTTTGGTAAACAAATGTTTTTCATTAAAATTCGGTAATAAAATATTTTCCAAAAATAACTTTTTCTCATATAACTTTATAACTTTAGCTAATTCACGATTTCCATGAAATTAAATTTCCGATGAAAGTATAAAAAGTGCAATGGCCGCCATGTATGGTAAATGACGTTTGTTTGTTTTGCTAAGAAAAAAGCTATAGATCACTGTCTCTCTGTACAAAAAATATAATAACATACTATTGTATAGAACATACAAAACAGCGTCCATTTTTGTGACCTGTGAGGTGCCTTGTACGATATGGTACAATCGCAATGAACTTAACTAAACTTTGGGTTTCCTATTATTACACAAAAGTATATCGAACAGTCTATTTAAACTTCATAAAAATATCTGACAAATTGTCTAGTATTTACCTTCATTATGAGTCTTTTGTGTGAACCGTGACAGAGAGACGTCTCACATACATAAAATATCACGCTCCGTCCGTTCACGGGGGATGTTCACTCCCGCGGAAATATCTGTGCCGTGGCTAATATCAGTTTTCATTCGCTGGAAGTAAGCGTATATGGTTATCATTTAGAAATGGCAACTATGCACAGAACACCTTACAATAATGATCTTTTTGACCGACTGTACGGTACTGTTTTTCACGGGATGTATGTATGTATGTATGTAAATAACGGTTTAACTCACTTAGGGGCTGTGGTGGCTCAGGGGTTTAGGCCCTAACTTACGTACTGTAGGTTGCGGGTTCGAACCCAGGCAGGCGCCTTGCTAGGTGTAATTTATTTCATCACCACTGCTCCATTCACGGACTACACGTGAGTAAAGCCGTTATTTTATTAAAAAGAGACGAGAGTGTAAATATTTTTATTAAATAAATAACAAAATGTTTTCTTTTTATAGTATTACTAAGGATAATTAATATCTAAGTTGAACCGTTTAGCTGATTACGTTGGCACTATAAAGTCGATGAATATTCTGCACTTGACGAACATTGTCTAACAAATCTTACATGACTCAAGGTGATTCTATAAGTACTGCACGAATTTTTATTTATAAAAGTCGTTTATCGATTTAATAATAAAAAAAATATTGTAATAACTTCCATAGGAGTGCTCGGTTATTTTTTTTGCGACTGACAGGATAATGTTTGTAGCGGGTCCATACGTATTTTGGCAAGTCTGAACTTCGCGCAGATGGTTGCGCAATGACTTTTTAGGGACAATATGGTGGCATGAGGCGACGTACGGGCACGTAAGACTGGTAATGCATCTGTTACTGGACAGCTTAATGGTTAGCTGTAGCTTGTTGCATAAAACAAGAGTCTGTGGACCCACTGTACAAAATAGTTAAATCCTTAGATATATTTAATTGTAAGATTAATTCTACTGGAATTAATATTATTTTAAATATAACTTTGAAGCACTTAAAATCGATTTTTTTTCTTGTTTTGTCGTCTTCCAATTAACTAGCTAACTCGTTCCATAAATAAGTAAAAAAATATATTTTAATTGCAAATTTTTCCGACTTTCGCTTGCTTTTTTAGTTGTTCATATTAATCTCATCGAAGTAAAATACAGTAGAAATTAGATTTAAAGGTCCGATCATTATACAATCATCGTTTTAAATCTCGTTAATAATAAGTGAGAAGTGGAGTGGAGAATGAAGAAGGACAAGACAAATTTATGTTGCAAAAGTGAGTGAGTAGGGAAGTAAGAACTTATATCGACCAGATAAGTGACATATTATAGAAACCGGGATAATATTGAGAAGTACTTTTAATTGACATTAATATAAGTTCCTAGTTACTTTATTCTGTGACAGGTTTTAATGTATTGAGGACTTATACGTGTGACGCTAACTTGGCATCGAAAATTGATCAGTGGCGGTATGAATAATATGTACAAGGAACTCTACAAAATTTTAACCCACAACCTCTGCCACAATTTTTATCTACTTAATTCTAAAAATAATGCAATAGAAATACAAACCTTTCACACTGTCAAAAATATTTTCAATACACAGAAAAGTTTATTGACGGTAACACACTAGGGCGTATTGATATGTTTATGCATTACGCCCTAGTGTATCGCAGCCTTTACATTTCACATCTGAGTAGTGAGTAACACGTGCATAAGTAGTTGCACTTGTCTCCAGATGCCACCTGACTGCGATTGTGTCGTCCCATTGTCTGCCGCATTGCTTCAGTGTGCGCAATCTTCATTTGTTCGCACGTCAAGTGGAAAATACAAGATTTCCGGAACACTCTTGTGACAATGTTTATGAAATGTAAATTTCCTTATATTGTTACAATAGTATTAAATTCGGTATACTTTATGTCATCTTTTTAAAATGATTTTAAAATACAAACCTTTAAGGCACACACATTAACACACTTTTTCTGTCTAGGTGTCCAGCAGCATCTATATTATTATAAATGATTCATTCTGTTTATCTCTGAATTCATAACTTTATGAAACCAAAATGTTTCTATATGCGCCTAAGAAAGAAACTAGAAAACTTCGCAAATGTGGATAATAGAAGCGTAAAGTTTTGTCAATATCGCGGAAAAATATAATCTGTGATATTTAGCTGTCGTTCTGGTTTCGGGCATCATTATCTTTATAAAAGTAAATATTATTTGATGTATAACCATGTCCTCAACATGAGGGCTGAACATTTAGCAGTCGGGGTAGTAAAAATATCGTCACTATAAACGTAAGGGACACTGACAGGCAAAAACAATCAGATAAAACATTGTACTAAGGTGCTAAGTGTATACGACGTGATAAAAGACTGACCAAGGTTTGCGTCCCGCGACTGTAAGCCGCGTACAAAGATAGATAAGGCAGTTCACCGCTTGCGGCTTCGCGTCACGAGATCATCGCAACTGAAGTCGATCCATTACCACTCTGATCCAATAATCCATTCCTATTTAAAATGTGCTTCGTGTAAGCGAAGTCAAATTGAATGAGAAAAAAAAATTGTTTCCCCCTAACATTTTCAACCCTATCTAACGTCGATCTTACACTACGATCTTAGGCCATACTGTAATAGGTATGGGCTGCAGTTTTTATATATAATACAAAAAAATATTTTCAACTAAGCTTTCCCTACCAAAATGAAGTAGAAACAATTTAGTATGTCCTTTTATCCACAAAACATTTTTATTACTGTATTTTTATATTACGATTCTCTACTAAATTAGTTCGCCATAAATAATTCTATAAAATATCCATTATTTTAATTCTTAAGCTTTTCCCCGTCTCTTACGGATGGACTCAATAAAAGATATAAAACGGTTGGATGCACATACGAACCTAATAAAGCCAATGCGAACAAATTCACGACGCAGTCAATAGCGAATGTCAGAGAAGGCAATATTTGCTCCGCCGCAAATGCGACATCCAATAAACTGCATCGGAAGCTTTTTGAAGTGCTCAACACACACGTGCATGCATATATAAATATTTACCACCCACACAAACACTTATGTAGCTAGGATTTAGTATTTTGCGCGTCGCGTCGTGCTGTTAGAAATGAACACTTATTTCCATTACTATGTCAATAAGAATATTACAAACTGGCAGCAATGCATTTTTTCCGAAATTGAGCCAGATGAATGACAAAATAAGGCACGTCACATTGAGTACTTATCCATATTTTCCGCAATATTCCTGCTGGCGTGGCATCTCATATTATTCGGCTACTCGGAGGTCGAGTTTGGTGGATAGTTAGAGGTCGAGAGTCCTGGTACTATGTAGCCCATGTTGACAGGACGTCCGCACTAAGCCTGGTATTAATATGGAACCTCTGGAGGAGTCTAGAGGTTGCAGGTTAAGTAAAGAGGCTAGTGTTGTTATATTCCCACAATCCATTGTTCTCCTTTCTCAAGCACTCTCAAAGTATAAAAAGTTCAACCGTAACACTAATTAAAAAAAACTCCACTACATAATTTTATCTACTTGTTAAGTTAGCCTATAAGCAACAGCGCAATTATAAATTTAAAGCGAGGTACCTTCTATCAGTATAAAGTGACATCCAGGCTGCCCCGGGGAAAAGGGGTGAAGGTTGCCCGGTGACCCGGCTTCGTCCTATATGCGTCGCCGTAGCAACGATGTGCGAACGAACTCCCTTCACCCCGCAACCGACCCCCTCCAGCGACCTACCATACCATCAGATTACTATGTAACCGCATTACGGTGGTGCAATTAGTTTATCTGAGGGCCAGGTGACCATTAGCTTCATATGTATTCTAAGTGTATTACTCACCTTGCAAATTACATAGTAATACCATCGAGCTATTTGTAGCAACGGACGCTTGGCTCAGTTGTTGATATCGGCTCTTATCGTATCTGGTCTCGGATTTGATTACAACTGAAGTTAAATATTTATGTATAAAATATTATTTAATAAACGCTTTTTAACGGGTAAAGTTATATGTTACGATAGTGATATTGTGTATGAATTCAGTCCGATAGACAAAGTCTAATAGGAATATTCCTGTCATATATTGTCACTAGCTGTTGCCCTTGGCTTCAAACGTATTAATTTCTCATTTTGCTCGAATTTTTTTTAAGACGATCCCCCGTCTGATAACTTGGTATATAACAAGGTATGGTCCGGCAGTTGAGGCATTTTGAAAAACGAATGAAAAGAGTAAGAAGAAAAATATTACGTTGCAAATGTGAGTGGCAGTGTAGGTAGGAGATGCTCCAGAAAACATAAATAGATCAGTTCAGTGACAGAAAAAATAAGGCGATATAAGAAGTAACCGTAACCGACAAGCATGCATGCGTAAATGTATGGATGTAGAAGGAGCGAGAGAGGGTAAATGGAAATCCGGAATCTCTGCCTACCCCTCTGGGTAATGGATGTGACGTTAGTGCTTATATATTATTGAAATAACCAATTTTACGACCAGAACAACACTGATAAATCTATGTCACAAGTCATTAATAAAATACCAAACCATCAATTGTGAAACCATTGAGAGATCATAGTGACACGATTGTGTTAGCAGATTTTAAATATATTATGCCGATCTTAGAATTTGTATTGTATTTGTTTCAGTATATCGGGCACATATTAATGTTCATATATGTATATATAGATGCTTATTTTACTGATAGAAACGAAACCGCAAGAAATAAATGTACGTTTCGTGTTATTCGTACGGGTTTCAGTTGAACTTTGTTAATAAAATGTTTGTGCCCAAACGGCGTCGACCCGGGCGCCCTTTATTCGCTTCATATGTTGTGGCCATCGTCTGAACATACGCAGGACAGTCTTGAACATAAATCATTAATGGCAATTAGAAAAAAAAGTTGTGATCGAGCCTAACATCATTGGACAGATAGAAGTACAGAGCACGCTGGCTCGGCCACCCGGAAAGAATAGATAACGAATGGAACAGGAAGCGTGCATACTTGGGACGGGTGTCGGATATGGTTGAGAAGGACCTCCGTGAAGTTCAAGTTCAAGACTGGCGAGAGAAGAAGAGAATCGAAAAAGTAGAGTAAGGAGAAAGTAAAGTATTGTCAGAGACCAAGGCCTACTTTGGGTCACTGCACTTAGTAATTTATCCAGTGCAATCATATATTTCATAAAGCAGTACTTATTTCCTTCAACTTTATTAGTACGCGTCATTTAAAATGCTCAAAAATGGCAAATAAAATAGGTCAATTTATTTTCATAGGCCAGAAATTTTCGTAGGTACTAACGAGTCATCATCAAGATTTAATGTTTTTAAATGTAGGCTCAATTGTAATGGAAATATATTTTATTTACAAACACATGGACTTCCTGAAGCTTACTGTTAAAACAATATTATCCTTAAATATTAATTACATCAAGTAGCAATGAACCTCTCGTGAATTCCTCTTTTCTGAAGACAGTCCGGCTAAAGCCGTTGTAATATAGACACTTCAATTGTTTACCAACGACCCTAAGCTTTTGTGAACCCTGTATTATAAAAAGTTACGCTTGAGACGTCAGCATCACAATACTCGCATTTTTAACTGGCTTCAGGGTAATAAAATAATTCAATTCTATGTGTAAGGTATTTTGTACCGCGCCTTTGATTTTAACCCACAAAGTAGTTTCGACCTCAAAGCAAAGAGCTGAATTTAAAATTGGGGGCACCGCCTTACTCTTTGCCGCCAAGCATTGTTCAAATTATGCCAAATGTCGATATAGTGTCATCCCTACTAATATTATAAATGTGAATGTAAGTTTGTTTGTTACGCTTTCACGCGAACACTACTCAACCGATCATCATGAAACTTTGTACACATATTCTTGGAGGTATTAGAAGTAACTTAGGGTACTTTTATGAACAATTTTTTTTCAACGCCAGTAATAAAGTTCCAACCCTGAGTACTGTAATACCGCTGCACTGTAATATCGACGGTCACGTCAATTTCCAATCCAATTGACAATAGTTACAGCTGTTTATACTTTTTTGGGATTTTTGTATATTTATTGTTATTTTTTTCTGTCAATATATATGCAGCAGAAAACTTTTTGAATTTTTTGAGGTTAGATGTCACAGTATATAAAAGCCGATGTATGTATGTTCCCTATAGAACTATAACTATTGTCCAGATTGGCACAGCGGGTGTTCTTGGGTTTGATAGCGATCGGATCCACATAATTAGTGGTACCCGGGTGAAGCCGGGGCGGGTCACCAGTAGAGTAATAAATTACAAATGAAGTATCTACGAGGTCTGCCTCACTAGAAAGCCATGGCATCACATCAATATAGATTTTTTGGAAACAAACAAACGACACTTACCATTATATATAGCGGCCATTACACTTTTTATATTTTCATCGGATATGTTGAAATTTTGTGGAGATCGTGAGATAAAGTAAAGTGAAATTGTTATAATATGGATAGCTAGGGTTATTAGGTAATGTAATGGTAATGAATTTACTAGTTTTAACATAAAACAAAGACATTGTTTACAAGAATTCCATCCCGGTGTGGAAAAAACTACGCAAACCTATAGCTCCCGTACGATATAAAATAACCGCGTCGTCTCGACAGTTCGTTTAGAAAACTCTGGCCGGTTGGCGACTGTGAGGCAAGCTGCAAGGTGCATTGTAAGCGTACATTTTCGCCACGCCGCCTGAGTATCCACGCCATCGCCACGCAGGGCGCATTGCTAAGTAAATAAGTGTATTTATGGTAGTTACCATACATTTTGATATTAACTATTTTGATAATATATATATAAAATACATATATAAAATACAGAACAATGTGCTGCTATTTATGATTTTTTATACGCAGAAAACAAAAATCTTATTATTTACTAATTCAAATATTACCAAAAATGGTAGTTAATTATGTTCATGTGATCTAGATTTTAAACAAAATTATATATGAAACTATTAGAGCAACAAAATTTTTGAGATTCAGAATCAGACTGTACTAATACAATTGAAGTTATTTCCGAGCGCAATGCACAGATATTTTTTAAAAATCTGAAAGCTACGCATTAATGAAAGTTGTCTGTAGTAAATCAGAGTATAAAACAAAGATAAACGCAAAATACAGGACAAAATAACTCGAAAATTGTAGTAGAGTCGATTACAGTGGCAAGAAAAGCTCGCTAATAGCTTTAAGGAATTTCAATGCAGGTCCAAATTCCGTTGCAGGACGTAAATTCAGCGGACGCCAAGTTTTGTAGGCACGTTTGCGTAGCGAGAGATTTATGACTTTAGCTTTAGCTTTACAGCTTGTAAGGTAATAAGGTGTGTAGTTAACGAGTTCTTTTTAAGTATATTATATTTGTTGACAATTGTTAATTCACCCCAAAGGACTCAAGATCTCAAGACCTTATAATTTTATATTTATAGCATACACCCTGAGATAAGTACTAGACGTGCAACGCAATTTTCCTCGCTGCGCCGTTTTTTAACGAAATCACCTTCGGGGATTTTTAAAACCCCCCGCCCGCCGTGTTCCTGGCCGCTACCGTAGCCAGGAATGCCGAGGCCGCTGAGCACTGGGGGCCAACTATTTTATGTCGTCATCATGTGGGAGCCCACTGGGTTGAGGCGTGGGGTACAGTGGGGGCAGTAGGCGACTAAAAATACCTATCTCGAATATACATTTATATTTAGGAGAGTTTTGACTGGTGTGATAATTATTGTCCGTGTGTTTTCCAGCGTGCGGCTATGGCGGTCCGGTGATGGCGGATGCGTGCGCGGGGCGCGGCGCGGGCGCGGTGGCGGCAGAGAGCGCGGGTCGCGGCGCAGCGTTGGAGCACGCGTACGTGCACGACGTGTACGAGGAGGCGGGCGACGCGGAGGACGCGCCACGACCCGCCGTCCAATCCTTCCTCGCAGACCTCGAGCCCGGCAGTCTCGTCTGCGACGTCGGTGAGCATACAATCTATTTCCATTATAAAAGACACCTGTATCCTTTAAGGAAGACAGACGAATATTTGACGAAGGGAATCCACGAGATTTTGGGTTTCAGTAGGATACGCGTGATCAAATGTAGTCGTAGAAGCTAGTTAATTTTTTTTCTTTCTTTTTTACACTTTTTTTTCTTTTTTTACAATTTGACGTTTTGTAGTGAGGGAAAAAATACCAGTGAAAGCTAAATAATCGTGTTTGCTCATTGAAAAGATCATGTCTGGTCCGTTGTAAATGGCGCGCTGCCCACGCGTTCCCTCTCCTACTCCTCCCTCCTTAAATATATAACATAGACTAATAATTACCGAATACGACTTCACTCGAATTCCTTGAAGTAAATGTCAACGCGTGGGCGTTTTTACGAAGCGCGCTTTATCGGATAATACGAGTTATATATTAAAAGAAACATTTTTTGTAATTTCTACTTTGTATAAAAAACCGCGTGGGTTGGTCAGAGACGTACCTAGTGCTTAAGGCAGATCATATTTACTGAAATATACGTAAGGTACTAAAAGTCGAAACCTTATTAATATAAAATTAGGAAAAGAAAGTTTTATATTTGTTTTTGCGATATGTTGTAGCTCGTACACGTACGAAGCCAGGGACAATAGCCAGTTTGTTTGTCCTCAAACGTACTCTCCTTTGTGGGTAATCCAGCATAGTGTGAATACATATGGCAGCTTGTTGTTTAATAATATATGTCATAGCTCGACAAGTAAAATATTTGTTTGTTAATGTACTTATCTTAATCTACGTAACGTATCTTAAGTATGGAGTGAAGATGACAGTTAACATCTAACTATAAGAGGATACCTTCAAAATCGTCAAGTACTCTTCCCCTTCCTATCCTTTCGTTATTAGCAAAGGATGGGACACTAAATTAGGGATCCGGCATCTCACTCTTCCGACGAAACGCACAATACTCTACTTCACGCGTGTCTTCGTTGAGGTCTTGGCATTCCACTGGTCGACTCTACCACTATTAAATAATAGGATATAGTAAACGATTAAGATTCGAATGACGGATTCGAACTTAGGTCTAATTGTTTTTCAGACCATACTTAACTTTTTGCAGGATAAAAATAAGCAGTAACTTCACATCTGTTCAATAAAATGTAAAGTTATACATTATGTAACGAAGTTCGCATTCGCTTCACATCAATACGAACATATACAACCAAATCGATTATTCTTCTATCGTCACAGTCGACCCTGAAATATACCCACGTGTGTATTACCACTTTAGGAAATTTACAAAGGTTAGGTAACGTACGTAATACAGTGCATTGCTATCTGGTATACGGGAAAGTAATGGTGTAGGGCGTTAAAAGATACGAACACGATAAAGTGAAAGTTAACCTTCTATAAGATGGACCCACGATCTGCAGGTCAACTTCTAGGGTTCCGTACACAAAGGGTAAAACGAGACCCTATTACTAAGACTCCGCTGTTCGTCCGTCTGTCTGTCTGTCCGTCTGTTACCAGTCTGTATCTCATGAACCGTAATAGACAGTATAAATTTTCACAGATGATGTATTTCTGTTGCCGCTATAACAACAAATACTAGAAAACAGAATAAAATTAATGTTTAAGGGGGCCCCCATACAACAGACATAATTTTTGTCGTTTTTATAGACAATGCTATGGACTCGCATTTGGCCTTTTTTTAAATAACCGTCGAAATCAGAAAAAAATGTCGGGATTATCGATTTCAAGCGATTTCTGCTTGTAGAAAACAACGGTGAGGTGAGATAAGTTAAATGTTATCATTAGACACTGGTCAAAACGTAGATTAGGGTATATGTAGTCTTACTTCCTGGATAAAAGTCGGCAACGTATTAGGTAAAAGGGAGGTATTGTATCTCTTTTTGGGGATGACCATGGGTATCCGTAGTCCTTATCATATGAACCACTTTCAATATTGTAAATCGTTTTTGTTCGGGCAGGTTGCGGAAACGGCAAGTACCTGGACTTAAATCCGTCCGTGTTCGCGGTGGGCGGCGACAGGTGCACGCGGCTCACGGCGCAGGCTCGCCAACAGAACAATGAGGTAAACAAGCACAATAAATAAACTTACATCTTCATATTTGTATATAGTTTGTTCATATTCAAGATGGAAAATTCGTAAATTCCAAAATATTTTCAAAAAAACAACTCTTTCTCATATAACCTTATAACATTAGCTTGATCTTGATTGATTTCACGATTTCCATAACATTTGGACGAAAGTATAAAATGAGTAATGGCCGCCGTTTCTTTGTTTACAAAATTTTCATCCCATTATCTTTTATATTTCCTCTATGAATATGCCTGTGTATGTGTCTGAATTCCGAAACGGCTGTACCGATTTCGGAGCTGGTGGTCCCAGGATGGTTTAGATTTATATAACTGGACCCGGCAGGTGGCGCTGCTAGATTTTTTTTATTTCTTGACGAGCAAGACAAGCCTGCGGGCACATTAGTTATTTTATAATATTTAAGCAACTTCTGACAACATAAAATGCGACGTACCCACTCGTCTCACCTCCCTGCATCTACGACATCTACATCATTCTTTGACTAGTCGAGGACGGTCGCCCGAGACAAATATATATATTATATGACAAATACATTAGTTTTTGCGTGAAAGCGTAACAAACAAACTTACATACACATTTATAATATTAATAGGGATAACATAGAAAATGTTGTATAGTGTGATGCAATCTCGATGGCGGCTCGGAGGCTAGCTACGTGCGGCTGTTCGCGCAGGTATAGACAAGTCTAAACAATTTGACAGGAACGCGAGCGGGTCGCAGTGTACAGATGTATCTCACACACAGAACTTTACACCGGTAAGCCGCCAATTGCGGGTAAAGGAAAACCCGCGCGAGTATACCCCGCCCCACCCCTTTCCATCCCGCTGATACATAAAACTGTGTATTTGCGCAACGACTCGTGCGATCTCTTAATATTGGGTATTTTAGTTAGTGCAAGGATGGACGCATGACGTTCTATCAAAATGTCACTAACACCATGCTAGTAAGAAAGCAATGCTTTTATAATAACTTGGAAATTAATTTCCGTTACACATTCATCAGTAATCTTATAATCCTTTGATTCCAGGTGGTATTATGCGACAACCTGTGCCTCCCGTTCCGGGATGAATCATTCGACGCGGTTCTGTCCATCGCGGTGGTGCACCACTTCGCGACGGCGGAGCGCCGCGCGCGGGCCCTGCGCGAGCTCGCCCGGGTCACCAGGATCGGAGGTCGCCTGCTCCTCACCGTGTGGGCGATGGAGCACGAGGGCAGGAATTTTCATTCGCAGGTATTATAATTTAATTAGCGCTGAGTAATATTTTCGGTTTACTTAAAGATCGAACGATGAAGAAAATAAATGTATTTTCTAACTACGGCCTACATTGTAATTTTGATCCGTGGTCCATGGTTGCAACAATAACAAACTCACTTATTGGTGAAACTGAATTGCAGGTAACGTGAGAAGCATGACAGAGGCATATGAAACATGAATCCATTTTTCATTTTATCTGTAATATACAGTTATATTTTTATTATATGAATAGATATTACAAATGCAATATTATTATCATACAGTACTTTGTAAAATTCATACACGAACAGTTAGTTTTTTATATATTATTTTTTATTTAAAATGTAAACTAATAATCTTTTATGTTTCAGGACGTCCTCATACCATGGCATCGTCCCGCGACCTTGTGTCCACCGACTCCCACGGCACGTTTTCTGTCCGTCGATTATGAGCGGTAAATTCAATTCTTAGAGTATTTTAATTAATATGAAAATTGTATCCAAACAAGAGTCAGTAAGCTATTTTATTTTATAATTTTAGAAATGAGACGTGGAAAAACCGCGATGGATCACCAGGATCGTCCTCCCTTTCATCACCGAACGAAACTTGCTATTCGTTCGTAAGACGAGCGCTACAACGACTCGCTGGACGTCGTTCATTCCTACCTTCATGGGGTCTCAACACTCGTGTTAATCCAAGACAGTGTTCTCGGCCGGAGCCCCCTGCAGCTGACCTACCAATCGAATTGCGACGCCTAGACGAAGCCCTGCCTTGCAAGCTCGTCGCGCAAACATCTGACACGGCCACTCTCAAATCAAGAAGCTTAACCGATATAGCCGACATCGAACGGAGAGCCATGGTCCGCTCACGGTCCAGTTTACCGAGTCTCGGCGGCGACGAAACAAAACTACCCGCACAAGAAGAACAGCCCGCGGAAACAACAGAAACGCGAAAGAAACCAAAACTTGTAAAACAAAAGAAGTCAATAAACGAAGATGATGCCGAAGAAGATCTCGATAAGCCAACAGACATGAAGAGTTTGGTTGAAGAAATGCCCAACTTTAAAATTCATACTCCACGCTTGCAGTCAAAAAAGCCGGGCGTTTTTAAACAATCTTCTCTCAACGAAGAACTGATGTCGGCCGAACGATTAAGAGAAAAGGAGAGGTTAAGAAAGAACATTCAAAAACAAGCGTCATTGAATGAAGAGTATTTATATCGAAGGCCAGGAAAACTAGACTCTATTCGAGATTCCATATTCTCTACTTCGGCGACCACGGCTAAAAAGTTTCAGTCGCTTAAGAATGGTCTCACTAATAAATTTAAGACGTCGACAACAAACATTGATACAGTGACGGTTTTTGTTAGAATGCTTCAAGGTTGGAAGACCCATGGGCCCGTTCCAGAAGTTCCTACACCGAGCGATAGTAATGCAAGCAGTGAAAAGAATTATCCGGAAAGGCGACATTCAAAAGAAGATGGATCCGACTCCTCGAAAGATAGTAGTCTCCAGAGCGACACAAGTGTAGACTCGGAAGACAGTTTTGCTTCAGTTATATACGTTCCAAAAGCTGATGGATCAGGAGACCCATTATCACCCACTCCTCTATCTCCGGGCCCTACATCGCCTCGGTTAAAAGTTTCTTCAGTACCAACATCTCCTAGAATGAAAAGTTCACCGGGCCTACCCTCTCCTAGAATGAAGCAATCATTTTCCTTGATCCGACCGCCGGCTTCACCAAATTCTACGCAAAGTCCAGGAGCGGTTAATAAAATTCTTGTGGCACAATATAGCTTGAAAAATTATTCAACAACTAATGCCCCGAGCACTCCTCCTTTAAAACCTCAGTCAAAAAGCCAGCCTAACTCTCCACCCAAGTCAGAATCTGAAGAGAAAAATACAACACCAGAACCGCCACCCGTAATCAGTCGAAATATATCCATAGAAGTTTTTGAAGAACCTGATCCTATACCTCCAATTAAAGAAGAAGAAGAAACGCCAACAGACGTAACAAAAGAACTTCTTGCTGAAATTAATAGAGATATTGAAGAAATACATAAACTAACAGCCGAAACAAACGACCTAAAGCCGCGTGTGGTTTTACAGGACATCAAGCCTTACCCAAAAATTACTTTACAAACTGTAGCAGAACTACCGGAAATACCACAGTTCAAACCTAAAGAAACAAATAAATCACCAACAAGTGACACGCTTGATTCGCGACTTGCTGACAGAAAGAGGAAAGAGAGAATAAAACAAATCAAAGAAATGCTCAACAAGGGAATACCTCCACTAAGTGTTTCCAGACGGCCACCATTTCCTATAGTAAGATCAAATAAACCTGAACCCGTAGCTAAAAGTCACCCCAAACTTATGTCTCTTGAGCTTTTTAATCCAGCCACAGACGACATGGACAGTGACTCCAGTGGAGTTTCCTCGCCTGACTCAGTCGATAGCGTGATCAGCGTTATTCCAGATGAGTTAAGAAAAACTGCAATGGAAAAAGGTACATTTTTATAATGAATAAACTAGCACTTGACTATAATGCCACCTGGTTTTAAGTGGTGATGTGATCGAAAGATAGTACATACTAACTTAGTAACAGCCTATATCCTACACTTGTCTCTTGAAGGTACATATTTACTCACAAAAGCACGCTTAATTGACCTGATGACTACTACTATTTCCGTTACTCTGAGAGAGCCCTAGTAACTAACCACCACCTATCGAGTCCAAGTCGCACTAACCTCTTAATAAAAATAGATGATGAAGTGTATAAAGGCATGACATTTTAATTAGCAACCCATCCCGAAGTTAAGTGTCTCCCTACTGCTAATTTATCTAGTTATATTTAAGTAATCTTTGACATTCATTTTTATACACTTAAATTTATTTTGCTATTACAGATTTGCCTAATCCTGATGCTACAGAAGAAAAGAATGAAAGCGTACCTTCTAATACATCAGACAAATCGAATTCGTCGTCGCCTGCACAAAGTCTGATCGAAGCAGCGGCTGAAGTTGCTCATTCGTTAGACGAAACCTGTGAAACTGTCATACAATCCAGTCCACGAACAAAGAGAAAACATTTAGACAAGATTGAAAGCGCGGAAGCAATGGCTATTGTACAGGGGGCTTCGAGCAGCAGCAGTAGTAGTAATTGGAGCCTTAATAAGCTATCACCGGGGGATTTAAGAATATTAGAGGACAAGTCCAGATCTCAGTCTCACACTAGCTCTAGCGGAAGCTCTTCGAGTTTAGAACGACTTTCGCCAGGTCGGCGGTCAAAAGACCGATCGCCTAAACAAGGAAGTACAAGTAATTCTACGTGGAGCTTGAACAGACTTTCCCCGAATCGGCTAGACGGGCGATCGCTAGATGAAAAGAGTCATAGAAGTCCAACGAGACTACCATATGATTCAATCTCCATATCTAGCACGGATTCAGATAAATCTATTTCGAAATCTGAAAGCTTTAACAGAAATATAGCCAACGAGCCATTGGTTACCTGCAAATCGGACATGCTAGCTAAAGAAGAGGATTGGATTGTTGAACAAGAACGAAATCACCATTTAACCGAATTCGCGGAGAAACTTAGCGAAAAGTTATTGCAAGAAATTGATGAATATTCGAAACGTATAAACGAAGAAGACTTCGATTTACCAAGCAGTAGTAGCAGTGAGAAAAGTATTTCTCTCAGACTTAAGCGAGAAGAAGAAGACAGAAATACACAAAAAATACTCGACGAGCTATCAGACAGCTTACAACATCTGGAAGAACCTTATGGTAATAAATTAGGCTCTGATATACACGGCCTGAATAAAATTAGCACAAAGGAAAAAAGATATATAACATCACTAAGTGATACCCAAGAGTCAGATATAAATAGACTGTTCCCTAAATGTGGATCTAAGACTAAGAGTAAAAAGAGATCAAGGGATGTTGATCCAATAATAAACAAATATAGAGAATTAAAAAAATGTATAAAAGTCACAAGCGATGAAGATATTTATCTTAATAACTGTACCAATGTTCAATACAATGTTACAAGAATAGGAGTCGACGAGAAATTACCCGATGTCACAGACACGAAGAATCCAGACGAAGATAGCGCTATTTCATCTAGCAACGGCAATCCTGAAATCACCGTTGAATCAGGAACTTATGATACCAGTCAGTCTCTCGAAACGGGCTACTCGTTGGAGTCGGAGATAAGTGTAGATTCACTTTGTACCAGTACTGATAAGAGGTCTTCTCTTAAAGTTGGACAGTCAACAGACTCGAGTGACTTGGACAAAATGGAAATAAGTCCGGAATCCGTGACATCTAGATCCAGTGCCAGTACAGCACCTTTGAAATCTGGATTCTCTGTAGAATCTAGCGACACTTCAGCTGGTAGTGATTGGAGTAGAAGAGACAAAACGGGAAGCACGGCTTCTTTGGGCTGCGCGAGTTTGAACTCCTTGCCTTCGTGCAGCGAATGTTCTAAAGAAAGGAAACTACTAGAAAAACGATCATCTTCTGAAGATACAACAGTTCCCGTCGATACTTGCAGGGCTGTCACACATGCTCCGCTTCTGCCAACGCTGAGCGATGCGTCGGACAGTCTGCCTTCCGAGGGTGGCGCTGTCACCCTTCATCGGTACTACCATGTTTTCAAAAAAGGTGAACTTGATCAATTGATCGAGCAATATGTGGAGAGTCTACACGTCGTATCGTCGTATTACGATCAGGCCAGCTGGTGCGTTGTGGCGGAAAAAGTTCAAGTGTGGACGATCTAACGTGGTTTGGTGACGCACTCTTTTCTCGGTGTGTATGCTTGCGTGCGTGTATAACCTTCTCTCAGCGAGACTAAAACACTTTCAGACATTTATTGCTACTGAAACTGTTCAGTGTTTTACCTCCAAGTGACCTTCCTAAAGAACCTTTCGTGTGTCTTTCGAATCGTACATTGAGCGTGACGTAAGAGGTGTTATCCCCGTGCAAATGCCAAAAGCGAAGCTTTTGTTTTTTAGTATATATAATAGTCCCTCTGTACTAATAGTTGTTATTTCGATAATCACAATATTGTTCGCCCTGCGGCACGGAGTGGGATGTCAACTACATTTCAAGTGCGGGCGTTTATTTTATTCCATGCGGTAATAGAACTCGCATGAATTGAAAACTAAGAGCTTTAAATAGAGAAAATTTAATATAAATATTATATACTTCGGTGGCTCAAAATATTATAAGCTATTCATAGCTTATTTACTATATTACGTGTCATTACATATTCACCTACGGGCCAATGCCATCCTCTCGACCGACTTATACTGCTCTCCAAAACCGAAACTGTAACGTATTTAATCACTTTAAAATTATTCTATGACAATAACGAATTTAGAAAGGGCATCACTTAATTCTTCTAGTTGATAAATATGATATTTCAGATGTTTAAATTTAACTTAACCCAAATAAGTGTTTGTAAATTAAATTCTTCGGTTTCGGAAACTGGTATAAGCTTCTCTGAGTTCATACTTTCCTACTAAACTGTATGTTTCAGTATTAAAATCTCGAGCTGGCCTCTTTTTGTATCGGTTACTTTCAACACGGACACATGTGTCACCGGACCTTGCCGCATCTATAATTCATACTAAATTCGGACCATTTAGTAAAGTTAGAGGAATTAGTCATCGTAGTTCGCATAGTTGACCTTCTATTTTGCTTATTTGTATATAACTTGAAGAGTACAAATAAATACAAATATCGTTCAATACGCTATGTCCTGTAATCATTGTGAAGTTTACCTGTGCTAAAATGGTTTTCAAATATTATTATCTGTTGATTTATTGACATAACGAAAAAATATACGAAATAATGTATTATAAATTATTATAAATTCATTCCTTATATCTTCATTTGTTTATAGAATGTAACGAAATTTTTTGCTTTAAATGCATTCAATAAATCAATATAATTTTAGACGTAAAATGTTTGTAAGGCAAAAATATATAGATGTGAGAAATTTATAAGAAATATGAAACAAGAATTGTACAGAATTGTTGGCATTACTTCGTACTCAATTCGTTTTTGATTTTAAAACATTATGAACTTGTCAAAAATTTTAAAAGAAAAACTGATAAAAAAAATACTCTCCAAAGTTACTTATGCACAGAGTACGTTTTAGCAGGGTACAAACTGAAAAGCATACAACAATATACATTGTTTCAATCGGAGTAGTGTAAATGCTGACTTAAAACGGAATTACAGTAATAATTATCAAATTCACTTCACATGATTTTGGGGAGGGGTTTACGCCCAATGACTAGGACTATAAAGCGGTCCCCGAAATCTTAAGGAGGTTGCATTTTTTAGTTCTTTTTTTGTCACCTTTGGTTAACATAGACGATGTAAAGATATGGCCGGTACCTAACGGATGCTTCTTTTTTTCATTAAAAGTTCTGTACAATTCAGGTTTCAGAGGTTTGCAAAACCAATCCAACCCAACGCAAATATCCAACAATTCCGGTAGATATATGTGACGAACGCTTGCGCCGTATTTATATTATGAATTAAGGTTGGAAAAGTTATATTCGTTGTCATTGTAAATATTTGCTATAAGTATATATTATATATAAATGCTATTTAGAAGTTAATTACGGTATCAAAAAAAGTCAGTGAGATTATATTAATATATTAGCATAGAAGACTTGGAAACACGCTGTACATTTAATATGTAAAAAAATGAATCTCAACACAAATACATATTATATTAAATGTACAGAGAATGCGTAGTTCTTGCGTTTTCTCTAGTAACCTATGCAACTAGTTAAATACTACTGGAACCGTAGATAATAGGGAAATATAAATGTAAAATGCACAACCGTTACCATATTTATTTATAATTATATGTAAGTCTTCAATATAGTTCTGTAACAACTATTTAATATATGACGTTAGCGGTTTAAGGACACAAGTGGTAAACAGAAGTACATCGTAAACGAGTATCCGACTCGAAGGACCAACAAAATACTCACTAAACCGCTAGCGTTGCCTCTGCGATATACATTCAATTCATCATACGCTATTGTATAATGATTTACTAATAATTTTTAGTTCTAATGTTTTAAAGTAAGCCCGAGGGGTGTAATCTTAATTTTATCGAATGTTGTGAAGTTTTTGAGGCATATCAGTGCTGTTTAAATGTAGGTGAATATAATTTTCCTATTTTTGTACATTATAATTTATTTTGAATTTTTCGTACAGGGTGTCAAAACAAAATAACGTTAAATTTTCCAATAGAACGCACGTAGAGAACGTAAAAATCATAGATATTATTCTCCAAGTGACCAAATTATCAAATTATATATGTTATATGAAAGTTTTTTTCCGGGTACTGACCCTGCAAGCTGTCTGTATTAACGGTAAGCTTTACCAAATATATTTCACTCCTAAATTTCCGTTCCTGGGCAGGTCCTATTACCTTTGTGTGTATATATGTATACATAAATTTTATATTGCTGTGCATTTCACGTTGGCTTATCTGTGATATACTATAGAAAAAATTGGCACAGGCTGGTAATATTTTCAATTGTACTTTTAAATCCATTTACGTTTAATTTATAAATTTATTTTGCAGCGAATAAAAATTTATTCAAATTCAGAAGCTCAAATATGTTTTTTGTTAATTCGGGACTGGAAGGCATTGAGTATTATTGGCGATAATTAGTATTGTTTTAATAAATTACATGCTTACTTCATAACCCTTGTAATAAATAATAATAAGGGCCTGTTTCACAAAGTCTGAGTAAAGTGCGGAACTAATTGACAGATAAAACTTCCCCTTAGAATAATGTGGGTTTCACAAACATTTATTTTAAATTTAATCACTGTCAAAAGCATTTAAATCGCATCTTGTATGCATTATTTCGTGTTACGAATTGGTTACTTTAAATATATTCTGCGATATTTTTTTAAAATTTATTTGCAAAAAATATTTTTTTATAATTCGATTATTTTGATTTTAAACGAAATATAATACAAATAAAAATAAATAAATAAGCTGTCAAATAACTATATACATGACACTTTATTTAGCGCTTATTTTTGTGAAACCTCACCGATGACTACTCGTCAGATAAGTTGCAAGTAGCTTATGCAGGACTTTACTTGGACATTGTGAGACAGGTCCTAAAAGAATAGACTTCATACTTCGTGTCACGTTGCAGTTTATATTAAAATGTTCAAAATGGCAAATAGCCAGTTTACAATAATACCCATTTGTACCCTCCTGTCAAACACGATTTAATAAATAACGGTAACAACACATACAGTAATAATACATTGTAAGCTTGTATTCTACTAAACTAAACTAAACCTAAATATTATATTAGGTGACCTTCACAATAAAATAAAGACTTCAATTATTTGTTTCTTTTATTATCACCATGTCAGCTGTACCGCGCAGCTGAACATGGCGTTTTCTCTGTCACACCCCACTTGCCCCCTAACCATGTCGTCGACCCATCTAGTTGGGGGTCTCTGTGATCCCTGACGCCACCACTCCGTCACAGCCTTAGTTCACCTGCCATCAATCCGTCTGGTCAAGTCCCCCGTCCACCTCCACTCGAGCTCCTTTATACGTCGCCCTACATCGAACACACTTGTTCTTTGTCGAATTTACAATTTTCCTATTACACCAAAATTGGACTTCAAATACGGACTTGTACAAATCAAATTCAAAATGATTTGTAAATGAATGTAATCATTGAAAGCCTGAATTTGATTTGCAAAATGTTGAATTTGATTGTAAAAGTCTGTATTTGAAGTCAAAACCCCATATATTATCAAAGAGGATGATTAATAGACGCGACGTAGATATCCTTACCAAAAGAGAGATCGACGATCTGGTCAATATTGCGAGAGAACAGAGTGAGTGCGGCAAGGGAGTGATCTCTTTATCGATTACGACGATGAAAGTAACGAAGTCACAGTCCGTTCCAAACAGTATACCTATTCCCTAATCCTAATCTACCCAAATCCTGGATCCACCCCAGGTACAGTCAATTGCTTTAATTATGTACATCTAGGATCTGTCTTTTAACCTTCGCCATAAATGTATACTTCATTTTTAGCTGTAAAAAACTAGCGCTTACTATCCACCTCTTGTTAAGTCATATCGTTTTCAAAAGATTAATGTTAGTCTAATCAGTCTTCTCGTGTAGGAAGTCATAATTCAGTCCTCTTCCCTTTCCCATACTCTTTTAAAGGATGGAGGGGACGCATATGCAACACATTTGCTTGCTGCTAGCTGCTGGCTCGTTTGTCGCTTTATGTTATAAAATAAATCTTTAGAAACATATGATTTAAAAGAAAAGTTGTAAAGTCTAATTTTAATTACAAAAAACAGAAATAATAATTTAAAACAAAAGTTCTCATTACAACGATGTCAAAGTATAACATCTTTAATAAACAATATTGTTTTAACTGAATTTGCATATTATTTTATATTTAAAACGCTTTAGTGTTGATGATAAATGCACGACAAAATGTATATGCCAAGAAAATCATGAAGTTATAGTAATATACAAAATCTATTGCAACTAATATGTGTCAAAAAAAGGGATGGGCGCAGTGAACAAATAAAACATAGAAGTATCTAGTAGTAACTAGGGATCACAACGACCTAACGCAGTGTGTGCCGCGGCAGGCGGGTTGTCAATTGTGTCTCGAAATAGTTTACGTACAGTATTTTAGCGGCATAGACGTTTTTGGCTGGTTTAAAAGTGTAAATTGTAACTTCTTGCGCAATGAAATATTGCACAAATCAATCTCGTCTGCATAAAAAAATGCTAGAATTATCTACAATGTAAAAGTAAGCCTGGAAAGTACTGCATTTATTTTATATCATTTTAAACATTGATCTTTTTTTCTATGGGGATGGTGTTATGCCAGTTAAACGAAGTAAATTAATGGTAAGTGTTTACAGTTTGAAGTTGAAACACTTGCGAGGATTTCTCTTTCTCTCTCACTCTCTTGTGTATTGAACCAACCAGTTTCAATTTTTACTGAAATGTTACTTTAAGTGAACTCGCAGTCTATTTGTGATATTTTAAATTACATGAAGTTCTTTTAGAAGAACTTCATTTTAAAAACGTGCATGTTTTAAATTCAAATGGTATTTTCAAGTTGAACACCAAAACATATAACCCTGAGAGGGAACACAAAGGAACACGCTTTCTATTTTTCCATTAGAAAAAATACAGCCAAATTCTTACAAAGAAATAAATATACCAGTAAAATAAATACTAATAATTTTACGAAGCATGTAAAAGCATGTCTGGTCAGTTTCATACATTGCAAAATGAAGTACACGCTCAGTACGTAAGATGTCGCTAGAGTAAGCATTGTGAACCATGGAAAAGTAAATCATATTAAAAGCACAATTAAACCGCCATGTTACTTGTTTTGTTTTACGTCAGTCATTTATTTAGTTTTATTCTTCAACATTTTCGATGATTACTGAATAAAATATGAATTTGCAACAATATTTATTTCATACAACGCCCTCTTTTTTAGAAATTGAATTGATAAAGTACATCGGCACTACGGGTGGTTAGTCTTCAAATTAAATATCATCAATCCACGATAGATGGCCTCGTTAAAACGACGACGCAACGCGCAGGCAGTGCCTTTATAGCATAGAGATAATAATATACTACGTACAATTTATAGGGTGGGTGGTTTTTACGTAGGTCGGTATCGGTAGGTACCTACCCACCTATTTTAGTTATGTTCGTTCTCTGAAAATAGTGTCATTTATAATTTCTACGTAAAGTGCCATGTAGTAACTTTTCTTAGTAAATAACATTATACTGACAATCAGAGAACTCGTTGTAGTGCCAAGCTCGTGCCACGGGCGCCCACTCCGCGCGACGTAGTGTGGGGTCAAATCGACCAATGGGATTGTCCCTCTGTTCTGTGGTAAAAGGTAACAATTTATCCACTTCCGCCCGTCATATTGTCGAACATGATCAATTCAAGCGCCAAAAACGCAACTAGCGTTGACAACGGCGCCAGTCACTTCGCGATAGATAGAGAACAAAGTAGCTGTTTAAAGAAAACAAACTTTGTTGGCCGTTTTTAAGGAGATTTTATTCGTTCACTGGGTAGGCAGACGTTATGAGTATCCATTCCTCTCACAATTCCAGAAGACCAATTGTATTTCAATTAGTCATGTCTGTGGAAAACAAATAGGTTATTTATTCATATTAAAGTAATAATAAAGAGTGGCAAAAAGAACAGGAGGATCGTAAAGATTCTTAGTAACTCAATTTTATATCTAGTTTTAGTAACAAAAGCGTCTAAATTGACACATAGTATTTGTTATAAGAATAATTTGTGAAATTCAAATGATCATCACAACACGGTAGATGTACGATAGATACAAAAAGACTTAACTAATCCATAGTTAAATATTATTTAGATATAAAAAAAACTATACAAAGTAAGCAGCCAGCTGCGCCATCTTGTCTTTAGGCTGCTTGTTGCGCGGGCGTGCGCCGCGCATGCGCCCTCCACGCCCGCGCGACAGCGCCGCCCCACGTGACGTCACCGCGCGGTGCTTCTCCACCTACGGGAACAAAAGGAACATTAAAGGAAGCAAACAGCTCCCCGGATCACCAGTTCGAGTTACCAGCCTTTATGCCGAAAGTAATGAAGGGGATTAGGCCTCTACTTGCGGTCTACCAGTCTTTTGTCTTCAGTGGAACAACCCTGTCGACTTGCACTTCGATAAGAAATTTTACGCATTATTGAGTTTCATAATACCATAAAGTCAAATCCTGTAGTGTAGTGAGAAGCAGTGTAGTGTAGTGAGCAGTAATGATAGACAGTGTAGGTGTACCAAAGCAGCGAAGCTGGGCTCGCAATAGAGGCAGGCGGTCATCTCGGTGAGCGCGGCGGGCAGGCGCGTGCGGCCCGCGCGGTACTCCACGCACAGCAGCTGCGCGCCGCACGCGTCGCAAGAACGGTCGCACACGGTCACGCGGCTCGCGTCCTCAAATATGTTGATTATCACGTCGCATCTGTACAAACACAACAACACAATGTACAAACAACGCAATCAACACTATTTTTGACCCATTATGGAGAAAATGACCAAAAAGGAACAAACGGACGAAATCATTTGTAGGGTGTGCAATGGAACAGAAGAATCTAGAGCACCCCCTTGCGCTTCGGTCCGAGGGTTGATAAGGCCATGGGTGTTGATGGGTCACTTTCTCAAATAGAATTATTTGTAAAATGTAGACATTTGACATCATTATAGCACCGACATGAATCTTAGCAGTAGCACACATATACGACAACTCAATCTAGCTCGTAAGAGTTAGATTTTAAAATTATTTATAGATAAGAAAAGTTCAAGTCACTAATGTGGTACTATATAACCAAGCTATATATCTTGGGGGAGATACTAAATTAAATATGTTATATAAAAGTTACCTGTTGCATGCGAGCTTCCACCGGGGCGCGGCGGGGTCGAGCACGAGCACGCCCGCCTCGCACTCCACGCAGCTCGACACGCCCGTCGAGTTGACGCCGTACGAGCACGTCGGGTGCGTGCACGAGTTGCACCCGAACCCTTTCTTCATGTCCCTGATAAGCCACACTCATTTACAATAGAAGTAAATTAAAATTTAAATAGAATCAAAGTAAGATACGTAATAATTAAAGGAGTCCTATATAATGAAGAACCAATACGTGGAATATATTAACCTATATAAAACAAAGTTGTTTTATATAATAAAAAAAACATTTTTCGAATGCGCCCTTATCTCTTATGAAATGATAAAACTACAAAGAGAATAAATAATAATATATCGTACTTATACAACCAAACGAAAACATCCTATATTTCCATGTTTTTCGATGAAGGAAAACGACTCATCCCGCAATTAATACAAAATAACACAGCTTGGAGCAGTGGTGCCTCAGCGGTTTAGGTCCCGATTTACGTACTGTAGGTTGCGGGTTCGAACCCAGGCAGTGGCTTTACTTTGTGTAATTTATTTCAACACCACTGCTCCAAAAACGGTGAAGGAAAACATCATGAGGAAACCGGCATGTTCTTAGAACCACCAAATTCGAAGACATGTGACATCCACCAACCCGCACCGGGCCAGCGTGGTGGATTACGGCTCTTTCCCTGGAGAGGAGGCCTGTGTCCCTGCAGTGAAAAACATTCTAGAAAAGGCTGATTTATTATTATTATTAATACAGCTAATAAATCAATAAAAGCAATCTTAAAAATGACAAAATTACAGCCAATTTGAGTATCAAAAACCCACAAACCTAAAAGGCGGGTGGTTGTAGCAGTAGGGGCAGAGGGGAAAGCTCTTGCCGCGATGTCCCGACGACCAGGAGAGCAGCTCGAAGTCGTCCAGAGGACACTTCAGCTCGCGGTAGATACGAACCGTGCCATTCTGAGGTAGTGCGTACGTGTCGTCGCAGTGCGAACAATGGAGACGCGCCGGTTTCGCCTGAAATTAAATGTAATTTAGTTTAAAGAAAGCAAGACTTGAAGAGTGTGATAGGCCTTGGAGATCTATAATTTGATACATACATTACTAAAGCAATGTCTACACAAAATAATTAATATTTTAAAGATCCAGCATGAGAAGTAATAAATGTGTACGAGTAAATACATTTAGCATAACGTTTTAAACTCTGAAAGAAGCGAGATTTTATTAATTAAATTAGTAATTGTTAGAAATAAAATTGTTTTGTAAAATAATACCTCATTATCATTACTGTATATACTCGTTGATATGTCTATGGTAAAAAACGGTTATATGAAATAAACGCTATTGAAAATCGACATCTTTTTATTACAACTTAATTTATTACACGAGCAATATCAAAATAGAGAACAATTACAATTATTATAATTACAGCAATTGTTTCTATAAATAAACCCTCGTACCTTAACAATAACGTTCAAAATTGAATACAAGAAAAATATACGAAAACGTTTGTCAAAACTGTTCCGAATTCAAATAAACATATTGCTGACGCATGTTGAGCATGTTGTTCACGCGATCCCTTAAAAGATTATCCCATACCAAATATCGTCTAACGCGTCTAAAGAAGTTCTCACTTCAAATCATATTTTGCCATATGATCAAAGTGTTTAAAATTAGCAAAAGATAGTTTACTTTATAACTTCTCACAAAGACTGAATAAAAAAATAATTATGCGCTCACGCTCGTAACCTAGAGGGGTAGGCAGAGATCATGGATTTCCATTTGGTGTGATCTTGGCACATCGCTCTCGCTTCTTCTACATTCACACATCTATGCATACATGCTCGTCAGTTATGGGTGCTCTCTATATCGCCCTTTTTTAATAAGCAACTAATCTGATACCACTCACTTTTGCAACATAAATTAAAAAAAAAAAGATATTATTATATATTTTATAAAGACTTACTTAGACTTATTAACAGAATGCATAATCACCTGAATGTATCTCATATATCGCCTGCACTTGCCGCAACGTGAAAGGGCCTTCCCACTGGCCTTTAGAGACGAGAAGTTGACTTCAAACAGTTGATCCATAGCTTCAATAGACCGCACAAAGTACTGGAACTTCCTCCGGAATATCTCTGCGGTGTGTGCGAGTACTGCGTGGTAATCAGCCCGACCTACTGCGATCAAGTTCAACTGCTCTTCGACCGCGGATCGCATCGTAGGTAATACTAGTTCCGGATCAATCTGGAATTTCGAACGAAGGGTCTATGTCACAAAAGACCAAAGATTTCCTTCTTCTTCCTATATACATCAACAACTTTCCTCTGACCTAAATCTAGAAATGCACCTGTAATCCTAAAACCTAAGAGATCGGTGATCTCTCAATCAGGTAATAATAATAGAGTAATGAATAGTTATGGAACTCCCGAATGAGCCCGCAAGATAAGTTACTCTTAAAGATGTTAAAGTTAAACGCCTTCAGTGCTCTGCCACCTCAAGTCCGGTGTAGACGTAGATGCACCAGGCAACAGAGACAAGTCAATCACAAAATTTGGGTTTGTTTATGTTTGAACGAAGTTCATTTTGCTGTATCCTCGTACCTGTTAAAAGTACTACTTACTAGTACTTTAAATTATCTCTACTATCTTTAACTTCTTACAATTCCCTTTCACACCACATGTTTTCGTTGTTGTTTTTGAGTGAAAGAGTAACAAACATACATACATCCACACATATAAACATTCGCATTTATAATATTATGGCGTTGAAGTAGCTATTTTTTTTGACAAACATTTTTTACTTTTTCATAAAATTTATTTATTTCCTAAAAGTATCCTATGTTACTTCTAACCAAGAATGTGTGTACAAGGTTTCATGATGATCGGTTGAGTAGTGTTCGCGTGAAAGTTAAACAAACATACAGTCACATTTATATAACTAGCTGTGGGCCGAGCTTCGCACTACGTTTTTTTATGTGTAAGGTCGTGCTTGTTTATAAATTAGCGCCATCTACCTAACAAAAATATGAGATATCCCTTTGCCCTTGACAACGCATCGACAAGAGATGCCTATCCAAAAATGGCCACTTTAATTATTTACATTTTTACCGTTAGGGAAGAACACATAAAAACCGAATCTGCTTACGAAATTTCATGAAAATCGTTGGATCCGTTTCCGAGATTCAGATTATATATACTTATATAAAAGAATTGATCGCTTAAGGGTATTAGATATAGTTGTTATAACGTAATGGCCTAATTCTAGTTCTCTTCCCTTTCCATACAGAAAAAAATTAACAGGAGAAGGGACTGGGTAGGAAAAGAAAATATCCTTTTTTCTGTTTATAGTTAGTAGTAGTTAAAAGTAGGCGACGCATTTGCAATTCACTACCTTGTTGGAGATGTCTAGGGATAGCGATCACTTTATATCAGATGAACCGCTTGCTTTTGAAAAGAAAGCCGGTACCTTCTGATATCCATGCACGAGTACGATGCCCAGGTTGGTAGGTATTAGCTTCCTGCCGTTGCCCACCGCCACGTAGTTCCTCTGGCAGATGTTGTTGATGTGCACGGGAATGGACGCGTCCGTGCCTATCCCGTGCTTCTCCATTAGAGTTATCACCTAAAATATTATCAACAAGTTACACCATTTTCTTACTTACATATTATGTAACATCCAAAAAATAAATCGACATTTTTACGAGACCAATTGCGTATTAGTTTACAAGTAATAAAACAAGTGCGAGCCGGACTCGCGCACGAAGGGTTCCGTACCATTATCTATAAAAAAATCATTTATTGTATGGGAGCCCCTTTAAATACTTGTTTTATTGTTTTTTAGTATTTATTCACTATCGCGGTCCACGTGATAAAGCCTGGTGACAGACAGACAGACAGTTGGGTACGGAACCCTAAAAATAATAATAAAAACTGATTAAAATTCATGTTTGATTTGGATTTGTGAATCAATTATTAATCTAATGTTTTTTATGCGTAGATTTTTTTCTTTGATTGGGCACGTTGTAATGGTCCGTTAATAAAAGTATATTGCCTCAGATTCGGTGAGATAGTCGGGAGGTGAAGTTTGACATTCGACAAGCCTGTGGTCGTGGGCCTTGAGAACATCGTCCACGTTGAGAACCGGCACAAACTCGTCCTTGCCAAAAGCCTGCAACAAAAACAAGATATGTAGGAAATAAAATGATAGAAGAGGCATGAACTCAAGGAATACCGGCTTGAACTAGAGATTTTTTTTTAAAGTGCGGCATCACTTCTCTCTCTCTCTCTCTCTCTCTCTCTTTCTCTTTCTGTTTCTTTATTGAAACACAAAAAGCCAGCAATTAATGTTACTGAAAAAGCCAGCAATTATTTAATCTGATTGACGGCTGAAATACAACAATCAAACTAATCCACTTATCCGCCTGTCATTCTTCCATCACATGATTTTTGCTCGTCAACTTGTATTTCTCATTTAATTTTCTAAAAAAACTCATACTAACTTAACAGCTAGTTTTCTGGGCTAGTACAAAACAAATAATAATAAATAAATAAAAATTAAATTAAATTTATCACCCATACAGAAAGTTACACGCATAGAGAGAGAAAAAACTAACCATAAACATGCAGGGTAAAGGGAAGAGGCTCAGTTGCTTCCAGTTTGACACTGGATGTGACCAAGTTTAATAAAATGTATACAGAGGGTTAGTTAGAAAAGACTAATACTTACTTGCCAATGCATGATCTCCGTGTATCCCGCATCGACTAACGTATTGCCGGAATATGAGAACGTCTCGGAGCCGATCTGGAAGGTGGCGGTGGTGCAGAGGTAGCGGCAGTCGCGGCACAGGGTGGCTATGAAGTGACGAGTCACGTAGTCGTAGATACGCCACATATCGCCCTCCAGTTCAGATTCAGCTGGATAAAATCAAATAATTAACTCCCCGACTGACTCAGAAGGTGGATAACATTTTTCGCGTGCGTGTATCGTCCGTTCCACTGTGACGTCATGTAGACTAAGCGGCTTGACCGATTTGGAAGAGTGCAATATCATAAGGTTCGTATTTGGGAATTGATAGCATTATTTGAGGAGCTGGGTTGGCTGGAATTATCCATGTGTAACCCACACGCAAAATACGCGCTAGTCGTGGATATGCGGAGAATGGCCGTTTAGGTGACAGATCTCAACGGAACAGACATACATACATGTATATGTACGCACGCACGTGCTAATAACAATACTCATATAATACATAATTTGCGCTATGAAACAAGGATGGTGTGCGGGTACATTACTTACTCGCCTGTCTTAACGGTGTGATGGGAGGATGGTCACCAGCGTCGTGACCTTTCTTAGGTTTGTTAATACCATTGGCTATAAGCGCGCGAACCTCCGCACCCCATTTGCTCGACCCTAGTTGGTGACGGAGTGCACCGCTGAAGCAAAGATATAATTAAATTATTTAAACATTCCTGAGACATTATTAACAAACTTTTTATAGAATGGTTACCTAGCTAAATGTAAAATTACAAATATATATAACGTGAACGGTTTCGATTCCGCTAATTCTTTATTATTGTACTAGTGACCGGCCCCGGCTTCGCCCGGTACCACTAATTATGTTGATCCGATCGCTACCAAACACAGGAATGTGCCAATCTGGACAATCCCAGTAAATCTCATCGAATTCGGTCCAGCCGTTTCAGAGTCTATAAGGAACATACATACGTCGCTTTATATATACTAATTTTTTTTTCATAAAAAGTATCCTATGTTACTTTTAATACCTCCAAGAATATATGTACAAAGTTTCATGATCGGTTGAGTAGTTTTCGTTTGAAAGCGTAACAAACAAATTCACATTCACATTTATAATATTAGTAGGGATTTGTTATTATCAGGAGAAGGTTCTTATTAGAAAAAAATTAGTAAAGTTGCGCAAATATTTAAGAAAACCTACCGAATATTGTACGTTCACTCGTATTTTTTGATAAACATCAATTAAATAGTCAGAAAGCAAAGAGCGATGGCACAGAATATTGCTTTTTGAAAACATCCATGTGCATCTTTGTACATATTTACTTTAAGAAATTAATGGTTATGTCTGAGTAAAACAATTTTGTTAAAATTAATATGCACGGAGGGTGAAACCGCGGGGCACAGCTAGTACTTAGTACTTAATAATATAAATATTTATTATGTTAATAAAAGAACTTGAGGGGAAAAACTAGAAAATTTGTGGGGATGGAGTTCAATGAAACTTGGATTTTTTTGGACTTGGACTTGGGGTGTTCTTTTTGACATATAGAGGTTATGATTGAACGGTAAGTTATTTTAGAGCTAATTCCTAATTAAATTACCCAATAAGTTTCAAATGATACAGGTGTTAAATTGCCATGTTCGTGACACAAATATTTAATTTGAGTTATAGGGAGGAAAATATACAACAAATTGGTTTGTAGGGGTAGGGGCTTGGCTTGTAAATTGTGTCCCTGACGCCATTTCGAGTTATAAAGCTTTCAGGGCCTGAAGGGAAGGAAACAAATTTTTTTTTAGAATTCTGGAGGTGTTCGACTTATCGTATTTTACTGTATTAACAACTTACATCAAATCAAAGTTCTCTGGATAGCTTGTTGTTTCAGTACGGGGATATGATATATAACCTTGAGTGTATAGACGTTCTGCTATCTGAAATATGAGAAAAATTTAAATGACCATACAGCACATATCAGAAAGAACTTCCTGGGTTTAAACATTTTACAATTGAATGTAAAAGAAGAAGGTTTGACAGGTAAGGGCATCGATAAGAATGAGAAATATCCTTTGTTCTGTTTATCTCCTCCTGCATCCATTAAACATAGGCAACTCAATTTCTGGTTGCTGATTCCTAAGTGTCACTAGTAGTCACTAAATATAGCAAGTGGACCTCTTGCTTGCACCTTCTCATAAAAGTTAAAAGTAAATAAAACCTGCATAGCATGATGCGGCCCCATACCAAGGCCGGAGCTCGCAACTCTCATCAGCTCCACAGTATTCAGTGCAACTGGGCGAGATTTCAATTTCTCCTTGGCTTGTACATTGATAACACTGCAAATAATTTAATGCTGCATGAATAAAGTACAAAGAAATTAAGCAATATAATAATATGTATGTATTCTTGAGATTTGAAGCTGAGTTAGTGAAAATCATACTGTGTACTTAAATTGTGTGTGAGTAATAATAGTTTGGTACTTCAATAGCCTAATGGATAAGGGTGCAGGGTATGGAACAAGAGATTGTGGGTTCAATTTCTCCATTCAACTATTGTCATGAACCATGTCCTAGCACAAGTTTAAGGGTAAATTGTGATGGTTAAAAGAAATATTAGAAAACTATTTAATCTACAAATATTTCAAGTGTCTTAACATTGATTTTATTACATTTTACTTCATAAGTAAGTTTTTTTTAGATACACACCCTTTGTTTCTTTGTTTGTGTGACTGTTCTATTCCTTTAAACCAATGTGCAAAGCAGCATAAAATATACCATAAGATTAAAAGAGACCTAAATCAATTCTTTGACAAAAAACAAGACATATAAGTTGCATGTATTCTTATTCAAATATACTCTAAACAGAAATGAAGTTTGCAACCAACACAAATACAATTTAGTCCAAAGCTTTCAACAAAATGTCAGGGTTAGCAATGATCTGCAAAAGTCCCAAGCTTAGCAAAGTTCACAATCTCCCAAACTTAGTAAAGATCAACAAGTCTGTATACTCACATGGCCTCTTTAATCTCCTTAATACCATGGAGGAACATATTTGCAATTTCCTTCTCGAAGCTTCTAACTCTTTTCCACTCTAACGGCAGTTCCCGGCCCTCAGAAGTACTAGCAGTCACACGGAGTACCCAGTAGGTTTCTGGTTTAAACGTCTGAATTTCATCATGCCTTTGCACGCAGAATCCTAACGTAGGCGTTTGGCATGGTCCGTAGGAGATCAAGGTTGCATCTAGATCACCATATCTACCTACAAAAATGTATCAAATTAAGAAACTATAAAAAAAAATTTACTATGCTATTAATTTAGTTGACATTTATGGGCAGCGGTAGTGGCGGATCCAGGATTTTAAGTTGGAGGGGGAGGTGAGCTAGAGCCTTTTAAATAAATGAAGACGATAATAATCCATAAATCAATTCAAAACTAAGTTATGAAAAATGTGTTTTCAACACTCCTTGTCAGTTGACATTCCTATGAATAGTTATGCAAAGTTTCAAATTAATGACTGATGTTTGGAAGTGGATGAAAATCAAGCTTAAAAGATTGTTACATACATACCTGAAACTAATATAAACAAGCCACCAATATTACTCTTGTGCTCACCTTTCCACCTTCTACATGAAGAAATCTCAAACCTTACCTTGAAAATACTTTGTCTGAAAACGTGTAAAAGCACATCCTATACGTAAATCTAACTCTTGCCGCGCATCCACGGACCGAGACTCATTTTCGTTGGGTCGTACGAGATTCAACATGGCCGCTTTTATATCTTTTTCTGTGATGGCGGAAAACCGAGCTCGGTATGTCACCTGAGGTGAGCATACATCACCATTCATAAATGGCTGGACACAGCTCATCACCTGAAATGCATTATTAAACTCTACCATAATAATTATAACAAGCAAAAATGACGATGAAAATTTGATTGCATATATCAATGATTTGTTCCGGTCGTAATTTTCCATTAGTTTATAATATGACTAGTGAGATTATAAACTAATGAAGAACAAGATCAGTCTGTGACATATACAAAAGTACACATACTTCTATCATACAAGTACTTCCATCAATTTACCGTGGGTTTACACTGCCGAAAAATTCACATAAAACATATTGTCTCATCCCATTTTTTTTTTAGAAAAAGCTTATATTGGGTCATTATTATACGGCAGTGGAAGCCCACGGTTTTAATGAGAGAGCTGAACATCTTACCTCAAAACATATATTTTCCCCTTCTTTATCACAATCCAGCCATAGCACAAGATAGTCACTACCTCTGGATTCCATTCCCAAAAATGCAGGCATTTTAAGACGAGGCATAGCTTCTTTTTTCTCAGTAGGACAAGAAAATAATTCCACGGGATCTACTTTATCCCAATTATTGTATTTTCCAGTAAAATCCAGACTCATCACATGCCCACACACAGATGTCATTTTAAACCGAACCGGTTCATTTTTGAATGTGCCATTCCATTCGTGGACAGAACAAGCACCATTAGAACCTTCAATAAATTAGAAATGTCACATATTGTAATTTAACACAATATATACACGATATAGATATAATAGTATATGAATTCTAACCCTTGGTTGTATTACACTTTCCATTACTGAGTATGTTAGCCAAATTTTGAGCCAACGATGGCTTTTCTGCAACCATCAAAACAATCTTCATTTTTTTCAAATTTAATTTATCGCTACTTATTCCATTTATTTTAAATTATATATATCTTAACTAAGTCTATAAAACACAATTCCTATTGTATTATTGCTAAAATGACATTTATAATTATAAGCTGTCCTAAAGCTGTCAATGACAATAGATTAAAATAAAGTAGCAATTCGTGTAGATAATACCAGATAATACGAACAAGTTAACTTAAATCTTCATTTATATTATGTAAATACCTTAATGCACTATGTAACTTACACCCTTACCGTGGGTTTATACTGCGGAAAACGTTCACATAAAAGAAATTTTAATCTCAGTTTTTTCAGAGAGATAGCTTGTAGCGCAACATGATTACGCCTGTGTAATAATCAATCATTCATCCATCAATAAGCAATCCATTCAACGTTTAGAAGTTCGCTTTTAGAATTAAACGTCTCCAAGCTTTGCTGATAACCGCGCTTTGACAGTAGCAGTCTTATAATAACACAGGGCAGGCAGGGGCAAGCACATGATGCTGATACACAGTCAATGTTGACCTCAGATCATCTCTTCGTATTTTATCATTAGCCTTTTCTAAGTCAATGAAAGCACAGATCATTTTATGGATTTTAGTCAAAACCTTTCTGTTATCATATGCAAATAAAAGACTTGGTCCGTGCATCCCATCTCTTTCCTAAAGCTTGAATGTTTGTGAATCGCATATTCTAACTTCTGTTTCATTAATGAAGACTCATTCAATCAACACCTTAGCATAAAGTTTGCCCACATTCATGAGAATGCTGGCATTTCTTGGTAATTTTTACAATCATGCTGTGAACCTTTTCCTTTAGATAGAAGGACGATAACAGCCTTACACCAATCACTTGGTACTCAGCCACGCCTCCGACATATATTAAACAAGACCAAGGCAAGTTTGCAACTAAACTGCTGGATAATATAAGAGCTCGGTCGCCTTCCAATCCGATAATATTTATAAAGTAATGGCCCGAGCCAAGGATCCCGTGGGAGCTCTCGAGCTTAGTTACTATTAAAGAGGTTTAAGCTAAGCGCCCTATGCGCTCTATCACCTCGAGCCCGGTATAGGTGTAGGCTGCCAGGTGTAGCTACATTACATACATACGTACATGCCTCCTCTCACTCTAGTCAAACAGTGACAAGACTTGCGGTTACAAAAGTCAATATTTTTATTTAACATTATGTTTCTATCTACGTCTACGTTCTATTATCTGTGTAATAAGTATTAACTGGAGTCCTCGGGTGTTACCTACGTATTGTAAAATATTAAGGCTTTAAAAATATTTTAAAGGACTTCTGTATAATGTGTAAGCTGTAGACTTTTGAAATTTCTTAACCATCTGGGAATTATAACATTTATTATACAAGTGGTAATAAGTAGTGTCAATATTCATGTCTAAATTCAACATGGTATGTGATCAGTGACAATGTTCTAATTGTTTATTTATGTAACTTCTTGTGGTATGTCGTGAATCGTCATGTGTGAAAGTGTTCGATCAATTGTTACAGAGCCAAACTCGAGCTGATAATATTTGCCAGACGGGCCACCTGCGTGTGATTTTGCCGTCAACGATAGAAGGCACTATGAACATCCCCGCACCGTTTATTGACATAATTAGTAAGAAATATTATTGTTCTAATCTTGTTTGTTAAGGATCGCGTATTATTCAAGTAAAGATAAGATTGATAAACATATATCCATCTACGAAAGTTGAAAATTTGTCATGGTATGGTTGATAAAATTTCTTATCAAACAGGGAGTAATTGCCGAAGTGTTTCATTTACTTCACATATGTCAACTATTGATTTATTTCAGGGCTATAGTATGTCGATTCAGGAAGGAAAATAAATATGGTGAATGTGTTAATACAACATTGCAATGTGTAACTTGACCTTTAAACTTAGCTGTATTGATTTCTTTGATAAATGTACACATATGGCGTTGTACAC
This sequence comes from Papilio elwesi, assembly GCA_029849275.1. Taxonomy (NCBI): domain Eukaryota; kingdom Metazoa; phylum Arthropoda; class Insecta; order Lepidoptera; family Papilionidae; genus Papilio; species Papilio elwesi. The sequence continues at coordinate 6,171,453 of CM056708.1, read as the reverse complement.
GCGATTTTCGCGTCTGTTTTTAAATTGTACTTTATGTGTGCCATATGAAAAACATAAGTGTACTATGTTTCTGTCATTGCAGTATTTATTGATTTTATAAGGGTGAGGAAATAATATTGCATTATGTGATTATTAGTTAATCATAAGCAATTGAAGAAGCCATTTGCTGTTTATTGATTTTGGTTATTTATAGTCTATAAAACCTATGTGGGCTGTAAAGATAGATGTGTGTTGAATAATGATGGGTGATAGTTGATAATAATCTATATTATGACTATAACAATTAGTTAATTGATAACAATGTTAACAGTCTGGTACTATTGTTGTACTGTACACCTTTTTTTTGTTGTCTCAAAAAAGGATGTTCACAACCACAACAGCACAATTTTTGATTCAGTTGATTTGTTGTTTTAATAATTGTGCATTGCTCCCGTGGATTAGTCCTATTTTGAAGAAATTATTTATAAAAATTCTATATGTCTATCTGCATTGCCTCTCATGAGCAACATTCTGGAACTTTAATCCCTTCCCACTTCCTACTCTCCTCTTTCTTTAGTGACAAACACTTTCAATGTATCTGGTTTTAGAGATGTTTATGGGTAATAATAAAATTGCAAGTTGGATGCTGCTAACCTGCTATAGTTTTATTTTTTGCTCATCTATGGAACATTTTTAGCCACCAACTCCCATGAAATCCCGCCACCACAAGCTGATTTCTCAGCTCCACCACCATATGATGTGGCCGCTAATTCAAAGCTGCCAACATACGAGGAGGTGCAGCGTGAGAAACAGAGGGAAGGCGATGGGCCAGCACAGGTAATGAATTTAACATTAATAAGATGTAAACAGTAAAATTGAAACTGGTTTGCTAATGTCTCAAGAATGAGCTGAAGCCATCACAATAATGGGCTTAGGGTGCAAATATATTCGTCGCAATTCTATATCAATGGGGTTGTTCTTGAACTAGCATATGCAGAAAAAACAGCATCATTGTGGGTTGCCCAACAATTATAGCATTTTTTATGGAAGTAGGTGACAAACGAGCAAGCATATCACCTAATGTTAGGTGAGCGCTACTCATAGACATCCGCAACAAGCAAATGTGTTGTAGATGTGTTGCCTACCTTTAATGGACAGTGGAGTGATAGACATAAAAAAGGATATTTCCTTTTGCCCGTCAACCCCCTCCCCGTCCAATCATCTTCCCGTTCCCACCCTACCCTTTTAAAGAGAAGAAGAGAAGGACTGAAATTAGACCTCCATCACCTCACATATCAGATGAAACGCAGAGTACTTCTACTTCACGCCTGTTTTCTGTAGGTCGTGGTGAATACCACGACTGGCCCATTCGTGCAACAGATGTTGTTGTTGCCGGCTCTACCACTGTTAAATTCACATTGCGGCTTTCAGATGGCCTTAACCTTCTTGGTGCCTTTTATTTATTGCTTATATCCCTATCATTATTGAAGGACAAACTATTGTATTAAATGTTGTGTCATTAAGAGAACAGTGAACAGCAAACTCTTGACAAAGGCACGCTCATTGGTTCATCAGCACAGAGAGCAGTGGTCATATTTATTTCTGTGGACATTATTGTCATAACTATCTTGGAGGCATTCATTAAAAATTACACTTAGGAAATCACTCTAGAACAAACTGGGCTAAATTATTTGGTGCAAACAGGTAGCTCATGGAAAGTGTACCTAACCTAACCTAAAGCCACAAACTGCACATAGTACTCAGTGTATGATCACAGAATTTAACATGGAAGCAAACATATGCATGTATATATCAAATAAAACTTTCAGATTTCGGGGCCGCCCCCACGACACCCGACGATCACGGCCTTTGTGACTGTGGAGAACACTGTAGAGTCATCCTCTGACCATCTCGATCCAGAGAACAGCCTCCTCGGAACTGATGTCATGTTCTTAACTTCATTCTTCGGTATGTAACAAATTATATTGTTAATGTATGAGTATTATTCATTTAGTATAAGCAAAGCATCATAAAATGGCTTGATTTTTAATTAAAATTTCCCTTTCAGTTGCATTTCTGTTCAACTGGATCGGGTTCCTGCTTCTGATGTGCTTCTGCCACACGGTGGCTAGTCGTTACGGCGCGCTCGCGGGCTTTGGCCTCTCGCTGGCCAAGTGGACGCTCATCGTCAAGCACTCCACCGAGCTTGCCTCTCATGAGAACTCCTGGCTCTGGTGGCTCATCATGGCTTTTGGTGAGTTATAACATATCGATCGGTGCGCCCGGGCGAAGCCGCGGCGATCAGGCGATCCAATCTAAACATTTCCTGAAATACATACATACATACACACATCGCCTTGTATTCTTATAGATATAGACACGTAACCTGGCCCAGCTTTACTTGGGTACATATTATATTGACAAATAAAATACACTTGCTGATAGTAGAGCTTTTTATTGGTAACAATAATCATTTTACAGGTGTTCAGATATATACATAAATCTATACTAATATTATAAAGAGGAAACATTCCATAGTTTGGTCCTGGTTAACTCAACGACGACAACGGATTTTTAAAATTCTATCACTAATAGCAGGCTTGTCTATCAGTGAGTTACTTAGGCTATATTTAATTTGTCTATTATCTAGACAGAGATTGGGAATTACTTCTTAATTTTTTACATCATAGTTATGAATGGGATTGACACTTGTTTGGACAGGTATCCTGATCTGCGTGCGCGCCGTTATCCAGTACCTGAATATCAAGCGCGGCTGGCGCCTGCTTTCTGGCACCGCCCAAGAGAGACTTCTCTTCTTCTATTAAACTCTTACACAACTCAGTCTCACTCACACACGCATTTCTTTATTAGTTGCGATTATGCGAGACAAGGAAAGATATATTATCAATGTTGGAATGAATAGAGTTTAAACTTTTTCTTCTATGATTTGCTTGTAGCATATTTGGAAGTAACTTAATTTGTAATACTTTAATGTTTATTAGATTGCAGAGAAAATGATTGTTAAAATATGATTTATTTTATATACAGGTTGTCCATAAATTCTTTTATAATTAATTTTATAATGCTTATTAAATATAACTAGGTTTTTAATAGTAAAGGTCAAACGAGCAAAGGGTCGTCTAATGATAGCAACAATAGTAGCTCATGAACATCCACAGCCTGAAGGCGTGAATTCAAGATGAAATGAAAAGCACCTTTATACAAAATAGTGGTACGAAAACTATTGGTCATAAACACCAAGAATAAACATGTGATGGATTACGGTACGGGAGAGGTAATGACGGAATTCCATGAAGACTGAGGAGACTGTTTCTACAGACAAAGAAATTTGCGCTGGATTATTATAACGAAAAAATGAATGCGGGTCAACGATACGTAGTGTACTGTAACGGCTGACCTGACGAGTATGGATTCACCTGGCCAATAACGGTCCTCGCGATATTTAAATACCTCAGCAAATGATCGGTGCTTGATCATCCTGGTAAGATAAGACTTTAGAACCGATTATTCCCTAAGAGGGTTGGCATCAGACAGGCGGCCGGCTGTAAAAACTGTAGCCAACATTTATACATGGACTACGGTCATACTGTGCCGATCCCACATAACGTGGGAAAAGAGCAGGTAATTTTTTAACCACAAATATTTTTTTCTTTTTAATAGAAGTATTTATGGACAGCCTGTATTTTAAACGATTCCAAAATTTAGTTTTATGTTAATGCATCACATTATTTATTGCTTGTGATAATTTTATGACAAAATTTGTGAATCCACCAATGAGTGTTTTTGAAAGACATTTTTTTTATTAAATTTACTTCTAGGTATTTAGGGTCATATTGTTTTGTGTTATTCAAATGCAGATTGTTTGGTTTTATATATTTGATATACATGAAATTTAATCATTAAAGATATTTAATTTGCAGGTAAAAACATCACAACAGTTATCTATTTGTCAGATTTTTTTGTTCTATCTGTTAAAGTGTGTAATGAGTATGCTATACTTGTAGGCTTCATGTACACACACGCAAACACACGTACTTGTGTACACGTAAGAGCAATAACTCAGAGTTCAGATGAGTTTGTAGACGCACACAAGCGCACATAATATGTGTTCATGTCACGGACAGATTGTAAATTTCGTCTTTTTAGAATCCGACTGGGCACATTATAAACCGTCAGAAAATTGTGAACTGAACTAATCATTGACGATTCGACGTATCGTGTCAAACCGCAAAAACCTATTTTTTTCTCTAATAAATATCTCTTCAGACAAAATAATTATACCTTCTGACTAAAACTTTTATGTTATAACGCAAGCAAATGTCAGTTCATAATTTGATTTTGACAGTTTATGGACCGGCGAGAAATGACACGTCAAATTGTGAATGATTCGTTTAGACTACATTTTGCCGTCAGTTTATAGTCAGGCAAGTGAGATTATAAACGTTTACAATCTGACACCATCAAATTGTTTGAGACGTGTAATTGATTATTGTATAATGAACAACCATTAAGTTTTGTAATAGATAACAATTTTATTCAATTGTAATTGAAATGGATTTTGTGAGGAGTTCGATGTGCTATGTAAAAGACTTTTATTTTTATACTTTTATGGTAGTTTTACTATGGTTTAATAACGGTTGTAGAGGTCGCAACAACAACATCTGTTGCACGAATGGGCCGGCTCGACCGGTGAAATAACACAACCTCACAAATTATACTGCGTTTCGTCTGATGAGTGAGGTGCCATAGGCCTGATGGTACTCCGCTTCCCCCTTTTATTCTTTAATAAGGATGGGATGGGAGTGGGGAATGGATAGGGAAAGGAAATATCCTATGGTGAACTGCTTGCTTGTTTGCCACATTGTTTCATAAACAAAATACTAAGTTATTATTACTTTAATCGAGCTGTTCAGGCTACAGGTCACAATGGAACATAAAAACATTACCAGTCAGTCGAGCAAAAACGTATTGTGCTTTCTCTGTCCTCTGTCGTAGTCAATATATATATTATCTGTGTATGGTTAGTACTTGGCAGTAAAATATAATTGTCTCTTCTTAAATATAATCAATAGAATATTATAAAGAATTTAAATGTCACATATGACATTTTTAGAACATAGAGAATCAGTGTCTATTCTTAAATTGTCTATGGAAAGGACTTCGTGGGCTTACAGAATTAACGTAGCGAGTAATTTATTAAGAAAATTTAGTGTTTGATGCTATAAATCGTTAAATCACTGTTATTCAATAGATAGTAGACTAGTGATGTGACGAAATCTTTATTATACATTTTCATTTACGGTTTCATATAAATGTTCAATTTTAAATTATTACCAATATGTATAATTAGTAGACGCACGGCTTGTGTCAAAAGTAACCGTTGATATATGCACTGCGCGCGCAAAGCTTAGTCATATCGCTAGAAAAATATATAACACACACAAATCAAAGTATTGTTCATTTGAATTTTATCTCGAACCGATAAGTGGTTTCAGAGTTATACAGGATTTTCTTAATTGAAAATTTATCTAATATTAAAACTTCGTTACAACACTAACAGTAAATATAAATGTGTTATAAAGATATCGATGTTGAAAGCAGTGCATCCCTTCGCTTTTAATAATGTTCGCACCAAAAATATGACTTTATTTTATATATATTCCTTAAAAATTATATATTTAAGTGCAATATTATCTAGTTGGCCATAGTTAATAATGTCGTATATGATTTGTTTAGATTAATCTACTTTAAGGTATTGTTTCAATACTATACTACATTACATTACACCTAGGCTGTAGGTTCATTGTATGTTTTGAATTAGATCGCAAATACTATATGTGTAATATAAATTGTAAAATTTATCACAAATACATTTTGATCTTACTCTTAATTTTTTTTTCGTATCCTTAAATTATCTCCGTACGTAAAACGTTCGAAGTAACAATATTTTGGCACAGCGAATCAGAATGTGCTGAGAGCTGCGTTTGGTAGGAAAAGCATGTTAGTGGAGTTAGTGCCATTGAGATTTGATCCTTAAGATGATAGGCGTGACTTCCCTATCATTTAGATAGGGTTAAAATTACAGCGATAAGGGAAAAGTGGACGTGACTAGAATTGAAAAAGGTTTGGTTCGGGCATGGTGAAAGGATGAATGAAGAGAGAGTAAAGACAAAACGTTACAAAAGAGAGTGGCAGTGTTGACAGGGACATGCCAGGAAAACTTTTATTGATCAGATTAGTGACATACTAATGAAAGGCCATATAAGGAGTGCCCGTATTTAATACAATCGTGTTCGCATGGAACGTATGGATGTAGAAAAAGCAAGAGTGGTGCTTCAGGATCGCGCAAAAGAAAATCCCAAATCACTGCCTACCCCTTTGGGTTACGGGCTAGTACCAAGTTTAGTTAGTTAGTTAGTTTTCTTAATCTGCTTATTTAAATGTTTCCCTAAGATAATGTAAACTTGAAATACTGCGAGTAGTACAAGAATAGCTCGGCCCATTAAACAATGATGGAACAAAACAATTAACAGTTACTTTGATAAATCAAAATAATAGACTGATTAATATAATTATTACAATTTTAATTAAGAATATGGGTCTTACACTGATGTTTTATGCGTTATAACATTCCCGGAGGAACATAAATCCAATGACACCTCGCTCTTCAAGATCGATGAACCCGTTTAGTTAGGCTAGTAACATTGGCACGGACATACATACCGGCGAAAAATATTACCTTTTTATAGCTAAGGCTAATTGTAGTATTAGTAACTAGCCCATTGGTCGCAGATCTCCGTAAAGAAAGGATTAGAGACAGTAGCCAACTTTATTCGTTCGACGACATTGATATTTCTCTCAGAATCTAACAAATTCTGATTCGGCGTCCAATAGTTTTGGATTATCGGGAATAAGGAAAGAGGTCTATTAAAAATATTCAGAGTGGAAACCTGTATCAAAATAAAGAGTGGTAAGTACGTGACGTGAGATTGCACGTGAGTTATAGTGACATTAGTTGAATAGAAATACATATCTATATTTATTACGAAACAAAATACAACAATGGGAACCTATTGTGTTCGAATACAAACCAGATAAAATATTGTTCACAAAGAATATTTTAAATTCGATTTGTTAATTTATAAATGTTTTCTGTCTGTTCAATTTCAGTGTTAGAGACAGCAGCAGTCTCACCCTTCCCATCCCATCTCTCATTTCTTTTCTGTTTCTTACTGAACTCTTGGGATAGCTACGAAATATTAACAGGTATCAGTTAAGTAACCACACTGGACGACTTTACAACAAACGGATTGTAGGAGATCTAGTGTGTACGCGAAATTGGACTGCATTTGCACATATTAGCGACACGCAACTATGGTGAGTAAAGTTTCGACTTGTTTGCGTTTACATTAAACGCGTACACTGAGCGACCGCATACATAAAACATGTAGGTTCTTTAAATACGAATCCGTTTCGAATAAATCCGGTGGTCAGAGACCGATTATCCCTAGGGCAAAGTAGGCACGTGCCTAGAGGTTATAAAGGGCGCAGCGCGAAAATTGTTCGCAGGAACTTGACATAACTGTGACTGATCAGAGGATAGATGAGAGTGAATCGCTGCCAGAACTAATATTGGTAATTTCCATTACTTATCACAATATCGGGTAACTTTGTTATTCTCGCCGTGGACCGATTTGTTAATATACTTTGGTGATTTTAAAAAAACGAAAGGGAAAGATAGACTTGAAGACGATGCTGTACAGACCACAGATAAGAAAATGAGTCATGAATATATGACATTAAAATATTACAAGGATATATTTATTTATGCTTTTGAAGTCACTTCCCACTACTAGCGTCCGACCACCGTGACAGGCAATTAGCTCACAGCGTTATTAGTGTTCACACCAAAAGATATTATTCTACCCGGATCGCCTGAGAAATCGATCCGGAATTTCCAGGTTTCAACAATCAATCATACGGCTTTCCTGACTACTACACTATCGGGAGATATTTGACCACAAAAACATATACAACGGACGAAAAGAGATCTGAACTTTAAGGTAAACTTAAGAAGAAGAATAGATAAAGTACGTCTCAAAAGGCCCTGCTCGACGTACGCGCCTGTACTGCGGTTTTGACGAACGACGTTTTACCAGTTGCTCCTTGGTTGCTTTACCGACGAGCCACGAAACCGCTTCCCCTTTCCCCTCCGTTGGCAAGCCGTAGCGATTGCCAATTATTATCATATATATAGTTAAATAATTCGAAAATTAATATATTAGAATATTTCTTTTTATAAAATAAAAATAGTTATAAGCTTTTACAAAGTTACATCAATGATACAAAGATTCTTAGTAATCATAATTCATAATAAATAGTTAGCATTAATAATTCATCGTTTGAACATCAAATTCCTGAGCCGCACACCCTTAATATAGCATTTCGCCGCAGTACTGCACGTCGGCTTGATAAAACCCTCTCGTGCCAAAACCACCCAGTTTGCTGCCAACCATCGTGCGGGGTGGACGTCCCGACTGATATCTTGTCTTTGACATTATCCCGCGCCATTTTTAATATTTTCCCGCGCTTCTCAAACGGATAATTTCGTAGTGCCCTTATGAAGAAAGTAACATTACATCTCCATTGTGATCTATCTGGCAACTCTACGTGTTCTCGTGACAATAATTTCTTCAGTATAATAGGTAAATATACTTTTAATACTTTATATTAGGAAAATATGATTTCAAAATTAGAGACACCTTAAACTTATTTAAAAAAATATATTGCTTAATGAAAGTAATTCAAATATTATTTCATTAGATTTATTATATCAATAGTTTTTTTTTTGTTTTTGAGCGATATGTGCAAGGAGAAATTGTATTCTGAGTGTAATAAAACTGTAGAAATAGTAAAAATGTAAAAATAAGAATATAAACGGTCAGTTCAGACAGAAATATACAGTTTTTATTGTAGGAGACTTGAAAGTCGATGTTAACTTTTTATTGCGATCTTTGATGATGAAAGGCATTGTTTATAAAAACCGTAATAAAAGAGTTTAATTCTATTTTGCAAACTTTTCAATGGAAAAAATGTTATAATTGCATTTTTATATTTTTTTCACTATGAATGAAACAAACACTAGACTTTCAACCTAAATGCTAAAACCCTAAGTCTACTTTTATTTCGAACGTGCAAAAAACTTGGCAATCATCCAGCAATCATGTTTTTGGCCCTCCACTTACGACATACTAGTGTGCGTTTGGTTTACGCCTAAAATGTATCAAGTTATGTATTTGTTTATGGTACGTATATTGTTTAACTAAGATTAATAGATTAGTTCTTCTTGGGCCATAAATAATCTTGAACAATCGATTAATATAGTGATATTTATTTACCTTAGCCTTCAGCCAGATAAATGACAATGTTTTATTAGTTTTTGATACAAGTTTAAATATTTTTGCAGTGAAAACTTCTTTAGTCGCGTTTTTGGTAAGGGAAAACATTGTGTTCGCGTCATGGTTGACCTGGACACCCCGGCTCAATATATTTGCTAATATTCCCACACCCTTATGCCTTAACAATATTATTCAAAATTGAATACAAGAAGAAATTGATTGCTGATTTAACAGTGGTAAGGCCCACAACAACAACTTCCGTTGAACGAGTGGGCCAGCTCGACCAATGAAATACCACGACCTCATATAATAGAATATAGGCGTGAAGTTTCAAGATCAGTGAGGTGCCGGAGGTTATCAAATTATTAGGAAAGTAATAAGGATTGGATATGTATGGCAAGAGGATTGGACTGGAGGGGGAATTATCCTTTTTCCTATATCATTTGCTTGTTGCGGAAACCTATGGATAGCGCTCACTTAGCATTAGCGCTTGCTCGTTTAAGAAAGAAAGAAAGAAAATAGTTTATTGTTGCCACTACACTCTACTACACTATATTAGCCACATAAAGTAAATAAAACAATACTTTTTTGAGACTACCGGACTGAATAGACCCCTAACTCAGCCTATAGCTTCAGAAGAAGCGCTGTTTTTCAGTTAGGGCCTCGCCCGTAATTTAATATATATAAAGAAAATGATGCTATGTATACGGTTTTAATCGGACCGGTGACATACCACGACCTCACAGACAACAGAAAACAACAAACGATAAATGAGATCTCTGTATCTCCCGGCCCATGTCAGAGGGACTCTAGAATACAGATGATAAAAAGACAATCATGTTGAAATTTTGAGAAGATTAATAATTGTATTTGATATCTCTTACTCTAATTATCTTTCTTGAGTTTTGTTCGCGAATATTTTTGTTAAGTTGTTCGCTCCCAGTCTGCGGTGTTGTAAAGATCTACAATTTGGAGACTTTACGTATTTGACAACATTATTCGTACACCTTAGTTTAAGATATGCCGGTGCTGTTACCATAGGCTGTTGCCAATCGAAACTTCTATCAAATCCATCTTCGTTTGAAAACACTTAATCTACGTATAACATTGATAATTAAATATTTAGTTCTTTTCAATTGGTTTTAAATAAAGATTATTTTTAACTCTTAAGTTATTTACATAAAAAAGGATTTAAAGTTGAAATTTAATTAAATAATGTTTATTACCATTAAACTGTTACAATATTTTTATAGCATAATTAAAAAGCGTAATAATTCGATTTTCTAGTATCTGACAGCACTCGCTGCGCTGGTTTCTTTCTCTTCTAATAATACAATTATTGGTTACATATTATAATATACATTTTCAACCTGTCAAAAAATCCACATGAAACTACCATAGTGACACATGGGAACGTTGTGGCTTCAGCACCACACAGCACGGCACCTTCCATTTTCACGGGTATTTTAATTTAGGGATTATTATATTATTCTGCTACTATGTGTTTAAAAGATTAAGCGTAAACTGTACAAAACCGGTTTGTTTTAAGACTTTAGTAAACGTAAGTCTTTTGTCCCATACATTTATAATTTTATAAATTGATTCCGCATTGGCCTTAATACTTTATACGAATAGATAACAGAAATTTATTGGGATATTAGGCAAAAATATTAAATATGGTAGTAAACTACACTTACGAAACTGAATATGCCTTCTCAAGGCAATCAGTCACGAATGAAAACTTCATAATTCCGAGTCGGGTCCGGGTCAAATGGAGAACAGCTGCTGCCATCATTGAGGTCTACGGTTGCTAGATAAAGAAATAAATAATAAACATTCACGCCCGTAGCCCAGTGGTGTAGGCACAGATTGATATAATAATAAAGGAGAGAGAGGGCAAGTTGAATGGTTGTTAGAACTAAATTATGTAAAGATATAGGATCTTCTTACTTAAGTTATTTATATTATAATTCTACTTATCTGCATATTTTAAAGAAGAAACTGATTGATTGATATATTTCTAATAAAATCCCCTAAAGATCTAAAGTAGGGGTTATATGTAGAAATAATATAATCCAATGTAAGTTGACCTCAGATGTATCGCTATAGCTTATGCTGGACAATCGGCAGTTAAATTAAATTACATGGCGGAAGAATTCGTAGGGGTCAGTTTGTTAGATATAAAAATAACAAATTTTGTAGGCCAAAACAATTTCGTACTGTTTATTTAATGTATTCACTACGGTCCATTTATTCGAGCTACGTTTCTAGGCTACGAAGAGGCGCCGGTGTAGCGGCGACTATGCGGCGCCTGTTCGTAGCTCGCTCCTCAAGAATTACGATCGAGTTATGTTCCACAATGTGTAATCACTCTCGTCCGTGTAAAAGTTATAGGTTTTAAGTAATATAAAGAAGGTATTAGGTATACATCTCTAATTTGTATTTATATAATGCTCTTAATTTTGTTTATAGCTACATAACTAAGGGCTACTAAAGGTGGACAATTATATAGGTCGACGTAGTGTGTAGGTAAGCCTCACACAAGCCACAACATAGACCGATGATGATCGATGGTCAAGTTTGCGGGAGTCTTCTGGGTGTTGGGCAGGGGACCGGTCTATGTGGCGATCAATTGAAGTGGACAACCATCCGTTGAAACGACGCTGCGTTTTAGTTTAAAAAAAATAAAGAATAGCCAAATCGTACCACAAATACACTTATTAATTTCAACGGTATCAAATATCAATAGAATTTTTTTTATTTTAGAATTTTAAATTCTTTTAACAAAACCACTTGTCAGATTAGAAAAAAACAATTGAATTATTTACTTCTAGTTTAAAACATTATTAGACTGGCCGTACGTGATTTATTATATTGCACAATAACACTAATTGTGTTGCAGTCAGCTTAGTAATTATACTGGACATTTATTGTACCTGTCACCATTATTAAATTGTAAAAGTCGAATGTGAAGACTTTTACATAGTATTGTATTTAGTATCAAGATAAACATGAAGTACACACACTATGCTCTCAGCGATAGATATATATATGGTTTTGTTTTTAGGTTTGAAGTTTCACTTTCCATGTGAATAATGTCAATTATATGACATATATGTTATATGTATAATAGTTATTTTGTAACTTAAAACGGCTTATATGGTCATTATATGGGCCGATCCCGGCGGCACTGCAATGCCGGGCCGACCCGTGACGGGAGTGGAGCGAGCCCCGAACATCCCGTCGCTTTACAAAAATCAGTTTAATATACTGGTCCCGCTATGCGGGAACTTTCAGATATTAAGCTGAAAAGAACAGATACTACACTTTGATCTTAGCCAAAAGGCCGAGAAGCGATGTCGAAACTTTTTTTTTTTTTTTTTTTTTTTTTTTTTTTTTTTTTTTTTTTTTTTTTGACTGAAAGGTCACTGTTTGCCTTGAGGAGGCATTTACAGCTACACCGGGCTCGAGGCGGCAGGGCGCGGAGGGCGCCTAGCCTAAGCCTCTTTAAGAGTAACTTAGCTCGAGGGCTCCCTCCGTAGGGGGAGCCTCGGCTCGGGCCGTTACTTTAATATTATTACCGGATTGGGAGGCCACCGAGCTCTTAGGTCGCTTCGGTGGACGCTCCATGGAGTGACTCGGCTCAAGGGCCCCCGAGAGGGGACCTCGGCTTGGGCTGTCACTCATTACGCGTTTAGCATTCCGATTCGAGGGTGCCCGAGAGGGCCGAGCCTCGGCTCGATCGGTAGCTATTATCTGACTAATATTACTACCACTTCGGAAAGCGTTAGCGCTGGGAGAAGAAGTGGCGGAAGAAACTCCAGCAACGCTTCTATCATGAGTAGGGGAGAAGAATCTGCCGGCTATGTGGCCGTATCGAGAAGGTAATAGCCGTCCTCGCCGGCGAAGACGGTGTGTGATTTGTTTGCGATGTTGTTTCATCCTAGCCTGAGCGATGGTTATTGCATCGTCTCGATAGTCGAGGACGTGCCTAGGTCGTCTATAATCGCGACGGAACGTACCGAGCGCGATTGGTTTGTAGGTGGCGGCACCTACGACTAACGGGTTGGGGTGACCGGCGGCGGAGTCGAAATAGCGACGCGACGCCAACTTCAGGTGTTGAGCTATGGTGGGCAGCTCTAAATCCACGTGTAAATCGATGTTGCGCATGAACCACGGCGAGCCAGTGGCCCTGCGCAAGAATCTGTTTTGGATCAGCTGAAGTCGGTGTATTTGTTTTGGGGAAATGTGCGCGAATACCGGACTAGCATATGTCATGATGGGCCGTACGACAGCTTTATAGAGTGTCACCTTGTTCCGGAGGGACATTTTACTCTTAAAGTTAATTAATGGGAAAAGGCGGCCTAGTACGAAAGCCGCCCGGTTCCTGACCCGGGTCACGTGAGCGGCGAAGTTAAGTTTTTTGTCAAGGATGACACCTAGATATTTCACCTTATCTTCCCAGGGAATTGGGCTGTTCATGAGGTGAATGGATGGGAGATGCGTTGATGAATGGGCTTTCTTATGTCGCGAAAAGAAAAGGGCCGCGCTTTTTGCTGGATTAATTTCGATCCTCCATTTCCGGAACCACGCACCGAGAGTGGTGGCTGCGGTCTGGAGGCGTCGACATATAGCGTCAGGCTGAAGGCCCGACGTGAAAATGCAGGTGTCATCGGCAAATAGGGCTAGCTCTACACCGCGTACGCGCGGTATATCATTGGTGTAGAGGGTAAAGAGGACTGGGCCTAGCACTGACCCTTGAGGCACCCCGGCTCGAACGGGGTGCGCTTGAGAGCACACTCCCTCGACGCGGTAGCGGAACGTTCGATTGCTTAAAAAGTCTCGTATTATGCATACGAGACGGTCGGGCATTCCGTACTCGTATAACTTGTATATGAGGCCGTTGTGCCAGACTTTATCGAACGCCTTCGCCACGTCGAGGAAGAGGGCTCCAGTGTTATAGCCGCGTTGGCGTTTGGAGAGAATGTGCTCCGTGATGCGATGCACTTGATTGGTACACGAATGTTTGGCGCGAAAGCCGAATTGTTCAGGGATTGGTAGTCCTTTGGTATTCATAAAGGTACGTAGGCGGGCTAATATTAGGCGTTCATAGATCTTCCCAAACGTTTTGAGAAGACTTATGGGTCTATATGACGTGGGGTTCGTGGCCGGCTTTGAGGGTTTGAGGAACCCTATGACCTCAGCATCTTTCCACTCGCTGGGAAAGACACCTTTGGTCATTGCCGCGTTATAAATAAGAACTAGTAGCTGTATAATAGCAGCAGGAAAGAGTTTGGTCACCCTATTGGTGATACCATCTGAGCCGGGGGCTTTGCGTGGACGCAAGTTCTTAATTAATTCCTTAACTTCGTCGAATGTTACCGGGGGAACGGAGTCGCGAAGCGGTTCGTGTTTCCTTCGATCGACCTCGCTGTCCACCATTCGGAGGTGGGCAGGGTCGACCGGTAGGCTACTGGGAGAGCACTGGGCTTCGAGGCTGTCAGCTAGGCATTCGGCTTTCTCTTCGTCCAGCATGGCTGGGGTCATGTTCGGGCGTAAAAGCGGCGGCATCGTGGTATACGTGTCGCCTTTAAGTGATTTGGGAAGCCGCCAGAATGTTAAATGGGATGGCTTTAAATTATTAAGTGTTGTATCCCACCTTTCGTTCCTGAGGGCGGCTATGCGTGCTTTCGATTCACGCTGTAGTTTACGTAGCCGCTTTCGGTGCGATTCGGTGGGATACATATCATAAGCTCGGGTGGCCGCGTTCTTACGTCTCAGCAAGTCCCTGGCGTCCGGGGGCAGCTCCCAGCGATGGTTGTCCATCACTGGGATCTGCCTCGAGCAGTCCTCGATGGTATTTTGGACATGGTTTGTGAGAGATCCGATTGCGACGCCCATGTCTTGCTCATTAATTATTTGGTCGGGGACGGAATCAAGTTGCGGCGAGTCAATGTTCTGTAGCTTAGCACTGAGCTTGTGCCAGTCCACGATGGTCTTGGTTTGGGGCGAGGCTGGCGCAGAGGGCCCTAGCCGTAGTATTACTGGTCGGTGATCCGAGTGAAGCTCGTGAATCACTTTTATTTCGCGTAGGTTGAGATTAATATTTTTGACAATTGCTATATCAAGCACATCCGGTGTATGTTCCACTGTGTGAGGGTAATGAGTAGGCTCTATGGGCGCTACGATTTCGAAGTCGAGTAAGTCCGACAGCGAGTCGAGCGCGCGACCTCGTGTGCTGATCTTAGTTGAGTTCCATCGGATGTGCTTACTATTAAAATCGCCGGCAAGAATAGTAGCTCCTCCTAAGGATAGAAGGGCTTCGAAGTCTGAGCGCAAGATAGTTGCGCTTGGTCTACAGGGAAGGTAAACCGAAGCTATCGTTATGGGGGCATGGCCTGTCATGGCTAGCTGGCAGATCGAAGCCTCTAAGTGCGTAAGCGCGGGCGTGTCGATCGGTACGCAGTGCAGGGATTTTTTATAGTAAACTATAGTGCCGCCGCCCGGTGCGCCGGCCCTATCGTTCCTAACGACTTTATAATTTGGGACATTCGGGTCCCTTGTTGCAGGCTTAAGAAATGTTTCCTGCACGAGTAGTACGTCGACTTGGTGGTCACGGAGGAAGTTACAAATTTCTTCGCGTTGTGTTTTGACGCCGTTCGCGTTATAAAATGCTACGTTAATCGATTGCGGTTTAACTCGACCATTATTGCGCGCGAGGGTCGGAGGACTATTTTTACTTTTAGTTTTATCTTTCTCTGCAACGGCTAATTGAACTCAAGAGCACTAACAATGTGCTTGTATTTACGAATTAGATATAGACGCGTGCCTATATTTCCGGATGCGTTTAAGTACTCGTCGGCGAAGGTGAGGACCTCCTCCATATCTAGGCTTCCTAGCCTGTTTAGAGACTCGAATGGATTGGTCTCTGCCGTTTTTACGGGTGCAACCGGCTTGGCGGGTGCCGGTTTATTACCTGCGTGATGAGGAATCGCGGTAACGGTGGGGCTCGGCTTGAACCATGCGGAGGCCAGTGGAGTGGTTGTTTGCCACGCGGGGCGCAGAGGAGGGAAGGATGCCGATGTTGGCACTGGTTGGGGACGTCTTACTGGCTGGCGAGATGGTTGCTGGGGCTGCTGTTTACGCTTGGGTGCTTTTGGGCACCCAAGGTAATTAGCAGTGTGTCCCTGCGATTGGCAGAGGACACAGGCGGGGGGGCCAAAAGTGGCCAGTTGTGTTTTGTCCTTCGGACGGGGACAATCAGAGGTGCCGTGGTCACCTAGGCACTTGACGCACCTAGGGCGGGCGAAACAGTTACGGGCTGCGTGCCCGTACATTTGGCACTTGTGGCATTGGCCCGGTAGAGCGCCTTTACGCGGCGGCTCCACCACCAAGCCACTAAGGCCGCAGATCGACTTGATGTCGAAGATTGATTTGCCCTCAGGCGTGAGTTCTAAGTGAACTTGCACTAGATCGATAGGGGCTCGAGTACGTCTATTCGTCATACGATAGACACCTAAGACTGGGAGTTTTTGGTCCTTAAGGGACTGGGCGATTTCCTCTAGCGGGATTTCCTTAGGGATGCGTTTTACAACGACCCTTAAAATGCGATCTTCAGCGAGTGTGTAAGTATGGAAGTACACCTCCTTTTCATGGAGGAAGCGGGTTACGTGCCGGAAAGCATCAGCAGTCTCGAGCTGCATTTTGATGCCTTGGGCCGTCGCTGTAGCGGCTATTTTATATTTGTTGGACATGGCCGACTGTATCATCGGCCATTTGTCCTGGGCTTGGACGTATATTGGGGGGGGCCTTTTGTCCTGCGGCGCGCGAGGCGCGGGGGGACCTTGTGGTACAGCTGGGGCGGCAGGCTTAACCTGCGGGGCTGGGGTAGGCTTGGGCAACGCTACGGGGATTGCCGTAAGGGCGGGGATGGGGGCTGTAGTGGGCTGAGATGGTCCAGCTACCGCGTTGGGCTCTGGTTTGTGTGCCTTTGATGGCACAGGAGAGGAGGCTAATGAGGCAGCGGGGGAAGAGCGCTTCTTGCGCTTCTTTTTGTTTTCGACGACCGTAAATAGGCCGCCTTTGTCCTCGGGATTTTCGGGGGACAGGGGAGAATCTAACTCCATTTCCGAGTCGCTGGAGCCGGAGGAGGACGCGGCGCTTGAGACGGCTGAATGGGGCCTGGTTTGCGCGCCTAACTGAGAGGCCGTAAACGCCTTAAAAACGTCCGGGAACTTCTCCCGGATGAACTCTAGGATGGCGGTGGCACTTACTTCCGCCATTATTCCTACCTTTCTACAGGCGGTCCCGGTGGGAGGCCGGGGTGTGTATCCCTAGCTCCCTCCCTGCTTGGTTAGGCAGGGAGGATGTGTGCCTACTGCGTGTAGCCCTAGTGCGTCCGAGTGCCGATCTTATTGTGCACTCGGGTGTGTACTTAGGTACTAACTATAACTACCCGTGGGCTCTAAATGGCCAATACGTGGACCAACGTTGACTAGGGCACTACCCAAGGCCAGTGGTGGAGGTCCCTTCCGAATTTCGCGGTTCCCAGACGGGGAAACGCGGGCGAACGGGTCTACCTGACTAGCTTCGTTGTCACCGTTAGGTATCCGCTAGGGTTTTTTCAAAATGCGTCGCTAAGTTGTTGTTCCGCGCAGTCAAAACTGCACTTCGCAACGCCTTGCACACGCTGTTCCCAGAAACGGAAACAATAACAACCTGATTAAGACGTTAACGTTCCCAAGAAACGAGGGATTCACTTGCCAGATGGCCGGCGCAATAAAAATTACGCCGAACAGGCGGCTCGCGAACAAAGGGCGGCGGCGTGCTAATGACGCGCACCTGCACGGCGGATGGCCCGACTTAAGTCAGGCAGAGCGACAGATGTTGAGCGCGAACAAAGCACGTCCGTTCGGCTCGACGGTCTGTAGCGGAGTGAATATGTCGAAACTTGTGTAAGCAATGAAAGTCATTCCGTCTAAAAGAACCTCTACATCGCAATCGAGATTTTCAAATAATCATTCAACGCCATCTATCGGTAACAAATCGAAATATGGTCATGATCATTTTAAATCCTCATTGCGCCTCTATGTATTTTTTATGAAAAAATTGTCGTGTACACATTTTTTTATTAAAAGCATTTAATAGCGTAAAAAACAATACACATTTCATAGATTTATGTATATACGGTATCTGAAGGTATTATAAATGCAACGTTCAAAAATGGCGTTTTTTTTTTATACCAGCGTATCGGCGATACCCCAAAATGGGGAAGATGCATAAAATATTTTCGATTTTTTAAGAACCATATTTTTATTGTACTATTTAATTGGTATTTATAAAAAATACGATGTTTAAAAAAATATGATATTCGTGAAGCAAATAATACTCCTAATATTTAAGAACTAACAGCTGTCTTTGAAAGATATACTAAAATACAAATGTTATCAGTCATAATTATATCAAAATCAAATTAAATTACAAAACATATTTAACGACATTTTTAATCTGTCGTCTTTTTTTTCATAAATATTATTGTGTTATGTAGTTGACAACATTAAACATGTTATGCGACCGCATTGTTACTTTTATAAATTATATTTATTTATCATACAATTATACATCCTGTGATATATCATTAAATTTATTATTTGTGTAACACGATGTTCGTACAGTTTCCGACTTTAGGTTGCTTTTGCTAAGTTACGTAACATCTGTACGATAGTTATTTTAAAACATATATAACAACATGATGGAGCTGCAAAGCACAAATAAGTATACATAGAAATTATGTAGCACTAACGGGCCGCCCCGGCTTCCCCCGGTAAAAAATTCTATCGCCTATGTTCATGGTAAAAGATTTTTTCAAATCGGTCCTGTAGTTTCAGCGCGTATTCAATACAAACAAACAAAATCTTTCCTCTTTATCTTATCAGTTCGTATAACTGATGCAGAATGAGGTGTTCAAAAGTTATTACAGCCCATTCTTAACGGTTAGTTTTCCTGTAAGCATTTGATTTTCAGCAGTCCCAATAGCAATACTTTTTGTTGTCGTTTTGCTCGGACTTTATTAGAGGTTGGTATGAAGTAAGTTTGGCAAGTATAGCGGTTGTATGGTAGATTAATAATAAAAAGTAAAAAGCCCCGATATTAGGAAAGTTAGAAGGCTTACGGACTTAAACGCCTTTAAAAAAATAAATCTGTGATAAAACTCTCCATTCTTCATAGAATTTTTGCATATAGTGATCGTACATGTTAGTTAAGTCAATAAAATAGCTCATTACGTTATGCCAAATCTTGGACCGCCCTAAATAATTCCCTGCGCAATTTGCCCAGTGACGTCACAGCGGAAGCGAGACGTTACGTAATACCCGCGTCAACACAAGTTGCGCAACAGTCTGCACCTGACTTTATAATGTACGGTGCGTACACACTTGTCGCGATGTATTATCTCTTCAACCCCGACTTATCGCAAGGGAATAAGATACAAAATTGTATGATTAGTATTATAATAATAGACAATGTAACTGGCAGTTGCACTTGGCTTCTAACTAAACACTATTTTAAAAGTTCTATTCAGATTTGGCAGGACCTTGATCCAATTTGAATTTGTTAACGAAAATAAAGCGTGGTGTCTGCACACACAAGCATGTGTATACATTACATATATATAGGAAAGGCATGTTCAAGATTCTTAGCTACAGTAACTTCGATGTATACAGAATTTCTTAACATATGTAGATACGATTATATGACAGCCAAATTTATATCAAACCAACATTTCATATTTTAAATGTTTACCAAAACAAACAAAAACCAGATGAAAAACTATTTATGCTAATTAATTTCACTCAAAAAGCTTTCATAGAAATATTTTAAGTATACTTTTATTATATTACACGATTCACTTTTCCGTATTGGTCAACGGCCACATTAGTAACAGGCGTAAAGTAGGGGCTTACCCCTACTTTAGGCCTGTCACGCCTGTTTAGCCGGGAGTGTGAAGTGCCGAAGGCCTAATATTATTCCCCTCTTCTGACCAATATAAAGACCGGTAAAACATCTATACTAATTTGCTGCGGATAGCTATCAACGGTCTCGGGTGAACTGACGGCTCCCTTGTCGCCTTCTTCTTTAATAAAAATGTTTTGCTATACGAGGCGTGCCACATGTCACATCCAGGTGAAGTACCTTAGATATGGGCGTCACAACGATGCCATATCCAGGTGAAGTACCTTAGATATTGTTGATAGTAAATTTTACTACAAGGATGCTTTGAGACATATTTAAACAATCGTTTGTTTTGATGGCGAATGCCGCATCTCGCTAAATATGAAATGTGTATTGTAAAAACATAGCATCCTCGTAGGACGCTCTTTATGGAAACAGTTTTCTTTATTTAGTGGCGAAATCTTAACAGTACGAGAACGAAGTTAATTTGTACATTCATAATTAACAATATCTTGTTTACCTTTCCCGTTTCACTTACCTATAAGTGTTTATACTGTAGCACAATATAATCTTTACACTACAAGTATTTGACAAAGAGTATACCTTCCACGATAATATTACAATTGAAAAAGTAACGCTATCCGTTAGTCATCTCACACATAAACTATAGAACCCTGATAGAACCAATATTGATTATTCTTGGAACAGAGATAATTCCGTTTTATCTAGGCTTGGAATAACACATAGACATTTTTCGACATCGGGCCTCGGCCACCTCACTCGTCAAACGAAACGCAGGAGCATAAAGTGCTTCTACTTCACGCCTGTCTTCTGTGAGGTTGTGGTATTTCACATGTCGAGGTAGCCCTTTTGTGCAACAGATGTTGTTGGGTTCTACCATTATTTTAATAACCTATAGGAGATATTAAAATTAAGTTTTGACAAGAATAGACAAAAATATCTTTTTGTGGTTCATTAAGCAACAAAATACCTAAAAGTATTTGTTACTTTCAATCTATACTAACATATTTTGGTTGAAATTATCACAAACATGGAGAGATTGAACTTAAAGAAAGATATAGGTTATTTCAAGTAATGTTTTTACAAAGACAAAGTCGCGATCATAAACTAGTGTCGTACTGATCTATTGGTATCATATTATTTGATAGATAAGATTCGTTTACATTTGCCCGCATTTCGCGTAAATATTTGTACACAATCTCTAGAAAGTTACTCGACTTGTAGATTGTAGTATCTTTGTTGGTAAGCGCCCATCCAAATCATCTACTGAGTGAAAATTTGAGCCAGTAAGACGTCTTAGTAACAGTAACCGACTTAAATGGCCGAGGATCTTAATTCGCTTGTATTTTACTTATGTTGTTTACCTCTGAACATCGACATTTATGACCCGATTTCAATTTTTTTTTGCAATCCATAGTTTTTGGTTTCCAGATTGGTCCCATTTAAATTTTATCACTTTTATTTACTACTACTACTACTACTATTTTTCACACATTTCAGTTTTTTTTGTGTGAATAAATAATGTATGTGAAGATGTGAAGAGAAATAAATGACCTCCAATATTATAAAATCTATTAATACGTTATTTAACTATCAATTTCGAACCTATTGCTCTAAATTTTAGGGTTTAATTTTAAAGAATCGCAAAAGCTTACGTTCCATTTGCTTAATGTAAAACCCGTGAAAGTAGGTTTCTCGTACAGGCATTATGCGAGAGGGGTGGAACAAAAGGGAAGAGACCTTAAGCTTTTGTGACGAAGCCGTGTTAAAAACCAGTATAGTAATAGTCGAGTAGTTGGAGCTTCTATTAATAAACCTGGAGACATCGCAAATATCCGTGAAATTTATTATAAATAAGCATGTTGTTGACGTTTATTGCATGTTGAACATGGTGTTTACGCGAGCCTATAAGATATTTCCCTACCAAATAACGTCTATCGTGGCCAAAGAAATTTTCATCTCAAAAATCATATTGGTATACTCGGTATCGTAAATCTTTCCGCTTGTATCGCTACACGATTTCATGCTTATCGAAACCTGCGGTATGTCAGTTCAGTCCATCTAATGATGACAATGACATGACATCAATCAATGACAGACAAGATGAACTGACATACATATTATCTTCACAGAAGTATTGGAATCAAAGTAGCGGTTTGCGTCCATCGATCAGCAGAGGCTCGGCACTGCATTGCGGCGCGGACTCCGCGAACAATCCCCGCTCATTACCTAATTTATTTAAAAAAAAAACACCGCTACTCATAATGATTGTCGACCGAAGTGAAAACTCAAAGGTGGAAAGGCGCGACAATAGATAAAAAAAATGTTCAACTGAAGTATATAAAAAAGAGTATTGTATTATAACAATAAAATTTAAAATTGAATACGAGAAAAATAAATTAAACAAGTTCGTTGATTAAGCAAGTCGCACCTGTACCAAATTGAAATGATCATGTTGCTGTTGCGTGTTGCTGACGCATGTTGTTTACACGAACCTATAAGATTTCCCCCCACCACATATCGCCTAACGCGACTAAAAAAAGTTTTACTTCAAAAATTTCCTCCCTCATTTTTTTTCCCAAACAATTACAATGACAAAATTTATTCTTACTTGACATAGCTTCTGTTGTGGGCTAGTGCAGATCTCCTTTGCTTCTTGCGCTCCTGGTAGCTCACTGAATTTATTTTGATTAAAATTGAAATATTAATGAGTGAACCAAAAACATGCCTGTACCCGGTACTACGGTCGACTTTTTTCTGAAATGTTCAAATTTTCCGCGCAACTCTCTTAATTTTTTCTTTCATGAGAGCCTTCTCCTGTTAATAAAAAACACAAAAAGAATTAGCGCAATCATGTAAATAGATTAGGCCACGACCTTTTACGCCTCATAACGTGCACAAACTATCTGTTTGTTACGTTTTTACACGTAAGCCACGAACCCAATTTTGATGAAATTACCTTATTATAGAGATTATTGAAGTGACACCTTCATTAGGTACGCTTGATTGGGGGAGTCACCACCTGGCGAAGGCGCCACGAGAGCGTTTCGAAAAATGTGATCAGGCGAGGCGATCGGATCCGATTATTAATTATTAATCAGTACAGCATCACAAGTGTCAAGCTCCTTTCGCCCCAAGAGTTTAGATCAAGCCAAATCACAATTATGGATCTGTCAATGCTACACCAATCGTTGGTTTAAAAGAAACGAGAAAACACCCCCAATATATAATTACAAGAAACAAGGTTAACATAAAAAAGTATTTCTTTTGTATATTGTCTATCCTTTGACGTATTAGTTCAGTATGACTGAAGATAATGTGTGTCATTACAACAAATATGTCTGAAGAAATGTTAACATTCTGTTTGCATAATTAACTTTTACTTTATTTGAATATTGAAATAATGTTTTTCGTAATTATTGCCATATCTGATAGATTATTTAATTTTATAATAACCTTTCGGATGTTTTGAATAATGTGTTAGATACCAGAAAGATGTGGTGAGTTAAATAAAACATCTCTTTTTGATTAATAAATGTAAGACATGTTTACTAGTCATATATGTAAAATATATACGTTGTATATGTTGAAGACATGAGAGAACATATCGTCACGTTAAATGTATATTTCTAATGAAAACGCAGATATGGCATTAGCGGTCGAAAAATGAAGGCTCGAAAGCGTCCTAATTAGGACACTTTTCTATAATTTACGACAAACACTAGCTGTCCTCTTTCTTCTTATTATTTTAATTGCGCTATCCTTATTACACCATTTGACCTGCATGAATGTTGCTGTCACTGCTTTCGAATACTTTTGACCGGCGATTTTGTATGAATATATACAGTATAAGATATCATTTAGGAATACATAATTTGACGAGACATATCTAATTAAATATAAACCAGAGTATAACACCAAACATACTCAACTGACGAGAGGTGAGCTTGTTGGATTAGCATAGCCAAAACTGTAAAGATAATTAATTATAAAACGTACCCACGCCACCTATTGGTTCCAAATGTCAGTATAAACAACCCCAGGAAAAGCCAAATGCAAGGCCAAACACATCAAAGCAGTTTCAGAGTTCAGTGACATAAGCACGCACAGAAGAAATGTACTGTATGTATGAATAAAATTTGTTTGTTCGCAGAGCGGCTGACCCGAGAATGAAACGCGATGAGTCGGTAAAGAGCTTGCAACAGTTCCGAGGCGGCAGGCACGAGAAGCCCGGCCTCGCGCTCGGCTGGCGGCAGAACTCGCTCACTATAAGCGCCTTTGCTCAGCATTCCGCTTATTTAGCTGAAAAAGCGCGCAACAAGGAAGTGTTAGTACATCTTTTGTTTTTCTTCTCATTTCATTTACAGACATGTATCGCATATAAATTTGGATTAAAAAATATCCTATAGGACTGAATCTTAACCAAATCGATCCAGTTAATTTCTGTATTCTAGTGCTATTTGAAAAACTGGATGTTTATCACATAGAGGACTTATGTAATTTTTTTTTGAAAAGTACTCGTAAGCAGCTGGTGACTGATAGGCATCAAAAGCCTGTGTTATAAGTGTAATGTATTCCTCAATCCCAAAGTTTACTTATCACTGCCTACCTCTTCTACGGATGATGGCTGTGAGTGTTTATAATTATTGTTATATCAGCTAATTTCACTCATTCAAACTCTTTAATCATTTAATTTATAGTTTTGGATTGTTTTAATTTAATTTTTATTCAGTATATAGTTAAATTTGTTTGAGCTATAATCATGACGTCATTATTCTTTTTTTTAACATTAGCCAGTAGAATCACGGGCTAGGCGCGCTTTCGCTCGGCAGACCGCTTACGTAGCAAAAGTTTCGTAGGTAGTGAGCGAATTCTGACGTCATCGCAAGATTGATCGACTAAAGAAGTTTAAAAGTCAACGGAAACACGTTATAGGTATCTCACTTCTGAAAAAGGTTTATACAATTGCTATTGGATTAGAAACAAAAGCTGAAATTGATCCGTTAGTTTGATAAACATTTATTTTCAGTGAAGATCAACAAGAACAACCTGCTCCAGTTTCGTGGTTCCATCTAGTGAGTATTTTTCAATTCATTTTATCTATAATATTAAATTATGACCAGTGCGCAGAGTTTCGTAATGACAAAACCACATGTAGTGAGTAGAATTATCGTGCCATGACTAGGCTGAGCATTGTTGGATGTGGCTTGACGCAAGGATCAAAGATCCATAAACGGTGGAAAGCATTATAGATAGATATATACCAAGCAGTGAATAAATATTGGCTAATATATAACAGTACATAATTTACACAATTATGCCTTTTATCAGAGATACACCGCGAAAGGAAAATTAATAAATATATTAAGAAAAGTTAAATAAACTATTTAAAAAAAGTGTTAACTTTCGTGGGACATTATAGGACCTGGAATTACGACCTTCGATGTATCCAGAACTAGTCAGTACCCACACCGATTGAACATGAGTTCAGCCGGTGCAGTTCGCTTCGGATATTATTATGTGTAAGATTAGGGAAGAGGAAAACAATACGTTTACATTATCGATACACCTAGTAAAAGAAAAGCCCTTTCTCCTTCGACTTCTTACGTTTTTTTCACGCAACTTTTACCAGTCTAGGATGTTCATTAAAATAATTTGACCTATTCAATAGTTTAGGTACGCGACACCATGGGAACTACTGTTACTCTTCGCGGGTGTGTTCCTGGCGACCATGAACGGCCTATTCGTGCCAATAGGCGTGATCATCTACGGCGAGTTCACCGCGCTACTTATAGACCGCACAGTCATGGTCGGCACCTCCAATCCGACCATTACCATCTCTATGTTCGGTGGCGGTAGAATACTGTAAGTAATTATTATTATTGTCTCCTTTATGGGTTCTTATGCTCTTATAAGCCCGAAGATAGGTACCATCGTAGCGCAATGAATGAACAGCAGCAGGAGGAGGACCAGGAGCGTTAAAGGAACCTAAAGGGGTCGTAATTTGCATTGTTTCGAAGTGCTTCATTTCAAAAACATGAATTTATAATATAACAGGATATTTGTTTTTCAGAACAAATGCCAGTGCTGAAGAGAACCGCATCGCGCTGATAGAGGACTCGCAAGCGTTCGGCATAGGCTGCACCATATTCTCTGTGCTTCAATTCATCTTTGGAGCAGTTAGTGTGGACCTCTTCAATTATGCAGCTAGTAGACAGGTTGGTTTAAAGATAATAATATACTGACCGCGAACATACTGACGGTAATACTATCAACGTCTTAAAACAAACCAAACGTTAGTTTTGTCATATCTAGTTCTCATCCCTTTCCCATCCAGAGAAAGGGCTGAGGACCAGATTTGGGCCTACCGCACCATACTCATCGCTCGCATAATTTTACTTCACGCCAGTCTTCTGTGAGGTCGTGATCACCGGTTGATCCGTTCGATGAAACGACGATCTTGTCGAGGTTTAAGGAGTCAACTGGACGAGGACGGGATGAAAAGTTAGCTAGTAGATTAACAAGGGATTTTTGTTGCGTGTTCTACGTCCGGTGATTACGTCAGTGAACTGTTAAAAAAAGTAAAATTACTTGACCAACGAGAGTTATTATGTGCCATTCGAGCGTTATTTTAAATAACTATAACTACACACTCATTGAGGAGATTTTATTTTTACACCATCAAAGTGTCTAGGACGGGTACAACAATATATCACCGTCATGTTACACGTTATTGGCAGCGCGCTATGTCAGACGGTCTCGGGTGCCGGCTGCTCGGCTGCTCGGCCGTCGAATGGGATAAATATATTAACTTATACATCGTATATGTACTTTGTTCCATATGTTAAATGCATTTGATCAACAAATCAAATATATATAAAAGGCGATGTCAGTATGTATGTATGTTCCTCATAAACTGAGGAACAGCTCGACAGATTTCCATGAAGTTTTCAGGAAATGTTCGGATTCGCCCAGTGGGAGTTCATGTGAAAGGTAGTGATCAGATCAAAATAATCAGTGATACTCGTGAGTGAGCGAATCACATAACATGTATAAAATGTAGAAGGCGTAAAAGTTGAAGAACAAATGAAGTTAAACAGTATATACGTGGATATGTTTTGTGTTAATGTTTTCGGCAGTGTAAACCCACAGATTCGTCGAATATTAAGTACTAACTGTTGCCCATGGCTTCGCACACATTCGTTTCTCATTTTCCACGCTCAAAATTTTTGTAATACGATTCCGCGTCTACTAAGTTCAAATTATCTGTATCACAAAGTTGTTATTGCAAAACATGAAACATTACCATGACAACCGATGAAATGAAAGTAACTCGGGACAGAACTACCCCGGGAACAGTTTTATTTTCGGGGTAACAAGTAACCCATATAATATTCTGTAACCCTGGCAATGTGTGTGCAAAATTACATAATGAGCAGTTGAGTCGTTAAGGAGTTAAGGCGTAACAAACATACTCACATACGCATATATAATATTGGTTAGGATATGAAGGAGACTGGTGGCGCAGGTCGATGGGTAATTTCATTGTTGACAAACTTTATATGTAATTTACAGATTGATAGAGTGAAGGAGAGGTTTCTGAAAGCGGTGCTGCGACAAGACATCACGTGGTATGACTTGAATACAACCATGAACTTCGCAACCAAAGTGTCTGAGTAAGTCTATTTAATAAGCTCCCTCCTAGAATTTTCAAGAAAGCGAAGGATAGAGGTAGAGGGAGATATATATATATATATATATATATATATATATATAGAAAAAGAAAGAGGGATGAAACGGAAAATTGTTTTTTGTATTTTTTTTAATACATTCATTTTCCGCCATAAATAGAAATCGTTCTCGTTAACCACTGTAATCCACAAGTGTAAATTTTGTAAACATTTACTGTTGATTGTAGCGTGCAATATAATAAGATAGTTTTTAATAATAATAATAAAAAAAATGTATTTTTGTCCATTTGTTTGCCAGCCGGACAACCTTGTATAAAAAATATGTTCATACTAATATAATGTGTATATTTTAGTGACGTGGAGAAGTATCGTGAGGGTATCGGTGAGAAGGTGGCGATGTTCGTGTACCTGGTGATGTCATTCGTGACAGCGGTCATCATCTCGCTGGCTTACGGCTGGGAGCTCACGCTGGTTATCCTGTCCTGCGCGCCTGTCATCATTGCCACCACCGCTGTGGTCGCAAAGGTACTTATGTATATGTCACTGTTAGATTGCGAATTTCGCCACTTTATAATCTGGCTAGGCATATATAATTAACGTGACTATTTGACTTGTCAAATAGCGACATTTTATAAACTATCGAAGAAGAGTCGAGTCAGTTCGTGAATATTTATTAGAGTTAGTTTGGATAAATAAAGCTTACGTTTGTTAGATTGGACATGACTGTTATAAAAAAAATGTCTTAAATAATGTTTATTAAGGAAAATATAAAATGTTTGAGATATACGTCAAATTGTCAATGACTCATTTAGTTCACAATTTGCCCTCAGTTTATAATATGGCTAGTGGGTTTATAAACTGACGATGTTTACAATATTACGGTGACATATAATGGGCTAAAGGTATGACGAACACGTTTGTAAGAATACTGCGTCATGGAGTTATCTGAGATTTGGTATTATTTAAAATTTCTATGGAGGAGAAGCAGAAATGTATATAAAATAATGTGCTAAAACACATTGAAATAGATATAGACATAGTTATTCCACTGATCCTAAAGCCCAGAAGGGCAATGTTCGTCACATGCCTATGTATTTATGTATGTTTATGTATGTTTGTCCGTTTTATTGTGACCTCCTGTCAACTAAAGGGTCTGACCAATTTTGGAGAGTGAGGTGTTATGCGATTGGCATTCTTCTCCGCAGTGGCAAAGGATTTAAACATGCATCCAATGATAATGTTTTAAAGATACATGAATGAATTGGATGTTCATAGTTCGTTTCAGCTCTCTTTGTTCTTTATTGATGTAGATAAACCACATTACAGGTTCAATCATCGCTGACGACTCAGGAACTAAAAGCGTACAGTATCGCCGGCGTGGTGGCTGAAGAAGTTTTGTCCTCGATCCGAACAGTGGTCGCGTTCGGCGGGGAAGAAAAGGAGATTGATAGGTCTGTTAAAATTGTATTATGTTCGCTACCATTACTACAATTATACTAAAAAAGTAAGGAACCCACAATAAAAGTATACTATGCATACAAAGTAACGTGAGTTCCGCATGGAATGCCACGCACACCCCACTCACGTCTCACCTCCCCGCGCCTATGTTGCTGCAGCAATCGACGCAGCTATACTATGTTTATTACTTTCGTTTTATTATTTAAATAATAATAAATAAATAAGTGATTTATTGCCATCGAAAACAGATTTACATAGAAAAAAGTAAAATTACACTGTTACAAATTATGGCAATAGGGGGTGATTCAGCTTTGTCCACACGGAATGACGATCCCGTGTCACGCTGGTTTTCAGCCACCCCCTTCCCTTAGATGTTGCGGGAATCAAGAAGTCCGAGGGGTCGCCATACACCATTAGTGTTAAACTTGAAATCACATAAAGTTCTAATTAACAAAAAAAACTTAAAGATTAGAATTACAACAATATATATATATATATATATATATATATATATATATATATATATAGCAAAAATAAGAAGATTATGGTAATAACATTAGAAAATAGGCTCTTGCAGGCGTTTGTGTGCGCGCGCGTTTGTGTGTGTGTGTGTATGCATGTGTGGGTGGGTGTGTGTGTGTGTGTGTGTGGGTGGGTGTGTATATGTATGTGCGTTTGTTGTGTGCGTGTTGTGCAAATTGTACCTTATATTTATAGTCCGGATGCAGAAACTTTGGCCGTCCGCAACCCGCGATCGCCTAGTAGGCGGATGGGGGAGAGGAAGTCATCCTCAAAGTTCCTGCGTCCGAATACATTATTGTACACTTCTTCGTAAGCTGTACAAAAAGCTGTGACGTCACTGGACTAATTTCTCATGTTATTACACAATAATAGTTATGACCCGTTTGGAATATGAGCTCGGTACAACTGACTACCTATGATTACACCACACTCAGCAAACACGGTCAAGTCGTTTAGGCTACGGGCTACAATGCAACAGGCATACATACACGCTCACGAAAAATGAGTAACGAGTAATGTTGACAAAACTTGTAAACGTCGGATCAACTTCAACAACAAATTAAAAATAACGCCATCTAATAGAAAATGAAATAATAATAGGCGCTTTACGTAACTAAAGCGTCTGTGTTTATTAATCAATTATTTTTATCGTTATTTCCAGGTATTCGGAACGTTTGGATCCAGCGAAGAAGACGGGCACTAGAAAAGGAGTGTACTCCGGCATGGGCAGTGGCTTCATGTGGCTAATTATATACATGACTTATTCGCTCTCCTTCTGGTATGGCGTCGGTCTTATCCTGGAGAGCAGACACGAAGAGGTCCCCGTATACACACCCGCTGTCTTGATGATCGTAAGTATTCTCTTGCTGAAAAAAAACGCGTGATGTCTCCATACATATTTTTAGTGCTATGTAATAAAAATAAATCGCTGTACAAAATCTCAAGTCTCTAAGCCTAGTAAGCGTACAATGAGTAATCGATCCGTCCAAACCTCGTTTTTATCAAGAATAACAACTATTCCTAGCTTAAAGTAAGCTTTGAAATTATTTTTTTATATTTAAATGAAATTTTCTCAAGAAGAAATGCATGTAATAAAATTTTCTTACCACGTGTTTAATCAATACAGTTCTTTTGAATAAACGAACTTATAAATATTAATTCTCCTTATAGATTTTCTTCAGCGTGCTACAAGGTGCTCAGAACGTCGGCCTGACATCGCCCCACATAGAGGCAATGGCGAGCGCGAGAGCTTCCGCCAGTGCTATATTCAGGGTCATTGACCGCAACCCTGTAATCGACAGTCTGTCCACGGAGGGCAGCAAGCCACTACTAGATGGAAATTTGGAACTGAAGGACGTATACTTCAGATATCCGGCAAGGCCCGATGTTCAAGTAAGTATCCATTTTATTCTTTAAAAGGTGACGTGTTTAAGCTAAATTTAGTAAGATTTTACTTGACTCCTCCCCTCCCAATTTTAGCGTCCAATGATTAATGGAGACCCCTTAAGATCGGCATGATTAGTCTCTTCCTGCGTATGGAGTAAATTTAGTTGATTAATATTATATTGAACTTTACGTTCAAAGATTGAAATAATAATAATGGCAGCCTGGAAGACATTCTTTCTTATCGTGTTATTTTTCATTTTTCTCTTGTATATATTAAATTTATTTAAAAACAATTTTAATGTAAGAAGTGTGTGTAAATAGTGAAATAAAAAAAATTGCATAGGTGCTAAACGGGCTGTCATTGAAGATCAATCGCAACGAGACGGTGGCGCTAGTGGGCGCGAGCGGGTGCGGCAAGTCGACAGTGCTGCAGCTCTTACAGCGCATGTACGACCCTGAGGGCGGCAGCGTGTGCGCCTCGGGACACGACGTGAGAGGCCTCAACGTGCGACACTTGAGGAACCATATAGCAGTTGTAGGACAAGAGCCAGTGCTTTTCGCAGGCTCTATCAAGGAGAATATAAGGTAAGATGACTTGAAACATTCATAGTTCTATTTGATTCTCATATGTATCGACACACTTATAAACACGTTACTTATATGACATGGCGGCAACCTGTCTTATGTTAAAAGCAATCGAACAACTCGTTTCATTCGACGACGTTAAATGACCCTATCAAGCAGGAAACAAGAAGTCGAAAATGCGATGGACAGAGGAACGGGATACTGCCACTTAAACCACCATTGTTAAAACTTCTTGTGACCTTTTAGCTTGTGAGATTGTATAGGTGAGATGTGATTCATTACTAGATTGTAATGGAATTAGTAAAGTCCATATTTTTTACATTCGAAATTATGCTTTACTATATTTAGGATTTATTTTCTTTATTGAAGAATTTATTGTTTGAATAACGATTACAATTTACATTTTTTATAGATTAAGTAATCCATCGTGTACGGACGAAGAAATTATTGTCGCGGCGAAACAAGCTTACTGCCATCACTTCATTAAAAATTTACCAGAGGTAAATATATAGATGTGTTTAAACTAACTGTGTTAACTAACGTAAAAAATATGACAAGATTACTGTCAAATATGTAAAGATATTGACTACCGTCGTGAGACATTATTAACTAAATAATTAATTAAATTAAACGGTTTCCCTCACGACCGCGAACGAATCCAACTCACCCTGAAGAAGGACCGCAACTTGTCGGTACCAACACCGATGTACGCGAACGTTAAGTTAAGCCGTTTAAGTTTATTAAATATTTAGTTGACATTGACTTCCATTTAAATACGAAGATGTAAAATTTGTTAGCATATAAATTAAATTTGTAAGTTATTGTCTTATGATATAACAAACGAATATGAACAGGGCTACGACACCATGATAGGTGAGAGGGGCGCGCAGCTATCGGGCGGCCAGAAGCAGCGCATCGCCATCGCGCGCGCGTTAGTCCGCAGACCGAAGATCCTGCTGCTGGACGAGGCCACGTCAGCGCTGGACTCGCACAGCGAGGCCAAGGTGCAGCGCGCGCTGGACTCCGCCGCGCACGGCCGCACCACCGTCATGGTGAGCCACAGGTGTGTACACTTACACACAAACATACATACATTGCACATACATACATATCGACTGCTTCACACTAAGCTAAACAGTAAAAGTACTTTTAGGACTTCCCAAACGTTTATAATTCCCGTCAGCACTACAATGATAACGTCCCTCTTTCAATGGTAAATTACGAATTCACTTCTAAGTAAAAAATAATATTAAGTTTAATTTATTTAAAAATAGATGGCGGTTTTATTTACTAAACTTGTTTATTAAATCATTAATAGTTGGCGCTGATTTTAATGCGCTCATACATCATTGTTGTCCGATAGCGTAGCGATAAATTTTCATCATGTGCATATGTAAGCTGTATTTCTACCACTATTTTGGTTTGCATTTAGTAATATATTAATTTATTGACTTCTATCAGGTTGGCGACAGTGTTGAATGCGAATCGCATCGTGTTCATTGAGAAGGGCGAAGTGGTGGAGGAGGGCACGCACGAGGAGCTGCTGAGCCAGCATGGCCGCTACTACCAGCTGGTGCTGGAGAACGAGCCGAGCATCGCGCCCGGTGCTAACCCGGACAAACCGAAACGTAAGTAAAGTGCATACAATTCATTACCCTAGTTATAAGTCGGTTAAATAAAGCTGGCATCTTCAAATTACTCACATTGATGCATTTACACTATACAGTATGTTTAAAATTAAATTATTTTGCAATAATTTAAAAGTATTCAGTCTACTCTGGGTTTAGTCAGGTTGGATGAATTGCAAAAGCGTAACCTGTAATATATTAGTGCTTTGCTATACTATTTGTTCTAATGAGAATCGTAAATGAAATCAAATGCAAAAAACACCATTCTGTACTTTGTAGTCGCGAAAACAAAACAATTACTGTATTCTTTATACTGATAAGCTTGACCGCGCGCGACAGAGACGGTCAGACTTTTCATGTAGCCTATGCAGTGTGACGTCACGCTACGCGCTTATCACAGACACTACACAAGTGCAACGTGTGAATGTGTGTTCGTGCCAGCTTTAATTAGCGAGCTATAACACATCGCATCTTTCAGGTACTTTAGATTTAGACATCTGTTTATGCATATATATTAATAAATTAAAAGAGAGAAAGATAAAAAGTGGCCAAGAAAAAAAACAGAGAAAAAGGGGGAAAGAATAAGAAGACGAAATCGAGGATGATTTCACACGCGGTATAACTTACGTCGAAATATACCATTAATTATTAATAGATCAAAGAATATTATAAATGACTCAGCATGGCTTCTTTGAAAATAAATATAATAATTAAATGTTAATCTTTTAATTAATACCAAACATTACTCTGACACTAGATACAAAAATAGGACGACCGATGCTGCAGAAATTAGCATCAGTTGACTCCATACAGAGCACCACCGCGTCTGAGGAGGACTCTGTCTCGGAAGACAGCGTGGTGCTCGACGAGAAAGAAGAAGAAGAGTTCAAGCCGACCACGTGGCAGATCCTGAAGCTCTGCGAGCCGGAGAAGTGGCTGATGGTAGCGGGAGTGATTGCAGCTATTACTGTCGGCTCATCCTTCCCCTGCTTCGCGATATTGTTCGGTGAAACTTATGGCGTAAGTTATTTGTAATGCATGTCATATTTAATTGTTCTACTGGGTGATGTTTCGTCATCAGTGACGTCATCAACGCTAGTTGACTGCAAGAGGTCAGCTGGTAATACTAACCTAAAAATACATTTATATATGTGCTCGACCGTTTTTAATGCAATATATACTGGAATATTCCATTCGTATGCGGGGAAGGTGAAGATATTCTTTAAAAAAATCCTACATAAAGCGAGCAATTCTTGTATGTACGATTTGGATGAAATTTTGATCGCCATCTCGTCAATGGATGATATATTTAAAATCTTACTGGAATCTAATATTTCTACATCATTTTAAAAGTGTTTTCAAAAAATATATCAATACAATCTTGCGATGACAACGGAATGCAGAGCGCAGCTCGGTCCTTAAGCTGCTTGGCTTCGCTAGCTCTTAAACGAATTTATATATATATATATATATAATATTTTTTTCAATAGTTGTTAGAGAACCCGGACGAAGACTACGTGAGCGGCGGCACCAACATCATCGCGGTGCTGTTCCTGGTGGTTGGCCTGTTCACTGGCATCGGCATCTTCTTCCAAATCTTTATCTTCAACTTAACCGGCGTCAGATTAACTGCGAGACTAAGGTAAATACCGTATTTATTTGCTATAAGTAACTCTTATGCAACGAGACAAGTGAGACGGTGACAAGTTAGGATTTTTAAAACATTAAATTTTGAGTAACGCCTTATTTGCGATCGTCACATTAATTCATAGTATACAGCACATATTTGTCACCGACCGATTGTAAAGTTCGCCGGATTATAATCAGACTAGCCAAATATGAAACCGTCTGCTAATTGTAAGCATAACGAATCATTATGATTTTATGTGACATTTCATTTCCCGACAGATTATGACAGACTTAAGAGAAAGCTCTCAAAGCTACTCCTTATCGAAGGATCTGTAACGGAACTGCCGTGCCTCTGGAGTTTTCATGGGCGGCGCTGATCTTGGCATTTTAATCGCCTAGCTAAATAAAAAAGACTAGCCGACAGATAGAGGCTTACGGGTACATCTAATGATTGATTATTTGATGACTCGGTGAATGGTTTGGTATCTTTTTAGAGTTGCTGCGTTCCGAGCGATGTTAAAGCAGGAGATCGGCTGGTTCGATCACCCACTGAACGGGATTGGCGCGCTGTGCTCGCGGCTCGCCGCTGACGCCGCGGCGGTACAGGGAGTAAGTTTTCGATAGTCCTACTGTAATACTCAATTCTTTTGATGTATATCTATTTTATTTTGAAATTGGCAATGATAGCAATTTCTAGAATGTGCCGGCTCGATCGGGAAAGCAGCAGTAGTTCACGTAATACCAGTGTAATGTAGAACTCTCTACTCACCTCCACATAACAGCTTCTAACATTTCTAATTCTTGTGGACGTAAAGGTTATCAATTTATCAATCATTAGAGGTCATCCAGTGGTCATCCCGTAGACCACCTGGCGTCAACCCGTTGACTGCGCCTTCGTCCACCTGTTGATCTTACGGCGTCAACCAGTTGACCGTGTGGCGTCTATCCGTTAATAACTGACTACGGGGCAGTGGGGGTAGGATGGCTCTAGTGAGCGATTACCATAATAGTTGACCGCGGTAACTAACCTCATGTGAGGTGCTTGCTCATTTTTTATCTACATAAACATTCCACTAATAATTTCGACTTCTGCTATTAATTTTGATGAAAATAAATAAGCATATTCTTAACAGGCAACTGGTACCAGGATTGGTGCACTGATGCAAGCATCAGCGACTATCATTATCGGCATCATCCTGTCGCTGTACTACACGTGGCAGATGACGCTGGTGTCGCTGGTCTCCGTGCCGATGGTGATCGCGGCCGTGGTGCTCGAAAGCCGGGTTCTGGCTGAAGGCATTTCATCCTCCAGGGAGGCTTCTAATAAAGCCAACACCATTGCAACTGAGGCGATATCTAATATAAGGACAATTTCTGCGTTTTGTAAGTGTATACTTCTTGTCCATGTTACTTTTAAGTATATTTTTAATTCAACTGAATGGCGAATAAAATTGAGTATTAATTTATGGATTGTACACATAGATTATTGATGTATCTGACAATGGCAATCAGTTAATTTGTATTGGCCTTTAATTTTGGAATGATCCCAGGTCCAAACTTCATTCCCTCCACTACTTTTTCTCATCTACTTCTTTTTTGCCTGAAGGCCTGCTGTATAGTTTCCGCAGCATTTTTATTAGCAGCGTTTAAATTGGGCCGAGTATCATAAAATTCCTTTTAAAAGCTGCATTAAAAGCTGAAATATTTTCCATCCCAAGAAATAAATACAGGAAGACTGTAATTATTCTGGAGGGTTCGGTGTCACCTGTAATGTTCCTCGAATGGCAGGAGTGGTAGTACCGTTACGTCAAAATACTGACTATATGTCTATCTGCTTCTATATTATAAAATAAAGCTGAAGAGTTTGAACGCGCTAATCTCACGTATTACCGATCAGATTTTAATAATGTTTTTTTTTATTTGACAGTTAAATTATTAGCGGGTTTGTTTAATTTATTTTGTGAATATCAGGTGGTGAGGAGGGCGTGATCAGTCGGTACAAGGAGGCGGGCAGACTGGCGTCGGGGCGGGAGCGGCGTAGCATGCGCTGGCGCGGCGCCGTCTTCTCGTTCGGCCAGACGGCGCCGGTCGCTGGGTACGCGCTCTCTCTGTGGTATGGCGGCGTGCTCGTCGCAAACCAAGAGGTGCACTACAAGTCTGTCATCAAGTAAGTACGGCCACATTTATGAAGCAAGTGGTTCAAATGATAAGGTAGTTATAGTGATTGTTTTTAAATAGCTATCCCCGGGTAGATTTTTTTGGCGTAAAAGATGTTATTCTCTGTACCATTGAAAATGTTTTCGCACTAATCATATTAGTTAGGATAATTAGCTAAATTAGCATTTTGACATCAGTCGATTTCAAATGCCCCCCCCCCCCTAAGGCATAAAATTAATTATATATTATACTTAATTGCAGAGTATCTGAAGCGTTGATCTTTGGTGCTTGGATGATGGGCCAGGCGCTCGCGTTCGCGCCAAACTTCGGGGCGGCCGTGTTGGCCGCGGGCCGCGTCATGACGCTTATCGCTCGAAATACGCGCGTCTGCAGTCCACCCGTAGCTACAGTCCCTGATGACTTTGTAAGTTACCATCTACCACCATACTGCTGTTTCAAAACATGTAATGTGTTGGGTTCAAGTGTTATCTTAACGACCAAGCGGTTCACCTGATATAAGTGACCGCTATATGTGTAACCATAAGTATCCGTAGCAAGGCTCTCTTTATTACAGACTGTCACAGATGCGTAGTCTACCTTTAATGAACTGAGTAGGTAATAGATAGGAAAAAGGATAGTCTTTTCCTATTCACGTCCAATCCTCTTACCTTTCGAATCCATCCTGTGATGTGTGAGGCATCGCAAACCCCATTCCTTCCTCTTCTTAATTCACTCCCGTCTTTCCAACATAAATGCTCGCAATGCATGCGTTGGTCACATTTTTGTTTTCTTCACATCCGTACTGTTGTCTAAGCCTAGAGAGTTAGATTATGTTATTTTAGAGTTAATTTGCAACTTTTCCATTAATGTGTGTGGATCAGCGCCGCTTTTTCAATTAACATACACCATAACAATATCCAATACTTAAATTTTACGTACACAATTTGAAAACACAGATCTATATTTCTTTATTTCTTTCTATGACTTTTTGTCGATCTCTCATTCCATAACATTTTATAGGTCAGGGACCTTTCCTACTGGGGCATAATATTTTTTCAACATATTTCTTTATATATTAGTTAGGTTAGGTCCTACACGTGAATGCTTATGTATATATGTGTTTGTAGATAGCGGAGGGTAAGATTCAGTACAAGGGTGTCAAGTTCCGGTATCCAACGCGGCGTGAGGTGGAGGTGCTGCGCGGGCTGTCGCTGGTTATCCCGAGCGGCAAGCGTATTGCGCTCGTCGGCCCCAGTGGCTGCGGCAAGTCCACGCTCATACAGCTGCTGCAGAGGTTGTATGACCCGGATGAAGGTTATGTGGTGAGTAAATGGCACTTTATAACAGTGAAATGAGATCTGGTTTCTATGACGACATAGACACATTATAGTAAAGTGTACAAAACAAATAAATAGTCAAATAATATATAGTAACTAACAAACATAGATGTATAGCTTCGTCGCCCGCTGTTAAAACGGTACAGCTGCAGAATTTAGCGTATCATTCAAAACAATTATGACATGAGTACCTTCAAGAGAGTGGATAGGCTGATGAAAGCTTGTGCGTACCAAATTTTTATCGCGTTGCCACTTACATTAGATGGAATCGTCAAGCGGTAGTTTATGTTCTTCTTCACACAAACTGCTGTGCAGCCCAAACGACTGCGCCCAGAGACTTTTCAAAGAGATTTACTTCTGTTAATACTTAGGCTAGCTCATCCCCTAAAGGTCTAAAATAGATTATGAAAGTTTGTATGGCGAAACTACCCGTGCGAAGCCGAAGCGGATCGCTATTAATTATAATAATAAGTACATTGTAAAACTTTAAATTTTGTCACCAGTACTTGGATGACAACAGTATATCGGGCGATATGAATCTGTCTACGCTGCGTAAGAACCTCGGCATAGTGTCGCAAGAGCCGGTACTCTTCGACCGCACCATAGCTGAGAACATCGCCTACGGAGACAACACCAGAATCGTACCTATGGAGGAGATCGTCAAAGCGGCGAAAGCGGCAAACGTTCACACGTTTGTGGCCGCTTTGCCTACCGTACGTTGTACTCTCTTTTTAAATAAACACTTCCTTACTTTAATGTCATCATTAGCTGTATCATTCGTGATTAATAGTGATAGTACTTTCAAGGAGCTGTCACGTGAATCAGTCACCTCGATGTTACGTACAGTAGAAGTATTTGATCGTATTTAGAACGACTTTAAAAAAGGAAGTCTCTTTACTCTTACTTTTTGCGGTACGAGGACTCCAACGAAAAACCAGCTAATCTGATGTTAGGCAATTATCGCTACCAGGGGAGCGCCCGCACCCTTGGTCGCATGTGAGTCCCACTGGAGATCCCTCAATCCCCACCCGTCGCACTCGAGGATGACCAGCGAAGTGGTTTAAGTGAGTTAAATCTCGCTTTACCCTGTCTTTTCCCATTTTCCCCAGAAGCAGGGTACCTTTTTAAGAATTAGAAAAGATCTGTATACCAGTATTCCGTGAGTTCGTAGTATTTACCCAATTGACCTGGCTCCCAAATACATGGTGCTGCGGCTGGCTTTATTACTAATCATTGTTTTAGGTTGTAGTAAAATTACGGTCAGAACCGGCTACATAGGGTACATATGGTCCTCTTGTGCGATGGTCGCTTAACCCCAAGTCGACTGTTTGCTTTCTCTTTACGGTACATAAATTAATTTTCAATTATCTAGTTACTTTGTTGTAACGGTTTGTGGCTCGTTCTTTTGGCTCGCCTTGACGGGGCACTAACATGTCCCCAGATCTTCGAAGCGAGAAAATTCTTCGAAAGAGAAATTGATGTAACGTTACTGCATCGTTTACATGTTAATTGTATAATTTCATACAATATTTCGTTAGACGATAATTTTCTTTTGTTATTTGTTACCAGGGATACGAGACGCGTATAGGCGCTCGCGCGTCGCAGTTGTCAGGTGGGCAGAAGCAACGCATCGCCATTGCCCGCGCCCTCGTGCGCAATCCACGCGTATTATTACTCGATGAGGCGACTTCCGCACTCGACACACACAGCGAGAAGGTATGTAATAAACCCACAAACTTACAAAAAGAAAACAGGGCAAGATTATTGTTGACTTTAACGAATTTTTACCGACTAAATTGGCGATATTCTAAAGAAAGGTGGTACTGAAAGTACCCGTAACGAGTATGTACGCGTAGCTGAACCTGAGGGCTGCACATTTGTGCAGACGACGAACGACCAAGCTTTTACTGAGCGGCTAGATCCACTGGCATCGCGAAAAGACTTTAGTTCCCTTTGCATTTCTTGCCGCCTTTACTATGGGTATTCCGAAGAATTGTTTGGAACAAATCCTGCCACTGAGTTTCGTCATCGCTCAACTCTACAGAGCTACTACTACCATCATTGCCAACTTGATGGTTGGCATTCGCCTCGCACAGCCACGTTGTGGAATGACCTGTCACCAGCGGCATTTCCACACCAATACGACCTTCAAGAAGCGAGTGTACTCCTTCCTTAAAGGCCGGCCTAGCATCTGCATTTCCTCTAGTGTTGCGGATGTTCATGGGCGGCGGTGATCCCTTAGTTTTAGGCGACCCGTTGCTCGTTTGCCCTTATGCTATAGAAAAAAAGAACGACACTGTAATAAAAATATTTAAAAAATAACTGGAGCTTATATGTCGATGTCGTTTTAAGAAGTAGATAAAGGTTCTTGATCATTGAAACATAAGTGTTTATAAAACAAAATTTGTATTTTAATATATTAAATTTCTTTTCAATAGGTTGTACAGGAAGCCTTAGATCGTGCGAGCGAGGGCCGCACCTGCCTCATAATAGCCCATAGACTCGCGACCATAAAGAATGCAGACATCATTTGCGTCATAGACAAGGGTGTCATCGCCGAGATGGGCAATCATATGGAGCTCATGGCGCGGAAAGGCATCTACGCACGACTCTATGAGTTGCAATGCGGGTTTATTGAAGAGGCTGACGAGAATGGAGAAAGTGGGGCTGCTTAGATTGCCCGTAATTGAGATTTTTTTTTATAGAAAAGTATTTTTTTAAATAAATGTATACAACATTGATTTGTACATTGGTAGGTACAACGAAACTTTTTTAAGTCTTCCGTTCAATTTTTTTATATTTAATTTAAAATTCTTATGTATCACACAATAAAATATTAAGGAAAGCATACATACAATGATAAAAAATGAAGGAATTTTGAAATGCAAAAATGATCTGTGTAAAAAAACTAAAAATATACCTAGTATATTAATTTACAATTAGTGATCCACTCCGGCTTTGTGTTGATCTGATCGCTATTACTTATTCTCTTATTCCCCGCTGTGGGCAGAGGTTGTTCACTTAAGTTGTTAATTGGACTTGAATCGATCATTGTTTACTGCTTGTTGGAACCTTACATTGATGGATAACCTATTTCAGTGACGAAACGTCTACGCATACGCACCATTCAAGGTTGAAGAAGGGTGGTCGTGTCGGACACTGACTCCCACCCCAAAACCCCACGGATTCCCTATTGGCGCCTGTAGTCAGAAACATGGGACCGCTTTCGCACACTACCGTCTCCTGACGGCATTAATCCTTATAAGTCGAACGTCAAAATGTACACAAGTAACAAACTCACACATAAACTTCGTTTGTGAAACGCAAACTATTTTAACGTTTATTTTATGTGTCAGTTAATTTATTAGTCAATTAGTTATTCAGCACTTTACTCAGACTTTGTGAAAGAGGCCCTTAGTATAATTTATTACTGCATCGCTTATGTACCCAATCCCTTTAGACATTCCTAAATGTATTTTTACATTCCCCAACAATACCCACACCATGACATTCCCTTAAAAAGACGGTTTCTTTATGCCATTTTTTAATCTTATACCTTAACTCATCTATTCGCGCGCAAAAATACGATGTCTGAATCGGAATCACAGAGGCGTGAATACACAGTGTAAATAAAAGTTCACGTCCAATGTTATTGTGCACGCATAGCATACCCGAACTAATACAAATTTTAAAAACTTAGATTTAATCAATCACTGGATCAATTTTTCCGACAGACTTAGTTAAATAGAATTTGTCCAATAACAACACTAATAACAATAATGAAACGTAAAAATCAAATGTAAATTAATAATTTAAAATAAAAATGTAAATAAGGCGTTTATATATTTGTAATAATTTCTCGATAGAGTCGCTTTTCTAAACAACGTAAGACTAAAGGAATAAGTTTTGAATTAGATTAATTTGAAAACATTATTATAATTTTTATTTTTAATCATTCTCTTTGGTAGTATTCAACCTCCTTAACACCAAAGAGGTTGAATATGTCAACTTCCATACAAAAGAAGTACACATCTGGGTGCCTAGTGCGATTTTATTAATAAGACTAATAAAAGTTTGACGATTACCTTTTTAAGTTTACAAGATTTGATTGTGTGCGCATAATGGTATAAAATAACTTCGTCTGTTATTTGACCCTTACTACTTACTACGTAAACTTGACCCTTAGAATGCGTAAAGGCTAGTACGCAACGGTTCAATCCAATTTGGTTTTTACAATTTAACAGGGTTGATTTAGCTCGGCAACCGAATTTATATTTAATTTATAAATGTACATAATTATAATCTATCGATACAAGTTCTCCTAGGGCGTCCCCTACCAACACTGCCACTAACTTTTGCAACATATAATAAATTTGTTTCGGTTTTCTCTAGTCATTCATCATTTCAACGTGCCTGAACCACGTAAGCATACCTTAGTGATATCGATCAGATTAGTGGTTAACCTAAAAAAGGGCGACATAAGGAGCACCCATAACCGACGCGAATTCGTAGAATTTTGTGTTGACCATAAATATCTAATTCCGAATCGATATACTTTATTTATATTAAAGTATTTTATTTTTATACACGTGTAACGAAACAACATTAATATTTTTATATTGTCAATATAACAATGTTAATTTTGAAATCAGTTTGACCGATACACGTATATCATAGTACATATACGTGACAAATTATAACAAAAGAATTGCGACGCAACTCATTTTTCTGCTTATCCTTAATTCGCTTCAAACGTGCCTTTTGTAATAACGCGTGTGCCTATGTAAATGATAATAACTTAGCTTTATTATATAAGTTTACTTGTAGTTTTAATAAAGTAGATAATTAAGTAAATCTTAACAATGCCTTATATGTATAGACAAATGTTTATGTATTTGATAAATCAAGTGCGCAGTAAAGTTAATATAAACATCGTTTTTTCATGTTATTTTTTATAGAAGTTTGCAAACGATCACACGGTTCTGTCGATATGAAGTGACCGCTATCCATAGGTATCTGCAACAAGATGCGTTGTCTACCTTCAACAGAGGAGAGGATAGATAGGAAGGATATTTTCTGTTCATTCCCTTCTCCATCAAATCCTCTTCACCTTCCCATCCTTTCATTAGAAAAGGATGGGGAGGGGAAGGGGACGAAAATTAGACTTCCGGCACCTCACTCATCAGACGAGTGCATAATACTTTTACTTCAGTCTTGTTTTCTGTGAGATCGTGGTATTTCACCAGTCGAACAGGTCCATACGTGCAACAGATGTTGTTCTTGAGGGCTCTAGCTCTGTTAAAATTTAATTAATATATATCGCATAGGTAATTGAGCGCCAATAGTTTGGAAACCTACTACAACCCTTGGGTATAGTGCAGTAGGTTTCCAAACTCTATCGCGTTTCGTTCTCAATTGTTTCACAAATTAAATTAATATCTATTATTCCTAGTATTTTACTCACAAATAACATTTATTATAAAACTGTAAAAAGTGTTCAATTAGTAAATTTTAAAAATGAATTCTGCCATAACCAATAAAACGATTATTTGCTTTTAATGGAATATTTCGTAACCGTATATACCGTACGGTCGTGATTTTATAATACGCTAATCGGAAAATAAATACGGTTATCTAAAGCTGGCATCTTTACATATTCACATTTCACATGTTGCATCCTAGCGTTACGTTTATGTAGTCTGTGAAAAATCGTAGCGTGACGTCACGTTACGTACTCCGTGATTACTGTACAGATACAGATGCTACTATTTAGTTAACCGGTCTATACATAGATAATTTAAATTTTTGTTTTTATAGACAAAGAATACGTTACAAACAGATTAATAACTTATTATAAAAAATACCTGGATATAATAGAACGTTTTCCTTTGTGTAATTTTATTACCATTAATAA
Source organism: Papilio elwesi (assembly GCA_029849275.1). NCBI lineage: Eukaryota > Metazoa > Arthropoda > Insecta > Lepidoptera > Papilionidae > Papilio > Papilio elwesi. The sequence continues at coordinate 6,126,777 of CM056708.1, read as the reverse complement.
CAAAAATTAGCAAATTGTATATTATTTTAAAGTAAAAAGTTATCTAAATGGTAAAATTGAGGTTATTGTTCTAATTTCTATTATTATTTTTATTTATTACCTAAGGATCGCGCCAAATGGAATTTTATCTTCAGTAAGTATAAATTATATGATATCTGAATATGAAATGCATAAATTGAAAGTAATCAGTTAAACTAACAAACAAATAATTATTCCTAGTCTAGAGATTTTTAGTGTTCACTAATAAAATATGTAATTAAATAAACCTTAGATATCTAAGGAAAGTCTAATTTTCCAAAACCAGATCGACGTGTAACAATTTCTAGCATTTGTAATGTAGTTTATTATTCTTAGGTTATGCTCACAATAATATTTTGTATTAATATATTGCAACTTTAAATCTAGATATGAGTTTTGTTTTATGTTCGCAATGTAGATAAAGTATAAAATAAAATTGGAAACATTAAAATGTGTAAATTGTACAGTTTTTTTTTTCGAACACAATTAGTAAATGTTCCATACATAATAAGGATGTAGTAAAAACGAGACGAGCCACGACCGTACCACATGGCAATTTGTAATCTCTGCCTATCTAAGTTTCAGACGTGAGTGCTTAAATAATAATGCATTTTCTCTTGTAGTAATTGTAGAAACTGTTGTGCTGATAAATATTTCAGTTGTTATTTTATAGTTAAATTTTGCACCATTAACTGAGACAAGAGCTTGATTTGTATGTATTTGGAAAACTTTGATTTGATTTTGTATGTATTTGGAAAAAATGTATGTGGTGAGGTAAACGAACAACGGGTCGCCTATAGTCAAATGATCAACGCCCCCTATTAACATCAACAACACCAAAGGAACTGCAGATGCGCCACCGACCTTTTAAGTCATGGCTTGGAAATAATGCTGGAGACAGATCATTCCACAAGGTCGTTGTACGCAGTTACACCAAACCTGCGCCAACCATTAAGGTGGTGTGAATTAAATTTGGAGCTCTGTCGTGTTGTGCATTGACGAAACTCGGCGGCAGGAATAGCTCCAAACGATTCTTCAGAACGCACCCCATGGTAAATTAAATTATCAAATGATGTTTGATCTAATTTTGACAGGTAAGTTTTGCGTCATCCTAACGGCCAGTGCTAATTGAAGGTTTATAAACTTCTCAATAAGCCTACACTACACAGTTAAGGTTTTTTTTTATATAAGTCCACATTCCTTTGATGCTTACATGTGAACATTGATACATTTTTTGACAGTATTGATAATAAAATATAAATAAACCAAAAACGTGATAATAATAATATCATTTAATAAATTATATTTCCTTATGAGCCATTGACGATTTTATATTTTTTTCTAAAACAGATAACCTTATTTTACAAAGTTTTGAACAACATTTACCCTTAAAAAAACATGAAATAAACTATAAATACATTCAGAAATAAATCTCGTATGGAAATAAAAAAAATATATCAAACTAATGTTCACAGATTAAGAAAGTAATTTAAACATTTTGGAGTTTTTTTATAACTACACTAAAAGATTCCTAACAGTGATATTCATTTAAATCCCTTGAAAATATTTAAATATAAATTTCCTAAATTCCCACTATTATATTTATAACACATTATTACATTATCAACAATTTAATTTGTTGTATTTAATACATGTTTAACAGAAAAAGGTTGTACAAAAATTCATTATTACATTCATTTATCCATGGCGATTGCTTTATATCCATTTTAATGTTAAGCAGGGATGCAATATAGCTACTGAACTATGTTATGATAGACGATTTTAAGTACATAATGGTTCAGTTTGTAGTCTTAAAGGACTGTTTTGACATCTCAGCAAATCCGTGATACGAAAAAGGCCATTGAACATAACTAATCAACTTGAAAATAAATCAAGCAATGAAATTATGTTTAAAGCGACATTTCTTGACAACCGGGTATTTTTCGATTCGATAGTTCACATCCCTGTTGCAATGACAGCTGTCAAATAGACAGCGTCTAAAATTTTGATAAAAAAATATAGTATACAATAAATGTCGACAATATTGAAGTATTCCCCTAATTAATGTCCTAAAAAAAACTTTGTTCTTATCTGTGCAATAAAACGGCTGACGTTCATAAGATCGTATTATAAACATATTAGTGGGATAATCAACTCTATGGCGTCCACACAAGGCCTTTAGTTGCGCGGCGCTATTTCGTGATGTTGTAATGCCGCCGCTGGGTGCAGGCCACGTATGAGCGACTCCAGGTTGTTCCTGTAGATATCTCCGGTGAGTTCTTCCAGGCCAACTTCGGGCTCCGACTTCGCTTGCTTTGTCGCCTCGTCCACTTCTTGACGGACTTGCGCGTCGATCTCCTGCGAATTGCGAGAAGTATTACAATGACAGATTTTTGACTAGTGTAACGTCAGTATTAGCGTCTACCTTTGGTAGGTGTATACAAACGTCATTTAGCATGTATTGCGGCCATTACACTTTTTATAATTTCATCGGATATGTTGTTTTTTTAAAATCGTGAGATAAAGTGAAGTGAATTTGTATGTTTTATGGTAATGTGAGAAAAGCTTGTCTTTCGATAATATTTTGGAATACACGAATTTTAGCATAAAAGGTAAGGTGTATTTTGTTTACACCATTTTAATCTCGATTTGGAACAAACTATATAAACATTTAAGTGCATTAGAAATATATTAGTAGTTTTTTTTAAATTTACTAATACTTCTTTTTACCACTCCAACTAAGCTGAAAAAGGTTGTGCTACGATATGGTTTACAATAGTCAAATGGCGGATTCGAACCCACGACATGATCGACAGTCCGTACCCTTAACCATTGGGCTATTGGCGCTTCAAATTGAATTGAAATGAATTACGAAATGGCCAACCAAATTATTACTTTTTTACTAACATGTAGAAGGTGTTATGTCTTATGAGTAGATTTTTGTTCTTGCTTGTTATAAATATTACTCATAGCTTTTACCAGTAAAAACATTAGGAACTTTTTCATTAAAAGGTTTTGGTGGGTACCCTCACCCTGTTTACTAGAAGATAATTGTAATATATTAGAAACCTACCTTCAGTTGATCAGGAGTGGCAAGTTCCCTGCTGAGGATCTTCTCCTTGAAGGAGGTGATGGGGTCCCTGGTCTGGCGCACCTCCTGCACCTCGTCGCGGGTCCGGTACGACGTGCCGGGGTCGGACATCGAGTGCCCGGAGTACCGGTATGTCTCCATCTCCATTACTAAGGGACCTGATAAGATAATACAAGTTGAATGTGGCACAAAGTTGCAGGTATACAGGTTCATGATAATCCAAATATCTTGTACATTTTCAAATCACTTCAACAAGTGATCTGAGACCTCCACCTCGTAGTTCAAATGGATTACCGCTTCTCAAGTTCTTATCCACACATAAGAACATATAAAAGTTAAAAAGAATAAAGTTAAGATTAGTGTAACTTAACATGTATTCTTATATAAAACATTGATGTCCAAAAGTAATGTAATTTATTGTATTTTTTAAGTTTTAATATATAAATTCTTTACAAATAATCACAATATGGCATGAAATGTTGTTAATAATTGTTCCACCCCATCATTCCTAATAGACTTTTTTAATACATACCCTTTCCGCTATTGCAGTAGTCGATGGCGTATCTCGTGGCCTCCCGGGTAGCGATGACGTCCATCCCATCCACCCAGATGCCGGGCACGTAGTCCCCGCGGGAATAGTAATCAGTACTGGCCGATGACCTGTCCACACTTGTGCCCATACCTATATATGTATATAATATTTATATATATATATACATTAACCTATTCACTTTAATAATAATAAAATGACCTTTCAGCCCCATCGGCCACCCATTCTGATTAGGAGTATATGTTTCAAAACCTGCTCTTCTCCCAAATCTTGTACCCATAATGATTTGTACAAAATTTGGAACAAATATACAAAAATCTTTTATCGTATGAATATTATATAAATAAAAAGCTATTATATTTGCATTAATTAATTTCAACACATACCATATCCATTGTTTTCACAAACAAACACACAGGGCAGGTCCCAAAGCTTGGCCATATTGTATGCTTCAAACAACTGTCCCTGATTGGCTGCTCCGTCTCCATACAGGGTGAAGCAAACGCCGCCGTCCCCGCGGTACTTGTGTGCTAGTGCGATACCAGCACCCAACGGAGACTAAAATACAAAGAAACATTGTTTGAGTATTTCATTGCAATGGTTGATAGTAGGCGACAATGGTAGGGTAGTCATTGTCAAAGTTTCTTGGTCCGCATACTAATTAGAAGGCTTAGACCATGGAATGGTGCCACACATGAGTAACCAGTAGGTAAAAGAGAACAATAAAAATGTGTGCCCACCCATAAAAGATTACAATATAATCAATTTATTCCACTATTCAATAAAAATAGAGGAATAGCATTGCCCATAACTCTTTGGCTTTCTAATATTAATAATAGTAAAGATTAGGACTAGGACATGTGTTGTATGACACAAACACCTTTAGTATCCATTTGTTCTTGGACCATTAAAAAAACCATGATCTTCACTCACTTCACAAATTATGGTGATATCCAACCCAGTGTACTATTAAATTTTAAGACATCTTCCTTAGAATGTGTAAACATTATCTTTCAGTTTTGCACCTTTCAACCAAAGTAAATCAATTTGATTGAATCAGGTATCGCCCTTATATTTACAATTTTATTGAAATCAATTGAGCCATTTTTAAATAATTTCCAAGAGAAACGTGATCCATAACAAGTCGAATGTTTTTTTCATGAACACACTGGTACATAGGTTTTATATATTAAGATTAGAAATTATAAATAAAGTAATCTGTTAATAAATACCTGAGCTCCGACAATACCGTTGCCACCATAGAAATTCCTGCCGTATAAATGCATAGAGCCACCTTTGCCTCTTGAGCAGCCTGTCCTACGACCGGTTAGCTCAGAAAGAACGCCCAGAACACTGACTCCCATCAGATGTGTCCATCCGTGGCAACGGTAGGCAGTGATTACTGAGTCTACATCACGCATTGCAGCTCTCATTCCAACAGCCACAGCTTCTTGGCCTAAACAAAAAATTTTTTCAATTAAAACTGTTTTGGAACACAATTTGTTAATAAGTATATCATTGGGGAATGTACCTATGAGTAAATTCAATGTGTCATCCTTTTGATTTTGCAATTTTTACCACTCGGTGACTACTTGTAGTATATGGCAAGCACCCTTACCATTTAATTATTAATACATATGGTTAGTCATGAAATTTGGCTACTGCAGGAAAGGCTTTCAGCTTTGAAGGCCTTCAACTTACCAGTCTTATATAAAGTGAATGGTTCTTTTAAATATATACCCATATTTTAGCTCTTGGCACATGGCTATAACAATTTGGTTCAAGACCATGGCATGACTTTTAGCATTTTTGCATAGTTGTCAATGGATGATCAACTTACTGCTAGCTTAAAATTCTATGAGATGTCGCTAAATTAATTCACAATACTAAATATCTTCTGAAAACAAAACAATCTTACAATGGAGAGTGAAGCCACATCCATCACAAGGGTATTTTACGTTTTCTTGAAAGTGGTTATTGTAATATATGAATGTTTGAGAAAATTTCAGGGAACTGGGCTGGCTGGAGTGATTTATATCATGCCCACTGGCAAATATGGTTCCTTACTACTAACTAAAATGGTTGAGTAACAAGAGCATAATCTGTTGAAGTGAATGTTGTATATACCTTCACATCTTTGGAGCAATAATCCCAGATTTAAGGGTAACCTGATGAAGTAAGATGATATTTCCTTTTACTTTTCAAATATTTTATCATGTTAATGTGAAATAGATGTTTGTTTACATTAAGATTATCAACTTTGATATTTTACCTGAATACAAATGACAGAAGCCTCTAATAATCTTCTCTTTGTACAAATTGCCTGAGGCAGTTTCAATTCTTCGTAGCATTGCCAACTTCTCATACATTTTAATTGCATCTTCAGATGAAAGTGTTGCTGATGTTGCAGGTCCCTTCTCCAATTTATGGAGTTTGTAGGGCTAGAGAAAAAAGTTGAAATACATTTAACCACCAATCCTAATGGATCAACAAATCATGAGGTTTGATGCCTATGATGCCATAAAATACCAATATCTTTGGGAGTTTTATTTTTTATATAAAACCTTTAGCTATATATCGTCAAAGCTGACGATTATTTATTCTCGTGTGAATTATTTTGTTCTTTATGTATGTTCAATTGTGAATGTGTTTTTACATGTTAAATTAGTTCTCAAGATACAATTTATTAATAAGTTTTCTTTTTAGAATGTAAACAATTGATTACGTTTTCAAAGTAAACATTTGATTACCGCAATAATCATAGATAATTTACGATAATAAAACAACTTACACTTGACATTTGAAGGTTAGGTTACATAATTTGTTAAAAGTAAAACTTTTTTGTACAAATGTCGCTGTTTTATTACTTTAAAATATTTGCATCGATTGGTTGTATACTATTATTTATTGTTAAACGATTAGGAATAAAGATTTAAGTCCCCGGGAGACAAATATTAACCTTAATTTCAAATGTAGCCTCAGATTTGGTGCTGAATTTCGAGCTTGGGGTCGATACTACCGGGGCGGCCGCTTTCTATAACAAAACCATGCCATTCATATAATTAACCACTTTTACACATATCCAAAATTAATTTCAATAACACTGTACCGACCGGGATAGTTGAAGCGTTAAAAATTTTCGCAACAGATGGCAGTAATTTACTCATTGTTTCTATAATGGTTTTAATGAAACCCAGATTAAAATTGTGATCCAAAATATGGATCACTTAAAATTGTAAAGAAATATGTTAAAAGCTATAGATTAGAGCCGTCCCCGGACGTTTTAACACTGCACTGCAAATGACATTAGGCGACATGACAGTGACGTATACACAGACTTGACAGGGACAAAAAGGTCATTCGTTTTTTTTGAACATATTATGGCCTGATGACAACACCTTTAAGCCAAAGATTTGTTGAAATTACTAGACTAATGATTCAGAACGAACGGTAAAATTCCAAACCTCTCTTTCATAATCTTGCTCAAACAAGCAAATTTTTTATAGGAAATGGAGGTAAACGTACAACGGGTCGCCTTAAGATATGCGACCCATGAACATCCGCAACACCAGTGGAACTGTAAATGCGTTGCGCAGCATTTAAGGAATGAGTGCGCCCGCTTCTTGAAGACTCTAAGACGTATTGTTTTGGAAATACCGCTGGTGACAGATAATTCAATAATGTGTAAGTAAAAATTCGGCTGTGCGAGGCAGGAAATCGCGCGAAAACCGCACGGTAGTGGAATGCCAACCATCATGATGATGGTAGTTGATGGATGGATGGTAGTTGGAGCTCCGTCGAGCTAAGAAATAATGAACTCAGCTGCAGAAATTGATCCAAATACTCCTCATGGTAAAGATGGTAAAAAATGCAAATCCTAGAGTGTTCTCAAAGTTGTGATTAACGACGAAGGGTTGTTTTTAGCGGTCTTCTTTTTTCTTATTATTTAAATTACGCTATCATTTTTACACCACTTGAAATGTATGGTTGTTGCTTTCATTGCTTTGGTACACTTTTGAATTGTGATTTTGTAGCAGTATAACGTGCTAGCTGGCCCGGACTTCGTTCTGCCCTATAATTAATAAATAGTTCACTATTTTGGCGATAATTTCTTACACATAAAAGAAAGATATATGCTGTCGTTAGCTTTTTGTAGGAATACTTAAGGTAAACATTCCCATTATATATGTTATATACGTGTAAGTCTAAGGGTTTTTGCAGCGCTCACCAGAATAGCTCGCATACGGTGGATGTTTTTTGCTCCTTTCTTGACAATAAACGTTATATTTTGGACAATTAACACAATATCTATATAACTTATTGCCTATATGTCATTCTGATGATCATTAAGATATGATTCATTCAAATCCATTCAGTAGTATTTGCGTGAAAGAGTAACAAACATCCATACATACAAACTTTCGCATTTATAATATTAGTAGGATCTATAGTATAAAATATCATTGATGGCCGCTACGTATGGTAAATTACCCCCATTTGCTTACAAAAAATCTATCTTGCTGTGAAACAATATATAGAAAAAAGGAGGTAATTAAATAAAATTTCAATATACAAAAATAAAAATATATTGCTTAACTACGTGAAAATTTTGTAATAAAATTAAGTTTAAATATCTTTCATTCTCTTTTCGGATGAAATAGAATCCTTTTCTTGAGTAGCAAGATTAATATGCACCAAAGGCGCATCAGGTCTTGTGCCCCGTATGAAAGCATGAAGATTTTTGGAGTAAATATCTGCAGCAAGATCTTCTGGCCCGCTTTCTTTATCTTTTTTTATTCGTTTAACGGCTTCGTCAACTTCTTCTCGTATGCGATTGGCAATTTCCTGTGTGTGAATTTTAAAAAAATATGCATATGTTAATACCAACAAACTTAACAAAAATTTATAACATTCCTATTTATGATACCAACTAATGTTCTATCTAATCAAAAATAGGCAACTTCAACAGTTTTGTTTGATTTTTTTTATTGAATTTCAGAATTTTACTTAAATCGTTTGTCTTCCTGGAATGTTTCAATAAATCATTAAAAGTAACGTTCTTTTTTCAGTACGTCCTTCGACCAAAATTGGAATTATAGACTATGTACTACATAAATAGGTATTCATTTATACTTTGAGAATTTTTTTTGAGAATATTATTACTACTGTATTATACAGCTTACCTTAAGTTTCTCTGCTGTTACCAGCCCTGTACTAGTCACTTTTTCTCGAAACATTTTGATAGGGTCCCTTTTCTCTCGCATTTGGTTTACTTCTTCCCTAGTTCGATACGACGTCCCAGGATCCGACATAGAGTGTCCTGTGTAGCGGTACGTTTCCATTTCTATGATTAAAGGACCTTGAAAGGTGTGTTCCAAAGATGTATTATTGTGACTTAAAAAATATAACTGCATGAATATTGTGCATAAAATTCCGTAAATGGAAGATGTAAGCCAAAGATCAGATAACACTAAGCGTTTATCTAACCCTCTGGATCTGGACATACTTTATTAAACTTTTATGATTTACGTATGTTTTAAGTAACTCATATTAATAATAATGCTACAAACCCTCGCCACTGGTGCAGTGTTCGATAGCATAGCGAGTTGCTTCTCTGCTTGCTAGGACGTCCATTCCATCCACCCAGATACCGGGAATGTAATCACCGCGCTTATAAAATTCGGTGCTGGCCGACGATCGTTTAGTACTTGTACCCATTCCTATATTATTTTTAAATGCAATAAGTACTGGGAAGTAAGGCCAGATATATGAATGAGATTTCGTATGTGGACAAACTTGAATCACTAATTTGCTCTACTGATAAAAATCCTTCGTAACGTATAACTTTTACAAAGATATAAATTATGCTTATCCCAATGGCTCTATATAAACGACCACTAGAACTCTCTTACCGTTAACTGATTAATAATTTTTGATATTATTTATTTCATATTGCTGTGGGCCAATTTTGTAGTTACCTATTCTTTCGATAAATGATAAAAGAATTTATACAATGCGCGACACCAACTGTATGCTGTTACCATGGCAACCAATAACAACTGTTTGACATTTACCTATAATTTCAAGTTATTTAATTAAAACGTTATCAATTGCATTTAATGTGTTTTTTTCACAAACAAAGAGCAGGTATTGGCACTCGGGATATTTTTTTTGTTACGCAACAGAAGTATTACGTACGTTTTTTTTATACTTTTCTTCAAGGAAACGTCCTACACAAACTCATTTTTTGTCTATTACATCGCGTAACGTTTCTTACTTTACCTGCAATACGAAAGATTCATCCAAAATAGAAATATTGAGTATTGGTTACCGTATATATTGTTCTCGCAAACAAACACACAAGGCAGATTCCAAAGTTTGGCTATATTGTAAGCCTCAAAGGCCTGACCCTGGTTGGCGGCGCCGTCGCCGTACATTGCGAAGCATACGCCTCCATCGCCTCGATACTTGTGCGCAAATCCAATCCCTGCACCCAACGCAATCTGAAACGAATAGTAGTCACCAGTAAATTGAAACCAAAAAGTGGAATAGTATTTCAGGCGCAATTTTGTAGAATAGCAAAATTCCTTCTTCCTTTTCCTGGGACAAAAGGACAAATTAAAAATCTATGTAATCATATTCAGTTCCCCGCCAAAATATACGAAAAGACACAGGAAAGATGATGTCGACAAATATAAGGTGAGAAAAGGAGGTGGGACGTGAAAAGGGACCTCGCTTTGTTGCTTACATTTTCCTTTTTTACTTTACGCTGATTGTATAAAGGTCCTTGTAAAAACTGCATTGCACTTAACTTAGTCTTAGGTATTCGTTGTAGAAGCTCGCTTTACTCGGCCCTACTACTGTTATACTATTCTTATATATAAGACTATTAACAACAATATGCAGTTAAACCTGAGAGCCAACTATTGCGTTGCCGCCAAAAAAGTTCTTCGCGTATATATGCATTGAGCCACCCTTCCCTCGCGATCGCCCGGCCTTGCAGCCTGCGATTTCAGCGAGCACGCCGAGCACGTCGCCGCTCATCAGCTGCGCCCAGCCGTGACAACGATATGACGTCACCACGGTATCGGCTCTTCGAAGCATTGAATGTATGCCCACGGCAACTGCTTCTTGTCCTGGTTATATTCGGGAATGGGATGGAATGAACAATGGGAAATCTGTAATGCTTGTAGGCAGCTACTACTAGTGTTAACGTGGGTTTACACAATCAGACAAAACATATTGTCGCCTCAGTTATTCCAGAGAGAAAAAGCTTGTATCACGAAAAGTTTATATGTCAGTGGAAACCTACGGTTACTTTATATGTCTTCTAGTTGTGGACCGAGCTTCGCACTGCTTTATCTTTACCGTGGGTTTTCATTGTCGTATGAACTTTTCGAAGTAGTAGAGAATCCATACAAGTTTTCTCTCTAACTTTCCGTCTGAAAAAACTGAGACGACAATATGTTTTATGTGAATGTTTTCAGCAGTGTACACTAACGGTAATGTATACAAGATCGTTCTTTCAGAATCGTATTTAGTATTCGGATAATGTAAAAATATAGCGCCATCTAACAAAAAGTTAGAAATCAGTAAGTATCCTTAACACAACAATAGACAATCCTACTTACAAATAAATGTCGCCCATAAATTGCTAAGACGAGTTATTTTCTTGTTAGAATTCACGTTTTTATGGATAAAACATTTATATAACATAGGTGTTTAATGATTTAACATTTGGAATCGCGTCTAAATACAACATGTTATCCTAATCCAAGAAGCCGTTTCCGAGTCGGTTGAAATATTCAAGAATAGATCATTTTCCATTGGTTTTAAATAATAAGATTATTTCACCTGTATACAAGTGGCAAAAACCCCGGATGAATTTCTCTTTATACATGGTGCTTGCTGCATTTTCCAATCGCCTAAGTAATACCATCTTTTCGTAAATATTGATGGCATCTTCTGTGTTCAAGTTTGCAGTAGATGCCGGGCCATTTTTTAATTTATGAAGCTTGAATGGTTTCTACAAAGAACAGTCGGGCAGTTTATACGTAGGAGGACTCTCTAAGATTTTTACAGTTTTATTTATACTACAGTTTTATTTACCTCGTTTTTAAAAGTAGCTTGTGATGCTGTAGCAAATTTCTTTATTTGATTGTGTCTAACGTAATACATTTTCTGTTTTTCACTAACACTTCGCTCTTTCCTGAAAAAAATGTAGTTTTGAATTTTTTCACACTATTTCAACGATAAAAATTAGTTATACTTTACAAAACACATAGTTAATTATGAACAAGCTGTTATAGATATAGTGCTTTGGTAATTTTTAAGCTAGCTTATATTTATACTATAGCTTTTACATTCCGCTTTCATCCTCCGTGCAGTTTAACTCAAGCGAAATCATGTAACCTGTTATTGATTATAAATTATTAATAATAATGGCCCACTAAACTAACGCGCAGATGTGCTTACAGCTGATCCTAGGTGTGAACAATAAAAGACAATTTATAATTAAGTCTAGTGTAGAGTGCCCTTACAGACACACTTCGTGTAAATATTTATTGACTGACCGCGTCGCGTCGCATCGTTCGACAGAGCCCATTTTTATTTTTTATTTTAATCAGGCTTATAATTTTTATGTTTTTCTATTTTTATTTCACATGTAAGTTGCTCGGTGCCATTAAACGGTGACTGTTTATCTTGATTGCACAGTTCACTTTTGTATAAAAATATTAAAACTGCAATTTAAATGTGTCGCACTAGTAGATACAGAAAAAATTCTAATAAATAATAAAATACCTCGTTTTTTCAGTAGGAGATGGGTAGTTTTACTTTTACGATGCTCTTAGTATCGTTAGACCGCAAACACACGGGTGCATTTAATTAGAAATTAACTTTGTATTAAGAAAGTAAATCTGTACACCTTTTTTATTTTAAATATTAAGCTTTATTAAGCCGTCACCTTTACCTATGTATAATAAAATAAAAGATGTAAGTCGAACAAAGATCAAAAGGATCTAGATATATTTTATTGTCGCTACATATCAATTTATAAGGATTTCTCTGTATTTGTTTTGATTTGATTGTTGATTCGTTCCGAACAAAACCAAACCAATTTTGCTAATAAAAAGATCTCGGCAAGTAACCTAGTCTATATATTTTTTATTCATTTATCTATAGACCCGTGTGATGCCGAGATGGCTTGCTGGTAGTATCTAATTTTTTTAGATGTTATCTGATAGTAGCCGAGCTAGTACGCATTAGTAGCTACGATGAAAGCGCTGCAACTTAAGAGTGCCTAAAGGAATGAAGCCGAAATTTAAACGTCAGATTCAGACAAAATCGATAACTATGATAAATATGGGTTCTTAAAAAACTGCACAAAAAATTGTTTTATTGCAGAAAACAATTTAACTAATAATAGTATTAATTTACCAAATACATCAAGGGAAACAACGCCACGCATATCTTTTACACTGCTTTCCCTAGAGAAGTTTAAAACTAATCCAATAATAAATTGGCGCTTCGTAGAAAATATAAGGGAAACATTTTCATATTACATGACATTAAATCAAGCCCCTATGGAAAGTCAACGGTCATCCGTATGTCAGTGTCAAATACCTATTTGTTAACAAAGGTTTGTACGTAAAATCCATGAATTGCAAAAGATTTAAAAAAAAACAACTGTTTCTCACATTACCTTATATAATATTAGCTAGCCATATTACAAAATTTTACTTCATTTTATCTCATGGTTTCCACAAAACTACAACATATCCGATGAAAGTATAAACAATATAATAGTCGCCATGTATGATAAATGACGTTTGTTTGTTTACAGCAATCATGTCTTGCTATGAAACAAGGTATAATTATTCAAATTGCGTCGTCTTCAATCATTCAGGTTGCAATTTTACATATTTTAAGCTCAACGTCTTAGAACTGGATGGACTTATTTTGCAACCATCCCACCACCAACTAAGGCCCAAAGCCTTCATAAGACTTTCAAGCAAATTGTGAACTGAACTGACTGAATGATTGAAAAAAAGGTTAGAATCACTACAGTGACATAATTATGCATGACAACAAATGCGCGCTATTTTAAAAAAACAAGTAAGATTTCACGCAAATTCCAAGTTTCTCAAACCAAATGTTGCCTTGTCAAAATATCCACTGATATAACCAAAATTCTTTCTTTGGAGAAGGTTACCACATTATTATTGCTTAAATAACAACATTTGTAACTTTGAACTTAATAAACAAAGGGACTCCAATTTTAGGGACTTTAATTTAAGGAAGATTAAAAATACTAGTATCTTATTAGATTCACTTATTACTATTTTTATTTATTAACTGGTTATTGTACACATTCCAGAATTTTCTAAAAATCTATTTCCTATTATTGACATTGCAACACTAATTAAGTCAAAACTTGCATTTCATTTTTGCCTTCACAAAACTGACGTTTGGTGTATGACGAATTCGACGATTTAGTTTCAAATTTGCACTATAATTTAGTATATAAGCAAGAATATGAAAGTTAGTTAGTCAGATCTATTGTTGGCTTAAGTTACGAATCATTAAAGGCTTTGAAAATTAGCAATGGAGTTTCCTCATATTGGGAAGAATTGTTCATATAAATCCTGCAACAAATTAGGTAAATGACTTAGTTATTTTATTAATTGTGTTATTAAAACATTAACGTAATCATTTTTTTAAAGTTAGGTTTAAATTATAGATCACCATTTCCATATTTCTTTAAATAACATAAGAAAATTTCTTTTAGATTTCCTGCCAATGAAATGTGGTGGTTGCAAAGAGATATATTGGTGAGTAATCGTTTTGTAATGATTCTTAAAATGAATTGATAACATATTGTTCCGACATTATTTGTGCACTTGCATAATTAAATCCAGTTTTAATGAAACAACATTTGCATCATTGTTAAATTTTGGATGTTGACTTATTACTTTAGTTGTGAAGGGTAGACAAGGAACAAATTTCCATTTGTACAATTTTTATACACCTCTGTCTCTTTTATTAACCCTACAAAAGAGAATTAATGTTTAAATTATTAATGTGATTCAAACATCAAGTGTACTAGTTTGGGGTTAGGCTACCTACTTAAGACATATTCTCTTTATCATGGGGAGTGTACAGAAGAATTATTTGAAACTATGCCTGCCATTGAATTTCATCATACCTACACAACTGAGCTCCATCCACACCACCTTGATGGCTGTTTTTTCAGTTTTTTTTCCAGTGGTTGCAGTTGTTGGCAGTTCTTGTTGCAGATTCTCAAAATCAATTCAACTTATTATTTCAGGCAACATAAATTTACATCATTTCGTTCTCCTATTACATCTAATCTATTGTACCTTTCCAATCCATGTTTCTCCAAGAATTTTTGCATATTACTACTGATATAATTATTATTAATCTTGCAGTTCCGAACACTTTGAATATGTTAAACATGAGTGTCCTGAGCCGAACACAAGGGATATTCAGGTGCCTGACTGCCCACTTTGCGGAGCACCTGTGCCTGGTAGACGGGGAGAGCCACCCGATGTGGCAGTCGGAGCTCATATTGACAGCCAATGCACTTCCGATCCAGCTAAAGAAAGACGGAAAAAAGTAATCATATTTTATATAATTTTGTGATCCTTTTGAGTGTGGATATATAGGCACAGATCATATTTATTTTTGTTGCCAATACAATATGAGCATGTATACATAGATAGTTAGTAGCAGGGTGCTATTTTCTGTGTGTGTGTAGCTTACTTGAAATGCACCTGTTGATTGTTGGTAAAGCCTCCTTCGCTTGTCTGCACACCTTCAGGCTGTTCCAAGGAGTGATCATGTATTTTGTATATTTTGTCAAAAACATATTCTTTGGGGGATTATATCTTATGTATGTATACATTCATACATCTATATATGATAATGTAGAAGAAGCAAGGGTGTTGTGCCATGATCTCTGCCGACCCCCCTGGCTTACGGGCGTGAGCGCATATTATTTATGAAAGGTGAGGTTACCATAACTAAAAGGAGAATGCCCAATGGCCATAGACACTTTGGCTATGCGTGCACACATTTTAAAAGTACATAGAAATGATAATATGCAATCCAAATAACAAACGAAAGTTTGGTGTTTGAAAGAGATCAAAGTAGGAGCCATTGATATTAAATGTTAACAGTAAAGAGGTTAAACAGGTGGAAGAATTTTTGAATTTAGGATGTATGTTTGGTAGAAATGATAAGCATGTTAAAGATGTTGAACGACGAGTGAATGCGGAAAATAAAATGAATGAGGGCTAGGTGCAGTAGTGAGAAGTCAGAAAGTGTCTACAAAGGCTCGCCTGGCAATACACATCCTGTACTAGTCCCCACATTAATGTAAGGAAGTGAGAGCTGGAATTGGCAGGAAAAGCATGCTAGTAGGGCTTAGGACGTAACATATTCTGACTATATATACTGTACATACAGCCCCATTTATTTTAGAACTCGTCGTTCAAAATTTAGGTTTTATTGACTAAATATAAATAAATATTTATCCTTTTCAGGTATTTACAAACAAATGCTCGTATAAAGGATGCAAAACGAAAGAAATGGTGCCTCTGGTATGTGGGGAGTGCTCCCTTAACTACTGTTTAAGACATAGGCACACTGTAGACCATGCCTGTGAGGGAAAATTAGCTGCTAAGAGGAGACAGGCAGCGTAAGTTTACATACAAAATACAACTATACATTATTCTTCTCTTATGATATATTTTTAAATATATCAACTATATAATTTTTTGTTGTTCTAGTCGGCTTTTGTTAAAGTCAGCTACGAATGTTTTATTTAATTTAATTTAGTATGATTAGTGTAGTTTTAAATTTTCTCACCTTCATATAAAATTTACCTCTGCCAACAAATTTTTAATAAATTCCAGGGATGCTGCAATGGCAAGAATGAAGGCGAATAATTTGAATATAAACCAAAACACACCTCGGCCAGTGGCGTTACCTGTAACTGCAATCTCAGAAATACAAGGAAATATGGTCAGCGTTTTTTACGGTCATAGTTTTAAATTTTTATGGTCATATATTAGGTCATTTATCAAATTTTTATGGTCGAAGTTTTAAATGTGACTAAGGGTCCTGAAGCCATTTTGTGTTATTATTTTATCAACATTGATTTTTATACTTCGACAATCATATGCCCTTTCAGACGGAAGACGAGGCATTAGCCCACGCTCTGGCCATCTCAATGCGAGACCAAAACGAAGACATTCAGACGAGAGACACAAACCTGGCGCGCGCTCTGTTGCGGCAAAGAGTGGGCGGCGAGCAGAACTCCAGGTGTTCCGTCTCTTAGCATATTACAGCAGACAATGTGTGCACAATAACACTTATTCATACCATAACGTCGAATTTGAGTTACCACCACCAGAGTTGTTTCTACAGTGAGCAACAAAGGCATATACATTGATTAATTAAAGCTGGCAACTCCGCTGGCAATACCCTGTGTTCACACTTATGCAATTTCACTATAAAGTATGTTAGAAATTAAAATATGTTGATTAAAAATGCAATAATTTTAAAATTTTCAGACTACTCTGGTTTTCTAGTTAGGTTGGATGCGTTGTGAAAATGTGGTACTTGTATATCATGATATTATTCCTTCTAAAGAGAATCGTAAATGAAATTAAATGCAAAAAACACCACTCTGTATTAAGAAAATGTAGCAAAAACAAAGCAATAACTGTCTCCTTCTTACTCATAAGCTTGAGCGCGCGTGAGAAAGACGAAGATACTTTTCATGATGCGATTGCAGTGCGACGTCAAGCTACGCGCTTAATCACAGACATTACACAACTGCAACATGTCAATGTGTGAATGAGGCAGCTTCACTTAACCAACCAATACCTTGTATATCAGGGTCGTTAGATTACGTCACGACTGAGCCTTTTAAACTGTACAATGCCTCCATTATGGGATTATGATCTCGTGTCATTGTGGACGAGTTCAACAACTCGAGACGATCTCTCAACAGTAATCGTCTTTTTCATAAACTTAATAACTTAAATTCGAGTTGTATAAAATTACATATTTCTTAACTTATTACAAAGTCTATTATTAGCTAATTTAAATAAAATATTATAACAAACGTACAAACATTTATAATTGTGTAAATGTGCTTTATTTTGATATAATCTTTGTAACACTGGTGCTTATAATGTCCAGCTTTTATGATAATACTTTAAGAAAGACACTAATTTTTTTAGGACCGTTTAGATAGTTCAGAAACCAAATAACTAAAGTATTTGATTTATTTTCTTCTAATATTCGGGTCACTCTGTGGAGTACCGAAACCTTGAACAGACGGAATGTCGTCGTCCCATCGACAATCCATTTTACAAGCATTCATTTGAGCCAGACACAACATTGATTTAAAGATCGGGTTGGGGATTAAACTGAATTATTATTCTAACTAAATTATAAAGTTTTACATTACCGTTTTGATTTACACTATATAAAATGTGCAGTTTTTAGTTTGTCAAAACAAACCCTGCCCTCGGAAGTTGGGTCAAGCCTCCTCCCCGCGCAAAACACACAATCCTAAATTCGCCAATAAATTTTTTTGCCCGCAGTTTAACAATTTTATAGACAAAGTTAGTTACCTTGGTTTGGCCAGGGACAGATCCTGTAACGATCCTGTGGGGATGCCTATATGTAGCACCCTACATTCATTGATAATATAAAATTGAGTAATTTGGTTTCCGATTTATTGTTTGGCGTCTAGAATAGTGTTACATCGACCCCGGGCAACATGGGCCTGTTGTTTATTTAAGACTAGTTTTATTGTTACTGAAATATACATCAACTTTCTTTAGCTGGAGATGACAACTTGTAGATCTTAAAATTGCAATGATACCTAATTATAACATTCCCATTTTAATTCTATATGACAGTTTTCTTTATAGTTTGTGTGTAGGATTGTACTAATCGTTTCAAACATAAAAGAGAGGGGGGTTATGTATACCGGATTGGAACAAATCTGTTTTGTGTTTCTATTAAGTAATGATTTACAGAAAATGAATGGGTACTTCAACATTTTTTTTGCATATTCTCAAAATTGGCGGCAAGCTGAATCGATTGAAAAAAGTTTTAGAATCCTAGGTGATCGGGAAGTGCATCAAAAATCATTATAAACAGATGTCTGTTTTGGTGGCATTCATTGTTACACTTTTTTCGGTGTCAGTTGTGGGCTGGACAAACCCATAATGTGCGATAAACAAATCCGTTCCAAATCGATGTCATAATAGTTTTAAATGTGCGATTTGGTCAAATTTATTAATTCATTTTGTATTTCTTGCAATTTATTAAAAGATCAATTATTAAAGCTTTCAATTTTATAGTCACACGGCTTGTGCATATATGTATATTTTACAAGCATATATTAATTTTAAAAATAACACATATTTTTGAGATAAATGTTAAACACATTCTTGTTATAAATTTGTTTTATTCCAATCCCAGTAAACAAAAATATATTAACATTTCTTTGATAATATTTAAAGCTATAAATTCCATAAAAATAACATTTTTTACAATTAATCAGTAATAACAAGAATATATAATATAACCCCATTTTACATAGTATACATACATCCATTACTATGTAGATGACAACAGCAAGTGATTCCTCCGATATAAGGTGACCGCTACACAAAGGCACATGCAACAAGGTAATATGCAACTCATTTGTGACATTCTTAAAATATATCTTTTTATCCTGATGATCAATATATGTACCGACCACCGACAGCCCTCGGAGACCAGCATGCGGAGCGTGCATGGACAGTGGAGAAACGGCGTCCCCCGTCTTGCTACACTGGCCTGCAGTGTAAAATAATTAACTGAACTTATATGTAAATCTAGAATTTTGTTACCTATATATAATCAAAAGCTTCCAAACGGGATAGACAGAGCGCAGTTGACCTAAGCGAGGTGAGTGTAGGAATCTTATATTTTTACATTACAAATTACTCAAAAGCTCCTTATTATGCAAGGTACGGAATTTATGATTGTCGTTCAAATAACTGGTGATAAACTCTGGTGGATTGCGCGAGAAGAACAATTCTAAGCTCATGTATTTAGCGGCGCTGAGTCGTTTGCGTTCCGCGCTCGACCGGCAAAGGTTCTTGCGCGCGTGCGCGACAAAGCTCGATGCGGCTTGCTCAACTAAGCTGGGCGTTACACGTTGCTTCGGATCGTCTTCGAGCGGCGGCTGGAAATGTTTGAGTTGTAATTATTTGTTTCCAAAGCGGTACGTGAGAGGTGAAAATATCGATGACAGAAGTAGTACTCTTTGTACGACTAACAATCATAACGAATACGAAACAAAAACCACAAATGTTTGACGGGCGAGTTGGCGGGACGCTGGTCGTGGGTTCGATTCCCATTCGGGAGACATTTTTGTGCATGAACATGTCTGTTTGCTTGTGTCTGGATGTAATTATCAATTTAAGTATGTAATTACAAAAGAAAATTAGTATATGTAGTACATCAGTTATTTCGTGTCTATGAACAAGCTCTTAGTTTGGAATCAGATGGTTGTGTGTGAATAATGTCTCAGCATATAAAAAAAGAATATTTATGATTTTATGTATGATGACGTAAATAAAAGACGCTTTTTAAACTAGAAGATGGCAAACTAGTTAGCCGTTCACCTTATATTAAGTGAACGCTACACATAGACATCTGCAACAAGCTAATGTTGCAGTTGCGTCTTTAAAATGAACTCACCAGATGAAACGCAGAATACTTCTACTTCATATACATATCTTCTGTGATATTTCACAGGTCGAGCCAGCCCATTATCTGTTGCGGGCTCGAGCCTGGAACGCTCGAAGTACATCAACCAGATGGGGAATAAAGAAATGCGATTTGAAGAATATCGGAGATAAGCCTTAAACTCTATGCGAATAATAAATATAAAGCAAGTAAGCATTGTTTGTATATTTACTTGCAAGTGAATCATAAGAATTCACTGCATAGAATCTAGCCAATGACATTATGAAAAAGCGCGACAAATTAAAAAAAAACAGTATAATGCAATCTCATTTTTAAAAGAATACTTAGAACAACCTAATTTGATACTTCAATATTATTTTTTAAATTAGATTGTTTTAAGTATTCTTTTACAAATGCTTCTTTAGAATTAAATGATTTAAAATTTCTTTAAACATTTTTATTAAACTAAATAAAGGCTTAACTCGCGTATAGTCTGGTGTATGTATCGTCTAGTATCGAGCCCGTCGCTTCGTACCCTTCTGGTTGAGTTTGACTAGGATTAGTTCGCGGTGTCGGTCCGTCTCGTGCTATTGCGAAACTAATTGGTACTGACATAGGAGTCCACGTGAGTTAAATCGTTATGTAATAGGCTTTTAACAAAAATAGATTTTCTGATTTGTTTTTAAATTAGCCGCGCTTTTTCAGTATTAACCTTCACTAGCTAGACTAGTGTTGTTCCACACTGTGACTTACATACCATAGACAAGTCATAATTTCTATTTTTTTGGATTTTTACGTATCATGATAATTTGATTATTAATAACTTATAATAATGAATTTAATAAACAAAACATACCGAAAACCGTATCCACTGCCATATCTGTGCCCTCGATATCTCAGCGGTGGCCGAGTCCTCGACATTACCGCTATAGAAGAAATGTCCAATGCCGGCCAGCCAGTGATATATGAACAGTATGGTGACCGCTACATTGTGCTTCAGTCCTTCTAAAGTCACCCCGCCTTGTGGTATTGTCAGAAGATCTGAAGCGGTAATCTTCAAATCCAAGTGACGTGCTATCTGATCACGTGACGTACCGTTCTTCTTCCAAAGCTAAAACATACGACTAAATATTATTTAGACGTATAACTAAATAAATAGAAGACTACTGGGAATGTGTCGACGGTAACGTATTATACTGGGGTCGTCTGATGAGTTACGACTATTCTACCTATTATCAAGAGAGTGCCAACAAAGTTAATGTTGTAGACATATTAGATTCCAAATATATTTTTACGTAATAATTTCATTTGCTATTTAACGGATTTTTGTAATTTTACGAACACAAAAGATTGACTGCAAAGAAAACATCTATAAAACGTTATTATTGACGAGTTCAAGTCGCAACTACTGTCAGGGTCATGAGTTATCGCGATGAGTTGCAGTCTTGTGTTTTGCACAATTATTTATACATCGTATATTATTGTCATAACAATATTAAGTTGTCGCAACACATAATATGCATAAGGTTACAGATTTTCTTTTTGTATTATTCTGATCATAGGTCGGATATGATGACGATGTTTTTGACGATTTTTCCATGTTCTCTTTTGCTTGACCGGAAGTCCAGGTCCCTTTACACGATTACTTTTCTTTTTCACAAATAGGAAGAACTAATCTCTTCTATTTTACACTGGCAGGGTGTCTTCAATTACTGTTACGGATATTTACGGCGCAACTTTTTGTTTTTGTCATTTTCCATAATGCAAACGAGTAGTAACGTAGTAAGGTCTGTTACACATAATAAAATTGTGACAACAAATTTTCGTAACAAAAACATTACTATGCTATCAGTACATAAAAAAATATTAAAGACCCAATTTGAAATGGTTATTGTCACATTATATTTTTTACTCTTCGCTTTGTATTGTAGTTAAGCTTCCGCGCGATACAATAAAGCCTAAAAAGTAGCCATACCAATGTTTTTATATAAACTCCCATTCCTAAACAGTAAAAAGTAAACGAAGGTATTTTTCAGCAATAGGCTTCCTTAAAGAAGTTAATTAACCTACAAGTTTTACTGATTTGTACGTAGGAATATTAAAAAAAGTCTAAATAATTATTTTAGGCTGACTAAAATACCTTCCAAAAAGTTCGTTCTGTGTCAAATAGTTATTTTTTTGGCCGACTGACTCAGGGTAATGTTTTACGCGGGTATATTTGTATATATATGTATGGTCGGTGTATAAGTGTGCATTCGTATTTTTCTCCTAAGTGTAAGCGCATGTGAACTCGGCATTAACATCTTTACGCATGGTACAGTACAGTCTTTGTATAGAAAAAAGAAGGGGATAGATGAAGAGAAGCCAAGTACGGGATGAGGTCTCCGATGTCTCAGTCTCTGAAGCATATAAATACTGTACCTGCTTTGTGTCTAGGTATAAATCAGGCTTATTAAGGTATAAATGAAAGCTTTAAATTAACCTACCTCATTTACGTGAGGCACCAATCGAACATCGTAAACCATAAATCCATCCACGCCTATTTCTATTTCTTTCAATTTTGCGTTTAAGACTTTCTTGATTATAATTTTAGATCTAGAACAAAGATATGATAATGTATTAGAGCAAATGTCCCAGTGCTGGAATGTCGATGAACGATAGATATGTCTTACTATTGCTCAACGTTGACTTTTTGATGTGGCCACGGATAAATGGCGCTGAATAAAAACTTTTTAAGATCCTCTTTTTGTGAGGCAATGGATATTTCATTCTAGATGGATAAATGTGAATTGTGATTGTGGGTGGTTGTAGCCTCAACGATACCCACGTGTCACTGACGGTGCATGTGGATGGTTGTAGGGGTGTAAAAGATACGGGGATTGAATTGTATGTGTCAATATGTCATTATTATTCGTCTTCATAGTTCTGGACTGATCTAGAACATTCTCGATTAGTCTAGTAATTTCTAGCATAATCTGGAATATTCCGGATCGATCTATAAACTTCGACATCAACAATTTAATCTAGATTTCAGGTCGCCGGGCGCTACGTAGCTTAGCAAAAACCTTCTTAGTTACACTGCAAGGGATGGTATTCACTCTCACAATGAATCAGAAAGCAAATCAAAAGTGGCTATAATTTCCAACCTAGATAGAATTGATGTAATGATTAAAAAAATTACAAATGTCTTCGACTCTGTTTCCTTTCCGATGTAGAATCTGACGTCACATTTGAGTAAGTTGCAAACACTACTTGCAACTTTACTTTGGCAACTTACTCATCATCCAAACCATTCGAGCCGGGCTTCAACATGGCAGCGGCCATGCCCCCAGTGGCAGGAGCTCCGCGCGCGTGACACGTACTCACAACCAATTTCATGTAGCTGTTCAAAAAGTGACGATCCATGTTGACATATTTATTTCTATCCGGAAGGAGAAACGCCTTGCGGTCGCCTATGACAAATATAATTAAGAAATAATTTCGAACAGATTAAAAAAAATATAGTCACGAGAAAAAAATCGATATCAGAAACAATTTACATGAAGTCGGACCAAAGAATTACAAGAATTTTAACATTGTAAATTTGCACAAAGCAAAATTTAAAAACTATTTTAGAGACCCATCTAAAATAAATTATTTTCTGAATGACTATAATACTATATATACATGTATCAGTCATACAATTACAGAAGGATTTTGAAGATTTAATTGAAGGATAAACCCTCAGCCCGTGCCCCAAGTGTCTGCCAATGCTGTGTTGTGAGCTTTTAATACCTTATCTTACCAGATATATAGATAAGTTTAAAATATTGAATTGAGAGCTAGGTTTTGGGGTTGATCATATTGACAGGATGACTAAAGTACTTACCCAATTACTGAACTTACCAAATTTTGAAATTATAGAGGCACAGTAGTCCCAAATCCCACAGTTTAGGCCCAATGAGTGATCCTTTAAGGCGTAAAGAATTTCTTCCAATTCAAAAGTTGATAAAATATTCTCAATTAAAACACACGCTTTTATTGTCCCTTGCGGCAAACCAAGTTCATTCTGAGCCCAAACAAATATTTCATTCCACAATTTAGCTTCTGTTGCACCTTCTAACTTTGAAAGGTAAAAGTATGGTCCACTATTGGCTTCGTGAAGCTTTTTGGCATTATGGTACATTAAAACTCCAAAATCTACTAAAGGGCCAATTGCTTCTTTACCTTCTATCTAAAAATATAGTGTTTATTTTAGATGGAGGTAGTGCGTAATAATATAAGGCATAAGAATTATTTAAATAAATATGTCAATGATCAGTGAGAGATATATAAGTTTTTGTAAGAGAACAAAGAAAGCTTGTCCATTGCATTGCATGTATTGCACTGGTTTACACAGATCTCAATCCCAAGCTTATTTGTTTCCAGATATACTGAGAATCACGCTAGTGCTACAGTTAAGAGTCATACCCACTATACACTAAGTATTCTGATATCAAAGCTAGGGAAGGATCAGTGGCTAGGATTTAAATTTGGGTGGCATGAACGCACTTTGGGGGTGGAGGGAGAGGCGGTTGTGACTCCTGCTCCTGAAGGTAAACAAAGTAAAAAAATCTGATGATTTTGTGGGGGCTTGAGCCCCATAGCCCAGCAACCCTGGATTTCCTAATGGGTATGATAAGGTTCACACATATGCATACAATATGACATTTTACTAACCAGTATATCATGATCCATCATGTTCCAAGCCCTAGGTCTTAACATTAATATGGGGCATGTACTGATACTTGGTGGGGCTCCAGGAAGTTTTCCATTAACAAGTAAGTTGATATTATGGTAAGCAATGAGTTGATTTCTCCAAGTTGGACAGTGGCCATCATCGAAATCAACCTGAATGCCTTGAACGTCACAGTTCAAAGCCTCTACAAAATGTGCAGCATTTGATGGTGATACATCACCTAAATCTAAATGACGATTTCTGTAAAAAGCGCATTTTTTTATATTGAGAGAGATAATTGAGAGTAAAAATCATTCAGGTAGTGGTTCACACATACTGAAGTCTTGAAGGAATTGGGCCGACTTTCCATGTTTTATCACTTCTTTCAGTCGATGTCTTGAAGTCTACACCAGGCTCGGTTATAATAGCGACACTTCTTGCAAATCGATCTTTATATAGTTTTTCAATTTTAAAGTCAAATGTTTTGTGTAACTTTGAAATAAATTCTATTGCATCGCGACAAAACACCGATTTTTGAACATCTACTAACTTTGGCGGTGGTGATTGTAACAAAATGACGTTAGTCATTTTAATAACCAGGAGGAAACTTTATATTTGAATTTAGCATTACATAAAAAAAAGAATATAAATCGCACATTTGTTTCGCAACAATGGACTATGAACTGTAAGCCGTGAGATTAAAATGAAATAAATTATTATTCAAAATAATAAATTTTTCAAACGCACGAACCGGACGGCAACTGATAAATGATAACGATGTCAACAAAGTTGACATTTTAAAATGACAGTTGAAAGTTGAAACTTACTATGACTTGGAAAAACAAAGACGCAAATTTTAATCTTAACTTCTAAAATTTTATGGTTGCTTTTGCCCTAATCATAAGTGATAAAGGCGGTTGAAGTGATCGTCATTATCAGCCATTGGTTGGTCGTCCATTTTTGGGTACTGATACTGCCTATGCTTATGATTTTGTTTGTCGATATTTTTTATTTCTTATATTGAATAGAAAAAAAAATGATTGATATTTAATGTCCATTATGTGCTCTTTGTATTTGCGTAAATTATTACTCTTTGATACTTAACTTTTTAATTGTTTGATTTGACGCAATGTCAACGTCAATATAAACGCATCATAGCAATCGTAGATCATATCATTTTGCTTTTACCATTATCACACTTTTTATTTCTTCAATTAGCATTTTATTTACTTGTTGTATTAAATATGTCAAGTATAATTTGAATATAACAAAAATCAAGCATCTATTTTTTGACCCAAATTGTACAGTATGGAGCAATCTTCTGAGAATTGTTCTGCTGTTAAGGAAGAAAAGTTTAAACCCAAAAAAATAAGAAACATACGGCAACGTATTAAAGTTGAAGATGATGAATCTGAAGATGAACAACTCATATTGGCCAAATTGGAAGAGGCCAGAGAGGCACAGAAGCTTCGCCAAAGGCCGAACGGCGTCAGTATAGTTGCTTTAGCGACTGGTCAAAAAGTTACATTAGAAGAAGAAATCGTATGTAAAGATCCATTTAAAATTAAAACTGGTGGAATAGTTAATATGCAGGCACTAAAAAGTGGGAAAGTAAAGCAGGTTGATGACGCTTATGACACTGGCATTGGTACCCAATTTTCAGCAGAAACCAATAAGCGTGATGAAGATGAAGAAATGATGAAATATATTGATGAACAGTTGGCTAAAAGAAAAGGTTTGTTAGTTTTATTTAATAGAGATTAGATTATTTTGATATTGATTGGATTAATAATTGTTTGCCAACTTGAAAACCACATACACTTCAGCAGTATTTTTTTATTGTTAATTTCTCCTTTTTTGTTTTATCTTTTCTTATGGTACTTCATTGGTGAAATTGACTTTGTTTATTTAGTATTTCCATTGGTAAGTGGCAAATAGATAAACAACTCACTTCATTGCTTAGAACTATTCACTGAAGACATAGTCTCATTGGTTGAAATTTTATGTTCAATAAAAGGATATTATGACATTTTGAAACAAAATTTAAATTTATTTTTCAGAAGGAAATAATGATGACACAAAAGAGTCAGAAAATAATGATTCATTAAAATACTTATCACCTGAAGAAGCAGCACTGCTCTCTCTTCCGGAACATCTGAGGGTATCTTCAATGCCTAGATCCGAGGAAATGTTATCGAACCAAATGCTTAGCGGTATACCTGAAGTAGATTTAGGCATAGATGCTAAGATTAAAAATATTGAAGCCACTGAAGAAGCAAAAATGAAACTATTGTGGGAAAGGCATAATAAAAAAGATGGCCCATCACAATTTGTCCCAACCAATATGGCTGTGAATTTTGTACAGCATAATAGGTTTAATATAGATAGTGATAATTCAAAGAAACGAAAAGTAGAGAAGGTTGAAGTTCAAAAGACCGAAGCAAATGTAATAGATGAAAGTGTCAATAAAATTGTTAAAAAGGCCAAAGGAGAAAGAGCTACTGATGACTACCATTATGAAAGGTTTAAAAAACAATTTAGAAGATATTGAATGTATATAAATTAAGGAAATGTTTCTTAAGAAAAAGTACAAAAATGAAAGGAGAGTCTTCTAAAGGAAGCGTTTACTTAATTAAATGATATTGTAAGAGAAGAAATGCGGGAATGCTCATGCAGGTAAAAAATTAGAATATTCTGATTTTATCTACTTTTTAACGAACAAAAAGGAAAAAAGTATTTTCCGAATCCTAGAGGAATAAGAAGGAATTTCACATTATTTTTGCCCGATTGACCTAGAATGAGGATAATGTTTTTTTCATGTATGTATGTCCCTCGCATTGTGTAGCCTAAATGGCTTGACCAATTTTGAATAGTGAGATATTAAATTTGTATTTTTCTCAGGAGTGTCATAGGTTATAGGTAATATGGTGATAATGATGAATCAGTCAGTCGGGTCTTAATACTTGTGTATCATTTTTGGCCTTATTCTCAGCCATTCCTCAAGGACTTCCCTGTTTGGTTTTCACTGGATTTCTCAAGTTATTTATCCTATATTTTGTATAGATATTATTCAAATTTCTTTAGTAATAATGTGTTCATAGACAACAAATAATTTAAAGAACCAATGACAAGGAGTAGTTTAATCATTAAATTAATTTTAATTGTATAAGTGTATGATTTATTTTATTTATAAGTGGCGGATGTGTGAATTTGCAATAAACACAAGTGCCTACCTATTTTTAATAATTTTTAAACCCTCTAGTGTGTTAATGCTTTATGGTATTTTGTTGTGTGCTTCTATTTCGATTCACATTTAAATTGGCAATGTGTGCAAATTGAATTAAGTCAGTCATTGCAATATTCTTGATTTAGTTTTAAATACCAGTCTTTAATGTGTGCACTGTGAAAACTATAGTTAGTTTTAAATAAAACACAAACATCAGCAAATTCTAACTTTAATCATCAATAAAACAAATATAAGATAAAATCAAAGGTAAGGACGGAGACAGCATGTGTATATTAACGAAAACAACTATGTTTTTGAGTAAACAATAAAAAAAAAAGTTGTAAATGAATCAGAATTGGTCCCGATAAATAAAATATAATTTCAAAGCGTTTTTAATCCCACTTAAAACAATATAAAAGTGAACACATCATTTTAGAAGAACTCAAAATCATAGTAAACTAAACATATTACTAAAATACATATATACTTGTCAAAGTTGCTTGGCAAATTCAGTTAACTTAATGGACATTTCACAACAATAATAAACATTCTTTTTACTATATTTTTTATTTATATTAATACTTAGAGATTCTGTTGCAACAATATTTCAGAATGATTGATTGATTTTCTACCCAGCTCTTGTAGCCTAAACGGCCGATTTTTAAGAGGTCTCATTAGATTCGTATTACAATCAGTTCGACTTATTTATTTTGGTTTTTCAACTTAGCTTCCTCTCGTTAAATTGCTTCATGCTAATTTAAAAAGAATAATTCATTACTGCTGATAAAGCTTATCCCAACAAACAGAAGTAAGTATCCAGTTATAAGTTTTGACATCACAAGAATCTCAAGTCAAATAGAAGTACGGATAAAGGTAGGACAATATTTATTTTTATTTCTTTAAAATCATAGAATACATAATAATTGCTCTGTAATTTTTAATTGTAATTCAAAAGCGCAATTATATTTTAAGTTCTGTACGTTACAAAACATGGAGGATACAAGCAGATTGGCGAATTGTCATGAATAACTTTGAAAATTGTTATTTAGAGATTTTGTATTTGAAAACGAATAAGCTATAACAATTGCATAAGAAATATAATATATAAAAAAATTGTTGCAAATTCAATAATCTTAAAACAAAAGACCAGAATTTTGGACGGAAATAAAAATTATACCTAGGTTTAACATAAATAAATCGATTTTACCTAAACGATACGAAAGGCGAAATGGTTAAGGCACATTTTATGCGAAGAAGGTGAAGGCACAATTTTTTACATCATCAATATTTATGGAGAAATTGTGGGAAGTTTTCAATGTGATCTGGTATGAAGAGAAACTGGTGGGTTCCATTTACAATTATATACCGTCACAGATTGCAGCTATAATGTATACTACATACTAGGATCAATATTACATACTAATATGTTGTATATTATATACTGGAATGTATATTTCAATATCATCATCACACAAACAGGTAGATGTATTTTTTATATGTATATATTACATATCACACAGATTTAGTTGAATACATCTTAAGATTGACCATTTAATGATTATATAATTATAGCTGCCATCTGTAAGAGCCTTAAATATTTACAAACTTACAACATTAAGTCTTACCATTCTCTATATTGCAACTAATACTAATGTAGATAATAAAATTGTTAAAATATCGTGCGTCACAAATTTACAACGATTTTTATATTGAATTTCTTAGTTATAAAATATCTCCTTGAACACTTTGTGCCGAATATGTACAAACTATGGAAATAAGAACTTTGTTCAATCAAAATATACATAAAAATGATTGTGATAAATTGCACTTAGAAAAATATAATGTAAACAATTCCTTTTTTTTCAAGCTAGAACAAAATTTTGATTTTATATAATAAAATAAAGTATTAAAACAATCATAAATCAATTAAACCATAGACAAAATGAAAAAATATACAAATATTTTTAAAACATGATTTGTGATGAATCAACTTTGTTTTGGTAACAAATAATCATTGAAATATTTACTTACTAAAACTATTCCGTTAAAATTATTTTGCTTCTCTTTTTAAATTATTCCAAATAATTTAAGATAATAAAGTTATTCAATTTCTAAAAGATATTACAACCACTGTCATCTTGATTGGCATTAACAACCTTTAAATAAATTTCCTATATTTTTATATATATACTTGACTATTTCAAATTTTACATAATATATAACTGTATACATAACTGTGCGAAGAATACTTTTGATCAAAACTTCCAGAATCGTCTTCTCTGTTTTGAGATAAATTATTAACATCTACTCCTACACGATAATATTAAACTATGGGACCCCAAACTTCCATTTTCAGTCCATGACCTAAGTAAATGTTACCAGTATACCACAACAAAAATGTTTCACATTTTTCGCAAAAGTACGACATTCAAAAGAAAGTTGCAGAAAGGTAAGATTTGAGATCCCTTCTATATAAGATGTTTAAGGAGTTACAGATCTTTATAAGTCAGAATGCATAAATTTTAGACAAGATATTACGTAGTAATATAAATATATTTTTGATAAACAAACTAACAACCAGTCCCGGCTTCTCTTGGGTAGATAAATAGACCAAGAAAAATATATAGCCTAGGTTACTAGAAAAGCTTTCTAATAGTGAGAGAATTTTTAAAATTGGTTCATTAGCTTTGGAGTTTATCCCAAACAATCAATTTTTTTGTTATAACCAATGTGGTTTAATAAAGCGTCTCTGTCACACAGATTTAGTGAAGCCAATACAATGTAAAGGCTGTACATATCTAACATAGAACATACATAATATACTTGTGACGATATGCATGCTTGTGTCGATGTAGTATGTTCCAAATCAACATGGAAAGTTTATAAACAAAGGGTTCACCTTACCCTTTACGTTAAACTTCGTGAATTCCAAAATGTTTTCGAAAAACAACTTTTTTCACATCACCATCATCTATCACATAATATACAATTTCACTTCATTTTATCTCACGATTTCGACAAAATTCGATTCCGTTGTAAATGTAAAAAGGGTAATGGGCGCCATGTATGGTAAGTTACGTTTGTTTGTTTACAAACTTTTCATCTTGATTTAAAATAAACTATACATGTATAAACTGATTGATTCTATACTTACGCACACAAATACGCGTGTTAATTGGAGTCACTATTACAAGCATCGCCTGTATCTCCATAACTTAGAATACTATGGGTGATAAATGTGTATTTAAAGTAAAATTTATCAATAATAAACTGGTAGACGACATCAATGGGATGGCCACGGGTGATATATATTCCGAAACCATCCCCTTGTGTGCTAATGTGACCACTATAGGCAAAACTTTCGTTTGTAGCCCCCAAAAGGATTTGAATTATTGTAGCATGTATAGAGTTTATATGCGATTGAAACCATATATTTACTGTAAAGGATAATCGCAGCCCGCTTCGAAATTAAACAATTATACTTATTATTGAACAGCTGCAAACACTGAAAACAGACTTAAAATGCCTATCTCAAAAGGTATGGTATTTTTATATCTTATATCGATACAATATATGTAGGTCAAATAAATTTGTGTGGTATACCGCAATACATCAATGCTATATTGAATCATACTTCAGTGCTATGAGTCTGTATACGTACTTTCTTCTGACTGCCGTTTCTGTTTAGAGGTGGCGAATGGCCCGAATATCCAGGGTTATGGATGCCCAAGCCACCTGGTTCTCCTTCCCTTGGCCTGGGTTTCTTAAGCGAGGATCTGAGAGGGGATCTTGTGATTGTGCTTGCGTCAGATAGACCAGTCAACGTGGTTGCGGTGGTATTCATAGACGCCACACTACCGTGACCGTTTGTGCTATACGGCTTGCCAGATGCATCCGTCATTGATATACCTGAAAGTAATAACATAGATAATGTTTATTTTTATTTTAATACATACAAAATTGAAGTACCAAATACGAAAAAAACTCACGCTCGTAACCCAAAGGAGTAAGGCAGAGACGGATTTGTTTTTAAGATAAGCAAAGAAATATTTAAACTGCAACACCAGAGGAACATATATACTAAATAAAGAAAAAATTGATGTATATGCCATTACTTTAGGTCCGTGTAATGTAATTTTTGATATGGTTTAACGAATCGGAAAATGGATAAATCGATTCTCACGAGAAAGGGATCCAAGTGTTATAATATTGTGCGATTGTTTTTAAGTTAGGTTGTAATGGTGTTAACCAACCTCTGCCCTCTTTAAATCCTGGGTTATTGATGGTAGTGCCGCCTTCAGCGTGGACGGGCGCGGTGGGGTCGCCGCCCGCGCGCCGCGAGAGCAGCGTGTCGTACAGCGATGTTATGAACAACACAGAGTTTATCACTATGGAAGCGATCTGGAAACACATAAAACCCGGATTATTTTTTAAGTAGTCACATGATAAATAACCCACAAATAATACACGCCATGAATTTCGTCTCATTCGTGAAGCCATTAGTAGTCATAGGTGACTCGGGATTCAGCCATTTTATACCCTCGGTCCTTTCTGAATAATCAGGGGTCCTAACCTTATCCCCCGCCAAGTCTATTTCTAGAGTCATCTTGGAATATTTTAGGTCATGGGAGGTCAAGTACAGTGAGCGCCATGATCAACTTCGTCCAACAAAACTGTCACTTAACAATTTGCAAAAGTGCAAACAACGCATCTGCAACTCATTAGCTTGTTGCGGATGGCTAGCGGTCATTTAACATCAGGCGAATCTCTTTTGTATTCTCCCAAAAAAAGGTAATAAAGAGTTATACCTGAACGTAAAACGCCTCCCCTCTTGTTTGATAAAATCCTCTGTCATCGACTTGGACCGCGAACAGTCCAGCTGCGGCAATTGACAGCAGAGCTGAAATCGAAAGTGAAATTATTTTAATTTAGTAATCATACGATAATAAGATTCGGTGGTTCTAGACATCAAGTTTATGTTGACGTACGACAGAATGGTGGACTCGAGTTCGATTTAATGTCCACATAAACCTGACCCTTAGAATCACCAACGGCGACTTATACACGGGTTCAAACAATTTTTTTTTTAACAGGCTTGGCCCCAGGTTTAGCTCGACAACCACCTCCTTGTCATTTATCTATGTACATATTACGTAACATATAATCTTGTTCCTGATCAAATAATAGATGAGGGTATATATTTTTTATCCCGTATAACCATAACCTAAGGTAAGTCGAGTTTAATTTTTACAGACACTGTTATAATCATACAATACTTTCGCCTAGGCGACGTCGGTCACGACAACTAGTCATTATTTATGATACATGCAATGCTTACTAGCTAGTAGCGCCAGCGCCAACTTCAGCATGACGAGATGGGTGTACTTCAGCCCCACTTTCTCCTTGGAGGATATCATCGCGAGCTGCAGTACTGACAGTATGCAGAACACGCCCAGTACAGTTACGCCGATCACCGCCACCACGCCCGCTATGTACACTGCCGCTGTAAATAATAGATTAAGTTTTAAGTATAGAAATTGACATACAAGCTTGCGGGTCATCTGATGCTAAGTGACCGCCACCCATAGACATCCCCGCAACAAGCAAATGTGTTGCAGTGACAAGTCACAAAAAAGGAAGAGGTCTGTAATTGGGCCTCCGACACTTCATGAAGCATACTTCTACTTTACGCCTGTTGAACCGGCCCATTCGTCCAACAGATTTTAAACAATAACAGTAAAAAAAATATTTATCAATACGTATGTACTTACAATACGTTGGATAGAGAAGGGTCAAACTGTCAACGTAACCAGATAATTTAGATGTCGCCGTAGTTCATGAACGACTTTCGTCTTCGCGATCTGCTACAGTTCTCGCTTCGCGGTAGAAAGTGCAACGGATCTTGTGGTAATCTTTTCGTGAACGTGCAGCAATTGGTATTCATGGCAGTTGTCTGACGCGGATTTGCCAATGCAGTTTCTCAACGTTACTCTTAAAAGTGTAGACAGCGGGGCGATTTTAAACGGAATACTAAAATAGAGGTTAAACGTTCACAATAGGTTTTTTGGTCACCATTAGTCCTTTTTTCGGTATTGGGCCATTCAATTTTGAAGTTATAATGCTTTGTAAGGGACAGGTAGGGATATGAGTATGAAAGGGCCTCGTTGTTTCCTAAACCTCACCGTAATTGAGACATGCTACAGTTTTTAAGGCAGAACTTCCTACATAACCAACACAGATTATCTGTGGTGGGTGCTATTATTGTTGATTGTGGTGCAGTTATAATAAATA
This sequence comes from Papilio elwesi, assembly GCA_029849275.1. NCBI lineage: Eukaryota > Metazoa > Arthropoda > Insecta > Lepidoptera > Papilionidae > Papilio > Papilio elwesi. The sequence continues at coordinate 6,092,120 of CM056708.1, read as the reverse complement.
ATGCAGCTGTGATAGTATGCTTTACTTTTTTAGAATAGGACAAGTCATACATACACTAAATCATACAACTTATGAACCCAGAATTAATGAAGTAGCAAAACGAGACGACAAAACTCACCTATTTAACAATTCACACCTGTATCAACAATGGACTCAACGGATCGCAATCAAAACACACAAGTCACAATACGCGCCCGAAACATAATAGATGGCAAAAGGATGTGTCTCCAGCCAAACTAGACAAGTGACTGACATAAGGCCTACCCGACCTGACTCACACGCACTTTCCTCTTACTCACGCCCGCTTACAAATTCTATACGTCGAGTTAAAGGCGTGCTTTTAAAAACTTCGCTAAAGTATATTCTAGTTTCACAAAAGTTAAAGTAATTATTGCGGAGCAGTAATTACCATTTTTATTGATATTGACTAGTATGGTTTCTGCAATTTTCAACACATGCTGTGATCTTATAATTTTAAGATTTAACACAATAAAACTGGGAATATTGTCATAGACGAGTGCGTGATCCACATTAGGGTCGGCACAGTATGTCAATTGTCCATACTGTATGACTTTTGGCTAACTATTCCGGCAGGCATCAACACTCCTCCAGAATACTTGGTTGCACTAAGTATTCTTTCACTGGTGTGATCAAGACAATTTTGGTATCGAGATAGTCATATGTATGTCACGAGGACGGGGAGATGGTCAGGCGCGTCCCTTTTCCTCAACAATATTTTTGTAATCCGATCTAACAAGATCCATGATTTTGTATCCTGTAAAATAATAATAAGATTTATAGAATAGTCACTAAGTATTTTGTCTAGCGATAATAATGTACGGGCTAAGTCTCTTACATTAATAATTCCTTCGGAAGCTATTAATCATTCATTAGCTTACGTCCAGCGATGACCTTCTAAAATTTGATAGACGAATTATGAAGATAAATATGTAGTTTATTTTACAATGACACAACCCTGGGATAACTGTAATTTAGGTCGCATTTCAAGGTCCGTGTATTACGCACGTTACCTCATTTCTTTGCTGAAGGCGTAGTAAGTAAACTAATGTTCGGTCATTTAGCCTCTTTAGTCATCCTCTATGACAACAAACACGTAACTGTGACACGCCATCAACTAAGTAGATACTCGTTACGGTAATTTGTAAGAAAATTTGCAATTTAATTTGTTAAGGAACTTTAAATGTTTTCTTTGTTGAATTGAAAATATTTATTTTACGTACAAATTATTGTTTGAAAAATTTATAATATTTTCCGACGCCCATGATATCCGCAGCACCAGATGAGTTTCAGTTGTGCGGCCGGCGTCTAAGAAATTAGTATTTCCTTTTAAAACCCAAAGTCCTAGCTGTTTGGAAATATCATTGCAGACAAACCCTACGTATATAAATATTGCAACAAATCAAATTTCCAATAATTGAACTTAAAAACTTAAGTCGTCCTACGTTCACTGTTATTTAATAAATCATTAAGGACTGTTTGTACATTGTTTTAAGCTTCCAATATTTAACAAAATTTCATAAATTGGTTAAACTAGCTCATTTTCTGTACATGTTGGATGTGCAATTTATGTATAGGTAATCATTATACGTACGTGTGTTGACAGTGAACTCCTCCTAAACGGCTGAACCGATTTGAATGAATTTTTGTGTGTGTATTCAAGTGGATCCGAGGATGGTTTAGATTCACAAATAAACCCAACAGATGGCGCTGCAATCTAAATTGCAAGTAAACTGCTGAATCGACTTGAACTTTTGTGTTTACATTTATTTCATTCATTTTGTGTATGTATTCATTCAATGCATTTAATTAGTCTAGTAATAGTATATTTTGTAGCTTAAATTTTAGTTTAATTTAATCAAGATAAATATTGGGTAAAAATTACAAATAGACGCGGTCGGTAATTGTTTACTGTTTTGTAATAGTAATTTAATTTTGAACACTTTAACAGAAAAGCTATTGTACAATGCTTTTTCCTTTAAGCTTATAAATTGCCTCTTGAATATTCGCTACAAACAGAGGAGCTTCTTTACCTCACCTGTAACAAACACTGAACGAATACCGAATAATACTTCTATTACACCGCGGTTATCTTCGAGGTCGTGTCAATTCCCCGTTCGAGCAAGCGCATTCTAGCATTACCAGTCCTGATTTTACCACTGCTATCACTACCACACTTCATTATATGAAGCGAGCAATTCTTGTAAATATATTTCGACTGTCTCGGTAACGGCTCAAGCGATCGGGATCAAATTTTGTATGAAGACCCGGTTTTCAGTTTTAAAATTTCTCGATAATGTGCCTTTCCCGTAAAATCGAGAAATTTCACTAATAAAAAAAATGAATCGAATTTCAAGAGCGCCATCTTGTGTGCTTGTGCAGTTGTCAATGAACGATGACTTACATATGCATATGAGTTTGTGAAGTGGCGCTATATGACATTATTCGAATATTAAATATCGATATCGAAAAATCACGATTTTACAAAAATTAACAGAGCGACGTTCGGCCACGGTACTTATTTTTATTAACAACTATTAATGGACTTCGTTGTCATCGTTAATAGAGTCACATATTATATACCAGCATATAATGACACCCAACCAACAATGGAGCCATTGAATTTTGCATCCACTTAAATGTAATCTTTTTTTTTCTTTGTAAGAATTGCATGTCATCAGTTAAGGTCAATTGTTTCACCTTGTTCTTATTTTTCTCGGAATATAATTGTCGCTTGAAAATCGTGATGATTGTCACAGTTACATGTTCTTCACTCCAGATCTAAAATGCTAGTCCTCACAGTTTTATTTCAAAGAGCAACCTGGTTCTACTTCGCTAGAGTATATAGATAAATTAATAAAATATAGCCTAGGCTGCTTCAAGAGCTTTCTACGGATGAAACAACTTTAAATTCGGTAATACTATTTACCGAATTTGAGCTTTTGAATTAATAAAAAGAATAGTTAACAAACAAACAATCAAATCTTTTCTCGTTATCTCAGTCAAAATAGAAATGTATTTTTAAGAGATTGTCCTCGTAACATAAGTTAACGTATTGTTAGTAACATTGAACACTTGTGTACATACAGTTAACTTAACAATCTATTAGAATAATCTAATGAATTTCTCAAAACAAAACTTTAGGCCAGGCTATCTGACTCTTTAAATTTACGTTTAATTTGAGACTTTAATTTGTTTTACAGAAGAAGAAGCAAACGAGCGACGGGTCGCCTAAAGTTATGTGATCACCACCGCCCAGCCATAATATCTGAAGACCTGCCGGTCTTTAAGGAAGGAGTACGCTTTTTTCTTGAAGGACCCTAAGACGTCTTGGTATTGTAATACCGCTGGAGACAGATCATACCATAAGGCGAGGCAGAAACTTACGCGAAAATTGCAAAATGCTAAAAAGCCATAAGAAATTAACATATATATATAATTTTATTACAAAGCCATTGTTGAAAAAACTACAATATTTTCCGCCACATGAGATTCAGTCCCGTGGCCCGGTTTTAGAATATGAGTATTTTCTTTTAAAACCCAAAATCGTAGCTGTTTGGGAATATGACTGAAGACATATTCTACGTATATAAATATTGCAACGAGAGAATTTTTCAAATCACCCCACTTAAAAACTTAATTCATCCGTTCCTTGTTATTTAATAAATCATTAATGGCTGTTTGTATATTGTTATAAGACTCCAATATTCAATAACATTTCACAAATTGGTTGAACTAGTTCATTTTCTGTACATACTGGATATGCACTTTACATTATAAGAGCATCGCCGTCCGTCTGTATAAAGTACTTATAAATGTGTATTATGTCTGCGTTCAATTGTTATCGTCGCTACAGCGCCGTGCAAAATCGATCGGCATGTTCCACTGCAATTTTCTAACATTACACTACCACTCTCTACGTTTAATGTGTACGTTTTTGTTTGGTTCAATTCTCAGTAAGGCTTTTACTATGTAAGTAGAACAACGAGTTCAAATCCCATGACGGTGTAGTTGTACACCAAGTTTTGTTTGTTAATAATAATTTTGCCAGGTTATTTAATATAACAAATGAGTATCATAGATTTTAGCATTTGTATAATATGAAAGGTGAATCTTCGTGGCGCGATCCTGGCACACCTCTCTCGCTTCTTCTACATCTACGCATACATGTTCGTCGGTTATGGGCGATCCTTATATCGCCCTTTTTAGTAAGCCACTAATTTGATTGGTATAAGTTCTCCTAGGGCGTCTTCTGTCAACACTGACACTCATTTTTGCAACATAAATCTGTTTTGTTAGTCTCTCTTCATTCATCCTTTGAACATACCCGAACCACCGAAGCATACCTTTCTCAATTCTAGTCACAAAGTCAACTCTTAAGCCACACTTTTTCCATCGTAAGATATCGTTTTAAATTCGAATATTTCACAGTCACATTGCCGCGGATGGCGCTCTGAGTTTACAAGAATTGCCTGCCTTATTTAATAAGCTAAGTATCATTTTCTTTCTAATAATTGATTCTTCATTTTTCTGTGTCTTTATTATATAAAGTGAGCAATTCTTGTAAATTTCGGCTATCTCGGAAGCAGTTCTAACGATTTGGAAGAAATTTTGAGTTTATATACGGTTTTTATTTTTAAATTTATCTATATAGGTATCGAGTCTGAGCAGTTGTTGCTCAGAGTTAAAGACCCCGTCTTACGTACTGAAGGTCGCGGGTTCGAACCAAGGCAGGCGCTTTACTTTGAGATTTATTTCATCACCACTGCTCCAAAAAGGTCAAAGGAAAGCATCGTGAGAAAACCGGTATGTCTTAGAACCACCAAATTCACATGTGACATCCACCAACCCGCACTGGGCCAGTGTGGTCGATTAAGGCCCCTTCCCTCTCTCGGAGAGAAGGAGGATTATTATTATTTATTTTATTTATATTAGTCTCTTGTCCGTAAAAACTTTTTAATACCCAGTTTCGCACGCGACTGTAGTAAATACAGCGAACAAACCGGACCGGCGTCAAGGTATCATGATTCAGACAACTATAATACCTAGACATCAATAACCAGTTAAACAATTGAATCGCGTGATGTCATCCCAACTACTATATTAACGTAAACAGTTTACATTTCACCTAGATGAGGATGTAAACTGGGTAAAGGTTGAATTCATTCAATTTAGAAACGGACAAATAAAGTATTTGAAATATTTACAATTGTATTTGTTAACACATTCGAAATATTCGTTCGGCCAAGGTTCTTGTCAACATTATCCAAAGACAATAATTGTATACATTTTTTGACAAATAGACGATAAATATGTAACGGGGAAAAGAACAGACCGGAACTAGATTTATTTATATAATTGCGTTTCTTCGTTGCGAAATGCCTTAATTATATATTTCTTCTTTTTGCTTTCTTAAAAGGTGGCAAATTCAAAAGGGAAAGCTATGCTTTAAACAAAATAATTACAAGAAATTTTAACAGTTAACACTACGGCGGTGTATACTCGTACATATGCACTTTTTATCATATATATAATATCATGCGGCCGGAGACATATTTCCACGTACGACAATAAAGCAATGACTCACAGCTGTTTGTTTCCTCCATAAATTTTCATTTAAAAAACCGTGAATACTTAGATTCGTGTTGGTAATCTAGAATAATTATGATTTTAATACATTAATTTTATATTTATTCTAAAAAATAGATTATTATGAAGATAAATTAACATAGCGTGTCAATATATCCAACTAATATTGAACATTTTATTGACTTGTGATGGTTCCAAAAGTTAAAATGTATCGAACAAAAATAATAATTACAAATTCCCGGGTCTTTGAACCCTGTTGAGGTAGAGTAACAATCACTATTAGCTGTTCATTGGCCGTATTAGGATCTTAATGTGACAGGTAGTGAGTCTATTGTCATTACATTAACATCAACATTACAAACTTTAGTAAATTATTGTCGTTTGTGAAAATCGAAACAGTCTTTTTGAATCTAAAATATTCAGTTTTAATAAATACTCGTAAGTGTAAAATATGGTCGCTTGTAAACATCAGAACCTGTTTCAACAAATTGCTACACAATCCTGTCTATAAGTACACGTACACTGTGAAGCAGCACGGTCAGGGCTGCCACCATGTAAATACGAAAATGCCATCATTTTTTATAGATAAATACAGAATACTACACAAAATCGGCGAGTTTTATCAGGAAATGTTAAAGATTAACAATAAGGTGAAAGTGTTTAAGTGAACTTTTCGCATGCAATGATGTAAATGAATAAATAAATAATTAAATCTTTGGTATGAAAGACGAATGGTGTCGTCACCCCGTTTCATTAATCTCCTGAAGGATTCAGTTTTTTTATATAGAATATTTATTACAGTTATGAGTGCTACTAATTTGAGATCTAGTGACTTACTTAATATTAGCTTTTCGTAACCGGCGATCGACTCGGCAAATTTCAATGTTGTACGATACAGTACAGTGCAGTACAGTATCTACTTACCCAACAATGAAGGAATTAGTAACATCGATTTAGTCACTTTAAAGTTTACTAATTACAATTTTTTTTCATTCTATCAATACGTTTATGTGTTAATCTTTTTATTAGGTACAATCGATGGAATTGTATTTTTACTTTTTAATTCGGTCAACTATTACACGGTTTTTAATGTCACGCTATCCTCGGATGCTATGGTAATACCTACACGCTAAGCACCAGACATCTACATCAAATTCGGATATGTGGCAACCCTAACCTGTAGCCCTTCGATGCAGTGTAGAATAGATTATAGAACAATAAGAACTGTGCCCCCGATATGGCTAACGGTATTCTTGTGAATCTCCAACAGTCGATCGGACACCTGCGGGTACCATTTTAAGCTGCGTGTTTAGTATGCTGCTATCGTGTGCTGCACTCTCTTAGATGACAGAGCAAAATTGAGGATTTTTAGTAGGCCCTACGTTTACGTTACGGAGCAAGTCTGGGGCCATAACCAATGCTAGTATTTTCCATCAATACTGCCTTCAAAAACGTTATAGAAGTGAAAAGGTATATTTCTAACGTCTTACTACTACGCAGTCAGTTCTCACGATTATATGCAACCGCGAGGAGCATTAGGGTCACGAGTATAAGTCTAGAAAACGGTCGCATGACGAGACGAAGGCAAAAGATGCATTGTGATGAATTACAATAAGCATTTCATTTTGAAACATCGAAACCACACAGTGAATGTAACATTTGAAGGTGCAACGTAAGCTGTAGAGATAAATAAGTAGGAGAAAAGATGAGAATAGTAATTATGATAGGATAATGCATAGATTGATTAACAATTAATAATGTTTACCATAGCAATAGCAATGCGTAGCAATATATTCTTATATTGGAGCGGGAATAGCAAAGTTATTATCCAACTAGCTGTTGCCCGCGGCTACGCACGCATTCGTTTCTCATTTACCACGATGGAAATTTCATTGACTTTTCATATGCCGATTTTATAATTTATGTATACGGAAATCAACAGCGTATTTACAGTTTATTTACCAGCATCAAATCATTTAAGTGAGAGGATTACCTAGTCTATCGTCATCTCAAGCGAAAGTACAACGAATCAATTTAGGAGAGAATATAACAGGTTATCGCAAATTAATTCCGTTCGTCATTTAGTATTGCTGCCACGGTATTCGAATGCAATAAGCCGGAGGACGGTACAGCGAACAATGCAAGTCTCGTATAGTCTTTAAACAATATACAATAACATTGTTTTAGCATTACGAGGACTTTAATGGTATGTGAAATTGCATTGTAACCCATCTGTAAAGCGTACGTTCGTATATACAATGTGTCTGGGCAACAGCTATCGATAATTTAAAGCCATGAAATATACCCAATTTTATCGACAATACGCCTACATTTAAGGGTCTAACCCCCCCCCCCCTTTGTTAGAATGGCCGCAATTTTTTTTAATGGATAAACTAGCGCTGACTACAGTCCCACGTGATGTGTAAATGGTTCTGTGGTCGAAAGACGGCCCGCACTAGTTTATCAGGAATAAAAAAAAATGATCAACTAAAAACTTTAAATCCTGTAGGAACTGCAATAAACATGGTTCTTGAAGTAAAATAAGCTCGAGTATCTGTATCTATTCCTACTGCAAATATATGGTGAACTCATGCAATAAATACTAATAATCCAATTGCTATTATAGCATTAATTATACCGAAGTATCCGAATGATTCAATTTTGTATAAGCCTGGTTCGAAAATGAGTATTTTACTTTCAAAAAACTAAAATGAATTAGTAAAATACCGCATAGTAATAAATAAAATCTGTAAGCTACTATTTTGTTAACAATTAAAATGGTTCTAATGTGGTTGTCGACATTGGATCCGTGTAATCTGAAATCGAGACGAATCGACGGATATCGCACTAAAGTAACTGGTTTTGGATTTTCTACTTTAGAACCAGCAGAATAGCTTAAGGTTTTATCCAATCGCAATCAAAATTAATGTATTACAACGTTATTCATATGATTCGATCAGAAGCTGTTGCGGTTACCTAGATTTTTGTCATGTATCTATACTAATATTATAAATGCTAAAGTTTGTATGTATGGATGTTTGTTACTCTTTCACGCAAATACGCCAGAACTGATCTGGACGAAATTTGGCACAGAGAAAGATTATAGTCTAGAATAGCATAGAGGCCTGTATATTTTTATTCCGCAAAAATGTATGGTTTCTTTGGGATACATGTTTTTTTACAGATGCATATCTACACATATAAAAGGCGATGAGTGTACGTATGTTCCCTATAGATTCCGAAACGGCTACCCGGGTGAAGCCGGAGCGGAAAGTAATATATAGAAATGCACTCAAGCTCGTGATCAAGGGGAATATACATATACTGCGAATTCTTTCCTTCGTACACACAGGATAAACTGCGACCTTCACCACTACACACATACTTTTGCAACGATTATTATTTTCCTTGTCTCTTTCGCCATTCATTCTTTAGCATACCTTATCATGCATTCATTTTCAATTTTAGTTCCAACGTCCTCTTTCACGCTATACCTACCCATTATCAGAATATTTCTTATTCAGTCACACACGTTCATTCAGTCAAATTGGCCAGGCATATTGTTCGTAGAACGAATCATGGACGACAGGCAAAAGGTTTAGGAATGGCGGCCATGTAACTACAAGACGCAGTGAAGAAGCGGGGGAGCCTATGTCTTTGTCTGGGGATGTCCTTTACCAGACGATGATTATTGATGTTACTTGTAAACCCTAGAACTACGGGACTTATTCAATACTAGATTCTACCACGATTCAAAAGCCACCTTAAAAGTAACACAAGTTATGTATTGTGAACTTGCAAAATTAAAATTGACCCTAAGGAAGCTTGGAACGAAGAGCTTGTATACAATATAGTAATAATAGGTTATTTATCTCTAGTTTTCTGTATATTGCCGCAGTTAGTTTCCGAGCAAACATAAATCAAAACACCTGTACTTTTCTTATTAGCGTTAACTACGCTAGATAGGCAGTTAGCACAGTTAATAGTGCATATCCAGTTACCTTATTAAATCTTCATCGGAAACGTCAGTTTTTTGTCGAAATCGTGTTGAACATTGACCGTTTTAAAAGAAACTCAAGTTACGTAAACGAGTTTTAACATTATGAACTTTCGTGTTACAAGTTGAAATTTGTTGATACGCCGTGTGCCTAATCATTGACATGGAATAGTATGAATATTTAACATTTTTGGTTGTTCTTGTCTGTGAGAAGGATCGGCCCCTTCTGCCCTGCCCTCATCTCATCCAGTAGAATCGTGAAACTTAGAGCAATTCGTAGGTCCATTACCTCGGCACTCACGCCCGTAACCCAGAGGGATCGCAAAGATCACAGATTCTCTGTATGCTCTGTCTCTCTTCTTTTCTCGCTTTTTCTACATCCTGACATCTGACCATACACACTCATTAGTTAGGGGTACTCCTTATACAGCCTTTCTTTAGTATGTCACTAATCTAATCGATATAACGTCTTAATGGACGTCCCTTGTCAACACTGCCACTCACTTTTGCAATATAAATTTGTCAGTCCATCCATACACTCCATTTTTTGTTGGGCATAAATTATTTTTTGACATCTCACAATTGTACACTCGAATAATAGATATTATCTGTACTACCAACGTTATTTTTCAAATAAAACCAATAAATGAGTATCATACCAGAATCCAAGGTCGATATAACTATCCAACCACTACATGAGCATTTGTTATTAGTACCTCATTGACGTTTACTATACAATTGAAATATTATCACGAATTTTTGGTAAGGGAAAAACGACTTTATCTTGACACAAATACCAAATATTTTAGTTTGTTTTTTTTTTTAAATAATAAGAACTTTAATTTAGAGCGTCAGTTAACGCTATTGTAGATTTGGCGCGTGCGACTCTCGTTGTTGCTCACGACTCTCGGCATTGTCGTGACGGCTTTCGAGTCGCATGTAGGGTGACCATTTATCAGAACTTATCCGAGACATCTCGACTTTTATACAATTGTAACTGTACTGATCATTGTTTCGTTCTCAATGAGGTTTCATGGATAACCTTCATTTAAAATACGCTTAATTGGAAAAGAAAACAACTAAACAATAAGAAGACTAAACGCCCTGTCATTTTTTCAAACAAAATCTTACTCGATGTTGTGTCATAGCACAATCTAATATAAAATAACTTGTTAAAATTGTAGAAAATTATCAATATATATTTAAAAAGGTAGAGTCCGTAACAATAACATCCATTGAACGAATGTGCCGGTTCAACCGGTGAAATACCACGACCTCACCACAGAAGAAAGGCGTGAAGTAGAAGTATACTTCTACGTTTCGTCTGATGAGTGAGGTGCTAGTGGCCCAATTTCAATCCGAATAAGAAATGTCAATCTCCTTTTTCTTGTGTATTGCCTCCTCTGTTTATTTAAGATAGGAAACCCATATGCATGTTGAGGATTTCTATGGGTAGTGGTCACTTAACATTAGGTGAACGGTTTGTCCGTTTGTTTTTCCGTAAAGAATATTACATATACATTTATAGTACATATAGTGCGTGTGTTGAACAACAAAGAAGAGTACCAGGATCTTATAAATCCGTAGGTCTCTCCCAATATCCGTAATACCGGCATTTCGCTCTGCGTGAATGTTTTTATCCAATAAATAATGTTCTGTCTCTATTTACGATTTATTTCCCGTGCAGTCGTGATCTTTTCTCGATTGAGACTTGATTCTGTCAATAAAAACTTCTTGATACTAATCCGTCGGCATTATGGCGTTTTGTACGAAAGAAAGCTTTGAACTAGAATTTATTTTTAGCATACAGTTATTTTCTTATTATTTTATAACTATATGTTTATAATACGAATAAATAAATATTTACATAGATACATATGATAAAAAAAATCCGGAAAATGATAATAATAATGGAATCATATCATTTAAAGAAAGAATTATATCCATGAAAATTCAATAAGACTTGCCTCTTAATTACACAAAACACATTCCGGAATACATGTTAATGACTTAACACGTTACACTATCACCTAGGGAGTGTTGAACTGAGAAAACTGGCGGCTCCAATAAGCCTAATGAGGTAATGAGTCTAGCGTTAAAGGAAAGTTACGGACGCAGCCGTCCCTAAGCAATTACCTTGTTATGTTTGTGCTTAGTGAAAATGTATACGTGACAATTATACTAGTGACCTTTGACTCAGGTTATCACACATTGTTTAATCTAAATTTTAGTTAACGTTAATCGGACATCTTGACTCAATTTTACCTTGTTTTGGAAGGTGGCAAAAGCTATCCTTAGATAGGAATGACAGGGGCGGGGAAATAATGAAATTATAGCATGAGGAGGGGAAGAGGGCGTAAGACAAAATGGAGAAGCATAAAACACCTCTATTTGGTGCTTGTCTTCTGTAAGGTCGTGGCACTTTACGGTCTAGCTCCCCCTACCAATTGAGGCATAGCTGCCTGGCTGCAAAGTGGATTGTATGAACTCTGCATCAATCATTTAAGCCCTTTTTGTCATAATGGTTACGCGTTGTTAGGTTCCACAGCAGAAAGTTCTTAGTAAAGTACTTGATTTAAATTGTAATTTTATGCGGATGTTTCATTAAAAAAACCTTAGACTGTTATTTATAGGCATGAAAGTATCGGTTGAGTAGTCCATGTCTTGTAACGTGGCCTTTACTAACAACCTACGCGAATACCTTTATATTCTTTTTTAATTATATTATAAGTTGTCATATCCCGTTAAATATAAAGCGGTGGATAGAAATAGTAAAAAAATATACTCTCACGACCTTTGAACCGGCAACCTACTTGTGATTTATCATTATACGTGTTACCTAACATACATATACTCTAGGTCCTGATGAAATAACACCACACATAATGATGTACACCGTTGTTTTCATATATATAAGACTTAATTCAATGTTAGTTATAGTTAATGGTAAGTGTGATATATATATATATATATATATGATGTGGATGTACTAAATAAATAAATAAAAAATAAATAAAAAAAACAGATGAGGGTATAGATGACTTATGCCGGATCTTAGACTATTACGATTGCGCTATTTAGGGTTAAAATTATGTTAGATCCAGGATCTTTCGATTAAGATCCGAGTGAGGCAGAGTAATAACGAAATATCTTAACTTTATAAATGTATTATAGTTGTTGTGTTACTCGGATATGTATACATCACAGTAACACACCTGAGAATCAAACCTAAGTCACGCGTAGTAGAGCGGCAAGACGACCGGTAGGAAATGCGGCCATCGCATCTCAGTTGCGGTACATGGAACGGGCACAAGATTCTATGTTCGGCAGAAAACTTGTGGCGGAGCACATTCACACATTCCCCAACGCCGCATATCTTGATTACGACACGATAGTTAAGATAATGGGTCGCTCACCTAACTTGATCGCTGGAAGGTAAGCGAAACTAGGTTCAAAGCCCGAACTACTACTACTACTAAATTTGTATTCTAAAAATAGATACTAATGTATTACTAAAAGCAATGCTGTTCAGGCCTCTGAGTGGAAAGCTGAGAATATGGAATTTCAGGAGATTTTTGAGATTTTGAGACAACTGCCTACACGTGACAACCGTTGGAGTATGGCTTTTATGTAGTAAATGTTTTATTTAATTCACGCTTTAATTATTTAATAACTTAATAACGCTTTAATGATTGCAACAAACTAATTATCTTCGTACATTTACGTGTACATAGTGTAATTAATAATATGTAATTAACGTATTAAATCCAGCGCTTAGGTCAAATGGTTTCGGCGAAGCGTGACCCGCGGGACATGCTTATTAGGGCCTTGACATGTTTGTCATTGACGTGTCGCAGTCGTCACGAAACTGTCCCGTTCGTGTCCGATGTTACATTGACGGTAAAACTAATCTTTATATTATTTCTTTCAGAATATTCAAAATTCAGAACAGTAAATGCTGGCAATAACACTTTTACAACCTCAGGAAAAAATCTTATTAAAGCCTTGATAAAGCAATAGCTATGAAATATGCTAGATTTGTACTTATTATTTTCCGCTGTACTACATCGATTGATTGATTGATCCTTTCAAACTAGAATTCGCAACATTAAGTGTCAGAACCCAATCTCTTAGCCCACTTGATCATCATCGCTCCTAAATACAATTATAGTTACTGTATACAAACCTGATAATCTTCGGCATTAACTGTAGTAGCGTTAGATATAGCCAATGGGTACAAGTATTTCATCTGCGTGAATAATTTATATGTAAGGAAATCCAAATAATGATTAATTAACCTCGCGTGCACAACACGTGTGATTTTTATTTTCATTGATATAAAAGTAGAATTAATGAAACCTCACTCTTCAAAATCTGTCAAGCCATTTAGGCGACAGCCGCTCACAACGGAGCGGACGCACATACATACATATATGCGCAAAAAACATTACCCCCTTTCTGGATCAGTCGGGAAAAATACATAAATTGTCATACTAATATGAACAAACAGAAAATGCAATCATTATTCACATTGCACCGTATTGATAGCAAATTAAGCGAACAGAAGTTATTATTTTACGTAAGAATGTGTAAGTTTTAAGCAAAATTGTAAAAGTAGGGATTGAAATCAACCCTTGAGATACAAATAAGTTGGCAACTGAGCCATCAAAGCATCTTCAAATGAATGAGAGTTCATTAATCGTTAATGCCAGAAGAATACACATACGCCCGTTTGTTTTACTAAAGTTAAGAATGTGACAGTGGACTGAATCAATGCTGTAAGGTGACGATGTTAGCGCCAATACTCAGGGTGGTCTACCTCCTGCAATTAAGTTTTTTTAGCGGATGTCTCATGATAAACGATACTTTAATATGTAAACAAAAATTATATTTGTTATACATATCGTTTAGAAGAACATCGCGCGGTGCCATGCGTGAGCGCTTGTCAGTGTATACAGCTTTTTACTACTCATTAAAACTTGAGTAAGGAAATTAAATTTTCTTCGTAGGATAAGACGGTAAACAAGCTATCCGTCAAATATTAAGTGATCACCAACGCTTAGGAACATCTGCAACACCAGAGGAACTGCAGATGAGTTGCCAACCTTTAAGGAAGGAGTACGCTCTCTTCTTTAAGTCGTCTGACGAGTGAGGTGCCGGAGGCCTAATTTCACTCCTCCTCCCCTTCACACCCTTTCCTCATAAGGTTAGGACGGGAAAGGGAAGAGGATTGGACGGGGAAGGGGAAATAACCTTTTTCCTGTCTATGCTCTCCTCTGTCCATTAAAGGTAGGCAACGCATCTGCAACACAGTTGCCTGTTGCGGATGTTTACGGGCAGCGCTCACTTAACATCTGCTGATCCGCTTGTTCGTTTACCACCTTCTCACGTTAATAAAAAAAGATAAGAAAAAGGAAATTATCTTTTCTACCCACCCTATTTGACGGGGTGTGAAATGGAATATCGTGTCGATCGTCGCCTTGCCGTATTAAAAATGAAGGGAAGGGGTTTGGGATTGGGCTCCAGCAGCTCACTCTAAGTAGATAAAAATAGGCTTATCTATACTTGCCTACAATTAGGATACATTTTTTTTATACTACTAGGTAGCAAACGAGCAAGCAGTTCACCCGAGGTCAAGTGATCGCTACCCATAGACATCTGCAACTAACTAATGAGTTGCAGATGCGTTGCCCACCTTTAATGGACAGAGGAGGGGACAAACAGAAAATGGTTCTTTCCAATTCCTATACATCCCCTCCACCGTCAAGTTCTCTTCCCCTTCCCATCCTTTCCTTATAAGAAAAGGGTAAAAATACATTTTACAACAGTCAACAAGGCGCGGCCCGACCTTCGCGCTCAGACACTTCAATCAGCATTAACCTCCTCAATAAAACTGACAAATCTATTAAGAACACCAACAGGTCAAATACGAAAGCTATTCTATTTTATTACGACTCGAGGTCTTAGTACAATACTGCTACATACCTAAAGTGACGTACCTAGACAAGACAATTTTATAGATTTATCAGACATTTTCTTACTATGGCTACTGTTTTTTTAAACGAGCAAGCGGTACACCTAATAAGCTAATGAGTTGCAGTTCAAAATAATTTAGTTCGTATCTTTCGTTTAATTAACTAAGAGACGAAGTATTAAACTACGAGAGACGGTGTCTATTTTACTTTAGCATTAAAAAAAAACAGAATTGTTGCAAGCCGCGCATAAAACATGCAGTCACGTCCGTCTATCTGTCTACGTGAAAGGAAACGCACGCGACGTACAATTGTAGTTAAATTTAACCTTGTTCATTGAATCAATTAGCATACTATGCCGTTACGTGATGTTAAGATAAGCAGACGCACATTTATACATACACATGTCTGCGGCTTCGCACGCATTCATACATTAATTTCGCGTATAATCAATTGAATTTATAGGTACTATGGTACTAGGTATTTATGGCAACATATATGAGGTTTTATTTTCCTATCCCTCGGAAAATTTCGAAATAAAATGTACCCTGTGTTGTAATGTGGTTTTCTGTACCCCTGTACAATGTGTGTGCGAATTTTCATGATGACTATGTTGAGTCTATGAGGAGTTAAAGCGTAATAAACAAAAAAACGCGTATTCGCATTGCGATCTATGAGTTCGGTGAAGATTCATTCATCGTATTGATTCAATTCATTAATATACGAATCATTTATTGGTAGTTAGTTATAAATTTAAGATAGATTTAACTCCAATATCACGATTTCTTTAAAATAAATAAAAAAAACAACTTGTCTACCAGTTTATACCAAGGCACAAATTTTTGTAATAATTAAATTACGTACCGGTTATACAATGTCTAATCATTGTGAGGGTTATGTTTATTTACGCTATTCGGCTAAAATTAAAGTGTTCAATGTCAGACATACATCCAAGGCGAGAGTAACACAAAGAACAAAGGAAAGCAGTGTTTCCTCAATTAACTTCCTACATCCATCAACGTCTCGTGTCATTTTACATCGGAATAAATAACATTGATTAGGAAAAAACCGTTAGAAGGTTACATTTAAATATAATACAACAATATAACGCACACACAAATAACATTATTGTGTAAAATATGTGTTTAGACGCGAGATAATTCCAGTGTAAAATAATAAAGTGACGGACTCAGCAGAACATGTTTTTCTTTCTAGAAGACCTGGAGCAAACGAGCATCAGGTTGATTAATGTTAGGTGATCACCGCCGCCCACGAACATCTACAACGTCAGAGGAACTGCGTATACGTAAGGCCTATTACCTTCCCATTTTTATTTCCCTCCTTTTGCTATTTTCCCCCCTATTCTTTTTACAAAAAGCTAGCAACGTGTTAAGCACACCAGGTGACCCGCAGGCTCGTTTATCACCTTCTACCATTGGGAAAACGTATCGCTGATATGACACTTTTCGTTACGTTTTTAAAACCAACAGTACTGTCCTTCAAATCAGACTACAATTACATTTACACATCACTGTTTTGCGGCACAGTTACAGTCTTCCGCAAAGAAAACCTACCACTATCTTTATCCTACTGTAATTTCTTGTAGTATCTTCCCCTCTCTTCTCGGGATATCCCTAATGGCATCATCTTCCTTCCTTCACCAAGGTAATTCATAAGACCTACTGTGATCACATCCAGTAATTGGTGTCAAGCTTCAGTCCTCTAAAGATGGGATGATGGATCAAAAGGCCAATTAAAGGTGATGAAAAGGCGGTAGCATTACCCAATTCACTTTTCTCTTGGTGGTCCTGCGTCTGAATAGAGCGGAAAGATTGTTCAGTTCAGGGTAAGAACATAAAACAAAATATAATTCTCTTAAAATAGGATAGACGCGTTTGATGCTTCAAGCGAATGAGCGCAAGGGCGTCTAAAATAACGGTTCATACATTATGCTTTGCCTGTCGACCATAAAATATCTTGCATGTGGTGCCCGACTAGTAACCGTGGGTCTCCTGTGTGGAGAGTGGTGGTGGTAATGGCGTAAAATCGTGTGCGATACAAGATTTCTCTCTATTTTTCTCTCTGAAAAAACTGAGATGCCAATATGTTTTGTGTGACTGTGGCACCCATCGCTAGAAAGATTTGTATGTATAATACGAAGCTGTTTTTTTAATTGTTTCATTCACAAAGTCTAAAAGCGCAAAAACACTTATTAGCCATTTTATTGATCCATCTTTTCGCGTATGCCTCTTCTATAAAATAAAATTTTGCGTCTATAAATGTTTAGGGTACGAAAGGTAACAATCTGTAAGAAGTTGAGACTAGAGTTTCGATGGGTTTTTGTTTTTGTATTCAGTAAGAGCTTGTTATGACTTAAACGTGACGAGTTAAGCTTACCGTGTGTTACACCGGACACAGGACGTTAAACTTTCATTTTCGTTTTGTAACGAATACTTAAGTGAAGGATATGGGTTAAGTAATTCTACACGATGTTATCATAATAATGTAAGAATTTATAATGTACCTATACATGTCTTACGTGTAATAGCTTGGCGTTTAAATGCCACTCGCATTAGTTCTGACTTTAAAAGGAAAACAATTACATAATTATTAGGTTTTTCCTCCTTTATTTTTTATATCGGACTAGCAATTATCCGCAACTCTATATAACTTTAGACTTTCATGGTTTTTACTAGTATATTATTTACCACGATTAGCCTTTAATATTAGTGCATTTGACGATAAGTTTTAAAAATAAAATAAGTGTCACTGTCTTATGCCTAGTGTAGAAGGAAATCGTAACCGTTATCCACTTTTTATGTCTCCTATCGCCATTGATCCGACGGAAACATAACCTGATGGTAGTAAACCGATTGTTGCGAAATGTTAACTGAGAAGTCTTTAATTAATTAGGTTACTAAATACTGACAGTTCACTGCTTTGTTCTTTTTCTATCGATTTAACACACACCGGAGTATGAATGTAATTGAGTTATATGCAATATTAAGTAAATTTTAATTAAACAGTAGAAGTTCCGTCGATTGGAATTTGTATATCACACCAGCGTGGCTTTGAGAAACCGGTTTCAAAATCGACGGTTAAGATATTTTCAATGCACTCCAAGTTTTAATGATCAACTATGATAACTGGTATGGAGGAGATTATTTATGATTCTGCGTTTCGTTTGATGAATGAGCCATAGGCCCAAATCTTCCTACTCATCATTTTCCTACTCCCTTTTTCTTCTGCGCTCTAAGATTAGTTTTTTATAGATTTTTTTACGGATAGAACATAAATAAATAAGTAAGTTAATAACACCTTAAACATGAAACCATATCTTCCGAGATAAAGCTTTATAATTATAATAAATAGAAATAAAACCAAGTTATGTTGGAGATAAGCGGAATTAAGACCTTGAACGGAACGAATTGCAAACCTTAAGTGACAATGGGCCGTTAACATTGTTCGAAGACATAGCCGATGGTGCCGAAAGGTCCTAGAGTGGCGGCCCCGTACAGTTGGACGCAGCGTGGGTAGGCCTCCCACACGATGGACCGATCTTCTGGTCATATGTGCGGAAGCCCACTGGATGAGAGACCCATCTTTGTGGCGATCAATGGGGGACAACTACGTGGGTGAAACGACGAACTGGTCTGCCCCAAAACATGCCAAAGCATCGAGTATAAATAAGATTTATCTGATTGTGGCGAATGTCTATGGATAGAGGTTTTAGATTTATCGCCTTCTATTAAAACTGCTAAAAAAATTGCTTAATAAATAGTGTCGCGACTTACTGGAAGGTCGGAACTTGGAGACATCGCTGCCGCATTTCTCTCTGTTGTACAACAGTTTCTTGCAGACACGCCATGGCCCGTAGTAGCCCTGGTCGAAGTTCGGGTTCTCAACTGCAATAATAAGTATCTTTGTTAAAACTATGTATCTTAAATCTTGTACGATATATGATAAATATACAAATATGTGAAGTCACTAGAAGTAAGAGTAACTAAATTAAATGTAAATCGTGAGAATAATTAATAGGAATGTAAATAATGCTGTCCAAATAATTTTCAAATTTTGCATCGTAATCAAGGAATCGATGACTTAGCAAAACATCGAAGCAAAATTAGACAACTTCATAATGTTAAAATTATTATTTCACTAATGTTCCCAAAACAGTTGTATTATGTCGTTTATTTAGTATTCAGAGGTCACTAGTGTCACAAACAAACTGGTTTTACGGCGAAATTATCTTAAGCAGTGCCATCAGGAGTACACTGACCTCACCTTAAACAGAAGTCTCTTGCTGCGAATTATTCCTTTGGAAATATGTTACATGTGTAGACTATGACGTAACCTCGAAGATGTCAAGCAACAATCGCAGTTATTTGAAAACTACTTTAATCTATCTAGCAGATACGTTTACCCGTTTTTATAGAAGAATGGCAAACGAGCGATTCACCCGATTCCAAGTGATAGCAGCCCATAGCACCTAAATAGTTGCAGATGCATTGAAGTATCTTTAATGGATAGATTAAAGAGATAAACAGAAAAAAGATTATTACCTGCTATATGCTATAAGTTATAGGCTGACTACTCTCTAAAGGTTATGGGTTGTCAGATCTTTCGTCAATCAATTTTTCAACCAATAATAAACCAAATTCAGAATAATAAAATGTCAGGGAAACATAGTGCACTTAACTACAAAATATACAACATACAACACCACACATATACAACATAGAACACCATTGTCCTCACAAATTCTTATATAAAATTTATTCAGGAAATCATTTTTCAAATTAACGGACTCGTCTTCTCCAAAGAATTAATATCTTACACTAGTTTAGTGTGTGTCTTTTTTATAGAAATAAGCGGCAGATGGGATAGCGGTTTACCCAGTATCGAGTGACCTCTTTTCGCGTCAAATTCTTTCCCCTTCTCATCCTTTCCTTATTAGAAAAGGATGAGAAAGAGGAGAGAAGTAGAATAAGGCCTCCGGCACCGCACACGTCGGACGAAACGCAGAACTGTTCGTTTTCACAAAACTGCCACCTTGCTCTCTAATTAATCGTACCCTTTCTGAGGATAAACTATAATTCCCATATATATATATACATATAAAATGACGTCGAATGAAATGTCACGGCCATCCCTGAATCATTTTATTATATCAGAAATTCAGAAGAAAGATAAGTCTTTCCAAAACAGATTAAATCGATAGTGAATATGATAGATGGTAAACACATCCCTTGCATGAGTACAATATTAGAACGGAGCGCTTCAAAATGTTGTTAAATGTCCGACTCGGATACTATGGTGAACAGTAAAAGTGAAACTTGCAGCTAACGACACATTAACGACTAGAGTCGCCAGAGGAAGCAACTGTGCGCCGTGTTCTTTCCATTTGCACCTCATTAGCAAGTGACTCACATGTCACATGTCAATTGCGTACTCTACTAGCCCTAGCGGTGTAGTGCATTCGTAAGCAGATGGACCTTGGGTGCTCGTATGACACATTGCGAGTCGACATGTTTTATACGAATTGGAGATGTGACAATTTGAAGACTTTTGCCAAATGGCATTGACATAAGTTGCCTATGAATGGTATAATTTATTAATATATTTTTGACAGGGACGGACATTTGTGTGAAATGAACATGCCTGTTTTTCCTGAATCTGGGTGTAATTATCTATTTAAGTATGTTTTTACAAAAGAAAAGAAGTATATGTAGTTATCTGGTTTTCATAGTACTAGCTCTGCTTAGTTTGGGATCAGATGGCAGATGGTGTGTGAATAATATCCAAAGATTATTATAATCTGTTGATGTTATTACAACTAAAAAGCCAGAACATTTTCTACTGACTGGCAAATATTACATAATGAATTAAATTCGTGAGATACTGTCGTGAAAAATCGAATCTGCGCCTTACATAATTGACGGAAAGTACAATAACTAACAGATAGTGGTCGTGACTGGCGGAATGGTTCTCAGGCGTTACTCCGCGCAACTGTAAAATCATTAGGAACCACGCAGAAACAATAAGTCATAAAGTGTACGACGATAAAGTTTACGATCACCACCAAGTTCCAGCTAACTGATAGCCTAGATTCTGTAAGCGTTACAAACTTAAGATTGAGAGCTTGGGCTTTGCTATTGTACAAAATGTCGTGAAAGATTTACGTGTTACATTTAATGTACAGAAGCGGCTTGTCTATCTAAATATCATTTTAATTACTTTGCTATTTTACTTTTAGACAACGATCATTGTACTTTTGTGATATACCAAACAATGATTGAGACATTGGTTTAAGGCAGGCCTTAAGTTCTGCTCAAGGACTTTTCTCTTCACTATGAAGGAGAAATAAAAATTATTAATTAGTCACGGGTGACAAAGTCAAGCGCCAGCAAGAAACGGATATACCATATGAATCTACTGCTATATATTAGCGTTTTAATACAATAGAATTCACGAGAGAGATTTTATAACTTTATCATATCCTGAATTCACTGACAGATGCCTCTACGTTCTAATTGGGTTTCGGTAGCATCATATACGATAAAACACCACGATGACACGTGAAACGTAAACAATTATGAAAGGATTATTTTACAAAACAGATTTACCATCAATTGACGTTGGCGTTTCGATTGGTATCAATGTCACGGAAAGACTCTCAAACTGTAAAGCTTCATGAATGGACGTTTGGAAAAACTCTACCTTAGACTTTAACTGCATATCATACTTTAAATATTGTGCAATGAAATATTAAAATAGTAGTGCTAGTGTATGGGGTAGACACATGCTCTTCACCCGTTGTCCTAGGTGAGTGACAAACGCATCAGTAATGACGATATACGCGACACGACGCGAAAACATCATGCAATCGTCGTACGGAAGTGGGCTACGTTGCCGCCATAATCTGTCACTGTAATGTATCGGTCGCATTATGTAGCATATAGTTGCAGATGCGTTGCCTACCTTTAATGGACAGAGGGATAGACAAGAAAAATAATATTTCCATTTCTCATTCATCCTCTTCTGCCTTCGGCACCTAACTTATCAGACGAAATGCAGAAACATACTCCGCAGCTGCGTTTCGTGGGGTCGTCGTATTTCACCAGTCAAGTCGGAAAAAGATTAATAAGAACTAAATGTATTGCCTCAAGGATATTGCGATTATTCTTAGCCATTGATGTTTTCATCCAGTACAAAATTTTCTTACGTCCTATTTTATTTTTCTTTAGTCACAATCAAATATTCTATATATTTCCATACGTAACTACATGTTAGGCAAACATGTCTGTGTATTTTAAATTAATATTGCTACAGAAGCAGGCATGCATAAAGGCCCTTGTTACTTCTTGCCATATAAAATGAGGTCGTTGTCTGTCAATCAAAAACCAGCATCGGTATGCCGGTCATTGATGGCGTACGATACGCATTACCAAACCTTACAGTTACTCTTTTGTATTCCACAAAACTGTATACAGATAAAACTAAATATCGGAACAAATGTTACTGTTAGGTAATTTTTTATCTGTAACCATAGTGTATAAAAAGAAGCGCTTCGTTTTTTCTGTATCAAGTAAGAAAAACTAATCGCTTACGTTTTTTGTGTACGTAAATGATACGTTAGAATAAGAGCCCTGTTTTTATTAGAGTATGTTTGTCAAGTGTCAATGCGCACGATATTAATGCTGCACATTACGTGTGTTGTCAGCAATGAGATTACATTTGCTAGTACCTAATCTTAAACACAAAAAGCAGAGATAGATCAATTGTTGGTAACTTGAGATCTAAATTTTTAAATTTTGGAAGGAAATAAGACAAGTTTATAACAATTAATTATTATATTTGAGAATTTTAAAAAGTAATGTGCAATTTGTTATTCTTTTGGCGCTTTGCCAGTTTTTTTTATAATAAAGATGGCATACGAGCAAGCGGTATACCCGACTTCAAGCGACCACCACCCATAGACACTGCAACAAACTAATGAGTTGCAGTTGCGTTAACTACCTTTAATGGACAGATGATAGGAGAAACAGAAATGATATTTTCTTTTCGTATTCATCCCCTACCCAGTCTAATCCTGTTGCCCTTCCTTCCTTTGCTTATTAGAAATGGGTGTGAAGGAGAAGAGGAGAAGAACTAAAATCTTTGTCGCTGGACTCTTAGTTTGCAACGCAAGTTGCACGCGCCGTATATGAAGTTAGTTATTGTTAGGATGTGTAAAACAAACAGTTTCTTTTATATAAAATATTATTTGAATTGAATACAATATAAAACACAATATAAAATATTAATACAATATTATTATTTTTATTACCAGTATTTAATTCTCAAAACTTAAAATGTCTTGTTTTTGTAATCACTTCAAAGAATTGCAACTTTTCATATGCGCACATAAGTAGACACAGTCTTTTTTATTTATATTTTGAAGTGATAACGGGCAAGACGCTGGCAAGTACGTCGTACCCATTACAATGTTACGCAGAATTGCAACACAGAATTTTAAAACTCTCTCGCACACTGAACCGCGTTCGCGTTCAACATGATATTTAGAAGGTCTGAAATATTTGCATATGTTTTTCAATTATGCGAATGTTAGTTTGTTTGTCACGCTTGAACAACTCAACAGATTATGAAAATTGGCACACACATTGTCACGTTTAAAGAAAATGACATGGGGTAAGTACCCCATAAAATCAAACTGGTCCGGAGGTACGTAAAACTTTCATTAATGTTTGGCTGTCAATTTCATATTCAAATTATTTTATGGAATAAGCTGGATAACCTGATGTGAAGTGAGCGCCACAAGCAAATGTGTTGCAGATACGTTGCCTACCTTTAATGGACAGAGGAGGGGGGCATGGACAGAAAAAAGGATATTTTCCTTTCCCTGTTCCTATCCTATCCGTATGAGGAAAGGGTGGGAAGGGGAACAGGGCTTAAATTAGGCCTACGGCACTTCACTCATCAGACGAAACGCCGTTGTCTTCTGTGAGGCCGTGTCATTTCACCGGCCGAGCCGGCCAATTCGTGCAACAGATGTTGTTGCAGGCTCTACCACTATGTTGGTATTGGCATAACATCGAAGAAGATTTTAAATGTGGCGTTTGGGATAAGGCCAGGAGATGGCTTAAGTCATCAAGCGTCCTCCAGCAGTGTATCATGATTTAGTTAATGGTCGAGATTATTTAAATTTTAATTAAATTACACTATGTTTTTGGTTCAGTAAACATTTTATTTTATATTTAGGACAGGAATATCCCCATAATGGGTGCCTTATCCTTTGTTATTTAAATAAGATAGGTAGATTAGGGATAGCGCTTTACATAATATCAGGGTGTTCTATCCGGCGTTTTACTGTGCACAAACTACTTTTTATCATTTACCAGGTGGTCGAGAGGAAGATTTCAATTATTTAAGCCACGATACGACCTACATCTCTTATATGATTTAAATCTCAATGGCGGTGTAGTCACAACAGTGGCGCCGATAATTTGCTTCAGAATTCAATCCGGTTCAGATCAGATCATTCGACCAAAACATACGATTATAATGTGACAATGGTGCAAGTGTTTATGAACTTATAACTCGCCTTCGGTTTCTAATTGGAAACCCCACTACATTCCTAGTTTCTCCTTGTTATTGTGTTACGTCTCTGCAATAGATCATGTTAAAATTATAGACAGCTAAGACAGGAAGTCATGTTGACGCGTCAGTTAAGGTACAACATAATGACAGCATTTTACAAACATATCTCTTCGTCAATCATGGAAATTTCTACGGATTTGTTTCCGATAGGAAACATTTATTGTATCAGTTTAATCGGGAAAATGTATAACTTCCCGCTTAGTAAATGTCGTTTCAAATTTATCTGTAACAGTAAAGTTATTTTTTTGAACCCGGTATCTGCAAGGTCAAACTTTTATTCAACTAAAACTCCCGTCAAGGTAAATTTAATGTCAAATCGATGTCACTTTCTAAAACAAAAAGTTGATGATCATGCTTCTAGCCAACACATCAAGACTTCATTTCAATTATCGGTCGAATCACATAAAAATGATATTGCATTTATTGGAAGATATTTAATCGTCGTATAAATAATATAAAAACCTTTTAGAGTAGTTTTTCGTAATAATTTAGAAAGTTATGAAAATGCAAGAAATTCCGAACGCAACATTCAATACCCTAGAATAAGTTTAATGCACGATGGTACTATACATTCTTTAAAAAAGGCAACTCCATAAGCGCGCGCGCTGTGGCACATCCCACAAGTTTTGTCACAAAGGTCTCAAGGTCGATGACCCGTTTGGCGGGCATGCCGCATTTTTAAATGCAGCGTGGGTAACTGGCTCTAACGTACTTTGCAAACATTTTAAAATATTTAAATTTCTATGGGATACAAAAATGTCAATGCCATTATAATTCCACTATAGGCTATGTAAACTATGCTCTTCAAGTACGTTTAACTAAACTGGTTGGACAGAGATGTGAGTAAAGTAGCCCTTTGTTTTTACTAAGTTTATTCTTCCTTAAACATGGTTTTAGTACGTACAAAAATGAAAACACACTGTCCTTACGCAGATGAGGAATTCGACCTCAGACTTTTACATTCGTATGTCGACGGATCATTAATATCTTTTGAAATGTGTATTTTTCATTACGTATACGTACTTAAAAAGACGCGTCAGTATTGTCATTTTAATGTGAGTTAGTATAAGTCAATACTAGATTGTAATATATTAAAGGTACATTAACCTTTAAGATTTTTTTTTCTATAACAACGTGTATGCGACCAGACTTGAAACCGAACCCCGTAATCCGAAGCAGCAATTCGTACAGCATACATATCGGTAAAATGAATGCTTATAATCTCTGCCAAGTCTTGGATTGAATGTTTTTATACACCAAACAGTCCATGTGACTTAAATAGACAAGCGTGCTTCTAGTCGTTACAACGGATTTAATACATTCGATTTAATCTTACATTCCTAAATAATGTCACGCAATCCTTATCAAAAGGCCAAAAACACAGCTTAAGGGTGCGTTCCATCAGTAAAAAAGTATCGAATCTTATTTTCAACTTACTAAATTAAACCAAGAAATTTATAGCTAGTCTGCCTTTTTAATTTAGGTTACTTCTGAAAAAATTGTGTAAATGTTTGCATCAGAAGTCCACGGGGGTTTTTTTAAGCAGATATTCAGACTATAGGTTTTAGCGTTGGCGTTTATTAATAATAGCTTTTGAAGGTCTCATTAGTTAGATTAATGACACTTTATAGTACGTAGCTACTATATCATTGGTGCAAGGATCAGGTAGGACATTCAAAGGTATTTCAACGACTCGAAAATATCACTAAATTGTTATCAAATCATTAATGAACGGCTGACAGTTGCCCTCAATGACCTACAAAGTGGCAGGGGAATCGATCCAATGACCTAATAACCGAATAATTCACCCTGCAACTGTCGGATGTTTTTGCAGTTTTCAAAACATTAAGCAACGTGTATTTGGATCGCCCAACATTGTAAATGAATATATATTTTTAGATTATAACTTTATGTAGCAATAAACCAAAGACCACTTCTCAGTACGATTGGTAGTTAATACGTATTTTTATGGTTAATAACGGAATCTTATTGCCTGATTTTAATCTATTAATGGCCGTGTCCTTGACCAGCCATTAGCAGTTTACTGTCAACGTCTTTTTACTGCTTAAATATATTAGTTGCTAATACGGTCTCATCAAGTAAAAAGATAATAGAAATAATGAAGAATCGTAGTACTAGTTTCGTACATTCATAATTTTTTACGAGTTTGCTCGTCACAAAATGTGTGCCAAATTTCATCCAGATCCGTTCACACGTTATTGCGCGAAAGAGTAACAAACATTCATACTTACAAACTTTCTCATTTATAACATTAGTATACATTAAATGGTACAATTATTTATAAGTTCCATAAGTGTCTACAGCAGTGCGAGTTAATCGCCTGTTTTACTGGTTATAGACAATTAGTGTTATCCACGCGAAGCCGGGGCGGGTCACCAGTTATAATATACACAAAGAAAGAACATTTAACTATTTTTCTGACGTTCCTATTACCGTATCGTGATGTACTACCACTATCATAATGGAATCATATTAACGTTACAAGATTTAGATTAAACTTGTTTTGTATGAAACGGCTTAGTCACCAAAACGACGGGAGTTCATTGTTGATTATGCGCGAGAGCTGGAGCAGAGTTCAACGGAATTGACGTTTAGACAAAAATATAATATGGTTTGCGAAACTACAAACCATTATACGAATATAAAATTGATCTGCGAAACATTAGAGCGCGACTTCTCGGAGTACTGTTTTTATTATTAAAATTTGTTCATTACTTTCAGAGGTTAATTACAAACAAAAATTTCCTCTTTACATTTTAGAATAAAACAGAAATAGATGAATCTCGTAGCCAATAATTACTATCAAATGCTGATGTCCTGTGCATATATGGCATGTGATCATACCTCACTTAAATTAAAAAATAATTAAAGCTATTTAATGGACTCCCGGTTACATTTAAATCACGTCAAAACTTATTTAGCCGCTAGACGATATTTGGTAGTGGAAAATCTTGTAGGTTCACGTGAACAACATGCTCATCGTGCATCAGTCACACGCGTCACCAACGTGCTAAATTGAATTTGAAACAATTTCGAGGAACTTCCTTAGCTTCCTTCCTTCCAGTGCTTTTTATGGGAGTAAGTGGGAAACGACAAGCAGTTCACCTGATGTTAAATGACTGCTACCCATTATAGGGCATTCGCAACAAAAATTAGGTCCAGATACGTTGCCTACCTTAAATAGAGTTAACACGAACTCACTTGTACTTACAATAAAATGTATTGCATTGGAGTAAATTTCTATCATTCCGCAGACGATTTTGAAAAGCCTTTGTCTTCGCGTTGGATCAATATCACTTCGTGTACCATCACGGTAGCGCGGTGGAGATATCAAACCGAGTATATATTACGACAGGTCATAAGGGTTTAAGTTTTTTTTTCTATTGTGATACCATCAAGCGATTTAGTGTTTGGCGACCGCGAGCTTTAAATCTCAGTGCCCATATCCATAATGCCGCTAACCACAACGCGGTCTCAGCCGTCTGGTCAAACGCAGTCAATGCTATGTATGAAAACACAGTTTTCATTCGCACTGCGATGCGACATGCACCGACAGCTGTGGTTGCGCGCAGCTCTGCGGCAACACTGCACTGTGCGGATCGTGTTATTTGCTTGCCATAAATACCCGTTCAGTGCGTACGAGGTCATACAAATAAATAAACAGAAATACAGATAAGATCGGAGATTACAAATTAGTAGTATGTTTCCTAGCAGGTTCAAAATTAACAACATCAGAAGAGCGTCAGAAGACTGGCCTTAAACGAAGGAGTACGTTCTTTATCCCATGCCAGAAGGTAATTGTTGGAGTCAAGTGGGTCTCTTAGGGTATCTAAGAAGCACTGTTGTGAATTCACCCATTAACCCAGTAAAAGACGTGTCAGCGTGTTAGGCTGAAGCGTGTAAAAATTGATACATTAATATCCTTCATAGCAACAATTTATAATAGAGTAGGTTCTTTCTCATGGATAGGCTAATCTCGTACGTTTTTAAAATCGTATCGCTAAGAACGGTTTAGGACCGACGATCGTTAAAAACTTGAATTGGATAGAAGCTGTAACACAAGTATAAACTTCTTCAAACGATCTTTTATCGCTGATGTAGAAAGTGCGTAGAAAATAGTTGATTTTCATCTTTTCTAGTCGGCCAGCCATCACATTAAAAAAAAGAGAAGTACTTCCTGTGCAATGTTTAAAATGCTAATCGTTTTGCTTTTCACACCGCAGGTCTTGGGTTCGATTCATATTCGGGACAGACATTTTTGTGCATGAACATGTCTGTTTGCCTGGGTCTGGGTGTATTATCAATTTAAGTATGTATTTATAAAAGAAAAATAGTATAACAGTTATCTAGTTGCCACAGTACAAACTCTGTTTAGTTTGGAATCAAATGGCTGTGCTATTATATTATAGTCAGTTAGTATTATTATTTCTTTAACTATTACTTGTTTATTTAAAAGAAAGGCTCACTATGCTATGAAAAGGTTTATTTAATTATCTGAATAAGTTTTTGCGAGATTCTTAGAGATTTTAGAAAGGCAACGAACGAAGTAAACAATCGATAACGTGCTTTGTTTATTTAAGCGTGGGGAAGTGCAACTTCCGTTGCGTTCGCGGCTTCGGAGGTGGAACTTTTTTTTTAATTAAATATTTTTTCTAACAACGTTTTAATACCTTAAATATGCTTGATTTATTTATGTCGTCATATGACCGTTCTTCCTCTTTCAATATATCAATTATATAAGGAGAAAATATCGTTAATAAATACTGATACTGGAGAATCGAATATAATTAATCTTTTGTCATTATTAAGCTACAATATCCCACATTTTATATATTGTTTATTATGGACACAAAATTTAAATTATCTGGGATATGAAATACTGTAATATATATACATTGGTTCTATTTTAATATTTACCGGTTCAAATTAGGTTGTATAAACATGAAGGGGTCGTATGTCTAGACGGTACCTATCATGTTCCCCTACCTCCCCTCACAATTATTCGACGACGACAAGACTATTGATCCTTATCCCTTATTATTTACTTTACAAGGATCTTTAAGAGTTCATTTGACATCGTGTGTTCATCAACCTGACATTACGATTTTTGGATTCAGACCAACAAAAAACAATCACCAAAATATATGTCTGATGTTTATGGATAGGTTTTACTGCCGGTGGTACATTTACGCCTCAGTAAGGTTATTGAAAAGTATTATGTAATTGTTTAATCTCTCTATCCCTATTACGCCAGATTATGACGCAATCGGGATAGAGTGGAACGAGATTTAATACGCGAGAGTTTAGAAAGATCATGACCATTAAACCATGTAGAAAAATATATGAAAGATATGAATATAAAAAAATACTACTTAGATGTATCCACCAATTATTTCTATCTGAAATTATTAATGCATATACATAACAATAAATTTGAAAACTAGATATTTTAGAGTATTCCTAAGAATAGAAAAGAAAAGAATAGAAGCAAGATCCAATTTGTTATCATGTGCCATACATGACCTGTCATATATAACTACCATAATTTATAACATAATTACATTTGTAAACTTTTTAATACTTTCGTGCAAAAATTAATTAGTAGTAATTAATAAAAATTATTATACATTATAAGTTAATGACATAATATTTATCCACTACTTATAATGGTTAATTGCATGTTAGTGGCAGACTTCCCTTATTTCTATCAAATTATTGTTGCAATGTACAACATAGATATACTCCACAAGTCCACGACTTGCTCATATTTTGCATGTGGGTAGGTAATGGATCAATCTATCCAACCCAGCTCCCCAAAGAATTGGACATGGAGCAAGACATGGGACTATTAGAAGTATTTGTTAAAATTATCATGACCTGTTCTTACAGGGGGACAAGTCTCCGGAACTGTGGATTCTTCAGACCATAACAAGACAATCAATATAAATATAATTTTTAATAATCCATAATAATATAGAAATATACCATAATCCACAACCAATGTATAGCGGAGAATCAGAAATCAAAATCCAATTGTAGTTATCAAAGAAATACTCACATGCCTGCACGAAGAGAGCAATGTCAGAGTCATCTGAAAGAATTATTTTGATATTGATATGCTTTCTACGTGCCCAAAAGCAATATGAGATTAGTGTAGTGAAATTAATAACAGGTTATATGGGTTATTGTGAGTCTGGAAGTTTTTACACTAGTTTTTAGTATCAACACATTGAAACTGCACAATTCATTAGATAATATAGCGAGGTTATTATTTTTTTACTTGTTATAAACAACATTGATACCACACTATTTCTTTTTTTCTAATTTCAATCATACAGTATTTAATCCTGAATCTTTTGTTTGTCTAAAAAAATATTTTACTTCATAAATTTTATATACTTCTTTAGATACATTATTAAGCTTTGTGCAGTTTTATAACAGGATAATTTGATAAAATTAATATTTACAAAATGTGATATTAAAATAATACTTACAGCTATAGAAATAGCCCCATGTCGGAAGTCCGACAGCAATAGCTCCTACAATAAAGCAAATGAAGCCGAGAACAACCACAGCTATTGAATACAGGACCTTCCCGCTTGCCATGGCTGCATGACTTGGCCCAGCACATAGAATATTCTAGTCATCAGGAAGGAATTATAAGAGTCCTGTGACAATTCAACATTGTGTCAGACATCTGAAACAAATGAAAAGTTATTTCAACCTATCATGTTAGCAAGATGTTGATAGGTAACATTAATAGCCCACTCACAACAAAATTGTGCTATTCAGGAGTTTGAAATACAAAATCGAACATAATATTTATGACCAGTTCATTATCATTTCACAAGCTTACAAGCCTTCATACATTAAAAAAAACTCAAAAATAGGAGTTTAGTGTGCATTGTATGTGTTTCCACACAATTGTTCAGCAGCGCAAAGAATTATAGGGTTATAGCTTTTTTTTATATTACAAAGTGGCAAATGAGCAAGCGGCCCCTGGAAATAAGTACCGCTACCCATAGGCATCCGCAACAAGCTAATGAGTTGCAGATGCGTTGCCTACCTTCATGGACGAAGGAGGGGACAAACAGAAAAAAGGATAATTCCATTCCCTGTCCATCCCCTCCTCATCCGTCAAATCCTCTTCCTCTTCCCATCCTTTCCACTGTTAACTGGGCTAATTATAACAGCCTCTTTTCTTCAAGTATGGATAGTAAGTTCTATATTCATGTTCATATATGATCCGGTAGCCCTCGTTAATTTACTTACATTGCATTAATGAAGAAAAAGCCTTTTGAAAAGATTATTTGAATAATGGCAGAGTGAGTCTGATTTCACTAGATGGATTTAAGTTCTCTTCGCTGACTTTGTTTAAAAATAAAATGAAATTAATAATTACATTTTATTCTTAAATTTAATAAATCATTGAGGTTACTTTAATCTTGTTTTCCCACGTAATTTATTCTTTTATTACGATTGTAATGCCAAACAAACTTTTTGCATAATTGACACCGTAAAGTTTACTAAAAAAAATTAATTATAAAAGGCGTTAAATACAAAGGAGAAACCAATAAGAATAACGGTTGTTTCGAACAAAATAAATGTCCTTACTTATTCTTATTGGAATCAGCTAGGCTTTTTTTTACATTTATATCAGGTAACTAATACAAGACTTACGTTTAATATATTTCGTACCGAGAAATTTTCACAGAGTTCACTGAAGTATGCAAGGCAAGATTGATTCCTGCAAATTTCGATCTAATAACATCACTCTTAGTAACGGTCAAAAGAATGCAACAAAACACCCGTTTTCATATGAATGCACAAAAAGACACTCGAGATTCAAAATTTAAACCACTACGACACACCTCTTACTGAAATATTCATCTCCTAACATATTTTATTCAAAATGTTCGCTAATATTTCGTTATAGTGTCGATACTAAGAAAACGATAAGCAACGAACGAAACGAAGTTATCACTTATTTAGGTTTTCAATAAATTTTGTTTCGCTGGTAAAACTCAATAAAATACACGATACGTATGAAACTTTTACCGCGTCTTACCAACCAACCGACCGAGTGTGGTCAGTAAATAAACTGGTTTTTTGATAACATTCCGTCTCGGTCTCACGTTCCGCTACAAAAAGTTACAGATAACCAACCGGTAGAAATTTTGTTTTATAATTTAATATTTCTTAACTTCGCAGCTTTTAAAAATATTAAATTTTAAAAAAGTGACTGAATATGAAATTATAATTTATGGCGTATAGATAAAATTCCATTTTGTTGAATATTACATACTCTACTAAATATTAGTGTGTAATCCTACCACGGAGATTACTATAGTAATTTACAATTAAAGTAATATATTTAAAATGAGATAAATGTGTATTTTGACTAGAAAAAGAGAAAATATCAACATAAGGTTTTGGCTTATTTCTTGGGTTTAAGGTTTCAGTGGGGTTTCAGGTTTCAATTTCCATTTTTTTTTGTTTACGCTCCGTTTCATATGATTATTTTTCTCTCTAAAACTTAAAACATAAATTCTTTGTTCCAAAAAAATAAAAAAATTATGCATTTATCTTTTAGTTCGCCCTAATTATTGTTTACTTCATATTGTTGTAACTAGTTACGCCAATTTTAAGTAAATTTAACTAAAAAAAAACTTGAATATATATTTTTTAATAATTTAAACCATGATATTTTTTTTTCTCCAAGTGTTTCTCAGATTATTATTTAGTGAAAATCTAAGAAATTAATTAAAACACCATAACTTTTAAGACTAAACAGATTCTGCTTGTTTGACCAAAATTGCTATTATTGACTCGAGGTCATACTATTTTTGTAACATGGTCGCACCAAGTACAAATTAGTATTTAGTTGAAGATATAGCTTTCCACTTGTTTCTACTCAATGTAATTTGTTTGAAATTAGTTCAATATACTCGCAAATTCTTACTCGTTATTATTTTTGCTGTGTTATATTTATGTTTCTGGTTCTATAAATAAACAGTTAATAGAAAATTTTGATTTCATTAGAATTAAATTTTACGATGGTTTTGAGGAGTGACTTTTTACTAATATTTTCAATATTCATAATTTCGAATGCCTGTGAGTATATAGTGAAGTTCTAAGTTAATATTTAAAAAGGTCCGTTGATTTATAAAAGTACTCATTTTTACTTTTTTTTCCTTAGGTGCTGCTTCGAGTACCGAAAGTGTGGGTATATTTTTTTAAAATTATTTAATGATAAATAAAAATAATTATTATGGTACACGAAACAAATTTAATCATATTATCTTACAGCAAGTTGCGACAGCGTGCGAGGAAGTAGGAGATTGTATCACGCAAAGTGACAATTGCAATAATACTGTGTGAGTTTCTATTTTTATATATTATCTGTGTTATAATAATAGTTAAATACAGGATATAAAAAATATAAATTCTATTACGTAATAAATAAATTCATTTCGTATTTCTCATACACAGCTATAACGATTTGGATATATGGTTGTATATAAGATATAAAATTTTGTATAATATTTAAATGAGAGTTTTGAATTTTCTATTCTAGATAGATGCATTTTTTATATAAAAACTAACTACTATTTTTTACATAAAAGTATAAGAGCCTTCTTAGGTTATAGCATCTGGTGTGGTCAATGGATGAAAACCTAATAGCACCTCAACATTTTGCTAGATATATGACATTATACTAATAACATATATCTTTAAAAACACAAACAATTTTTAGAAGAATATAAAGTTGAAGTTCAACCGCCCAGTTGCTTAGCTATAAATAATTTTTGATGGTGTTTCCAGTCGATGTTGACATGGGTTACTCTTTTCGTATTCTTTTTATCTTTCGTAAAACTGTTGATTCCCATTTGGAAGAGTTTTATATTTAGAATGTATGTTTAGTAGTAGAGTGGTAGACACGTTAAGATTTTTGATGAAAGTGTGAGCTGGGTTTGGCAGGAAAACATGTTAGTCGAATTAATGCCGTTGATCGCATCTCAATAAGATCATTTCCTTAAGAAGTATTTTAGGTGTGAATTTGTATAATAGGATTAAAAATATCCTTTTAAGGGTAAAGTGTAGCTTAAAAGTGGATGTTCTGACTAGAATTAGAATAGTATATTTCGGTGGTTCAGTGTATGTTGAAAGGATGAATGAAGGTACAGTAACGAAAGAAATTGATGTTGCAAAAGTGAGTGTCAAGTTTGACAAGGGACGTCAAAGGAGAACATATATCGAGCAGATTAGTGACATATTAAAGAAAGGTGATAGAAGGAGTGCCCGTAACCTACGAACATCTGTGCGTAGATGTATCGATGTAAAAGAAGCGAGAGACGTGTGCCAGGATTGCGAATTCCATAATCTCTGCCTACTCCTCTGGGTTACGCGATATTATTACGATGTATTAATATACTGTAATACATGATATTCTAAAATATATACGTAATAAGAATTCATGTTAAATAAGTACAAAAAATACTTTGATTTTTCTAGAGGTTTCTTCTATAACCACACAACTCATGACTGTGTCGTTAATATGAAGTTACTTTTACAAACTCTGACTGCAAAGTACGATACTCAAGGTAAGCCATTCGAATATTAACTAAAACATTTCTTTATTATTATTTTAAGAAAAACTTCCTTTCGAAATTTTCTGTCCTCTTTTAAAACTTGTTCAAAAAACTATAAAGTTCTCAATTCACTTGTATTTTATATGTTTGTTATATACATAACTTTGACATTTATTGGTATCTGAAACACGTCATTTTTTTGACTCACTCACTAAACATCAAAACGTTACGGTAGTTCCTAAAGTCCTCTGAGAATATTTGTGTATGTAGGCTGGGAGTAGAAATATACGAAGAAAAAATTAAATTGTGGCCGACTGGTCGCTCGATTTGTCGCTTGATTGGTAATGGTATGTCGAGTGGTCGATCGATTGATTGCTCGAGAGTCGAGAGGTAGCCCGTCTGGCTGGTTGCTTATTCGCTGGACAAGGGCTACGATCCACTAAGCACTAAGCGTTCACGACGCTCACTGACGCACGCTTTTACACTCAACTGGAATGGATTATGGGGCGTTTTGAGCGTTAATGGAATAACATGAAATGGCGATTTAGAAAAAAATAAAGCAAGAGGTTATAGAGTTTAGGTTGCAGTTTGTAAGTATAGACAATACATTTTTATAAATATTGGTTAGCTCGATTTGTATAATGTAATATAATTTTATATTTAATTTTAGTGGATTCGTCAACTGTCATTTATTTATTGCATTCCACTTAATTAATTTACATTTAAATATGTTAAAAACTTGTTATAGGGCGATAGTATATTTCGTATTTATTGAGGCGAATTTTGATCTAAGTAAATCTAAAGATAAACTACATTTTGTTACTGTAAGTCTTACAAATAGCGCAAAATTTTTCAACGTTCACACAAGCCCACATATTGAGATGGGTCGAGCGCGAGTGAAAATGATGACGTCATCAGTGACGTTTTAATCATCAAGTGGAATGACGGATTATATTAGACGTTTTGAACGCTTAATGGAAGGTGGTCGGCTGGTTGCTGCACTTATAGGTCGATAAATCAGTCGACTATTCCCTCAACTATTCGGTCGACTATTCGGTGGACAGATCCATCGACTCGTCGATCGACACCTAATAGTAGTACATTTTTTATAACATTTTGTAAATATTTTCTAATTGACAACAAACTTTCTTACGTTTTTGATCTCAACATTAAGAATATGCTCGTACATGGAATGTATTCTTTTTATTTCCTATTTTCAGATAAAATTCGTCGAGAAGTCGTTAGAGTATTTCAAGGCGTAATAGTGTCTATGATTTTGTTTATAGCTTGTGCAAGCATATGTGTTTTCGGTGCTTGCATTTATTGTTGTCGCATCAATTACATGTACGTATTTTTATTACATTTATCACCATTACATGAACATTGCGATATGCAAATAAGACGTGCTCGAGGATGTACAAAAATACCCGCTCGGCTCTCGGAGTAATATTACATCAGCACCTTGTAATTCCTTGTAACACTTCAAGTATAATTGCTTGTAACTGCGTTGTTTCAGTGACTACCGACTGAAAAAAGATGTCGAAGCATTGGCAGCCAAATTAAAAAGAGATTGCAATTTAAAAAGAACAACAATAAAGAGACCAACACAACCTGTTTCGGAAAGTTGCAACATTGTAGTTGAAAGCGCAGGAGTTTATGTTGTATAAATAAATAATTTCTATATTTGTGAATCGAATTATATCTTTCATGTTTTATGTTGTTTGTTTTTTATCAAAACAATAAATAATTTGAATTTTACACTCAAATTACTACAAATAAGCAATTTGTTAAGAAGCACAAAGCTATAAATTATAATTGACGACTGACGACGTAGTGGCACTGGAGAATGGCAACATTAGATTCTCTAAACGTCATTTAAAATAAATGATCGAAATCAAACGAATGAACCTCAACACCATTCCCGTTTAAATTATTTTCTGTCGATAGATCGTCAAATAAAAAATAAACTAAGTGTTACTT
The DNA here is from genome assembly GCA_029849275.1 of Papilio elwesi. Taxonomy (NCBI): domain Eukaryota; kingdom Metazoa; phylum Arthropoda; class Insecta; order Lepidoptera; family Papilionidae; genus Papilio; species Papilio elwesi. The sequence continues at coordinate 6,054,291 of CM056708.1, read as the reverse complement.
TTGGAAACAGATCAGCCAAAATGTCGACTTAATTATTCAGGTATGCAAGCTGTTAGAATACTCCGTCTCAATTAATAAGTAAGTACCAATAATTTTATTATTTATTCCTAGTAGCTAAAAACTAAAACTAACCGTGGGTTTCCATTGGCAAGTCGTGTCGCGATGGACATGACAATATGTTTTATGTCAATATTGTCGGCAGTGTAAGCCCACGGTAAATTTAACTAGATCACAAACAAAAAAAATTAACCAGTGCACACACGATTTTTATAAATTAAAAATAAAGGACAATTGTTTTATTTTTAACAAGACTACTGGAAAGTAAAATTTAAATGATTTATATTTTTATACTAATAATTAAATTTTTGTAGGACTGAAACTATAAAAATAAAAATTGAATGCGTAATTAGCAGTATGTTTAATATTTTCTAAACTTTTGTCTTATTTTGTTATTTTTTTCCATAAATAAGCGATGACATAGTAAGATATAATCTGATGGTTAATAACATGCTCAAGACACAGCAAGTACAATAAAATATGTAAAGTCGGAGTAACAAAAAGGTTAGTCGCCTTAAAGTCGACATTAGCTTGCACCAGGCACACTGACATACACACACAATTAAATAGATATAGGAATAAATTTGAAAACTGATGAAGGTTCTCATATCCCCAGAGAGCAAGCAACTTTGAGGTTGAAATCAGATGTGGAGGTAAAATAAATAAACCCAGTTTGTATGATTTCTAATATTTAAAATGAAGCAATTCATGTTAAATTAAATTTATCAAGATATACAACACATTTTCTTTCCTAATTATAATGTGCTACTTGGACAAAACAATTTGCTTACCACCAGGTGAATTGTGTGTGTTTGTTTTAATTTATAACATAACATTGATGTGATCTGCTATTCATATGTTTTTTATTTGTGTTTTTATTTTATTTTAGGGTGCACAGAATGGTGAATGAATACCTACGACTGGTAGACTATGGCGCTTTACTCACATTTCTGATATTTATAACTCTATCAATAGCTTGCTGTACATGGTGCTACTGCATCAGAGCCCAGTAAGTAAAACATTATTTTTTTAAATTAAAAACTAGCTGTGACCACCTGCTTTGCTGGGTTTTTCACCCATTGTTTATACATAATAGACTAGCTTTGAACACCCATACAAAATATAGATCATTCGATAATGCAGACAAATAATAGTGGCTACTAATAAGTAACCCATTTGGGTCACTGGGAATAATCAAAATGTATGTAATGTACACATAATTTATACATGTAGTATAAATTATGTGTATACTATGTGTACATACAAGTAGTATATATTATATGTTCTTACACTGACATTTTATAAATATAGTACTGCTAGATGAATAAAGATGGTGCTGAAACCCTTATTTTAGTTGCCAAAATGAAAACTTTGCATCCATTTTTTAATTTCTATCACCACATATGGACTGTTTCAAAACTGATGTTTCTTAAAATTGGTCAATGTAGTGGATGTTATTAACGCAGCAAGTATGCAACAATTATTACTTATAATTTTGTTTTATAGAAAAAGGTGGCAAATGATCAAGTAGCTTTCCTAATATAATTTAGCTGATAATGTTTTTATCCATCCCCTCGTCTGTCAAATGCTCTTCCCCTTTCCATCTTTTTTTTTATTAGTGAAGGATGGGAAGGGTGTTTCCCTTCCCATCCTTCACTAATAAAAAACCCAGAATTATGTCTCCGGCACCTCACTCATCAGATGAAACAGAAATACTTCTACTTAATGACTTTCTTCTGTGATGTTGTGGTATTTCACCAGTTGAGTCGAGGCCTATTTGTGCAATAGATGTTTTTGTTGTGGGTTCTACCACAGTTCAAACTTACATATAGTAGAGGTTAAAATTTAACATCCAATGTGTTCTTTTTCAGTGACAAAGCAATGCAGCATTATATCATGAACTTGGCCAAAAAGAAGGGACTGGAAGTTGAGCCTTATACTATACATACTGAGCCATGTTGCCGTTCGCCGCATGCTAACGAAAACTGTTCCATTTTTGTGCCCGATGTAGGAATTGTACTTTAGATTCAAAGTAGCTGATTAACCAATTTACAACTTTTTGTATGTATTAATCAATATTAAAATATTTGACCATATAATTAACTGTCTACAACAGCAATAAATTTGTTATTAATTGTATTTTAAAAGTTAGGTTTAATCAATTTTTGATGTCTGTAAAGAATACAAATTACAACATCTTTTAACTTAAACAGGATTGATAGAGATGACATAAGCTATTTGTCTTTCACTTAATTCATACATATATAATTAACCACTTAAAAACTAGGTTATATCAAAATGTGTTTGCCAAATCATATAATTTACTTAACATCTTAAAGCATCTTAGTATGAGATTATATTAAAAAAGTACTTACTTCCTGCTACATTATAATATAGTATGAACAGTAGTAGGCAGTTATTTTTCTGCAACTTTACAGGAAAGCGGCTATTTAACATGACCAATTCATTGGTAGTAAACCTAGAACAATGTGGTGCGTGGTATGTTACCATATACAATGTCACGAAATTTTCTTTATCAATTACAATGTTGCTTGAAGTACTGTGATCTTTGTCAGTCCAGTCAAGTCAATCAGTGATGATAGAAGTGTATAGGTACGTTTTTATACATCTATTATTTTATTATTTAAAGTTAATCATATTTTTTTTAATATTTTTATGTCCGTATTCAAATTAAAAGGTCCAGTTAAGATTGTGTTCAGTATTGAAAATGTAGTGAGTATAGAAATGTGCAAATCATTTAAGAATTTTTTTCTCAAACTTCTTCAATTCTGTAATTTCCAATTTTTATATTCTAGTCAACAGTGATCTCTAACTTTTTAACATATTGTAGTGTATATATGTCTGCTATATTTTAATGTATGTTAGTGATGTAGTTGTCTTATATTAGTTAATTTATTAATAATTAAAGATATAGAATGTCGGCTAGTCAATTTTAGACTTAAGTTATTAAAAAGTTAATTGCATTAATCTCATATTGTGACTTAAACATATAGCTGCCTGTAGTCTTCATGCATGTTTTTGGATATTATTCTAGTCCACCTATTTTTATAAACATTTAGAACTTTTTCATGTCTCTGTGGCAATTTTTACATCTTACATCACCGGAGTTATAGGTGTAAAGGAAAGTGCCTAGGCGGCGATTTCGTATTCGCAGGGCGCGTTACGTTTAGGCACTTTTTGTTACACGAAAAAGAAACATAGGGAAGAACAAAAGATAGCAATAACTAAATCAGTAATTAGATTATTTAAATTATAAGTTGGTGCAGCAATTATGTTTAATCTTCCTGTTTAATGAATAGAGAATATTCTAATATAGTGCTAGGTAAAAAAACAACAAACCAAAGTTATTGCCTTAAAAAATCTCATCATTATCGAACCTAAATTCTTAAAATGATGTTCCTATTTCATATAATTTATAATAAAATTAATGTGTGTATTTAAAATTGATATTCTAAAGGTCTAAATGTAGATTTAAAATATTAATCTAATAGTGTCTTAGCAAAAAATATTTGCAGCCTTACATTTGTATCGTACATTTTCTTATATATTTCCATACAAGTAACTATTCTAACTATTCTAAGACTTCCTAATTTTTTTTGGATTGAATATAGACTTCTTATTGAATTTAAAGAATATGCACCCTGTTTTATACTGAGACCCTTTTACCTTGTGACTTTTTATTCTTAGTGTGATTTTTGTGCCTAGTAGCAGGTGTTAACTCTTAGGGGATGTTTAGAATAAAGATTTTTTCATCTCATTCATTACGTTATAGATTCTCCATGCTGAGAATAATGAAACTTAAGCTGTCTTAAAGAGATTTCACCGATCTGAAACTCAAACTTGCCCCATAATGTCGGATACCTGAAGCCACATTATTGGTACTGTACTCCAGGTATTTCGAACATTTATGATGAGTATTTAGTCATGATATGTGATTTAATTTGATTTATTCTTTCCATAGTAATTATCCACCAGCTGCCCCATGCCTAGCGATTTCGAGGTATGGATTCAAATGGCCAAAAGCCTATTGCCGCAGGCTGTATATAATTGGTCCGTTAATCTCACAACTTATTACCATGCAATAAGTTCCTGTAAAATTTCTATCCATCAGTTTTTATATGACGTGATGTGGTATTCATTTTCTGACATAAGCTATCTTCATTTACCTGTATATACATTTTCTAATAGGGCGGATCAAATCATTTCATAAAGGCACCACAATGCTTTCGTGATATGTAACTCATAAACTATACTCATCTACTTAGAAACCAAAATTTGGATATAGAAAAATTATAAAAAAAAAAATTTTTTTGGAGTAGATTGCAGTTTAATAACCTCAAAAATACGCATCTGCAACGCATTAACGGATCTGCAACGCATTTGTCTGTTGCGGATGTTCATGGGCGGCGCTCACTTGAAATCAGGTGATCCGCTTGCTCGTTTGCCACCTACTCACATAAAAAAAAAATTTTGTCTTTCGATTTTTAGATGTATTTTGATGTTTGGGATTATAATTTACATGCTGTCTGAACAAAATTTTAATCGTACTATTATATAATCTATGACAGTTAAAAATATTCCATTTTATGCATTAAGAATGTATTCATAATGATAAAAAATTAATTTATTAAATTATTATAAATTTGATTTGTTTTTCATTGATCATATTATATATGTTTGTATGTTTTTAACTTCAATGATACTATCATGATAACACAGACGTGTAATATTTTGTTAACTAACGCCGAAAAGCTTGTCCCTCAATCTCTCCGAGCTTTGTCCACTCAATGTCTGTTTTATTTAATGTTCAATAATGGATTTCCCTTGGATCATGTTATGAACTGCCGTTAGAATAAACCATAATAAATATATACTCTATGGAATATTTCTGAGCTCTGAACTTTTCTAAATACTGATCCACATAATTGTGTTGTGTTACAAACTTTTTAGGGAAACATTTTGTAGATACATTATGATATGTGCACAGTAGTAATAAATAAAATAGGTTTCGTTTTTTATAAAATTTCCATTTCTTGCAAATAAAGCTTAAAAGGCAGTAAGAAAATTATTTTCCGTCAATCATATTGTCTTTTAGTGTCTGGTTTAATACAGTTAACAATTATAATTATTTCACAACCTGCTAAACCTAAAAAACTTAGTAGCAAATAAAACTTTTTCCTAATTGAATGTCTGTATATTTTCGAAGTCTGTTAATGGTAATAGCGCCAGATATGCATTGATACTATATTTATTGGTATTAAATAGCGCACGAATTAATACAGAGGTACACACTAAAGTTTTCATGTAGTGTTTAACGTCAATACTTGTTCATTTAACTGCTACTTGTGCACAACATAAGACTCGAGTCCGCTGCGTCATAGCGACTCGGCTTTTCGGTATATAAATAGTTTTGAACATGTTAAAGATTCGTAACACATACAAACGAAGGCGAACGCGGGGAAGTATGACGGGGGTGTAGCATTCCGTTGTTACGTTATTATGTACGGGTTACAGTTTATAAGTTTTACTTAATTTAGCAAACGTATTCTGTTTTGCTAATGTCGTGTACGTCATGTAGTCGTTGAGATGAACTCGATATTTCAATAATAAAAGTCAAATTATAAGACTGCAAGGTAGAAAATGTAATAGTTAATATTTTAATTTTCAATGTTACTCAAAACATGTTAAGTAGTGGCTCGCGTTCGCATCGCTGACAAGTGTCAAAATATTTATTAGAATCTCAAACTTGTTGGAATCTGTTTGTATATATGTCATGTTTCAAAACATGTTTAAAATGTATTTTTCTTGTATACGAAGCTGCGTGGGAAACATGGTTGTGTTTGTTGTGTGATGTTGGCGTTAAATTTCATGTCTTGCGGTTTATTTTTCGAAGTTGGAATCTTACTTAGCATATCATGTATTATAATCTGACAACATGACATTTGGCAATGCGAACGTAATTAGATGCTATGGCAGGAAACTGAGATCACAACATGTTTATTTTTATAAATATTTCGGTATTGCGAACCCTCAGTTATATTATGCATTATGCATAACTTTGTTTATACTTTTCGGAAATATGTATTTGTTTAAAATGTGGTTTACCATTTAAAATGGAATGCTGTAATGACTGATAACTGTTACTAATATTTGAATTAAAAATATTATCTTCTTTGATTATATTCACGTAATGAAGTATGTACCTTGTCAGAAATATACGATCTGTATGGAGAAAATAAAATTATTTTATTTCAAGCTCTATTTCATACTTGTATAAATCTCTCCCTCTATTAAAACTATAAAAGTAAAGGCGATATTTTACTCCCTTCGATTATCGGGTCTTTTTTTGTATCGGGGAGGGGAATCTTATTAAAACCCCCTCGCTGGTCATCTTCGTGTGCGATGTGAGAGGGTTTCGCGATCTTCAAGGGAACACACCGGATTCTTGGGTCTAGTAAGCGTATTATCAAAAGACTTTGTTTAAATTTTAATGCAGCTTTTCTACTATCAAAAATTAAGGATTTATTTACTTTGAGTTAATTGTCTATCTCCTCCGTCTATTGCTTTATTTAGAGTACTTACTTTCCAGGTGCGGTTACAAACTTCCACTTTGTATGTGTAAGTATTGTATACAGGCTGTAAAGAACGGATAAATATTTTAGGACTTTAATGAATGTACGTAAATGGATTATCTCCCATTTTTGGGGCCTAAGCATATTTTTATCTTCGTAGAATGCCTTGTAAAAAAGATTGATAAAACATTAAAGAACATTATTTACGTAAACGATCGTAAAATAGCAATATTTCTAGCGATTTTTAACTGCTATAGAAATATTGCTTTTGAGGTAGTTAACTCGTATTAAATGAGTTAGGTTACTTATAAACAATAACTAAAGCCATAATACATTTATTTGTTGTTTAATGATGTATTAAAGGTTGATGTATTTTTTACATTTACACTGGCCACCCATCCCATTTTCGCTCGGGTAGATGGATAGACTAATAAAAAAAAATAGAGCCAGGGTTACTCACTCGTAGAACATCTTTCTAGCTATAAAAGAATATTTAAAACCTGTTCAGTAGTTTGTCCGGTTCAAACAAATAATCAAATCTTTGCTTTTTTATATTGACATAAACTATCTGGCCCTGTCGTGGCCTGATTAAATTTAAATATGGCACAGTAATAACGCAAAATACCTATTCCGTTTCTGGATTATAAAAATTTAGTATTTTTTTTATAACAGAAGTTGGCAATAGAGCAAGCGGTTCCATACACCTAATACCATACACAAAAATAAGCAAGGCGTAGGAAAATGGAGTGTGCATTTTCTTTGGAAAAGGCTTCAATACAATGGAGAGGGAGAAAAAAAGTAACGTAGCGGCTCTAATGGCAACATATTATTTTTCGTTGTCGTTACTTTTGGCACCCGCCTTTGTCTTATAATAAACATTGAATATCTTTTTTTAAAAATCTTTTCGTTGTTGTATTTAAGGCTTCAAATACATCATATTAGCACATAAATTGTACTGTGCTTATCTGATGTTTTAAAACTGTCGCAAAATTGAAATTAAATTTAGGAATCTAAAATACGACCACTGTTCAGATATCTTTAAATTGCCCAGGTCGGATTTACATTTGAAGTTTATTTTCGTACATTATGCTTCGAAAATTCTCAAATAGACTATTCCGGGAACCAGACATAAAGTATCAACTGTTATAAATTGTTACATTGAATAACACTTTTGAAATGGCTGGATATTTTTAGAATTTCGTAGAAATGTATATTGTACATTTATAACTTTAAGAGAAGATATTTTCGTGGAATAAGTAACTTGAATCCATAGAAATTAATAAGAGAGAGAGTCGTCACCAGGTCAAGTCGGTTCATGCCTGCAATTTTGATCGCTATTCAGCGCCTTAAATCTGCTAACACAATTGTCCCAGAACGGTCTTTCATTGTACTCACAGTTGTCTATTTTGTATATTACTATCCCACTTCATTATATGGATTAGCCTGTGTTGTTATCTTTACCATACGATGAAAGTAGCAGCATTGAGAGTCAGGCCTTAGTTTTAGGATATATCACGGTGCAAATTAGTTACTTGAAAATAATAATTAATCCTTAAATCCAGGGCGTGAGTACTTATGATTTAAGTAATTATTAGACTTACAAAGTTTTTTTTTCACCAATTCATCGGCCTTTAGGATACCTCTGCTGGATAACGAATTTTATAAACAAACTTGTGTTAACCTGTTATTACCAGATATGACCACATAATAACTGATTAATATAGTAAGGAATTTGACCACTAAGAAAGACCAATAAACACATTGTAATGTCAAATGCAGGTCTAAAATGGCATTTAATTAAATAAAATTATTATTCAGGTATTCTTGACAGTCCCAGTTAGTTTTAATTAAAAAAGTTAGAACACAACTAAAGAGAATGCTTGTGAATGGCGGGAGTGCTTTAATCATGGTAATCGCATTGTGATTCGGCAAAGTTATGTTCGTGGAATGTTTTACAACTTTGATGAGGTTTTTTTGACGATCAAATTAAAATTCTGTTTAATATTGGACTTTTGTTAAGGAGTTGGCGGAATATTAAATTGATTAGAATATCACGCATTCCGGGAAGCAGCAGCTAGGAGATGGGAATGGGGATGGGAAAAGGAATTGACTGTGAGTTAATGGATAGCAAAAGCAAATATTATAATGGCTGCTTATATTTATGCGAATACTACTAAATAATAAAAAGAATTTTACACAATAGAAATTTAATTCAAATGATTTTTTGCGGAATCAGAAGAGTTGAATCAGTAGAGGTATCCTGCCCCCTGCTCTTTTCCAACTTCACTTACTAGCTTTGATTTTATGGAAGAATTTGGCAAGCAATAGATAGTAGTACTAGTGGTGGCAAAAGAGTTTTAGGCCTAGGACCCACATATTGGTGACATATTATCGAAAGGCTTACAAAAAATGTTATTGATCTCGAGCTGTCGAACATGTTTGCAAGGATAAATAAATAAATAAATGCTTAATTACCCTTAAAACACATGTGCATAAGAAAAAAACAAACATTGATACATATTTACGGCAAAAGGGCGTTACTCAGCTTTAACGACGTAGGAACGTGCCCGTGTCGCGCCGGTTGTCAGTCAGCTTTCCTTGAGATGTCGGCGGGAATCTAGAGGTCCGAAGTATCGCCATACATAGCAAGGAACATCTCAGATTACACTTAATTTTAAATGTACAAATAAGCATCTGTAAATTAAAATTTAAGTTAATTAGATTATTAAAAAGAGATAGGTCTATGAAAACCTCAAAGTCAAATGTTAATCAGTAACCTTTTCCTCTAACCGCTTACATACCAAAATAAAAATGTGTGACAATGCTACAATTTACGCTTGAAAGCCTAATTATCTTCACATGAGTTACAACGAACGAGGAAATTTATCGAATCGAGTGAGCGGCGCTCGGAGAGAGCCGGCAGACACATACATTTACATTTACCGCCTAGAGGGTTACAGTGAATCGTAACTCTACTTTTCCATTCGATTTCTGTGTAGGAAAATTAATATGTTACACACTATCAATTCAAATTTAATTCATTGAGTGCTTTTAAAATAATAATAATCCCAGTTGAGAGCATTGATGCTGCAAGATGAGGCAAAAAGGAGTAATGTGCTTAATATGACCACGATATGATTATTGCTTTATCGTGATGAAAGTGTTAGTCAAATATTTCTTTGATAATATACTTGTGGTGTAAAAAAAAATACAGATGTCGCTATTGTTGTACTGTTCTTAGCGCTCCCATGATATAGTAAACATAACATAGTCAATTTTAAGTCAACATAAAAAGCATATGTCAATAATATATTAAATAACCCGTCCATAACCGCGGCAATCGCGAGTGTTACCGATGCGTCGCCGTCCTTTGTATAGGAAAGAGAAGTAATAAGAGTGGAAATATAAGTAGAGTAGGGGCTGGGGTCATCAGATGTTGTATAAATGTCACGTATACCCATTGTGAACGTCGTCAATTAATAATCTCACTAGGTGTTTATAAACTGACAGCAAATTGTGAACTGAACGAATAATTGACAATTTGACATATTAAATATGAAACGAAATGTCACAAACTTATTATTTATTTGATACATTTCTTTTTAAGATATAACTGTCATGTCCCAACAAACAAACTTAACCTAATAATATTATTTTTTTAAATTCAATTTAAATTAACCTAAACTTTAACGGCATTGCGCAAGCAAAATTCTGACGATTTGACTTCGACAATTCGTAAATTGTCGAAAAATTACACTTCAGTGTTCTTGCCTTAAGCACATTTCCCATTATATCACGTAGTCGTCAATCAAATATAAATAAATAAATATGCGCTCACGCCCGTAACCCATACCACCGATGCATACCTTTCTCAATTCTAGTCACAGCATCCACTTTTAAGCCAGACTTTTCCCTTATAACGCTATTTTAATCCTATTATTCAACGTCACGCCTAACGTACTTTTTAAGGATCGAATCTCAACGGCATTAAGTCTGTTTTAACTTACATGCTTTTCCTGCCATTTATTTTTCCGACAGGGAAAATGCATTTCGCATACCACTGCACCATAGGGACAGTGCTACTGGTTATGTGGGACTCTCCTCTCCTAGGGGAGAGGCATACCCATTAAAAAACAAACCAACCCAAAATAGAATTTTGCGTTAGTTGAAACCATGCAGTAATCTCTATTTAATTAAAAGGCTGTACTTCATTCAGGGGTTATAATTTCATATGCAATATTAATGAATCCCGCGTCACGTGCGAGGGCAGCTTTAAATGTCAATTCATAACGAATGCCGATTGTCGAACGTTTAATTCTCGTATAATGAACACGGATATAGAAGAAAGATTTTTATACGGTGTGCTGAAAGGGGATAGAAAGAATTATACGTAGAAAATAAATAAAATATATTTTTAAATTAAGAACGTAAAGAGAGGGATTTCGACGCTTTAAAAAAAGAAGGGGGCAAAGGAGCGGAAGAGACATGGGGGTGATCAACGACGTCCATGGACACCCGCAATACCCGGCAGTTCCCTGCAGATGCGTTGCCAGCCATTACGAAAAAAGATAAGCTCGCTTCTGGGCCCTAAGTCGTACTGGTTTTGAAATACCACTGAGGATAGACCATTCCGCAACGCGGCTGTGCGTGGCAGGAAATTTCGCTGAGAACCGCACTGTTGAGGAATGCCAGCCATCCAGGTGGTGTGGATGGTACCTGACGGTCTGTCGAGTCGAGAAATTCAGCGGCAGTTATTTAAAACGTAGATCGATGTTTTTTAATCATTTAACAAAGACATAACAGTAGAGTAATTTTAAAATACCAAATCTCTATATACATGTAAAAGACGATGTGTGAATGTATGTATATATGTATGCTGTAGACTCCGAAACGGCTTGACCTATTTCGTTGAAACTTTGGTAGAGATCGGATCAACAAAATTATTGCTACCTCGAGTAGTAGGGTTTTGACATATCTGGGGGCACGGTAGCCCCCCCCCCCTAATCAAGGCGAGCCAAAGGTCCGGGGCAGCACCTCTAAGTATCAGTTATTTAACTAATATTTTTGAGATTTATTGCCATCGGAATTATGTCAGAAGAAATGAAATCCTACAAAAATTAAAATATATTTTATTTGCTCTTGAAAAATTTGTTGATTAGACCCACAACACAAGGCCATAATGCTCTTACTGTTAAAACGTATTCAGATCTCTAACGAACGTATATCACGTTAACATATGAATCTCAAATCGGAGTCCAGATACCAACTCGGCTCTACTGAACATCAAAAAACTTTATAACAGTAAAAGCACCTTATGAGTTGGAAACCAATTTTACATGATGTTAACGCCGAGCATGATTTATGAAGAAATCACGCTTGACAGCGATTTTGAAAACTGAAATATAATAAAAATTTACACATATGTCATATTTATACATTGAAGAAAAATGTTTGTCCTTTCTCTTTAACATATGAAGTGTTTTTAGTAGAATACATGTTGATGCTCACATTCAGCGACAGGCTATCATCCTGTCATATTTAAGATCTAATAAGCTCAATGGCAAACAGAAAGCGCTTGGTATCTCTGGTAGACAGAGTTCACAGACAGAGACTGTTCAATTTAATAAAGCAGAATTTATCCTTCCTGAAAACAAAACTATAATGTTGTTTTCTTTCATGGACATGAAAGATATGTTCCGCTTTCGCTATGAAAACACGTTAAAACAAACAAACGTTAGATAAACCAACGAAATGGCTTTGAAAGCGCTTGCTTTAATTAAGACACGACGTGCGATTTTCAATCTCCGTTCCCGAGGGAACATTTTCATTACAGTCTAACTTCCAACACAAAGTGTGGCTCCCAAATAAGTAAACTTTGATATATACTATTTTTAACGGTACTCAGTTAACAAAGTATTCTATATTTTAGTTTCTTCTTGTGTTGTAACACGAATCGAAAAAACTAATTAAATAATTTTTTGATCAATATTTATTGATTTTTTTGAAGTGAAAGCTTCTTTAGGCACGCATGGCGAGAGCGTTACCATAAGTGTGATCTTCGACGGAAGCGCTACGTAAAGTGTGATCGGACGAGGCACGCTTTTTTTTTTTTTATTTTTTTTCTCTTTATTTATAACAAAAAAAATTACATAGTTACATTAGAGCAGTGGTGTAAACCTGCAGGGTTTTTATATCACTGCTAGTCGCTCAGTTGATATATACACTACTTATTTTAAAAACTTATTAAAAAATGAAGGCGATAGTCTTTTCTGAGAAAACTCAAACAAACCTATTGTTTAAATTTCCTCAGATAAGAAGGCCAATTTTAAAATCCTTTTATTGATTTGGGGAGTTAGCTGGTGAATGCGCGACGAGAGCTTTACGATAAGTGTGATCGGGCGACGAGAGCGCTCCGTAAAGTGTGATCGGACGAGGCACGCTTGATTTGGGAAGTTAGCTGGTGAATGCGCGACGAGAGCTTTACGATAAGTGTGATCGGGCGACGAGAGCGCTCCGTAAAGTGTGATCGGACGAGGCACGCTTGATTTGGGAAGTTAGCTGGTGAATGCGCGACGATAAGTGTGATTGGCTGAGGCGATCGGATGTTATTTGAATTTGGAACAGTTGTTCCTTACATAACATTTTTTCGTTTTTTTTCTTGTATTCAATTTTCAATTTTATTGTTAAGATTTTTGTTTACCAAGGGTTTTTTGTTAACTATTGTCGAGCCTGTATTGAGTTATATCTTGTGTTTTTTATGAGTCGGGTAGTAAATCTTATTCTCTACATTCCTATAAAGACAAGGTTAGGAAGGATTATCTTCCGACTTTAATTCTAGTGGGTCAACTCTGAAGAACTGTACTGGACCGATTAGAATAATTCTTTTACTTGAAATTCAACCAGATGATTTCGAGTAGGACATGCGCCTAACACCAGTCAGTGATTAAGAAAAATATCTATTTTATTTGGTCTTTATTTTAAATTCTCTAATATTTACGTACAATAACAGACAGACAATAAAACAACTTCGGAGTAATTATAAAACAAATCTAATTTAGTTTTGATTCCATTTTAATCAGTTTATTCACATTACAGCTTCCGAATCAAAGCCGGCGGTCGTATTACTTGACGGTCGTGGAGCGTGAAATGGTCAGGATTGTTTGGAGTTTAATGTTTAATTGCAGACTCTTCTAGAGAATTACAATTAAAAACATGTAAAGTAAGACAGTATATTCTTCTGAATATATATAAAAGTCGATGTGTGTATGTTCAATAGAGACTCCGAAACGGCTAGACTAATTTCGATAAAATTTTCTGGATATCTTCAATTTGGTATAGCGGGTGATATGTTTGGTAGTGGGCGAAGCCGGGTGGATTACTAGTTTAAAATAAACGCTCACGGCGTAAGAAGTGGAACATTTGGCATGTAGGTTGGGGCTGTATGTTCAGAAGAGATGGTAGGCATGCTAAAGATTTTAAAGGTTGAGTGAATACGAGAAAAAAATGAATGGCGCTATAGGTGCAGCAGTGAGCAGCAACAATGCGTCTATGAAGTCTTTTTATCAAGCGAGAGAAGAATGTGTAAGTCCACGTGTAATAATAATAGTTATTTATCTTTGTTTTATTTACAAGCAATCCGTGTGCAAAGCTTACATTGTGCCTTTAAACTTGTGTACGTATTCTGTTGTGTTAGAGTTTTAACATGCCATATATCCTGATAAAATACTCTTTATTGTCCGTAGCAAATGCATTACAAGCCCATTTCCTGGCATATACGGCATTAGGAGCAGTGAAAGCACCAAATGCGAAGTAAAACAATAATAAAAGTAAGAAAGCACAGCCTTTGTGACTACTAAGTAATAAATGTACATAATACGCAGCTTCAGTTCATTAAACTCAACATTTTTATTAGAAACCTTTTAGGCGGCGATTCGTTAACAAAATTACAATAAAACCTGAAATACCACAGAGAGAGAAACACAGAAAAGATTGCAAATATTGATTCATTGGAATGTGTTCCCTTCGGAAAAAATTGTTCAATTGTATTTATTTTCTGATAATCTTTCTTAAAAAAAGTGATACTTCTATAACGTTTACGTAATGTATAATGTATGTATGTAAAATTTCCCATATTCATAAACGAAGCAAGACTTCAAAAACTAACCTGAAATTTAAACTAGATATTTTGAATTAAAGAAAAAGTTTATTCGTTTAAAATAGAAATTATTAAACAACATTACATATTAACGAGAGAGATTAAAGCTGCTATGCTATGCTGAGGCATAGGTTGTGGGTCCACAACACCGGTATCGGTACGAACACGATATCCCGTACAAAAACATATAAATACCTATTTGTAATATAGCCAGATATTTCGATCCAGACACATCCATGCATTCTGTGTACAATGCAAACACGTTTACGTTGAATAATGTTTAGTTTTCGAGACGCTGCATCTCAGCAGTGCTTGTTAACAAACATCGTGGTGTACTTTCAAAGTTCATGTTGATTTGCTATGCAGAAGCAAAGTTTAAATTAGTTTTACCAATATTCTGTAAAAGAAACTTATTAAACAAGTTTATTGCAAAGTGTCTAAATAATTATAAGTAATAAAAGTCTGGAATATGTTTTATAACTAAGAAAATACAATTTAAATATGCATATGCCCTATTTTTTATACTTTGTATAGACTACAAAACGCTTCGAGAAAATTAGATAGTACCCCGTTTCTTTGCGTCGTCTTGACGGGGGCACTACCGTGCTCCCAGATCTTACAAATAACGAAGTGAAGGTCCGTCCACAGTTACTATAAGGGCGGTTTCAGACTATCATTTTATACGTGAGTATAAGCTCGATTTCGGAAGCGCGTGTAGGCGCCTTATGCCACGCTCGTATAAGCGACTTACTGATTACGGACTAACCACCACCGGTTGAAGTGAACACGACGTAAGAAGCTCTTATACGCGCGCTGAATGTAGCGCGTGTGTAAGGGCGTATGCTGAAACGACCGTATACACCCAGAAAAAACACTAGTTTGTAACCGCCCTATATGGTCCATAATATGTCCTAATATTGACAAAATTATATGAGCAATAAAGAAGCTAATACTACTTAGTTTGTCTCATTAACTATAGTTGAGGGGCCAACTACTATGAGTAAGACTACATTGTAACGATCTATATCCAGAAGGGATCGCGGCATAATGTCGACAGTAATGACTACTCGACGTCATATACGCCCACACAGATAACTTTGTGTTTTGACACAATTGTTAATAAAAACTTTAAATAATGAACTTATAACTCGTGAATATGAATTTATGACAACTCGACATTTCAGTGCTTAAATTTTAATTTCAAATTTAACGCTTTGTACCATCGACAAAGAGCAACTTTTATATTTGAAATAAAATCTTTAAAATCAATATATTTTAAATACGTATATCAAAAACTTATCAGGTCTTATCAAACCCTTTAAATGAGCGGTCTCAATGGAACAATCGAGCTAATGTGAATCAGCGACCGGCAAGGGTTACGGTAATTACGTAAGATAGATACGTTCATGATTGCTGCCGAATAATTTGTCCCAATCGAGTTTATATTTCGCGATAGGCCGAAGTATAATGTTTTTTCGACGTTTTAATTATGAATACATGTGAAATTAATATTTTGAAATATTGTAATAAAATTCAATCAGGATCAGGACTCAGGAATCAGGACCAATACGACGTGGCCGGTCCCGAATGAAATGGAAGAAAGTCAATCAGAGGGACCTTGCTAAAAGAAATTTGGACCCAGCAACGGGTCAGGGCTGCTGTGACTATCGAAGAGAGACCAGGACAGCCGACCCCAATTAGAATAAAAGGTCTGTTGAAGAAGAAGATATAAAAGAAATTTTATAATATAAGATTTTAGTACTTAGGACTGGAGCGACCCGCTCCAACTTTTAGTTTGTGTATCTTTTATATTGTATCTAATATAACGTCTTCCTTAACAATCATATTTCACCCAATGTACGACCCAACTTTTTGTCGTAGATATGCCGTGCGTTCAAACAAAGCGATTCGCATCTTCGTTCCCAGTACGTACGACAAAGGATTGGAAGAAGTGGCCAGGCGTCAGTGTTTCCGTTCAAAGTCAAACCTGAGCTTACATTCATCCGCCATAAACTACTCCGTTCTTTTGATGAAAACCGTATGGAAATTCGTTTAGTAGTCGCGTTTAGGCCGACAGAGAGACGCGGCGAGGGCACTTACTTTTCATTAAGAGTATGTAGTGATACTTATGTGTGATTCGCTTGAAGCTAAGTAATAGCAATGATATGATTTGCAAAAGGTAAGGTCGTTTTGTTAGGAATTTCCCGATGCAATGCTGTTTTGATTGAAGTAAAAGTATTTTTAATGGAGAAGGGACCGGGAAAGTTAAGTGACCACCGCCGCCCATGAATACCCAAAATATCAGAGGAATTGTATATGAGTTGCCGATTTTTAAGGTAGGATAACGCTCTTTTCTGGACCCTAAGTCGTTTTGATTTGGATTTTTTTTCGACATTTCCGTCTCCGAAATCCTCGGTGTGTTTATTATCTTTTAATAAAAGCTTAGTCAGTAAACAGCTTGTAGCTTAAGGATTAGAGGGTAATAAATTAAAATTAATGACTGCCTCTCATCTTCTAACTCCCTCGTCTTAACGTCGCTCAAGTAATCGGAGACTACCATTAATTATAGGCTGGTGGTTGAACTCTCTATGGGCTAAGAATAAGAATAAGTTAGCTAAATAATGGCTTCAAAGAATCTTAAACGTAGGCCTAGAATTATCGTAAAGTTAAAGTTGACGTAAGGGCTCCCTAGTGTCTCGTGTTTTGGAATTTCTTTGGGTTGCATTGATCATTTCTTTTGTGATGTAAAGTTGAAGTAAAGGTACGATTGTAAGGTCCCCCGCATCCCGTCTTATGACTGCGACAGTCATTGCAACGGCTGCCTCGACCGGGGAACTCCACGACCACCTAGAAGATAGCCGTGAAGTAGAGATATTTAATGCTTCCTCTGATAAGCGAAGTTCCGGAAGCCGAATCTCATTCCATCCCCTTCATGAGTGAATGGGATGTGATGGGGTTGGGGGCTGGTATCTCGTTCAACAAATAAAAGTGTATCGATTGCAACCATCGTGGTATATCTCCTGTACGGTTTTTACATACACATTATGCAATAATTATTGCATCAAAGTATACTTCTGTTATTTTTTTTATATTGAACCGAGATTTGCTATGTATTATCTGTGTTTTGTCGGAAGATATTTAGAACTAAAAAAATTACAACTGGCGTTGTCATAGATATATCGGTTAGATTTTGCATTACGGTTAGACGTTTTATTATCTAACTAGTGACCCACCGCGGCTTCGCCCGGGTACAACTAATTATGTTGACCCGATCGCTATCAAAGACATGTATACTGTGACATCTGATAGCTAATAGATGGCGTTTTAAAAATTAGTGTTTTTGTTGACATATCACGCATTAGACACCTATATAGATAAATTTAATAAAAACCGTATCTAACTACAAAGTTTCATCTAAATCGTTTCAGCTATTTCCGAGATTTGAGAGGAATTGCTCGCTTTATAAAATAAGATAACCTAGGAAAATGTTATAAAAGGCGTTATCAGTGCACTGGTATATTTAACGTCTGTAAGTTACTGTCTGCCTACTTAAGTAACCTTATTTATATATCCTCGAGAGGTATACTGAGAGCACTTATTAAGTCAAATTTATTATCATCCGATTCACAAGCTACGAGCGGCTTGAAATTAATAAAGATTAAAAGTGCGCCGAGCTGTAAACCAACAGAAATAATTGATTTATGTTTCACCTGCATATTTATGTTTCTATTTAATTACATTGATTCATTTTAAGCTCGTGTCGTTATAATTATTTTTTCCAAACGTGCTATTTACACAGAATACATCCAGAAAGATGATAAATATATCACAACATTACCAGAATTTGATACACAGACCGCAAGTAGCACAAATCGCTACCTATCACCAAAATTCCAGTAATTTAATGACTAAAACATGGTATATTTGTGAAGCATGTAGTCTATATAAGAGCAGGAGAAAAAATGTTACAAACAGTTTAAAAAAAACGTAAAACAACTAAAAATAATTTTATAAAAGACTCTTTTTACTTAACTTTAACGAAGGTTCTATACGATCAAAGCCGCGCCGAGTCGAAATGAGTGCCGCTACACGTTCCTGATACTAATGTAGCTGTAGTACTGCAGATAGGTGCTAAGAATGCCGCTCTTATGCCCTGATTAGCATACAATACAAACTCGGTTTAACTGCAAGACTCGGAAGTGGAAAACACTAGCATCGTAGTGAAGCAGTTACCTCTTAATGTAGCGTTAACGTTATTATTACACGTCGTAACAACTTATCAGTTTTCTGCCAGTATTTTTATTCTCATTTTCAATAGATAGACGTCTAGTGAACTATAGACTAGTGGATGTAGGCCCCCATTGATCGCAACAAAGATCGGTCCCCGCCGCCATCATTCAGTCAGTGGTCATGGATGATGGCGGTGTCACACCCAGGGTGTGCTAAGAATCCCCGGGCTAAGGTTGCGGGTCTAAACATTCGTAAATAAACAAAAAAAAGCCTATGATCAGGCTTTGTGCGTGTGTCTTTATTAAATTAAAAATATTCGAGACAATTATTTCCGATGTATGACATGTCCGAGGTCTAATAAGGACTTTTTGTAAGCACCTAACTGGAAATCGAATTCTTAACAAGTCCAACCCAATATTTTAACTGTCATCGCTTTGCAATACAATGTGTTAACACGTTATAAGTACGATCAGTAGCGGTGAGCATATTACACGGACAAAATTCAATTAAAACATTGTCGCGACTGCGTCACTAAAATTAATTAAAATTTCAACGTTAAAACGGCCTAACGACCATAATGTGTTTTATTATTACGTGAAATTTATTGTTGTGGCATTATTTTACCTAAAATTGGTAAAAGGTAATGATATTTCAAAAAAATTAAATAAAAGAAGTTGACAAGCGGTTCAACTAAAATTAAGTGACCGTTACCCATAGGCGTCAGCAACATGCTAATGAGTGGTAGCTGCGGTACCTATCTTTAATGGACAGAGGGGATAAACAGAAAAAAGGACGTTTCCTTTTCCTATTTGGTTAAGTTCATACTTTAAGACCCTTGTCAAATAATTTTTGCTTTGCAAAAAGTTCAACGAATTCAATTTATGTTTTCGAAGTAATAATCATATTAAGTAAATTTTTAATATAGTGGGCTTCAGATCTCCTGACATTTTTCGTTTATTATTCGGAGTTAATATTTTTCCTCAATATAGAAACAGGCGAAAAAGAAATGTTTTTTTAATATTACTTGAAGAAAGTCCACGGCAATATTGATTATAGCAACTCTGCTTATTGTAATTGTTAAGATTTGCATGATATCCAAAAAAAGGATAGCTGATTTCATTTCAGATTCCACTTTGAGTATTGAAAAGTTTATTTAAGAAAAAACACAGGCAGTCGGCATCAGGACTGCCGATAGAAGTGAAAACATGTACACATATGTTCGTACACACTTTAGTTACCTCTTGGTCCAAACGTACAAATGGAATTCCACACGTTCAACCACAGGGCCGCAAAATTTAATATAGTCGTCATCAATCATATCCAATATTCATGTCTGCTATAAATTCATTTGAAATCGCTTTAGAATGTGGAATATTAAGAGAAGTTAAAATTTACAAGTGTTATGTTTCACCAATCAAATTTTATGGACCAAGGCGTCACGATGCGTAGCCTACCTGTAATGGTATATTATATGGATATATCATTTTCCCCGTCAATCCCGTCCTCGTCCAATCCTCTTCTTCCCATCCTATCATTATTAGGAATGTATGGGAAAGAGAAGTGGACTGCCTCCGGCACCTCACTAATCAGATGAAACGCAGAATACTTCTACTTCACGCCTGTTTTCTGTGAGGTCATGGTATTTCATTGGTCGAGCTGGCGTATTCGTGCAACAGATGTTGTTTTGTCATTGTAATGTACGCGGGGGCATGGAGATATTCATCTCAGCAAGTGACACTGATGTGCGTCTCCATTGCGAAAGGGACGACGTCATAATAGTCAAGACCACAAAACTTATTTGCCGTTGATACAATACGCTTTTATACACACAATGTATTACACTTTGCATAAGCCACATACATGGGTTGTATTCTCACTTAATATAAACAAAACTTTGAACAACAAACCCGACTTTTAATTGCCTAAAATTATTTACTCAACTAAACATATAATAATCAATAATTTTGAAACTCTCAGTCGATTGTTAAGCTTGTACCCTCTCACTCTCTACTCTCGCGTCGATAGTACCCCTGCCGTGGCGATGTGTGTATGTACGTTCCCTATAGACTCCGAAACGGTTGGACCGATTCGGTGAAACTTGAAAGTTTGGAAGCGATCGGAACATAATTATTGATATAGTCCTGAAAATTATAGTGGTCGAATCACAGGATCACGCTCCGACATATTCGTATGTTTCCGCTTTATCGACTACATGTATGTTTTCAATTTCACGATTTATATAGTAAAATATATGTCTGTTATATAAGTATAATTATATAGATATATTACTTTCAATGGATACGGAAATAAAGATCTTCAAAGCGTTTAA
Source organism: Papilio elwesi (assembly GCA_029849275.1). NCBI lineage: Eukaryota > Metazoa > Arthropoda > Insecta > Lepidoptera > Papilionidae > Papilio > Papilio elwesi. Next base: position 6,032,927 of record CM056708.1, on the reverse strand, counting down.
TTGTGGCCATAAAAATCGAATTGCGGTTACATCAATACTTCTTATTACGTACTTTGAATACGAGTTGAGCTTTTAGAAGTACTCCAGATAAAATTCGGGTCGCCTTTCGCACTTCGCGCCCATATTGCACGTTTAATGGTAATAAAATTGGAGATGTACTTTTATTTTATAACCTGGTCACAATTTTATCACTTTATTCAATGATAACATTAAATAATTTTTTTTAATAGTAGAAGGTGGCAAACGTGCTCGCGGTTCACCCGATATCAAGTGATCGCTACCCAAAAACATCCGCAACAAGAGTTGCAGATCTGCAGACGGAGGAGGGGATAAACAGAAAACGGTTATATCCCTTTCCTATTCACCCCCTCCACCGTCAAGTCCTCTTACCCTTCCCATCCTTTCCCTATTATCAAATGATGGGAAGGGGAAAAGAAGCAAAATCAGGCCTCCGGCACTTCACTCATCAGACGAAACGCAGAGTACTTCTACTTGACGCCTGTCTTCTGTGAGGTCGTGGTATTTCACCGGTCGAGACGGCCAATTGCGGGCTCTACCACTGTTTTTTTTATTTAGCTACTACGATAGATATCTTCCAGTGGAGAGAGGACAGAGAAACGAGATAAATAATACACATTGTCTTTTAAAATATTACATTATGACAATTTGACAATTGCACGGCGTATTTTTGACACATCCATGCATTCTGTGTACAATGCAAACACGTTTACGTTGAATAATGTTTAGTTTTCGAGACGCTGCATCTCAGCAGTGCTTGTTAACAAACATCGTGGTGTACTTTCAAAGTTCATGTTGATTTGCTATGCAGAAGCAAAGTTTAAATTAGTTTTACCAATATTCTGTAAAAGAGACTTATTAAACAAGTTTATTGCAAAGTGTCTAAATAATTATAAGTAATAAAAGTCTGGAATATGTTTTATAACTAAGAAAATACAATTTAAATATGCATATGCCCTATTTTTTATACTTTGTATAGACTACAAAACGCTTCGAGAAAATTAGATAGTACCCCGTTTCTTTGCGTCGTCTTGACGGGGGCACTACCGTGCTCCCAGATCTTACAAATAACGAAGTGAAGGTCCGTCCACAGTTACTATAAGGGCGGTTTCAGACTATCATTTTATACGTGAGTATAAGCTCGATTTCGGAAGCGCGTGTAGGCGCCTTATGCCACGCTCGTATAAGCGACTTACTGATTACGGACTAACCACCACCGGTTGAAGTGAACACGACGTAAGAAGCTCTTATACGCGCGCTGAATGTAGCGCGTGTGTAAGGGCGTATGCTGAAACGACCGTATACACCCAGAAAAAACACTAGTTTGTAACCGCCCTATATGGTCCATAATATGTCCTAATATTGACAAAATTATATGAGCAATAAAGAAGCTAATACTACTTAGTTTGTCTCATTAACTATAGTTGAGGGGCCAACTACTATGAGTAAGACTACATTGTAACGATCTATATCCAGAAGGGATCGCGGCATAATGTCGACAGTAATGACTACTCGACGTCATATACGCCCACACAGATAACTTTGTGTTTTGACACAATTGTTAATAAAAACTTTAAATAATGAACTTATAACTCGTGAATATGAATTTATGACAACTCGACATTTCAGTGCTTAAATTTTAATTTCAAATTTAACGCTTTGTACCATCGACAAAGAGCAACTTTTATATTTGAAATAAAATCTTTAAAATCAATATATTTTAAATACGTATATCAAAAACTTATCAGGTCTTATCAAACCCTTTAAATGAGCGGTCTCAATGGAACAATCGAGCTAATGTGAATCAGCGACCGGCAAGGGTTACGGTAATTACGTAAGATAGATACGTTCATGATTGCTGCCGAATAATTTGTCCCAATCGAGTTTATATTTCGCGATAGGCCGAAGTATAATGTTTTTTCGACGTTTTAATTATGAATACATGTGAAATTAATATTTTGAAATATTGTAATAAAATTCAATCAGGATCAGGACTCAGGAATCAGGACCAATACGACGTGGCCGGTCCCGAATGAAATGGAAGAAAGTCAATCAGAGGGACCTTGCTAAAAGAAATTTGGACCCAGCAACGGGTCAGGGCTGCTGTGACTATCGAAGAGAGACCAGGACAGCCGACCCTAATTAGAATAAAAGGTCTGTTGAAGAAGAAGATATAAAAGAAATTTTATAATATAAGATTTTAGTACTTAGGACTGGAGCGACCCGCTCCAACTTTTAGTTTGTGTATCTTTTATATTGTATCTAATATAACGTCTTCCTTAACAATCATATTTCACCCAATGTACGACCCAACTTTTTGTCGTAGATATGCCGTGCGTTCAAACAAAGCGATTCGCATCTTCGTTCCCAGTACGTACGACAAAGGATTGGAAGAAGTGGCCAGGCGTCAGTGTTTCCGTTCAAAGTCAAACCTGAGCTTACATTCATCCGCCATAAACTACTCCGTTCTTTTGATGAAAACCGTATGGAAATTCGTTTAGTAGTCGCGTTTAGGCCGACAGAGAGACGCGGCGAGGGCACTTACTTTTCATTAAGAGTATGTAGTGATACTTATGTGTGATTCGCTTGAAGCTAAGTAATAGCAATGATATGATTTGCAAAAGGTAAGGTCGTTTTGTTAGGAATTTCCCGATGCAATGCTGTTTTGATTGAAGTAAAAGTATTTTTAATGGAGAAGGGACCGGGAAAGTTAAGTGACCACCGCCGCCCATGAATACCCAAAATATCAGAGGAATTGTATATGAGTTGCCGATTTTTAAGGTAGGATAACGCTCTTTTCTGGACCCTAAGTCGTTTTGATTTGGATTTTTTTTCGACATTTCCGTCTCCGAAATCCTCGGTGTGTTTATTATCTTTTAATAAAAGCTTAGTCAGTAAACAGCTTGTAGCTTAAGGATTAGAGGGTAATAAATTAAAATTAATGACTGCCTCTCATCTTCTAACTCCCTCGTCTTAACGTCGCTCAAGTAATCGGAGACTACCATTAATTATAGGCTGGTGGTTGAACTCTCTATGGGCTAAGAATAAGAATAAGTTAGCTAAATAATGGCTTCAAAGAATCTTAAACGTAGGCCTAGAATTATCGTAAAGTTAAAGTTGACGTAAGGGCTCCCTAGTGTCTCGTGTTTTGGAATTTCTTTGGGTTGCATTGATCATTTCTTTTGTGATGTAAAGTTGAAGTAAAGGTACGATTGTAAGGTCCCCCGCATCCCGTCTTATGACTGCGACAGTCATTGCAACGGCTGCCTCGACCGGGGAACTCCACGACCACCTAGAAGATAGCCGTGAAGTAGAGATATTTAATGCTTCCTCTGATAAGCGAAGTTCCGGAAGCCGAATCTCATTCCATCCCCTTCATGAGTGAATGGGATGTGATGGGGTTGGGGGCTGGTATCTCGTTCAACAAATAAAAGTGTATCGATTGCAACCATCGTGGTATATCTCCTGTACGGTTTTTACATACACATTATGCAATAATTATTGCATCAAAGTATACTTCTGTTATTTTTTTTATATTGAACCGAGATTTGCTATGTATTATCTGTGTTTTGTCGGAAGATATTTAGAACTAAAAAAATTACAACTGGCGTTGTCATAGATATATCGGTTAGATTTTGCATTACGGTTAGACGTTTTATTATCTAACTAGTGACCCACCGCGGCTTCGCCCGGGTACAACTAATTATGTTGACCCGATCGCTATCAAAGACATGTATACTGTGACATCTGATAGCTAATAGATGGCGTTTTAAAAATTAGTGTTTTTGTTGACATATCACGCATTAGACACCTATATAGATAAATTTAATAAAAACCGTATCTAACTACAAAGTTTCATCTAAATCGTTTCAGCTATTTCCGAGATTTGAGAGGAATTGCTCGCTTTATAAAATAAGATAACCTAGGAAAATGTTATAAAAGGCGTTATCAGTGCACTGGTATATTTAACGTCTGTAAGTTACTGTCTGCCTACTTAAGTAACCTTATTTATATATCCTCGAGAGGTATACTGAGAGCACTTATTAAGTCAAATTTATTATCATCCGATTCACAAGCTACGAGCGGCTTGAAATTAATAAAGATTAAAAGTGCGCCGAGCTGTAAACCAACAGAAATAATTGATTTATGTTTCACCTGCATATTTATGTTTCTATTTAATTACATTGATTCATTTTAAGCTCGTGTCGTTATAATTATTTTTTCCAAACGTGCTATTTACACAGAATACATCCAGAAAGATGATAAATATATCACAACATTACCAGAATTTGATACACAGACCGCAAGTAGCACAAATCGCTACCTATCACCAAAATTCCAGTAATTTAATGACTAAAACATGGTATATTTGTGAAGCATGTAGTCTATATAAGAGCAGGAGAAAAAATGTTACAAACAGTTTAAAAAAAACGTAAAACAACTAAAAATAATTTTATAAAAGACTCTTTTTACTTAACTTTAACGAAGGTTCTATACGATCAAAGCCGCGCCGAGTCGAAATGAGTGCCGCTACACGTTCCTGATACTAATGTAGCTGTAGTACTGCAGATAGGTGCTAAGAATGCCGCTCTTATGCCCTGATTAGCATACAATACAAACTCGGTTTAACTGCAAGACTCGGAAGTGGAAAACACTAGCATCGTAGTGAAGCAGTTACCTCTTAATGTAGCGTTAACGTTATTATTACACGTCGTAACAACTTATCAGTTTTCTGCCAGTATTTTTATTCTCATTTTCAATAGATAGACGTCTAGTGAACTATAGACTAGTGGATGTAGGCCCCCATTGATCGCAACAAAGATCGGTCCCCGCCGCCATCATTCAGTCAGTGGTCATGGATGATGGCGGTGTCACACCCAGGGTGTGCTAAGAATCCCCGGGCTAAGGTTGCGGGTCTAAACATTCGTAAATAAACAAAAAAAAGCCTATGATCAGGCTTTGTGCGTGTGTCTTTATTAAATTAAAAATATTCGAGACAATTATTTCCGATGTATGACATGTCCGAGGTCTAATAAGGACTTTTTGTAAGCACCTAACTGGAAATCGAATTCTTAACAAGTCCAACCCAATATTTTAACTGTCATCGCTTTGCAATACAATGTGTTAACACGTTATAAGTACGATCAGTAGCGGTGAGCACATTACACGGACAAAATTCAATTAAAACATTGTCGCGACTGCGTCACTAAAATTAATTAAAATTTCAACGTTAAAACGGCCTAACGACCATAATGTGTTTTATTATTACGTGAAATTTATTGTTGTGGCATTATTTTACCTAAAATTGGTAAAAGGTAATGATATTTCAAAAAAATTAAATAAAAGAAGTTGACAAGCGGTTCAACTAAAATTAAGTGACCGTTACCCATAGGCGTCAGCAACATGCTAATGAGTGGTAGCTGCGGTACCTATCTTTAATGGACAGAGGGGATAAACAGAAAAAAGGACGTTTCCTTTTCCTATTTGGTTAAGTTCATACTTTAAGACCCTTGTCAAATAATTTTTGCTTTGCAAAAAGTTCAACGAATTCAATTTATGTTTTCGAAGTAATAATCATATTAAGTAAATTTTTAATATAGTGGGCTTCAGATCTCCTGACATTTTTCGTTTATTATTCGGAGTTAATATTTTTCCTCAATATAGAAACAGGCGAAAAAGAAATGTTTTTTTAATATTACTTGAAGAAAGTCCACGGCAATATTGATTATAGCAACTCTGCTTATTGTAATTGTTAAGATTTGCATGATATCCAAAAAAAGGATAGCTGATTTCATTTCAGATTCCACTTTGAGTATTGAAAAGTTTATTTAAGAAAAAACACAGGCAGTCGGCATCAGGACTGCCGATAGAAGTGAAAACATGTACACATATGTTCGTACACACTTTAGTTACCTCTTGGTCCAAACGTACAAATGGAATTCCACACGTTCAACCACAGGGCCGCAAAATTTAATATAGTCGTCATCAATCATATCCAATATTCATGTCTGCTATAAATTCATTTGAAATCGCTTTAGAATGTGGAATATTAAGAGAAGTTAAAATTTACAAGTGTTATGTTTCACCAATCAAATTTTATGGACCAAGGCGTCACGATGCGTAGCCTACCTGTAATGGTATATTATATGGATATATCATTTTCCCCGTCAATCCCGTCCTCGTCCAATCCTCTTCTTCCCATCCTATCATTATTAGGAATGTATGGGAAAGAGAAGTGGACTGCCTCCGGCACCTCACTAATCAGATGAAACGCAGAATACTTCTACTTCACGCCTGTTTTCTGTGAGGTCATGGTATTTCATTGGTCGAGCTGGCGTATTCGTGCAACAGATGTTGTTTTGTCATTGTAATGTACGCGGGGGCATGGAGATATTCATCTCAGCAAGTGACACTGATGTGCGTCTCCATTGCGAAAGGGACGACGTCATAATAGTCAAGACCACAAAACTTATTTGCCGTTGATACAATACGCTTTTATACACACAATGTATTACACTTTGCATAAGCCACATACATGGGTTGTATTCTCACTTAATATAAACAAAACTTTGAACAACAAACCCGACTTTTAATTGCCTAAAATTATTTACTCAACTAAACATATAATAATCAATAATTTTGAAACTCTCAGTCGATTGTTAAGCTTGTACCCTCTCACTCTCTACTCTCGCGTCGATAGTACCCCTGCCGTGGCGATGTGTGTATGTACGTTCCCTATAGACTCCGAAACGGTTGGACCGATTCGGTGAAACTTGAAAGTTTGGAAGCGATCGGAACATAATTATTGATATAGTCCTGAAAATTATAGTGGTCGAATCACAGGATCACGCTCCGACATATTCGTATGTTTCCGCTTTATCGACTACATGTATGTTTTCAATTTCACGATTTATATAGTAAAATATATGTCTGTTATATAAGTATAATTATATAGATATATTACTTTCAATGGATACGGAAATAAAGATCTTCAAAGCGTTTAATTGTGGCCATAAAAATCGAATTGCGGTTACATCAATACTTCTTATTACGTACTTTGAATACGAGTTGAGCTTTTAGAAGTACTCCAGATAAAATTCGGGTCGCCTTTCGCACTTCGCGCCCATATTGCACGTTTAATGGTAATAAAATTGGAGATGTACTTTTATTTTATAACCTGGTCACAATTTTATCACTTTATTCAATGATAACATTAAATAATTTTTTTTAATAGTAGAAGGTGGCAAACGTGCTCGCGGTTCACCCGATATCAAGTGATCGCTACCCAAAAACATCCGCAACAAGAGTTGCAGATCTGCAGACGGAGGAGGGGATAAACAGAAAACGGTTATATCCCTTTCCTATTCACCCCCTCCACCGTCAAGTCCTCTTACCCTTCCCATCCTTTCCCTATTATCAAATGATGGGAAGGGGAAAAGAAGCAAAATCAGGCCTCCGGCACTTCACTCATCAGACGAAACGCAGAGTACTTCTACTTGACGCCTGTCTTCTGTGAGGTCGTGGTATTTCACCGGTCGAGACGGCCAATTGCGGGCTCTACCACTGTTTTTTTTATTTAGCTATTACGATAGATATCTTCCAGTGGAGAGAGGACAGAGAAACGAGATAAATAATACACATTGTCTTTTAAAATATTACATTATGACAATTTGACAATTGCACGGCGTATTTTTTTTGTACAGATGCAAAAATGTGAACTGGCTGTCCGTTTGTAATTTATAAAGCAGTCATTTGGAAGTTTGCCATTGGTATCATTTTGTCATTAGTACGAAATTCATGGATTTAAGCCAATGATAATTTATACTACATATATACGCAATCAAACCACCGGTCAAGTATAAGTATGTCAAAACAGTGACAGATAAAACCACACATGTCAAATAGTATAAAAATATGTTTAAAATATTTTATATAATGATAAAAAAGATGTCAGCTAGTGTTTGTCACTTAAGCGTAAATTGTTTGCATTTTTGCATGCAATTGCATGACGTAAGCTAATGAAAAATCGTCCTAATTAGGACGCTTTCGAGTCTTCACTTTACGACCCCCTAATAGCATATCTCTAGCTATATATCTTTTTGTATTATAATAATATTAATTCAAACTTGAAATGTCACAACATTTTAAGTAATTTGAAAGGTCTTTATAAAAGGTTAAACGAAGGAGACGACTCAAAAATATGAGGCGAGACTGTAAAGATAAGTGACTCGCAGGTCTCCCTTTTTGTTCCCTGTTTGTTCGCTCACGGTTCGTTAGTCTATATAAACATCAAGCTTTATGTAATAATTTAGTTTATTACAAAGTAAAATGTATTTTAAAAAGTTTACATCAAAAGATAAAAATAAATGTCTTCTGTATAAATATTGAAATAAGTTTTATACATTCATAAAATTCCTTTAGAAGAATTGCTGCCTTACGGAGTTTTTGTTATGTTGCGTAGTTATTGTAAACATACCCTGTGTTCAAGGGGACACTACGGAACCCATATTAACTGTCTTTCTTATAAACCTTTAATATAAAGGAGTAAAACTGAAGGAGAACTAAAAGTATTTTTAAATGAATTTGCTTTCTATTAATGTTAATAATAATTTCCGAAACAATGCTCTTACACGTAAGCGAACCACTCAAAGTGATCGCCATAATTGGGCGTACGAGTAAGGTTTTTTGCTTTTCAATTAAAACCAATATGGATCTTACCGTTAACAAAGTTCCAAAAGATGATCCTAACCTACTTTTCTCTTCAATTTAATGCGTTTTTTTGTTAGAAAATAAATGGATATGATATATTTATTTAATAATATATATTTGTACGTTATATTTGTAACTTTGAGCGTTCGTTGCCGCACCGCGGTTTGCGTTGCCGCAGTTAAGAGAAAGAGTACGCTCGCTTCTTGAGGGACTATATCTATTTTTAAAACAATATTATTATAATTACAAGATTCTCAATACGAACAATAATTGACAGTTTAAATCTCAGCTTGAATTCTTATAAACGCGCCACTCAAAAAACCTATGTGTTTCAAAATATGTGTAAAACGCCAAAATATATTATTTACGGCCCGTGCCATTTCCTAGTTTTATGTCCGATAAGAAAAGAAAAATATACTTCGTTGTGCTTTAATTCATCCCTTGCGAGCGATTTCCTTCGATCAATAAATTCTCGCAACTATCGTTCTCTAACGAGGTTAGTTTCCAGAAATAAAATAAATGTAATAGAATGCACGTGAAAGCGGAACAAATTGGTCTTTATTTTATATTTATTGCTTAGAATCAACAACCTTGAATCATTCTTAAAATGTCTTATATTTGTTGTAACTTTTGGCATAGAATTTAAATATGACATTCGAAAATAATAATAACAAAAAAAACTGTGTCCTGTTTATTGTGTCCATTGGTAGGTCTTCACAACGCATTGTGAAGGTTAATGGGAAATAGAAATGTATAGATATTTTAAATTACTTTTATGAGAAAAGTGAATAGGCTGTTGCTAACTAGTGCGTACCACCGCGCGTTTCGACCACATCACTAAGCATCAGGTGGGATTGTCGCCTAGTTTATTAATTATTTAAAAAGTTTTACAAACATGTAAGATATATATTTTAATATACTTATTGATTATAAAACTTGTGACACGTTCTACTTCGAAGCTCGGGCGAGTGACGCTGACAAAGTTCACTTTCCTAACGCAGAGTGCACTCAAAACTTCTCGTAGAAAATGTCGTATTGAAGGAACTTAAGGAGCAGAGTTTAAGGCTTGAGATTAAGCGGTTTTTAACGACGCGAATATTAGAAACCCAAGTTTCCAACTTGAATCTTACATTGTTATAAATTATAGCTTACAATACGCTTTACGGGAACTTAACTAAAATGTAGAACATGGATAACGCCATAAACTACCGCTTTCAAAAATTCTTTCAATAATAGAAAACTATTAGTATATATTTTCTAGGCTAAATTATATCTTAAGTGGAAACTTCTTTAACCGCGTTACACGATATTTGGTAGGGAATATCTTATAGGTTCGCGTGAACAACATGCTTCAGTAACACGCGTCAGCAACTTATTTTTTTTCTTATATTTAATTTATAATTTTATTTTTAAGAAACAAGGGTATTTTTGTTGATAATTTCTCTATTTTTGAACTATTGTCGCGCCTTCTCACCTTTTTTATGTTTTTACTACTGTCGGCAGTCCTGTCTGTGTGTTTTATTTGTCTATCTACTTTACCGAAGCTGTGGCATGTCGGCAGTAAATAAAAATATCGTTAACATAGACTCTCGTAGGTTCTAAACAACTAAAGCTGCTACTACTTCAGTTGAAGCTCGCTCGTTTATGATTGGACTTGTATATATATGATTTATAAGCGCACTTACCTATATGTAGTACATATATTTACTGGTCGATTGCCAAAATAAACTGATTTTATAGACACCCATATCTCCCAATTAGTCCGAATAATCGACTCACTACTGTATTTGTGGAAGAAGCGATCATGACATAAAATATTTCCGGCTCTGCTCATCGAGATGTCATATAAATAATCGTCCGTCAAAGTTAAACTAAATAAATAAAACTCGGGTAATGAAATAATAATATAATATCCTAGGACATATTCACACACGGCCATCTGATCCCAAACTAAGCAGAGCTTGTGCTTTGGCAACCAGATAACTGATATACTACATACACTACTTTTCTTTTGTAAATACAAACTTCAATAGATAATTACACCCAGACTCAGGACAAACAGACATTTTCATGCACACAAATGTCTGTCCTGGGTGGGAATCGAACCCACGACCTGCGGCGTGATAAGCAAGTATCTTACAAACCACGCCAACCGGTCCGACAAATATTTTTACGAATGGTTTTCCTTTAAAATGCAAATTTCAACCTGACTACGTGGCGATCTGTGCTTGTGTAGATTTTTGTGATGATGAATTAAATCTTATAAAGATTTAATTAAAAAAAATTGCTTTGGGGAGGTATAAAATATAATTAAATACTTAAATAAACTTGAACTTAACACTAACTTTTAATTAAAAGTTTTATGAAATCGAGATTCAGTAGAGCGCGTATTGCATTATAGGATGAAACCAAAAATATGCTATCACGTTAGTAAGACCTTTATGGGTGAACAGAGATAAAGTTAAAGTGATGGTGTTTTAACTTAATGTTATTTTAACCTATGAACTTGTCTATGGCTTTCCAGGGAAAAATATCAATCTCTTGACACTTTTTCAATCGGTATGTTTCATAAATAATCCCAGCATTGAGTTCAAACTACTTAGCAATCTGCTTTGAAATTGTACTACGATAGTAAGAATAAGTTGCAGCGGCAAAAACCCTGCTAATTGAATGCTAGTCACGCTCGCCCTGTGTAAGAAATCATTCTAGGAACCGACCTAGAAAGGTCCATAAACTAGTCTTAGTGTTTTCTGACCTAAAATTATATTTCTTGTACATAAATTTTAATCTATGAACAAATTACTTATGCTCTTTGATTTTTTTATATGAAACTTCTATACAAGAAACTTGGAGCTAACGTTGCGATATAAAGAGCCGGACACACTTGAAATATTATTTGTAAAATATCGCATAATATTTATATGTAATACTATATAATAAAAGTGTTAAGTTTCTTACTTCTTCTACTTTTTACTTCTTATCTGACGTGGCTGCTCCCCCTTATCACCTTTTGGTACCGCATCGGAGCTCGTCCCATTGTCGGGGATGTGGACGTTTAGAGATCGTTGATAGATTTTTATTTTAAAATTTATGAACATACAATTTTTAATATTCGAATATCGCCAACGTTTTCTTTCAATTCGAAAAAAATAATATGAAAAAATATGTTTCTTTTTTACTTCTACGAAAGAAACGCAGGAATCGTAAATACGGCTAGCACCGTTCACAACACCTAATAAACCCTTTTCGATTTACATGTAAAGTGCAGCTATTTTGCATGTTCAAAGCTTTGGTACAGAATCCTTTGAAAGTGTGAATATTTTTTAGTGCAGATTTCTATCGGTTATTACGTCACTTGAAGACAAGTTTGCTTTTAACATAAATGTTTGCCGTATTCCGATAACGTTACTAAAGATTTGAGATATTTATATTATGCGTTGACTGATTGATAAAATATCCACTATTGAAATTTGTCTAATATATAAAAGGCGATATGTGTATGTATACATGTGTGTATGTTCCCTATATACTCCAGCTGAACCATAACGATGAAATTTTCGCGAAAAGTTCAGATTGGACTTGCTAAGTTTGGTGGCGAGCTGAACAACATAGATAGTGCTAATTGTGTGTACATTGTAATGATTCACGACCATATGTCCCAGTCCTTATTTCTGCTATCTTAATGTTGTTTGGTAAACTAGAATCAAATCGAAGTATGAACTCACTCATACAAACACTAAGCCCTTGATACACGATTGTGTTAGCTGAAGCAGGAGCTGGTGTAATGTGTAGACTAACTAAGCATAAAGCGGCAGTAGTTGTTTCACAACGTCGTCGTAGTTTCAGCCTACAGACTTCCACTGCTGGCCATACGCGTACCCCATTAATCGCCACAAAGATCTGTCCCCTGCCGGACCCATCCAGTGGCTTCCCATGGGTAGGTTATCGATCTATTTTGTAGGTGGAATACCTACACTGGTCAAAGATTTTCGTCTTGAGATACTGCGGTAGTTATTAAGACGAGAAGATATCTCGCGATTTCCCGAAGGCTGCATATCCGAGTCGGATTCGGCGATGGACCTCCTGCTCGAAGTTAGACCTACCTAATTACTTTTGTTCTAGGTAAATATACTCGTCGTGCTAAATAAAAAGGTAAGTGCATGTTAAGTTACAATTGACTTGGCTTGCAACCAGATTTAAATTCTTAGACATTTCTTTTAATACTTAAAAATGGACAAATCTCATTTCATACTTTCAGCAATTCAAACGCTTACATACAACGTATGTAATTAAATTATTAGTCATAATCTCCCTGCCCTTTTCAATATTTATGTAAGGCCGAAACAACAGGTTTTCGACTTACACATCGATTTATCCTCATTTCTCTCACTCTCTTCTTAATCATGTCACCTTTGACGCAACTCATCCATTATTTCTCAGGCCCACCCCTACAACATATCCCTCCACATTTATATCTAAAACTGGCGTGGTCACATGTCATACGTTCCTCCTCATAAGAGGCCCATACCGTGCTAACCTTTTGCTTCTTAATTTCTCTATTCTTGGTTCTACTTTTAGGCTTCCTCTAATATATCTTAGCATCTTATCTCTTTTCATCACACTTTAACAGCCCAACACTTTAATCTATACTTTATGAAAGATCTTATGATGGTTTTGTAAATTTTAAGGGGAACTTGTGGGTCGGGGTCAAGCCCTTGACCCATCGCTATTTCATCTATTATTATTATTGTAATTATATATGTAATTTTGTTAGTCGCTTGGAAACAAATATTATTATGAAATATTCCACTACGATTTCTTTTTCTATTACCAACTATATTAGATAGATAGATAGATAAACACTTTATTGCTCACATTAAAGGAAATACAGTAAATTTTTTCGAACTAAAATTAATAGATAAAAATTATTACATAGAATATTTTTTGTTTGTAAGCGAACTATACATTTTTCAAGGTTTCTTAATATTAGGTAACAGCCAGATGTAGTACGCGAAAGTTTTATAAAATATCGCAGACACCGAGTCTGAATCACCTTGATACTTTAATGTTGAGTCGTTTGGTACGTGAGATCGCGTACAATACAAACTGGAATAAAAATATCTTCATATTTAATTCATGTCGCGATGGTAACAGACATAATTCTGTGATGTTATTGTAATAAAACAAAGCCAGCGAGTTCAGAATGATACAGCAATATAAACATAAAAAACATTACTATTTCGTCTAGAAGCAAAGGGCCTACCGCTACCTACTACCTACAATCAACTACTTTATGAGATGTATGCGTAGTATTAACCTTTATGTTGAGGTACACGTAAATAAAATGAGACATGAAGGGGATGGTAAAGTGATAGTTCACCTTACGAAACGCAATTTGTAACAACCATATAATCTGTAATTCGCGACGGTATATTGTGAGTTTTGGTTCTTTCCCACATAGCATAAGATATTACAAAAAAATGTATACCCCCATCTGTTATTTGATCAAGTGTAGTCAAGTTAATGCGGACATCAAATCGAACTCGCCTAACATTCTATTGTGCGTCAATACAAACTTGACAACTAGCCAACGCCAATGGCGAGTTGGGCAAAGGGTCAACCTAATTCGGTTTTTACGTTTTAGTTAGTTTTAGGTAGTTTAGTGTTTTTAACTTTTCGTTCGGTAACCCACTTGTGATGTATCAATGTACATAAATTATCCAGAATATAATCTAGGTCGACTTATTATATATATATATATATATATATATCTATATTCACTGATTAAATACAAACTTGGTGAATCTACTTCGAACAATTGATTAGTGATCTTATATATAGTTATTATAAAGGAACATTTCAAATGAATTCAATCTTTTGTTAAAAATATTCTAATTTAAATAAAAAGCTTATGAAAGCTCTGTAGCTTTCTTAAGCTTTTTATTTTAAAATAAAAATGCATACTAATACGTACAGATGTACGTCCAGTTTGCCGTAATCATTTTTATTCTCTCTCGCTTACAAACTTTAGTTAAATCTTGGCCCTGGCAGGTAAAGATAATAAACCTCTCGCGGCTCATAAATCACGGACTCGGAAGAAGATACTTTTGAGCCATATTTATCGTACCTCCTGGAAGCGATATTACACTTTCTTATTATGCGAGTTTATGGTTGACCCGTTTACAAAACGCAAACCCACAAACAAGTTCAATATTGATATTTAATTATCGTAGACGGACAGCAGTTCTCATATGATTTTTATGAACTGAATTCATTACAAAAGAAATAAAAATAAGATGATGGAGCCTTCGGAAACTTCAGATCACTTCAAAGGCAGAAATATGAATATCTCTACTTAATCATGGTGTAAGGTCTTTGAACTTTCCCTTGGGTCGTACATAAGTGGGTCACTATGTACAGTAATTTATATTTTGAGCTCAGCTAACGGTAAAAAATTCCAATAAAACCCCAGCCGATCCGAATTCAAATTATAGGGACCGTCGTTACAAAAGGAAAAGTGAATACAATTTCGTACGAAATATATGATTATTTTTAGGCCCACGTCACTATTTACATATAAATTATATTTTTATTCTTAACAATCTCTTTTTATGTGTCTTCCTCGACCAAGTACAAGGACGTAGGCCTCCCCCATAGATCATCATAATTATTGGTCGCCTGCCGCCCTCGTCCAGTAGACTCTTGCCACTTCGACCGGATCTTCAGTCCTTATTATGGAGGAGGCCTACCTACGCTGCGTCGAGCTGTAAGTGGCCGCCATTCTAGTACCTTTTGACCTTTGGTACTGAAACTGTACCATTTACTTTGGGATCGTCGGCAACATCAGGCCACGTCTCAGTTCCGTACGTCTTAAATCTTGACATACATTTTTATTACAAACATACAATAAAACGAAAATAATTTCATTTGAAGTAAGTGAAGTTTTAATCTCTTGTAACTGTATCATAATAAAATAAAGTAATAAATCTGTCTTAAAATACAAGACGATGGAAGGTTTTTTATAACACCGGAAAAACAGTAAAGGCTCGTTTGCACATTTTATATTTATGCGTAATTTATGTAGAATATAAAAAAAATATTGAATTATTAAAATAACATAATAGTAACTTTATGTATTGTTTCCAAACGATATAGAAGTTGTACTCTTACATTTATTTCTGTTTACTCCTTCCTTTGTCTGAACTCATCTGAAGCTCGTTAGCTTGTTGCAGATGGCTGTGGAAAGCGCTCACTTAATATCTCATAAATCGCTTGCTTTGCCAAAAAAAATACGAAACCTTTAACGGACAATATACTCAAATGAAACAATAGGCTCAAAATCAATGTTCGCTCGTTCATTTTTTTCAGCAAACAAGATTATTGACTTTATTCATTAAAAAAAGGAGCAATAAGGATTTTTTTGTTAATTCTTTAAAAAACTCGTAAAATGCATTTTCATTCTCTATGGCATCCGCTATGATTATTTTGAAGATTTCAAGAGTCAACTTTCTAATAAAGGTAAGACGGTAAGGGAAAGAGGATAAGATAGGCAGGGGAAAAATAGGAAAAGGAAATATCCTTTTTCCTGCTTACACAATAGGGGACTCTGTGCATTAAAGGTAAGCAAAGCATCTGCATTTCATTTGCTAGTTGCAATCTATGGGTATCGGACATTTAAAAAGAACCACTTGCTCGTTAGCAGATTCATCCCACAAAAAAGACCTGTGTCATTATTATACACATAGCAATTGCAAATATATACACACTTAACCGCAACATGATTAATGTCTAATCTAAATTTATACCTATTTGAAAATAAAAGAAGATGTATATTGCAGTGGAACCTTTTGTCAAAAGGTACACCGAAAGTAGACACGTACCCGGCACCTTAATCAAGCCGGAATGAAAGCGATCAGCAAGCTGTTTGAGATAGCAACGTGCTCTATATAGATTGTTCCATCCACATACACTGCCTTCCCATCATTACTTCTTGGTACGTGCTTCGAATGAAGGGTGTTTAAAGTGCAAATTTTTACTACTTGCAGACAGGGCTTCCTGATAAAGTAACGTGCTATGGAAATATTTGTTTTCTTTTCATTTTATCTTTTACAGTTGTGATTTTTGATACCAGAAGGCTACAAACGAACAATTACTCGATATTAAACTACCCATAGACATCTGTTACAAGTTAATAAGTTTCGGATACGTGTCTTTAATGGATAAAGGGGGGATAAACAAAATGAGGAGTTCCCTTCTCCATCAAATCCTCTTCCCTATTCTATCCTTTCCATCTTGGAAAAGGATAGAAAGGGAAAAACTAGGGTAAAGGCTAGAATTTAGGATACATAGCACAACACCAAGAAGTATGCTAGGCGTTGCTCTTAATGGTAGGACTTAAATAATAGCGTTGGAGAAGAAAAGTGTAGGCAAGTAGTAAAAGAAGCCATTGTGACCAAAATTGAGAGAAGTTGTTATTCGGAAATTATGGGCATCTTGAAAATGTGAATGTAAAGATTGCCAAGGCAAAATTATGTTGCAAAAGTGAGTGGTAGAGTTTGGCGATAAGGTCGTAGTCGAAGCAATACTTATTGGTTACATATTGAAAAGGACGGAATGAAGAGCACCCGGAACCGACGAGCGATGACAAGATGTATGAATGTAGATCTGTGCCAGGAACGTGTCAAATGGAAATCCCTACTCTCCGCCTATCCCTATTTGCTACGGGCGTGAGAATTTATTTATTTTACTAGTATCACACGAAAAATCCTTTAACGATGAAAGAGTGTTTTTGTTGTGTGTAATAGTGACTGGGGAGAACCTTGTCTTTGCAAAAGGCACAAGTCACATCGTGTGGGTTTGATTAATGAATGTTATTGAGGAAGGCGGATCTATTTCAACGCTATGACGAGATAGTTTACGGAATATTGGTCGATATAATGTCACAATACAGTGACTCTAACAAAATACGTTTTTATGAGATTAAAACAATGGTTGGCCTGCCAACTTATTATATTGCAACGTTTGAAGAATTCACCTTAAAGTTGTGTAAATATTAAGTCCTGATCCATAGTCATACGTAATTCTGAAAAAATATGTACACCAAATGACCTCACTCACGATGGACCAACTGGTCAAAGTACGGAAGTCCACTGGATGTAGTCAATAACAGACAGATATTTTTAGGGACTACTAGTGATCCGCCCCAGCTCCGCGGGTAACAATTCTTATCTTGAACCGATCGCTACCAAAATTATTACCACATATAATTACCATCACGCGCCAGGCCAATCTGAAGATTTCCTGAAAATTTCATCGAAATTGGTCAAGCTGTTTCGGAGTCTATATGGAACATACATACATACATCACCCAAAAGGCGATAGATAGACAGATTGGAGAAGTGTACCAGTATCAAAGCAGTCGACGCTTTCTGCTGTTGGTGCTAATCCAGGTGATAATTAACCATTTCTGTCCATCACGATTAATAAAAGATTACATAATTTTCTGTTACATTGTTTGTTATTGTTTTCATGTGTTAAATTTTAGATTGTAATTGAATTAAACATTTTACTGTTTATTTTCTCACATTTGTGTAAACTAAGCCTTTTCGGATTGGAGGCCTACGTACGTTTTGTAATTTTTACGGCTATGTTCACAATAGGTTAGCATTGTGTGAATTTTTATTAATAGTGTAGACTAGCTGTGGACCGGGAATCTCTCTACGTTTCCATCTTCGTTATCGTAATATACTTTTTTTAAAGATATTAAGCCTAAAAAAGGCGCTTTTAAAATTAGTCTTTTGAGACTACTGTACATAACAATAGATTTTTGTAGGTACTATTTTATTTTTAAGCTAATAACCTACATCTTAAGTAACGGATACACGTTACATAGTGATTTGTGAGACGTGTTTTTGAATCATTTAGAAGCAGACGATATCATCGTAGCCGCCGGGGGATGTTCCTCTAGTTACTCGAGTAATGTGACACTTATGGGTGTCACTTGGCTCCGAGAGGCCCTTAGTATTTATTCCAGCTCCCTTCTCTGATGTATATTTTTGCATTTTAATGATTACATTTTATTTTATAGTATTTTTTTAGGAGAAGGTGGCAAACTAGCGAGCGGTCAGCCCGATGTGAAGTGATTGCCTATAGGCGCCTACAATAAGTCAATGAGTTGCAGATGCGTTACTTACTTGATTGACAGAGGACGGGATAAATAAAAAAAGGGATGTTCCCCTTACCCTTCCCCTTGTCTTATTAGAAATGTATAGGAAAGGAAAAAGGACTAGAATTAAGCTTCCTTCTACTTCAACATCGGGCAAAGAATACATACTTCTACTTCACGTCGGTCTTCTGTGCTACAGATATTGTTGTGTTGCAAGCTCTACGATTGTAAAATTGTTGTATACATAAGACATTTTGTGGTATTCTATATTGAATTAAATAAATAAGTAAATGTTCAGTATGTTATAAGATTATTTATCTTGTTATAAGAATAATCAATATAAATTGAAGTAGTGTCAGCGTTGAGTTATTAATAAAGTTATATGTAAAGAAGAAATAATACGACGAATTTCGGGATATACAAAAAAGTTGATTTATTTTGTCGGTTCTAAATATAATTAAAATTAATTAGGATGTCTAATTAAAATAAAATCAAGGTATTAAACCATTTATAGGCTAATGATATTGAAAAACTAGGTTAATAAATGAAATTATAATAAAACAAAATTTCGTACTTCCAAATGACGAGTTAAATGAAAGGGATTGAATTGGAAAAATGACAAAACATTTTCAGATACTTCGTACGATACTTAACCTTCCGGAAACATTTTTGCGTACTACTTTACCCTCACTCCTTATCTTTGAAAAGAGTTACTAAAAGCGACTACGATAAAGGATAGTTACTCAAGTATTAACACGAATTAGCTTATGCTTTTTAGTGAAAGCCAATATAGTTTAACATGTGCATATACATATATATATATATATATGTGTGTGTGTGTGTGTATATGCACATGTTAAACTAGTTATCCAATAAACTACTCACGCAATAACATGATGTCTTAATCATATGTGGAAACTTGATGAATGATCTTTGTAATTCCTCATTATTGTAACATATAATTGTAATAAGCCTTTGGATGAAGTAATTACGTGAGTTTCAATAATATAACACGCAACAAATTATTTTTTCCTTGATAAACGTATTTTTAAGATATGATTTTTGTACATAACTATCATGTCGGACATTTAGATTACGCAATAACATATAAACTTATATCATATCTGGGACTTATTTAGCTTTTTAGATAGCTAATATAGTCCATATTGCCTCTGCTTACCCGATAACATTGAAAGGCGTTACAACTTTACATAACTTGAATAAATTTATGCTTTCGCAGGAAATATTGAGGGTTCTACAATAAGGTACTGATCACAGCGATATACGTTAGTCAGCAACCATAAAAATTTTACCATCGCGTTGGATATAAAGCAAAATTGCTTAAGGCTTAAAATATCCAAGCCAGATCGTATTTGGTTAATTTATCTTAATTGGAATCGAGTTTTATTGTACTGAAACACAACATACGGCCATAAAATATTTATGGGCGGATATTTTTAGAAAGTAATTACTAAAGCTCTAAGAATTCTACAGAGATGAGTATTAAATAATTAAAGTATTAATTATTAAATTTTATATTCTAAAACTAATATTGTTAATAAAAATAATTGTATAATACAACTTTTTATGGAACAAGGTCGCAAACGACATGCTGTTCACCTAATACTAAGTAACAATCAGGTGAGTTGCAAATTAAATTTAATGGCTATCCATTAAATTTAACTTGCAACGAAGGAAAGATTGAACAGAAAAAAAGGATATATTATTTTCTTATCCTCCGTCGAATCCTCTTTCTTACCATCATATTCTTATTATGAAAGAATGGGAAGGGATGGCGGACCAGAATTAAGCCTCCACCACCATCACTCACCACGAAGTACTTCTACTTCACGCCTGTCTTCTGTGGGTTTTCACTGGTGGAGCCGGCCAATTCGTGCAACAAATGTTGTTGCGGGCTCTATTAATGTTATGTTAACTTCAAAGCTCTTTTATCCCAAATCATCATGATTAGATGATAAACATTGACAGGATTAAGAAGTGGAAGACCACGATAAGCTTTAATTTACTCGTAAAGCCGAAATCATACGACGGAAAGAATCGGCGAGCATTCCTTATAATAATTCAATATCAAGAGTTCTTATCCTCGTCAAAAAAGGAGAAAAGCCGATACGCCCTAATTCTCAAGACCTTTTCTTATACGCGACCGAACAAACGAAAGCCGCAAGGCGATAAATACAACAACGTTATACAATTAATACGTACACTATTCCTGACAGACTCCTGTACTGGAGATATGATAAACGGGTATATGTTAGAGATTAAATCCAAGTAGAAAAAAAATACTCGTTTGATATATCTGTCACTCAACAGTTGTGAACTTTCTGAGTTTGTAATTGGACCAGGTATTTTTATGAACAATTTGTGAACTGAATGAATCGTCGACGATTTCACCTGTAATTTTAAATCGTAAACTGTAATTTCGCTTGCGTTATAACGTTCAAGTTTATGTTAGAGTGAAATATAAGAGGTATGGTCGGAAGTGATAGTTACATACAAAATGATATCTTAACAAAATATCTTATCATATCCCTGCCCTTTTGCCACTAATGTGGGGTCGGCACGACATTTAACTATCTCGGCAACAGAATTGTCTTTGATCATTTCGTGCACAATGATAAAACAAGACAATAGTTCCCGAGGAGGGTTGGCGTCAGGCAGACGGTCGGCCGTAAAAGTGTAGGCAAAACCTATACAGTATGGGCTACGGTCATACGGTGCCGAAAAGGGACAGGGAGACACATATATGTAAATGTATACGTAAAATTTTGTGTATGTGTCCTGCCGGAGTTACAAATGTTCAATTTAATGTTATCTTTTTATTCCTGATTGAAAATATAGTTTAAGAAACACATTTGATAGTGTCTGGCAAACATTCCTTAGTTTAGGGACATGTAAGTAATAATATTACATCTTTAACTTCTTGTAGCTATTTACGAGAAACAATTTTAGAATATATAAAAACCAAACTAACATTTTACAACGATGTAGTTTGAAAACCGTTTCGAGAGCGGAAGGAATTCATTTCCGCTCTGTCTGACGAGCA
Source organism: Papilio elwesi (assembly GCA_029849275.1). Lineage (NCBI taxonomy): Eukaryota > Metazoa > Arthropoda > Insecta > Lepidoptera > Papilionidae > Papilio > Papilio elwesi. The sequence goes on along the minus strand of CM056708.1, from coordinate 6,010,971 downwards.
AAGTACTGCTGGATTAAATTATACGTGTATAAAATCAGTACTTACATTTTAACTCTGCGCTAGTTCTGTAGTTTACTATTCTGTCTAAAACATTATTTCAATAGATATTTAATACTTATTCGGAGAAGATTTTTTTAGAGAATTATTGCACCTCTCATCAAAATTGAATTCTACGTTTTTTTCTATGTAAGATACGGACAAATAAAGGTGACTGAAAGGAAGCCATCCCATCCTGCAACTCACGATTGTGAAGCTTTAGTTGCTCAAGTCCAACAAAGTCCATTGATCTCTAAGGTCAGAAATATCTAACCTCATATCTAACATCTATACGGAGCGTAGGCCCACTGTTACAATCAATTGAGTGACTCCTTGTAACATTTACTATCTAACGAGTCAGTTAAAAAGCAGGAGGTCGGTTGGGGCCAGGCAGGCGGCTTGTCGTAGAAACTGTACTCGGAACCTATACAGTATGGACTACGGTCCTATTGTTCCGACTTCAGATGAGTGAGAAAAGGGTGATGATGACGAGTTAGTTAAAAATACAGCCAGCGATTACTAACATCTACCCTAGTAGTTAAAAGGCAAGTTAGAACGTAATTGATGTACACGTTTTAAGAGTGTTTAAAGGAATTTTAATTTGATTTATTGATACACATCAGAGATCGTCAATTAAACACGAATGTTATGTTACTTTAAGCAAGCCCGATCATTCCACGCTCCACCGACTCGAATAATTCGTCTCCCGGATTGATTGGAAATCCCTTTTGACGTGAATTATCCCATTAAAATGCTGTCGAATATAAATTGGTCTTGTCCTCCCTTGACAATAACAAGAAAAAAAGTCTTATAAAATATTATCACTCAGCCTTTCTGTCATTCATTTTTATTGACAAGTCATCTGTTATATTGACAAGGATTATCGGAAACGAAAGGAATAGGTTACCTTGTAATGGTCGACCTGGCCTATTCATTCATCTACTGCTGGCTCTACCACTATTCTGGACCGGTTCCGAAAGTCTTACCAACCTTCATCATCTCCATGCCCTTTTCCACGTATGTGGGGTCGGCACAGTATGACTGTCTAAGTTTTGGTTACAGTTTTTACTTGCCTGACTTCAAGCCTTTTAAACTTTATAAGGTGTAATACTTTAGGTGTTTATGTTAAATTTGAGGATAAGATATGAGAGGGTGACATAGAAAAGTAAATCGATAACTAACATTTTTACTAATATTTCAAAATCGTGCGGATATTAATATTATTTAATAGACACCTCTTGCCGTACACAAGCTCCTCAGCGACCTCTTAACTTTGAAGTTAAAGCGAGTGACTGACAAAGTTACTTCAGCGCGGAACATATTGCACATATTACTTAGCGAAGTTCTTCACATTGAGTTCACTCGATATTTCTACGTACGGAAACGGGAGCTAGAAATTGTAAAATATGTTCATAAGATGTATAAATGTGTTGCAATTAGATACTTGCTGTTAGTCGACCAAAATGAAAGAAATAATAAAGCACACATTTTTAGAACAGAGATGTTAGGTGTTACCCGTGTCAAGCCGGGGCGGATCACTAGTCTGTATATAAAAAGCGATGTGTTGTAGATTCCGAAGGCAGAACCGATTTCGATGAAATTTACAGAGAATGTTTCAGGTTGGCCCCTGAAGTTTGGTAGAAATAGCTCGATAGAAGACTAATCCGACATTTAAATTTGATATTAACCTATGGTAAAAATAGAGTGTCAGTCAAGTAGTTTAGTTACCAAGTCGCTTGTTGCCAACGATATCATGAAACAAAAGAATAAAGGGTACTTCATTCTAGCACCATCAAAACGGCCAGTGACCTGTTTTTTCTCTACTGAAAGGAGGATAATGTATCTCGCGGGTATGTATCTTTGTACGTACATGTCTGTGTGTTTAAGTCCGTTCCATTGTGACCTCCTGTAGCCTGAACTGCTTGACCGATTTTGTCAATATGGTGATATCGGCCAGTCGGGTTCTTTGATTTTTTAAATAAACTGTGACATTTGAGGCAGTGCAGTTTCATAATACTTTGCCTACATATATTCGAGACATCAATCCTATGGTACCATTTAAAAATAAACTTAAAATTTATGTTAATTCTAAGACTTAAGCTAAAATAATTATGTAGTACCGCTGGTGTAAAATGAATTGTATTGAATTTTAAATTCCTATTAAGTAAATTCTTTGAGAAAAATAAAGCTCCTTAACCACAACTTTGGATTGTTGTTTAATTTACTAAATTAATAACAGTAATAAGTTACCGTCATATTTTTTTAATTCAGCAAATTAAATGGTCAACGCTAGGATTTTCTTTCAGCCGATAGTCATACACTGCTGGATGTAGACTGGAGACTAGAAACTGGTCGTCAAAAGAGAGCTGTGACCTTGATCAACGGATACAGTAATTTTAACAGCGCAGCAACTAAAATGTATTTTAAGAAATAAATTTGTTTGAATGATTGGTCATTTTATATTTTCTAAAGATTTAATACAACGTAAAAGATTTCTCAGGATTTCTTCTTCGAAAGAGATCTTTTGATCCACAATAATCTTGAATACTCTACAAAATATCTTAGTTAATCTCAATCGGTTGTAGAATCAATCTCTTTGAAGTAATTTTATTCTTTTATCTCTTTACGAGACCTTGGAAAATTTCCATCCAATATTTGTACTGAACGAATCGAATATTACGCTTTAGGCATCTTATATTAACTGGTGTCTTTTGGTTCAATCTTTTCACGAAAAAAAAGGAAGCGCTATGATAAGTGATCCCAATTATTGTCACTTTTAGCACACATTATGTCTGTAGGAAGTCGTCAGCCTTCACGTCAGTACCTCGTAAGGTCTTGGTACTGTAATGATTTATTTGCATAGTTTTAGTAAATTTTATTCTTTTTTAGAATTACCGTTACGTTACGTACGTTAAGAGTTACCGTTCAGGCGATTCATTGCTCTTTGTTTAACCGCTTTACTGGCTTAATGAAACGGGGAACCTGTAAGACTGCACGTTATTAGAATTCATTGTTTCAGCTTTGATCATTAACTTACTAGCGTATTTATATATGTATTTATTTAAATCATATTCCTAGCACCTTACCACAAACACAAAAGTCACAAATTTGCAGCTGAAGGAATATGGCGACCGGTGAAGTTCCTGGTGAAGGTAAGACTTCACAGAATACAAGCGTAAGATAGAGACATTTGTACTTTTCGTTTCGTTTGTAGAATAAGCCTCTGCTGGGCTTTCCTGTCTTTTTTTCTACCCTTTTTATAATGTGCGGAGTTGTTTTATATAAAAAGAATAAAAGACGTACTAAATTCATCAATTTTAAAATTAAACTTTTAAAGTAAGTAGCAGCGTCATTTCTTTTTTGTTAATACTTGTCTATTGAATTATTCAAATTTAATATTTAATTATAAAGAGCAAGAGTTCGAAAGTTTCGCACGCTTCGAAATCTTTTTGCGTATTTAAAGTGGTTTAGCATTGGAAATAAAGTTTAAAGAAGTACTGTCTTGAATGAAATTAAAATAATTTTATCATATTTACGAGTCTCGGCGGCGGGCATGTGTCCCCATGAGTGTAATGTGTAATCATGAGTGTTGTACAGTGAAAAAATTAAAATACCGTCATTCATTTCATTTCGTAATATTATTATGTATATTTTTATGAATATACAGTATATAATTATTCAATTCAAAACTATATTCCACATTGCTTAAATTTACACAGAAGAAACGACAGGAAGTGCATGTATGTACGAATAACATGTATGAATCTACAAGAAACGTGAGAAATTGTCTGGATCGTGTCGTATCGCTTTACTTAAAATACAAATGCGAACTTTTTTAATTTATTTCGTATTCCTTATCTTTATGTTATTTATCTTCTTATCTTGTAACAAAATTTACGATCATGTAGTACAAAAAATCGGTACAAAAACTATTCACCGATTCACTGAAACTTTAACAAATATATCTTCTCTTTGTAACTTGAACGAACTTACATCAAAAAAGTTTCCTTTATCGGCTAGTATACGGGAGTAAACCCGTATTGTCTCGACACCCTCTAATCTTTGTATTCTTTTATTTTTTGTGCTCTCTTAATATCACGTAACGCTTGTCTATAATATATTAGTAGGTTCAGTGAGACGTTGTTCTGGTTAATGGAACAGTTGTTTTCAACAGAGACAAAGAGTAAAGATGTAAGATAAATCAAACATGCGCTCACGCCCGTCACCCAGAAGGGTGGGCAGAGATTACGGATTTCCATTTGGCACGATCCCGGCACATATCTCTCGCTTCTTCTACATCCATACATTTACGCATACATGCTCGTTATGGGAACTTCTTATATCGCCCTTCGTATGTCAACAAATGTGTAAAAAATTAAGAATTGTTCTATATAAAGATAGAACAATTCTTAATTTTGCTAAATAATCTTCAAGTTAAAAATCTTAAGTGGCAACGCCTACGCTACTTTCTTGTTATAAAAAAAATTGTTCTTATTTGATAATAATTTGTTATAAAAGAACTGATGTGTCAATATTATAAACTTATAAATAAATAAATGTTTAAGCAAATTAACAGATTAAATTGCAATAAATATGATAATTATGTTATGGAATATTTGCTTAGAGGGAGTACAAATGTTTCTTTTTTACTACAGTTTTTTCTACATAAAGATAGAACTTTTGTAAACAAACAAACGTCACTTTCCATTCTTACCGTACAGGGCCGTTAAACTTTTTACTTTCATCGTAAATGTTGCAATTTTGCGATCGTGAGATAAGGTGAAGTGAAATTGTATTAATATACGATTTCAATTCGTTTTCCTACATATTTTCTTATAAATAGCTAATGTTATGAGGTAATGTGAAAACAAGGGTCTTTCGAAAATATTTTGGAATTTACGTATTGGAAATTTAACATAAAAGATACGGCGTAACCTTTGTTTACCACTGAACTGTTGAACACTTAAAATCTTTTATAAAAAATTCCAGACAAATCGTGTTACGTAAAACTCAATAAAACGCTCAAGATTATTCATGAAGGGTGGAACATTGGGGTTATTGGGTTACGCAACTAAAATGTGACGATCGTAAACATGATAACCGTGAAATGTGATCATCCTGTTCCTATATAAGGATTTGAGAACACGTCTGAAATTTAAGGGCGGGAAAAAGCGGTTGTGTTTGCCTACTTGAGATATGACGGTCTAGTATTTGTTGTCATTTGATAAAACTTTATTGAGCTTAGTGTCCTGTTTAAGAGAAGTTTATTTCAGTGAAAATGTTTAGCCACGTTAGACGATATTTGGTAGGCGAAAATGCAACACAAAAATGCAAACAACAAAACAAAATGCAAAATGCAACATGCTTATTTGAATTTTGAAAAGTGTCGACAATTTTTTTCATTAACTTTTCTTGTATTCAATGTTGAATGTTATTTTTAAGAAACAAGGGATTATTTTTTTTGATTATTTATTTATTTTTGAACCATTGTCCTGCCTCCCCATCTGTTTTGAGTTTTCACATCTGTCGGAAATTACACAACATACTAAAACTTTTAAAATCACCACAGTTCTTGAAAACGACCCAGAGTCCGGGAAATGAATTTAGACTCTTAAAAAGTCTACTTAACTTCGTTATTATTTGTATTTCTCTCCCGATTAAGGGGAAGCTACATCGTTAACAGGGCTTGTTTTTCATCAATTAACAATGTGCAAAGAAGTACACGCAATTAGCATTTTATTAAGGGGAGGTCTGCACCAAACGTTACGATATATTGACGCTATTACCGGATTCACAACGTTCGTTGTTCTCTATAGGTTTGAGCATGAAGTTTTCCAGGAATAACTACCCCTCACTGTTTTATTAGCGATAATGATTATTGTAACGTAATTGTGTGCAACATGCTATCTGTTTTATAAGAATTAAGGATCGATGATTCTTATTTACTAATTAAGTTTAATACCAAACAAATTAAAATAATTAATTTTTTTAACTTTATGATATTTTTTGCTAATAAGCAATGGTTTTGAACAGCCATAACCTGAAATTCGGCATAGTTCCCTTTAAGTTGCAGCACACCCGTAATTGATTTTTTATTTTCATTTTTGGTTTATTGAAAATAAAGTCCGTAAATTTTGTAAACGAAACAAAAGGAATAAATATTTATTTAACATCCTTAAAAGCCTTGCTATAAAGAAAAACATAAACACAAGTGTAAGTGAATGTGGTCATTATAAGCCATATCGTGAACTTAGAAACTATTCGAATTGTAGTAACTACGAATGACAGACGTGCCGCTGAAAATCCCGCTGAAGTAATTTTGGTCACGTAATCTTTGTGGAGAAAATCTTTCCACAAATCCCATTCATCTAGGTCACGTTCGACCGAATGTTTTCTTTAGTTAGTTTTTCATGAAATACTTACAATTCTAGAGTAGTAAAGGGATTAAATGAATAATGAACACCTTATTCTAGTTTTTATATATAAATTTAAGCGCAGCGCTAATAGCCTATTGGTTATAGGTACGGACTGCGAAACATGCACAACATGGTCGTGGGTTCGAATCCGTTATGCGACTGTTGTCGTAAACTATCCCCAAACAAGCTTAAACTTGGTTGGGAATAGTTAAATGAGATATTAGTAAATTATTTCGATAATCTACTAATATTTCAGAAACATGCCCGAGGAGGGTGGGCAGGTCAGGCAGCTATAGCCAAAAGTGGGATATAGGCAGGGAGAAGAAGATATATAAATATCGCCAAGTTCATACAATGTTTGCTTAAGTTTTATGCGTTGTTGAGATGACAAGAAATTTGACGGCGCAGACTCCGAATCTCATCTAGCTTTTATTAATGAGTCTTTGATTTTTAAAGACTTTATGACATTTAGTAAGTCATATTTTTGAAGTTAAGTATATATGTTGCAAAAGTGAGTAGTAGCTTAGGCAGGGGACATCCAAGGAGGACTTATAACGATTAGATTAGAGACGTACTAAAGAAGAGCGATATAGGGAGTACCCTTAACCGAAGAGCATGTACATACGCATAGATGGATGGAGGTAGAAGAAGCGAGATTATGACAGCCTACCCCTCTTGGTTACTTGCTTGAGCGCATTATAAAATAACGTATAAATTAATAAATGTAAGGATTTATGACCCAATTATAAGTAAAGTATAAAAGAGCTTACGTTTTATAACAGGAGTTGAAATACAATAAAAGTAACAATAAAACAGTTAAAAAGAGAAGTCCCAAAAGATGTTCATTCAAGTCTAGTAACTTAATTTACATATCCACAGTTTATAGCCGCGTATATCGTACAGTACAGTTTCAACTTTGCCACTTTAAAACCTTAGGTTTATGTGGCTGCATACAAAGGTTGTTTTAACATAAAATGTTTCCAATAGTGTCGTTGTTTTGCAGAAGTTCGTGCGAGATTACTTCTCTCCTGGGACTAGCGTTTATACACATTCAACAATGTTTATTTGAATGGAGTGAACTTTAGAGAAAACTATGTACAATGTAATATAATCCACTGTAATGTAAATAGAGAAATGAAAAACCAACACTCTCGTTTTGTAATTTGTATTACGTAGAATTGTATTCATTAGTTTTTAAGAATTTAAGAAACTTTTTATACGTTTGACCTCAGATATCTTATACTTGATATACGAGTGGGCAAGGATATTAAATTGGATTGTTCTGTTGCTATGTTGGGCCTATTAGACGCTCTGCTACGCTCGAGTCCCACAACAACATATGTTGCACTAATAAGCCGGTCGAACGGTGAAATACCACGACCTAACAAAAAACAGGCGTGAAGTAGAAGTACCCTGTGTTTCAACTGATGAGTGAGATGCCGGAGGTTCGAATCTAATCCTCTTCCCCTATCCATCCTTTTCTAATAAGGTAATTCATTCCTGTCTAGTCCCTCTCTGTGCGTTAAAGATAGGCAACGCATCTACAACTCATTAGCTTGTTGCACATACCTAAGGGAGGCGGTAGCTTAATATTACGTGACTCATTTGTTCGTTTGCTACTTTCTTTCAACAAAAAAAACCAAATAAATGGTTTTGAAATAAATACAAGTATGCACGGCTCAAAACTCTTGGTCTACGAAGCATCGTTTGATGTCGTTTATTTTAAGCAACTTTTAAAATAAATCCAAGGAGCAATTTTATATTCAAAGCTTCCAAAGGCACACAGCAACTTCTCAGCATATTTTAAAGATGCAAATTGCGACGTGAAAAGCGAAACTACACAGACTTTAATGTGAAATTCCGTGTGAGTCACTTTTAAATTTGTTTTGTGACTTTAAATTTTGCATCTATCTTTATTTGTCTTCAGTACCTATGCTTTTTTATAAAATAAATGTTTCGTACTTCTTTAGAGTTAAAATTAGAAAATCAGAAAATTACCAAAATAATACATAATGTTATTGATCAATCATATTTTACATTAATGTATCGACTTGCCAAACAGGAGTTGTTGCCAAAGGCTTGTTACGACTTAATTATTCGTTTATTCTTATATAATTTAAAGCCCCCACAGCACTTGTTGTTGCCGAATTCGATTCATTTAGTTTTATTCACGTGTTCCGGACTTTTAACCAGATGGCCGATATATTATAAAAATGCAATATTAAAAACCGATGTGTATATAGTAGTAGTTCCCTAGTATAAATGTAGTACGAATCTGTCAAAGGTTGATTATATATGTATTTGTATATTTGATATAAATAGTTACATTAAAACGCGCGTAGGGAACTGAAATTATAATTAGTCTGTTTACTGTAACAAGCCGAGGGGCTGAGGATTCCGTTGAAAATGACATTTAAACTGTTAAGTGGATAAGCCTGAACAAACACGATATCGCGCGCAATCAAATTAAGAATGTTTATTTATGAATTAAGCTTAGTTAATTTTTTTTATTATTATCAGGGTATTAGGATGTCATTAGTTGTAAAATGTATTGTTATTTCGTTGGATACAATGCGTGAGAAATGAAATTAAAATACTTTACTTATATGTTATTACTATTGATAAATGTCGCTAGAATAGTCTATTCCTAAATAGTCAAAGTCAAAAATGTATTTACAGAATCATTAAATGTAAGGGCACCTTCCATAACAAATATTAGTTTTAATATTAAAATACAAATAACAAAATAAATCGGAACGAAAAATATGTCCCCTTAAAATAAATTAGTATCATTATAAACGACAGCCTGTACATGTTGGCATTTACAGAACCTTTTGTCCTAATTGGCCGTCCATTGTGTGGCAATATGTTCTTTGGGAAAATGTCGGTTACTTCGAATCTGCGTCTCATTTAATTTCTGATATGAACAGAGAGACTCCGGAAGTACAGATCGACGCAGTGAACCGACGATCTGAATAAGTTTCCTTAAGTCCACTAGACTAGGGTGCAATGGGGCTGTTCTTAGTTGCCATTCAAGGAAGTGATATGCGTCCAAGAGACGTGCTTTTTGGCTGATAAAAAGTATAAGTTGATGAACGAGTGCGTGTGAGCAAGTGAGCGTGTTCGTGAGCACACACACGCAAGTGGACACAAGTTTCATTGTGCAAATATTATAGCCACAATTTTATGGTTAAATCTGTCTTTTAATTTTGCAAGTATGTTCATGTTTGTTATTTTTTGCAGGCGTAGGTGTACGTACGTGTAGGTATTGTTTTATAGACAGTTAAAATAAATACATGTGATACATTATGAATATTGATTTTATCCCTATATAAGTTAATAACTAAATTTTACGTTTCCGACATGAAATCAACTGCATCGAATGTCTGCTGCATAATCAACTCATTTAATTGAATTTGCTTTGGATCGTAGAAATTCTGTTCCACTACTGCTCCAACGTAAGTTTTGTGATATAGTTCACCAATAATTTAATAAAACTTTCTGTCTGTCTGAAATTAATATAACGTCGGATGATTTGAAGTTACTATAGTTTGTTCCAAATGAAGCTGTTAACTTTGTAAACATTAGAACTATCCATGTAGTACAACTTCACTACACTTCATCCCACGATTTCCACAAAATTACAACACGACGATGAAAGAATAAAAAATAAAATTGCGCCGTATACAATGACGTTTGTTTGTTTACAATTTTTACATTTTGATTTGGAACTAACTATAGGCGTACGTTCGTTTTGATTTGTTTTAACATAGTATATGTTAAATATACTACTGAAGTAAACTGGAACATTTGGAATATTAAATGTTGTCAGTTGAATCTAATTTAATAATCAATTATAAATAAAGGCCCCCTAGTAAAGGACTTTAGAGGAAGTTGCTAGAGTAAAGTAACTTTGACGCTTAGAAAGCAAAATAATAGTTTTGTTTACATCGCTCTTATTCATTCAATTAGAACATGCAAGAAAACTGTGTCAAAATGTACGTTTGAATATTTTTGTAACATTATATTTTCATGTTAACTTCTTCGCAACGAAGTTTAATGGCTATGAGAGTAGTGACGATAAATATAGGTCAAATGTATATCGTTACGCCGCCTGTCTGATTTATGATACCGCCAGGGGCTTATTATCTTTTCCTGGTACAAGGAAGATTTAAGTAACGCTCTGATAAAAAAATAAGAAGGTGGCAAACGAGCAAATGATTCACCTTATGTGTAGTAAATACCTTATTTCCATAAGAATTGCCGATGTGTTGCTAACCAAGGTAAGTAAAGAAATAGGGGAGAGGAGAGATTAGGTTATTGGATTACTTGGCGCCTTATTCACCGAACAAAACGCTTACGTAATGTTACTACCGGTTTTATGTGACGTGGTATTTCCCAGGAACTAGTCTTCTCATGTAACTCTCTGTGGCGGTTGGGGTCAAAGTTTTAGGATATCCCTATAAGTCTAGATCCGAGTCTGGTGTTTAAGAACAATATTTTATTTTATTTGGCTATGTGCTTTTAATTATTTGGGACATTTTCAAGCTTATCACAAGTAAATAGCTCTTAAACTGTATCTTAAAGTTAATCTTACTTTTAATAGCGTATCAGCGAAGCAAAAGTTCTTATTCCCATTTATTACTCCTAATACTAGATCTTTAATGTGAAAACTGTAATAGAACCGTACATATTATCCTCGAGACTATTGGGGTCATTTATTACGACGTAAAATTTCTCGGAGGTATGAGATAACGCAAACTTAATGGGAATATAGTCTAATAATACTTTTGACCTTAATCTGCAGCTCCGTTTCGAGGATATTCGATTTCACCGAAGTTATAATTACTTTCTTACTTGTTGATTCTACGGAACATGGTTAACTTACTCGATTATTATTTATAAAACTCGCAATAATGGTACACGTTCAATTTATATAAAAATTAATAAATAATCAACAAAAACTTATATCTTAACAATAAAATTTATATTGTATAGAAGAAAAATAAATGCAAAAAGTGTTCCAAATTCAAATAAGGATTGTTGACACGTGTTGCTGACGCATGTAGAGCATGTTGTTGATGCGAAACTATAATATTTTCCCTACACGTCTAACGCGGCTAAAGAAGTTTTCCCTTTAAAAATCTCAAAAATAGATGTAGTGTTCTTAAATAATGTATACTAGGTGTTGCCCAGGGATCCTATCTCTATTTAGTACAAGTCACGCGAAGGCTTATATTATTATTAATAAATATAGAGCATACGTCATAATATAACTACTTGGGTTAAGTCGATGCTGCAGGAAATAGCTCACATGATCTGAAACCTTATTACGCAAGAAATCCGAGTGAGCTTATCTTGAAGGTAAACTAATTATCCCTTCCGCGTACATACGTCCCACACGAGATTGATTTCTTGAAATTGGAGATAACTTCTTAAATATTAACAGTTCCACACACTAAGTATAAGTTACAATTTTCTTTAAATGTATGGTAATTGTTTTATTTTGAGCTAAATATAATATAATTACTTAAATAAATGTATTGATAAATTTTTCACTGCAGGATATTTAGGGCGGATGTAAACGTTCGTTTTTTTCACCGGACGACATAGTGTTTATTGCTGGATTTGCGGTGGTGTAAGCAAGCGCACTACCGTTGCTTATTTTTGGCACGGCACCCATCAACGTCAAATCATCTGACATTTCCGCGCAAAGCTCGGTTTACTCATTTTTATATCAAGTCTTGTGTCAGTGTCGTTCACAACAAAAGATTTGTACAAAACCGAAAACATGTTTTGTTATTTTCCTTTTGTACTTTCCCGAATTCATTTTTCGTGCAAGAAATTTATTGATACGAAAATAAAAAATATTTACCAGTCAAAGAAACAAGATACAAATAACAAAATAGTGATAATAGAATAAAATAAACAAAAATAACTAATCAACACTAGCCACGATTCTTTTTAGAAAACACTTTTATATAATTAAAATAAGGTAATTATAGGATAATTGTGCGATTGATACAGCGATAGCTACATACAAAATTATTACTCAATTTTAAAGCGTAGCGTATCTACGTCAATGATCATCGCTACGAACGAGCGTCACATCCGCTACGCCGTAGCACTTAGGGCATAATCCTCTACAAATATATTTCTACGAATGGTTGTAACATATGTATTTGAGTTGTTTTCGATAAGTGTTTTTATGTTGTTGTTACGCCATGTTGTAGTGTTGTGTACTTTTTATTAGTATTTAAATTGTTTAGTTTTATAATTACTTATAGTTTTAATTTTAACCTTCCCATGTGTCTGAACCACAATTCATATTGCCCTCAACAGCGAATAATCATTAAATGCCATTCAATAAATCAATCACCCAAGGACTAAAATGAAATTTGAATGTCACTCGTAAATCTAACTCCATTTTTAATTTGTTTCAGGCCGTATTGCGTACCAATTCAGCGTCACTGAAAATGTGGGTTACATGATATCGCTTGTATTATTTTTCGCCTATTACAACGCTTAAAATACCTTAAGGTACCTGGTATTATATTTATGTTTAATAATAATAATTAAGTCTATTTCATAATTTTAACATAATACGCGAATAGCGAATAACTTGGTTGACCTAAAACTTAATAAAGTCTAATTTTTAATTGAAAATATATGTTATATAATCTCGCAATCTCGACTGCACAAATAAAAGTTCGATATTAAAAAGATAAAATTAAAGCTTTTGTAATGAATTAAATATTTCATATCGATAAATAAAGCTTATTTTTACATACATACATACATATACATACATAAGTTTTAATGCGTTTCATGTATGAACATGTGTTTGATATGTATGTGGCTTAACTATGTAATCAATAAAGTAATCAGGAGTACGTGGCTCGTTTGCCACCAACACCTAATTAGTTCGTGTTGTGTATTATTAGGCCACATTCACGACGCTAACTTAATTATCTCTTCATTAGAGCAGTCATAGATCGCGACAAAATTAATTTGCAATTCCCAACATTTCTGACATTGTCATTTACTGTTTATTATAGATACTGTCATGGACACTTGTGGTACAGCCAGCAGGTGAAGATGTTACTTGTACTATTGCCAGCGCAACATGAATGTGTCGTTTCCTCATACTGTTTTTATATAATCATTCTGTGCCTACATCTAAGAGGACACGCGTACTCCAACACTTTTCTGTTAGTTTAGAAAATTGGGTTTTTAACTTAATATCCCTTTTTATAACAAGTGCTACGCGACTTTGACTATTTTGCATCGAATTTATGTATTGTATTGTAACGTTGTACTCGATGATGTGCCTTGTAGAATAATATGTCTCCTGTGGTACTTATAAACAACACTTCTATAGAGGTCTTGAAAAAAAGCGAACTATTTCCTTGAAGCCCGGCGACGGACTTGTAGCTCTACCAGTTAAATAGATGGATGGACCCCGATAATCCTACTACACAAAAAAAATAGAGTAAGCGCCCATACGATCAGCCAACACAGAACTTTGTGAATACGCGTACATGGCAAGCAGTGATCTCCAGAAATAGAAAAATGTCTGTTTGTTGGTCTTACTTTATTACGACTTATTATTATATTATTGAACCATCAAGATATAAGGTTAGTTGAAATGGTAAATGGTTTTCATTTTATTTAAAAAATCACATATCCACATAAATTATGTTGCAAGCACCGGCGGTAGAACTTAGGTCCTTTTTCTAATGCAAAATTAAATTCTATGGCCCAGATACTAAGCTTCTTTGACCCTCCTTAATGGCATAAAGATCTTTACGACTGTAAAACTTCGTACATCGACAACAAAGTTAGCTGAATGCTCGAAGTTTTAAGTAATTTAACATCATTACTTGCAATAACATTGTATTTTGTGATAAAGTTATTTTGATAATTATTTTCATGTCTCTTTGTGTGATTTTTTCAATTTCCGAGTACTTACGCGGTTATGTTTGAAGTTTTGAGACGTAGAATCAATTTGGAAATGCTTAGAGGCAATAATTTTAGGTATAGTTGCATCTGATATATAATTTTTGTTGATTAGAAGACTTATTTAGCTGCGTTAGAGGATATTTGATTGGGGAAAATCGTATAGGTTCGCGTGAACAACATGCCCAACATACGTCAGCAACACGAGTCAGTTACATTCTTATTTGAATTTGGAACAGTTTCGACTTTATTTATTTTTTGTATTCAATTACGTTATAATTAACGCGCAAGGGCTTATTTTTGTTGATTACTTATTTATTTTTGAACTTTTGTCACGCCTTCTAATCTCTTTTGAGTTTTCACTTCTATCGGCAGACCTTATAACTAATACGTTATTTAAAAAAGTGTTTTTTTAAATAACGAACAGAAACGATAAGAAGGCGTTTACCATCTGCAAAATTTATGAAAATATTTCAAAAACAACAAATCGCCATTTCAATCTGGATTCGATCAATTCAAATGATCAACATTTAAATCTGGTTTTATGGTATTATATGTTCCACTTCCACGCACAAATTAAAACGGTAAAGCTGGCAACTACAAAATATGTTGCAAGAATGGGTCCGCTCGACCGGTGAAATACCACGACCTCACAGAAGATAGTCGAGATTTAGAAGTATTCTGCGTTCCGCTTGACGAGATTTGCCGGAGGCCTAATTCAACTTCACTGGAAAACGTGCCAAAACGTTTTAAATATTGTAGCAAAATTGAAGTAAATACTACATAATATATCGAGTACGTATATTCTCCGGGATCTAGGGAACTAGAAAATGAACCACAATAATGACCACTTCAGTTTACATAAATACAATGGAAAGCACGCATACAATTAGCTAGTCTTAACTGAACTGATATCCGCTTGCATAAAGAATTAAAAATGATTTTTGAATTATACATTTTGATGAGGAGTTAAGTAAGATGTAACTGTAACAAACATGTTCCCATCGTCTAGCCGTTCGACCTTTATTAAATAGATTGACTGCGAAAGGTAAAGTTATTTATGACTAACATTTTTGGTTTCTGGTTATTTAGGCCATTGTTGCGATTACTTTTCGTTAAAAAGATGGCAGCCCGCCTTTAGTATGGCCTTAAAGGCGGGGCAGCCGAGCAGGCAGGCAGGTATTCATTTACATATAAATTTTTATCACCTTTATAACTTAAATATTTCCACTGAAACTCATCCTTTATTACATTAGTAACAAAAAGTAATAGTTTCGGATTATGTATATCTAATCGTGTCGATCGTAATATAATGATACAATTTTAAAGCACTCGTTCTATTGGGTTCTTTTGATATTTTTAACCATTGGATTTTTCTGATGTTATATATCGCTACGTGATGGCAACGTTAATAGTGTATTTGGAAATATAAACGATGATTGCAGCATAGCCGACTTACGGTATCTTCACACCAAGATAAAATGGAAAGTTTCTTTTCTCATTGAAATAGTACATTTGAAACCAGAACGCAGTATTGTTTGCACGTTAATACGTGGCGGAAACAGGCGCCGCTTTATCAAAGTAAGCCCCTATGACATGGCAAATCTGTGAAACTCCATATTCTCGTTGAAATACCACCTTTGAAAGTACAATGCCGTAATGCCATAATGGTAATATCGCAGAAATAAGCATTGCAGTGCACCTTTAAAATTACAACCGGTTGAAAATTATTATCAATCTAAATTTTGTTCCATTATCTATAGCGGAAGTGATTCAAGATGCTCAGATTGGGTTCGAGATGTCAAAATATGTTTTCATCTCCATTAATCACGGCCCCGCGCGTAATCAATCAAATTGGAAACCTTCAAACTCAATTTGCAGCGGAATATTGACGAAATGCGCAAATGCGTAATAAACGATATAGCTTAAATAGATTATATACACATAAGATGAAGGATTTTTGAAATCTCTCGCTTCATCTGTATCCATACATACGCGTACATGCTCGACGGTTACCCGTACTCCTTATATATATCCCTTCTTTAGTAAGCCACTAATCTGATCAAAATAAGTTCTCTTAGGGTATCACTGCTAGCATTTCCCCTCACTTTTGCAACATAAATCCGTTTCGCTACTCTCTCTTCATTCATCCTTTTAACATGCCACCGATGCCACGAACCACCGAAGCATACCTTTCTCAAAACCTGTCACAACATATAGGATTTTAAATATATCATATAATTGTGAATAAATGATCTGTATTTCAACACTTCTCTTGGTAGATAGAGAACGGAAACTGCAAATACAAAAGTAAATTAGCTGGAACTACTAATATACACTATAATATAAAATATACTATAAACTAAAAATATCTGTGTAACTGTCAAAAATATTACTTAACGCAATGTACATTATGAAAGCAATTTAAAAGAAACGAAGCCCTCTGTTAATTGAACTTAACAAGAGAATTAATCGGAGTGAACTCCAGCTTTCAAACTTGTGACGGCTTATCGAGGAAATGTTTTCAAAAGACCTATTAGTTAAACGATGTAAAAGAAACTCTGACACCTAGATAACTTGTAACAAAGAAAGATGCGTACAACGGTGTATGGTGTATTATTGTAAGATGTGGTGGCTACCACTTGATTAAAGACTTATCGACTAAAGCCGTAAAGGTTTAACACAATAACGCGATAGTTTAAGTGACACGGGTCGCTACAGCGACATATTAATCTTATACTTTATTTTATTGGTTAGTAAGTTGTCTCACTCAATTATACTGCCGTGCTAACTAATCACATTACTTTTGTAATGTGTATATTGGAATATTGGAATATTGGCGTATTGGAATTTTGGAATGTTGGTATATTGGATTATTGGAATGTTGTAATGTTAAAATATACGAATGTTAGAATTTAAAATGTTGAAGTAATGGTATGAATATTTTATATCATCTTATAATTTATTTAGATTTTTCCCTCATTTAGGTTTCCTATGATACCTTAAAGTCAATTTGTTTTAAACAACTCATCAAGGCAGATTGCTGATTAGATACATTCCCGTTTTGGTTATAACCAACGTTAAATAATATTTTTAAATTGCCTTTATAAAAAGAAAAAAAGCGATCACAGAGCACTGCGATGAGTTTTTGCTAGCTAGTTAATTCAAAATTGCGAAATAAAAGTACCGGACGGAAAGTTCATTGAAAAATAATGAATGCATAAATAATTCCAGAGAGAATTATATTTATGAACGACGTATTCATGCGATAGAGTAAACAAGCACGGGACTGTACGTCTGCCGTATGATTTATGATGGACTGATGCATATGACGCTAATGTTAACAGTTTACGAGATGTGCCTGTTATTAGAATTTTGTTGTTAATGTGTAGTTATGAGCTTATTATATTTACAATCATATATAGATGTACTGTCACAAATATTTTCATAGTTATTCTATACAGATAAATAAAATCGAAGTGTTTGTATGTAATATCAAAATAAAATTTCTATACTCAATACACAAGCTAACATACATAGCATTTAAGGTATTAATAACATTATTTTTTAAAATGTTGTCTGTCTATCTGTCTGGGTGTTCCGGGTAATCTCCGAAATAACTGAATCGATTTGGATGGGACTTTAACTGGAAGATAGGTAATATTAATTATATGGAATAAAAGATTTAAGGTTCCTCGCAAAATTATTTGTTTATTGTTTATGTTGCAAAAATGAGTGGCGGTATTGGCAGGTGACGTTCTAAGAGAACTTATATCCTTAACCGAGCAGCACATATGCGTAGATGCATAAATGAAAGGTGTACTAGGACCGCACCAAATGAGTTATCTGAGTTACGGGCGTCAGCCCATATTTATTTATTTACTTATACTGCCATTAAGAAACAGTTATGGATAAATTTTTTATACGTTAAATGTTAAAATTATTCTACAAAACTTTTTTGTATAGGGTTACCGTGAAATTTTTTTTTCTAGAGACCCATATCAACTATTATACAAAGTACATTAAAATTCACAACGCGCCTTGAGATAATCGTAACGGTATGAATTTAAATACCTTCGTTAGCCTTTCCTTTACAAAAAATATTATTTTACCGCGTAAAGTCGTACACATGGTTAAATCAGGTTATTTTGCTATAAAGTATTATGTATTAAAATTGTTTTGAAATAAAATAGCTTTTGAAGATATCAAGTTATGCGGTTTTAGAAGTGCCCCCGGAACGTCGATCAAGATTGCGAGTGTATACTAGATGAGAGATAATGTCAAACAATAAACATCTCATCATCATCTTTGGGAGGCGCCTCGAACGCGGCCGTCACGTGCCCCGCCTTGCCTCAACGGAAGCAGAGTTTGCCATTCTCTACCTCCGTTGGGCACTCTGCAGGACAGAGGGCACGTGTGGAGGACAATGGCCGAGCCACCGCCCCGTAAAATGTGGCTTATTCGGCCCACCTTGACCATGCTGGGCGAGCAGCCCCCAGCAGTCGCCACTTTGGCCGCGAGTTCTTCCCGGGTCACCGATTCGTCTAAGCCGGTGACCCTGAGGGTTGCTGACTTGGTCGGGCGGGCGATATCCGCCCAGAACCCGACTACCTCCGTCAGCTTCGCAGCCAGGCGGTCGGCAGTTGCCTCTGGGTTTTCAATAATTGATAATAATTGGTTTTACCTTCATTATTTACATAACCTTATATAAGTATATATAAGGTTATGTAAATAATGAAGGTAAAACTTTATACCGAATACATAATTTTCAATCTATTTTATTAATTTACATAAAATTCTAATCAGCTTTTGATTCTAATTGTAAGAAAATGTTATTGCAAAGTTCAACAGCGATGAACTGTTTGTTTGTTATTAAGAGGCTTTCCCTCCTCTATTCATAACAAAAACGAAGAACCAAATCTCACTGAAAATATATGGACGATGGAATATTACAATGTAATTATAATTTTATCAAGACATAATAAATTGTTATCTATACTTATATCATAAAGAAAAGAATTATTTGTTTATCGTGGGTAAATCCTGCAACGAATGAACTGATTTTTATCTATATGTAAAAAGTGTATGTATGTTCCCAATATACTCGGAAACGGCTTGTTATAAGTAGTCGTATTTAGCGTGTACAGTATATTGTGTAGTGGAAATATTAGGATACAGCCTGTGCAAGATATCAAGCGATTGAATCAACATAATAGTGCTATCCCGGCGGAAGCCGGGGCGGTGTACTAGTTATGCTTGTTCTATAACTCAATTATGGACACACTGGTACTGGCTACTTACTTTTATCTTCGATAGCGTTGAATTATCGACTCGGTTTAATTTAAAGAGATGCAAAGTAACACTCGGTAGTCTTTTGTTGTACGTGTCTATAAAGGTATGTAATGTTCAGTCAATGTAACTTACCTCTTTACAAGAGTACAACGTAACATTAAACCGATCGTTAGGGGTAATGAATGGCGCTTTAATGTGATGCTGCCATGTGAGGCCAATGGCCGTGAAAGGAATTGGCGTACCAATTCATTTACCTAAACACCAAGTTATTATCCAATCTTGTTTTAAGCTCAGGTAACACTTTATTTGGTTTCTTTCAGTAATATAATGGTGGTTTAGTTTTTTTTTAAATCCTATCCATCTAATCCGATATCAAATCCTCTTCCCCTTGCCATCCTTTCCTTGTTAGAAAAGAACAGGAAAGGGTAAAGAACTAGGATTAGGCCTCCCGTACATCACTACTCTGACGACGACGTAACGAAGATTACTTCTACTTCACGCTTGTCTTCTGTCAGGTCGTTGTATTTCACCGGTCGAGCCGACCCATTCGTGCAACAGATGTTGTTGTTGCAGGCTCTGCCACTGTTAAAGATTGTTTAGTTTTTGTCATTGCATTGGCAGGAAATTACTTATAAAAATCTTGTTCGTTTCCTTTCTTAACTTTGGAAAATACTTCTGTTCTAACATTCATAAAGTGCTTGAATAATTTACATCAATAGAATAATTATGTTTGTTGGAATTCATTTGCTATTCCGAAATAACTTTGCGCTTGGTACTTTGTGGGCGGCGGTAACTCGCTAACGAACCCTTCCAGATTTTGACATAAACATTCATCGAAGTTCGAAACGCTGGCGAAAGTTGTAGAAATATTTCACTCGTGAGTTTGACACGAAAACTTGGAACTTCTTTACGAGTACATACAATATCTATATATGAAATAATCTCATGTGAAATGAGAACATTTCCACACAAAAATGGAAAGTAGAATTGATATTTGACTTGCTGATTCTAAATTATGTCAGAGGGTAGCCGTAGTTTGTATAAATTAGAAATTAAGTCAAGGATTTCTTGTAACATCGGGGTGCGAGTGAATAGAAAAAAGTATTTCGCCAATGCGATTTTTATTGTTGTGCATGCTTCGTTATGCAATGAATAGAGTGGATACGGACTTGTTATACGTTTTAAGAAACAAAAAATTTATATAGTTGATTATTCTTTTATAAAGTTAGGATTCCTAATAGAAAGGAATATTGGCTACATTTTGAACATAACCAAGAAATTAATTTTGTTTTATAAATTACCACTTCAAACACGAAAACATCTAAAAGATCCAAATATGAACACCCACCATACACTGGAAGCATATTTTTTATAGTATATGGGGCAAACGAGCTACGGGTACGGGTAACAAAAGTGAAGACCGACTCCCATGAACATCCGAAACACCAGAGGAACTGCAGATGTTTTGCCAGCCTTTAGCTAGTCTGTTAAATGAATTTTCAAGTCATTGATAAAAGGCTGGTATTTATAGCGTCTTAGTACTTAGCGACTTAGTAGCGTACTATAAAGTGGTTATCACAACATAGTTATGTAAAATGAATGTCTCACTTCTTTATTTCGCCCAGGACAAAATCTTAACCACTGTAATTAATCTTATGTAATTAATGTTACCTCATCGGTCGTACCAATAAATTGTCCCGTCCTTTATTCACTGGACACGGAATCCTAATAAATTAAGTCATCAATAACTGTGTAATATCGAGCAGTATTTAGTTTTGATACCTATATACAATTAACTACATTTAGTATTCATGACGTAATGTAGTAGAACTTGATATAGAATTTGAAAATTACATTAACTTTCTATTACATACCAGAAGTATCGAATCGGCTGAATTCAAATTCAGCAGACCCTTCTAAATGACCAAATATTTGTACTAAATTCTCTGAGGTAAAAATGTTTCTAGGTAAACAAAAGGGTTTCCTTGGTATTAAAAGCTTTAACCTGCCCGAAAGTTGCCTGCACAGTAATTGTTCGAAAGATTTTAGTATAAAGCCAATGAAGATACACTTCAGAAGCTATTAAATAAATTAAATTATGATATTTCATTGTAACGTAAGATTGAAGAACAAAATACATATTTATATGTAAACTAACCTATGACAATAAAGGACAAAAACAATTATATTTTTTTAAAATTAATGCGTGTTAGGATCAGTGGAAAACTACCTAGACCACAGAGATAAAGAAGTAAATATTATAACCCATAGATATGTACTAATATTACAAAGAGAAAACATTAACAGATCGGTATTTTATTACCTTAGAAAACTAAACCTTAGAAAATTCTTTCACCAATAGAAAGTTATCCTACCAGCCAGTAACATAGGCTATATTTTTGTTTGTCTATCTGCTCTATAGTTCTAATATAATAAGTATACTATAGTAGTATAGAATAATAAAGTATTCACACTCGTAACTTTGAGGGGTAGGCAGACATTTCCATTTGGCACACTTCCCTCTCTCCTTCTGCACCCATACTTTACGCATACTTGCTCGTCAGTTACGGCTTGTTACTTGTCTTCAGTATGTCATTAATCATGGCCTTATGGACGAAATCTACCGAATCTGCCACTCACATGTGCAGCATAAATTTTTCTTGTCACAATTTCCCCTTTCATGCTTTCCATACCACCACCGAAACATACCTTTTTCAATTTTAGTCACAACAATAATCATTTTAACCTTAATTTATTATGTTGATTAAAGGTGAAACACAAATACGTTTGGTTTTCATATTTTTTACAACTGCCGACGCACTGTTTATTCAATTGGAAAAAAGACAAACAAGACAGCATTGTGTGTCGCGCCACAAACATCACCTGTTTGTTTTTCTTGCAATTCCGCCGATACTCAGTTTACATTCATGTAGTAATTTGGTAACTTTATTGTTACTTTCAAATAAACTATAACTTTCAACGACGATCAATAATACTATAAGTCACAACTGAACTGACGTACACATTTATAACTACATTTATAATAAACATTACCCTCTTTCTGGGTCAGTCACACAATCACGTCCCTGCGCAAATGAAATGTAAAACTTTAAAAAATATATAATATATTTTTTAAGGTTTTACATGTACAAATGTAGAACTATATATGTGAATAAACATAAATACCATTCATGTTACATCCCAAAGCAGATGATCAGGTCTCGATTGATCTTTAACCATAATGTATAACCCTTGCTCCTTTGCAATTTTTCTCAATAAAGGCACCCACGGGACAAAAAGAGTTTTCTACTTACGTAGCGGGATCGATACACGACAAAATTGGATTTTCTTACTAAAAAAATGCAAAGCGTTTTGCAAAATAAAATGTCGGACAGTATTTGAATTTTAGATAAAACATACACACTTTTGTATATTAAATGTTAAACATTATATAGAAATAAAGAAATCGAATTAATTAAGAAATGACTTATTAGTAATATCGGAATATTATATAGAATATGTGGAGTCAACATCTCCCTGCCTCTTTTATGTGGGTCGGCACAATAGGCTTTGGCCATTCATAACGATCTATCATCCGTCATTTCAGTAGTCACTCCCTCAAATCACTTTCTTTACGCAATCTATCCATCTTTTCTTCCCTACCTATAGGTAGGAGGGATATAGTATATATATATATATATATATACATATATATATCCCTCCACATTTACATCTAACACTTTCCTTGTCACATGCCGTTCTTCCCTTCTTATAACATAGCCATACCATGCTAACCTTTTGCTGCGTAACTTAACAATCACTGTTGTTACTTTTAGGCTTTCCCTAACATACTCGTTTCATACCTTATCCATTTGTGTTCCACACATCCATCTCAACTTTCGCAATTGTGCCGCAATCACTCTCTTTTCGTCCTACCTTTAAGAGCCCAACTCTCTAATCCATACATTTTGACAGGTTTTATGGTGGTTTTATAAATCTCCATCCTTTATTTTATATAGGGTATAGAGTAACGAATTCCATTCTGCCTCTTCTCTCTAGTTCTATTTAATACACTAATTTCTCCTTCTGGGAAAAGGATTTATTTTACTCGTTATGTTAACTTTTACGTTTTTATCCATCCATCTTTATGTTTTTACCTAATAAGTACTAAAATATTTTTAATTATACTTTTAATTTGTACAAATTGTACTTAACTTAGAAAACTAAGCCATCAAGATATGCTATAATAAGTTGACCCAGCTAGTAAGCTATAAGTGTTTAACTTCAAACTGTATCTGTATTTTATTAAATCGATCAATTAGTTACACGTGGGATCATAAATTTCGTATTTGTTTTGTTACAAATTGTCAACCGCAGAATATTTGTTTATTAAGCAACTCGCAGTTCGATTTACCTAATTACTTTTCTTGTTTTCAAAGTATACGTTGACATAATTTATCATCTCTTGTCGGAAACAAAAGCAATTAATTACATTGGACAGCCCAAAATAAACCATCCATTAACTTCCAACACTATCTGTCTAACATTACTAGATATAACATAGAAAGATAGTGGTAATCACGAGAAAAATATAAATTATTTATCATTATAAGTATATCGACATAACCCATTATATAAATTCTATATAAAAAATCTTCCTGCTCTTTTCCCACTTATGTGGGATCGGCATAGTATGACCGCAATCCACACTGTATAGGTTTTGGCTACAGTTTTTACAGTCGGCCGCCTGCCTGACGCTCACCATTCTCGGGAATCGCGTAAATAATGATAAAGAAGTGAGTGTGCTCAGAGAGGAACAGTGTATAAATAAACATGTCTAATATAAAGAGATTGAGTCGGGTTGATTGGATTCCGACTAACTGAAATTGTAATAAATATTAAATCAACCAAGCTGAAGTGACAATTAGCGGATATTCTGATAAAATACTATTGAAAAAACACTGTTCTCTTTCTCGATATCCCAACTGCAAGTGGACGATATTGAAGGGCTTATTCAGAGAAGTGCCAACAAACAAATTATAAATAGATATCCTACATATTTACAACGAAATTTATGATCCTGATACTCTTTTCGCTTTTGTATATAAGTAACAAATCGATCGACGCCCTTTCAGTAATGTCAAGGTAATGTGTAGCTTTGTGTTATGTGAAAAACGACACCGTTCTATTGTGTCGTACACGCTGTGTACATTGTACAATGCCGCTATTAGTAAGCAAACACACAGCAACACTTAGGACACACTGATGTCTTCTTTACAGAACAGGCACTATGCATACATATCACTTTCTAATTTTTAAGTAAGGGAAAGTGGATCGTTTCACGCCTTCGATCTTTTGTAAATGATGGACACCAGCGCCAGCAATACATAACGACCACCAAAACATACAATCTCAAATCAACAGAGGAGTTTCAGTCTAATAAAGAGGTACGAAACCAAAAGGAAATGAGGTTTTAAATGGCAGTAAAAGAGTAATAGAAACACGATGCTCCACTTATCAGACAAATTGCAAACTGGCTAATACATCTATTCTAGTCGTACTGGTAAAATTTTGCAACACTCCTGCTACTGTGTGGGTTTTTGTAGATACGACTGATATTAATATATATTGTATAATAATATTGTACATCTTTATATATGGGATTATGGTTGTTGGAAATCCGTGAGCTTGAAGTTGCAAGTTATGTTATAATTAATTAAATTGAAGGAATCACAAGAGGGTTTTCGTCGAAGTGATTCATTGTTCTCTGTTCTACCGCTTTAATAACTTAAACTTAATTAAAATCGGTATCTCTGTGAATATTCTGAATTATCATTATTTCGATTGCAGCTGTAAAATTAACTAATTAATTAAATCTTTAATCAAAATACTCTTACGAATGGCTGGAATGGTATTTGCCTCTTTACTCCCTTTTCCATAATGTCACAAAATCGAACGGGAAAGAATACGAAACGAATGATATCTCACTCTTCAAAATGGGTGAGGCTGGTTAGGATTTAGGAGGTCACAATGGAATGGACGTACATACATACAGTCATACAATAAAATATCTTGAAAACGAAGAGGCATTAAACTTGCGACGAATCCTCACGTATTCGGTAAAGTTAGAAGACATTAGAGCGACGTTTATTTAGTTAGAGCTTTCCGTTTCCTTCTAGTCCCTATGGATCACCTTATTTGACACAAAATGTTTGACAAAAGGAAGAAAGCAAAATACATTTCATAAATTACAATGTTTTTTGTATCAAAAATAAAGTGAAATATGTGGTCGAAAACTTTTTTTTGACCACATATTTTACTTCAGTAAAGTACCTTTTGTTTTCGGCGAAAAGGTGTGTAATGACATTATTGTCGGCACTCTGAGTAGCTGTCAAAGCTTCAAGTAAATCTATTAGAGCCGATTAAATATCGGTTTTACGCAGTTTTACGTATTCTTAAAATGATTATACAAGAATTATTTGTTCAACTCAAGTTGAAGGTTAAATGCATTTTTAATTTAAAAAACAATTTTTCATACTTCAGTTTTCTTTTACTTTTATTTGAATTAGACAAGTCCAATCCTACAAATATAAAAAATAAGGTCGAATATATGCGCCATCTATAAATCAGGTTACGATCCTTATATGATCTAATCGAGAATCAGCATAGCGCAATTGAATACAAGGCTTCGCAACGAAGCGCAACGCAACGTAACTAAATACAACGAAACCCAACTAAACGAAACTAAACGAAACTCAACATAACGAATCTCAACGCAACGCAACGAAACTCAACTCAATGAAACGTAGCGTAAACAGCTAATTATAACAGAAATTATATTACAATGATCGTTAACCACTTCTCAGTATGACTGTGATATATTGACAATACCTAAAAACTAGAAGTCAAAAGAAATTGTTAATAGTTTAAGGCTACAACATTTTTATGCAACTCCTAAGAGGAATAGTTTTATCGACTCATTCGATTAATATACACATAAAGGTATGTAACATCACAACATTCTGTGGTAAGTGGACCACTGTTTTTCCTGTACCAGGCATACCACACAAGGAAATAACTTTGCTAACCAAAAGGAAAATAAGGGATTTTCCTCCTTGTCAAAGCTACTAATGTAATATCATGACGTAAGTCCCTTTGGGAATATAAATGCCATGATGCATGAATTACTCTGGACAACTGGGAGCAGATTATGTATTTACGTATTATCTATCTTGTTTTGTTCGATTTCGGAAGGTCCGTATTATTATTTTGATAATTTGCTAAGAAAAGGGCGATATAAGGAGCACCCATAACCGACGAGCATGCATGCGTAGATGTATGAATGTGGAATAAGCGAGAAAGGTGTGCCAGGATGGCGCCAAAAGGAAATCCATGATCTATGCCTACCCCTCTGGGTAACTGGCGTATATTTTTATTTTATTTAATTTGCCTGGTTAAAATCGATGGCAACCGAACCCAAACCGTCAGATATTGAGCTTAAAGCTTACCCTCTTATTAATGATTTACATAAAATAATAATTTAATATTTTTAATTCTTTCTGTAACTTATAGTACTACATTTATTTACGTAACTTGGAAACACTAAGGTTACGGAAATAGCCGAAATGTATTAATTTTTGATTAGCCATGGAACCTTGGACTCGAACGTTGAGTGACATCGATTTCGATTACGTTACGATGAGTTATTTACGTATCTATGGTTACATTTAATAACTGTCTAAAAATAGAAAACCACTCTAAAATATGATTTAGGTTTTGTATATAATATAAAGAATAAAAAATGTGTATTGCAAACTATAAATCAACTTCATTATTGCCTTGGCTCCTTACTAGGTTGACCTGTGCTTAAGGAGATTTATTGGGGAGCCAATTACTTCCCTTTCATATTATACAAGTCTTGTGTGTAGCTTACAGACTATTATAAAGGTTAAACAAAATTAAAATTAAAAAAAAATCTTAATATTATCTTTTTATATGCGTGTATACTCGCATTTCAATAGACATGTTTATGCGCGACGTTATCTCTTTTCACAGACACGTTTTGAATCGTTAGTACGTGATAAGAGTCTAAAATACCATCGTACAATATGTTATGTTATACATTTTTAGTGTAAGTGTTTCTAACGAATTGCTTCAAATCATAACATTAGAACTAATATTCCGTCGTTGGCCTGCACAATCTTAGGCCTATCCGTACGGCAGTTTATCTGATTTTAAAACATCTTCAAAAAGGAGGCAGAAAAACGCTTTTCCACAGAAGTATGTTAAAATATTAGAAGCATTATCCACCGTTTATCAATCAACAAGCAATTACAAAAGTCTATAACAGCTTTATAATAAGCACAAACCGTACTTGTATCTTTATGATAATTCTTATCTATATACAACGCTGCCATAAATTTAATACTCCGCGATATTAGCTTTAGCTGACGATAAACAGGTAATTTAGATTCTCTTCACGAAGCGGCTCGAATGAGTATACCGACCAAAAAGTCCTTATATTAACATAACTCCCCTAAACTTAATCAAAAATTCTGTAACCAAAAAAAATGTAAACACCCTCGCCGCCCTGGAAGATAAACACTTATAAACACCAATATATAGATGAATTTAAATCAAGTTGTTGTTGTCAAGGAAAAGAAATAGTACTGCTGCCCTTTAGTCCATTGCTTCAGTGAAATATATAATATAATATAATAAAATAGAAAATAAAGTATTAAATAAGCTCTTTTCGTTTCCATCAATTTACCGAGTTTATTTAAGACAAGCTATATTTTAAACAAGCAATATATAAACGTTCATAGTATATATTCTGGTATGTACGCTAATGAAAGACATGTAAAAATAATATAAAAACATAAACCATGATTATGATTACTGCGTACAATTAAATTAATTGAAATAATTTAACTCGTTTGCCGTCTTTATCTAATAAGAGAAACAGAATTAACCCCGTTATTAGTTAAATTTTAATAGCGTTTTACGTTTTCAAATATGAAATGGTATTCAATTGCTTTAGAATTAAGGCAAGTATTCAGTATTTATCTAATTGTACCAGAAATGCTATAAAATACTCGGAAACGTTACTATAATAAAGCTCGGATCGTAACTTTGTTTTTTATTACTCGAAAGGAAATTACAATCTGCAATTTACACAAGTAATAACGGTCTTATATTTTTGTTGTTTAAAGCCAGTGGCTTGTTATATTCACACCTACACCTTCGTTACTACTTTACAATTAATTTATTATATATACAATAAAAAGCAATATTTTTATCAACTCGTAGTGATTCGTAAATAAATACGTTTATTAATTTAAAAGTTTCATCGCATTCGCATTCGACATATTATTACTAGCAGCACATACCAGCTTCGTCAGGATAGATGGATAGACAAGTAAAAAATATATAAAAATAAGTTCATAAAAGAGAGTGAAATTAGTGTTTTTTTTTGTTTATTCGTTACAAAAATACATTTTATAGTAATGAAATGAAAAAATAAATTTATAATGAACTAGTTGACCCGGCAAACTTCGTTCCGTGTTATTTATTTTAGCGCGCATTGCTTTTTGTTTTGCGATAACTTCTAAGATATTCATTGAAATTATATGGTGTACAGGATTATCAAAATGTGTGTGAAGATCTTGATGTAAGTAATCTCTTTAAGTTTACAGTATTATATTATATATAATACTGTATCCGTTTAATTAGCTTTCCAATTACCGCATCGTACGTGACTAATTTCATTAAATTAGAGCCTTTAACTGCACTGAAAGGATGCCCTTTGACTTGCTAACCCTGAGTGAAGGTTTACTGTATGGCAAATATTTTAGTAGTGGTAGAGCCAACAACGATAACATCTGTTCCTAATGCTTAGCTACGTATTAATCCGAATCTAGATATCTTTTAAGGCCACAAAATAAGAAAAAGTTCTAGGTTTAAAGACATGGTATTAGCGGCATATGTACGGCGAATAAGAAGCTTTTACTGTATACACATGTGTTTATTGCAATTATTAAACGTTGATAGCAACGTTTAATTAAAGCAGGTTCGATTATAGAATTGAGCCTAGTTATTAATTATAAATTAGCCTTAGCTAATTTCTCAGATTTTTATACTTAAGGCTGTTGAAATGATGAGACCCTTACAATGAGGGCCACACATAGGAAGAAATGTAGGGGACCCATGATTCAGACCGGTGACCTCGTTAGGCCCACTACAAGTTTCTGAGTTGTTGCACTTTTTTAACAACAGCTAATTTTGTAAAATAAAACATTAGTATATTTTATGTTGTATATTATTTTTAACCATTCCAACTAGGTTGAAGTTAGGGTTACGATGAAAACAATAGTCGAATAGCGGATTCAAACCTTCACCGCTTTATGCCGCAGTACGTGCCGTAAACAAGTAAGCAATTGACGCTTTAAAATCTGTTACTTATTAAGTTGGCATCAATATTCCGATTTTTATTTTATTTTAGACAATTTTAACTAAGCTGGTACAAATTCATTATAAATGCTACTAATATATATTTGTACGACGACGTACACTGTTATCAACACGCCACCGTTCCCTACAAAATTAATTAACTTTCAACCCTCGATTAACTGAATGTTCACTTCCGTTACCGAAGTTAGCGGCTAAGCTACACGTCGGGGTTGCTCGGTATTATCTCGACGGCTGCAATCAATACACATGATGTGTGGTTTTTGGCAAAGAAGGCAGTTATCATCCTTTCAAAGGTTTGATCGTGTAAATAAAAAGATCTAAGGAATTCGTCTTCCTCATAAAACAATGACAACATCTAATTAAGAACGCTGAAAGTCGTGAAAATCTTTATATTGACAATTAGTTTTTGCGTTCATATTTTTAAAAAATAACAAGAGACTCTAAAATGAACCAGGCATAAAGCCCGCAAGGCCCCACATATGTTGCACGTATGGGCAGGCTCGACGGGTGTAATACTACGATTTCACAAGAAAAAGGAAAAACTATTCTGCGTTTGCGTTGATGTGTTACGTTCTTGAGATCTAATTGGTAATAAGTTTATGGGAGAGAGGAGGGATAGGAGAAGGAAATAACCTTTTTATATTTATCTCACAGTTCATTAGGGGTCGGTAAGCTATCTGCAACTCATTAGCTTGTTGTAGATGCCTTAGGGGTCGCTTAGTATAAGGTGAACCGCTTGCAAGTTTGCAACTTTTGCTATAAAATAACGAGTTCATCTATCTGTTTCAATATATTAATATTGACTACATTCTACCATGTGGTTACGCAACTATGCTTTCCAGAGATGCAAATTGCCTTACCTTGTCCTGGATGTGCACAAAGTAAATAATAGTTCAAAATTTACATTTTAATACAAAATTCCCCGCGTTGATATAGGTGCACTGGAAAAATGTACCGTCACTGCGCCATGCACGTTATATGACTGAGAGACAAGCGCATACGTGTTTCAATTATCTATAAGATTGTTGATTGATTCGTTTAAGTAAGTTATATTTAATTAAAATGTTAAATGAAAAGGAGCGAAAACCTTCATCGAGAGCATATAAAATTCAGATTTAAATAGTGGTGGAGTTACTCAGTAGTAAAAGTATATTAGGACATCGAAGAATTCCGGCAGCAAAGATGAAGACTTCCTTGTCAAATAAAACTTGGCACAATAGCTGATAGCTTGGCAAATACGATCTCATGTGATTGTTTATTGTTCCATGTTGATTGACACTTTTGCTTTGTTCTACGACAAGAAAATCAAAAATCTACAAAAATACGCCCACGTATCATAAAAATGTATTATAAAAAATTCGTCGAAACTTTGCAAAAGCCCTTTGTTGCTGATGCGTGTTGCTGAGATGTTAAGCAAGATATTCACGCGAACCTATATGATTTTCCCCTGCCAAATACCATTTAACGCAGCCTAAAGATTTTCACTGAATAGAGAAGTGTATATAGAAATAATGTACCATGTATGCTTGTCTGCATTTTTACGAAAACATTTTGGATTATGTGTATATTTACATTAAAATTTATCTTCTACGTTAGATTGAGCCTGCTCTCTTCGACTTGATTGAAGCGGAAATATTTTCTCCTAGAGCCGGTTGAACGGAAGTTTTTCCAATTATCGACCCCTCAGTAAACTTCGATAAAATTATTCATAAACTTGAGATTTCATCTCGGAAAACGGGATATATAGAACTTAAAGTTTAACTTATCCTGCTTCTATTCACGTCAATTGATTTATGAGACAGTCAGTTTATTATACTTCAATAAAGGGATCTTCAAGTTTTGTTATAATTGTATTGACGTTTTTTTTTATAGAAATATAGACTTCAATAACAGATAACATAACAGATAAATATTAAGTTTAAGTTTAAGAGGACGTAACTTTGTTAAGTTACAAAGTTTATGAAAATAATAAGACATTTAATAGTGGTAGAGCCCGCAACAACAAAATCTGTTGCACGAATGGGCCAGTATAACTCATTCCTCATAAAACAATTTAAAAAAAAGCAATACTGAAAAGGCAATTTTAATTTATAATACAATGAACATAATTTCGCTCTCGGTCGAGTAAAGTAGGACAATAGACGGTAGGGTTTTCCATTGCGGCTAACTGTACCCGCCCTCGAATACTATTATAGTCAGAGATATTTAGGGATATATATTTCTCTTTTATTATAGTAGTATGTTGTGTCCACTACTATTGTAAAGTGTAGATATTTTTTTAAAAGTTGAATACGATACTTACGATACTAGAGTATTTCTCGATAGTCCTTAACCCACTATGCTCACTTACATGTCAAGTGAACACTGTAAAGTATCACCTTCTATAACTTTATAGCTTGCAGAAACATCTGAAGTAAGAATTTTTTCTTTTCTTTACTTAGTATTTGTTTTTCTTGTATTATTTTAGTAATAAATGTGTATACTTCAGGAAGTACAGTATACTTTGTAAAGTATACTGTACTTCCTGAAGTAAATCGAATGTATTTGGCGGCACAATTTAAAAAGGCAAAAGGTTTTAAACTAGTGTGAGGTAAAGACATGTAAGAACAGGAACAGACTAGACGTGTGGTTCCTTTGTTGTAACACGTTGGCTTTCATTATGCAGACGTCGAGTATTGTCAGCTGAGATGGGTCAGTAGGACAGAACCAGTATGGAAGGTAAGTATTAACAAAGGAAAGCAAGGTATATTTTCTAATATCTGGTATGATGATTGTGTCAAAGAGGCATCATATATTGAAGAGTTTTTAGTAATAAAAAACATACTGATCTTCATAAACATTTATTAATACAATATATCATTTCCATATTCCAATATACGCTATAATATAGTAATACCATATTCCATTAGCAGGAACGTACAATATAAGAAGCTACGTACAGAAGAGTCTACTAGGCTGCAATACCATATACTCCCTGTGCGAGAGACACATAGAATACATTAAAGATTCGTTTTAAATTTAAGAATTAGAGTTGACACATATAAATAATTTAAAATCCAAGTTGCCAATCGCAAATACAAGACGAGCTGTTCATTCCAAAGGCTTATTGTTGCATCTTCCACCAAGTTTTCTTTTAAAGTTAGTATCTTATGTAACTAGAACATTTATTACGATAATTTTTTTTGCTATTTTTGTAATGACATCTACTTCTTATTGACATAAGTTTACCATCAATTTAGCGCTACTTTTACGTCTCTACGTTTATCTTATGTTACTCTACATACATACATTTTAATAGAAGTTAAATGCGGGCGCAGAGCGTAGGGTTCTGTGGCTAAAATTAAATCGAAAACATAAATGCAGGCGCCCAGAACCCAATGCTGTGGGCAGTTTGCGGGGTCTGAATGGCCGAGCATGACGTCGAGGCGTACTGATTGGGCAATAAGGCTGGGTGATTGCCCAACCACGTAAGCGGACGCTCAACACATTCAGACGAAAGAATAAAAGAAAGAAAATCAAAAGAAATGCGTACTACAAATGAATCAGAATATGCATTCTAAATTTTGTATAATAGGTCCAAAAATATTTTTAAACTAAAATTTCTAGGTCCCTGTTTTGGATTTGAATAGTGTTTTCAAATCTAAGAAGATGTAATATGAATGAGGGATAGCAATAGATATAAATGAAGTGGAAAAACGCAACGAGTCCGAGGTTGTAGTGCATTGGTTGTAGCGTCCGATGGAGCGGCGGTCAATTCGAGAGGATCATGGCCGCCGCTGCAGGGGAAGCAGGTCGATATTCACCCCCACTTCTGGAAGAGGCCCATGCGCTGGCAGCGGCAGTTGGAGCCCCAGAGGTTGCATCTGCAGGAGGAGGAATGGCAGCAGTCGCCGGGCCGGTGGTCGCAGTTGCCGCCGCGCGGAATACAGGCGCGCCTGAAAACGTAGATCAGCGACGATCGTCTGAAATCACATCATCGAATACTAGCCTAAGTTTCAAGTCATGCTAGTGCTTCAATGATACGTCTTCTAAACATTAAAGTTTGTTAGTATATGTGTAAATATATTTGTTTTGTTTTCGATCTGATCTTAAGACCAGCAGGACCAAAACCGAACATTTGTTTTGTCATTTTGGCGGTCCCATCGGCTTTTTTCCAATCGCCTTAAATGGTCTATTTCTACTGACCTGTTTCAATTTTAAGTTTTTGGGTTCACATATACAATGCGATGGTGATATTGATCATGACGTGAAATGCCGAATAAATGCAGGTTAGATGAAATGGCGACTGATCACTGGCATTACTTGTGATCCACGAATGCCCCTTAAGCTTGAGAGATAGATAAAAAAATCGGTCGAAAGACCTATCTACTACCAAAGGTTCGGATGAAAGCAGGTCACATACGGCTTAAGATGAATGGATGTGTGGTGTGAAGAGGATGGAAAAAATTAAGAATGAGTATATTAGAGGAAGTCTGAAAGTTGCGCCAGTAGCAGAGAAATTGAGGAGCAAGAGATTAGCGTAGTATGGGCATTTAATGAGGGATGAAGGACATATAGCAAAGAAAGTGCAGGTGAACAGCAGATAAAGTATATGGAAAAGGGGAGCATACTGTGCCGACCCCAGTTAGATGGGAAAAGGGCAGAAAGACGATGATTTAACTATCACAACGTTAGTATCAATACAATTAGACAGCTCAAAACATAAAACAACATGTACATTAACAAATAGGTGGCTTAAAATAATTAAAATGTTTAGTAGCAATTAACGGTAGTGACTTACTTTCCAACGCCCCGTATCACTTGCAAGTCGTTCGGGTCATCGTCGTATTCAAACATATCTCGATCGACGTCATCGTCTCCTGTTGCCGTAAACCAAGCTCATTAATAAATATGATAAGGCCTAAGCTATCATATATTCTGTTGCAATTGCAATAAATCATACGATAAATATGTAATCATAAGTTTAAGGGTGCCTTACAGATGGACAGCTGACCTCATGAGACGAGTCTCTGGATGCGATGAGCCAAATATACATATGTCCAGCAGTGGGCTGATGCAGGCTAATATTGGTGATTATAAATACGTATAAGGAATTTGCAAATTCTCTGATGATGTAAGTTTCCTTAAGGCATAACGGTCTGTTTAATGAATGTATTGCTAGTACTTGCTCCTTGCCTATATGTATGTTCAACTAAAAAGCCAGTCAAGTGTCTTACAGTCTGCTGTTTCCAATCTATATATCAATCTCTAGTTCATGAATAGTGGTCTTCGTCTATAGCGAAACCGAAGCTGTATTTTGACTGTAGTAGAATTGATAGAAGTATGTTTTGCTTATTTGTTTATTTACCAGGATCAATGTATGAGGCATCCGCTGACTGCAATGCGAACAATGCAGCAGCAAGCGCGAGGAACAATGCGCCGGCGCGCGGCATACTGCTGGCACTCCTCGCACTCTTTGTCTACAAAACAAACAAAGATGTACTGTATATTTGATATAGTTCTTAGATATGGTCGGTAGTCAAATAAAATTTTATGGCATTACACAAAAAAATTAGATTTCCAATTCAATAACACATCATCTATTTCTAGCGATAATTTTCAAAAGATACATAATATAACCGGTTACCGTGTTATTAATGTATTAAAGTTATCATAAGAAAAATAATAAATAGAATGCATAAAGAAAATAATTACTCAAAATAAAAAGGTCTTATGAAGCTCACTAAGCACTTTACAGCTTTACAAAAATAACTTAATCTAACGTAAACTTTGCTTGTAAGCTATATTAAGCGCTCATTTCATTCAACATAAGAATAAAGGCCACAGAGTGTATTGCTTTTAAGGCTTGGTTAATGAGGCGTACCAGCTTTTGGAAGCGTCTCATGACTTGAGAGACACGGTGTCCTTGGTTAGGAAGGTTTTTCTTATATTGAATATAAGAAATCTATAAAGCAATATTTTAATAGGATGGCCCTAAGGATCTCATTCTTCCAAGTTTATTTCAGACATAAAATTGTGTCACACAGTTCATTTCACATAACTTGCGGACTTCTGCTTCTGACCGTCATATGTCACAGAGAAAATGTTCAAATGATTTATATAAATAAATAAAAGTGCCCTCACGCCCATAACCCAGAGGGATAGGCAGAGATTATGGATTTCAATTTGACGCGATTTTGGCACACCTCTCTCGTTTCGTCTACCTCACGCATTCAAATAGTTGTAATGATTTATTTAATTATCTTAAATTTATTGGGCTACTGACATGTTATGGTAAATAGATCGAAAAATTCGCCATTGTGAACAACCAATACAGTCAAGTATTATAACTCGGTGACACATTCCGATTAAAAAAAATCTAGCAACTTAAAACTGACGGGACATCGTTTTAATACAATTTCTGTCTATTTCATTTGGGTGACAAGGCTGTGAGAGTTTATTTAAAATCGACCTAGTCGATGTGGCACTTTATTGCACACTGTGTTAAATTCTTAATAAAATACAACGGAATGTTCAATAAAAGCTGAAATTTACGACACACGCGTATTCCACTCACTGGCTTCTAGAAGGTATTCTGCTAATATTAAAATGCGACCGAGCACTAAAGCGCTCGTCCCCAATGACATCTCTTAAAGTTAACGACACAAAGAGAGTATTTTTCTGCCTTCTTAAGCACCATTCAATTTAGACCTACTTGAAAAACATACTTTGAGGCTTTTAGTGAAAATTGCTGCGATTTTATTCGTGGTGTATGTAAGTAAGATACAGTAAAGTTTCATTTGTTACTAAGCATTATATATATTTTATACAGCTCTCACTCCAGCGCTTGAGGTGCGAGATTCCAGAACCCCGTATCATCGCACTGGGGATGGTCAACGAGCGGGTTTAAGTTGTACAATCTCAAATAACCGTATAAAGAAGTGAATGAAGCTTGTGCTTTTTGGAGGCTTTAAAGAGCAAATAAATCGCCTTCTTACTGCGATTCCAAGTATGACAGAACGTCGCATTCGAAAAGTGTAAGATATAGTAAAAAATATTGTAATAATGTTACGCACCTTTAACTACTACAACTACTCCTATTTTTATCTCTTGATTCTCTTTTTATTCTTTTATTTCTGTATCCTAAGCTTTCGTTGCAACGAGAGCGATCAATACTCTTATTTTTTATTTACACTAGCTGACCCGGCAAACTTTGTTCTGTCTTAGAATTCATTTATGTTGCGTAATTTTATCAGTCGTATTGATTGCTGGCTGAGTTTCACCGATCCCTTTATTGTAAGCACATTGGGCACTGTGGACGATAGCATGGGGCGTGGCGATGTAAGACCCGCGCTTGATTTTATTTTCGCGCGTTTTATTTTACGATAACTCCTAAGTTAATTATGTAAAGTATATGGTGTAAAAGATTATCGTAATGTGCATGAAATGCTTAAAGTAACTAACGTATTTACATTCATAAGAATTAATATTTTATCCTTCTAAATGATTTTTCAATTACCGCATTGTACATGACCATTTTTTTAGGCATTAAAATGGGTATAGTAAGCTATCCTTAAAAGATAGATATATGCCATCACTGACATTTTTGCAGATCTTTTTGAGATTTCATAAGGTTTAGCCAACGTTTGCAATATAAGCGCACAAAAATATGTTTTTTTTTAAATTATAAACTTTTAAATTATGTGCTTATCTCTACTATTATTATTATTTTTCTAGAAGATTTAACAAAAATAGAAGAATTAATACTATATATTTCATTATAAAAAGAAAATGTACTATAACTTATTTAAATATAGAACTTACAAAACCATTATAGCGTAAATAGTAAAGTGCAATAAGACAAAACGTTGTATAACATTTTGTCAAGAGTACGTTCACATTGGTGTATTCAATGACACACACATTATCACAATTAATTTGGAAGCGCGTAAACACTACTGGGAATCAAACAAACAAATTGTCCGACCCGAAATAATATATTAAGAGCATTAGCTAATTCCAACCGCAGCTATTTACGTAGAACTCCTTGCATATTTATACAATGTTATTATTTACATACGTATTTGGCCACTCGTTTACTAAATAAATATGCATCATACGTATAATTCAGAGGTCCAAGCGAAGATTATTGATTTCTATATGGCACGGTTTTTGGCACGCCTTATATATTGTCTTCTACTTACATAGCTACTTTCAATTTTTAAAAATCAGAAAATAATATAATTTGCCTTATAGCCAATTCATCTAATAATTATACTATGTAATTTACGAATTATCCCTAGCCAAATTTCTTAATAAACGTTACGGGAAACGGAGTAATAAGTGTATTTAAATTTGAACCCCAAATATGTGTAAGATCGTAATGCTGCACGCCTTCTCTGATATCTCACTACGTGTGAAGTTAACGCAATAAGGTGTAAAATGTATTATAACACATTTGACCTAAATAGGTACAGTGCAGGTCAACCGTGGTCACAGTTGAACGCTGCGTTAGATAAATTTATTTTTACTTACTAGATAACATCTTATATTAATACACTGCGCAAACTATAAAAAAAATTTACGCTTCTTTGCGTTAAAGAACCCATATTGGTCCAGTGATCCAGATATAGATTAACCAGTACTGAACATTTTTAATTAACATACGACTGCTGTTGCTCAAATATCTGTTTCTAAGAAAAGTAGCAAATGGTAAAGAATTCGATATTAATGACGATTATACTAACATACATTTACATGCTCTTCGAATAAAGGCAAAGGTGAAGTATGAGTTGATACTGAATCACAAAGTACGTAGGCCTTGTGTGCGTGCGTGCGTGCTAAAATCACAGGCTATAGGTAAATTAATAAAATAAATAGGTAATATTTAAATGAGTATTGCTGTATAATAAATTTTACTTTTATCATGAGTGACAACTTGTGTTGTACAAATGTGTAATACTCAAATGAAAAATTTTAATAGTGTTGTTTTTTAAGTCTCTAAAAATTTTTCTATGTGTGTACGACTCACTTCCTTCGAAAAGGCTGAACTTTGATTTAATTTTGTGTGTGTTAGAGTGGGCTCCAAGATGATTTAGAGGCACAATTGGAGCCTTTTAAACTTCATCACGAATAAAGAAAAAAACGCTAATAGAATTCAATAAAACGTTTACGCAACACGTCTGCTAGGTTCGCTAGTATTTCATTATAGAACCAATAGGAAGCTTCATTTTCAATTGGTCGCTGTCTCTGTGTAAATAAAATTAAAAAGTGAAGATTTCGTAGTACGAAGCAACAGACCGACGTCAGGACACGAGTACACGCTATCACCTTGTTAATGTAATTACTAACCAACGCAGTTACACTTATTATAAAAGTAAGTATTGAATAACACCTTTTATAAAACACTAGCTATTCCCGGCACATGTTGTAATGAAAGTTGAAGTAAAAAATTCTTTGTTTTAGTTTATGCACAACAGGGGCAATGATTTTTAGTTCCATTTATCCGCTTGATTTTTGACATTGTTACTTTTTTTTACCTATAGATCGAAGTGTCTTTCGTCTCGTAAGGCGATATTTGGTAGGAGACAATCTTGTAGGTTCTCGTAAACAACATGCGAACACTTTATTATATATTTTTCTTCAATTTTGAATTTGGTTGTTCCAAAGGTTTATTTTGTTGATTATTTATTTATTACTAAACTATTCTCGCGCCTTCCCACCTGTTTTGAGTTTTCACTTCTGTCGGCAGTGCCCGTGTTAATTGTTAATTGACGACGAAACAAAGCCACTACTTTATTTATATAGGTCTCGACCACTCTATCAAAGTTTCATCTGATGAATGGTTTAGGAACGAATGAAATGAAAACATCGATTTTTATTCATTTAGATTGGGTTAGTAAGAGAGTCTAAGATATCAATGAGATATGTCAATAGGTGTAGGCTAAAGAAAGCTAAGGCTTGAAAATGACATGATTAAGAAAAGAGCGCTGAAATAATTTGATAAAGCAATTTGGAAGGTAAAGGGGAAAACATGTTATGTCATACCCACATAAAGTAGGAACAAGAGAGAAAGTTGATGAACTTTCACAAAATATTGCTGCTGGTTAACTCGCCACCAAAATGAAATATTTACGCCAACACCAAAGAGTTTTATTAATAAAATTTGTAAATTTTCATTTCACGTGATTTCACTTTAAAGAAATCTGAATGATGTGATGTCTGAACTAAGCGTTCATCAGATATCAAAGGATATTAAGTAAGCTTGCAGGTTACAAATTATATTTAGAATTGCATCATTAATCATGTCTACGAACTAAGTAATATGGTAACTGGTAACTTCTATATTTAATTGAAATATCAATATCAAATTTCTGATTCATCTCGACAATTATTTTCTTATATAATATGATTATAGAAATGTGGTTAAAAAGGAATTGTCTAGGGGCAATGTTTCGGTTCATGATAAATAGTTTATCAAGTCTATGTGTCAAAGATTAAGCTTAAGCTAATGACTTAATACATTGGTCAAGGTAAGCTAAGCAAAACAGATGTAACTTTGTTGTATAAATAGTAACGATTTGTTTGTTTGTGACGAGTAAAATCGGAGAATCGTACAATAATTTTCATAATGTTTGAACCATTGTTACATTACCCTGAAGTAATAGTGGCTACACAGGTATAGCTTATCATGGTTAGTCCTAAACATTTATGCTGAGGTTGTTTTAGAATCGATTTAAATTTCTCCATGATTTTTTTGTATAAAAAATACTTTACGACAAACAATAATAGAATCACGTGGA
This sequence comes from Papilio elwesi, assembly GCA_029849275.1. Lineage (NCBI taxonomy): Eukaryota > Metazoa > Arthropoda > Insecta > Lepidoptera > Papilionidae > Papilio > Papilio elwesi. Next base: position 5,970,017 of record CM056708.1, on the reverse strand, counting down.
CTGGATATTTTACCTGCTGGTTGTTTACCCGGGAAAGACATTTTAAAATAAAAGTCATGTCTAAATAGATAATTTCCAATCCAAGCTACTCGAGCTGTTTTCGAGACAATCGATATATATATTTGCTCACTTTATAATATAAGGTATGTTGTATGTAGTGTAAAAGACCCATAAATTGATCCGTCAATGAGAGTGCCTTCGTTCAGGTGCCATTCAAGATATTTTATGGGTGTAATAAAAAAGCGATCGATTAGCAGTAAAGAAAGACTAAGTGGATTAAATGTTGACACGTTTTAGCAAGAATTGGAACATTAATACTACACTGTTTTAATTGAATTTAAAAACGGACATGTTAATAGTTACCTCTTTACTTAAGAAAATAAACCTCTCTAATGTTGTCTTATAATTCAACTATTTAGTTTCGATAATTTTCCGAATTCAATATTTTTTTTAAATTAATCAAGCAGTGTGACAATCACAACTGACGTTTAATGGGGATTTGGATAATGTGAGAGGCAGTGTTTGTTGGCTGGACGCCCTAGGAGAACTTATCGATATCGATAAAAAAAGGGCGATATACGGAACACTCATAACCGATGAGCTTGTATGCGAAGATGTATGAATGTCAAGAAGCAAGAGAGGTGTGCCAGGATCGCGCCATATGAAGATTCATGATCTCTACCTACCCCCCTGGGTAACGGGCGTAAGAATATATTTATTTATTTTAGACAATTTTAGGATGCTGATTCATTCATCTACTCAGTCATCTATTCGCTTGAAGATGCATGTCCGACGGAAACGTGGCCCGGCAATTTGTCACAATCTTTTAATATACGAAAAATAAACGAAGATTGGAAACCAAGCTACATATGAAATGGTACAAACTGTACATCCCTAATTAAATTTTCTACAAGCACTCTTCTCGTCCTATATGGTAATGTTGGGCGTCGAATCTTAATATTACGCGTTATGAATAAAAATTATATCCCATATCGCTAAATACAATTTCAACATTACGAATTGTTAATAAGTAGTGTCTAATGATGTAATATTCATTAAAAATTCTGCAAATGATTCAGTTCTTATAAACAAACAAATATGTGTAGATATAGATGTTGGTAAATTAACCGAAGGTTACCATTTCTCAAAACTTTGGAAATCCTTTTGTCGACATATGTTAATCTTACATTTGAAATTATTACGGCAGGATTCCACCACCCTTCTGAAATATGTAAATTTGCGAGTAGAATTTATTACATTGGAATAAAGGAGCCGTCATCAAGAATTTCGCTCGTCTGACGCCATGTATCAACGTAATGACCAAAATCCTTGTTGCTAGAACGCACCCTGTAAAACTTACATTAAGAAAATGCTGCTAAAATAATTTGAACTAACTTAATATTGAAGATGAAAACGGTATGAGAAAGATCGTTCAAGAATCTTAGATAATGGCCTAGGTTGGACATCTTTTCGTTGGAAATTAGTATGATATTGATATATCTATATATAATAAAGAAGGCAATGTGTGTATGTAAGATCCTTGTATCTGACTCCGAAACGGCTGGACCGATCTCAATGAAATTTTCATAAATTCTTCAGATTGGTGTAACTGGTCCCTGTAAAGTTTGTTAGCGATCGGATCAACATATTGCCTCCCGGGCGAAGTAGGGGCGGATCACTAGAAATGTATGTAAAGTTGTTGTTTTTTGTAAGGTTGATATAAATACAAATTTCGAACAAAATAATAGCAATCAATCTACAGTACAAAAGTACAAGTAAACAAGAGACAGCATAGGTGCGTAATGTCATCTCGAATTATCCTTCTTGCGGTCAACAAGTCAAGCGCCATACTTATCGGCTGAGCTATCTGTTATTGAAATGAAGCGACGAATCAATCGGATTGGTGAGACATAGTAGAGCAGTGTTAAAAGCACACAATTTATAAGCTTGATGGTACAAAATAAGCTATCTATTTTACCAATCAAGTTTATAATTAATTAATTGCTTGTAATTGGCACAAAAAAGCTCTAAATTGTAATTTGTTTGAATTAAAAATAATGATTCTCTCTAAATTTTTAATCTATATTAAGGACAATATTTATATGGCTAAAGCGATAAAAATTAAAACATTTCCTAAATTAACACAAAAAAATCTCTCTTATCACTCAAAACTCATTCTCGACTCACCGTTCGTAGCTCAAACACTAGACACGGATATTAAAATAAATTATAGTAGGGGTATGTAATACGTACGCGCGCGGTCTTAATGTTTTCGTATCGTCGGGACGCCACCCCGACTGTTCGGGAGGCGATTCGCAGCACGAGTGGCTGCCGGCGCGCCGTGCCAGCCCTTATACCGACGCCCGAAGCGAAATCTGTAGGCGGAACTACATAGAGCTGTACTACCCAATGACTTCTAATTATTACTTCACGGGCATTTTAACATGACATTTCCTTCATTCATGTAAAGTGGATCCATTTCATGTAAAGGGGATAAAAAATACCGTTGGCTAACTTCAGAAGTCTCTACAGTTGAGTGAACGCAATTATCTGTCAAACTATATACAAAAAATTAAAACCCAAACACTTTGTTTCTTATTTTCTTATAATAACACAATGTGCAATTATCTGTCAAACTATATACAAAAAATTAAAACCCAAACACTTTGTTTCTTATTTTCTTATAATAACACAATGTGCAATTAATAATTTAATAATATAGGAATTCATATATTTCGCCAAAGATTCGAAAAGATGGAAACCTTGGGAGAAGACTGCTCGAAGGAAAAACTGGAAGATGCATCTCTGTTTTCTAATTCGGCCTTTAGGTGAGCTACACTCCACACCGAATACATTATCTGTTAAATACATGAAAAAAACTATCGTCGCAAAACCAAAACAAACAACAATGGCGAATGGAAGGAACACTCAACATGCGACATCTTGAGGCTTTAAGCTTTGAGTTTATAATCTCATTGAACCGCTTCCGGCCGAGGATTAACGATACCTTTACGTAATATAATTCGATTGGAGAAGACAGATGAAGTCATTTCTATCAGCATTTCTTTAAGCTTTAGCTGTGTAATAAATAACGTGGAGTGGGTCATTTACAAAATGCTGTCCAGATCCAAAATCAAACACTTAGATTTCCTCTTGTAATCGAATCCTGAACCAATAGAGTAGCAGAAAGTACGAACCAAGACACTATTAATAAATTCGGGCAACAACTCTATGTGATATCGTGACGGTGCCGTCTCTGTCACACCACCGCGAGTTGTCAACAAAATGTTATTAGTCGTCATCTGCGCCGTTGCTCCTCGCTCGGTTACTGGTCTAGTAGCAAAAATGTTCGAGCAAATGCGCCGAGCGGAAAACTCTGAGCAAATACATTCAAATGAACTCACTCTACAAGGGCGGAAGCGGCAAACTACAGTTTTATACGAGAAGTACGGGGCATGACTAGTATCGATTATCGACCGAAATTAGTTCTGTAACATTTTCTATTTTACACTAAGATTTGTGTAAATTTCGCAGCTTTGTCTACCACTAATTTCGTTAATATATCTTTTAATTAATTTAAAACTTAGTTCCATGTACTTGCAAGTCTTAATCAGCTTCAGAACTACTAATTTAAAATGTGAGGAGAGTAGTAGGTACCTCCATAAATTTCACGCACTAAACATCTCTTGAAGCGGAAATTAATATGGTTGTAGACTGCTACGTCTATAGCAGTGCTACGTGGCATAAGCAAAGATGGCTACATGCTACATTGCATACGTTTTACTATTTATTAGGGATAATATTATAAATGGCGGCTTATCACGACTTGATAACAAAAATAATTGGTATTTTATATATTTTTATGTTCAGGCTCATTAAATAGCTCAAAATAGTTTCTTAGGTAGCTGGTCTTAAGATCAATTGCCATTCGAAGCGATTGTTTATTTGTTTATTTAAAATTACAAGGGTCATGTAAGTCTTATGATGGCATTTGACGATAATATATTACCCTCTCTAATGCTACAAGCTATGTATCTTTATTTCTGAGCACTTTACTGAGTTGAATTACACAATTGCTAACATTTTAATGTACTAGTAATAAATAATTCAAAGTATACAACCCTAGTGTAGTAGCCTTGTACAATCCATAACTTACCCGATATTTTCAAGGTGGGTGTATTTTATTGAGAAAAGTCAACAGGGCGCAGCGTATTGCACTTTAAGTTGCACCCATATTGCTATATTCTTATTATTCCGTCAAATAACTTAGCTATTCTACGAAAATTTATGATATACCTGAAAGTTTATATTTACCCATTAAATTTAAAAATGTACACCACCAATTTGAAGAGTACATTGTTTATTGATAGACGTTTTAATTTAAATAGTTCTATTTTTTAGCACTGTACTTTTCTGTTCGTAATAAAAAAAAACATAGAAATGTTGTAATCTTGTGAAGTACTCATTTCATTTAATGATAACTCATAACCCAATACATTAGGTTATATGTATACTACGACATAAAGCAAGTTCAAACGACCGCATTAACTTAAAAGCGCGGTCGGAAGGCGATGTCGCCTAAGCCTTAACCAACATCGTCCAAAGCTTCTTTCGAACATTGTTAGCTCCTACTAGCAACCCGTCCCAGCTTCGCTTGGTCAGATATATAGGGAAACAATATATAGCCTACGTTACTCGCTGATAGAACTTTCTATAAGTGAAACAAATTTAAGATCGGTTCAGTAGTTTTTAAGTTTATCGGAAACAATCAAATGTTTTCTATTTATAAGATTAGTATAGATAAGCAGAAAGAGAGAAGCAGAGGAGAAGTTATAAATACATCTATTTGACACGTGTATTATATGAAGTGGAAGAACTTACCTGGTACGTTCTGCTCATTCTACCTACAGCTGCTTTTGCCGGTCTTACCACTGAAAAATGTTGCGTCCTGTTAGTGTAGTAGGTAGGGGTAATCTAATTCACATTTTGTAATGACGAATGAACATTGAGTAGTGACGCTACTTGGCGCGATACTGAGACATAATGCTACTATAACTCAACGCGCGACTGATTATGGCGGCCACGTAGGCCACAAATACAGTACAACGACTACTTGATATTTTCGCGTCGCGTCGCATTACCGCGTTCATTGAGAGATGTGTAATATTTGAAAGGATAAACGAAAGATCTTAAACTTTATGGCAAACCCCAGATGATAAGGTAATTATTTTCAAGAATCGATTAATTCAATTCGTAACTACGAAATGGTTTAATACCAGTTAGTTTGAATAATGTAGACACAAATTTTAGGATCCAACCTGTTTCTATTATTTCACTATATGAGCTACATAAATCGACATAATTTGATTTGGAATTGCAAGGTACTTCAATTTGTAACTTGAACAAGTATAAACAAGATTATTTCAGTGTTATAAACTTGTTACTGTTTTCAAACTCCGAAGCGCTGCGAGATGAACAGTATGTTTAATTGATTTAAGTGAACATATACGTAGCTATAATTATGTAAACTATATCTACCTAGATATATATCTAAATAATCACAGGTCAATAGGTGATGTTTAGTATCACTCACTCTATTATAATTGGACGGAAACTTTGACGCTTCGTTATAGATTCAAAATAATACAGATAAAAAAATGTACTAAACTCAATCTGCTCTCAATTTTTCTAGAAAGATTCATGTAAGTTTCATGTGCTTTTCATTTGACTATGATAAGAGAAAGTTGTTTATTTCTAATCTTATTATTTAAACGGCAATACCAATATTAATTTAGTCAAATTCTTAAAATTTGTTTACTAGCGATACCTCTCAGAGAGACCTCTAGCTTCAAGGCGTCAATACAAGATATTTTAAAGTATTTTTTTAATACAACTTAGACAACCAAGCGTTAAATGATCGCCACTGAAATTGTTTTTGGGTCTATAGCATTACGAATAAGAATATATTCAATACTATTCAATAAAAAAACAACTTTTATATTATGTAGAAATAAATTAAGAATAGGAACACAAGCAGTGTGTTTTAAAAGTGTGATTATTTATAGAATAAAAATGTTACTGATTTCAACACTTTATCATTGCTTTAATGTAAGCTTCTGACGTATTTAATTTTCTCCGCTTTGTTGAATACCTTTCTGCGTCGGAAACGCTCGCGTTTTAGCAGAAACATAATGGACCTTTTTGGTAACATTGTTCATAACATTTTAACTGATTTTCCAATTGACCTTACTTAAAAGCTTAGGTTTTACATTCGTTTTAATCAAGTTGAGACTTGTTCATACAAAACGTTCAGCTCAGCCCTCGGCCAAGGACAAAGTGAGGCATCAAGGCTACGATAGGCGACAAATTAGGACACGGTCAAGGCGTAAATACTAGCAAAAACATGTTTAAATGCTGTTGTATATATTTTTAGTGCTTTAACAATATTATTTTTTTTCTTTTACAAAAATAAACGAAAAGTCTGTCGTCTAAATATAATTGATAACGTAATATTACGTTTTCAATGATAAATGGTGTAACATTTCACATAAAATCCATTTAAAAATCACATTCAAATGAAGTCCAATAACATACATACCAAGAGAAAATTTGACAGGGGAGAGAATGGATAGGAAAAGAAAATACCCTTTTTCTTAATTATTCTCTCCTCTGCTTATTAAAGGTAGGCAACGCATTTGCAACTCATTAGGTTGCAGATGCCTATGGACATCGGTTACTTAATACAGTGCACCGCTTGGTTGTTTGTTCCTTGTTTCATAAGAAAAAATACAAATATTGAAATATACATAATAATTACATTAGTTCAGTGAAACTCCAGTATAAAGTCCATAAGCAAATGAAGCCTCTATCTAGCACAATGAGAGTAAAACAAAATGTATACATTTATTTTTATATGGGGTAGAAAAGAAACGCGAAATAAATTCGTTCTAATGGATCCGCACCGCCTCTAAAAGGAAATAGTTGAAATTCAAACACAAATGTAAATTATTAAATAACGTGCTATTGCATAAACGGATTGAAAGGAAAATTTAAATAAATTTTTGTGTTAACATTCAGTTTTATGTTAAATCTACCTATAACGTTTTTATTGATTTGGTTAAATAAATTATCCACATTCTTTTCGCTTGATACATGAAGTGGAATTGTATCAATTATTGAGTTTTTCCGTTCCCAACATCGCCGCCGGGATTACGTGAAATGCAGCTGGGGAAGGATCCAGGGCGAGTGGCACACCGTATTACCAACACTCCACTCCCTCCGCGACTCACTTTCACTGCGGGGACGAGAGCAGCCCACCAGCACGCTCGAAGGTGGACTCCAATGAGCCCACCCTGAACGGCCCTCTCTGGTCGGTCCTACCTTACGGACCGGCCTTAGGTTCCTCTTAGCTTCACCGTGGATGGCCCATACCCACGGTTACTAAGCCCCACCGCCACGACAAGGCGGGAACCCGGTCGGGGGGTCCTTGGTCAACCTGACTCAGCTTACCTCAGTTTTTTTCTGTTGTTTTAAACACACACACATTTTTTAATATTTCACAAAGGACCTACCACAACACAATAATTACATATCTCATGTCTTATTATCTATGGTTTCACAAACTGGATCAGTTACAAAATCCATAAGTCGTGCAGCAGTAAAGTTAAGGTGAAACAAATATGTTTGCACAAGCAATAATGCGTTCCGAAAATATACAATCTACACTACTACCTTGGTCACGACATCGCGCGTGAACGGCTGGACCGAATTCGCAAATTATTTTTATTACATGTTTTTTATTATCAGGAGTAGGTTCTTATGAAAGAAAAAATTAAGAAAGTTTCGGGGAAAATTATTAATAATAATAATAATAAAGGACTAACTAGGACATAAACACGGCCATCTGATCCCAAACTAAGCAGAGCTTGTGCTATGGCAACCAGATAACTGATAGACTACATATACTACTTTTTCTTTTGTAAATACATACTTAAATAGATAATCACACCCAGACTTAGAACAAATAGACATGTGCATGCATATGTTTGTCCTGGGTGGGAATCGAACCCACGACCTGTGGCGTGAAAAGCAAGTATCTTACAAACTACGCCAACCGGCCCTAATATTAAACAAAACAACAATTTTAACTTGACACGTTTGATAGTTCGAGCGTTCGATGAATATTATGAATTAAGCAGGCGGTTGTTTTGTTTTGGATATCAATTTAATAGTCAAAAAAAGAAAATGGCACAGAACTTTGTTTTTTCAAAAATTCCATGTGTTACTTTGTATATATTTTTTTAACACACGAATTGTCGCGTAGTTGTAAAACGATTTCGTTTAAATTAAAATGCGCGGTGGATGAAAACGCAGGGCTCATCTAGTAGTGTAATAAAAATTACTACAGATGTGCCTCTCGAATTCATGAAAAAAGTTAAATTAATATCAAAGAAAGTAGGAAAAAAAGGATCAAACTCCTTCGAACATTGTAACTTTCTTAAATTGACCTTAAGAAACTAACACCTTCGAGGCACACCCTTAACAACTTGGTGAGTTTCACAGACATACCGTAATGAGGTCGTACCGTCGACTGTTACTTCGTGTTGGATTCGTTCAACTTTTATTTTCATCCCCAAGGGGTATTTTTTGTGATCTGATAAAAACTTCTTTTGTAATGTTATAAATTATAATCATGGATTTTATTGTTGTCGATCACATTTCCGGTTTGCCGGAAATGTGTGAGTACGGTACTTAAACGTAAGATGAGTTTAGACAGCAAGAGTATTTAAAAGGAAGGAGACTCAGTTTTTACTCCTGTCAACTGTCGTGACAACACCTCTTGAGGCCCGAGCCTTGACTGATTGTTAGTAATCATATATAGTGTGTACAGTATATTATGTAGTGAGAATATTAGGCTACTAATCTAAGATTTGCTATTTGTGCTAAATATACGTGTTACGTGTAATGGGCAAACGGTACAAATGACACAATGCTAATCCAATAATATATTCTCGTGGAGATTTTTTTTTCTTTTGATAAAGTTTTTAACCGTTGAGAATATAGAATACATATATTAAATAAATTAAAAATAGATACTTGACCCGTGACCGTTTGATTGTTATTGTAAAATATATGAAGAAAAACTTGATTGTGCAGCTAAGTAGCAATCAGTAGCTTTTGCGATACACCTTAATTAATAATATCTTACTGAAACACCTCCTACGAGTAAATAAAAAAATGACTAATATGAAATGGTAAACATTCAAAGTATATTGTTGATTTACCTACAGATTTCCACCCACACAGTGTTCTCGATATAGATGGGATGTGGGTTGCATTGAAAGCCTTGATGTATAAATAGCTGGGCATAATAGTTTGAAATCCAACCATAGATTGGCCGATAATTCTTCATTCTATAGTTATAAGTAAAGTAAACATTTATAAAGTTATTGGAAATGGAAATATGATTAAAAATAATTTTAAGACGACAAACCCACCATTGGTGAGGGTGCTTCGTTACCAAAAGAAGCTCATGGTAACCGGAAAATTATAGATCGCGTAGTACGTAATGACTGTAACGATCCAAACTGGGTGTTCTAAAAGGAGTTAGTACGCAGCATACTAGCAGGATATGGTGACATACTAAACAAAGTTAAGAATACCCATAGCTGACGAAAACGAATGCTTATGAATGAAAGAATACCAAAAAAAAGCCATACCATTAATTTTGTAATTTTTACCAACTTAAAAAAGCAGGTTCTCAATTTATATTTGCTACTTCAGGACTTTGACTCTGAATCGAGGATCCACGGCATAACTGTCTAGGAACCGTATCAGTTAGAGGTCATCGTCCAAACAATATTTTAAAACGATGGCTAGTAGTTAGGGAAAACAATTAAAATTAAGTTGCCATTAATAACTCCCACAAAAGATTGTCTCCGGCATGCCAAATGAACTGCACTCGGGTCTGTATTTAACATTATTTGTTCTCCTGTTTAATAAATGGAATGCTAAAGAGCTGGTGTTAATAAATGAACGTGAATAACAAATGAACTAACTTATCCCCGGAATGTTTAAGTATTTCGTAATTTCATCCACGCTGCTGGAATAACTTGCGAAGTAGCAAAATGTTGTTTTTGAATCAAATTTCAACGATTAACTTTTATTTATTTATTATAAGCAGTTATTTCAGTTTTTTCATTGTTACGTGAAGTTTTTTATTACGTCACCGTAAAAGTAACCGCTAAATTGTTAAATAAACAGATAATATAAGCTATAGACGTTTGAATTTTAATCTATACAAGAACAGTAATAAGAAGAACTTTCTCGTGTTGCTCTTTGGCTTTATAAACGTGGTTATATACGTTTATAGGTCGTTAAAGCTTTGCGAAAAGTTAATATACTATTTGATTACACTATTAGTATGCAAAGTGCCGAATGACAACGTTAGCCCCATATCTATTTTGATTATATACACGGAAACTGTACTTTATTTGGTAGTTTTAATAAGGCATACAATTTATTTTACAGTTAAAAATAAAATTTTCGAAATATAGAAGACCCTTGAGATATAATGATCGAAATTTAAATAAATCTTGATAAACCTAAATTGGACAAAAAAGGTCACTGACGTAATCATCTTCCTGACCTTTTCTCAAGTGATATGACATCGGTACAATATAACAGTAGTCCATACTGTATAGGTTTTGGCTACAGTTTTTACGACCGGCCGTTTGCCTGACGACAGGATTGCCTTAGGAAAAAATCATTACTGTCATATCTATGTAAAATAAAGTTTCAAGTCACATTTGGGATAAGAGGGACAGCAATCGTTACTCGAATCACTATTCGATGTCACGAATATGACATGCGGTGAGCCTATCACCGTTATAAGCCCGTTTTAACTGTTGCTAAGAATTACAAAAGTATGTAACATATTTATTTTTCAGATATGATATTCTGAAATTTCAGTTAAAAATCATATATAGAACCGGCTACATTTCTAAGATGTTAATTAGTTCTTTTAAACTTTTAAATGTTCACTGTGTTGCGAGGAATGGTTTAAAAATCTGTAATTTCTTTAAAAGAAAGGTACAAATATTATAGAAATTTCTCTTTAAAGATGTTCTAGGTAGATTGAAATTGCTACGAAATATCGGTCCGCGAGAACGAGCGATGCGCTCGAATTGAGTTACAATCTTTAAATGAAATAAATAAAACCTTGGCTTTTAGTATTTAAAATGTGTTCTTAGACAAATTACTATTAATTTATTATGTATTATTAATTTACGTACAATTTAATATATTGAATATAATATACTACAGATTTCAATTATTACAGATTCATTGTTTTTATGTTAGAAGGCGACAAACAAAGAGACCTGTCTAAAACCAACAAAACTTTTTACTGTCATCGTATGATCGTGTGTGATCGGAAAAGATATTTAGAATTTCAAAAATGATATCTATTTGTTATCCAACAGCAATTTTAGGATCCACTATGATTTTCAATTTTGTCAATGAATAGTAAATCCACAAGCCCAAAAGATGGCGCTGTAAAACACGTTTTATACTTTGTGAAAATTCGCGTTGTTACCTGAAAGTCAAAATTCATGATAAAATTAAAAATGAAAACCGTATCTAAATACGATATTTCTTCCAGATCGCTTGAGCCGTGTTCAAGACAGTGAAATATATATTTAGAGGTATTGTCTTTGCAGTAATATTCTATTTTATATTTTTAGATAAATTATTTTTCTATTAAATTCTTATCAGTTACTTCAAACCTCATTTTATGTCTCGAACTAATAAAATAAATAATTTTCGTATTTAAAAATCAATTCCTTTTCTAAAATATTTTTTACATGAAAAATATCACTTGAAGTTATATATTTTAACAAGATGGTTCTACACATTCTTGTACAGTTTTATTTGTAACAGCTAATAACTATGATATAATTACCAGTAAAATAATACAGTCCACCGAAGCCCTAACACATATGTATATCTTTTACTTACGTAATAAGTTGGAAAAGATCAATCGAGGAGGTCAGTTATTTCAGAAACTCGTATTTAGATCGACTGATCCGATACTTTTATTTAGAACTTGACTAGACTAATAGTTTTAGAATATTTCTTAAAATATATACATCGTTGCTCTTTAATCTTTTAAATTTCCTTTGTACTGCGTTTTTACGAGGCATATAATTTTCTAATATATCACAGGCCTACGCTTGTGATTTATAATAATGTTGCATATATTAGGATAAACAACGCTAAGACCAGTTCATGCTCACCACAAGATCACTTATAAGTTTAACGTAGCCCGGCCTACTTTTAAGAGACCTGAATGCCCCAAATCTATATCTATCTTCTATGTATAAGAGATTTCAAGATTTCTATTGACTCGACACGATATCTCTGGAATTATATGGCTTAGAGACTTGAAATTTGGAAAGAATATTCCTTTCACCGAGTAGAAGTCAGTTAAGAACGATTTGTACAAAATTCTATCCGCAAGGGCGCGTCAATTAATTATAAGGCGGAACGAAGTTTGCCGAGCCAGCTAGTATACATTAAAATAGATAGAAAGAATATATAAGGGATAAAAAAGATAGCAACAGTGGTAGAGCCCGCAACAACAGCATCTGTTGCCGAATTGGTGGTCGGTGAAATACCACGACCTCACAGAAAACAGGCGTGAAGTAGAAGTACTCTGCGTTTCGTGCCGGAGGCCTAATTTCAGTCCTCTTCCCCTTTCCAACCTTTCCTAATAAGGATAGGACTGGAAAGTGAAGAGGATTGGGCGAGGAGGGGGATAGCGGGGAAAGGGAAATATCCCTTTTCCTGTCTGTGCTCTCCTTTGTCTATTACAGGTAGGCAACGCGTCTGCAAGACATTTGCCTGTTGCGGATGTCTATGGGCAGCGCTCACTTAACATCCGTTTGCCACCTAATAAAAATCATATAAAAAAGGATAGCACTGTAAAGTGCGGCAGGCTGTTTCGGGTAATATTAAGAATCCACTGGGGTATAAGGAATATTGACAACCTTTTTAAAATGTAATACTCGATATTTCAAATTTTTGAATATATTTATGTACACAAGGCAACATCAAGTCTATTTCCAATGTAATAGGTAATATTTCGAGTACAGTGGTAGGTTGCGTCCCACGTCTAGTACTTCTTGTAAATTCAATTTCAAACTCATATCGAAGTAATAGATCGTGACTTGGCTGCCCGACGATATCTACAATACCTTTTTTGAAATTACAAATATTCCGTTCAAAGTCGAATATATTGCTTTTATTTATTCTACACAATAGCGCAATGATAACTTCTGTTATATAGTATATCTAATAATACCTTTAAACGAGCAATTCTTGTATATATATATATATATATATATATATATATATATATATATATGTATGTGTATAATCTAAATCTCGGAAATGGCTAAAATATGAATTTATAACAATATTTAATTCATACAACGCCCTCTTTTTTAAAAATTGAATTGAAGTTAAAGTACATCGGCACTACGGGCGGTAACTCTCCAAATTAAATATCGTCAGATGGCTTAGTTAAAACGACGACGCAACGCGCAGGCGGCGCTATTTAACAATTTATCTTTATAGCACAGAGATAATAATATACTACGTACAATTTATAGTGTGAGTGGTTTTTACGTAGGTCGGTAGCGGTAGGTACCTACCTATTTAAATTATGTTCGTTCTCTGAAAATAGTGTCATTTATAATTTCTACGTAAAGTGCCATGTAGTCAGTTTTATTAGTAAATAACATTATACTGACCATCATAGAACACGTTGTAGTACCAAGCTCGCGCCACAGGCGACCGCGCCGCGCGACTTAGTGTGGTGGGGACTTAGTGGGGATGTATACATAGGTCTGTGGTGAACTAACAATGGATTTAATTATTTCCCCTTACAAATTTTCGATAAATGTGGCAAAATCCTTTCATTCTGCTCGCCTACATAATAATAGAAATCTCAGTGCAAAATCTCAAGCCTCTAGCCGTAGTAAAGTTAAGGCTGTGCGTTGATATATCATTAAGTCAGTAGCTTGTTGTTTTATACTCATATATACAGAAGATTTTAAGAAAATACTTCTCCCGAATCCGTTTTGGTAGCGTTGAGCTTCCGCTTTAGAGTGGCATTTACAACGGTACGATAGTCACTCCTTATGCTACAAAAAAATGTTTTACTTAAACAAAAATCGCATGGTATAAGTAATATTATGGCTTTATTACGTGGCACGGCACCTGCTCGGAGTCGATTACTTTGTTCTATTAAGGTACGATATTTCCGTTTTATCAGAATTTGCTCGCGAACAATGCCCGATTGTTTGGAGAAAACCCACGGACTATATAAAACATTTTGGTCGGAATTGTGGAAACAAATATCGGCCAGGAGTTGCCTACAGTAAACAACCCAGCCAGTTGATTAGGATATAGCGCTCGGGACGATGGCCGCTTTTATATTTTTCTAAATGAAATTGTGTACTTTCAACCATGCTACGTAAGTTGGATATTTTTTAAATGCTTAAAAATTCAATACATAAAAACAATGCTTCGTTATTGAGATCTCGAACATCGACATTCAGGACAAATCTTTTGTCATTTGTTTTATTACAATAAATAAAATTCTTAACAAAACGCAAGGTTCAATTTGCAATTACTTTAGTTTTTTTTGTAAATGGGAGACAGTTGATTACATTTAAATAGAGTTATATGTATTGATTTCAGGTGTCAGATTCTATTGTGTAATCATAATAAAGCATTGTTTTAACATGGAATTTAATATCATTGTAATTTTCAGCAATCGTAGTCATCGTGCTTTTAGACTTCTTAGTATTAAGTGTCAACGGGTACAAGAGCAAGTATTTTTCCCATAGTATGGACACTGAACCATCCCTTTCGATACTCTACGCCCAAGATAAAAGAAGTGATCTTGTTACCAATGATTGTTTGTTGGAAATGTACCCACGGAATTTGTACAAGTACCCGCTACGTATAGACAGAAACGATATACCATGTATTATACATTGCGTGCTCAAAAAATTCGGTATAATGTCCAATGACGGCGTTATTAATATTCAAAATTATTACAAAAGGGTTCGGGCGTTTCATCGAAACGATCCTAGGGTCCTGATCTCGGACGTCGGTGAAACCTGCGCCCAGAACATAAACGGAATGAACTTGGACCATGATGTCTGTAAAAAGGCAAAGGTTTTTAATGATTGTACGCAGTTGTACGTGATATCATATAAGGATGCGGACGAATAATATAAAGGATATATGTGAAAGTCTAATTTATTATTACTCTTTAATTTATAAATAAAATTTTATATAATTTAATTCTTTGCAATCATATAAAATCATACATAATATTGAAGTAACAAATCATTTTTGAAACTCACATAATTTTACAACTATTGAAATAACTAAGAACACGAATAATAAGCAAAGTTCCAAATTACGTTAAAGATAATTCAAGTTAGAGAGTTTTGGAACCTCTCTTGAATGACTCTCAAATTTTCCTAAAACTCAACTATTATCTGGAAAATAGAACAATAAAACAATGAAAGCAGTTCTTTTGTCTTACTAATATCACAAATGTGAATATTTTTGAAGATAGATTGACGGATGTATGTTACTCTGTTATATATATACTTATCCCGACGTAACTTTAACATTGACGTATATTGTACATCAGCACAATTAATTTATGTAAATTAATAAAGATAACTTCAATGTCGAACTAAATGTTGCGAATGTTAATTTTTGAACTTCAATCGAACAAAGCCCCAAGCGTCTATGTTAATTACTGGGATATATTTCAGAATGAATTATTGAAAAGTAACTTTTGTTAAAATTAAATTTTATATCTATTAGTAATCACATTTTTATTTAATATTTCGTACCAACTAATATAACATAGATGACATATCTACCGATCGGTTTGTGGACAATCTACCGTGGTTGGGTGAGGCCTACAAAAATTACGGAATTATTATTAAATAAGATGCATGCAGCAAATTTTAATCTTACTGTCCTTCAATTATTTATTTTAATGTTTTCTTCATTGGGGTAGTATAGCTATACAATTTTCACTCTTGAGGCTTCGTTTAATTTAATCTAGACGGTTTTCAAAGAACTAAATTATACAGTTGTCCGAAAATGTTACTTGTACAACGGAAGACCACAGATTCCTCGCCCGAAAATATGACAATTTAACACAACTTATCTACATCCCAAGTTGCTGGGTTTGGACTGTAGAGGGCTTCAAAAGGATTTGTCAGTGAACTATATCTCTTTTTGTCGAAGAAACCATTATTTGAAAATCAACAGGTTGCTCTAAAACAAGAGCACAAGAAATTAACCTTTTTCATGTTTGTGACCTGGATAGCTACTTTTATTTACAATATTTTGCTCTGTTGTGAAATTTTGATTTGGATAACGGTTTTTCTATATATATATATATATATATAAAATACATACGCAATATACACAGTGAGCCGGCGGCGACGCAAAAATATACGTATTGCAAACGCAAGAAGCCAGTTAAACACCAGCCACTACGTCGTTAATGGTGGCCGCACCGGGCAGGTTAGGCGATCAGTCACGATCGCAGTAACGCCATACGCGACGAATAGTCACGTTTGTGTTATGGAAAGAGGCGCACGTTTATTAGAGAATGGATCTATCGGACCCATGTAATATGTGTCTTTTCAAAATTCCATCTTAAATTTAAAACGATTGGGTATATGAATGAAATCTCGCATGTAAGTGAACTCAATAAGGAGAATTTCATCACCTGACCAAATAACACACAAAATACTCGTTGAGTTGAGCGACAAGATCAAACTATTACGTTTACGTGGTGCGGTGTCCCCTTCGCAACTCTTCCCTCTTCGCCGCGAGGCTGTGCGGCCGCTCGGGTACATCACCGCATATTTTGTTGCAAATCGTGCCAAAACGCCGTCGCATCGCTGCTCGTCGTACAGATTCCAGTGACATCGCTGAACTATTTTATTTAATGCAGACATCTTATTTTTCGCCAAACATTTGAAATAGTTATAATCTAACAGTGGTAGAGCCCGCAACAACAACATCAGTTGCCGAATGGGCCAGCTCGACCGGTGGAATACCACGACCTCACAGAAAACAGGCGTGAATTAGAAATACTCTGCGTTTCGTCTGATGAGTGAGGTGCCGGAGGCCTAATTTGAGTCCTCCTCCCTTTCCCACCCTTTTCTCGTATGGATGGGAAGGGAACGGGAAGAGGATTAGATGGGGAGGGGGTTGACGGGAAAAGGGAAATATCCTTTTTCCTGTCTATACCCTCCTCGGTCCATTAAAGGTAGGCAACGCATCTGCAACATAATTTCTTGTTGCGGATGTCAATGGGTAGCGTACAATTATGTGATCCGCTTGCTCGTTTGCCATCTTACTCCATAAAAAAAATACTTTACAATATGGACAAATATATTTCGCTTGTCGTTTCTACAGTGCGACATATGCCGATGCGTCGCCGTCGCAGTGCCCTGACTTAAATTGACGAACCTTTTTCTACCTCGACTATACTTTAACTTTGTTTTCAGCAAAGATCTTACTTGCCTTCCTGTTGCTAACAAGAGTGGAAGCTCGCATATCGGTTATGTACGCGCACGACAAGGCTTCCGATGTCGTCGCCGACCAGTGCCTCAACGAAATGTACCCCAAAGGGAAACGCGTCGAGTTCCAAGAGTCGGATGAAGCTTGCATTATATATTGCGTCCTTAAGAAGTTCGGAATTATGAACTCGAACGGCGTTATCAACTTAGAAGCTTATCGGTAAATATATTTTCAGTTGACAAAAAAGCTAACACTTATGTACAAAGGGGGGATAAGCTGAGTAAAGGATATAATCCTTCCCGTCCAATCCTTTTACCATTCCAATCCTTCCTTGTTAGGAAAGGCTGGGAAGCGAGAGAGAACTGAAATTAGGCCTCAGGCACCTCACTCGTCAGACGAAACGCAGAATTCTTCTACTTGACGCCTGTCATCTTTGAGGTTGTAGTATTTCACCGGTCGAGCCGAACCATTCGTGCAACAAATTGCCTGTCTTGTGACTTCTGCCTCAATACTCATAGTATTCAACTGTTCTGTGATTTTAATCTGTATCTGATTCAATCAATAATTACATTTATCTTAGTGACTACAATGCCAACTCTGTCAACACTAGCAAAATAATAAATAAATAGTTGACAAATAAGACAAAATATATTATATTCTATTAGTAAAGTAATCTTTAAGATATATTCCGTACTTCTTGTGTTCTTCCGAAGTTAATACAAGCAGACAACGTAATCTTATTTTATAATATTAGTATATATTATGTATTGCAGTAAGCGAGTACTATTAGCACATCAGTTGGACCAGAGGAAGCTGATAAACGACAACAGCAGCGGCAGCTCCTGCGCGGAGAGCGCCGAAGGGGCGCAACACAAACAGGATGTTTGCAAGAAAGCGAAAATATTCAACGACTGTACACATCTTTACAAAATTTTATTAAAGTAAAATGAAAACATAATGCTTCTGTTTTATATTTGTGGCAAATAAGTGAACTATACTCATAGTATACGGCGGCGCCAACGGCGAGTTACAGTAGGGTTCAACCTAATTTGGTATTTACGATTTAAAAGTGTTAGCCTCACGATTAGCTTGGAAACCTACTTGTGACTTATCCATATAATGTATGATCAAATAACATAAGAACATATAAATTTCTTATGTCGTATCTAACTTAACTTTAACTTAACGTAAGTAAAATATCAGTTTACGATCATTTTTTTTATGAAACAAGGAGGCAAATGAGCAAGTCACCTGATTTTAAGTGACCACTACCCAAAGACATCCGCGACAAGCAAATTTGTTGCAGATGCGTTGCCTACCTTACTGGATAGAGGATAGACAGAAAAAAGGATATTTCCTTTTCCCCGCCAATCGTCTTCCCGTTCCCATCCTATCCGTACGGTAGGAAGGGAAACCGGCACCTCACTCATCAGACGAAACGCAGAGTACTTCTAAACATTAACAGTGGTAAAGCCCGCAACAACAACATCTGTTGCACGAATGGGCCGGTGAAATACCACGACCTCGCAGAAGACAGGCGCGAAGTAGAGTATTCTGCGTTTCGTCTGATGAGTGAGGTGCCGGAGGCCTAATTCTAGTTCTCTCCCCCTTCCCACCCTTTTTTTATAAGGAAAGGATGGGAAAGGGAAGAGAATCACTTGATATCGGGTGAACCGCTAGCTCGTTTGCCACCTAGTACTATAACTCTATTCTAACTCTGCCACTGTTTCGTTTGTTTTGTTAATTTTGTGGCTGTCAATTTATATCACTTATTCGGTGACATAAAACAGATTGGTTTTTGTTAAAGATACACTAAAATAAAACATTCAAACTAAAACATAACAACTGATAAAAGTAGACAAAAGTAAAAATACCCTTAACCGATCAGTGTGAATGGATTAAGGAAAGAGCGTGAACAAACAAAATCTATGTCCTCCTCATCTGAATAATCACTCATATTTTTGTATCTGATACTGCTATAGAAGATAGGATTCCTGCGCTAAACGGGAGGCTTTGAATCGGATTCTATTACATTTAAGCTGCACTTAAAGTGGAACAGGTGATAGAGTTTATGTATTAGGATAAAATAGTGTTTTAACAGAAAAATGTGGTTTCAAAGTGGATATTGAGACTAGAATTGAGGCATGCTTCGGTTGGTTCAGGCATGTTGAAAGGATGAATGAAGAGAGTGTAACGAAACAAATTTATGTCACGTGAATGGCAGTGTTGGCAGGTAACTTCCACGGAGAACTTATATCGATCAGATTAGTGAAATACTAAAGAAGGATTATATAAGGAGTACCCGTAATTCACGAGCTTGTATGCGTAGATGTACGGACGTAGAAGAAGCGAGAGAGGTGTGCCAGGATCGCGCCAAATAGAAATCCTCAATCTCTGCCTACCTCTGTGCGTTACGGGCGTGAGCGCATGTTCATTAATTTCAACTGCGC
Source organism: Papilio elwesi (assembly GCA_029849275.1). Lineage (NCBI taxonomy): Eukaryota > Metazoa > Arthropoda > Insecta > Lepidoptera > Papilionidae > Papilio > Papilio elwesi. The sequence continues at coordinate 5,949,930 of CM056708.1, read as the reverse complement.
TTACCGTGTTAAAAGATGACTGAGCTTTAAATCCACTGAATCTCCTGATAAAAGACATGGTCACAGCCACAATTTATTCATTACTTTTTTCTATGCAGTCCACTTTTTTTTTACTCATCGCACGAAACTCATCAGAGTAAAGTTCCTTCCTAAATATTTTTTTAAATTAAAGCGTTAAATAATGGACTAAATTTTCCTTGTAGCAGCGTTGTTGTATTGATTGCATTTTCGTCCGCAAAAGATGTAAGATAAAGTGCTTGCGGACCACAAAGCTTTTAATCAAACTGCAAATCTCGTCCTTAACTAAACACAAATATCCAGGAAAACATTTTCAGTTGCTACATAAAGGAATTTAAGTGATGTGGGTTCGTTCCTCGTCTCAAAGCTTTCTAGACCTCGATCAAAATCTCTTGAACTGAAACGATTACATAACTAATCTTATTATTATTGGAATAAAACTAATTTTACGGATTTTATCTTGTTTTTTTTACTTTATTAGTTCCCGACGTTTCGAATATTTTACAGCATTCATGGTCAGACAACCCAATGTCTTTGGTGAAGAAGTACCGAACCGAAATGTCAGGAACAAATAATATAAAATAAACGCAATTAAATCAGGAAAAAAGTTTTATTACAATGTGTAATATTCACGTAAATAAAATAAATCATTTTCTGATAATACTTTTAAATATTAATAGCACGTAACAGTGGGATGTATGACCCAAAGAAGTGATATGCCTATAGAAAAAGGAGATAATAAAAGATGTCTTGATAAATATTACTTTAAACACACAAAAATATATTAACATTATCTGTTTACATAAATCTGGCCATCAATTTTTTTTGTTGTCATAAGCGTGTGCGGGAGCGATCACAAATTCAGTCCTAATATATATGCTAGTGACAGAATAAATGATTTTGGAACGACTTTTTGAGAATATTTGTTTGTTAATTATTTATAATTAATTACTTACATAATTATTTAGATTTTATTCTTTGTATTTTTGAAAACTTATTAATTCAATATAACCAAAATGAAATCGAGAGTTAAAAATTAGATTTTCAAATTTATCCACTTAGCAATTGAGATATAACAAACATTACAATTTTTTGAATCCAGCACCAAATCGAACAGCCCTTCTTCTGTGGCTCTTCTTCTTCTTCTTCTTCTTGCTTTACCGTGGTTGTTGCTGGCGTAGTGGCGTCTGCTTCTTGACAACAAGTGTACGATACCAGGAAGATTGTCATCAAACATATTAGCACTATCTTGCAATAGGTCCACTTCATGTTTATTACGATTCCTTTCCCTCTTTGTGGCAGCAAATCTGTGCTCTTTGGAACGGTAGCGCTCAATCAGTATATATTTTAAAATGGTCAACATTCGTTTTTTAATTTCAGTAATTGACATCGTTATCTCTTAGATTCAAAGTTTAGATACTAGTTCCGGTTACTGATTTTCCACAGTAACTAGCAACGTCATTACGGAATCGGGTAATTTATACTTTATCTAAATAATTTTGTTTTCCATCTAAAATACTTACAAAATAGTCGCCATTATAATATATTTTCGCAGAAATTATAATGTAATATTCGCACAAACTCCGGAATATATCAACAGAACGTTTTACCGACGAAAGTATTTGATTTTTATTTCAAAAATACATAACACCTTTTCCCTCGAGTGGGAGTTGAACTCATGACCTACCGTACTACTACCCGTACTACCTACGTTATGAGAACTCTTTCTATATGTACCTATTTAGGGTTAAATGAATTGTCACTGCGTATATAGAATAAATATAGTATTAAAATTTCTTGCATTCCTTATCTATCTAATTTCAAATCTGCCCGCAGTTTAATTAAAAAAAAATAAGCCCATGTTCTTAATCTATGCAATAGTAAGACGAAGTGCAAATACTTACAACACTGCCGGAATAATTGCAAAATTTAAGTGGCGTTGGGCCGGACACATTGCTCGCAGACCTGAAGGCCGATGGGGCGGTAAGATCCCAAAATGGCGGCTTTCCACAATATGAACCGATGATCTGGACAAGGTTGCTGGAGCCCACTGGATGAGGGCGGCAGGAATTAAATCTTTGTGGCGATCAATGGCCTACGTGTTGCAGTGGACGACTATCGGTTGAAAACAAGAAGGATAAAACCGTCCGTAGCACAAAAATGGCTCTATTTTTTTATGTGAAGTTTTACAACAATTACATCTATATATTGTAGAATTTAAAATTAAAAATGTATCTAAAATCGTTTAGCAAATACAAAACTTGATCAAAATCGTCAGCCGAAATGAATCACTGAATAAAGAAAAATCTGGTCGCTTTGCATAACATATTATACTAGTGATCAGCCCCGGCTTCGCCCGGGTTAGTGCTTATTATGTTGATTCGATGGCTATCAAACTTCAAAAGGTAGGTCATACTAAAGATTTTCTGATTTTTCTACGTATGATATGAGTCTATATGTAACATACATACATCACTTTTTATATATATAGATATATTAAATGATATACAAGAATTATTCGCTATATAAGTTGAGTTGTTTTAAATTGACGCTTAACCATTGCTATATTACTGCCTTAAAAGAAACAACGTCGCTAAAATTATTTATATGATCTAAGAAAGCTTTTCCAAGTGACATTTACGTCAAGGTTTATAAGCCTAGTAGAGAAAAAAAGCGAATACACGTACATCATTTGTATTCCACGACACAGACTCAACCGTGCCCCAGTTTTATTAACAAACCTTTTTTTCTTATTTTAACGTTGTTTATGTTGACTCCTATTTAGCTATTTAGCTTTAATCGTAGTCCGCGTAAACCAACTATAATTATTATAAATGTCACGTTTATACATAATTTTTGCTTATATACACACATGACGACATGGGCTTATAATTTTATAGTAATATCGCCAACTTTTAAGCTTTTCAACAAAATTTAAGGCTGGGCAAAGAAACAAATTCTAATACTATATCAAATATGTAGTGGTTTATTTCGTTTTGTCTTTCTATTTCTAGAGGTTTAGAAATAAATAAAAGAAGTTGTCTGTCATTTTGTTGTAGTTTAGATAAAATACCTAGATATGTTGTTTTGTAAGTAATAAATGATAGCGGACACCCGAGACGTCGACGACACACATTAACAGCGCGCCGCCTCAGATGTGTTCTCTTTGCTTTGTCATTGTCCTTTGCATTAGTGTGACAGATGAAAACGCTAAGTGCGTCGCCGTACGTCGCACGGAAATTATTTTATTATAGTATTTTTTTACGTTATTTGTTTACGTAGATATTACAACTGTTTCTGCATAGTAATAATTTTTCATTCGATGTCAGGATTATTTCATACCAAATAGAAAAATGAACCTACTAACTGTAGGGATGTAGAAGTCTGCAGTCTGTGATCATGTTTTAAACGGCCCCCGCCATTAAATAAGATTTGATAAACCACAAATCCTCGCAAAATAACACCGCTTCCTAACCAGGATGATACGCGAGGCTCTTAAAATAAAAAAAAACCTAATTTCAATAGGGAAGATGGTTGGGTACCACCGGCTTGGGATCCCGTGATTAATAAAATTAAATCTCATATCAAGCATACAACTGTAAGACGGCAAGATACAGTGAGGTTATTCTGCATAGATCGGAGCAGAAATAATTAATTGAAATAGGTGGATACTTCGCCAGCAACTTTTGACACTGTGGCGTCTGACACCTCAGTCCCCCGTGACCATGAGCGCTGTAAAGTACTCGAAACGTCGGGAATTCCATCTTGATGTGAAACAAACCATAGTAATAACAATTGGCCAGATGTTCTTGTTACGTCTGCTTAATTTGGTCTTATCAGCACATCTGTTCGAGTCTTGAGTGAAAAATAGAGAGAAACAAAAAGATAAACAATGAGAATTGTTTCCCGGCGAATGAGACTTTTTAGTGTTTTCCTTTTATATGGCCGTTTCGCAGAGAGTGCATTGAATTTACCGCGTACAGTGCCGCCGACAAGTGACAATACAACAAAGTTTTCTCAGTGCCAGCCTTTTACAGTGACCTGACAATTTTAGATAGTGTTCAGTTATTTCATCTTCATTTATGGAAAATTTGTACGATTTCGCTTATCAGCTTTGAAGTTAATTACTTAGATCTTTATCAATGTTATAAGTATTGGAAGTTGTAGATTACGTTCAGGAATCAGGTATTACTAATTTTTTTAGTTGCAATGATCCAGTTTCACTTGTTTTAGTGTTATCAATCTCGTCCCTACTAAACACAATTCTTGAATTAGTCATAGCTACCGTATCACTCAACACAAATGCCTTTTTGGTGGCATTTATGATGTGAGACATACTAAGATGTCGTACTTCTATGTAGCACAATCCTGTCATTCATTTTAAGTATAAACGAATAATAAAAGCCAAAATTAATCCTCTGTCACGTGTCCACGTGTCCGTCAATTTTGACCGTAATAATCATTTTACCTAGTATTAGAAATAAAGCACAGGATTTTAGATAATAAATAAGTTTGCCCTGGAACCTCTTTTGGATTACTGAGATGGCAGCTCTCCCTTCAGATACATTATTTATTGCTAGATTCATAAATATTATGCTTAATAAAACATGAATTAAATATAATATGTTTTATCTCATAGAATGTTCGTGGCGGAGTTAGTCGTATGGTTTCTACCTATTTGCACGTTAGCTTCACGATCTACGTTTTCTGGAACAATGGTTGATTTCACAGACCCTAAGGTAAATAAAGCTATATATAACACAAAAATTAATATATCAACTGTCACTCGGAGGGATAAACGGAAATTATAAATCATCCATTGAAAACATACTTAACAGAAGTAGAGCCCGCAACAACAACATATGTTGCTCGAATGGTGAAATACCACCACCTCACAGAAGACAAGCGCGAAGTAAAAGTTGTGTGTGCGAGAGCTTTCCCGCAGCCTCGCAAACATACGCCGGAGGAAAATTATAAGTCGACGCAAGTCCGATATAATCTGCACTTGCCGCAGCAAGGGTGGATGTGCGTAGACATTACCCCATATTAATAAAAAGGGGTGACCCAGAAAATCTTATATCAATCAGATTAGTGATATACTAAAAAAGGCGATATAAGGAGTACCCATAACTGACGAATATGTACGTATGCATATGATGAGAGATGTACAGATGTAGAAGAAACGAGTCAAGCCTAGTCAACAAAATAAAAGCTTTGTTAATGAAACTGGTGCGTTTCGAGTGTTTTTAGATTCTTAAATTTTAATTATGTTGATTATTTCAGCTTCAGTTATTTAAATATAATAATATGTAATATGCCATACTTGCGACTCACGATTGTACAGTAAAGTAGCACAATATCACTATACTAAATTTGTAGTTACAATCCAGTTTAATTCAGCCAATACCATTTTCAGGTTCAAGGACATCTAGATGCACTAGTTCGCATGGCACAGGCTTGTGTTATAAAAGTGAGGGCATCGCCGAAAGATGTTCGGGCGTACTTTACAAATTCGCCTCCCATCACCAGATCTGGCCAATGCTTCGCTGCATGCATGCTTGAACAAAGCGACGTGATTAATCATGGAAAGGTAAAACCTATATTTCTTGTACTATTTATTTATTACTAAATTTCATTGCAACATACATACAACTTGATAAATAGCTTAGAAAATCGTAAGAAGTCTATTTGTTTATTTACAATTTTGATTTTAGAATAATCTCTACAATAATCTTACGAACAGATTAACAAAATATATAAGTCAAATCAAGACATTAATAACCCTCTACCCCCATTTGGGTTCCGCAACGTTCAATACAGATGTTACAAAACCGCACGTCGGATATTAGTCCCGGATTATTAAATCCAACAATGTTACATTTAATAATCCGGAGAAGGAAGAACAAAGCGCACGCTTATGTTGCACTGCATGTGAATAGTGTTTACGGGATTATATTTAATAATCATTAATTAATGAGGGTATTAAAATAATGTGTAGAACATGTTAAGGGATTTATAAGTGTTCTAGATACATGTAGGCATTATACAAAAAATTAGATTTAGTCGAAGCAAGGTACATCGATATAGAAACTCTACTCTACTTTCCATAAATAAGTAATTGAATATGCACCCACTCCCATAATCCAGAGCAGTAGGCATAGTTTATGGATTTCCATTTGACACGAGCACACCTTTCTCACTTCTTCTACTTCAGTACATCTCCGCATACGTGCTCGTCGGCTCGTTGTCGTTGATTTTTGATTAATTGCAATCAAATCTTAGCAAGTCATCTACTTATTGCAGATTAACCGAGATCTACTGATACATCTTGCTGGCTTAGTGAACGGCAAGAATTCTCGAGTGGTCAGGAAGCTTCACAGTATATCCCGGCTATGTCTGGACAGTATCGACGGTATGTCGGACAGATGCCAACTCGCTTCTACTTACAACGACTGTTTGAATGAAAATATGACAGAATTTGCCTTCCCCTTGGACATCGCTGAAGAAGCCGTCAGAAAAATGCCATTTCATCTTATACAACCCAAGTAAGGACAACTTTTTTTATCTAACAATTATAATGTATGTCAAAACCCGCCAAGACCAGCCAAAGGAACGGGGATCTATCTTCATTTTTCTCAAAGCGTTTCATTCTTTACATAAAATGTTTTAAGTAAGGTTCGGAAGGACTCTAAAATGTTAAAGTATAGCTAGCATTATAGCTTCAGGAAGCTGTCGTAAATAGAATCTAAATTGAAGGTAAAGGAACCAATTTGAACTAGACTCGGTCGCATAGAAGCGAGCGACGTATCATTTGTTATAAGATTAAATTATCTAGAATAGTGAACAAAACTTAATTATTAAAAGTAAACTAATATTGTGATTTTGTTTCAGCTTACCGCAGGAGTTACGCCAATCGGCGTTTTAATTGTGAAATTGTTACCCTATAATTTTGTACACTCATAAATGAATAAAGTATATTATAAGTTTGTAATTTTTATTTTAATGTTATGAAGTCCCAGTAATTGTTGAGATTCTAGTAGCAGGACCTCCGCTCACAACACATCAATTTATTTTTACTGATGTAAATCAAATGGGCGCTAATCTGTTTGTTTTTTTCCATGCCCTTATGGCAATTTATTGTAAGTTATACTTACGTACACTTACAAACCCTTAAGTTGACACATATATACAAGAAAAAGCACATACAATATAATACATGACATAACTTATTTTTGGTACTACAAAACAAGTCTGGCAGAGCTAATTCTAGCTGTTTATAACAGCGAGCGATGACCAGTGAACCAATCAACCAGAGTGCTTCGTTCCGAGCTCATTGTCCGGGCTAATTTCATTTTGTAAGTTTTTCACGAGTATTTGCCAATATATTTTTACGATATTCCCGTAGCTTTAAGTCGCTCTTAATTTAATTAAAGGAATATTAATCAATGCAGTACTATATTTTAAGCGTGTTTGTTTGTGTCTCTATTTAACTCCCATTAAAAGTCAACTTCTGCTCACTTACTGAAACCCGAACACGATCACTTTTTACAATCAAAGGTCTACAAACGATGATTTAATTTTGAGTTAAGAATAACGCCACCTAGTTAAAAAGAAAAGTACTTTTTAAAACTACAAACATTCATCAGCAGAGTCTTCTAGCGGCCGCTTAATTATTTTTATGATATGTTTGATAGCAAATATTTATTATCAGTTCTAATCACTTCCCAGTGATTGGCCCGAAGTTTTGTCCCTGTGCATTAGCGATGGATTTAGCGATCTCTATCAGTCTCCCCCGATACATATAAAAAGCGTGACCTTTGCTATTGCTATTGAATTAATAATTTTATAGTGTTCGACGAAGTGCCGACGTGCCGACGTGCCGACGTGCCGACGTGCCGACGTGCCGACGTGGGCGTTTCAATCGCGTTCCTTTGAACTGATCGAATATAAAGAGAAAACAAACGACAAACATCGGCCTTTTGATAAAATAAATTAAAAAACTCCACATCTTAATTTGTTTGGCTTCGAAAAAAACCTTTTTGGATAATTAATTCTTTGCTTTTATAATATAACTAGCGACCCGCCCCGGCTTCGCCCGGGTACCACTAATTATATGGATCCGATCGCTACCAAACACAGGAATTTGCCAATCTGGCCAATCCCTGTATGTTACTTCTAATACCTCCAAGACTATGTGTACGAAGTTTCATGGTGATCGGTTGAGTAGTTTTCGCGTGAAAGCAACAAACAAACTTACATTCAAATTTATAATATTATAGATAGATAGATTCTTAATTTGAAATGTAATCCGAGTTTAGTTGTATTTGATGTTTAGTTTTTCACTTAATTTTATTGAACTTAAATGTCATCTTCTGTAAAATTATGCTAAGCTTTTTTTAGTTACCTAATAAAGGAAGAAATCACATTCAAGTGGCAAATAAATTAAAAAGTATTACTATCGTACTTTAAAGTACAACCGTAAACAATGACAATGTCATAAGTAAATAACATAATTATATACGCACTCACGCCCGTAACTCAAAGGGGGTAGAGAGACATTATGGATTTCCATTTGGCGCGATCCTGGCACACGTGTCTAGCTTCTTCTACATTCATACATCTACGTCTACGAGTACATGCTAGTTGGTTACAGTTGGATAACAATTTAACAAGCCTATCAAAAACGAGGCGTTATTTTTTATGACAGCACTTTTTTATTTAACTAGAAAAACTTCTATGAAAACCTTACAAAGAACGTAGGCAGCGCAAGTTTTACGAAAAGGATAAATGATAATTTCCCATCATTCTTACTTTAGCGTATCCTCAGAACAAAGTTAATTCATAATACAGAAAGCTTTTCCCTGTAACATGAAGTTAAAAAAATACTTCTTATGTGAGCGCACGTGACCTATGTACGGTCGGTTATGTACACAGAAATAAAGAGAGAATTGTATCAGGTTAAGCTTGGTATTCTACTACTATATGTCATTATCTATTACTATATGCATTTATCTGTAAGTAGCGGAGGAGCACACGGCGTGAACTCATCATTGCCGTCCGTCGTTACATACTAGCTGTTTCCCGCGGCTTCGCATGCATTCGTTTTTCATTTTCCATGCCGGAAAATTTTGTATAACGTTGAATTATAGGCAACATGTGTAAAAAAAATGTTACTGTCAAAACATCTAACATTACCATGGCAACAATTATTGTCAATGAAGCTCTTACGTACCTCGGGAACAGTTTTATTTTTGGGATAAAAGTATCACCCGATATCTTTAGGAACATTTTAATTATAACCTATGTGTTCTTTTATAATATAGTGTTTTGGTATTCATTTTATAATATCTCAATATTCATTCAATAGTTTTTACTTCACAGAAAAACAAAAGGTACTACCGTGCTCACAAACTTTCAAAGACTGGGAAAGTAAATAACAATGTAATATTTCATACAATGCATTGCATTGCATTGCATTTCATGCAATTTGTTCTAGCACTAAAACTCTAAGAGTTGATTCCACCGTTGAAAATAAACGCGATTAGTTAGACCTAAACTCAATTAACGCGCTTAACGGAGTTTAGAGCTCCAAATTGCATTTCACCAACATATAATAAATGTAGTTAAGTATACTCTGAGCTTAAATTTCGAACGGCCGTTTCTTGGCGTTTAGTGCTATAAACGCATTTTCAATTCGACAGCTACATCTGAGACAGTTTTCACGTTAACTGTATAACATTACATCGGCGCTCAGATTGAAGGCGATGCTTATACTTCACGCCACTAAACTTCGTTTTCGTAAACGCGAACAAATTGTAGCTGGTGAAATCCGCATAACGAAAACCAAGATTAGAATCGAACTAAAAACTCGATTAAGCACCACGTAGTTTTTTTAAACTTGTTTTCGAATGCAAACGATGAAATCGTCCCTCAATGATATCTTTCCATCTTAGAAAACATATTATTTGTTAATGCTATCTGTTTTAAAATCCCTGCTTATATTATAAATGTGAACGTAAGTTTGTTTGTTACGCTTTCACGCGAAAACTACTCAACCGATCATCATGAAACTTTGTACACATATTCTTGGAGTTATTAGAAAAAGCGAAGTATGTAGTTCCCTATAGACCTATAGACTCCGAAACGACGGGACCGATTTCGATAAAATTTACAAGGATTGTCCAGATTAGCGCATTCCTGTGTTTGGTAGCGATCGGATCAACATAATTAGTTGTACCCGGGCGCAGCCGGGGCGGGTCACTAGTCAATAAATAAATCCATTTACCATTATTCAACCATTTCCAAATAACTTGTTGTTGTCATATGACATTTTTTATATTTACCAATAATAATACAAACACTAAAACTTTATAAAAAAATTTCATAATATTAAATAATGTCAGCAAACATCAAAAGCAATAATAAAGCCGGGGACTTATTGGAGAATTGTTCAAATAAAATAGTATGGAGCCGTACAAATACAGAATCGTTTTCATCTTCGTCTGTAATCATATTTGAACAGGCTGACGTGGGCGTTTCAATGCTACCTACTGCCTTTGTACTGTCCGGTGACATGTTATTTTCTCGCTTGCTATTTTGTTGTTTTCCTTTTCCTTTAACAATTCCTTATTTGTTTTCCGATGTAACTATGTATATAACACAATTCTTGTGACTCGCTGGTATATCTTCTGCTATACAATATGTCTAAAGCACCTAAGCTTATCTTTCTTCATTTTTTTTATTGTGTCTTACAAAGAGAAAAGATTTGACTGTTTTTTTTGTTCCGGAGTGACTCAAAGACTATTTGAACCGATTTAACAAATTCGTTGAATGTAAGCAAATAGCTCCTTAATCAGATATAAACCTCAACTATATCTTTTATTTATTTCTTTATCGATGTATCAAGCGAAGCTGGGGCGGGTTGCTAGTCTTTTAATAAAATAACAATTATTTTATAAAGACACGAACCGCGTTAATATTTTATATGAATCGAGGTTGCTTTTATTATATTAATTGATTCAACAAAACTATCCGCTTGCAAATATCACACGAATAAATACAAAGTAATGATATTTTATTTTGAAGCACCGAAAGGCATCACGCTTGGCGCACACAAATAATGACCTCTACGTGCCGTCGCCTACGTGCTTTTTAATAGTTATGGAAACATTTCAAAAATTATTTATTGCATTGAAATCGTATCGTCAATATACATATGTATTCATATAAAGATACATTCTCATTTATTTTTAAATTTAATTATTGAAAAAGACACAAAAATGTCTATCATTATATTTCATCGTCATATCAAAAATTCGAACTTGATTTTGAAGAAATATACATATGCATTTCGTGAACTTTAGCTTCCAAAACTTTGCGATTGTATAATGAACAGGTTCAAGTTAAGGTACTAACGCCAGCATGCGCTGGTTGTCGGGATAACATGCGTAAAAGCTCGCTTAATGAGATGTACAAAAATATTAAAAAAATGAATTTGTGTAAAAAAGTAACGTAAATTTATTGTTGTAATATTATTAAATACTTGTATGAGTAAAAGTAGATAAGCTGTGAGTTAAATCCTATTACACTAAGCCTTATTTGCTCATATATATCGTCGTTAATATCGTACTCGTGGAAGGCGTGGGACGAGGTAATTGCTTTCACAAAGCATGCTCTGGAAAATTGGGATTATTATGGTGGTGTACTACTCTATAAAGCGTTTTATAAATCTCATTTCGACGTTATCGTAATAGCTCTGTACAATGGTGGTATTTTTTAAGTAATATCCACAATTCTTAATAATTAGAGTGTCCAAGAATTCTTGCATAGAAAAAATGAAACACAAGACCATGTATCGTCAAAGCTTATCTAAATAGTATTTGTCTAGACATTTGATTTGATTCTTTATTTATTTGCCTATTAATTCGATCAGATCATTTTCATAGACCTTCATAGTCCTGCACTTTCTGTATCTAAACATTTCTCGACGTCTACACGAGGTCATTGTTCCATCCAAAAGAGGGCATCTAGTGAAATGTAAAAAAAACATACATAAAAACTCGTATCATATCTCAAAGATAAGACGATATGTACATCCTGGAATCCTCGCGTTTAACTCAAAGAAAATAAGAACGCAATAAAAATTCCTAAAGCTGTGCGCCGTATTGAAAATTCCGTCGACAACCAAGTGTCATTAATACTACGCAAGGCGAGGAAGGCAATAAGAAATTGAAGACTCTCGAATAAGTAAAACGATTTACGAAGTTAAACTTCTTTTTACAAGTTAGTACAAATCTTGAAATATTTTTACGATTTTTTGAAATAAATACAAATTAAAATATATCTAATATTTAAAATATGTAAAAGAGACAAGAATTTAGTTTTAAAATTGCGTCACGCTTAAGCACAGATCGTAACAAAAGTGAGAAGGAAGATTTAAAATATGTATGTATAGGGGGAAAATATACAAATTTCTTTTCTTGCAAATGTGTGGTATTCATTTTTATTGAATTTTTTTTATTTTTTATGAAAGCCATTTAATGAAAGCCACTCGCCGCTCCTGTCCTCCTTTCCATGGGTGTCATAGCATATACGCCCACATTTCTTTTCTATCGTTACATTTTACCAGCCTATTACAGCTCCTTCAATAACTATCGTCATATTTCAGCCAATTGACTACAAAACTGATTACATACACATTAATTCACTCCTTTTATGATTTGCGTCGTCTATTGGTGAAAACCGTATGAAAATCCGATTCTTACGTTGACAACTGTTTATCACGTAGAGTCTACACTCAGACAGACTGTCCCGGCGAGTGGACATTTTTTTATATTGTATAGTGACAAACAAACCATATATGTAATCAATGAGCGCGATCCTGTAGTTATTTTAGATATTCAAGTGCTTAATGTATCATAAAATTACAGAACTGGTAAATTTACTACATACAGTCGCTCAGGTTTCGTTATTTGCATTAAGGGACTAAATTACCATAAAGGTCGTGCGATCTCTCGTATTTAAAATTTTATTAGTATAGCTTTATTAGTTTTACAACAAACTTAGTTTCATTTTGCATGAAACTAACAGAAATGTAGTTAGTTGGTTTTAATTAAATTATTTCATTTTATTTTTTGATAATGATATAGTACTACTATGAATAAATCAACAGTTCCCTTTGCCCTTCAGCCCTTTATCAATTCAGTTATTGGTTCTCCTGAGGGTCATGATGTTTTTGTTTTGATCACGCCGAGAAGCCGCACCTTGCCCTTTGAGCTATATTGAGCCTCCTTGTCCTGCAAGTCCGGCTGTCAGCGAATCTTATTCGGTCCCAAATATAACTGGGACTTAAAATAAAACATAACTTGATTTAAAATTAAAGTATGTCAAATGTTGAATAGTACTAAATGTCATACTATCATCTCATCTTCCAGGATTATATAATCGTAGTAATTGTAAGTATTTACCATATCATCAATATTAATCGATAATTCTGCCTTATTGAAATGTAGAAGTTGGTCTTCAAACGTAATCGCGAACAATATGTCAATCGCAGACATGTGATATATTAAAGTTCGTCGCCGGCATAACCTATTGTCTTTGCCGGCGAAGGATGGCTTACAGGATGTCTCTTTGAGCCAATCTAACTCGAGTCACAATAGGCGAGAAAGTTCAGTACGCCTCCCTCCAACTTAAGACAAGATCACCGAGGGTAAAGAGGATTTAGTCGGAAATAATTTTAATATCTTCTCATAGTATAGAAATAACTTACAATTAATAATTAAATTCCACTCAAACCTTTGGCTTATAACAGTTTTTATTCCATGTTTTTATGGTAATGTATATTTAACTACTTTTATATCTATTGATTTCTTATATTTACGCGAATAATACATATTGGAAAAAAAAACCGTTTTTTTTTTCTGTTACGATGCAGAATGAACTCACCTTGTCTTGAGATTTTGCAGTTGTATGATTGATTTGGGATTTACTTTTATTAATCACAGGATCCCAAGCAGGTGGCCCCAGTACCCAGCCATCTCGATCATAGGTTGCTTGGTGGCTTCCTGGGTAGGAAGCGGTGTTCTTTTGCGAGGACTTGTGGTTTACTTATAAGATATTATATAAGCCCCGCCATTACATTATTTCTTCAGTGTATACGTAACTGAACTCCTAAACGGCTGGAACGATTTTGATGAAATTGGCTTAGATTCACAATTGACCCTAGCAGATGACGCTGCCAACGAGTTCGAGGAGATAGTTTTTTTCAAAAACGAAAAAACCGTTAGCTGAATCCGATAAAAGCATCCGGTAGCAAGCAGGTCCGGTAGTATGCTATAATAATTTAGATGCTTTTATTTGTTAATTATCTTATATTTATTTGAACAAATATAAAGACAAAAGCTTGTTGTAAACTTGATCTACTGCCATGAACAGTACATGAGAATATATGAATGAAATAGTTGGAAGGAAAAATTCACGAAGTCAACAGGTAAAATGAGTATATGGGACTAACTAAAGATGTCCGTGTGCAAACATTTTTTGAACATTTGTTAAAAATTCCGACATTCAAGTAAAGATAAGGATAAAAACACTAGGGTGAATGTATGTAAGTCAGTGTTTCCTCATGAAAGTAAGAGGTTAATATCACAAACACCAAAGAGAATAACATTATAGTCGTAGTCTTATACAAACTAATTTCAATAGGATTAACGAGATTTAAGTGCAATCAGACTCCTTTGCCAGTTTACATACGAACATTCATTAGTCATGGATTACATTGGGGACGTGATTTTCTTCGGCTTACTGAAAATTAAATAAATAATTATTTTACAATAACCAGAATGGGGTGATTTCAGGGATAAATAACATATTTTATATCTTCTATAACGGCAGGTAGGAGAGCAGGGGAAGATCTAGGAGTTGTTTAAATAACAGATTAATTATGGTGTGATATAAAACACGTCGCATGTTAGATTTAAAAATACGAAGTCTGGGGAATTCTACGTACCTCCTCATTTGTTTTTACGTTTCATCGATTCATTCAATAATAACACGTTTTATTATTACCTATATATTTACTTTACTTTAGTTTTTTTATGGGTTACCTGGTGTTAAGTGACTAAACAATTTTGAATTCACATTAATACCTCGTGTAAACATAAATTACAAGTTTAATATAAATGAAAGCATATAGCATTAAATACATACATCACAACATAGTTTTATAGATTTTATTTGAAGTAAAAAAAAACTCTAATACTTCTGATTTATTTGTCTGCATAAAAATGATGCGTTGGCCCGGTGCCACGCGATAATGTACCATTTCGTTGTATAGGTACGCTCGTATCTTTTACATCGCATTTTATTTTACGCTGACAATATGTTTGCGAAGACTTACAAAGTCTTCGCAAGCATATTGTCTGTGTCCGAAATGTTTTTTTTATGTGAGAAGGTGGCAATCGAGCAAGCGGATCAACAGAGTGAGCGCCGCCCATAGACATCCGCAACAGGCAAATGTATTGCAGATGCGTTGTCTTCCTTTAAAGGAGAAAGGATGGTAATGTACAGGAAAAAGGATATTTCCTTTTCCCCGTTAACCCCCTCCCCGTCCTATCCTCTTCCTCATAAGGATAGGACGGGAAGGGGAAGAAGACTGAAATTAGGCATCCAGCACCTCACTCATCAGGCGAAACGCAGAGTACTTCTACTTCACGCCTGTTTTATGTGAGGTCGTGGTCGTCGTCATTTCACCGGTCGAGCCGGCCAATTCGTGCAACGGATGTGGTTGTTGCGGACTCTTCCACTGTTAAATGTTTCTTTAACATTTTTCAAATTAGGGTTTAGGAATCACTGACAAGAAAATATATAATATAAATACAATAATATATAAAAAACCTTATTGTTTTAGTAACCTGCAACGAGAGACTAATACAAGATTATCCTCGACAAAACCGCGTTAACCAATATTTTCAGATGACATTTCTGCACGTGTAGGCAGGACACATGCAGAATAAGATAAAAATTATCACGATTTACAAAATTACAAGACGATTAAATTACTTTAAAACACTGCTGAGGTAACTCCGGCGTAGTAAAGTACCTTACTCATGTTTAAATTGGTTTGTTGAGTCGTTTAATTACAAAGACAACAATAACAAGAACAATCTATTGAATCATTAAAAAAATCTGAGTGTAATAAGAAACAATAGAGTACCAGGTCATACAAGCTGCGACAGTTGATAATGATTTAATACGTGTGCAATTCCTTGTGCAAAACCTTCTTAATTGAAAATGATGGCAAACAAAATTGTACATGCGTTACCATCCAATGCAAAATGACATGGGAAAGAAGACCATGGAAATGAAATTGTAGTCGAATTTCTTGTATCAATTTATTCAAGTCGATTTAATTCAATCTGTACAAATAACAAGTACGAACTACGTTGAGTACTAATTTGCATATTCAGCATTCCAATGTGATTTAAGTGCTGTCGACCGCTAACAATGCGCGAGGAACAAAAGCGTAATTATCGTTTAAATTGCCTCAAGCAACCTTTAGATTGACTGCACCAGTTTATTTCCGGTTGCAGGCAAGGCTTGGTATTGTTCAGCTGAACCATTGTAGAATGAGACGTTAAATAATTAAATAACTTACTTTACAATTAACTAGTAGGTACGGGTAGTTCTACTGGATTCAGTGAATATCTGTAATGTACGGTAGATTTAATTCATTACTTTCAACAATATATTACAATCAGTTCTGCGAAATGAAAAATTTGATACATTTTTTCCACAATAGAGAGAGACAATAACGTCAAAGTTTTGTATAAAAAAATAATATCCCTACATTACTGTATGTATTTATAAATGCAAAAATTGCAAAAAATAAACTTTTAGTTGTTGACAGAACATTTTTTTTATCTTTCGGAAGAGAACCGATTTGCCTTCTTATAGCACCTTGTAATTCCTCAAAAATAATTATTGCCTCAATTTATTAAATAAGGAAAATGTTTGACATTTGATTAAGTTTTTAAGCCGATGGGGTCGATAGGAACGGTTAATACTTTATTTATAATGGTATACCCAAGATCTATACCAATTTTCAGCTGACATATGTATTATGTTCAGACTAAAAAGCAATTTTAATTCTTAAAATGTTTATTACTCTATTTATAGATATATATAAAAAATTAAGTTGTTACGCACGTGTCATTTTACACTGGCCATTGTTACCACAATCCGTACAATCTGCGTTATGAAATAGACTAAAGTTTTCCAACAGACTGGACACGGGGCTGCTACTGAACCGTCGTATGTTCGCTAGAGCACACGCGAGCAGGCACATGGCACCTTCAACGTAAAATCCGTACAACATCCTAATGTGGGAATTTACCTGAAATACAAAAAAATATATTGTGTCAAGTTTCTCAAAAATTACAAACGAACCAATTAGGTATATCCTAACTAATATAATAAATGTGAACGTTACTGTGTTTGTTACACTTTAACTTCTTAACGACTCAACCGTACTTCATGAAATTTCGCAAACATATTGTCAAGGATACAAAAAATGATATGGGGTAACCTTTTATCCCGAAATAAAACTGTCCGCCGAAGGTATAGTAGGTACATACAACCTTTTAAAAGTCACAACTCTTTAAAAGTGTACTACTAGATATGTCACTCACAAAGTCTTAAATAATCGAGAGACATTTATTATTTGACCTGAAAACAGTAATTGAATTTTAAAGGCATTTCAACGACTTCTGTTCTAAAATGCGAACTTACATTCTCCAAGCCTCCAGTGGTTGTGAACTCGAGCGGAAACATGACAACTTCTAGCGGCGTCCTCTCCCGCAGCACCCCAAACACTACAACTCCTAATATGTAGTACAACGCCAACGAAAATGAGATGCAATGATCCAGGCAGAACACAACTAATATACACTGTAAAATTAAAGTAGAGTAATTTATTAATGAGGACTGCCTCATTGCCTTAAATCAATAATATGTAGAAAAAAGCCGGCAATAAACAATCTCACCTGTTGAAGTTGTGGTGGAACATGATATGCAAAATATTTAATTACACAAAGATGTTACAGACAAAAATCCCGTGACCCTGATTATTTAGTAAAGAGATTTTTATCGAATTAGATTTTTTTTCAAATCATGTAATTGTATGGAATCCTGACTTTTCTCTACGCGTGTGTGTTGTAACACTGTTGACTGCAATCACCAGAGAGTTATTTCTACGTTAGTTTTATTTGAGCCTGTTACTCTCTTGGACTAGATAAATTGCCTGTAAGCTTCAACTCTTTTACCTACAGCTAAAAGCCTTCATCGTATTCAATATAATAATCCCGAAAAGGAGATCTTCTTGGGATGAATATACTCCATTGTGTTTAAGTGCCGCCGTAAGCGACAAAATTGGCATCGCTCCAACTAAAATGTGGAACTCCCACTTTGTACTTGCTGCTTTTTCATATTTTGCCTAAACTCTGCACAGGCACCAAACGAGTATCGGTTTATTCATAACAAATTAAAACCGTCTCCTTGCATACAATGTGGGTAATCATTGAAATAAGCGCGGAATACAATCCAAATAATAAGCCGGCAGTCATAAGGATGCCGACAGAAGTGGACACTATAACGAACGAATGTAAGCCTTTGCATCTTAACTATAAAATTTAAAATTGAATACAGGATAAATACATTAGAAGGTCGATCGACACTATTCCAAATACAGACAAGCATGTTACTGATGCGTGTTGTTGGCGCACGTTGATCATGCGAATCTATATAAGATACCCCTACTAAATAAAGTCTAACGAGGATAAAGAAGTTTTCACTACAAAAATATACGACTTTAAAATATATATACAAAATCCCGTACAGAATACGAAAGACTTTTATCTATATCTTTTTTATTTTCTCTTTCGGACGTATATCCTTACGAGATATTACGAGCAGGTGCATCTTCGCTAGAGCGCTACGGATCGTTGACCATCGATCATCGATTGACTTAGATCTTGTAACCGCTGTAACAGCATCGAGTGAGAAGTCTTCTTCCATAAACTATTACGTGCAACGCCAAAAACAATTTCATGAACGTATCCGCGGGCCGCCGATCCCGTATTGTTCAGCACAACTGGCGTATTATCCTAAGCTGTTAATTCAAATATTTCTGTTGGTCACAAAGAAATACCGTCTAGAGTCTAAAACGTTGGTATTTTGATGTGGACCTGAATTATAATATTATTTCTAATAAGATTTAACAAAATATAAACAGATACTTACAGAATTACGGATTAATATTTTGTCCACAACTGTATTCTCAGTCGTTTTAGAACTTTCTGGAATTTAAGGACAATTTACTTATGACATTGTTCAAATAAAGAAAGAGAAATCATAAATGTCTTCATGTTAATAAAGAAATGTAATTATAATAAATAACTTAGTCTAAGAATCGTAAGTGTGGGGTGGGCATCTTTAAAATCATAAAAATATATTGCAACATACTACCTTTTAACGTCACGAGAGTTGGTTTATTTGCAATGCAATATTTCTTCTTGAATATTAAGGTACATTGTTCTAACGAAACAACTATGAAAACACTCGCATTCCACACTGAAACAATATCACATTCTCGGCATGCTCGTCATATTATTATATTTCAGTAATATTCTTGTTCACTTACTGAGATATATATGCGTCGGGACAGCGATAACCGCATAAATTAAAGCAGACATTCTACCCCAAGTTGTATGAGGTACAGGAGCTCCGAAACCTAAACAAACAGGTCAGGTAGTATGAGTCAATTATGAACAAAGAGGTGTCGGGCTGGAGAAAAAGAACTGCTTCGGTAGGTTGGGCTTACAGAAATAATAAAAAATCTGCATACAAAAATTATGTTACAAGAGAAGGTGACATTGGGAGAGAGTAAAGATATCGATCAAGATTGTTAACATATAAACGAATGATTAGAATGTACGCGGCAATGTGAAGTTGAAAAAAAAAGCGGGAATAAAATCATTTGTCATTTCCTCCGCTGCAGAGTGTGTATGTGTGTCTATAAAAAAATATATAAAATGTTAATAAAATGAACTAAAGTTCCTTGAATTATGTTGTATTTAATTATAATATAAGCAAATTTAAATAAAAATTACAGTAATTCTGTACCAAGTAATTAAAACTTTGGACTAATGATTATGCATAAAGAAATGTAATTTCTATCCATATTAAATTCTTAGTGCTGACTATAAAGCTTCCCGAACGTTTAGATCAGCGGTCTGGTAACTTTTGTAGCCGCAGCATTGCTCTGTTACTGTTTCTATTCAAAAATACGAATGAAATTTACATTACCTAAAGCAGTCATTACGTAGATGGAGAACAAAAATGTGCCGGGTAAATCCCAAAATAATCCCGGATTTAATTTCGCACCATTTCCTACGGCGAGCATTGTCAGTTGTCTGGCATCGTTTATTCTTTGTTCTATGGCCTCACGCCACTTTGATGATAATGGTGTTATCTGGAAACATTTATAAACACTAGTGAAGTACGAACAAAGAGAGTACACAGGTTCACAGGTTTACACTTTCGCGTTGCGTCGACTTGTGACTTCCACGACCTGAATTTCTTCAGTACATTCACTTGTTTATGTGTCTGTGCAATTCAAATTAAAAAATGGCTTTATTCAAATCAGATGTGCAAGTTATCACCCTCCATTTTTTTTGGCAAATGTGATATTAACTGCATCAATAATGTAGTCACCACAACTTCTGAAATTTTGAATAACTATTTATTGTCCTTACTTATTAGAAACTCAATAACTTTTCTTGACATATTCACAGACATATTTGCAGAGCCTCCGTCGTGCGGAATCTCAAACATAAGGAATCCCCTGGTGAATATTCAAATTTCGTTTTCATGAGATGTGCAAATTGGTACGAAGCATATTTTTCCTACACCAACTCCCGACGCGGCTCACTCAAATGATTAAACTCAATCTAATATGTGATACGTTCCTTTACCTTCAATTGAATATTAAAATAAACCTTGGATGTTAAATGCGTTCGTAATTCAAAAAAAGAACATTTTAACTTTTTTTACGCATCTGGCTGGTATTTACATCCCTAGCCGCTGTTGCCTCAGCCCAGGCTCGGTAACAATCCTGCTTGTAGCGTGTTAATTTCCACAGGGCCGAGAACTACCCCCAATGGGCACAACAGAGGACGAAATAAAGTATATAGTTTCCCTGAAGCACCACATCGGCGATAGAATCGGCAACGGCGTCGGGACCGTAAAGCAAGCACGCTCCCATGGGTAGGATGCAAAAAAGGACCACATCTCATACCAGTCTGCCGATTGAACCAAGGGCGACGCGAGATAGGCACTTTTGTCTAGATCATTCAGTGCTCCGATGAGCCCAAGGGGGCGTCGACTAAAACCAAGTAGCTGTCCGGATGTGAGGTCAGCAGAAGGTCCAACAGAGAAGGTGTATGATTTTGCACATCTGGGATTCGCGTGGGCGATGTAACCAGTTGCGTCAGATCATAGGACAAAGCAAAGTCATGGACAGATCTCCACGCTTGATCGGTGGTACGTAACTAACTTTGAGTTGCAGATGTTTTGCCCACCTTTAATGGACAGAGGAGGGGTCAAACAGAAAATGGTTACTTCCAATTCCTATACATCTCCTCCACCGTCAAGTTTTCTTTCCCTTCCCATACTTTCCTTATAAGAAAAGGGTGGGAAGGGGGAGAGAACTTGAATTAGGCCTCCGGCACCTCACTCATCATACGAAACGCAGAATACTCTACTTCATGCCTGTCTTCTGTGAGGTCGTGGTGTTTCACCGGTCGAGCCGGCCCATTCGTGCAACAGATGTTGTTGCGGGCTCTACCACTACAGACCTGACCTGCCGGCCACAATAACTATAATTTTTATAATGATAGAAAATTACCTTATTTTAATTATTACCAACACATCCCATTCGTTTTCATTTTTCAGTACAAATATAAAATTATTTACTCAGTAAATAAATCTGAAGTCTGAATGCCAGTTTTTTTTATTTTAACAAAAAATAGATTTTTAAAAATATCTCATTTCGATATATCGATTACTCGATTTTAAAACATTACGACTCTGATCGGCGCGTTATTATTTATGACATTTAGTCATTAAATTGCAAATGTCGGTCTTATTTACTGTGCAAAAGCATGTTTTTTTTTCTGAAGAATTAAAATCGGTCGAGAGTTTTTGTGTCCTTCAAATAAGGTCCTTTTCTACTGTTATGAAAATGATAGTGAATATCCAGGACGATTCCCGGCCTTCGAATCTAGTCCTGAATTCAATCAAAATAATTTAAGACTTTTCTTACCTGTCGTAATTCTGTTGCCAGATCAATAACAAGTTGATTTTGTTCCTTTTCGAAATCTAACGAGACTTTAACTTCTTGCGGGCCTGTTAATACAACTGTGTTTATCACTACATACATATAAATAAATATGTTTGTAATATTTTATTGTATTTTAAATACAAGTAACGATTTCGATTTTTTGCCCAAAAGATATCGTTCGGAATATTATTACTCATCATGGGATCATCTTTTTTTGTAAAGTAAGTTAAGTTAACGCTAACTATAGGCATCGGCAACAAGCTAATGAATTGCAGATGCGTTGTCTTGCCCTTGCAGAAAAAGAAATATTTC
The DNA here is from genome assembly GCA_029849275.1 of Papilio elwesi. Classification (NCBI taxonomy): domain Eukaryota; kingdom Metazoa; phylum Arthropoda; class Insecta; order Lepidoptera; family Papilionidae; genus Papilio; species Papilio elwesi. The sequence continues at coordinate 5,927,201 of CM056708.1, read as the reverse complement.
CTTTCACCTATCCATCCATTTCTCCGTCAAATCCTCTTTGACTTCCGATCCTGATTTCATTATTAGAATAAAAATAACATAGAGCATTTAAGAGTACAAGCTTACCTTCGAACGAATGTATAACAAATACCCAAATAACGTTCCAAATAACGAGGACAGCGGTTAATCCGAGTTGACAAAATACACATCTGATTATAATTGAACAGAAACCTTCACCTAGTTTCTTTGGGGCTGGATAAACTCTTAGCCATGCATCCGAAACCTTTGTTAAATTATATTTCACATTTTAAACATACAATAATTAATTCATTACTATAGTCACGTCAAGTCAAAGGGCAATAGAGAAGGCATGGCTTGAAATTTCTCTGCGAGATCGCATGAGAATTTATGTGATCCGCAGTAAAACCAAAGTAACCGGCATTTCCCGAAGAATTGCAGATCTTGAGTGGCAATCGGCCTGACATATTGCTCGCAGAACGGATGACAGATATGAGAAGTAGAATGAATGGCTCGAATTGCGGCGTCGTACAGGTCGATGCAGCGGCGGTAGGCCTCTCACACGATGGACCAATGATCTGGTCAACGTTGCGGGAGTCCACTGGCTGAGGGCGGTAGGGGACCGATCTTTGTGGCAATCAATGGGGGAGGCCTAGGTCTAGCAATAGACGAAAATTGTCTGAAAGGACGAGACAAGAACAATTATCAGTACCTTATGCACTATATGTTTATTTGCTTTTATTTGTTTACTACCCCCGCCTATATCACGTTCACTTTCTTTTTCCGACATTTTACTAAATCTACTCTTATTTGGAATGTCTAACTTAATGTTGTCTTCGTATAAGTTATTTTTTACATTGAATTTGTTATTTAAATTATCAAACTTTAAACACTTTATACTCGCATTACTCGGCACATCAGTACTAGGCTCGCATACACCAGGAATCGTAAAAGTTCCACTTTTAGTACAACATAATTTATTATCATTTGACAAATTTAAACCACTTTCTGTGTACACGTTTCTATTGACATATATACCATCGCCACGTAGATCAATTGAACTATCAAAATTTACTGCTAATATTTTAGCCTCATCTTTATCCACACGTCTTGATTTTTTATAAAGCGTCCGCCGAAGGTATAGTAGGTACATACAACCTTTTAAAAGTCACAACTCTTTAAAAGTGTACTACTAGATATGTCACTCACAAAGTCTTAAATAATCGAGAGACATTTATTATTTGACCTGAAAACAGTAATTGAATTTTAAAGGCATTTCAACGACTTCTGTTCTAAAATGCGAACTTACATTCTCCAAGCCTCCAGTGGTTGTGAACTCGAGCGGAAACATGACAACTTCTAGCGGCGTCCTCTCCCGCAGCACCCCAAACACTACAACTCCTAATATGTAGTACAACGCCAACGAAAATGAGATGCAATGATCCAGGCAGAACACAACTAATATACACTGTAAAATTAAAGTAGAGTAATTTATTAATGAGGACTGCCTCATTGCCTTAAATCAATAATATGTAGAAAAAAGCCGGCAATAAACAATCTCACCTGTTGAAGTTGTGGTGGAACATGATATGCAAAATATTTAATTACACAAAGATGTTACAGACAAAAATCCCGTGACCCTGATTATTTAGTAAAGAGATTTTTATCGAATTAGATTTTTTTTCAAATCATGTAATTGTATGGAATCCTGACTTTTCTCTACGCGTGTGTGTTGTAACACTGTTGACTGCAATCACCAGAGAGTTATTTCTACGTTAGTTTTATTTGAGCCTGTTACTCTCTTGGACTAGATAAATTGCCTGTAAGCTTCAACTCTTTTACCTACAGCTAAAAGCCTTCATCGTATTCAATATAATAATCCCGAAAAGGAGATCTTCTTGGGATGAATATACTCCATTGTGTTTAAGTGCCGCCGTAAGCGACAAAATTGGCATCGCTCCAACTAAAATGTGGAACTCCCACTTTGTACTTGCTGCTTTTTCATATTTTGCCTAAACTCTGCACAGGCACCAAACGAGTATCGGTTTATTCATAACAAATTAAAACCGTCTCCTTGCATACAATGTGGGTAATCATTGAAATAAGCGCGGAATACAATCCAAATAATAAGCCGGCAGTCATAAGGATGCCGACAGAAGTGGACACTATAACGAACGAATGTAAGCCTTTGCATCTTAACTATAAAATTTAAAATTGAATACAGGATAAATACATTAGAAGGTCGATCGACACTATTCCAAATACAGACAAGCATGTTACTGATGCGTGTTGTTGGCGCACGTTGATCATGCGAATCTATATAAGATACCCCTACTAAATAAAGTCTAACGAGGATAAAGAAGTTTTCACTACAAAAATATACGACTTTAAAATATATATACAAAATCCCGTACAGAATACGAAAGACTTTTATCTATATCTTTTTTATTTTCTCTTTCGGACGTATATCCTTACGAGATATTACGAGCAGGTGCATCTTCGCTAGAGCGCTACGGATCGTTGACCATCGATCATCGATTGACTTAGATCTTGTAACCGCTGTAACAGCATCGAGTGAGAAGTCTTCTTCCATAAACTATTACGTGCAACGCCAAAAACAATTTCATGAACGTATCCGCGGGCCGCCGATCCCGTATTGTTCAGCACAACTGGCGTATTATCCTAAGCTGTTAATTCAAATATTTCTGTTGGTCACAAAGAAATACCGTCTAGAGTCTAAAACGTTGGTATTTTGATGTGGACCTGAATTATAATATTATTTCTAATAAGATTTAACAAAATATAAACAGATACTTACAGAATTACGGATTAATATTTTGTCCACAACTGTATTCTCAGTCGTTTTAGAACTTTCTGGAATTTAAGGACAATTTACTTATGACATTGTTCAAATAAAGAAAGAGAAATCATAAATGTCTTCATGTTAATAAAGAAATGTAATTATAATAAATAACTTAGTCTAAGAATCGTAAGTGTGGGGTGGGCATCTTTAAAATCATAAAAATATATTGCAACATACTACCTTTTAACGTCACGAGAGTTGGTTTATTTGCAATGCAATATTTCTTCTTGAATATTAAGGTACATTGTTCTAACGAAACAACTATGAAAACACTCGCATTCCACACTGAAACAATATCACATTCTCGGCATGCTCGTCATATTATTATATTTCAGTAATATTCTTGTTCACTTACTGAGATATATATGCGTCGGGACAGCGATAACCGCATAAATTAAAGCAGACATTCTACCCCAAGTTGTATGAGGTACAGGAGCTCCGAAACCTAAACAAACAGGTCAGGTAGTATGAGTCAATTATGAACAAAGAGGTGTCGGGCTGGAGAAAAAGAACTGCTTCGGTAGGTTGGGCTTACAGAAATAATAAAAAATCTGCATACAAAAATTATGTTACAAGAGAAGGTGACATTGGGAGAGAGTAAAGATATCGATCAAGATTGTTAACATATAAACGAATGATTAGAATGTACGCGGCAATGTGAAGTTGAAAAAAAAAGCGGGAATAAAATCATTTGTCATTTCCTCCGCTGCAGAGTGTGTATGTGTGTCTATAAAAAAATATATAAAATGTTAATAAAATGAACTAAAGTTCCTTGAATTATGTTGTATTTAATTATAATATAAGCAAATTTAAATAAAAATTACAGTAATTCTGTACCAAGTAATTAAAACTTTGGACTAATGATTATGCATAAAGAAATGTAATTTCTATCCATATTAAATTCTTAGTGCTGACTATAAAGCTTCCCGAACGTTTAGATCAGCGGTCTGGTAACTTTTGTAGCCGCAGCATTGCTCTGTTACTGTTTCTATTCAAAAATACGAATGAAATTTACATTACCTAAAGCAGTCATTACGTAGATGGAGAACAAAAATGTGCCGGGTAAATCCCAAAATAATCCCGGATTTAATTTCGCACCATTTCCTACGGCGAGCATTGTCAGTTGTCTGGCATCGTTTATTCTTTGTTCTATGGCCTCACGCCACTTTGATGATAATGGTGTTATCTGGAAACATTTATAAACACTAGTGAAGTACGAACAAAGAGAGTACACAGGTTCACAGGTTTACACTTTCGCGTTGCGTCGACTTGTGACTTCCACGACCTGAATTTCTTCAGTACATTCACTTGTTTATGTGTCTGTGCAATTCAAATTAAAAAATGGCTTTATTCAAATCAGATGTGCAAGTTATCACCCTCCATTTTTTTTGGCAAATGTGATATTAACTGCATCAATAATGTAGTCACCACAACTTCTGAAATTTTGAATAACTATTTATTGTCCTTACTTATTAGAAACTCAATAACTTTTCTTGACATATTCACAGACATATTTGCAGAGCCTCCGTCGTGCGGAATCTCAAACATAAGGAATCCCCTGGTGAATATTCAAATTTCGTTTTCATGAGATGTGCAAATTGGTACGAAGCATATTTTTCCTACACCAACTCCCGACGCGGCTCACTCAAATGATTAAACTCAATCTAATATGTGATACGTTCCTTTACCTTCAATTGAATATTAAAATAAACCTTGGATGTTAAATGCGTTCGTAATTCAAAAAAAGAACATTTTAACTTTTTTTACGCATCTGGCTGGTATTTACATCCCTAGCCGCTGTTGCCTCAGCCCAGGCTCGGTAACAATCCTGCTTGTAGCGTGTTAATTTCCACAGGGCCGAGAACTACCCCCAATGGGCACAACAGAGGACGAAATAAAGTATATAGTTTCCCTGAAGCACCACATCGGCGATAGAATCGGCAACGGCGTCGGGACCGTAAAGCAAGCACGCTCCCATGGGTAGGATGCAAAAAAGGACCACATCTCATACCAGTCTGCCGATTGAACCAAGGGCGACGCGAGATAGGCACTTTTGTCTAGATCATTCAGTGCTCCGATGAGCCCAAGGGGGCGTCGACTAAAACCAAGTAGCTGTCCGGATGTGAGGTCAGCAGAAGGTCCAACAGAGAAGGTGTATGATTTTGCACATCTGGGATTCGCGTGGGCGATGTAACCAGTTGCGTCAGATCATAGGACAAAGCAAAGTCATGGACAGATCTCCACGCTTGATCGGTGGTACGTAACTAACTTTGAGTTGCAGATGTTTTGCCCACCTTTAATGGACAGAGGAGGGGTCAAACAGAAAATGGTTACTTCCAATTCCTATACATCTCCTCCACCGTCAAGTTTTCTTTCCCTTCCCATACTTTCCTTATAAGAAAAGGGTGGGAAGGGGGAGAGAACTTGAATTAGGCCTCCGGCACCTCACTCATCATACGAAACGCAGAATACTCTACTTCATGCCTGTCTTCTGTGAGGTCGTGGTGTTTCACCGGTCGAGCCGGCCCATTCGTGCAACAGATGTTGTTGCGGGCTCTACCACTACAGACCTGACCTGCCGGCCACAATAACTATAATTTTTATAATGATAGAAAATTACCTTATTTTAATTATTACCAACACATCCCATTCGTTTTCATTTTTCAGTACAAATATAAAATTATTTACTCAGTAAATAAATCTGAAGTCTGAATGCCAGTTTTTTTTATTTTAACAAAAAATAGATTTTTAAAAATATCTCATTTCGATATATCGATTACTCGATTTTAAAACATTACGACTCTGATCGGCGCGTTATTATTTATGACATTTAGTCATTAAATTGCAAATGTCGGTCTTATTTACTGTGCAAAAGCATGTTTTTTTTTCTGAAGAATTAAAATCGGTCGAGAGTTTTTGTGTCCTTCAAATAAGGTCCTTTTCTACTGTTATGAAAATGATAGTGAATATCCAGGACGATTCCCGGCCTTCGAATCTAGTCCTGAATTCAATCAAAATAATTTAAGACTTTTCTTACCTGTCGTAATTCTGTTGCCAGATCAATAACAAGTTGATTTTGTTCCTTTTCGAAATCTAACGAGACTTTAACTTCTTGCGGGCCTGTTAATACAACTGTGTTTATCACTACATACATATAAATAAATATGTTTGTAATATTTTATTGTATTTTAAATACAAGTAACGATTTCGATTTTTTGCCCAAAAGATATCGTTCGGAATATTATTACTCATCATGGGATCATCTTTTTTTGTAAAGTAAGTTAAGTTAACGCTAACTATAGGCATCGGCAACAAGCTAATGAATTGCAGATGCGTTGTCTTGCCCTTGCAGAAAAAGAAATATTTCCTTTCACCTATCCATCCATTTCTCCGTCAAATCCTCTTTGACTTCCGATCCTGATTTCATTATTAGAATAAAAATAACATAGAGCATTTAAGAGTACAAGCTTACCTTCGAACGAATGTATAACAAATACCCAAATAACGTTCCAAATAACGAGGACAGCGGTTAATCCGAGTTGACAAAATACACATCTGATTATAATTGAACAGAAACCTTCACCTAGTTTCTTTGGGGCTGGATAAACTCTTAGCCATGCATCCGAAACCTTTGTTAAATTATATTTCACATTTTAAACATACAATAATTAATTCATTACTATAGTCACGTCAAGTCAAAGGGCAATAGAGAAGGCATGGCTTGAAATTTCTCTGCGAGATCGCATGAGAATTTATGTGATCCGCAGTAAAACCAAAGTAACCGGCATTTCCCGAAGAATTGCAGATCTTGAGTGGCAATCGGCCTGACATATTGCTCGCAGAACGGATGACAGATATGAGAAGTAGAATGAATGGCTCGAATTGCGGCGTCGTACAGGTCGATGCAGCGGCGGTAGGCCTCTCACACGATGGACCAATGATCTGGTCAACGTTGCGGGAGTCCACTGGCTGAGGGCGGTAGGGGACCGATCTTTGTGGCAATCAATGGGGGAGGCCTAGGTCTAGCAATAGACGAAAATTGTCTGAAAGGACGAGACAAGAACAATTATCAGTACCTTATGCACTATATGTTTATTTGCTTTTATTTGTTTACTACCCCCGCCTATATCACGTTCACTTTCTTTTTCCGACATTTTACTAAATCTACTCTTATTTGGAATGTCTAACTTAATGTTGTCTTCGTATAAGTTATTTTTTACATTGAATTTGTTATTTAAATTATCAAACTTTAAACACTTTATACTCGCATTACTCGGCACATCAGTACTAGGCTCGCATACACCAGGAATCGTAAAAGTTCCACTTTTAGTACAACATAATTTATTATCATTTGACAAATTTAAACCACTTTCTGTGTACACGTTTCTATTGACATATATACCATCGCCACGTAGATCAATTGAACTATCAAAATTTACTGCTAATATTTTAGCCTCATCTTTATCCACACGTCTTGATTTTTTATAAAGCGGTTTGACAAATTTTACTTTGTTTTTAAACATATTAAACACGACGTCCTTTCGCACGCTTTACAGTGAAAAACTAAAAGCGTATTGTTGCTTCCAAAAGTCTTCTAACCGAGCTAGCGTGTTTATAGTCTGAAATTATTAACTTCCGGTAGTAAAGTAGCTTACGGGAAGTGGTTACTCATCAAACTCAAAAGTAAAGTTAGGAGATTGTAAAACTTAAATCGTGAACGCTATGCCTTAACCTAATTTTAATGCACTTTAATGAAGCGATAGCTCAGTGGCTAATTGCAATATCCGGTCTATGGTTTGACTTCTAGTTTTTTTATGCAAATGAATTTAGTATTTTGGAAAAAATGGCATTTTTGTTACATATTACTCGTAAAACATTTAGTGAGAAGAAAGAAATTAAATACCTATGGTTGGTGTTTGAAATCAGGAGTGAAGCCATTATTGTATTTAATATTCTAATCTTTATTATCATAACATTTTTAAAGCGCCCCTTTTTTAATTTTCTCACTTGATATTTTTACAAGTCCTAATACCTCTATTTATTTGACTTAATAATATCGCGTGAGTCTTTAACAGTTTAACATATTATTTAATCACAGTTCCCTTAGCATTTAGCGATGAAGCAAGACAGAAGAAAGTTTAAATTGAGTTCGTGTGGTCTGTCACTCAGTAGCGCGAAGCGGTTTTCGTACATTATTTTCCACTAAACTTTCAATTACTTTTCATTTACAGTGCAAGGTTTTTACTAAAAGCAATATTGCGAATCATCCTTCTAAAAATATTCAATTCCTTAGCTAGACAAAAATAGCTTAATTTGAAGGAAAAAATTGCACAAAACAACAACACGTGAGATTATCGTAGGAAATCTACCAAGAAACGCTTTTTTTTATTAACACCTGCTTGATTGCGATATGATGTAGCAGATATGCTATTAGGGGTCGAAAAGTGAAGACTTGAAAGCGCCATCAGGACGCGTTCTAATTATAGGACGCTTTTTCTATAGTTTACGCTGTGTTACATTACATTACATTTACGCAAACAAACACTAGCTTTCCTCTTTATTCTTATTATTTTAATAGCACTATAATTTTTACAGCAATTGACATGTGTGAATGTCGCTATCCCGAGTGTCACTGTCTTTAGAACACTTCGTCGTTCGTTAATTTGTTTATAGCTGTAGTATAAAATATCATGGGGCAGTATGTATTAGCATTATAAAATTAATGTTGTTAACTTTATTGGAGAAAATGATCGAGTTCATTTATTCTCCATCCTACTAATATTACAAATGCGAAAGTTTGTATGTATGGATGTATGGAAGTATGGATGTATGGAAGTATGGATGTATGGAAGTATGGATGTATGGAAGTATGGATGTATGGAAGTATGGATGTTTGTTATTCTTTCACACAAAAACAGGTGAACGGATCTGGATGAAATTTGGCACAGATATAGATTACAGTCTGTATTGATTTATATCATGTAGGCTACTTTTTATACCGGAAAATGTACGGTTCCCGTGGGATATTTGTTTTGTTTTTTTGTCTACGTATATATTACAAGACGGCTACCCGGGCGGATCACTAGTAAGTTATATTTGTTTAATCGAATTTGATATATTCGGCCTCTTTGGTAGTCAAGGAGTTTATATATATACATATATATATATATATATATATATATAAGCCAAATGGCATATTTATATATCAATAATAGTTGCCCCCGCCATGTTACCCGCGATTGAAAATTATGTCCTTTTCTGTACCCGATGTGAATTACATCCAGATCCGTTCAGCCGTTTCGACCTGGAAAAGTAACAAACGTCCATCCATCCAAACTTTCACATTTATAATATTAGTTAGTTAGTAACAGTTTAACAGTGGTAGAGCCCGCAACAACAACATCTGTTGCCGAATGGGCCGGCTCGACCGGTGGAATACCACGACCTCACAGAAAACAGGCGTGAAGTAGAAATACTCTGCGTTTCGTCTGATGAGTGAGGTGCCGGAGGCCTAATTTGAGTCCTCCTCCCTTTCCCACCCTTTTCTTGTAAGGATGGGAAGGGTACGGGAAGAGGATTGGATGGGTGGGATGGGAAATATCCTTTTTCCTGTCTATACCGGTCTCTATACCGGTCGGTCCATTAAAGGTAGGCAACGCATCTGCAACATAATTTCTTGTTGCGGATGTCTATGGGTAGCGTACACTTATGTGATCCGCTTGCTCGTTTGCCACCTTATTCCATAAAAAAAAGGTTTAATAGCTTTCTACAATTTATATTACGTGATTAATTGTCCACCAGAGGAACTGCAGATGCGTTGCCAGCCTTTAAGAAAGAGATAGGCTCGCTTCTTGAAGGACCCTTAGTCGTATTTTTAAATATGTATATATTATATAAATTTATTACATATTTAAAATTTTGTAAGCATTTCTATAACATACAATCGGAATCTATATCTTGAAGCACCGGGCTCGAGTTTTCCCGCTGTAGCGCTGGTATTGATTACACTTGCGCAGTGCGTCCCCAGGCAGCGCGCGCATCTGCTGTCAAATAGGAAATGTGGCCGCTACAAAAATAAATATTTAGATTATTAACATTTTTTGTATTTTTAGATGATTTATGTGAGTATTAAATACAATTATCGGAACAATAGAATTTTACTATTGTGTTTTCTTCGAAAATCGAGTGTGAAAGTGTTGTAAACAAAATGTGATAGAAGTGAAAAACAAAACAGTGCTTCAACTTAACCTTGGTTTAGTGTAAAGTAGGTTATGGAAGGCATGATAATTCGACCAATAACAGCGTCCGATTGAACTATTAAAAATAGTGCAAGCAATTCGTTAACAAATAATAAATACGAATTGTTTTACGGACATTTAGATAGAGGTAAATAAATAAAATGAAAAATAAAAATGACGAGATGCCTTCGGATATGCGGGTCGTACTCATATCGCTTAACGCGAAGACATTCGACAATTTTACTTATAGTGACCATTATCGTAATTCTTATATCGATATTTCACTTATATGGCTACAAGCACAAGCATCAACGGCGTATTCCTTCGCAAGTAGGTGACTTTGAATATAGGCCGGGATCTTTTCTAAAATATAAACAACCTAACGAAAGCTTAAGTTACTGCCAGTTCCAGTACGGTCTACCTAAAGAGTTAAAATGGAACAGTTTACAGATAAACAATTCACCAGAAGAAGGTACAAAAGGTCCGTATAGAGTAATTTATAACGCTGTTAAGGGAACCACTTATGCTAATTATACCAAATACAACACTTTGACATATGCAACGCACGCAACGCCCGAATTCCTTTATCACGTTGTAGAAATCGCTAGATATTGGGAAGGGCCTATCAGTCTGTCTGTCTTTGTGCCTAACTACGATTTAGATATAGCAATGCAAATTATGTATCAACTTTGCCACTGCTACTCCGGCATGGCTAAAGTCTCTCTTCATTTATTCTACCACAAACGTCATCCGCCAAAGATAAGAACCCAAAGAGAAGTCTTAGCTTCGCTCACCACGGAAATACCAACAACAACTGCGAATATAACTACAGAGCAATTGTTCAAAAAAAAACTAGACATCTATAAGAAACTCGATAACAAAACTAGGCCTCAATATATACAATGGGTTCGTAAGAATAAAATAGAACGAATGATGAAGCATATGTCTCAAAAAAGGAATACTGTACCGAACTTAAAATTCAGTGATTGTTCTGGTTCAGACAGTTTTGATATAACGACATTTAGAAGAGAGCACCGCATCATTTACCCCGTTAATGTAGGACGAAACAGTGCAAGGAATGCAGCAACATCAAACTATTTCATAGTATCCGATATAGAAATGGTACCGAGTGACGGTCTCGCGCAGAAATTTCTGAAGATGATAAGAAAACTGATGGGCGATAAGAAACGAGATGAAGGATGCATATTCGCCAAAACGATTTTCGTCGTACCGTTATTCGAGGTCGAAAAAGGTGAAATGATTCCACGGGACAAAAAAACGTAAGTTACTATTACTATATTTAGTTAAGGCTCAATACAATAAACGCAGCGTTGGCAAGCCTTCCATAAGGTCCGATGATCTGGTCAAAGTTGCGGGAGTCCACTGGATGTGAGCAGCAAGGGACCGACCTTTGTGGCGATCAATGGGGGAGGCTGATACGATGACAACGACGACGTTATGCTAACACGTGGTATTAATTTGGAAATTTTATTAATAAAAAATTTCTTAATTTTTTACGTAAAATATAATTAAGCTGTCATGGAAAACTAATCATTAATCTTCATAAATATGATTATTAGTTGGGAATATACGATTTTTTCGACAATCATTTATTATTTTGGTCGCAGTATTTATAGTAACATACCCTGGCAATTCTTTTTACGATTCCCGTTACGTAAAATACGTAATGTTATTTCATTTTCTACCACTACTCCCACAAGGGGGCGTTTTTCTTAATCTTAAAACGAAATTATTTTTCTTCTCGTAATAATCTTACCAGTACTAAAACAAAGTAAGAAAATTTACTGTCATTGGTCCTTTATATGACTGCAAACTTTCGGCTCGATCGGACGTTTACAAACGTCCTACTTGATACTACCTAGATGCGCAGATATAGAACTAAATAAAAGCGTGTTAAAATAATAAGCTTTCATCTAAAAATGCTGTTTGTCGATGTTTTAAGAATTTCATAATTTGAGCAATATCAATGTAAATAAATAAATATGCGCTCACGCCCGTAACCCAGAGAGGTAGGCAGAGATCATGGATTTCCACTTGGCGCGATCCTGGCACACCTCTCTCGCTTCTTCCACATTCATACATCTACGCATGCATGCTCGTCGGTTATGGGTGCTCCTTATATCGCCCTTTTTTAGTAAGTCATTAATCTGCTCGATACAAGTTCTCCTAGGGCGGCCCCCACCAACACTGCCACTCACTGCCGCAACATAAATTTGTTTTGTTATTCTCAATAATTACAATATCAATGTATTTTTATAATTGCAATCCTTTATTATACTTTTTTTATACCTTTTTCATTTTAGTTACGGAAATTATGTTTTTAAATATTGACAGGTTAGTTCATTTAGTGGCAGCCAACAGAGCGTTTTATTTTCACCAGAGGGTGTGCTCGCATTGCCAACGTTTCCCTGGTCTGCAGTCGTGGTTATTACGATCGTCGCCGAATGGTGTAGAGGTTTGTTCAGCTTTATAAAAGAGTAATGTTTATTGAAAAAATAATTCATGTAAATTTTGACTATCGGAAACGACTTTACCGATTCGGATGAATTTTGATGAAGATTTTTGCATTTAAATACGGTTTTTATATTTAAATGTATAGGTGTCTTATCCATGAAAATTTCCAAGTAAACAGAAAAGTAATTTTAAGAGTACCATCTCTTTCATTGGATAAGAAAATTTAAATTGTAATGTATATGTGAGTTGACTCTATGAATGGTAATATGTCAGTACTCCAATTAAACTTGTTCTTACGATTAAGTTACAACGTTACGTTAAGACGACAGTTAACAACGCAGCCCAAAGTCACAGCTTTAGTACTCTAAAAATTATAATAAATATTGTGTTGTATTATAAAATATAAACTAAAATGTCTGTTAACATTCAGTTGAAGAGAGCAAATGGGTCACGTGTGTCCACCATAGGCATAGCTAGAGAACACGCAAGGAGTCCCAATAAACTTCACAATATTCCCTTGAGAGCCTAAGCCGTACCGTAAGAATTCGGTCACGAACAGCCTCTAGTAGCGTAGCTTTTCCGTAGCCTATGTAATGAATATTTTACTAATCCTACTTGTGATGTATTTTAAAAGATATTTTACGTCAAACAATTTCCACAGCCTATGTTGATAGCTCGCCGAGAATATCCCTACCATAGATGGGAGCCTCTATACTTCGGCACGCAGCGGGAACCTTGGTACAGTGAAGCGCTCTCGTGGGAGGGAAGGCAAGACAAAATGACACAAGTAAGTTCATAGAAACAGTATCTGTATTCAACGACAATCTATCAGTATATAAAAATGTGGTGAAATAATTGCAAGCTAACGAATATACTATGTCGAAACATTTATGCACACGGGAAGGTTGCCTCGCATTCCTCTCGAATCTCATGTTATTGTACATGCGTAGTTATTTCCTTTAACTTTTCTACCGACATAAAAGCATAGAAGTCATACTACATTACCTATAACCTTATTTTGTTTTTGATTAATCTGACTTAATTTTTTGTTACTTCCCTAATAGATGCTGGAATTATGTCTTCAAGAGTACCGAATGGTGGTTTTAGACGGAGGATTTCTAAGTCATGCCGCTGTCACGAAGACTATGGCACATCACAGTAACGCAGAGCGGTTAAACAATCAAAAGTACTTGAATATCATCGGGATCCTCAAACAGAAGTATCCTGACAGGCCTCAATGTAGAGTAATGTGGGGCTGTTAACAGACGGGCTTTTAGCTATTCTAGTCTTGTTGTGAATATATAAAATTAGCTTACCACTTTGTCCTAGGTAAAAGCGAAAGGGCGTGATGATGCAATAATAACGCGTTGCTGATAATGATGGAAACTAAGGCATATATTGCAACGACCATTTGATACTTTCGCATCGAGTCGCCTTACCGTATTTGTCGTTCACCTAGGACAACGAATTAGGCTCCGACAATAACATTTCTTAATATTTTGTTTATATTTATTGGTTGATATATTATCTGTTATAATTTTTATCATTTATCCTCGTTGTTTTAAAAGCTGAGATAATCTGTGCCACGGAAAAGGTAAAGACACGAGAAAATTTAATTATTACGCCGACATGGTTTCATCTTATAAAATTTAATTTATCACTAACACTCGAACAATTCTCATTTAAATATGCAACAAAACAATAATACAACAATTATAAGTAAAGCCGGTCACCAATTTAACATCTGTAAAAGGTAAAAGGTGTTATAATCAGTGTCCGTACCCCACGAACATGTATGCGTAATTGCATAGATAAATTATATGTACAAGTAGAAGCGAGAGAGGTTTGCCAGGATCGCTTCAAATGGAAATACGTTATTATCGCTGTGGCTTATTGTCTTTTTTAAATATTATATTTACAAGTATTCCATATTATTTTTAATTTATTAACCTTAATTAAACTATCCCTAAATATCAGCTAAATGTCACTTTCTCTGGTAACTGAATACATGTTAAGTTGTATACTACATATGTATTATATTACATAATAATGTGCTTGTATTGTGTATGTATTTTACTGACATCTGTTAAAAGTATACGATCGTTTTCTAGTCAAATTGACATTCTAGTAAATAAAAGTAAGCTTTGGGATATTTCTTGATGTTAGCTAAGAAATCCTAATAAACTAAAATACATCATAATAAAATAAAATGGCATTTTGATAAACATAATTTTAATGAACTTACATCATTATTCTTAAGATATGTATACTATAAACTTGGATAAGTTTTTGTAATTAGTTGTAATTTTATTAAGTGAGCTATAGCTGTGATTACTTTATATTAAACTCAATCATAAATAACATTTTGATATAGATTCTTTAAAAATAAATTAACTATTCTGTCCCTAAAATATTTAAAAACTGTTAATGTTATAATTACATGTGTTATGTTAACTAGAATTTTAAATGATATAACATACAGACAGTTCAATTTTATTTATCTGTAGACAAGCATCGAAAGATTGTTACGTAATTTAGTGTTGATTACTTACTTACTTAAAACTTGTTACATAAACAATGTAAGTGTGATGACTTCCTATAGTTAAATCTTATTAAATAAAATTAATTTAACAATTTATGTTACATTAAAATTGATTAAATAAAACAAGATTTAAATAATTATTTAAGTTTTATTCAAATAAGTGCAAGAGACTTTCTATGAAACGGCTTTACTCACGTTCGCGTTTTTCTCGGTGTATTTTGTACCGACAAGTTTAAAAAAGCACACTCAGTGCGAGGCGGGCCGCGACCGCGAATTAATGCCGCTCACCCTGAAGAAGGACCTCCGACAGGTCCGAAACTTGTCGGTACAAAATACACCGAGAAAAACGCGAACGTGAGTAAAGCCGTTTCATAGAAAGTTTATTGATAATGTCTCACGAGAGTTTTAATAATTTTAAGTGCAAGAGATTCCGTTATTGTAAATAACAAATTAAATGCCATGTCAGGTTACAAGATTAGGGCTAATGCTGATGAATGAATCTTGTAACAAATTAAATCCGGTAGAGATGCGGTCTTTGGCAGATATGCTAAGCATGACGGCATAAACTTTGGAATAAATATAATTCTCAAGGAAACACTTGGTTCAAGACTGTATTACTAAATCTGATATTTATGTTTTAAGAGTTTAGCTATGTTGACAAGAAAACGTCAAACAGGTCCCAAAGGTGAGCACCAGTCCTGACTAGCCAACTTTTGAAATTTTTTCACGTTGGTAGCATAGTCCAGTCGTTGTCAATAAATGAGCGAGTGCTCCTTCTGGTCGCTGGAGACAAAATCAGATTTTTTTCTTAGACTTTTGTATAATATTTACAAACTAACAATATGAAAAATACATCCCACGAAATAAAAATTAAAGAAGATACCGAAGTAAATGAAAAGGCAAACACATCGACAAGCGTATAATAAAAGAAATAAAACATCATGGCGCCGACATTTCCCCCTATTGAATTACCAGCGCTCAAATGTGGGGTGAGTTCCGTCTTTGTAATGATAATAAGGAAAATTTTACAAACCCAAAAGTAAGAACGTGGAGTTACATAATTACGCTTTTGGTACAATCAAATTACGATAGCGGGAAGTAACAGTAATACATCATTAATTAGTAGGACACTAAGACTCCATACAATCTAATTTAAGTCAAAATAAACATTTAAATGACAGTATCCTTTTTAAAAAGATATCTTTCCAAACTTAAAGAAAAATAAATTCATTGAAGTTACAAAAATCGCGTCGCGTGTTGTTTTCCGCGATAATCTATCACGAATTACATGTCGGTAAGTCGCAGTATGTCTCACAGTCGCATAGAGTTGCACCGCGTCCCATCTGTCAGTCACCTAGTACAGCGATTTCTCGAATGTTTATTGTTCAGGAATTATAGATATATAATATGAAATAAATACAGAATATAAGTGCGTGCGAACGAAGTGGAATACGTACTTTTGCTACCTTTATCCATAAAATAATAGTTTTGATGAGAAAAGCTAGCAAATGATCAAGGAAGATATTATTTATTTATAAAGAAATAGTCCATTACGCATACATAGGCAGGACTAGTACCGAGTAATATTAAAATGTAACACATCTAATAGAATCTGTTTCCTTTCGGAGAAGTATCTTTTTAAGAATCCGCTTAAATAAATTTATTTTACGAATAATAAGATGTTAGAAGTAAATTATTTTCCTCCGCGCCAAGGAAAATGTAATTGAGATGATTTTCCTTGACATTTATGAATAAATTTTGACAATATTTTGGCTTATATTTAGTACAATTTGTTTCTCATTTTACTCCGAGAACTGTATAATGTTATGTTATATTTTTAAGTAAGCATTAACCAGTAAATTTGATTACTCTTAAGGTATACAAATCGTAAAGATAAATTCTTATCTTATTACGTGTTTACATCAGCGCATTCCCTTCCCGTATTTATATTCAGCCCGATCAAGTATACAACGCCGAAAATTACGATTCGCTATCTGAAAGGGTTCGGTTCACACGAAGCCTCGCGTTGATATTGCGCTGTCATGTCAAATTCTTTTCTATCCATTAACCAGACATGGGTTTAATTTCATCGGAAAATGGATTCAGAGCGGAAAATTTGTTGTTTGATCGTTTTATCGACTTAATCAAAAAAAATCTGACGCTAAAAGTGCTCGTACAAAGCCTTTTAAATAGGTTGAGATTATCGTTACCCGTACGGAGTGGGGTTATGATATATTATATGATATGATATGATATTACAGCCTTAGTAATCCAACAAATTTAACAGTGGTAGAGCCCGCAACAACATCTGTTGCACGAATTGGCCGGCTCGACCGGTGAAATACCACGACCTCATAGAAAACAGGCGTGAAGTAGAAGTAATCTGCGTTTCGTCTGATGAGTGAAGTGCCGGAGGCCTAATTTCAGTCCTCTACCTCTTCCCACCCTTTCCTCATAAGGATAGGATGTGAAAAGGAAGAGGATTGGACGGGGAGGGGTTAATGGAGAAAAGGAAATATTCCTGTTTATTTCTATCCATTTTCCTGTTTATGCCCTCTTCCGTCCATCAAAGGTAGGCAACGCATCTGCAACACATTTGCCTGTTGCGGATGTCTATGGGTAGCGTTCACTTAAGGTGATCCGCTAGCTCGTTTGCCACCTTATAACATAAAAAAAAACTTGTGGCCTTTCGCCAATCTAAGAAAAAGATGAATTTTCCTCGAATCTTTGTAAAATCATTTCAAAATTTAAAACTGTTCTAATTTTTAGTTGGTTTTGTTTTTTGAATGAAAACAGGTGGCAAATTAGCAAGCGGGTCACCTGATGTTAAGTGATCGCTACCGCCTAATGCACAGAGGAAGGAATATAGAGTAAAATAATATTTTCCTTGTCCCCACCTATCGTCTCCCAGTTTGATCCTCTTCCCATTCCAACTTTATTTTTATAAGGAGTGGATGGGATAGGGAAGAGAACTGAATTCGACGTCCGACACCTCACTCGTCGGTCGAAACGCGGAACACTTATACTTCACGCCTGTCTTCTGTGAGGTCGTGGTATATCACCGCTCGAGGTGGCACATTCGTGCAATAGATGTTGATGATGCGAGCTCTACCATTGAAAAATATCCGATAGAAAGATAATTTAACGGGTATCAGGTTTATTATGTGTGTATATTTTGTAGATATGCAAATAAAATGTATAAGCTATTAATTCTGCTAGAAGCAAGTTCACTAGAGCGAGAACAATAGAAAATCTTCACGCTTCCCGATTCCGGTTCCAGTTTTTCGATTTTCATATTCCACGCTTACTCCCACTTCCCGGAATCGACTGTTTGTTTACGATGTGTGTACGATTCACAAGCGAATGTCGCTTCGCTGCTTTTTCTATCTCACTTAATTCGAAATGCTTCCGACAAAAAATTTCCCTTCTTTGACAAATAATTTTTATAACTCACATATGACTATTGATTATTTATTGACTTAGTATAGATACCTCCTAAACGTTATGATGTAGACAGACAGTGTAATCTTTTCTTTAATGTCATTCTTAACGCATCATCGTTAGTGGTAGTGACATGCAGAATTTATAATTATTATTCTTATTGTAAATTTCTTGTCTTTTTTTTTAATTATTCTAGTTATTATGCTACTTTATTATTCCATTTCCAAAACGCAGAAACTATAATAACATCGAAATGCAAACTACATTTCGATGAATTTCTGATTCTTGGGGATGCGTGAGAACAAAAAATATCAATTGCTGAGATACGACTCGTTGCTGTCTACGCTCAACCCTTTTTTACTTTTATTAAAAGTGAATTGCAAATATGTTCTTTCCCTGTCCGCTTCGTCCAGGGAATTCCAACTTCGTAAAAAGGGATTTGTGTATGTCGCACTATTAATTTTATTATTTCCTTTTGCTTAACACAGTGTGACAAAATACAGTTTATAAATATAAATAATGTATATTTTATTAATATACCTTTTATATATTTTCTCATGTCAGTTTTTTTTGTATCTTTTTATGATTTGGGTATATATCTTGAGCTAGAAATGGACTTCACTTTTCTTTATGCATCGTTTTATCTGTACTTTATGTGCAATGTAATTTACAATTCCACATTTTGTAGAAATTATGTATGTTGAAATAAAAGACGATAAAGCTATGTTTTGTTATAGTAGTGAGGATTAATGTACGCTTCGATTTATGAAGTGTAGCAAATATATTATATGCTATAACTAGCCCCCAAAATGACGTCTAAGCTTACAATTATATCTGGTAAAATATAAGAAAAATCAACAACTCAAATGATTCTAATCAATTTCTTAAAACTATATGACCTTAACCTCAGTGGCTACAAATGGCTTAAGTAAAAGAAATGCCTATTTTCAAAGTACTAGACTTCCAAAATATAGTCTAACATATGCATTAAAATGTAAACCACACATTGAAACATGCTAATACTACTTTCATTATATACCGAAAGCACTTTAAGATAATATTTTATTCTGAATTTTTCATCAAGCCATATGTGACCGACCTTATTTTAGGAATCTCATACATTTAGAAGATTTTTATTTTATTACAACATGAACAATATGGCGCTATATTAGAGAGGGTACCGGAATTGCGAATGCCATCCAACTGCTTGAATCGCAAAAGATACAGTTAAATATGGTTAACTGACTGCAAACCTCCGCTAGTTAGAGAGACAAAAAGAAAAAAAAGACACAAAGAAATGTATTTAACATCACAAAATATATATAACACATACAAATCAAATGGAAAATAAACTATAATAAACGTTAGGGTATTATTGCTATTCATTTGCGTCAGGCGGTGCTATGATAAATGGGTGCTCACTCAGCTCTTGCTGCAATTAAACTGCAGCGCCGGTTTTCAGTGAACCCTGTTTATCGCCAAAAGAATAAACAATATAAGTTATAACATACGACGACTGCCATAAATGCTTATCATCTATTAATGCAATGAAGTAATATAAAGTATGAAAACCTTATGGCTTACGGTATAATAAATATCATAATGCGGTGCTGCGGAAGATTTTGTACTGCACTTCATAAAAACTTAAGTAAACGTTCTTCTTATATAGACAAATCATATTAAAATTAAAAACAATGTTTGTATGTTTGTTTGTCCTCGATGCGTTTCCAACCATTGTTCAAATTGTGATGGAACTTTTGTAGAGTGTTTTGAGGCCCCTGGAGAGGTTTGTAGCCCAAAGAATCTATATGTTTTTTATTTTATAAATTCTTTTTGCAAAATATTTTGATACTATTGTGACATATGTGGCAGTAAGTAAAAGATAAAAATAATAGAAAAATACGGAGATACAATGTGGAGTTTATAAGAATTCATATAAATCTAAAACCATTCCTTAGAATTGCGCACGGATAATGTTGGGCTTAAATAATTGGCCAGAATAATTCGTTCAGCATAACAAGCACATAAACTTAGTTGGTAATTGATTTTATTTGCTCGAAAAAGCTACACATTCACAATAGACATATTAAAAACTGACGTTAAATTATGAACTTAACGATCACTGACAATTTGACATATTAAGGCAAATAATAAACCATTTTTTCTTTGATAAACATCTTTTTCATACCTTAACTAACTGTAAATTTAACGTAATATGGCAAGCAAAAGATTAGTTTACACTTTACGATTTGATTTCGACGGTTTATGAACTGTGGAGACGAATTTTAAATAATTCATTTAGTTCACACTTTCCTGACATCGTAAATGCCTACTCCCATTATAAAATGACGACTTTCACACACATATACAGATTCCGCGCAACAACCATGGGCAGGCGTGTATGTTAGTGACGTAATTGCACGTGAAACGTCACGTACGGCTACTCGCGCAGCGCAATTTCCGACAACGTCAGCCATTTTAAAATGTTGTCATTCTCTGTATTGTGTGGTTTTAATAAAATTGCAACATGTACCCTAAGGTTCGACAACTTATATTATGCTTCCGCAAAGTTCAAGTTGTAAGCATTCACGTCTTTTAATATAAAATGTTCCTCTTCATATAAAATTTTATATTCTTTTGTTGCTTCCCCAGTTACTCCTACATTTAGTAACTGGGGAAGCAATTATTTTATTATTTGAATTTAGTTTCATTAGGGCCAAGATTATAAAATAAATAAGAACAGAAAAAATATGATACTTGAAATAAAAGACATGAAGACTTATTTTAACTAGAAATTTTCTTTCAATTACGTTAATTTATGAATGTACTCGTTGTGTTACAAGAAATGGCAGGCTCTCGAAATATGCGAGCGATTAACAAAATCTCGTCCCCAAAGGTATGCGCTTCAGAAAAGTCCGCCCGCCTATCACGTCAAATATGTGATTCTGAGTGGAATTACTGGAATATTCCATATGCGAATATTAAAGGCTGCCTCTCTGTTTTTTTAATTCAATTTCTTGATTTATTTTAATAAAGTTGACTCCACCGACAAAAGCAATCACACATAATGTGTAAAATAGTATTTATTTTACGTTTCAGTGTGATATTAGGTGGCTCGGGTCCCATACGCTTCCAATCCCCTCTTTTCCTAATTCTCTTTTTTTTTCGCACACAAAGCGTGGCAAAAGATGTGTTACTCTTCCGGGTGTTGCTGCTAGATGGCGATGCTCACAAATGTTTACATCAGTCGCTAAAAATGTTTAAAAACTAAAAAAAAACACGCAAAGTTCTCTTTACATATTAATAATTTAATATGTATCTAGGTGGCGTTGTTCTCAATCTTAAAATAAAACATTTTTACGTTATTCAAATGATTTTGTTCATAATTAAGTTTTGAAAAATCTTTTATCTATCTTTTATCTATCTTGTTATGCAAAGATTCTATTTAATTCGAGATAGGGAAGAGGGAGTGGGGGAATCGAGTTTAAAAGTGTCCGTTTCATTTATACTAGTGAAGGAAATACAAGCCAGTCAAAACACGTTGAGATGAAATCCTTCAGAAGAATGTTAGGCATGCCGTTGAATATTAAAATAGCATAATTAAAAGTGTGGCTTAAAAGTGGATGTTGTAACCATAATTGACAAAAGGTATGCTTCGGTGGTTAGGGCATGTGGCATGCAGTGTGCCAGAATCGCGCCAAATGGAAATCCGTAATATCTGCCTACCCATGTAGGTTGCGGGCGTAAGTGCATTTTTTTAAAACACATGTCTGTGTGTTTAAAAAACTGCACTTTATGTGGTCTTTTACAAACAGTTTAACCATTAAAAACACCATCCAAGTGAAATGTAGCGCAGAGAGCAAAATGTCAGAATATATCAAGTCGCCGCTGTGAGCGCAGTTTATTCAATTACGCAAAAAGCGGGCAAACTGTAGACTTCGTTACATCTTTTCAGTTAACATCGTGGAAATGTTAGGAACATTTCCACTTTAAAAGAATTTAATATTCGATTTGTTCTTTCAATGGAATTTTAATAAGAATGACTTTAGTGCGATTTTAAACAAACATTACAATTTACATGTAGTATATATAATATATATGTTAGATGGCGCGTGAATACAGATAAATAAAAAATAAAACTGTATCTAACTACATAATTTCATCCTAATCGCTACTAGAGTCGTTTCCAAAATAGCCGAAATATTTTCGAGCAAATTACTCGCTTTATATATGTGTAATAAATAAAACATGGATATGTATTTCACACTAAAATAATGCACACTTCTGAATAATGTTGCCACTATCAATTAAATAATACCCTAATAAAGTATCTTCTAACTATTTTATAACAGCTGTGTATACCAGAAGTTGCCCGGGTGAATTACAATGTATCGTATGTTAATTCTAAAATATTTCGACTGCTAATTCAACATTTTCTCTTTATTATTAAGGTACCACAGGCATTTTTTTTCTAATCGAATTTTCACCTTATACAATGAGGTAAATTGTGCGTGTAATTGTATAACCGAAGTACCGTAATTAGCTGCAGAGACCGCGCCAATGCCAGACGCAGCGCGCCTTGACGTTTATTACATAATAAAATAACGCCGGGTCACTGAACATTTTACAGCGGCTGCAAGAAATTTGAGCATTTATTAATAATTGGAAAGTATTTATCTTGAATATTTCTCAAATACATTGATTAGAAAATCCAGCCCTCTATCAGCCTTAATATTATAGATCCCGAACACTATGTGTAAGAAATCTCATAAAATAATAATGCAAATAGCGTCTACAGATACTGCGGCACCTCACTCATCAAAGGTAATGCAGATGTAACAATTACTTTCACTTCACCACTATCCGAAGTGAGGTCGTTCCCGTCAAATTAGTACCGTGATTTCTCTTAAATTTTCGTACATGGAATAATATTACTTATGGCATTTTCCTACCCTTATCTAATACCGTACTTTCTTTTATTTTCTTTAAGTAGGAAACTTTATTACCACTTATAAATAGATTTCCTTAATAGACGCGACAATAATAAAATGTTAGATTAGAAATGGAAGAGGACAACAAATGTAATAAACATTTCATTTACTCCATAAGCCTGAGGAAAATGATAAAATATATTTTGAATTACAAATGTATTCCACTTCGGCAAATATTTAGAAGAAAACCTCTACAATAATAAAACCTCAATCTCAATTGCAAAATACCTCATAAAGAGTATTTTTATTGTATGGAAGTATGTTTCCATATGTTTTAATACAACTGGAGCTTATTTCAAATCAAATTAAAACACGGACATACAACATATCTCTGATTTAAATATATCTGACGGGATTTGATGAATTTAACAAATTTTCTTCATGTTTCATTAACACATGAAAGAATACAATAAAAGAAGTCATAGAAAGGTTGCCGCCGTCAGCAAGAAGGAAGGGAAAGGAAAGAAGGAAAGAGAGAGACACAGAGAGAGTTAAGGGATAAAGAGTAACGCAAATTAATTAATCACCGAAGGCAAAATAAAGTTGAATTGTCATAGGGTAATTGTCGTAGGGTCGATACGATTGATATTTGCTGTACTACCGCGTTCGTCGTTCACCTGGAACAACGCGTGAGCGAAATAAATATTCGACTCACTCAAAATTACTCCAGTAAGTCCAGGCTAAGTCTTGCAAAATATACAAAACTTCGCCTTCACCTGTGTCCACATAAAAATCAATACGACTTGCACCTGTTTAGACCCTACCCTACTCAAAAGCACTGGCACTTTAAGGCTATTGCAAATACATGGAAATAAAGGTCAGCAAAAAAATCTTGTGTAAAAATTTCAAAACCTTCACAACAACGAAAAGATATTTTCACTACGCAACGATATAGAGAATATATACGCTTGTAAGATACTACAATTTACTACAAATATACATACCAATACTACAAGCAATTTGGTAACGTAACAGTTCATTGAACCCAAAAAAGTATGTGATGTGCCTGTTCCGTGATCTAAGCCCGTTTGACTCTCGACCTAATCTTCTTTCGCACCATCGATTAAAGCTCCGCTGTGCCCTTTCAGCCCTTAACAAGTAATCTTGAAATATATATTAATAAATAAAAATAAAGATATATTTTATTCGACCAACCAACACGTGTAGATTTTACACAAGATATTACTGGTACTAAGCCTAGGAAAAAAATAACTCCAGACAAAAATAATAATAAAAAAAAATTGTTAAAAAAATTACAGCCCTATCACGCACACAAAGTTGCGTTTAGCTCAATTTTAAAAATGAATTATGTTATGTTTACTTAATTACGTCATTAATGCCTTAAAAAAATATCAATTTAATTAATTTAAAATTAATTAGGACCTCTAATAAAACATTCGCATTTTTAAAATAACATTCATAAACTTATTTTGATATAATCGTTTAATAAAATGGCATAGTCGTCTAATAACAGTCCTTAAGAATTCAAAACTGTATATCAGACGAAAATACAGGGATCGCTCGATATAACGTGGATGGCTTTAGTTGGCTACGGAATAAAATATTTATCAAGCTATTCAACGAGACGAGGATTCTGCGGTGCGTGATTTACGACACTGAAATGCTTGACATCGTTAGGCTTGAATAGTTTAGAGTTTTGTCATTTCGCAATGAAGTGAAATGTCGGCAGTTTAGTGGACTAAGTCGCTTCGAAAGTCACATACAACTGTATTTAATGAAACAGCACACATGTCATTTCATCCAAAATTAAATAAACATAAATCATAACCCGCTAGTATTGTGTTTGTTTTATTATCTAAAGTCTAAGGTAACAGGTGCAAAACTATTTATGTAATAAATAGTAATGCACACCTGTAAAGTATTTTCCTACTCGTTTTAAAACAATAGCAGCAAACAAGGGTTGCTAACGGTATTAACTGTTCAAAGTCACAAAATTACATCATTAAAATGAACTCTAGACGCATTATCCTTTGCGAGGATTACACATCAATGCATTTAATTAAAATCTTATCGCACTTAAATTAAAGGCCTAAAGTATTTAATATTTTGGTTCGTAATATTTTAACCACGCTGGTAGCGAGGATTTACCGAGGTCAAATATGTATACTGTATTAAATGAAAGGTTTAATGTACAGGCAAGGATTTTTAACTCACAACCGTAATGATCTACTTACTCGTAATTACTCGACATGGATGTTCTACTTTAAGATGTAGGATTTAAAACAGGACAAGTACCACATCGTAATGATGTTAATGTTCATAAAAGATTTTTAATTTATATCATTACTAGTAATTAAGTTTTATCCCATATAAAGGGATAAAACTTAAGCGAACTCAAGCGTTCAAAAAGAAATAAAGGCATGTTGTTACATTGTTATGGAAGAGTAGAAAAGAGACATTCTTGGCTTCTAATATTCACGCGAATACTTTTTTATGGCGTTTATTTTTTCTATTTTTATTTTGGTTCCCAATGTTTCGAGTACTTTACAGCGCTCATGTTCACAGAGGGGACTGAGGTATCAGACGTCACAATGTCAAAAGTTGCTGGCTACTTCGCCAGCAACTTTTATAACTTATATACAATTAATTATTTCTGCTCCAGATCTATGCAGAATGATGCAGTCAGTAATTATAAAAACAGTGAGTGAATAATTATTAAATTTCAATAATTTACCAATATTTTTAATGTATAAAAAAGCCCTTTAAAATTCGTCGTAAAATGTCGTGAATGTATGCGTATATAGTTAATGGTGTGCCAGAACCCTGGCAAACTGCCTCAATGTCTGCTTGTCATTTTAGATTGCAAGCATAAATGTTTGTTCCCGATGTAGGTGTTTTGAGGTTATAAGATTGTTTGAGTCTTCGCGCAACGATAACCACTGAGTATACTAAGTAGGTCAGCCGACGATACCGCTCAAACATTAACACTGCGGAAAACATTGGGCCTGTCAAGACGAGTCGTTTCCGCCTCATTAGTGCGGACGTGGGTTGAATCCCGTGTTACAAGTTGCCAGGATAAAGAACTTTGTGTGTGTGCGTTGCTTTTTGTATATTTTATATTTTGTACAAATCTCTATATGCAATACATATCTGTACTGAAAAGAATGCATATTTTTTTTAAAAACAGAACCAACTTAAAAAGTTTTATATTAAAAACAACAAATGCACTTAAATGTAAAAAATAATTTTACGCAATTAAGCATAAGAATCAATTATTAAATCATGTTTATCTATCCTAATCGGCCTTTGGTTCGTGGGGCTTTCGCTCTACTCCAGCAAAAAGCCAGAGAATTCCCCTATCCACCACCCGGGGACGCACCACGTCGGAGTTATCCTCCCCACCCACCGGACCGCCCACTCGTACAACCGAGCAGGTCCATGGAATAAAATTTTTACCTTTTTTATTTTTCTTTTCATCATCATCTGAGGCTCTACAGCCGCGGGTGGGCCTGGGCCTGGTCAAATAAATGATTTCATGTAGGTCTACTTTGGGCTATTATATATATATATATATATATATATATATATTGTTTTTTTAACGTGTGTAAAATGCCAATGGAAACCACACGGGTTCCCTCATGGCCATTGCGTGGACGCCGCGGGAGCATGACAAGCACGTGACATTCCCCGCCCTCCGCCGCTGGTGCCACTTTGAGTTTATTATAGAGGTTCACTCCTCGTGGCCCCCGTCTTGATAAAGACACAGGCCCGCGGTTCAATTAAGGTAGGCAACGCATCTGCTACTAACTTTCCAGTTCCAGGTGATTATGGGCAGCCGTCTCTTAATTGATATTAACACTTGCTCGTTTGCCACTTTTTTCTATAAAAACGGTACAACAATGTAATATTTCTGAATTGTTTATCTCTATTGATAAAAAACGAGTTCCTTACTTCTTAATCTCGCATCATGGATTGTATAAACATGATCGATGATATTGGAGTCTATTGAAATTGAAATGTATTGTGAATTCTCACAAGTCGACGAAATTGCTTTTGCCTTTCAAACAGGTTTTAATAGAGTCTATTACCTTTTCATTTCCAAAATTCATGAATAATACCTTTCCATTCAGAGGATGTAATACGAGCGGAAAGATTATTAGAACAAGTAATCAGAATTGTTTCATTTTTGACCGACTCCAAAAAGGAGGAGGTTAACAATTCGTCTGTATGTTTTTTTCTTAATGTTTGTTACCTCAAAATTTTGCTCCCTGTGAACCGATTTCGATGATTAGTGCTTGTCGATTGGTCTCATTTTCTTTAGTCAAGATCCGACCGGTAGTTTTTGAATTATTAATAATAATATGAAACAGTTGAGCTTTACTTTCTTGGCTTACGTAGGCTAAGGTATAGGACTTACATTAAGATGATGTATGAAATCATTGTAGCTCTTTAAATAACCTAAATAAAATTCCGCTTAGTCCGCGTAGTCTCACAATAACCGTTTTGTTCTTAGGAAACATTAATTAAAACAAACGTAAAATTCTTCATTGGCGTTATCGGTTGCCAGGGTAATGTGTCATGTTTTGACAATAATAAATGTTGATATGTGTTTCTTATAATCATTGATATTATACTGAAATTCAATCCAAACTTAACTAAAGTTGACTGCAGACCATCTCTTTTAACTTTATAATAGGCCTTTTCTAAGTCTACGAAGGCGCAGATTTTTTTTGGTTTACAGCCAGAAACTTTCCTGTGATATTACGTAAACCCATTCCTTTCCTAAAACCTGCTTGCACATCCCATATTCTTTCTTCTCTTTCTTTCATTACTCTTTCAATCAGTACCTTAGCATAATGTTTTTTTTATATATAAATTCGATTTATATAAAAACAGTTTGTCATAGAAGACAGATCTTGTCAGTCAGTCAGTGTCTTAAATTATTTTGAATTTATTTATTTCGTAGGATGTATTTTTAATATTGTTAGTTTGTTAATAGTATACAAACGTCTTAGAGAAAAAAACTAGATAATTACCAGTGACCAGGAAGCTTCTAAAGGCAGCGTGCGTATGTGCATTATCAAATGTCTCATTTGTTGACAATGACTGGACGATGCTACCAACGAGAAAATGTGATGTAAGTTATGTTGAATGTCTACCGCATGCTGCCTTCTCACCCTGAATTCGATTGTTTCCAAAACAACACGGACGTATTACGACACAGAAAAGGCACTGGTGGAATTACATGAAGACGGAAGAGGGCGCTGGTTCTACAGAAATGGAAAGTAGCATGAAATTATTGTCACAAAAGAGATGAATGAATGCCGATCAGCTAACGAACTTAACGAGAAGTGACATTTGACTGTCTCGGCAACGGAATTATCTTAAATCTTTAATCACACTGACAAAAGAGGACTTAAGTGCAACCAATTATTCCCAAGGAGGGTTGGCGTCAGGCAGGCGGCCGGCCATAAAAACTGTAGCCAAAACTTATACAGTATGGACTACACTCATACTGTAACGACCCCACATGAGTGGGAAAAGGGCAAGAAGATGATGATTAAATTCGTTTTATATTCAACGTCATTCCTAGTTTTTTAAGGTATTCAATTTAAATGCAGCAAAAACGGCACAGTTATACAAGCCGCAATAAGAGCTTTGCATTCTTAAATAATATTCCCTGAGATACCTGCAATTCCGAAACTGAAATTAAACGCCGTCAGTTTTGAGCAATTATAGTGTAGGATTTCGGCTACTGAACAATGTTACCCGGGTTATTTGCAAAGGGGCTAAATAATAATTAATGAAAGGTATTATTACGTTGATTATGAATCGGTATCAAATTTGAAACTCCAAGGATAAATTTTAATTACAGTCGTCCGTAACCGTTATTAAACGAAATCAATACAACATTCCGTATTACCGCCAGAATACATACAAAACCTTGTAACTCACTATCGATATACATCGTAGTGTGTTTGCATTGTAACGTTTAGGCTCTGTAACTCATTTGAACGCCTAGCTTTTTTAATTAGCGCCCCGAAATGTTGGTAAAATGTGCTCTCTGGGCACAAAATGATTCTTAGCTCTCTGGAAAGGTTTAAATACAAGTGATGACTTGTACGTGATACGACCGATACAGAACACATCTATCCAAATTAATTATGACTATAAAAATCACAAATTTATAAAATCTTTATTTTTAATTTCTGTTTACAGACTCAGAATCTGTAGAATTGTCGGTAGAATTTAGATAATGTTCTAATTAAATGTTTTAAACAAAATTACAAAGATAAATAAATATAGTTCATTTTACATCAAGGGTCACAAATATAACATCAAAGCCTCAAACAGAATATCATTTACAATTCCTTAGATGTCATGAATAACAAATACTTGAAAATAAGCCTATTAACTTGGACGAGACGACAATTCGCAGAACAATTTTCTTCGTGAATGTACTTAATACAGATTGTTGATAAGGGCTTCATTAGATATCACTTAAATACTAATTATTAACCTCATCTACTACGTTTACGAATATTTTATGTATATGCGTAATAATCTGTTACGTTTATAAGATTAAAATTGTACCGAAACGATTATGTGGAAATATACAATGATATCGGTCAAATAACACCATGCGGAGTTGATAAAACCTTATGCTTATTTCAAATGATAATTTAGGAAATATACTTACATTTTTTAAATAACACCTGAGTCATATTTGCCCCGACTTAAATTCTCACTTACAAGTATTTCTTCGCAATAACAGTATACAGTACTCGCATTAGGCTATAAAGTCCATCCATTTCGCCTCCCTGTGGCAGACATAAACACGAGTAGGTTGGACCCTCAATCCTTCTAGCTCCACAAAACAACAAGTTCATGATTTAATATGTTAGGTTGTGACCTTTTAAGGTTTATATGCTACAAACTCAATCAACTTTTTTTGCGTTTCAAATTTAAATCTGTGTAGTATAGACAAGACCTTCCACTGTGTTTAATAAGTGTAAAAACATATGTATGTGTAAACATATGTACGTTTCTTTCATATTATAATAATCGTAACTTTGAAGTAACGTTAAATGACTCGGCAAGGTATCTTCAGTAATAATATTAGTTACATAAATGAAAAATTACCGCAGAATATTGCAAATGGTGTATGAATTTTGTTTGTTAAATTCCAGTGCAAAAGGTCAACTCCAGTCTCGGAGGCAAATTTCCGCTGACGTCGCCTGCAAATGTAAAGCGTTGACATTCGCGGTGCTGGAATTGTTAGCTTTTGATTAAATTTTCAACACTTAAAGCAGCCAAGCTTTTCAAATTACATTAAATTTGAATCTAAGAATGTTTCAAAATAAGAAATTTTCTAACTTGCAACCATGTCATATAATCAGGACGGTCAAAAGTAGTTGTTATAGAAGTAAGATGACGAATTATAACACGAATAATAATTAAAAAAATATGTACAGTCGGGGCCGTTCGCGGTATTCCACATCCTTGCAACGAGACAAACTACACCCCTTCACCACTAATAACCAATTAGGTGGCAGCGGGTCGTGCAAACGACGGGATAATAGTAAAAAGCAATCAGTCGCGTACTGCTCTGCATCCCTGCGTATTTTTATTACCACAGTCTATGTTTCCCGTTCCTAAGTTCTACGATTTCTACTATTCAGACGAAATCTAGTATTATATCTATTAGTTCTTAATACTCTATTTTAACAACATTGACTGATATTTTTTTTGCATAACCCATTTAAAAGCTGGATCCTAGTGCTCATTGTTTCCGTGTCGTCATCTCAAATCGTAGGAAACTTTCAAACGGTTGCCGCTTTTAAAGTGGAATACCGCCAACGGGTCCGATAGGACCTACCATAATTCGTACGAAATGCATTCTATCCGAGCTTTTTATTCGTACTTATTTATTACTATAAAGAATTCTGTAATAAGTTCAAAATGTCCGCAATTGATTAATAAAATACTGTCCGCAAAGTATTCGCCTAATAAAGGTTTGCGAGACCTACGTCAACTCTGTGACTCGAATTAAATTTGTCGAGTAATGTGAATGTGTAATTCCTTTTAACGCACTGTGGCATTAAAATGAGAACCAACCATTTTGAAAGAGGAATGATCGACTTATTACATTGATAGACCCTGCAATAATAAGAACTGTAACACGAAAGGGCCGGCTCCACCGGTGAAATACTACCACCTCACAGAACACAGGCGTGAACTATAAGTATTATACGTGCCGTCTGATGAGTGACGTGCTGGAAGTCTAATCCTTTTCTTAAAACAACTAATCCTTAAGAAACTAGTCCTTTTCCCCTTCTAATAAGAAGAAGAAGGGGACTCGTCCCCGCAGTGAGGGTGAGTCGCGGAGTGTTGGTATTGCGGTGTGCCACTCGCCCTACCCGCCACGACTCAGCGGGGTCGCACCGCTGATGCGGCGGAGGGGGGCAAGGGTAACCTCCCCCTCGCAGCTGCATTTCGTGTAATCCCGGCGGCGACGCTGTGACCTCAGGCCTCTGTCTTTTTCAAGATGGAGGCCACGAGGAGTGAACCTCTATGAAAAAACTCACGTGTCACGTGCTTGTCATGTTCCCGTGGCGCCCACACAATGGTGAACTCCACAGACCGACGTTTCCATACTATATGTTTCCTCTCTATCGATCACAGAATACTTAAAAACTCAGCTACACCCATACCATTTAAATAATTTAAGTATTCATGCATATTAATTTATTTCACGATTCCATGAAAGTCTAGCAAGTTATGAAGAACAAACTATATTCTAATTAAGACTTTTTGAGACTTTAAGTATAACTTATGCTTAAGTGTCAAAATTCATAAGAACGAACTTTGTATTTTGATATTAATTTCAATTTTATTTAACTAAAAAGCTACGCTTTCGGTTTAACAACATCTGTTTTAATATTCATACAACACAAGAAAACTTTGACATTTTATGTTATATAAGCAAAAGTTGTGATTATTACTGACTATTACACTAAATATATCTGGAACGAATCTGTGTTTAAGTAAACCATAACTATCTTATTAACTTTTAACATAGAAGTCTCCTGCTAGAAACAAAACATCGCATCAATTGCGACAGTAGTGATTACCTTAGGAAACTGTCCCGGACGCCATGTCACAGGCATGAACTTTGTGCAGTGCAAGTAATTACTTATATTTATTCTACTTGTAACATTGTAAGTAATGACAATCCCAATTTGAAAATTGGATTAAAAATAATATGTTAATATAAGTGTATAATCTCTGGTTAAGTGCCTTTTAACTTTTTATATTGTGTAGTCATAAAAAAACATTTCGCGACAACCTCAATTACATTGAGTTTAATAGAATTTCTTGGAGCGGATGTCGAGATTTAAACCAATAAAGGAACACTCTCAACGGGAATGTTGATGGTTTTATATACTCGAGTTTATTTACTAAATAATACAATCTACGCGAACGTAACTTGAGAGTTGATTACAACAAATCAAACCACGTAACTGCTCGTAGGTAGAAACATAATTATGTACATCTTATCTTTATTTTATATAGATAAACAGACAACTTTACTACGATAGATTTCTTATATGATTCTGTAATATCCATCGTAGTAAAGTTTAGACAAAATATTAAAGTAATTTAGACAAAAACGGACTTACGAAAATCATTTCGTCACACGAATCCGAAATCTGCATCATAAATTTTGTACACACATTGTCAGACGCACAGAAAATAAACATATGCCTTTTATCCCGAAAAATAAAACCTTCCCGGAGGATAGGAAACTTAAAACTATATGTTGTGATGGTAATGGTATGACACGACAACTGTTTTACATTTACTTATTATACGTGAAACATCCGGCGAGGAAGAAAAGTAACGAATGCGTGCGAAGCCGCGGGCACCAGCTAGTTATTAATATCTTTTATTTCGTTCTATAGACTTTATGCGATGATGAATATTCATTTAAAACAATGGTTGCTCAAACAACAAAACCTAAGACTCAGTAGCGGAGCAAATACAAATTTAATAATCCCTTTGACTTTCAACAATTACAACGAAAGCCAAATAAATTTCAATAACCGGCGCCATTTTCATTGTTTATCAAGAATTATTGTTTTTAATTGAGTCTTAATTAATTATTTGCAACTGTTATTAAATACATAAGTAAACGAAACTATCCCCTTTATTAAAAGATTAATAATTATAATTTTTTAAGTAGTTGAAAGTTCACAATTGAAAGTTGTTATGCGACGAATGCGTTGACGCCTTCTTTGAGTGGTAGTAGATAAGGAAAAATAGGGGTAGAAGGTAAAGTGATGTCATTATGATACAATCAATTACTGTCGTAACTCTTGGTGCTACAATTCGGCAGCCACCCTGCAAGCTTACCCCCGTGATCCATAAAACCATGTCACTGGTTCTTCATAAAAAGAAACTGTCTGTCAACTTTCAGTCCACCCCATCTGCAATAAAAGATTTAAAACCCTTAATACATTTGTTTTAAAGCATACCCATATTAAAGTGCAGTGCAATAAAAATAGATTAATGTCGGTACCTTTAAGTACATTTGGAGATAGTAATGGTGCAATAAAAGATAACGAGGAATTGTACCGCAATTAAGTTAAAGTCTTTTTCGGTGTTAAAAGGAGAATATGCTTGCTTTATTTGTTGTAGAGTAAAAGATTAAACATCAAAAAGACAGCAAAGTATGTATACTTTATACGTGTCATTTTTAATATCCAACATACTGATCGTCGTTCAATAATAGAAAATAAATGTAGTTTTTTGATACAAAAACCTCCTACTAAACAGCAAAATCTTATCCAATCTACATAGATATAAAATAAGAAACTTTCTAACTGATATATCAACGCACATACCAAACTACTGGACCTTTTTTTGATTTCGAGGGGGAAATCTTATCCAAGATGCTTTTGGGGGAAATACGGGGTTATGGTTTTTACGCACTAAACCACCCCGCCCCCCGGTGGCCATTCTCATAGAGACTTGAAATTTTGCACCTAGATTTCTGTTCTTACGTAGGCGAGCACTAAAAAAGTATTTCTAATGTCATCTCCTAAAGGTCTAAATAAGGGGATGAAACTTTATGGAGATATAATTATATTGCAAGGTAAGTTGACCTCAGATCTATATGACCAAACATAATAAATAGGCCGGACCCTCAGCTGAACCCTTCGTCGGTTATATCAAATGTGAAATAAGCCCTAAGTTTCATAGAAAAACACGTCGGTTCCAGTGTTTGTTTGTGTACCAGACATAAAGACGTAAACACGGACATTAATACGTCAAACAAATAAGATAGTTTACGAAGAAGTTGTTCTGTCACTTCCTAATAATGATAGCCATAAAAATATTTTGAATTGCGTCTTATCTCGTGAGAAAAGACCGATGAAGGAAATTTGCGGTACAGTTTGAGGATAAACTTTATCGTTAAATCGAGGCCATACTAAAGTGCGGTTCAGAGCATACGCATTAGGATCGATAGTCTTAACGCAAGGGTATTTGATATGTTAATGTAATATATTCATTACACGGGAAGCTCAAAGCAAATTAAGTTGGCACACACACGAATATATATCGTCAAATATTTCCATACAGGTGACGCAAGAAAATCAATTCCCAAACAATACGAAAGAACGATTTACTTTAAAACTTTCCAATTACGCTCATTTGGTAGCGTGTATTCCGTCCGATAGACCGTAATGCGTCGATATATCTAATAATACAATTTTACACATCGATTCTGTACATCTCTCACATATTGGGGTACACGGAGATAGGAACTGCTGTCTATTTCGCGGAGCTTATGAAGTCACGAATACGGCACGGCGGCGGCGGCGGCGGAATACGGCAACATATCAAAGCGATTTATCGGTTATAGGAACTTTAAAATAATTTTACCCAAATATATTTCCTACTGATCCAATTTTATTCAATTACTATTTATATAGAAAACTGTTAAATTACAGGCTGATAATTTGAAATGTGTTTTAATTAGCAGCTGCCTAACCTTCATAATATGTTCATGGGACAAATTTGAACATTTATCTCGTCAACGTTGTTATTATAGTACCTATTTCGACATCGAAACTATGTGATAAATCGAAAGCGAACCCAAATTAACTGTGTCGCAACAATGTGCGTTGACCGCACAGCTCGGCCGCCTTGACAGTTATTGCGATATAAAATTACGCCGGGTCAGTGGTTGCTTGTAGCACAAGTTAAGTAAAAATCGAACACCAACTTACCACTTGTGATATATTTAGAAAAATGCTCACTACGTAAAACTACTCAAAAGTAAAAAAACTTGCACTTGACTGACTGCTGCTGATCAGCACTATTGTTTTATTAATAGTAGTTACAATGGTAGAGCCCGCAACAACAATACCTATTGCATGAACAGGCAGGCTCGACCAGTGCAATACCACGACCTCACAGAAGACAGGAGTGAAGTAAAAGTATACTTCTGCGTTACGTCTAAGTGAGGTGCCGAAGGCCTAGTCCTTGTCTTATTTTGCCTTCCTCTCCTTTTCCAATAAGGAAACGATGGGAAGGAGAAGAGGATGTGGCAGAGAAAGGAATCTATATGTATCCCCCAGTCTGTGTATTAAGCGTAGCCAACGCGTCTGCAACTCGTTAGCTTGTTGCAGATGCGTTTTGGTAGCGGATCGGACGAACCGTTTGCTCGCTTACCCCAATTAATATTTTCACATGTATTTTTATCGTTGTAATTACCTACTAGCTAACTATGTCTTCTTCAACAATCATCTGTTTTAGCAAATTCACACTTACAAGAAATAGCATTTGCCACATTATTAAGATAATATTTCAATAAAGTCCAACTTATTACAACAATGCAATAAAAACTACAACACAAAATGCAATCAAAGTCAGTGACACGTGGAAGAGCGAATCTTTTGTTCAATATTAAATGAGCCGGGCCTACAACACCCGAGCGAAAAATGTCTGAACACATCCAGTCGCCGGACTGAGCACGGTCTATATAATTACGAAAAGCTCAAATTTTGTCGGCGCTATATTTTATTCAAAAGGTTTCGTAAAGCCATAAAACAATAAAATCGTCATAAGCGAATTTACATAAAGAGGTTTTTAACATCACAGTCCCGTGCGTATGTTATATCGTAATTTGACTTTAATTTGTTTTAATTTTATCTGAAAGCTGAATAAATTTCTTCGTACAAGAAGTGGCAATTTAATGTTAACCTCTATTCATGACACACGCAACAAAAGATGAGAGAGAGAAAGCGGATGCATTAAAAACGATGCCACGGGCGTTGTGTCGTCGCACCGCTAAGATTGTAATGGACAATGTTCCACGAGCAAATGCCGCAACGCTTAGAATGAGTGAGTTAGTCTTTGAATGACAATAGAGTTGATGTTTAATACTGCAAAAAAAGTGGGCTACACTACGATGCTGTTGCGGCATCCCACCGTGTAGCACACCTCCACGCTTCGTCTCACTGGTTCCGTGAGCGTTGCTCTCGCAAACCGTCGACGCCCCTCATTTTTTAAACTTCCGTCATAAATGAAAACAGTGAGTCTTTCTCCGCCCTATAATCTAAAAACCATTCCACGTCTTTTCAAAAATTTTACCAGACATGCGAGTAGTTGTATTTTTTTTATTTCTCTTAATTCGATTTTAACGACTAAACCTATTTATAGTTATTTGCTCGACTTTAACCGAGGGACGCAACCCACATCAACCACAGAATTCCGGAAAGGGTTCAACAATAAATATAAAAAAAAAAAAAAACAACATGGAATGCAATCAAATATGATTTAAGACCTTATAAGGCAAGGCAGTGGTGGCTCAGCGGTTTAGGCCCCGACTCACGTACTGTAGGTCGCGGGTTCGAACCCAGGCAAGCGCTTTACTTTATGTAATTTATTTCATCACCACTACTCAAAACGGTGAAGGAAAACATCGTGAGGAAACCGGCATGTCCTAGAACCACCCATTCGAAGACATGTGACATCCGCCAACCCGCATTGGGCCAGCGTTGAGGATTATGCTCATTCCCTCTCTCTGAGAGGAGGCCAGTGTCCCTACAGTGGGAACATTTTAAAAATGGCCGATTTATTATTATTATTAAGGCAAGGCTTTCAGAGATAGATAGATCATACAATGAAAACTCTTTTCATAAACCCTTTACCCAAATATCGTTACAAAAACAATCCCGGAACTATGTTTTCTTTCAAATACATATATTTATGATTCATAAAAACTATTAAGTGTGCAGCTTAACTTCCGCTTTGAAAATCTGGAATAGCTTTGAAAATCGTCCGACGATTCAGAGCTCTGTTTCTGTCGTGAATAATAATACTAAGGCGTCTTTGTCACCAAATGAAAGATCCATTGATTTCAGTATCTGTACACCAAACGGACTTACTTTCGTATGAGAAAATAATTATTTATTCCACAACCCAACCCTCTGTCACACTAATGTTTTTTGTTGGCCAAATAATTTTATCAATATCTCATCAGGTCATCAGAGCATCAGTTCAACTCTTGCAAATGGCGTCTTATACTTCTGTTACATATACGTTCCATACATCTCACAAAACACGTCCTATTAGTGATAAAACGGAAGCATGAAATTTAAATGTATAAACGAGATTTAATCTATCGTTAAATTCCAGTAAAACGATAGTCAATTTAGCTCAAATCGCACCCAATCGCCTTTCCCTCCTTGCGTTTTAATACGTTCCTAACACAAACCGTCAATCAAGCCCCCATTCACAGCCCTTCAGTTACCGACCGGTACTATTTGTTTTCAATTCCCGCAGGAAAGTAAATCTTTCACTTAATTTCGCATATATTACGGGGTCTTTCTAAAAGCTATATTAAGTTTTGTACTGCCTATTTAGACGGAAACATTGCTGTACATTTATAATAGGTTAGGGAAAAAGTTTCTTCGCTTTTATATGAAAATCAAAACATATTTTTTTCATAGTTTATATGTGCCATTTTGTTCAATGGTCTTGCAGGTTGTGACATGACCCCTTGGTGGTGATGAAAGACACCCTTTCCATTGATGAATTCCGGCCACTTTCTCTCAACTTCTTGCTTCAATCTCATTAGTTGTTGGCAGTAAGGTTCCGAAACGATGATTCTGCACGACGATAAAAGCTCATAAAAAACAATGCGCTCACAATCCCACCAGCAGACTCGCACATAGCATCACTTTACTGCGAGTTAACCCGTCATTTAGCAGTCTGTGAAGCCTGACCGACCTTTGACCACGTTCTTGTCGTACTTGGTCAACTTTTCATCCCCAGTTATCAATCTCTTCATAAAGAATCGCAAATAAGTACACGGTTCATTAGTTTTTTTTTCAGTGAGCTCGTTTGTCACCAACATGTCGACCTTTTTGTGTACACAGTTTTTTTTTAAATGGGTCAAAACTGTTTTGTGTTCCTTTCCCAATTACTGATATGGCGAGATTTTCAAAAATGACGTTCATTTTATACGTTACTCGGCGACCGATGTATCGGATTTCTTCATTAGATTCACTCATTTTGACATAAATAATAATAAACGCGTACTTTATTAGCTGTACCTTATAAGGTAGCACGTAAAACAACACCCACACTAAGGAAGTTTCCCAGGTCAGCTGGTAGTAGAAAAAAATAAGAAACAATCTAAAAAAAAAGATTCTTCGGCTGCTTTATTTCACCGATAGTTTGAAATGTACATATAAACGATCCTGTTACAAAAGGTAAAATAAAAAGAAAACATCGCTCTTAAACGAATTGGTTGAACTTTGAACGGAATTGATTGCAGTGCTACGGAGCTTTATTGAACTGGGATATTGTGAAAGAGTGCTAGATAATTGAATGAACGTTTGAACACTCTAGAGAGCCTCGCCGACTTTCAGCGGACCGTGAACGGACAATTATTCATAAAAAGCTGCTCGAAAACTAGTAGTTCTATAACTTATACTTCTAAAAGTATTAGTCATTTAAATAAAGTGTTAATACACTATTCAAATGTATCTTGATTGCGTTGCAAAATGTTTAAGCCTTTAAAGTTTGAAATTACCAAGAAATGTTTAAGAATATCGTTAGCATTGGTTTCACTAAAAACATATCAAGCTTTTCGACTTCTACGATTAGCCCTTACCTTCTAAATGACCACAAAACTGGACGTAGTTCGTACGCTCGCAAAACGTTAGATACATTGATTAAGTTAATTTCAGTTGTGGTGTTTTATTTTCTTTTGATTCTTAAATATCAATGCTACGTATACGACAACTGGTTCGGGCCACCAAATTTTGATTAAACAATATCTGATATTAACAAATAAAATCTAATATACTCTTTTAGGTGTGATTCTTAGCATTGACTCGATAGACATGGATACCGTAATAATATAACATGTTACTGATAGTAGTGTTGTACATTTATAAAGAGCCAGGCAACAGTTAAAGCCCGCTGTGGGACGATAAAGCCGGCGTTTACCTCAGCGGCGCGCACATTACAGGCCTGCAGTGCCGCTATAAAAGATAACGCCGCCCTGGTCTTTAATTAACTTTGTTTTATTCAGAATAAAATAAAAACCTAAAAATTTCGGTAAAACATGGAATTGTTTAGAATAATCTATTTTAAGCCATTATAACTGGCCTTGTGAACCGCCCCGGCTTCACCCGAGTAGCACTAATTATGCTGTTCCGAGGGCTACGAAACTTCAGAGGAACACCCGCTAGGCCAATCTGAACATGCCCTGAAAATTTATTCGTTTAGTATTATAATTTATTAGTTAAGCCGTTACGGAGTCAAATATACATTCAAACAAACATCGCCCTTTATATATATAGGTAATAGATAGAAGATTGGTATTTATGTTTAAAATAATGTTGATACCTCCTCCACTAATTGTAATAGCTCGCTGGCTCGATTATAAAGCAACATAATAAAATTGAAATTAATATTTGCTCCGGTGAATCGGGATTGATTGAATGTTAATTGAACTCTATTTACACTGCCGCTACCACGGCCCTGATTCAGCCTTGTTCGAGAACACAAAGTCAACTCGACGAATGCATTTCAATGCATCCAATCAAGAGGCTTCACTGAGAAACAACCGTATTGTCTTTGCTTGTTTACGCTTCAGCTCTATTTATAAAGAACATACATAGTTGATATATTATTCGTATTTCTAATCGACTTTAGAAATTAGTTTTCACATGTCTTCGAAAAGTAACTGCCACTGAACGATTGTGAACTTACTGGCTGTTTCCAATAACCTATCTATCCGGCGTTCAGACAAGACAAGACAGACAATCTATGTCTTTGCACTTACTTTCATTTCAATAAACTATCGACGGTTAGCACTTCCTGTCGAAACTAGCAATCTGTCATCGGGAGGACGGATAGCTTACTAGTGATAGACAGGCTCATACAAATCGTGCTTACCTGCTATTTCAATTAAAGTTTTTTTAATTGACAGAGGAGGGCACAGACAGGAAAAAGGATATTTCCTTTTCCCCCATGCCAACCCCCTACCCGTTCAATCCTCTTCCCGTTCCCATCCTATACGTATGAGGAAAGGGTGGGAAGAGGAACAACAGCACCTAAATTAGGCCTCCGGCACCTCACTCATCAGACGAAACGCAGAGTACACCAACTTCACGCCTGTTTTCTGTGAGGTTGTGGTATTTAACCGTCGAGCCGGCCCGTTCGTGAAATAGTTGTTGTTGCGGGCTCTATCGCTAATAAAATGTTTCAAGTTACTCTCGGATATACGAAACTTAACTTAAGCGTTTATTAGAATGCATCAAGTTGTCAATAATGCGGTCAGGTTACAGTTTGCTGCCAGCTTATAATAGGCATAGTAAAATTATAAGCCGACAAAATTCACAATGGGTCGGCGACATAAACATTGCCATCCATCAATGAGCCAGTCTATGTGGGACATAAAAGAGGCTTAAGTACCCCATCACTTCGCCGCGTTCTTCTGTGAGGTTGCTGCGGTTTGTCTCTGTGAAAACGGCCCACTCATCAAACAGCTCTGCTGCCTCGTCCACTACCTAGGTCATAGTTTTTGGACATATCTAAGTTCAACGAAGTTTGAGACAGATTTTCAGAAATCTTAAAAGAGTTCTTAGGTATAAAGTCATTTCTAAAATGAGTATTTCCTTTATTTATTTTACTTTACTGTACTCAAGCACTACTGTACTGTACATAGCATTCAGAGTAAAGTAAATTGAAAAGATTTTTAAATAGAGATAGCATTTTACATTAAAATTACACGGATTCTGTAGAGGAATGAGTCGAGCAAGCCGTGAGCAAAATGTCGGAAAACATAAAACGACTGAAGCTCAGTTCGTTTAATGATGAAAAAAGTTGGAATTTGTCGACATAAGATTACTTCGTTTAATGATGAAAAAGGTTGGAATTTGTCAACCTTTGGAAAAAGTCGGAAACTTAAAATATTTTATCATAAATCTCAGTCTCTTACAACATCATGTTCATTTATTTTATCAACCTTTTATGATAAATTATTTTTTATAAAAAGTAAATTAATATTTACTATTCAGCCGTATATAAGAAAAACTGCGATGTCACATGACAGCTTCAATTCTATGGACCAAAAGCAAATGTTATTGTTTGTGATTTTATTAGTAATGGTATTTTAAAGAGAACAAAGTAAATTTATGAAATAAATGTTAATGGTAAAGAAGTGGAAGGCATGTTAAGGATTTTGATGAGGAAAATAAATGAATGGGGCTACACATAGGTACAGTAGTGAGGAGTCAGAATGTGTCTATGAAGGCTCGTCTGGCAATACACAATGCTGTAGTATGGCAGACACTTTAATGAATGGCAGTGAGAGCTGGATTTCGCAGGAAAATAATGTTAGTAGAGTTAATTACGATCCTTAAGAAGTATGTTAGGTTGGACATTGAATGATAGGATTTAAAATAGCGTTATAAGGTGTGGTGGTGATATAAGTGTGGCTTGAAATTTGATGTGACTAAAAGACTTAGGGCATGCTGAAAGGATGAATGAAGAGAATAACGCAACAAATGTTATGTTAAAAAAGTGAGTGACAGCGTTGATAGGGGTCATCCAAGGAGAATTTATATCGATCAGGTTAGTAATATGCTAAACAAGGGCGATATAAGGAGTACCCGTAACCGACGAGCTTGGATGCGTAGACGTATGGATGTAGAAGAAGCGAGAGAGATGTGCCAGGATCGCGAAGTAATTAGCTTGACGTCTAGAATAGCCAACGCTAAGTTAAGCAAGGGTACAAACTGGATGGTTAAGATTTATATATAACTTTATTATGCCGTGTCTTAGACTCATATTTCTTAGTATATGACCATTAATTCATACAATTCGATCTTACTTATTAAGGATTTTTTTAAATAATTAATTAAATTTATATTAAATTGATGTCTCTTAATGAATTGTGTTGATCATAATGTTAACTTGTGTATTCGTAACGTAAACACTACTGTTGTATATTCTGTATGGCATCGCATTCGATTACTTACATAGATATGTGTCTACCATCAATATTTATCACGTATTTTTCAAAAAGAATATTATTTTCCTGTATTCATTCGATTATTCTAAATTAAACCAAAAATGGATTTTGCTATTTCACTTTAAATTTACAATTTATCCACTACGATAAACTTTCAGCTCAAGAAAATACCGCATGAGTCCACAACAAAGTATATTCGGCTCTGTGCCAAAACTTTATCAAACAAAAACAATTACGACCGCTTTGTGCGCCTAGCTTTATCGTACGTAACTTGCGGCTTACTGTTCGTATTCTGGAATTATTCCAAATAAAAAAACACACACACACTACACATATAAAATTTATTAGTGTACGTATGGTCCCGTTCGTAACATCTACCCATACTCCAACATACTATTTATGTTTTTCTTTAATGGGAGGCAGAGACAAACAAGCAAGTGGTTCATTTAACCAACGCTCGGCAGACATTGTTATTGTTGAATTCAATGTCGATATATTTTCTGCATACAACAAGAACACGTGACCCCAAATGGTCATAGATCCAGGGGTGACGTACGCGAGGAATTAAATGTAACGGCTGCCAGTCAGCCATGCGGAGCGGAAGTTATCAAGGCGCAAATAAAACTAACAGAATCATCTACAGTTCTTTTGCTCGGTTGTATCCCGACGCGCAAGAGTACTTCGACGAAATCAACGATCACTTGGCCATCCCAATCCGACGCCTTAAGTCGAAGCTACAAATTATAACCTTTAAAAAAACAGTTGCGAGTCGACACAGGGAAAATAGTTGAGTACATATAGTGGCTTTGTACAATAAATGGAGTTGAAGATAACGAAAGGCACAGAGGTGGGAAGGACGAATAGGGGATCAGGTCTCCGCCACGCGAAATCATAAAATAACACAACTTCACGTTATTCTACTGGGGAGGGTCCATTACTGCCCCAGTCCATACGGCCCATTTATGTAAAAGACATCCCTGCGATGCTCGTGTATTCTGAGAGTGAAAAGCGGAAGACGGTGAATCGGAAAGACTTTAGGAATGGCCTTTCCAAGTTGGCTTCTCCAAACGTCGAGTACAACGCCAGCAAGTCTGGTT
The DNA here is from genome assembly GCA_029849275.1 of Papilio elwesi. Taxonomy (NCBI): domain Eukaryota; kingdom Metazoa; phylum Arthropoda; class Insecta; order Lepidoptera; family Papilionidae; genus Papilio; species Papilio elwesi. The sequence goes on along the minus strand of CM056708.1, from coordinate 5,883,032 downwards.
TGGAAGCGTGCTAGGTATTTACGGAATGATTGGAGAAACCGATATCACATCTTCCTAATCGCGTAGCGTAGCATTGCGAGGGCAAATGTATAATGGATATATGGATATTCCGCTAACTTTCCTACCCTCTCGGGACTGTAGTCGGAAAGACCGTATTCCTTCAAACGGTCACCCCAAGGTTAAGATAAATCTGTACAGCTAAGGGACTGACAGCAGTGAGCATTCATTTGCTCTCCTCACACTATAGTGCACCAAGAACCAAAGAGAGGAGGTGACTAGACTATAAGACACATACGCCTTATCTGGAGAAGAGGGATGCTTATGGGAAGGAGGGTGACGTGTTTTTTGGTCATTGTTACGTCGTATTTAGTAGTCCTTCAGTTGTCTTGTAGTTTTGTATCAATAAGAAAATTAAAATAAAACAACGTTGTAGTATTACACGTTTATTTTCCATACCTACGCACTAGTCAACCCGCTATATACAGCTTTAGTTCGCCTCAGTATTCCTTGGTTACAATAAACTACGAGCAAAAGCAAAGTCAACGAAACATGTCTTTGTTTCATATCACAGTACTGAATAAAATAAGTGGCATTAGATATTAAATTATGATAATTCGATTCGAAACAAAAACGAAACCAATTAAATTTAATTAAAATATTACGTCTATTGAAATAATTTGAACTACAGCCCACTATACCACCAAGTATTTATTTCCTACAAAATCCCTATTAATTTATCCTTTGCTTCTTTTAGATTCTTTCAGATCGTCATCTTCTGGAGTGACGGGAGAGGAACCTTCTATGCTCTTCTTTTCTTTCAGAGCTTCTTTGACAGCATCCACTAAGTTCTGGGGCTCCGATATTGAAATTTTCTTACCTGTGAATTGTAACATACGTGAAAGTTATACACTTGTACATATATTTTGATACCAAGATCTCTGCTATCATGTTTTGATATTTAAAAAAGTAATATTACCCATGTAGAAACAAAACATCAAACCGAAGTGTTCCAAGCGTATGTTGTCTAAAAAGTATCGGTTTGAAGCAAGCTTGTTGCTATTTATTCGATATCGTTTTAGTGTTCGTATCAGAGTTAGAACAAGCACCAACTTGAATTCTTTCGCCGGCATTAACACGCAAGAGTGCGCCTGCCCTTATGGTAAAATAATTACGTTTATATGTTATTTATACATACATTCTATGTTCAAGGATTAAGGCCAAACTCAAGACAATACCGTAGCACAACTGTTTGACTGCTGAACTGTTACAACGCGGGTTCTAGGTTCTCTACCCAGTCGAGGTTGTTTTAATCATCAATGTTTGTTTTGGAACTGGTGTATGCGTTCGGACAGCGGTCCGCCTGTTATCGACCGCTAGCTTGAATCATGACTACCGATGTAATACTTTTAAAACCATATTTATGAATGAAATCTAAATAAATAAGATCAAATCGAGGCATACAATCTTAATGCTACCTTTAAATTTGAAATTATATCAACTGGTATCTAAGCTGAATGTGTTTACGTAAACAATTTAGCATGTAACTTACAATAGAGTTCAGTTCTTTATATCTTGCCACCTATAGGACAAAAGTGACGTCATTAAACTTGTCTGCGTGTCAGGACTATAGCATGATGGTGGAAGAGGTCAGGATGTAAATGAAACGACAGATTCTTAACATTATCTGTATTCAAGAAACAAAAGTTCGTAATATCACAAAATCAGATACAACCATCATACTATATCCCACCTAAAATTAATTAAACATAAAAACCATTGCATTTAAATAAATAAAATATTTACAATACTTTCAAAGTTGAATCAATGTCAAAGATTTCTGTATTAAGTCCCTAACCAGCCAAAGCGTCGTGAACAAACATTTAGACACAAATCTATAAATAAATCATCTCCGTTGCTATATCCCGAAGACTGATGGGAACACATTACAAGCTTGCTGCGTTTTCTATTATATTCATTCTATTATGAAACACCTATACCATTCCAAGACAGTTCTTCCCCAGTCATTAAAATATTTACCACTCGGTATTTCACTTCGGTAATATTGTCATTTTACGACGGACGAGCGGGACGAGGACGAGCACATAGATGGCGAGATGGACTACTATAGGCCGTTTAGTAACGACGAACAATGACGAAAAAACCTTGACGAATATAATACAAATATTTGCAAGTCTTTCAAAGAAATTGTGTCCATTTGCAAGAAATTCAAGCTTCATACAATACAGGGTGTTGCTCCTTCTTCCTCTTAAGCATATTTTGATACCCTAAAGGTTTGTCAATTTCTTCGTAACCGTCACCTTTCTCTTTCTGCTTTTTCTCTACATAATCATGGAAACCTATCTTATCCTGAGGGTCAGCTATTACAACGATCATAATAATAGCAACGGTGATAAGAAACCCAGCGCCGAATGCCGCAGCATTATTCCGACAAGAATCCAGTACACTGTCAATAAAAGTCCACGCTTTGGATTCATCGCGTCCGCTATACTCCGGATCTTTATTCATACGATGAATCTTTTGTGAACCCGTATCATTTGTATCACTGCTACTATTTTTGGTACTTTCTGTAAAATAAATTATTTTCAAATGATTCACTCGGGCTCCAATATTTATGTTCCTTGGAAGCCTTCATTACAATTATTGTATTCGCATTGGAAAGTAAACAGCAATTTAAAGTTAATATTTTTTTCACTCCGATAACACATTTCGATAGTATATATTGGTTCATTGTTGAGGCGTATTCAGTTCTTCAAAATAACTATGCTTTCTTACCATCTCTGTCATATGAGACTCCGTGCACTTGTCCCGGCGTGTCTTCCTCCAATTCGGCGTACGCGCACATTAACGCCTTCTGTTTGCCCGTAAGAGTTTTCGGTACCTTAAAGTAAATAAATTAGATATTGAATAATCAAAGAGAACATGGTTATTAGGTGATGGGAAATCTGACATACTGTGCTTTTTAAATATTTCATTTAGAGTTTTCCACAATTAAGTCTGACCATTAATTGTTACATTAATACATTTTGTTCATTATTCACAGCTGCATCCTAATTTGGTCCAGTACAGGGGGTAAACAGGTTTAGAAATATCCGAAACGCTATCAGTGTATTACAGTATGTATAGTGTTAATGATCCCATAAATACACAAACTGGGTGCCTGCCTTCCTAATCACCATGCCTCTTTGATGTCTTTATCTTTCAGTCATGTGAAAAAGCCTAGTATATTGCGATATGGAAAATGAAACAATATTTTTGCATATCTGAAAATAGCAATAAGTGACTGCAGTGCAGTGTCAATATGTTTTCACATACCTGTATTTTTATATGCACGTAGTGATCGCCGTAGCCGTGTTGGCTGACTCTCTTCATGCCTTTACGAGCCAGGCGTATTGTGCTGTGAGACGACGTGCCTGGCATTATCTATAAAATACATTAAAAACAAATTAAACAAGCGCGCCCCCGATCCTAAGCAGAGATATCCATTCGACACAAATTTGACACATCTCTTTCGTTCGTTCCAAAATCACACATGTTACAGGTATTCTATTGCATTTAATTATTAAGTAACTAAATACTTCATTTTGATGAAAGATAAATACAGTAAAAAGTACTGAAACTGGATTATCTTCAAATTATAATATTTTGAAAATGTTAACTGTGCTCTCAATGTCACCTTTTAGTACTCTGCACTAAGCAACTGCTAACTGCAAACTGCTCTGCACACACAAGAGCACAAATTACAGACAATGAAGAATTGCATTACTGTTAATTCAGGCAGTTGCCTCTATTTAAAGTTCCCGGTAGCTCATATAGGCCAAGTACTTAAAAGTTTACGATCCGTATTCACAGAGTAATAATAAACCATGCTATATGATTTGGACCATTTTTGGTTTGATTTGATGCATTTAGGTCAAAGTTTGGATGTAGACAATTTATCTGTGTGGTTTCAGTAAAAAAAAAACGATTTTTCACAATAAAAAACGAATTTTTAGTGCGCCTTCTTTTTTGCTTACATTAAAATATTACTGGCACCTTAAATTTCTGCGAGATAGTGCTATTTATCATTATTCGATCACAAAATATATTTTCTGAGAAAACATCTTACAATGACAGAGCAACGAAGATCAAATTTCGGCCCTCAGCTTTGTATCTATGTACTCAAACACTCTTTGTTTCACACTCTTAGTTTGTGCCTTTATAAATACCTGTAGCGTGTGGTCTTCATATAAGCCCTGTATCCTGGCAGTGCCACCTAGTACCGCCTGAGCAACAGAAATCTGTCAAACAACAAAATAACTCATCAAATACTAGAAAAACCAACACAAATACTATTAGATTAAATTTTGTATGTGCTTATTTATTTAGCATACAATCTTACGTACATCCACAACAAGCAAATGTGTTGCAGATGGATTGCTTACCTTTAATGAACACAGGAGGGCATAGACAGGAATAAGTATATTTCCTTTTCCCCATTAACCCCCTCCCCGTCCAATACTCTTCCTGTTCCCATCATATCCTTATGAGGACAGGGTGGGTAGGGGAAAAGGACTGAAATTAGGCCTACAGCACGCCTGTTTTCTGTGAGGTTGTGGTATTTTACCGGTCTAGCTTGCCCATTTGTGCAACAGATGTTGCAGGCTTTGCCAATGTTAAAATAATTTATCTGTATCAACATAGGTTTCGTAAATAATAAAGAGATGATGTTGTTACTAAAAAGACTTACAAATATTTACTTATCAAACTCATTATCGGATTTTGGGTGTAAATGAACTTGTACTTAACTTTGTAACTTGGTATTATATAAAATTAAGTTTTAGCACCCTAACATAACAAATATTATTTTATTACTGTTCAAATTAATTTAGGATAGTAACTAAATAAGACTTACAGCGCAATCAGTGTGCACATCAGCACCATCTCTCTTGAAGTAATTGGACTCCTCTACTTTGAATGTTATAAACACCTCGTTGTTGCCTACTGCCATGCGGACTGTCTGGCCATTTTCAACGCCCGCCGGTACTGGCACAGTTATCTTTTTACGCTGGACCTACAAAATATAATTAATTTTATAACTAAACCCACATAAGTATAATTAGGCTCCCATAGTTAAAGAAACTTAAGGTATCTTTTTCAGAATAACTTATGTCAAGCTATGTATGGAGGTATTAATGGTTATCCATTTTTCATAATATATTCACTTACTAGACTTAGCTACAAACAGAACAAAAAATTGTCATTATCTAAAAGTTGACGGATAGTGGGTTTCGTTTAAAACATCAAGTATGCCGCTAGTTTGTGTCCATTGTGTCTATATACCCATATTATATATTTCCGTAACCCTCATATATAGAACTGAATTCTTAAAATGATAACCAATTTGGATCAAGCTGTTTGTGTCTGTTTGAGTAAGATGGTTTAGACTCACACTTTTACCCGTAAATAGTGCTGCCATTGGAAACCAGTTTTTTACGAATAAGGAAAAAACATTCAACGATACAGCTAATAGCAGGCACGCGCAAAAAGGCTTTTATATATATAATTTTAATAAATATATCTAAAAATATGACAAACGAGCCACACTTAAGTTGAAACACATAACAGCTAGAGCTTAGAGTTATTTAAAAGTGACGAATCAAATATCAAAATATTAACTTCAATCACTTACTGATTGACCCTTTCCCTCACATTCAACACAGGGGAATTTAATAAGCATTCGTGTTCCATGACAATGTCGACAGGTGGAACGCATCACAAATGGACCTAAAACACACAGGATCAAACATTTACTCATAAAGTAAAAATTATTGATTGATGAGGTTGTCAAAAACACATTGTAGGATTTAAAAATTCAAATCAGAGATCTAATCTCAGGCTGTCTCTGTCTTTCTAATCTTTTCCAGTCATTTTAAATCTTTTTTATGTTATGTAGTTTTGTTACGATATTAGAAAAGAAAAACAAGTCAATGACTCTTTCAGTAAAAAACACTCTTAAAAATAATTTGAGCTTTCTTTAAAATAATAAATTATTTATCACTTTTAAAAACAAGCAAATTTATTTCCTTATGTCAAATCAACTCAAAATCTAAGAAAAAAGTTTTTTTTAACAGTCAAATTGATAACCTCCTCCTTTTTAAAGTTGGTTAAAGATAAGATCAAATTTATTCATAAGCATAAATCAAGAGTATAATTTTCTATATTAAGGTGAATACTACCTATTGGGATTAAACTAACACAAGATTTTATCGTTTTTATTGAATGCTCTCGACATTTTGAGCATAAAGTAGCAATAACATGAAATAATACCAATAAATCGCTAAAATTAGTTTATCGAAAAACAAGTATTAGTAGAAGCATTTAACTTCTTCTAAATTTAAATAATCAATCTTTTTATACACCAGTCAGATGAAAAAGGCAATCAAATGAATTTAATGGTATGAAATATTATAAGAAGCATTTCAATATTTTGTTTTGGATTTGAAGAAATTGCCTATTCCTAACTGATAGCTGTTCACTAAGATAGTGTATTCCTTGACCGCTTGGATACAATGCTGTGTTTTATATTAAAAATTAAATAATCATAATATCTTACCCCTAGAGAAGGTCTCCATTCCAGAGCCATTACAATAGGTACATTTGATTGCTTTAGTACCAGGTTCGCAACGGGAACCATTGCACTTGGGACAGATATCAACTACATTCAGATTCACATCCTTATTAACACCCCGAGCTGCTTCTGTGAACCTCAAATTGAGTACGACCTACAAATTGACAACAACAAAAATCTATCAAGTTGATACACAATAAAATTTTGTTTACATAACTTAGTTGTCATGGTATTAAGTCAATAAGACAATAATTACTTGTGGACAGGACAATACAAGTTACAAGACAAAAAGGACCTTTACCAAGGTTATGCATAAAGTATGAAGTAATAGAGCCATCATTACATGAGACATCCCAGAGTCTCTCTAAAGTCATAAGATGGCCACTGTGTATTTTGTACTCACAACCCATTAGGTAATAACATTACCCTGTTAGACAAAATATATTTCCAAGATTTCCACTCTCAATCACTCAAAAAAAAACCTGGAATGCATCAAGTACATCTGCCTTGTACACTGCAGTGTTTTCAAAGTAATACAAATTAGGGTTCTTGAAAAAAGGATATACTCCTTCCGTAATGTACAATATTCTTTTGATATAGAACTTGTAGCTCATCTGGTTTTTTGGATTTGTTATGCGACTATATAACTGAACATCATGTAAACTATAGCTTTTTTGATCCTTATTCTATAAATACCTTATTCAAACTGAGAAAACTAAAACTTTTAACTTTTTTCTTAAATAAATTATTTTTGGTTTTTTCATGCATGTAAATGATAAAAGTTTGTCATACCTCTTGAGCTGCACCGAAACCAAACTGACTTTCAGCAAAGTCACTGAAAGTCTCACTTTTGAAACCTGCATCTCCAAATATTTTGCGGAATAGCTCTTCCGGGTCTATTGTAGATTTATATTGCCATTGATGAGTGAATCCATCTGGTCCTCCAGGACCTCCCATTCCCATTTGCTCTGAAGTTGTGCCATATGTGTCGTATTGTTTACGTTTATTCTCATCTGAGAGAATCTGTGGACATTTGAAAATATATTTTATTACATAGTTTCATTTTATTTAAAAAAAAAATACTTTCTTGAGACTCAATGTCGCTACGTTTTAAAGAAACAACAACAATATATACTCATTACAAAATAGGCTTAGGAACAATTTAAAATGTAATACTAAATTATTTACCTCATACGCCTCCGAGACTTCTTGGAACTTTTTAGAAGCTTCAGGATCAGATTTATTGGCATCAGGATGATACTGTTTGGCAAGCTGATAGTATGCTTTCTTTATATCTTTGGGTGACGCATTTTTAGCTACTCCCAAGACTTTGTAGTAGTCGACACGAGCATTTAAAGTATGAGTTGTGTGGATAAATCGATGTTTTGGACCGACAACGTTATCTGTCGACAATTGTTGAGGTTATGATTAAAATATATTTCAAAGAAAATGTAGCATGTTAAAGATTATAATATATAATATAAATAATAGTATTAGTATCTCAACAAGACCGTAAAACATGATAAAACTGATCCAGGTGATGTAACGGCAGCATGTAAAACTTACACTTTGAATTTTTATTTCCAAATGAACCTAGTACAGGACCAGTATAATAATCACAATTATTGCACTTATGGAAAAACCGGCACGGCGTTTTAGAAATGTTGTTACTTAATATTGTGCCAATTGTTTTCGGACTTAAAAATCCAATTAAACTGCGAGTCGGAGCCATTTTTACTGAAAGAAAATGATGAAAACTCAACGAACATCGAATTTAGTTAAATGATAGTTCACGTCTAGTGTTACTATATTAGAATTTATAATTTATACACGCTAACTATTCGTCCAAAATTTTGTCAGAGCTTTTTAAACTTGTTATTTACAATTTTATATCTTGAATCTAAAGTGAGTTTATACAAAAAAAATTTCTTTTTAATTAAATCCACGTGCATGTGTTCGTTAATATATAAATTCTTTTTCCATGAAACTTTTAAGAGAATATATTGCTTGTCGCTTTTACATTTTTTGACACATAAAATTGAAAGTTGACAACACTGTTGTACTCCTAGGGCAACGGTAGGCAAGATGATTTATAAACAAAAAAATGAGCTTACATTCATATATTATTGTATTTAATACTGTAATATATTAAGTAATTCTAATTACTACTCTATAAGAAGAAAATTGGCAGTAAATTTGTATTAAAATGGCATCAATTAATACTCGGGATCAAAAAATCGAACAGCAAGTGAGTTTTATACATTACGCAAATAATTCTTAATTTATTATTTAAAGTAATCGATATGGTACTTTAAATATTTTCAAAGTAATTTTTGGCTTTTATTGGCTATAGAGACAATTAATGGAACAAAAAATGAGGCAAAAAAGGCAGAATTCGGGTATGGTACAAGCTAACGACTTGCGAGTGAGTTCTGCTAAACGCCCAATATCAGGCAGCCGGTCGCGGGAACTTCACGGTAAGATTTTATTTAGAAAACAATAGTTTATCTTTCCTTTTATTAATTTTTTTTCTGCATGATTGTGGCAATGCTATTTGTTTTGGTTATGCGGCTTATTTTTTTTCTTCTACAACAGGCTATGATGGTCCGATGCAATTTCTTATGTCACCAGTCAATCCAGATCAAGTAATCCCGCTTCAAACAAATAGAATATCAACATTTGATGGTATGTAAAATGTTTATTTTATTGGGAGCTTATTTTCCAAATATTTTTTAGCTATTTGTTATGCTATACATACTTAAGTGTGTGTACATTCTTCTGTAATTATGTTTTAAAAATAGTTATAACTTAGAGTTCAGTTTGTATGGAATATATAATCTCATTGGAAATATGCTTATAATTTGTAAGTTTGTTTTGTATGCTTGTAAAAAATGTATTTTTTTTATGTGAAACTTATTTTGGGATTGTCTTATAAATTAAAAAATATAATGAAAAATAGACTACTGTAAATGTATATATTATTAATAAGATTTAGTTTCTCTGGAAAAATGTATGATAGTGATGTTAATGTATAATATAACTAGCTGGCCCGACAAACTTTGCTCCGCTCTATAATTAATAGATGATAAAATAGATATAGCTGTCACAGGTTTTTTTTAGGACTATTTACAGTAAACATTTCCATTATATATTATATATGTGTAACTAATGGTTTTTGGAGCAACAGACGTCAGATATGACACTTATTGTTATATTTTGGTCAATTCCCAAAATATCTTTATAAATATAATAATATAGCCTAAATGTGACCTATAAAGTTATAAAGTTTTCTTATAATCCACTCAGTAGTTTTGGTGTGAAGGAATAACAAAGATCCGTACATCCACACATGCATACTTACAAACCTTTGGCATTTATGGTATTAGTACGATTTTAATTTTATCTATGTTGTAAGTTTATGTATTTTTATATTGAATTAAACAATTTCTATCTTTACTAAAATTTTACTTTAAGTGCTGCATTTTATCTCTCTCTCTGTCGTTATTTCCTACTATTATCATTTAAAAGAAATATTTATAAATTTGATAAATATCTAATAATTATATATAAACATTAATTTTTTTCATAAGCACTTTTAAAAATGTTGTCTAAGGACAAAATCAACCATGATATTTGCAGCCATTTTGATTAAAATGTCAAAACTTTGATCAAATTTCGGTTTTGCTAGAAAATGAAGCCATATAATTTACTGGACGAAAAATATAACGGATAATGATAATTGCCAAGTGGAATACCAGCTTTAAACGTCATAGTATTCATTCAAAATATTCTGTTAATTCTCTTCTAGAATTAGGTAATCAGATTGAAGTATTGACAATTGGCGATGAGGAAGGTAGCGGCGAGGAAGAGGGAGAGAGTGTACCTGTGTGCAGTGTGGGGAGAGACATCAGCACTGATGATGTATGTGCCGACGCTGCCGTGGCTCCTCTGCAGGGCCGCGCCATACAACGAGATGGATCACCTAGTCCGGTAACTTAAATTTGCATACACAAAATCTACAATTTCTTGTTCCTTGGTTAGCAAATAATTTATATTTATGTTTTAAAAGCTATTAAAACTCTTTATTAACTGGATGTTCTAAATATTGTTTTTCATCTGCTGAAGTTAACTTAATGGGGATAGTCTTATGTATTAATTGATACCTTACACAATGAAAATAGTCACATGTACCATACTAGCATGTGGGTGGAGGATGTACCATGCAAGGCACTGGCTTTCAATAATAAAATTGTGGGATATGGTCTATTTTAAGTAAAGAATTAAGTTTCTCCCATTTAAATCTTAGAATGCAGAAATTGAGGGATCAGTGGAAGGCTCAATAGAAACCTTTGTAGTAACACCTGCCAAGCATGGTACACTTTACAAGTGCAGAATAGCCCGTGATCGCAAGGGGATGGACCGAGGATTATATCCGACATATTTTCTGCACCTGGAAAAAGACTATGGCAAGAAGGTGTTCTTACTAGCGGGTGAGCTAAATTATTTATATCTTTTTATAATCATTTTAAGCTCATCCAACAGTCATTTAGAAGTGCTTTTGCTTCTATTGAAATAAAACATCCATATATTTGTTTAAATTATTGGTTTTAATATGTTTGTATTTGTATAGATGTTGCTTTTTTGTGCTTAAATATCTCATATGTTGCTCAACATATAATAGTGTGCTATGCCAACGACACTGGTTTTATATTATAAATCAAATAGATCCTGACTCACAATACATATTTCAGTTTGATTTCAATATTCACTTTTCCAGGTCGAAAACGCAAAAAATCAGCCACGTCAAATTACCTCATATCAACTGATCCTACTGAACTGACTCGTCAAGCGGACAGCTTTGCTGGCAAGCTGCGATCCAACCTCCTTGGCACAGCCTTCACAGTGTATGATAATGGTAAAGCTTGGAGGAAACATGACCATGCGCACACAAGGCAGGAATTGGCTGCTGTTGTTTATGTAATATTTATAGATAATTTATATCCCATTTAAAGTACACATTTTTCACATTGCATTGTTTTAGTTAACATGTCCATTTTTTTTAATACATGTTTGTATGCATGTACTTTATTTGTGATTTTTATAAATACAAGGTTGCCACACATTGGGTATTGTGAGACATGCTAAATCTGAAGACCCCTACCATCTAGAAGCTGTATAAGATAATTTATCTGAAAAATTATGGCCTATAATTATGCGCTTTGGTTATTTAGGTGAGACAACAAATGGGAAGCTTGAACTTTTTAACTTACTAATTTCAGGATACAAACGTCCTAGGCTTCAAGGGACCCCGAAAAATGACTGTGGTCCTTCCAGGTATGACACCCGATCGCCAAAGAGTTACAATAATGCCTCAAGATGACAGCGAAACCCTCCTCGAGCGCCTAAAGACTCAAACTTTAGATGACATAGTGGTCCTTCATAACAAAACGCCAGTGTGGAACGATGAAACCCAGTCCTACGTACTGAACTTCCATGGAAGAGTGACACAGGCAAGCGTGAAAAACTTTCAAATTGTTCACGATTCCGAACCCGATTACGTGGTTATGCAGTTTGGTCGTATATCGGAAGACATCTTCACTATGGATTTCAGATATCCACTGTGTGCCCTACAAGCATTCGGCATTGCTCTTAGTTCATTTGATAGTAAATTGGCATGTGAATAAAAACGAATTTATCTAAAACTGAGCAACTAAAATCGAAAAGGAATATAATTTATGGTCCTATCGAGCAGGATTTTTTCCAATTTACCTTAATTTATCTTTTGTTTTAGAGATTATCAGTATTCATTGCGTGAAAATGGTATTGTGCCGTCTGGTACTGGAGGTAGCATATATCAGGAAATCTATTTAGCTGTGTCATAGAAGAGATATAAGAAAAGAACATAGGTTTCGTTTCTCAATTATTTTTGATTCCACAGAAATGTTAATTATATAAACATATCTTAAATAAAACAAAATTATGCTGACTCCAGTAGATTGATAAAAACATTCTTTGTTCGATGGATTAATAACGAATTAACGTTTTGAGATGATTATTGTACAAAGATCGTGTTACCTTAATCTATCATGTATTAATTTATTTAGAATTTTAACTAAAAAGTATAAAGGAAGAATATATATTAAAAAATAATTTAAAATTAACTTAAATGTTTTGGATTTATCTGTGAAGATATTTAGAAAAATGTGAAAATAATTAGTTTAATATACTTTTTATAAAACTGCTTTACTCACGTTCGCGTTTTTTCTGTCTGAGGTCCGACTTCAGGGTAAGTGGGATTCGTCGCGACCGGCCTCTCACTGTGAGTCTCTCTCGGTATTTTGTAAACGTTTATATTTTCGACAGAAACAAAAGCAAACTGAACGTTGTTCGGTAAATATGATATGATGATAAGTTGCTCGGTGTATTAAAATTTAGTTTTAAATAATAAATGTTAGATTAGATACATATTTCTACGAAATAAGCGCACAAAATTTAATTTTTGGTGCTTCTTATGACATTGGTTGTGTTTGTACATTCTTTTTATTCATAATCAAGTAATGTGAACGAAACTAGTGTTAATGTTTTAGACACTATAAGAACTCTGAATAAATATACTTTTGCAAAAATTTACGTTTACGCTTTGAAAATAGTTGAGGAATTGATGTTGTAGATTTAGTCAGTAGATTCTAGAACATGTGACGTGTAATTTTAATTTACATTCAAATGTGCTTTAATTTAAAATGCCATAAATTGTGGCAAAACAACGCATTTTATGTGCTAATTATTTTTTGGTAGCACCTTTTATTGTATATCGTAAATGTTTACTAGTCATTGTATAGCATAATATAGTTTTAATTATAATCATATTACGTTTACTATTGGCACAAACCCCGCAATTACGATTTGCGAAAGCATTTGATAAAGTTTTTTTGTTTACATGGCTGATATTGAAGAAAAATTGTGCAAAACAAAGCTGAAGTATACAAAAATTGCTCGTTTTATGTAATATACTAGTTGTTGGCCATTGTACCCGCTGTTGGTGTTGGTAAGAAATGTCCTAGCCTAGGTGAAAGGGAAAGGGTACCCGTAGTCAATGAGCATGTATAGAAGAATAAATGTTATAGAAGCGAGTTGTGCTAGAACAACAATGGAAATCAGTAATTCCCGCCTGAGCGTCTGGTCAGCGTAAGTAATTATTAATATGTATAATCTATTTAATTAAGTTTTAAATAGTGTAATAAAATTTTCGTACAAATTTTTCGTAAACACCACATCAGTATTACGTATTCCACGTAGACAATAACACCCACAAAGTTGTAAATGAAAGCTTCCCCTCACTGCTGCCTTTGATAAGCCATTTAGATTTTTACGTAGCACAAATCAAAGAGACAATAATTGTCTTGTAGCAACGACAAAAAGCTCATTGGTGTACACTACCAATTTTATTTTTCATGACAAGGCTTATGTTTAATTATATCACAGTGTTATTCATCTTTATCTCTAGCGGGAGGAAAAAAATGTTTTAGAAATTCTAAACGGTATGAAAGCTGATAGTTTCTAAAGTTTGGTGAAAAAGAGATGGAAATGGAGATAATTGTTATTCTCTTTAATTAATTTAAGCTATAAGTTGTTAATATAAGTTTACTTGTATTATTTCCCCGACTAAACTGTCATAAGTATGTATTTTAGTTGTCATTGTTTCACATAAAATTGTTATTACTTAGAACAATTAGAAATTTATATTAGTATTATTATATACAATTGAGTTTAAATTTCAAACATTTCTAAGTGCGATAACCTGTACGAAATTCTTTAAAAATACTATTAAAATGAAATATAATTAAACCATAACTCTTCAAGTTTCTATGAGTGTCTGAAGTCGGCAACAAATGGTTGTGGTGTAGTTAAAATTAATGGTATTTTTCTCAGTTTTACCTCTGACTCTCCTATATGTGTCTCGCTCACTCGATTGACGTGCAATATAACGGAAGGTACCGCTTGACTAACTTCTAATCCAGTAACCAAGTTGTGCTAGACTAGTGTTATCCTCTACATAATTCCAGTCATTTAAAAGCTGTTGAATCGTTTCGTTTGAGCAATTGTGCTGGATTCATAAGTAGACCGCCAATTAAGTCTGCACTAGACTACTCATTGGATTGTCGTATTCCTTTGTGGGTTTACATTTTTCAGTTGTAATCCAGCGTTGCATTCAATCTGGGCTGGAATAATGTAAACTGAGCATAACTTCAGACACACAAAGAAACATGGCAAGTATTATACAAACGTGTATGGTGGATAGGATTAACAAATGTGTGCCTATGTAGGGTATTTCTATAAATAGCTAGTTAAAATAAAATTTTAAACGAAATTTGTATAAATTTAAATGAATGGAACAATCTAAAGCATCACTATAAATTTAAACGAGCTTGTATATGATGATTGTATGTTAATAATAAATATCTGTGTAGCAAGTTATAGGAAAAAATTGAATAAGGTATCCACAATGTTGCATCTTTGATGGGCTAGTCCCATACAAATTTTACGTGGAATTTGGTGGTAAAAGTTTGAGTATCATTAGTTAATAGGTTCTATTTACTACCCCATACACTTTATATTGGAGAAAATGCTTTCATTTGGTTTGTGTTGCTATGTTTTAAAATACATTGAAAGTCATATTTTATAATATACACATTGTAATATTTTAAGATTGCAGCCTAGATATATGAACAGTGGAAGATACAGTGAAATTGGCGAGATAAGACATGTGATTCAAATATAACTGGCAACTACTCACGTTGTCTTGTCCAATCGCTCACGGTGTGGTGGATCACCCAAATGTGGGATGAACTAATTTCATCCAATTATTGGTTTTAAAATCAATCACACAATGAACACGACCGAAACACATTACTTTAGAAATACGGTATACATAAGAAGTTAATGGAATTGAGAACGAGTCAATAATAACGAATATAGATTTTGAGGTGTTGTGCCTTTAATAACTGTAAGTTAAATATTTGTGCCTTTTGTTTCACTTCTACTGCATATTTTGTACCTGAAAATATTCTAATCATGTCATCATATTGAACTAACCCACAATGATTTTAAGTCAATGTATTATTTAGTAGATAGAACTTGAGTGGATTAATTACTATAAAGACAAACTTTACACAATATTATATACATAACACTATTAGAAATTTCTCCATGAATATGCATCTTATGCATAGCATTTCCCCGATATGAAACTCGATACAAAAAACTCATATACCTTTCATATACATTTAGTTTTGAGCATCTTAAATTTTAAAAAGTAAAAAATATCCTTTTATGACATTGAAATCACTTATTACAGTCAGAACATCTGTAAACTCATTCTATCTGAACTCGGGAAATTCAGTTTAATTGCAAAAAAAGTTATTCTATGCTTAATAAAAATAAATAAATTCTATGCTTGCCACAAATAAACTAAATCTTATCAACTTTTCAGTTTAGTAGCAGTAAGATACCACAATATGTAATTTAACAATGGAAAAAATATGAAATTAAAACTATCTTTGAAGTAACATTAAAAAAACTTTCAAAAGTAATGTACATTTTATACACACTTCTTTGTTTTTATTCCCACAATAGAATTGTGAAAGCACCCTGTTTATTCAGAAAATCACTAAGTTCCCTTGTAAGATTTACTATAAGAAAAGATTTTATTAGTTTTTAAAAAGAGGAGTGTTTTCTAAAATTGAAGCTCATCAACACAGAAAACTATTAAATTTGCTATTTCATAATGTTCTTTGTAACTATTTTGTGATATCTCTGTTGTAAGTAATATTTACGGAATTAAAAGTAGGAAAATGTTTTACATTTTGTATAAACCGGGTTGTTTTGCTGGTTGATAAAATGAAATCATGCATGAGGCTAGCTTTTTGTAATATTATATGAAATGTTTTACATTCCAGTTTATCTCTTGACAGTCATTAATGTTTTACTATTAAATGTTTGCAAGGTACTAGATGTTTTTCGTTTTATTTACTTTTCCTCTTCCATTCATATGTTACTCTCTTGATATGGTGCTAATCCAAAGTTTTCTTATCAGGTGACATGCTTACTTAAATGCCTCCTTGTACAATATAAAAATGTGCAAATCACATAAAATCCTGATTACAGCTGCTTATGAATAGACAACTTATGACCCATAGTTGAATCTGCAATTTCTTCCACTCAAACCTACTCCAACTTTGTACCTCGCTCTAGATGGGTATCTAGTAATTGTATAGACTAAAAACTGTTAAAACTACTTGGGTTAAGTCTTAGAGTGGTAGGAGGGATATTCACTAAGATATTCTATGTTTGATAAAAAGAGATGATTAGACAACTCATAAAAATATGAGAATCCTGAATTTTATGTTAACTCTTGTGTATATTATACACTCAATAACTTTAAATTAACCAATTGTATACTACCAGTTATTAACTGGTTTTAAGTGTAATAGTATCTTGTCTTTATGATAGTGAAATTGCAACTTAAATTACCAGAAGACTAAAGTTAAATACAACGTTTGTACCATAGGAGCTCAAAAAGGCTTATGGTGGTGAGAATCCTGTCTTTTACAAACCTTATATTAGTAATAACCATCAAACTTTAGAGTTATATATCTAATGTTGTGTTTCAAATTTATTTAAAAAATCCAATTGAGGTTAAAGGTTTAAAAAAATCAAAATAACACAGCATACACTTTTAATTTTTTATTGTCAACTCAAATAATACATGAATTATTCACTCTTAGCCGCCGCTGCTTTGGGTTTCTTCGCTTTGGTGGGCCTTTGAGAACGAAGGATAGCGGATGCACGGCGGAGTGTGGCTGTGGTCAAGTCTGTACGATAGTTGTTAGCTTTAAGCAGCCTTTTTACCTTGAACAAGGAACGCCTTGCACCGGCTTTAAAAGGACGACGCACAATGTTCTTTGCTGGCTTATGTGTTGCCTTGGCTTTCTTGTACACAACTGTAAAACCTTTCCTGTCAGGAATCTCAACCACGCTTACTGCTTTTTTATGGATCAATCCATTGTATCTGTAAGAGTTGAGGTTAGTCACATTGTTCGGTTCCTTGCTGAAAGGCTTCTTAATGTTACGTCTTTTCACTAGGAAGGCGCTGTTGTTCCTGATTATCATCCAATTCAAATGGGACGACATTTTTGTTTTTTAACTAAAAACTATATAATCACAACGTGCTCACGACGTGTGCTTAGACAAGAAAAGGAACAATTCTACAATCTGCTAGTGATGATCTATCGACTTTTGGAATCGATTTATATGAATCGGAATAAAAAACACATTTAAAAAAATATATATATTCACATTACTATAACATTTTTCTTAAAATTTTAAATTCTTAAAATTAAAATCTTAGATGAGAGTAAGACCTTTCATGAGAGCTCATAACAAAAGTGAAACAGTATGAAGATTAAAATAAAACTACAAAAATCACCAGTAGGATTAATATATGTCATTAATTAGGTTCCTGTTGGATGATAATGTCTTGTAAGCATCATTAGTTCTGACGATTCTTATGTCAACTTGCATAAAATTATTTTATACTTTTTAGCGCATTATTTGTTTTTGAATAAAGTTTTTTTGAAGTCGGTTTTCTTTTGTTAATAAAATGTTTTTGATACACTGTTCTTTCGTATTAAACAAGTATTAATGGTATGAATTACATTGTCTTTGACTATGACATTAAACATGCATTACCACTGATGGTTTCCGTTACCTTTCTATATTAAATCACAATTAAATACTACTACTACTTATCTATATCAAATCATAATTAAATAATAATATATCCATTAAAAGGTTATAGTGGGTCATAGTTTGTGTAGCGCCTAAGTGTACTCAGTTTATTTATGTATTATCTAAGGGTGTACCGATTTACTAATTCGATTCTAAGTTCAGTTATTGTCTTTGAATTTTACCGTTGTTTCGTCATATTTTTGACACTTTAGTTTATGGTGATATGTCAAATTCCAAACTATACTTGTCTGGGACTCTGGAACAAATTGTGTTGGTTTATTTAATATATCTTTTTCTTATTTATTTATAAGTAGTGTTTTGTAGTGAACGGAGTTGGTGTGTGAAATTTGTGTTTACTGTGAAGTGCCAAATTGATGTCTAATCTGCACAGGAATTATGGATCAGGTTGCTCAAAATATAAACAAAGATATGATCGAAGCTGATCTCATTGACTTGGATGCAATGGATTTTTCTGATGACCAGACTTGGTAAGTAACTTCATAAAAATAACAATGTAATATTTACCTAAGAAGGTAGATATACATAGAGGCGAATAAGGGTAGGTGATAAAAACTTGTCATTACGTTTTGCCTGACTTCAAAATTTTCTAAAAAATTATTTAAACATTTTTTATACTGTCTGAAACTTTTTTTCTCATGTAATTTGTTCTTCATGGACCTAGGACACCTACATTTCTTAGGCTTAGAAATAGTGTATTTCCTTTGCAAGAATACAATTATTTACTTAATTAAGGAAACTAAATACGATATACAAAATCACTGCAGCAAGCTAGTCACTAATGTGGCATAAGTATTTATTTAGTATTTTATTTAATTTACCTTTTGAAACCTAACCAAACCATTATGAGTTTTGTATCAACATTATTAATTCATTGTTTTTTTTATCAGTGTACATATATTTTATTTTATGATTTATTATATGTTATCTATCTCTTCCTTCTATCTTGCATTATTTAATTGTTTTGTGTGGTTAATTTTAACTGTTACATATATAGGTTATTGGTATTTCAACATATTCCCATAAGGAGGTGATAGGGGTGACCATTTGCGACAATTTAAGCCCCCAAATGCATTATGCAAAAGTGAACCATTTTTTAATTATCATGTTTTTTAGCTTAATTCAAAATTAGTAAAAAATGCAACCTCAAAAATTTATTTTAAAAAGTATAAATTTAAATCTATTTTTTTCGTCTGATTTCTAAAAACAATTGTACACTGTTTATTTATCAGTATTAGAACTACAATTATTGGTCCAAATTTAAAAATGTGAAACGAGAAAAGATATTTCATTGAATACACCTTGACACACAATATGCTTCTAAAAATGCTTCACTTTGAATGTGTCCTCGGTAGAATTAGTATATCATCAGTACCATTAACATTTCGTGCTGTGCATAGACCACCCAACACTAGATAATGTTAATTTGTGTTAAAACTCCATTATATAATACTTGAAACCCATCACAACACTAATTTTATATTGTTGGGTGGTAGTGGCGCAACAGTGGTAGAGCCTGCAACAATAACATCTGTTCCCGAATGGGCCAGCTCGACCGGTGAAATACCACAACCTCACAGAAGGCAGGCATGAAGTAAAGTATTCTTCGTTTCGTATGATGAATGAGGTGCCGGAGGCCTAATTCAAGTTCTCTCCACCTTCCCACCCTTTTGCTTATAAGGAAAGTATAGGAAGGGGAAGAAAACTTGACAATGGAGGGTATGTATAGGAATTGGAAATAATCATTTTCTGTTTGTCCCCTCATTCTCTGTCCATTAAAGGTGGGCAATTCATCTGCAACTCATCAGTTACTTGCAGAAGTCTATGGGTAGCGATCACTTGACACTGGGTGAACCACTTGCTCGTTTGCTAGTACTACAAAAAAATGTTGAGTGACATAAATATTGATTTATGCTTGAAAATTCTGTCATAAAATCATGAACGCATGTCATAAACGGCCATAGTCTCTTATGCATGGTAACGGATTACACAAGAATAGAAGTATATAAAACAAAATGATCAATATATCATATATTTGAGATATTCCGTGTTGAAAAAAAATGTTTATGGTTGGATAAATAAACACTCACAAAAACTGTCAACTATTAAGGTGGTAGTGGTCGCTTCTCACCTCAATAAGCGGAGAAAAATTCTTATCAATAGTGAAAAAAAGAGTATGCATTGTTTTGCAATCTTGAGAAGATAATGTACAAATATCCATGATTAGCGGAGCACTGTTGTCTTACCTTATAAGCTGTATTATTTTGTGTTACCCACTGGATAGTTTGCACTCGGGTCTATTCCCTTCATTGAACCATCTTCAGATACAATATTCTTTTCATTTGTTTTATAAATTATTAAACAAATAAAAGATAAAAAAATCTGTGCAGCAGATCTTTTGTTATAAATGGTGTAACTAACACAACTTTGTTTTATTATGCTTTATTTACTTGTCTGCAGGTTATATGTCGTTCCAGGCGACAGCGGTCAGAGAGTGGATATAAATGACTGGAAGCTTTATTGCCCCTGGCTTGTTGACAAGGATCCAGAGTATGAGAAATTAGAAACAAAGTGTTTTTCTCTATTAGATGCTTTACATAGAAGTGAGTATTTATTATTTTGTTATTATGTGTTGAATCAAATGTTTAATTATTATTGTGAACTATCTTCTAGCATATGCTAAATAGTTAAAGAATATTCAGTCAATTTTTTTTACAAAATATGCTAATATTTTAAACTTAAAATAATAATATGAATTATTTGAGAAACTTACAAAGATTATTATAAATAATAATAGGGTAGTGTACAAATAAACTAGCGCTTGACCACAATCCCACTTGATGGTAAGTGGTGACACGGTCGAAAGATTGTACACACCTCTTTAGCAACGCCCTATTCATCCTTCTCCTTAAGGTAACCATGTCATAGTAAGATAAGTACTATTTTTTGTGGTAGACAGTATCAAACAAGCTTGCCTCTTACTAACCGTGGGTTTCCACTGCGTGTCATGCAACATCTAATGTCGTGCGACATGTGTCGCATAAACAAATTTCAAACAGGTTTCAAAGCGTTTCCACTGCCGTCAAATGTCGAAATGGTTATAGAATCTTCATAATTTTTTTTACATTTATAAACATGTTCGAAGTCAAAATCGCTCGTTTTTTGAAACTTTTGAAATGACAATGCGAATGTAGATCGATTCACTATGAGAAACCTTGTGTCGCTAACGATTTTACGACCGTCGAAACCACTGTGACTTCCACTAACCATCAGGTACCGTAACATAGAATTATGGAGAACAACTAAAACTACAAAACAAGCAAATGCATAGCAAGTCTGTGCGTCTGCCGGTGTTTTAATTTAGATTTCAGTTGAGGACATTCATTCGTAGCAGTGGCGATTTATCATTAAATTCTCATTCTTCTTCCTTCAACAATGTTTTGCTGTATGTGATATACATTTGTATTTAATTTTATGTGGCTTAGTAAAGTAATATGGGTGTTTGAAATATAATAGATCATAACAAAACATGTCAATGATTTGTACCCATAACATACATATATGTACAGGAATCAGATCATTGTCTGTGACTTATCAAGCGTGTCGACGATCCCCATAAATCCTTTGTCCATTCTAAAATATTTTTATCTGTAATGACTTAAGCTACGGGGCGCGGTTACAGAGTACATTTAAATAGAGGCAAACTAAATGTTTTGTTTTTCGTTAAATGATGCTCAAAATATACATGAGAACCAATTAAATAGGTATAGACGTTGTTTAATATAATTAAGGTAAAACTTGCTTTCGACGTAAGCGTTAACAGCCGGGAGGTCGGTTCTTCCATTCATGTACCAAAGCATTTTCAGTTCTGATTTATAAAAATATCAATAAAAAATCTTCCAATTATATGATGAAAGGCAAATTACGTAACATTTAAATAAGATGTTTTAAATGTCTGTGGCTTTAGTGTTTCCTTTAAAAGGACGTAAAAGTCTTGTAATTCAGATAAAAGGAAATTAATCTGTATAATCATAGAGCAAGAAGTAATCTAGGATTAGCATAGAGGATATTTACGTTACGAGACAAATATAAAAAAAAATCTGTTATAATAATCACTGCGGCTTGTTAAATTTATGACTTTAACCTATGTTTTATTTTAATGGTAAGCTGATTGCGTTAGACTTAAGGCTTGTAATTTATAATTTCCTTTCGGGTTTAAAACTCCATGTTTTTATTCTAGTTAGTAGGCTTGTTTTTATGGTAGAAGGAGATATAAAAGAGCTACAAATGTTTTTCAAGTATTCGTGTAGGAAATATTGAAGGTGTAGATAATAAAGAGAGAAGGCATGAAGCCTGCTGCACGTTAACGAAACTAACCGAAGTCCATATAGGGGGATATCATCGCGATCATTATTTTGTCGTAAATTAAACGTGCATAAATCACCGTAAAATTCTAAAAGTTATTTTAAAATCTCACCGACGATATCATTAGAAATAAATAAATATGCACTCACGTCCGTAACTCAGAGGCGTAGGCAGAGATCTTAAGAAGTGAACTTACTACCACCGCACGATACGCACTCGGTGTTACACGGTAATACTTACGGGGTACTCTTTAACTTGTCGGCTTGCCGTTTTTCGTTAATGCCTTGTCAATTAGACAACGCGATGCTTCTTGGCATTTTTAAATGCAAAATCCTGTATGTTATAGCGTTTTATGCTGCCTAACGTTGCCTGAGTAGACGAGTCATTAACAGAAAACGTCGTGTTCAACTTGTCTAAATATATTGTTTTAGTACCGTGCAGGCATACAAACGGGCATTAAATTCATTCACATTCACAAATTCCCGACAAGACGCGTGCTGTTTCCAACACGCTTAAATTACATGGGCCATAAAACTTGTAAACCATATTACACTAATGCGGTGCCTTATATTTTAGATAAATAAAGTTATTTCTTAATTTTAAGTGCTTTTGTCAATTTAAACGTAATTAAAAAAAACTTATTTATTAACCCGAATATAACGCCACTTAGTAGACTTTAATAGTAAAACGCTAAAACGCCGTAAATTGTCCTTTTAAATTTTTGTTTGTCTGTAAAATTTCAGTTATCCTTTTAGTAAACAAATTAAATTAGAATTTTCCTTAAAAAAGCCACTTTTGATATTTCTAAAATTACAAAACAATCACTCTCGATCAATAACCTTAAAATTAACCTTAAATACTTTTTTTAATATAAAAACATCCAAGCTTTTATTGTGAATAAATTTATACATTTTTTCACAATGTTCCCGCCATAAGCGGGTAATAATGTGTTGCCAGATAAAATCGCAAAGTGACATGCTTGTCGTACAACAATTGCAATCGAAATGAACCTCAGCGTCTCATTTAAATTGCAAACTTGAGTTCACTCTGTGTGTTAATATATTAGACAACGAATATAAAACCTTGTTTAGCTCACATGCAATAGTTACATATGGCAATAGATGGCAGCGGCATTATTATGCGTTTCAAATAAAAAAGTGCATGAGCGAACCCGCGCAATATTGTCAAATTTTACTGATACTTACTCTTACTTACAGAATAGATAACTCAGATATACTTGAATAATTATATCTGTTTTTAACCTGAATCCAACTGCTTGTGTAGTCATCATCTTCGGCGTCATCAGCCTCACTTCTGCTTTCTCCTATAAAAATATTTAGGTCATTAAAATATGCCACTGATTAATATTTTAAATAAAATATTTATTATATTTTTTTTCTTTATTTTAATTAGTGCGGCTTATCTTTTTAAGTATTGTTTATTTATAAGTAAAAGGCGATATCTTTTTAAACTAAAGAGGCTCAGGGCTGCTAGTGGGTTGGACTGAAAACCAGCACCACGTGGCTTATATGTCATGCGGTCCACGCTGATCCTGTTACCTTTTGTTATCTTTATTAGTAATTAATGCATAGTTTACTATGTTATGTAATTTTTGGTTTTTAAAGATAACAATAAATGGTTTTTATTTTATTCATTCTAGACGCCCGACCTGTTTGTTTTACTCTGATACCACTTTAATTCTCCAAAAAATGATGTAGGTGTTAATCGTTGATTAAAAATACATAATATTATACTCATGATAACGTAAATTTGGACTTAGGCGACTCGCTGTTGGTTTGCCCTCTTGTCTTATAAAAATATGGATGGAAAAGATAGGAATCCAAAGTCTTTTAAAACTTGATCTATATTTTCTTAAATAATAATTTCACAGTTTCGCTTTGGAATTTCAAATTGTAAATTTGCTCACTGCTTAATTTAATTTTTTAGTAACGTTTATGTGATAGTTAAACAGCAGTTTATAGAGATAATTTACCTCGTAAGACTAATAGTCGTTACATTTAAATAACTTATTTAATTTTTAATACAACATACCAGCTGTTGACCGTGCTTTACTTGCATAGTACATAAGATACGCAAAAGTTTTTTACTGCGTATTATTCACTTAGTTTAGTTCTATTCTAAACATCATATAAATAGCATAAGTGTTTCTGATGTATCACTTGTCCTTTTTGTTCGATGTATGTCAAACAAAAACATTAACTATAAAATTACATTTGTACGTGTATATGTATAGACGTATATCTATATATCTTTAATGGCACATTGAGCTTATCTTCACACTATCTTATGTATATCACTATTAATTACCTTGTTACGTGACATGCGGCATGTCAACACATATGCACAATATAAATACCTGATCTTTATATACTTTTTTGATATCTGAGGTTAATTCTCCCTATTCTTCGTTTTCAAACTATCTATTGGCAAACTCTTGGTACCATTGCCTGGTTTGCTGACTCTCCGTCTAAGAAACGGACCAGCCACTGTTAGGCCACTATGTACTACCTCACCGTAGATATTAAATTAGTTGCTATGAGTTTATCTTTAGCCAAATAAATAATTTTCTTGATAATGTATTTTTCAAGTTGCATACATTTATTTTTTGGGAAAGGCCAATGTCTAGCAGTGGACGTATACAGGCTGATTATGATGATACATTTATAGTCGACGTCCCCGTGTTTTCGTAGTATGGAAAAGAATCGTTTCCTTTTATTCAGGTTCATACCAACGAAGTATACACGTTGATGTTTACCTGATGGTCAACATCCGGCGAGTGTCACATTTACTAATTAGACTCCGTTGCTGAGCAAACAAAAAGTTGACAGCTTGTATAACAAGGACATATCGGATTTGAAAGGTTTCCCACGTGAGACTAGTCATTCAATAAGTCATATATTCGAGGTTACAACTATATATTTTAGCATTTGTTATATTTAAACGATGATTGGAATTTAACGGGACTGGTGAAATTGATTTACAGTCTCCTTTGTATATGAAACCATTCGAGATTTAAGTAAGGGTAAGCATGCTTGGCGACTTTGAAATGGCTTACTGAGGTAGACTTACCATACAAAAGAAGAGTTTTTAATTGAAACCGACTCGTCTAGTCTTATAATGGCTGATATAAAGACGAAAAAGGTCAAAAGAATATAGATAATTGAAACAACCTTACTATAGGAAGTACAAGAGGAAATCACTTAAAGGTACAAATAAAAAACCCGTATGATTATTTCCTCAGAGAATGTGCTTATGTGACGTTTATTTTCATTACCGGATTGTCTCAAAGCAAACCAGTTTTTACCGGTATTTATTGAAATATTTATAGGTTAAACTATGTTTTTATTACATAATTATCGATATAAAAAACAAGCTGCTGGGTTTCACTGCTGATGAAATATACAGCTTCTGAAGTGAACAGAAGTGAGAATTGTGAAAATATTCGTCGTTCATTGCGGTTTGCGTGGCCTCAACAAGTTGCCGCTCAAAAAATTGCATACTGATTGCAAATTTATCTCAAAGATTTCTATTATCTTTTAGAATTCGCATGCGTAAATAACATGTATTAAGGACTCAGAAGTTATTTCTTTTAAAACTTTCATTGGCGGGAGTCTAAAGGACGGGCAAATTGATAGTGATAGAGCCCACGAGAATGGGAAGACTAGATTGAGACAAGTAATTCAAGACGGACTAGGACTAAAAAATTTAGTTCAAAATGCATTCGAACAAAGTTGCAAAAAGATAAGCTGATTAATAAAAATAGATGGAATGCCGTAATGGAGACAACCTACATGGAACTCGTTGTCGGACCGTTATTCTACACGAATTCTTAAACACGTCAAACCAATCTGTTCCGAGACTTAGTTGGTCATCTGCCTCAAAGCCAAATAAGATCGAAGAAGAAGAAGAAGAAGAGAATCGATCGAAGATCAAATAAATTTCATTCCTATTCCATTTACATAAGTGCAATAATCCCTAATCTTAATCATATCTTTAATGGCATACGTTATCAAAATAATCATATAACTTGCAACCTTATATCTTTGTAGTAAGATTGATAATCGTATTGATAGTGAATTCGCAATTTGTAGAACAACGTAATGAATAGAACACACGTCGGCGCCTTATAAACCTTGACCGCCACTGAGACGCTCTGTTGCGCCGACATTTGAAATTGAAAATACGTAAATTATTTTCTAATGCTATATGCAATTTGTTCTTTATGATATACAGTTATACAGATGCATGTTGTATGTATTGAAACAATCAAAAATTTAATATAATGCATACTTCCTTATTATTCATCTTGTTTGTTCGAAATGGTGTATTTGTAACAGACATAAATGTTTTTATATATCAATTGACGCAAAATATATAACATAACACAGCGAGCATAGGATTTGTATTTAAAAATACTATGCTCACTGTGATAACTCCGAAGGGTTCTAGAATGGTTGCCAGGTGCAGGCGTATCGCGTGCGACGACCTCCCATAAGATGGACAACGCGCCTTTATTGATTAATGATGATATCCCAACAAGTAGTATATTTGTCGTAGTTTTCCTTCTTCTCATGTTAAATTCAAGATGTTTCGCAGAAAGAATTAATAATGTGATTGGTGGCTCACTTTATTTTCGCCTACCAAATGGTAAATCCATTTAAATTGTATAGACAATTATGCGATGCTACTATCAGAAGCGCTCACGTACGCCCTGAAGAGTCTTGACCGTGGTCAGGATGTGAACTCGGAGCTACTGCTCAATACAGTTGTATTTATGAGACGTGCACTCAAGGTATTCCAGTAAGTTCGAGTATTGGAAATCAGTACTCGACTAATCTCATTAACGATTAAAACCTCGCTGTCTTTGTCGAGTACTGGTTTCAATCACTCTCCTCGTCTCATATATATAATTGTATAATGTTTATTCCCAGAAGTCGATTGATTTCCGTTCAAAATGTATGATTGTTACTAAAAGTAAATCGAATTATTCGATCGTTTAGTTTAGACGATATCAGTCGGGAATCAATGTCCGATCATATTTAAGACTGGTACTATGAAATAACTTTTTTTTTGTTATATCGTCGTCCCAACTAAGCATTCCCTCCTAAAGATACCTACCATAGGTGTCCTATGCGTGCAAATAGTAGTCTCTCGATTGTTGTTCGAATAATCATGGAGTGGATCTATTACATTGACAATCGAATGCACAACAGCACATTATTCGATTCAGTCGATTGTTTTTTCTAACAATCTGTAGTTGACAATAAATGTTATTTTTTACGTCATAACAGGTATATTGAAAGGTTCGGGCATGTTGAAAGGATGAATGAAGAGAGAATAACAAAACAAATTTATGTTGGAAAAGTGAGTGGCAGTGTTGGTAGGGGACGCCCTAGGAGAACTTGTATCGAGCAGATTAATGACTTACTAAAAAAAGGCGATATAAGGAGCATCCATAACCGACGAGCATGCATGCGTAGATGTATGAATGTGGAAGAAGCGAGAGAGGTGTGCCAGGATCGCGCCAAATGGAAATCCATGATCTCTGCCTACCCCTAGGGTTACGTGCGTGAGCGCATATTTATTTATTTATAACAGGTATATTTGCAACTTCTTCGATAGATTCTTTAAAAGTTACTCTCAATAACAGCCTTATTAATATTACGTTATGAATTAGTACGATGTCAACTCCTCCAAACTGTTATTTGATTTCAAAAATGTTTTCATCTTATTATTTAAAGGTTAATATAAGAAACACATAATAGACAATTTGTTTCGCTATTGGAGTTAGCCACGAACCTGCGGTTAACTACTTTCTAGAAAGATTGAAAGTAATAATTTAATTTATCTTTTATCTATAT
Organism: Papilio elwesi; assembly: GCA_029849275.1. Taxonomy (NCBI): domain Eukaryota; kingdom Metazoa; phylum Arthropoda; class Insecta; order Lepidoptera; family Papilionidae; genus Papilio; species Papilio elwesi. The sequence goes on along the minus strand of CM056708.1, from coordinate 5,854,352 downwards.
ATGTAAAAAGAGAAAACGACCTACTTGACGCACAGAGATGTCTGTTATTACAGAAGCGAGCACTCGGAAAGGATTTGACAAAATTCATCCCCTAAAGGTTAAGTGGAGGATGAAAGTTTGTATGGTCAAACAATTTTAATACAATGTAAGTTGACCTCAGATGATGAGAGAATGATCAATCATATTAAATAGGGTCGAGCTTGGCTAGACAATTGTCGGTTAAATTAAATTGCACGGCGGGTGAAACCGCGGGGCTCAGCTTGTTATAAATAAATTAGTTTGTTTTTCTATAACTTGTGATCTCCTTTTCATAGGTACTTTCATGTGACACTTCAAATGATTACATGAAAATAGCAAAGGCAATTTATAACTCTATTCGAGGTATCATTTAAGACTGAATCGATCAAAGTCATGCATCATCTTGTCTGCAATAAAACAGTTATTAAACGACCTAGCGTTAATGAGTCGCAAAGTCATCTTGGAATGTATTACAGTTGAGGATATTGAATAAGAAGTTGCAGTAACGGCGTCCGCCCCATCCCGACTCGTCTGATGCACTCCTGTAAATATAGCGTATTAACATTAATGGCAGATGATGTGTGGCATTAAATAGCTTCTTGCGTCTTTGTAAGGTATGTTCAATGAATATAGAGCTATTATTGTCTTGGTATTACTGAAGCTACTAAGTACAAATTTGTTTATAATATTTTATCGGGTGCCCTCTTCCCATCATTCCTTAACAACTACAATTAAAGTTTTACCTTCACAGTGTTTAATATGGTGAATAGTCCGATAGTGGATTTGACTACCGTCTATATCGACTACATCTATCGATAGGTCGCTAAAATATTGATAAACACTAAGGAATATACACATGTACACGCTAATTACTTATGTGTAATTGTATGGTTGTGGAATAAACGGGAGAGGAGAATAAAGTACGTAAAATAAAAACTTGTAATCTCTGCCTACACTCCTAGATCACTCGCATAAGTACTTTGATAATTCATTCAGAAGTTGGCAAAATATTGAAAGGTAATTATGAAACCTTTAAATGATCAAATCCTCCGTTTTATATCGATTCAACCGACTAGCGATTATTTTAATACGCAAATGTTATAGTTCACTGCACCTGTAATAACAATATGACAAACTATTGCGTTTAACAACTTCATTGGTGGCGTTACCAAGCTTCCATTTCAAGTTATTCTTGTAATACTATAAAACTTAAGGCAATATTTCTCGCAATATGCAGCGATGCTTCTTGTTCATAACTCATTTTTATAGGTATTACATATTTATAATGCCACACTGAGATTTTGAGTCGGCACGGGACGACCAGGAACACATTGAGTGGCAAATTAAAGATAATATTAATAACAATGGACGCGACGGATACTCGAACCTATATTTGATGCAGTGAAAACCTTAAAAATCTCTCATTTAATCTAATAAAAATATATTTAGCGTAACTGTTTGTTACAAATCTCTACAAATAACTAAGAAACCTTCAATCGAATTACTATTTAATCTGTACAATTTAATTTGAATTAAGTATGCGCTAAATTCAGGTAAGGTTTACTAATACTAAATTCATTTTGAATATTGAATAGTTATATTTTTTGTGTTCAATAAAAATTGAATGGGACTCGATAGTGGATAGTCGATGCATGTTTGGAACATTGACAGGTGCTCTGGTGGACTACTCGTGGTGTCAAACTAGTTCCGATGACAGGCTAAACTTTACAGCCGGCCAACTATCTATTTTTAAATGTGCCGTTAAATTAAACGGGACCGAGACCTGGCATAGTTAGTGGCTTTTAATTTGTTTTAAGATCGAACTAACCCATGAATTTAAGCAATCAAAATGTGTAGATATTGTGTTAACGTTTGTACTCGGTGTTGTGAGTTTTGCACAATTTTTCTATTGACTACAAATATTCCTTGTAATCTATCTATCATTTTCACATTTTGTATTCAATTCGACGCATCAGAAATTTGAAAAAAAAGACGTTAAGTTTAGGAGCATAAATACTGGTTGAATCGATAGTGAAATAAATACAGGCTGGTAACAAAAACATTGATAGAAAATATGATTTCCTACCATAGTTAAATCTTGGTATTCGTGTTATTTTTTTGTTACGATCAAGGCCTAAAACGAGATCCAGGTGTATAAATAGATATAATAACGGGGAACTAGGCAATTCATCTGAGATGACATGCAGATGAATTCTTTAGAAATAACTTGTAGACCTTAATGAGATGTTCTTGAAGGGTGAATGATGTTTGCATTCATAACATTCATACACCGTTATACAGTTTTCATCCGACTACATTACTGCGTGTAGATATACTCGTACTTAGTGTTTAGAATGTCTAAGGGCGACAGTGAATCACTTATTTCTTCTTGCCTATATCTAAAAAGAAACTGTCTATCGTATTCAGTACGAAGCTGACGGTAAGCTAACGACGAGAACAAAAGAGAATCCGTTTAATTGTTAATTGGGGGACTATGAACGAATATCTCACTGTAAGCTGCGAGCTGTTATTTATTTATTTATGTGCACTTCATTGAAGAAATTTAATTAAAATAACTAGAAGATAGATATTATATAAACAAGAAAAATAAGTGTTTTTACATTTGGCAGTGTTATTGCTAAGAACAATCCGTTATTTTTATTATATTACTGTCCTTTGAGTTAGGGGAATTTTGGGTTGAGTTAGTGTTACAAAATTTCAATATCTAAATCGTAATACACTTGATCTATGGTACGTTGGTATACGTGCCAAGTGTATTGTATGTATGCCATGGCTCGCGCTAAATCGATCATTGCTCGCACCTACGCGATCATTCGAAACTTGTTCCGTTCATATTTACTTTCACTTTTACATCGATGTCGTGTCCCATTGATAGCTCGATATATTGCGCACGTCCAACTTGTTACTGAACAAGGAGTTCCGTCCGGCATTGCTGCTCTCGGTCAACAGTCGTCGTCGTATTATGTTAGTCGAATGTTTTTTTTATGGAAGTATTTGACAGACGAGCGAGCGATGCACCTGATGTCAAGTGACTGCTACCAATCGGAGTCCGCAACAAGCTAACGAGATACGTTACCTTTAATGTCCGACAGAGGAGGAGATACAGGGAATGGGAGATATTCGTTTCCTATCCGCCCCCTCCACGTCCCATCGGAAAATTAAAAGGTTCTCTGTCTAAAGCTGAAAGAGATCTGTCTGTCCAAAAATGGTAGTGGAGACCAACCGGTCAACGTTTGGCCACCAACCGGTGGACCAAACGTCGTTTTAATCACTTTTGTATTTTGTAGCTACAAACTTAAATAGTTTTAGTTAGTGCAATGATATTTGTTTAGGTAAACTTAAACATGCATAGAAGCTCTTTTAATCCTCATATAATGTGATATATAGAAGAAACGCATTTAATCATTACGTAATTCGAAAACATACACGAATTAGTTCGACAGACATTGTTCATTTGTCACTTTTACGTCCCATGGACATGAAAGTTCCATACCGAATCTTTCTTTGATAACAATATTAATTATTAAAAACACATCTAATACATTGAATATGTAAAAAAACATACAAGGTTAAATAAAAATGAAAAAGCAGTTAAAATATTATGATGATATTAATAGCAAACATCCCATACAGAATTTATTGTAATCAGTTACATTGTGGTTTTGCTTACATATATATATTCACCTTGCATTGTATTTATTTTGTTAATCTAATATGTGCCGATAAGAAGTTCTGAATATGTTGTCAATTCCGGCAACTCGACTTGAATGGAAAACAAAAAGAATCCACTTTAAAAGTCATGATTTGCATGGATATATTAGATTAACACTAATGTTTATCTCATATACATATAACTTTGATACTTTGTTTCCAATTCATGCTTTACGTAGATGAATTGTACATTAATAACTTTAATATCTGGTCGTTGGTCGAAATAGCGTTATATCAGGATCATTCGTAGAATCATTCGTAGCGGGTTTTTGAAATGTATCTCTTTTGAGTTGAAGCTTATTTGATAAGCAATTTGAAGCAGTTCGTGCGCTGAAACTTATGGTGCATTTGATTTGGTACTTAGGTTAATGAGTTTGTTTACCTGTATTATCTCACGTGTACTCCAAAAGCTTCTTCTCAGTTTTTTGTTTTATGGCAATTCTAAAACGGTCAATGATATTGCTTTAATGGTGTTCCAGACCAATCGATATCACACCCTGTCATTCATTACATATATTTAATTTTGTTTGCGTCAAAGTTTCATTATATCGTTTTTCTTACTTTACTTACACCGCATGGTGAAGTATAATGATTTGTCAGTAGATATTATAAAAATCGTTTCTGTGAGCGATGGTGGCGTCTGCTTTATATTGTAATTACCCATCTTACTAATTTGAATTTATAACATCATGGGTCACATGAGAATGAATTTTCAAGTAATTTAGGTAAACGCGTTTGACTAAAGGTGTCAATGGCCCCTTATAAATAATAAGGGGCCACTGACACTGTTTTTTGTAAATATAATATTTTTGTTTCAGACGATGATGTTGCGGTCCCAGATAAACATAAATTTGATTCACGAACGTACGTCAAGCCGAAGAAACGAGTTCAAAGGCCGAGCATACAGAGTGTCGTGGAGGTTGCTTCCAATCCACCCTCCCTGATGCAAAACTCACCGCTTGCCCAGTCGGTCAACAAATACCTTACCTATAACAAGTATAACAACCCCTTGGGTTCAATCAGTCCGATGCTGAGACTAAAGACTTTCAATGTGGAAATCAATACAGATAATAGCCACGCTGTTAAGGAATATGCGATGAAGAGGAGGAGTATAGTCCCGGATGATGATCCCCAGGTAACATTAGTTTTTTTTAAGTGACTTCTTTAGCCGCGTTAGACCATATTTGGTAGGAGAAAAACTAAAGGTGCGCGTGAAAAACATGCTTGCTTATTCGATTTTTTTTTCATTTATTTTGCTTGTATTCAATTTTTAATTTTATTGTTAAGGTACAAGGTTTTATTTCGGACACGACAGTCTTTGTCTTGCAGTTTTTCGGCAAAAAATCTTAATTATCAAAATCGGTGCAGCGGTTAAGGAAACACTTCCTCAAACAGTCACAAAATAAATATATACTATATAAACATTCGCAAACTTAATATCGGGACAATACAATGAAACACCTGAATAACTACAGACTTGTCTGCAATAAAAGATAATTGTTTGTCTAGAAACAAACATAAGTTGGTAAGTGACGAAGGCGGAAATGTATACACTCAGTCGAAAGCAGTTAATATGATATAGTTCCGTTTGGTGGGGTTTTATTAACAGTAGTGATTATTTAAGGATCAATTTCTGGATAGAAACTTTTAGGCCATGTTATTTTATACTATAGATATGTTACAAAGCGTTTCAAAGACATTAAAAACAACAAAGGATGTAAAAACGATAGCGTAATTAAAATAATAAGAAAAAATAGGACAGCTAGTGTTCGTCACTTAATAGTAAATGACATAAATAAGATAAAGAAAAGATTTCCTAATCGGGACGTTTCCGAGTCTTCACTTTTCGATCGCTAATGAGATATCTGCTACATTTTTGTATTATAATATCATTGTTTTTAAGTACACGAGTTATATCAAAGAAAACTTTCATATTGGACTGCAATACGTTCCAATTGTATGTGTTGTGTCAATTGTTCTGCCGGACACGTATAAACAGTAGCATATGGTATCCAAAACAATGCATTATGTTTCGTATTGTTTATTAATGTTAACGGACAATTGATCATCTCAATGGTTAATGGGACGTTATGATCTCACGCGGAGTAGCCGACGGCCATAGCGAATGGCTGGAAGTCTGAACTGTCTATTACTACTAATCATGCTATTTTTGCAAAGAAAGAATCTCTTGTCACCTAAACAGCCGTAGCAAATCGATTATTAAATATTATTACAACCAGATCTTCGGGTAGATAGAATCTCCATAAATAAATATTAGTGCTGTCCAAAAATCTATAAAAAAAAGAAAAAAAAACGATTTTATTGAAAAATATTGCACAATGCATTGGCTTACCTGAAATAACGTCAATATTTTTTACATATTTGGAAAAAAAATAAGCAGGTAGTAAAAATATAATATAGCCTCAGTTACTCCCTGAATGGATCTTTCTATTGGCAAAAGAATAAAAAAACGGCTTAGTAGTTTTTGACTTTATCCGGAAAAAACAAACAACTTGTGTAACTCGCCGTTAGTGATTCTAGGGGTCAAGTTTATGTTCACGTTCAACGGAATTTAGGACAAGAGTTTGATTTATGTCCTTACAACCGCTACTCAGTGCTTGTTGGATATAGATAGACCTTTAGTAACTGAATCCTTGCAAATCTTTACTGAGCATCATTATAAATGAGTTTTGAATTACAGCTTCTTTTTGTTTGTGTACTGGGGGTCATGTAATCTTATTCTTGAGCGATGAATATTAAAAACTTCTTTGTTTGTAATATATTAAACGTGGCTGGCATCTTAATTGTAGTAAGTAACCTTAGAAATCATGGGAGCTTAAATTCTTAGAGGGGGTGAAACTTGAGTGTTTATTGTTAACCAAGCGAAATATCAAAACAAAACAAACGTGTGATATATCTTATCAGTAAGTGAGTGCAAAAACGGCACAATCCCATCGCCATTCAATTTTCAATTCCACTGAAGTTATAAGGCTCCTATTGACAGCCAGCCATGAGATTATAACAAAACAATGGCGAAATTTCAAACCGTTAATCTTTAACAGTTATTATTGGTTAAATGTTCGAGCTAACTGAACGCAACGTGTGAAAGCCGCTCTGCTTTGTCCGCAGATAATGACCGCTGTCTTTGACCTCAACTGTTAGTGATTCAATATGTGCTCTGCCGAACCATTTATGGCTCGCGATTCAATTTTGTTTCCCGAACTGTAAATTGCGCGGAGGGAGCGATGACTTTTTGATTCAAGATCTTGAAAAATATTAGCTATGACGTATGCTCGTTTTCACTGTCTCTCTCTCTCTCTCTCTCTCTCTATCTGTCTCTCTCTCTCTTTCTAATGTATGTATCATCTAACTCTCTCTAATGCGATGTAATCCATCGCCATGAACACCGTAAACATCAAAGCACTTTTGTTTTTATTTGTAAAAACAAGCTGATTCGTATTTAGACATCGATAAATTGTTGAGCTTCCGTCTTTCTTACGTATACCGAAGACATTGGTAGACCACACAAACAATTAAATTAAAAAAAAACTTTTTTTTTTAAATAACTAACTAACAGGCTTTCATTTATATTGTATTTTTATAAACATCGTATAACATAATATCTATTTATCTATATTTCTCATGAAAATATCTTAATAGAGACACCACTCGATTACCTTATATTGTAATTATGCAATAAAACGCTTTTTTCATTTGGTCTTGTACCTCTGTTCCATTTTTATTTTAGTTTTTTTGTTACGTATAAACTAGCGGTTGACCACAATCCCACAGTGTTTTAGTGGAGATTTAGTCGAAAGATGGTACGCACTTGTTTAGTAACAGCCTATTCACTCTTTTCCTGAAGGTACCCAAGTGTCAAGGAATGAAATACAAACGCTGGCAACTTGAATTATCCAGAGTCCTTTAAAAAAATCCAATCTGAATTAATTCGAGTGAATCCTGCGCACACGCCCTGAAATATGTAATGTCTGTATTATCTTTATTGTGTGCTCCATTACACTCTAATTATTTTTTGACAGCTTACATAAATACACTAATTCAAAAGATGTAAAACGCCGCAGTAATACATGTATTTAGTATAGAGATAAACAACACATCCATAGCAAAGCAGGAATTGCAGCTAAAAGAAGATTTATTTACAAAGAAAAGTGTAAAAAATGTGTCAAGAAAAATAAATACAAACTATAAAACCTAGGGTCATATAATTAGCTATTTTGGTGGCTTTGAGTTGTGGTAAGGAAAGCGAGACTAGTAATAAGATCAGTCTAGCGTATCGTAGGCAGTATTGTGCACTAACGATATACAATAACACGGCGTTCTTGTGATATTTCAAATAGTTTAACGGATTCGTATGTTAAATAAAGATATCAATCTATTTGGTGTAATGAATAGGTGGATAATATCCACTCTCGATAATTTTTTTTTATATATGTCTATTATCTGTTAGGTTATCGGTCTATTTAGTGGGAGTCGATCTGTCTCCCTAAATGGACCGATAACCTCGCTAAGTCGGCAGAAAACTGTTTGGAAAGAACTGCAAATTGTGGAAGAAATTGGGGAAGGCCTGTATGTCTACTCCATTAGTTTATCATATAGTCGTGTTAACGTATCTGCATATACATAATAGTAGCACAGTAGAACAGTCGCATCTAATCGTTTATTGACATTCTTATTCTGTTAACGTTTTTACATCATGTCGTCAATGTGGCGGCCACATTTCAACATTCACAATCATTCCGTTGATCACGTAATGCTTCTAAATCATGTTATTGTGATACTGTGTCTAGATATATCGTCTCTTGTTTGAATTCATTATATTGCACGTAAGGGGACGTGTTTAATTTCTTGTTCTGTTTATGTAGATTTAATTTACATATTGTTATTTAAAATATTAATACGTGAGCATATATTTTATCCATTGTCACTAGATCTTCATCATCTCTCTACCCTTTTCACAAGTTACGTGGGGTCTTACTAAAGATGAAATTATTGAAAAGTTAAAGGGTCAGAAGGAAATTAATTTTTGATACCAACCGTCAATCAAAAGATATCCTTCTGTGGAGAAGAAACTATCACCTTCCAAAGGGAAGATCTTCACGTTATCTTTGAAAACGAACCTTTCCCCACGACAATGTAATACTGGATACGTCCCAAGTGACTTATCCCTAGTATTCTCGCATTGGCATGGAGCCGCTGTACGGACTTATACGGACGGAATATCTTCAGGAGGTCTTTCATTAAATATTGGTCAAAAATTATTTTTAACATTGTTTTAAGGAGGACTATAACAGACCATGTTTCTAGAAATGAGATCGGATATTGGAAATGAGATACGATTTTTATCTACAGTAGAAGGTGCAAAACGAGTAAGCGTTTCACCTGATAGAAGTGACCGCTACCCATAGATATCTGCGGAAGTTAATGAGTTGCAGATGCGTTGCCTACCTTTAATGGACAGGCGAAGGGATAGACATAAAATTTAGAGGAAATTAAGGAAGGAAAAATATACATAATTCAAACATTTTAAGGTTGTGACTCATACCGGATTCGCCCCGCTTATTCATACAACAATAAAATAAGAAATCGATTCTGTGGCTCTATCCACTATTTTTTTTCAATGTTTTGTAAACAACACTCACTTAATATTGTTCTTAAAATAAAATGATCAATATATTCTCCTGTCCAGATGTGGCTAGTGAAAATATTAGTATTTGATTAGCATTACAAGTGTCGTTCGGTTTCGTTTCTCACGTGCAACCCGTTGCGCTAGTAAAGTATGTTGGAACAATTTGTACCGGTTTAGGTACCACATGGAATAAATTCGAAGTTAGTCACTGTTTGTGCAGTTAAATCATTCACATGCGACAGATTTTAAACATGGTTAAGTAAAATATCTTCTTAAAGGTTGAATTTTGATTTGAATTGTGGAGTGTCAAACCATAAGTTTTTTGACGGGCCAGTTGGCGTGGCTTCGATTCCCACCCAGGACAGACATTTGTGCGCATGAACATGTCTGTTTGTCTGGGTGTATTTATCTATTTTAGTATGTATTTACAAAAGAAAAGTAGTATATGTAGTATATCAGTTACCTAGTTTCCACAGTACAAGATCTGCTTAGTTTGGGATCAGGTGGCCGTGTGTGTATATGTAATTTATAGGCGATCATCCTTAGCAAGAGATTATTAAGACCCTAAACATCTATCCGGTTGATATTACGTTACTTGTACAATGTTAGTAAATATACAGTGACTACAAAGCGGACGAATATCACCCACACATGCACACCTGCTAACAAGCTTCCTCATCCGTATTGCGTCACGCGACAAAATTAGAACGCATGTGTGCGATAGTGAAAATAGATCTTGGACGAAAAGATAATATTTTTAGACGATTGCACTAAATTAAATATAAAATATTGAGAACTATCGACGGAAGTTTGTGCGCTTTCAATGAAATTTTCGCTTGACACATTGATTGACGTGAACATTTGCACTCGTATCAATCGATGATAATGTAGTTCTTTCAAATTCCATCAAATTGAATACTTGAAAGTAATTGAAGACCTTCTTTTCAGCTTGAAGATTTGGATGTGGCTCTAACGGCGGACGTCTCAGAGCCGACCGGCCCCATGGCGTCAAGACCAATCAACATAGACCTGTCGCAGCCAGCGCACAACCTACAGAACACGTTCAACAAGTATGTATGACGACACAACAGGTGTCATTCTATATTTGGGCCTTATTGTTTCCTTTTTTTCAGAAAGGATTGGAACTAACAATAGGTTTAAATTTATTTGTGAATGTACAGGTGTATCGAATGTGTCTCGAACTATAGATATATATTTGGCCCAGTATTTAACGTACGATAACCTCTTTAAAAATGTCGATTGAAATTTAAAAAAAAAATCACCAGAATAAATCGAGTAAAGAGTTAGTACGAAGGAACTATTTACTTTTGATCGTAGTATATGCAGGGAGTAACAGCTGCAGTGTTACCCTTTCAATATGATGAGCATACTCATAGGGAAATAAAACAAAATCAAAATTATGAAAAGTATATTAAACTACAGGAAAACTACAGCCTTTACTTCTGGAAACTAAAATCTACAACTTACATATCTCTGTTTTCCGCTTTTATTTTGAACAGAATAACACATGCGAGTAGTTTTACATAACAGCATAACATATTTTTTCTTAGATTTTGTCGTGCATTTTAGGCCCACAAAAAATCTTATTTTCTTCACATGTGTAGATCGATCCATCAACAACCCCCACAACCCTAGTAAACGTTTTATAATATTTGTTTATAAACGTCACTTTTGCACCTTTATTGTTGTTATATATGTTTCTATAGGAAAAAAAGACGATATCTTTACTCGTTGGACACCAGCTATTATACATAAACAATATTGTGGTCTCTATATCCATGTTATACGTCTGCTTAAATTATAATAAAATAACATTCATCTGGAATTAAAATAACTAATTATTTTAAATGAAACGTTAAGGAATATTAAATGAGAGCTGCAATCCTTTCTTTCCATTTATATATGGAGCAACTCGAGGTTCATTTTAACAATTGCACTTGGTGAGCTCGAAAAACTGCACAATGCTTTGACCTATTTCATATTCTTCATGATTGTTAGCTTTAAGTTCCATGCGTGAATTATAAAAAAGGCTATCTTTTCCGTAGTAACAAAAAAGTATATCTTTATATAACAAAAAGGTATATCTTTATTCAAGAGGCGTGATATTTATATTCATGAACTGCTTAGCTCGCTCGTTTTTAACATTCTAAATGTAAGTTCTTAGTATTTAGTTATATTTGCTTATGGCGCTATATATCCATGGAATAACAGATTAAAGTTGAGCTACCCCGTTGAGTGACAGACCCCGCAACAACAAAATCTGTAGCACGAATAGGTCGGCTCACTGGTGAAATACCAGAACCTCGCAGAATACAAGTGGAAGGTTGCTTTATGTTCTCTCGTCACTGATCCATTATGATGTATTACATATATGAATGAAATGAATAATAAAATGAGACAAAATAATTGACGTAATCGATGTTGCCTTTCGTGAGAATGGCTCGAGACGGCAGCGCGGCGGCGGAATAGCGTGAAAGTGATTCGCGCGGAAAGCAACGACGTTGTACTTTTTGTTAAGCCGATCAGTCGATAAGATACCAATGAGCATTTGTTTATTGGCTTGCTTTATCACATTCGTCATTTCGTACATTAAACCTTTACATCACAAGACCTCTCTCGATACTTCTACATCCACACCTACGCACACCTCGTATCGTAAATAATGTTTAAAATATTTAAAAATACTTGCATTGTTGACAAGATACACTTTGAGATAAGAGTAAGGATTATATTTCTAGCTGGTCTCCTTTAGTGTTGTTTATTTGACAATGTCTATAAATCGCCGTATGCAATGATGATGTAATAAATGCAATTTACATCTAGCTGTTTCACAGCAAGATGTGATTTTTGTAAACAAAGATTTTTACGTGACGAACCTTCTTTACCCCGACTGTACATGCGTACGAAACTTGCATATTTAACCATCAAATATTTATTTATGTTTTGTTCCAGAGGTTTGACGAATATATTAAACGATCGTGGAAGCCTAAACATGTATCAAAGCGGAGAGTCGCTGACGCGGATGTCGCCGCCCAGTCTCGTGTCCTCTTTGCTGATGGAGAGTTCTGGCACGTTCAACGCCGAGTCGTTAGACAGCAGAAAATCTATTGCCTCTTATAAGGACTCAGGTAAATGAAAATATTCTTACTCTGATTCTCTGTGCCGTAGTAGAGTAAATCCTTTCCAATTGACATTCAGAGCAGTCCAGCCAGAAGGATACTCTAGACTCAAAGCTTAGAAGCCACCTAATCTGATTATTAGACTAAATTTTTATATAATGCTTGTTTCTTTTCATGATTTTACAGGTTTACCAATATCATCAGGTCGTGAAAGTATCGATCCAATGATGACGAGCATGTCTCTTAGCATATTAGATGACAAAGACATGAACACTAGTTTCTTCTCGCAAACGACCTATCCTGACAACGAAAGTCTAATAGATTCATTGCCGCCCAGTTTGGTTAGCTCAGTTAACTCGTCATACGTTGTTAATGCGAAACCGAAAACGGAAGCTACCGACTCTAATATATTCAGTTCGGCAACATTCACTCACTTAGAACAATCCGAAAGACTTTTAACAGCGCGCCCTAGATGTCAACTCTACAATAGTTTCACAAAACGAGAATCTGGTATACGAAATACAGAAAGCTACACAAAATCCAGAGAAGAAGCATGTCAAATAGATCAAGTTAAAATACTCAATGAAAATGCAGATAACAAAGATTCTCCAAAAGTATCAAGATCTAATGATATGAGCGAAACAATAACGCTACATTTTGCTAATAATAAATACAAAAATAAGAACGCAGAGAAAGAAAATCTTAACGAAACATTTGAAACAGATGATGCCTTTTACAGAGATAATGGCTTACAGAGAATGGCAGACCTCGTCAAAAACAGTATCAACGTTACATGTGATAAACAAGAGTTGAATGAGATTAAACAGGCGCGTCAAAAGCTTTCGTTGGCTAGGAGAGGTTTGCCGGTCGAACCTGAAAAACTTTTGCCCAATCAAGTGGACCCCGCGGCTGTGAAAACAATACAATTACCTAATCAAACGATCACAGTACCTCGTCAAAGCGTCGAGAACGTCTCTGAATTGTTAAAGAGAAGGTCGCAGAATTTGAACAATCATGTAACAAACGAGGAACCGACGAGAGAGACCCCAAAGAGAAATGCGACGTTTAGGAAGGTATCACCTCGGCAAAGCACTACGGTTGTCTACGTTAAGTCGGACGATACTAATATTATCGATATTAACTCTGCGACAATGAGCCTCATCGGTACCGGGCAAAATACGTTACGCCAAGAAGTAAGTAAAAAAACAATACTTTACTACCTTAAGATGAAAGAGTGAGACTTGAGAAAATGTAATTCGGCTGGATTTACATTTTCTCAATTCTGGCTAAGAACGTAAGCGCGCGTTCACACGAGCGCGGCGAAACCCCGTGCGAGTCAATTATGACGTAATAAAGATATTCATCTCTAAATTTCTAGATTATAAATATACATGTTATAGGTTCTAAAGCCTATAGCTCTTAAATTTTTCACCAATCTTCATAAGGTTATGTTATGTTATAACGTATCCAGCGCAACTTGCAATATAATATTATTAAAAATGTCTTCCAGGAGTGGGGTTCTCAGGAAACGGCAATGGTTGGGTCCAGCGAAAGCACGGATACCGGTACCTTCAGTTCCTCCAGCCCACCGGAGAGTGTGCCCGATACCACTAGACATTCTCACTACAGTAAGTACTAATAAACCCTAGGAAAGTTAAATACCAACTGCCTTGTTGAATACAACCTTTATAATACGCGTAGGAGCTAAAAACAAGTTAAGAGATTATTTACACATTTATTCGAGCTATATTTTTGAATTGATGAAAGCAACAAGCGCGCATTGCTAACCTGCCGCTATAGCAAGAGTTGCAGGGAGTTCGATTGGAAAGAGGAAAGGATGTCAATGCACAAGGCGATATGCGACGCCAACATTGTGTCTGTGCCTTATCGAATCATTCACACCATGTGACGCAACATAGTTTTGACACATTTTATTTATTTATTACAGACACACAGCAGTAGAATCATTATCACATTCACAGACACATAATTAACATGTGTACTATCTCCTATGTGTTATAAAGGTGTATACGTCATTTGTCTTGCTAATTTTTAAACAAATTTTTGATTAAAGAAAATTAGATTTGCATTAACTCTTATGCAGCATGGTTACTATTATAATTTTAATAAGGAAAGGATGGGAGGGGGGAGAAGATAAATGGGAAAAGGAAATACCATTTTTCTGTTTGTCCCCCCCCCCCATCCATTAAAGGTAGGCAACGCAGTTGCAACTCATTATCTTGTTGCAGATGTCTATGGCCAGCTTCTATTATATAAAACCAATATGTTTAAAGAAAGATAGGTCTTAGTACACTTTTGACTATTTAAGAGCGTACTTATACTTTTTCATGTAAAACATACTGGTATCTTCATATGACTATAGAGTGGGTTATGGGATAATTATGGGTTAATACAAAACTGCTGGTGCCTTTTACTGGCCCTTATCTTAGTAGTGGAGAACTGAAATACTTTAGCATTTTTTTATTTTCACTTTTGTTAACTTCCAGCCTGCGAAGTCGCATCAACACCGTTGATGCTTTCAAAGAAAGCATCCAAAAATGAATTATTACAAACTACGATATCCCCGATATACGCGGTACAAGACAAATCGTTCACGATGACGAAAGCGAACAGCACGGAGATGGAACAAACTTACGATGTGAATACGACGGTGATCCTCAATAATGCAATTGCTATTGCAAACAACACTCCCAAAAGGGGTATATTAACGGGGAACAAGAGCCCCGAAAAGAATTCAGCTCCCAACACCGTGGTGAAGGTTACACCTAGCAAGATTTCTCCGACAAGTACAGGTGAGTTATGCATTCTCTCAACAAAAAGTCCTAATGCATTTTAATTGGGCCTTAACAAATTGGTATTTTAAATGAACTAATACTTTTGGAATAAAGTAAAATAATGTTACGGAAAAATTCAAAATTTCAAAATTGCTGGCGAACTCTCCTCTTAACTAAAAACGCGATATAATCCTTAAAATTAATTTGATTTCAATTTGTAGTATTTGCGTAAATCTTTATGTGAATTATTATTTATCTCTTTATAGTCAATTGAAAACGTAAATTCAAAGTTTCGAGCCGAACCTTGAACCTATTTCGTACGTTTAGCCGCTGAGTGTGCTTTATATACATATAATTATTGTAACTCTTAGTGTATAATTATATAAGTTTAGTTTAGTTTAGTTTATCACTATTTTCAATTATTTCAGGACAGTACAGTTCAATGGCTCCACCTACATGTGTACCAAAAAGAGCAAACTTGCCTACATCAAAATTAAGACAATATAGCTCACACAGAGAACTTAACAGAATTCCAGGTAAATATTTATTATAATACATTGCAAATGAATATTATGTAATTAAATATATAAATATCCGCTCACGCCCGTAACCCAGAGGGGTAGGCAGAGATCATGGATTTCCATTTGGCGCGATCCTGGCACACCTCTCTCGCTTCTTCCACATTCATACATCTACGCATACATGCTCGTCGGTTATGGATGCTCCTTATATCGCCCTTTTTTAATAAGCCACTAATTTGATCGATATAAGTTCTCCT
Source organism: Papilio elwesi (assembly GCA_029849275.1). NCBI lineage: Eukaryota > Metazoa > Arthropoda > Insecta > Lepidoptera > Papilionidae > Papilio > Papilio elwesi. The sequence goes on along the minus strand of CM056708.1, from coordinate 5,838,242 downwards.
AGGGCGTCCCCTACCAACACTACCACTCAATTTTACAACATAAATCTGTTTCGTTATTCTCTCTTCATTCATCCTTTCAACATGCCCGAACCACCGAAGCATACCTTTCTCGATTCTAGGCTCAACTTCCACTTTTAAGGCACACTTATAACGCAATTTCTAATCCTATCATTCAACGTCACTCCTAACATACTTCTCTAGCTTAAGACTCGAATATAATAGTTAACGAATACGCTAATCGTCCACAAACGTGAGAACTGATGTCCTTTGACGTCACAGCTGCTTTCTTACACATGCAAAAAGTTACATCGTCACATCGTGGGTAGCAGGAGTGTTCGTCGATTTGACGCGACTTATTAACATTGTCTAGCTACATGGGCGCCCACGGGGAAATAAGACGAGAATGTGGGTGCATTGCATACCACGCTCGTAACTCATGTTTTTGTACACGCTTATATTTCTTCATTTTATTAACAGAAGATCTATATAGATATATTGGTATTGTAAAATTATTTCAGGGAGCAACCCGAGCGGTTTACTGGTCCCGAGGACGTCGGTGGGGCGAGCGATGGTGCGGCGCGGGGTGTACGCTTCCAACCCGGCGCTCAGCCCCACTGCCGCCGTGCCCTCCGCCACCCTCTCGCACCTCGCTACCCCAGTGCACCCGGCGCACCCCGCCACTACACCTTCACACCCTACCATCCCTCTGAAGTTCGCACCCACCATGCCAGTAACGAGCATCGCACCGCCAATTAGAAGAGAATCTTACACCGTAGCCGTCGATCAGGTTTAAAATTTAAACATTAGCAGTTTACTTCATATTTCCTGCCTGAATAATATAAGAGTAACAGGAGATGGGCCTATCGCTTAACGGTAAAAATTTAAAATAAAATCCGAATGGGAATACCAATTACAAAACAAACCAGCAAAATAGCCAAGCCAAGCCAGACCAGGCCAGGTCAAATTAAGGTGGAGTAGGTCAGAAAAGTAGAACAAGGCATAGAGGCCGCGCAGGCTCTACTTTCCTGTCTAACATAATAGTGCAGTAGAATGGTTTAGTTGGGAAGATTGGATTAGTTGGATATATTTAGTCGCTAGTCATTGATTGCTAAAAGCTTTATATGAGCTTATTTATTTTAGGAAATTCAACGTCATTTTAGTTAGTACTGTTTATGCCGATTATAAATTATGTAGATTTTTAATAGCATGTAGTATCATTTACACTAACAAAGTATTTAATTAGTGAAATAAAGGGTCTTCTAAAACTCAACTAGACATCCAAACTTACTTCTATATAACCTTAAAGACTTGTGCTTGCCATTTTTAAATATGTGTTTTAATATGAACTGGGATTGTCACAGTAGTTCATATATTCTGATCATTCTTGTATACCCGTTCTAGAAGCCACAAGATGAGAAGGACAAACAGACACAAAAGCCGTCAGTGCCGGCGCTAGTGCGGCAGGGGACGGAGACCTTGCGCCGCGAGCGACCACAAAGTCAACTCGTCGCGCCGAAAGATGTAAGCCAAGAATTTTAACTGTATATGTTTTGGTTCCATTAAGATGAGCATGTACCCAAACTTGGTTCATGGGCTTTGTTTTTATATATTTTTAAGATAAACGTACTTAAACAAAATAATAAATATTGTAGCCAGTGTATTTGTTAATCAATTTATTATATTCTCGATGTTCCTTAATATCTAATTTATATTTATAAATGATCCACAACATAAGAGCATCTAAATGTTATTTATTTATTTTTTAAAAACTATTCAAGTCAGAAGTTTACAAAAATTATGCATTTTTGAATTACATGAACTTTACGTGTTTGATCTTCGCAGTACTTTTTTACTGCCTTGCGTACTTTGCGTCACATTATCTATTTAATAGATAGTTCAACTTATTTTGGCGCTAATGTGTGGTGTAACGCTGGTGTAGATACAGTGAGTGTGTGTGATAACAGGCTGATAGTGACGCGTCGCTGATGCAAAGTCTGCTGAAATTAAAGTTGGAGTGCCAATTGGAGTTGATCTATCCAACAACAAATTCCTTGTCTCCATATTTAGTTGACCTTATTTAGTCTTTGCCTTGTGGTATTTTTTATTTCATGAACTTGTTGATACAGATTGAGTAGTGAATGACAAGCCCTAGTAAATAGAAATATATGTTCATTTAAATCAACTGTTATCGGTGTATTAGGGTGTTGGGTCTGCATTAATTAAAATATGATGTTTGCAATATAGTATCTTAAATGTCTTATCTCATTTTATGTCCTAGATTATTATTATTATATTGCTTGAATAATGTTACTTATATGTTATTTGTTCGCATCCTTGTGTTTAGTTGTTCAAGGCAGCTTAAAGTTAATTTTTCATATACATTTTTTGCGTAAAACTATTGTGTGATTCAATTTTATTGCACACATGGAAAACGTTAGATGGCCTACAAGCATTCTTTATCAGTCAAACACATACATTTAATAAATCCTTTATAAATTTGCACTAAATAATAAAAGAAAGTTTTTGAGTCGTAGTGTTAATACAAAATTTTTTGAGCAATATACATATTTGGCCGAGCAAGGCTGGGCACGATCAACTAGTCATTTTTTACTTGTTAAACTAACTGATGTAGTCACTAACATTCAACGTTGTATGTTTATCGAGTTTAAGCTGTCTTTATATCTCGGTGTTTGTATTGTGTTGTGATTAACAAACGTTGCTTGCTTGTCTGTTTTGCCGCGTGTAGCATCGTGCGTCTGTGACTGCGACTGGAGTACCACATCCATTGAGGAGTTATAATAACATACCTGTGAGTTCCTGCTTTCTGTTCCGTTTCAGCCAACAGCTATCCACTGCTGGACGTCGAGCTCCCCTTTATACTGCCACAAATATCTGGCCCTTGCCCTCATCCAGTCGGCCCCCGCGATATTGACAAGAGCATCGGTCCCTCTTGTGGAAGGTCGACCTATACGTGGTCTCTATTTTTCGTCCCACTTAATGTTTTCTTACAGGCTGATTTAAGATCAGATACTTTATATACTTTATTGAATACATTCATTTAAAAGGGGTGAGAATATCTCAATTAGTTATTAGCTCGATGGAAAACGGTTAATATTTGTTACTATTGCTAGTTGGAAATTAAAATTCATAATGTCGTAAATGATATGTGTTTTTGTTTACATAATCGGAATGAATCGAGAATGCAAGCATAGATGTATCGATGTCCAAATTCGAAACTGTGCGGAATAGAAAGGTAATCAAAAAAGTCTCGCCCGCGATTTTAAAACTAAAACTGCATCATACGATTTTTGAAAAAATCTATAGTCCTAGCCAGGAATCGAACCCGTTCATTTAGAAAAGAAAAACACTGCATTAGTACATTTTTCCTTATTGTCGCTAATAAGGAACGAATATTGGGATGTAATAACACACGACAAACTTAAGAGAAGGGCTCATTTTTAACAAGATCCTGTATATATACCAACAAATGTTATTTATTTTAGCAGGTACCCACTTCGCGTCCCCACGTGACATCGAGCGCGACTATAACGCGAGTCTCGCGGCCTACGTCTGTACCCACACAGAGGCCTGTCCCAGGTTAGTATACCTATATTATTCAACAACCTGTATTAACAGTTGTAGAGCCCGCAACAAAATTATGTTGCATAAATGATCCACCTCAACCGGTGAAATACCACAACCTCACGAAGTAGAAGTATTGAAGTGCGTCTCGGTGTCAACGAGTGAGGTGCCGTAGGCCAATTTATTGTAGTCCTCCTTCCCCTTTTATCCTTTTCTAATAAGTATAAGATGGGAGGGGATGGATAGGGCAAGGTAAAAATATCCTTTTTTCCTGTTTATTGTTGTCCTGTTGCTTAGTCAATTATACTCAGAGGTAGTAGCACGGCAAGTGCAACTCACTAGGTCGTGTCGATGCCTTCGGCTATCGGTCTCGTAATATTTTTTAATTACTGAAATATAATTTTGAAATGATGAAATGCTTTCTGTACTGTTGAGCCGGTGCTGAGGAAGTTTTAAAGAAAATTAACATCAACATTATTTGTTATAAATATTTATTTTTCTAAATTTGATTAATTGTATCTGTCACCGACCCAGTGTGCGCGTTGTCAGGTTATAATCACATTAGGTATATTGTTAAGTGACCGAACTATTTCAATTTCGACGTCCCATTTTTCGGGATTCGGATTCGGATTGATTCGGCTTATAAACTGTTGAAGTCAAATTGAACTGATTTTGCTGCATTATTACGATAAAGTTAAGTTAGAATGATATATAGTTATAGGTTAGGTTTGTTTGTTAAAAAATTAAACCTTTAAAAATATATTTGTCAAAGAAACAATAGGCTTGATAATGAGGCGTCTAATTGTGAATGATTCGTGCAGTTCACAATATGCCGTCAGTTTATTATATGAGATTAGCAATGGCAGACGTTCACAACTGGACGTATTCATTCGAAAAATATAATTGTATTACATATTTGTGTGACGTGAATTTATTTAATTATCAATCTGTATACGTCAATATTAAAGTTAATCTAAAGTACATTTAGCTGTAAACTCATATGATTATGAAAAACAATGATAATTTAAAATGTTTCAGCAGTAGATAGTCGTCCATACACAGCGGTGGATTCCAGGGTGTCAGCGTTGCCGAGACCCTCGCGACTGCCCGCTCCCAGGCGCAGTATCAGGTAGACCTTATATGTACATATCACACCAGGTAATGCTCCCTTTACTTATAAACACACGCTGCAGGGACTGGACGGGTAATTATTCACTAACACTACTAATATCTAAATTTAAAATATACGTTTACTTGCATATGCTTATATATTTACAATTATAATTAATCACATTGTTACTAGGCTTAGAAAATTGGTTTTAGCTCTGACTTACAATTGCTTGATAAGGGAAATAGATACTTAAAAATGAAATAATTAATGGCTTCAAGATTTTTGATCCGAGTACTCCATTAACAAATACCATAACATTGATCAAGCCAGCTTTAACTTTTGCATGCTTAGGCCGGCTCATTTAATACGGGTGTGAAGTCTTCTGTTTAGTTCTGTAAGTTTCGTGTGGTGAATGAGGTGCCCCAGGGTCCGTCCACGTTCTCGCTTTCTCCTATCATTTCCCCATATCAACTCTCGTCACCCACACAAAGGCTCGTAAAATATCTGTAACTCCATGACGATTTATGAGTGGTGGGAAAGTTCTAACGGGGCAAGCTTGGTAATAACTCATGCCCTGAAACCTGCTAATCCTTGATATTATTGCTACACCAGACAGAGCCTCTTTGTTCCCACTTTAGGTCGGCACAACACGTTTAAACATTGCTATCAATCGTCGTCTCAGTATTCACTCATTTCATGTTGTCAGTCCGTCCAACTTTTATTTGGTCTACCCTTACCACAGTCATATCTAAAACTCTCAAATTGCTTTTCGTTCCTATATATTATTTTTAACTTAAATTTAAAAAGAAATAAATCATATATGTGTGTGCATTCAGAATGCAGAGAAACCCAAGTTGTGGAGGGGCTTAGGCATTTTTAAATTTTCTTTACCGTCCTTTGGATAAATGACAATTTTCCTTTTTACCCAACCTAATTCATCGAGATAGGTACATACTATAGGTGATAATATCGCCTTAAGCAGTGTTCAGACAAGACAGGCCCAAAGTTAAATATTTAAAAATATAACACAAATTTTAGCTGGAAATTGAAACTGCGACTATGTAAGAGTTGCCTAAATTTAGCTGAATATGTATTTTTGGATGTGTTAAATTTATTAATATTTTTTCTTTCTTTTTAGGCCACCATCAGCATACTCAATTGCGCCAACGGCCGACATCGACCATTACTGACCACTATCCATGTGCCAACATTCTAGCCGTCGAGGCCAACCAACTCAACTAACTCTATTTCTAACAAATAAACTAAATCTAACGTTATTATTATTAAAACAGACTGATGAACGAAACTCTGTGTCTTTAAAAAAAATTGTACAACGGATTTTCATTCGATAGTTTTTTTTTTAAATTAGTATAGTAAAAAATAATCGGCATTTGTGATGTTGGCAGTATTGTAGTTTATCTACGGTTTGTTATAAAGTTTCAATATAGATAAAAATTAAATGTAATTGACTCAATACTAATATTATTTTTATTATGACAATAATATATGAAAAACACATGTAATGTTTATTTTTTCACTTCCAACTATGTTTAAAAGTACTACTACATCAAGTAGTATTTTAATTTATATAGATTTTATGTTTTAAATCACACTGGAATAACAATAGTATATAACTTATAGTATTAAAATGATTTACCCCAGATTAATCCTACAAAAATAATTTTTATATGTAATAATATTAAAAATAATTTTAAAAAAAAATGTTTACACTGCCGCGGTCCAATTTAGTTCTCGCCATAAAGCTTTATAAATCTGAAGTTAGCTCCCGTAATAATGTACGCATTTCATAATGAGTCAGTGAGACAAAGTATAGACAAAATGTAGAAGTGTGACAAAGAAAAAACATGTACACTACACCGTTCCTCCTGTCAGTTTTGATATACTGCGCTGGTATTTGTTGCCAACTTAAGGCTAAAGAATTATGGCGATGACTATACTTTTAATTACCTTGAAAGTTTATTGTATATGTGTTTTTTATATCTTTTTCATTATGTTAGACATTCTAAATTTTTCAAGTGAAAATTTTGTTCATGTCTCTTTCAAGAGGTAAGAAATATACTTTTCAAGCGATGAAAAGTCGATAATTTCAACTTCCAATTTCTCTTTCCGTCGTTTATGCTCTCTACCAAAATATGGTATCGTTAACATTCATCACTCCAATCTTAAACTGAATCACGATTAGGTACAAAGTTACAAAATAAAATATTATTCTTATGTTATAATAATAAATAAAACATAGCGTGTAATTATATGAAGATGGCTTCGAGGTTATTAATTTATTTTGGATTAAGACATTTTTGCATTTTTGAATGGAGATTTGTAATAATTATAGATATTTCTAATTTTATTGTATTATTTAGATGTTACATTATATTTCATCATCACTAATATTGTAACATACGCACAAAGCACGTTGTCCCATTTTGTATCAATATATGATTTATAACATTTACTCCCGGTTTCTGTAAGGCTGATCAACGGAAGAATTGACTAAATAGCTGTCAAATGTTATAAGCTAGATCTGTTTGACATGACATTAATGTTGTCAGTAGTATTAGTTGACAAATTTTTGTAAACCTTTCAGAAACTGGGTGTGGTACAAAAATCTCCGTGACATCTATAAACACTAATTTGGGTGTACAAATTGTTTATGTATATGTTTAATTAAGCTGTTGTATATTATGTAAAGTTTAATATTACAATATAAATATTAATAAATATAATATTGGTCTAAGATTCACACTACTTCTGTCACATTCAATATATACAATAAGCTTCACTACATCCTAGTTCAAACAATAGCTTAAAGCTTCCTGAAATGTTTCTAATATATTTAAATGGCTTCGATTACATATATTAGGTAAAATTCATTCAATTTTAAATCATTTTATATGACAAACTCATAAATGAAAAAATATAAAATCCTTGCTGTATTTTACTAATGTGACTATTGTCTGTATACAAAATGAATTGATGACAAAATGTTTATATGATACATAATATTTTGGCAATGTTTACTATTTATATAATATTAATAAATTATACCACTGGGTTACCTATTTTCTTTGTAAAATTACATATCATTCAGTTCTTGCAGTTGCGTAGGAGTTTCATTCCGTCAAATCTTAACGTGATACACCATGGACCCAAATTTCTAAATTGCATAAAATTATATGTTTTGCGACTGAATCTTATACAAATTATTGTATAAAAAACTATTTAAAAACATTCGCGTCGCTTTGAGAAATACTACTCGTCGTGTTCTGCGTTTGATTGGTCACGTCGTGCCTTATTTAGGTAATTTAAGGAGTTTGTTTTTAATTTCTAATAAAACTATTAAATATTTACAGCAATTTTGTTTTAATTAAAACCAAAGTTTGGTGTGGTGACTGGCAAACAGTTTGAGCAACAAATGACGTAAGGTAAAGTTGTACACTTTTGTATTTATAATTAAAAAAACTACAACAGAGTATCCATCGCTTCGAAATAATAGCCCGCGCATACTTTGTACGATGTAAATGGGTGAAATTAAAAAAATGTGTTAAATAAACACCTCGCACAAAAAATTATGTATATTTCTTTCTTCAAGACAACTTCGTTATCCTCATTAACAAACTGTTGAAAAAAGGCTTTGCTTATCCACAAAAAGAGTATTATTTTTCGCGCGCCTGTATGTCAACAGTTTTACCGATTCTGAAAAATGACATTAAGATATTTCTTTACCCAGTGTTATATCATAATTTGCATTTTTAGGTTACCGTGAGTTTCTTCTGGTGTATAAATTAATCGCGACACCAGCTTTCTCTCTAAAAAAACAGATGATAATATGTTTTGTGTAAATGTTATCGACAGTGTAAACCAAGGATGATAATCATAGGTTGGGTTTTGGTTTTTTAATTTAACTTTTACTTCTTGGGGTTTTTACCATATTAAAAAATGGACGCAAGGCGCTCGGACGTTAAATTCGTGACAACGTTTCCTAAAACAATGAGCATTATCTATCGGCGTTACTATATGTCGCTCTCTTGCTCAAGCACATTCAGACACGCGACACATCGATCGTGCATGATCGGTTACTCTCGGCTCAAGCGCAGCGGGACCCAACCGTAACGCTACATTTCTAGCGAATGCCACCTACTATTCATTATTTTATAAGTTGTTATCACGTCAAAAATATCGAGTAGTTTTTGAGTGTCTCAAGTGGATATCGAACAATGATTATACCTTTTTTAATTATTTTACTTAGTGTCCTTTTTAGACTGTTATTCTTTTGGTTCTCATAATTTAATATATTTGTAAGTTCCATTTTATCAATTTTAGTCGTGATGCCCACTAATATTCTGATCAGATGTTCAACAGGAGAATTCTATTAAATTTTGTTGGAAAATTTGAACAATTTTTTGAGTAATTTATTTTGTTAACATTATTGGAACAGCATTATTATCGTTAATGGTCAGGGTCCGGTGAAAAGTAATTTAATTTGTAATTTCTGTCCACCGAACACTCACTCATTTTATATTTATACCCATAGTAAAATTTAATATTGTATTAATAAAAGTAGAGACGATGTACATTATACGAGAAACATATAAAAAAACAAGTTACATTTAATAGATTTAAACTGACTGGAAAACAATCATAATAACAGAATAGTAATGTTGCCATAGCAATATTGCTTATTTGAAGTAGGCCATTGTTATCTGTTACCTTCATTTGTGTATGTGTGCGTGAATGTTGAAAAGAAATCGCACGTAATACGCGAGTGTGCACGTCGCGAGTGCTGTCTGCGAGTAATTTTTGCTTTGTACATTTTTATTTTTATAAATAACAGATTTAGGAGATGTGATTAGTAATGTAATAACGTAAAGTGATAAGAATTGTGATATATCGACGCAATGGCTCGGAAAATATACCGTGTTTTCATCTACTTTGTGATCCCGTGCAATAACTCGTCACTTTGGTTGTTTGTCAATGACGTCTGCGTTTAGCGCTGCGAATAGTGGAATTATATTTTGATTGTGACAAGTAGTGCAAACCTAAGTAATTTATATTGTGATTGTTGATACTTGTTTATAAAATGGATGAGTGTTTTCTTCATTGGAACATTCCTAACGCAACCGGGGCCATCAGAGGTGGCTCATGAAGAAAGGGTTAGTTCACCTGTTTTTGTTTACCTAACTTATCAGTAACATTAAATCTAAAAACAAAACTCTTATCACAATAATATAACATAAAAAAATATATAGTAATCATTTATGTATACAGAGCACAGTATAGGTTAGGAACCTTATAGTTTGTTTGTTGTTGATAGTCTTGACGTTATATTTACGTGAAACGCGTGAATATTTTTAAGTGTACTTTATATTTATTTGAAAGCCGACATGAAATATTTTAGTAGTTTAAAGTTGAAGAGTATTATTTTTCTTTCGTTACTTTCTCTTATCCATGGAGTGAAGGGAGCGAAGGCGATAGCGAGATCGCGTAAGCAACACACAAGAGCGAGACGTTGCTCTACAAGACTAGATGTACGAATGTTGTGACCACATATGACTATTACCTGACTTTTCTATTGAATAATTACTGAAGCTATAATTGCCTTACAACTTGCAATACATTGAAGACAATTATCTACTTTTTGCAGTGGATTATTCAACTGCCGAATATAATAAATAATTGGAAATTTCTATTGTATCTAATTAATATAAATAAATGTTAGGTTCTATTATTTAGATATGTGGAGGATGCATTGGCATACTTTCATGGAATCACAATTTAACTATGAGATAAACAGTTAAAACTCACCTCTTTTCACTTACTTACCTTTTCCTAACTTCAGAAACAAATAAATATTTATTTTCTGTATAATATTAGCATATAAATATAGATAATTTCTCCAGACCAATGAAATAAATGTTTGACAGGTCAAGGATATCCCATTGGACATATAAACAAGTTTTAAAGGCATTGCAGTATTCACCTATTGCAAATTGATTTAAATTTAAAAATTGTAGTTCCCAGACTTGTGGTTTATTAGTAAATACCACTTAGTAATGGTCTTAATCATTAACCCACATATTTATTGATTGACCCAAGTAAGCCCTACTGCAATGTGGAATAAAATATAAATACATGTCTTTAATAAACGGAAATATTTCTATTTTGTTGAGCCATATTTAATTCATAAATTTTTTAGCACATAGGAAGAAATATAAGCCCTAGCAATGGACCAATTAGAATGTTCTATTTGGACATTATTAATAATAAATAAGCTCTATCAAGTCATTAAATTTTTCACACTGTTCTTAAGGAAGAAGGTAAGGAGAAAAACAACATGTTGTGGAGGAGGCATAAATACAAAAAAAAATCAACAGCCATATTATGGAGATTTTGAATGGTCACACTAGCAGTTATTAAGTATTCAGCTGTAAAGACCATTTATAGAACATAGAAGTCTAAGATCATATGAAAATGAAATTAGATAAGGATGTCCAACTATATTACAAAATGTGGGTTTATATTATGTCTGTACAAGGGCTGCTTGACCTGTTTATGGAAAAAAAACACATATTTTCGTCAATGTTATCATTTATAAAAAAAATGATAGTGATCTAAAAAGCTTACCTGTGCTCCTTATATCATGTTTCTTTAGTTTATCACTAATCAAATCAATAAAAGTTTTCTTTAGATGCCCTCCACCAACGCTGCCTGCTCATTTTTGCTACATAAATTTGTCTCACTCTCTTGTAATTTTTCTTTCCAACATAGTTGAACCATCATAGCACACATATTAAATTTTTGGTGTGTTTACAATTTACATCCTCAATATCTTTGCAATGTTAATGTGTTTTGGGAATATATCAAAAATTAAAGTAACTTTTTATGCCAAAATTTCCTTCTTTTAATAAATAGAAAGGAAAAATAAATTGGTTTTAAAAACAATGATATTTATATTTTTGATAATCATAAAAGTTTTGATATAATTTGAAATTTATATTAAGAATTGGAATGTATTATAACAGCTAAATATTCTAACTGAACGAAACAATGTCCTAGAAAATTGGTGGTAGTTCTATTTTATTAATTCATATTATGTATAAGTACTTTTAATAATTAATTATCTTCTTTTTCAAAGTCACCAATACCTAAATTTTATACATTGAAGGACTGTTGGCACTGGACCAATTACCAAGAATATCTTAGTTTGTATCTTGAGTGTATATTTAGTCTTTGTCAATGTGTGTAGTTATTCTCATTTGCTAACTGTAACATAGTCACTAAGCCATTTAACAATTTACTTCTGCAGAAATAACAAAGTCAAAGCAATAATGACTACAAATGTAATGTGAGGAAAACATATTATATTATTAAAAAGATTAGTGGCTTACTAAAAAGGGTGATATAAGGAGCACCCTGAACCAATGAGCATGTATGCGATATATATGAATGCACTTCTAAATTCATATATTTATGCATACATGTTATTATTATTATATGTATGCATAGATATATGAATGTAGAAGAGAGGGGTGTGCCTGGATAGCGCCAAATGGAAATCCATGATCTCTGCCTACCCCTCGCGATTACGAGCGTGAACGCATATTTATTTATTATTTAAAATTATTGAGCAAGTATTCAAAGTATGTGTCTATGACGTATATTAATACATAAATGGTGAGTAGAGATTTTCAATAATTCAATCCCCTACTTGTCCTCTGATTGTCTTTTCCTTGTTTGTTAATTCTTCCCTTATATTCGTATTGCACCTGTATATTTATATTTGTAAATGTTATATGGTGTGAAAGGTCACTTAACATCAAGTGAACCACTTCCTTTGCTTCCATATATAATAAGTTAGTAAATAAAACTTCATGTTCCCACACACTATTTACATATATAGTTTATGTAGATAGCAGAGGGGTAAACTGTTTGCCTAATGTATAATTTACCTGTGGCATTGTGCTGGCACTGCCCTAATTTTTATTTGAACTATTTAGTAATATGACTGAAGTTATGAAACTTTTGTTGTAGAAACAAAGTCACTATCCACTTGCATTTATTGTTTTTATTTTATATTTTATATTATCATTTTGTAACAAAATAGATGAGGGTAAAACAGGTGGTGTCAATCAAAGATTTAACTGTGAATTATAGCTTAACAAATAAGAAGGCAACTTGTTGGTTTTTTAATAATAATTGGTGTGTTGTAAATTCTTAAACTCTTTCTCATACAATCCAACAATAGTGATATGGCATAACTTACTTAGCTATAATTTTCCTTAATATTTAAACGATTTTTAGTTGTGTTATCTGATCTTACGATTTAATTTATGTGTTTGATAAATGACTTTTGTAATACAGATAACAAACAAAATAATTAATTTCTACCTGCTCTTTTTGATAGAGTATGCTTTTAGCGAAATCATACTAGTCAATTTGGTGGCATATTAACGAAAGTCCATATTAAGATTATCCATGAACATTCCTCTCTTTAGCCAAAGAGCATGATTGCTCATGTCAATTTATGTTACCTAAAACTCTATCTTCGGTATAGATTGTGCACGTAGAAATGATATGTGAGAAAAACACGAAAAAAATATGCTACAATATCAAGCCACAATAGAAGGCCGTATATCGACCAGTTTAGTGACATACTCAAAGTGGTTATGACTGCCCATTACCAATTAGCTTGCTTACGTATCGATATGAATGCGGAAAAAGTTATAGAAGTGTGTTAGGACCACAAAAAACACAAAGGGGGAAATCTTTAATTTCTTCTTACCCCTAGACGTCGCGGGCGTTAGTTTTTTTGTAATCTTTACAATTAACCTTAATACACCTAGTTATGTTTTTATACTTTTGTCATGTCACAAACTGAACTGCATTGAAGCACATTAAATTGTCTTGTTTTTCAATAAATTGATACCACACAGTTGTTATGTAGCCCATAAATAGCTTAATGTAAATAGCTTGTTATTTCTGACACACTTTACAAGCCTGCACCGGTTTGTGGGCGAATTTATTACGTTTTTTATGGTCCGTCTCCGAATTCACTGATCACATTTTTAAAGAAATTTTCATTAGGGTTGTATATCCCGAATAATATTTACATGAAATGGATTAAATTATTCATATGTGGTCACCTATCCTGTTTATTATAAATATATTTTTCTTGGCCGCCAAACGACACCAGAAATTTTAAAGGTTATAATAGTGTAATACGAATAATTATGTAATGAAAGCGGAATCTCTGCCCACTCCAGTAGAATTTGTAAGTTAAATCTGCGTATCGTCTTGATGAGAGAGGTACGGGAGGCCTGATCTTAATTCTTATCCTTTTCTAATAAGGAAAGAATGTGAAGTGGAAATGATTTCACGAATATATATCCTTCTTTCTGTTTATCCCTTCCTTTGTCCATTAAAGGTAGGCAAAGCATAGTTTGTTGCAGATGCCTATGGGTAGCGGTTCCTTAACAGCCAGTGAGCTTGCTCGTTTATCACCTTGTTCTATCAAAAATACATTTTATTATTTTATTATGCACCCAATATACAACAAAACAACAACAGACAATTTCATTGACACATACAAATGTAATTACAGGCTCAAATAGCCGAGGTACCGACGTGCGCGCTCGTGCCGTTATTGTAATATCAATCGGTTGATTAGGAACGTAAATGATATAGATAACAGCTGTTTTCGAAATTTCACAGTTACGTTATGTAATTGATAGACTGTGACGACAGTGGGGCGTAGAGGGGAACTTGTTGACATTACCGTATCTTGTATGTAGTGTTTATTTCTGTTCGTCAAAAGACGTTTAAAAAAAGGTAACTGAATTCCCGCCCTTGAACTTAGTAGTAGTAGTAGTAGGGGGCTACTTTACCGCAACTCCACGACTAGCGCGTATTTTGCGTGTGGGCGGGACATGGATCACTCCAGCCAGCCCAACTCCCCGAAGAATCCCAGCAACCCCTTAATGTTGCCGATTATCTCCGGGAGCGATCCCAGCGAACCAAGATACTTAACCCTGTACTGGGACACTGCAGGACAGTGTAGCATGACGTGTGACGCCGTTTCCTCTTCCTGCATATACGCTCTGCAAAGAGGGCTGTCAGTGATTCCTAAATTAAACAGGTGTTTATTGAATAGGCCGTGTCCTGTGCACGCTGCCACGGCTATTCGGATTTGCTTTCTACTTAAGTTTTGTAACCTACTTGAGGTCCTCCTATCTAACTTCGGTAGGGCTTCTCTCGTTTGTCTGCACTCCTTTATGTTATGCCATAGGTCGCAGCGAAGGATGTGACTTCTTTTCATTATCTTCGACCTGAGGTATGCTGGCGGTAGAGGAACGATAGGCTCTGGACTAATTGGTCGAATACTCGAGCCTTTGCGAGCGAGTTCATCCGCCGCGTCGTTGCTCTTGAACTTTTAAAATTTGTAACTGTCCCTGCACACTGAGTTTTCATGTAGTTACAAATCGCAATTGACCTCTAGCTTATTAGCTCGAGATAGCATTAAGATCCTTCGTTAGGACGTTCTTCCAAACCTTGAAGCTCAAGGTTTGTACCTGGCATTGGTGATGCATAGCATGCAGTCTAAATAAGGCCAGTAAAGTCTAGAAACAAAAGCAGGTTGGTATTAGAAGAAAAATTGGCATAGAGCTATTTAATTTCTTTATTTCTGTTTTCATATTTTAAAAAAAAGAAATAAAAAACAACAGCACATAAAATAAAGTTTTAATTTCATCTCGAACTGTGATTTTTAATTGTTTTATATGATTGGTGACGTCATCAACAAAAAATCATAAAGACATATTTCTTGTTTCCAATAACAAAACGCAAGTAACCAAAATTCTGTTTTCTGCAGCTTTAAGCATGTAATTACAAAAGTAGACATTGAAGGAATCCAATTAGAAACTAATAGACGGAATAAAGAGTTTATAAAGTTCTTGAAATGGATTTTGTAGTCCAAATAATGATGTTTCAAGAGAAAGAGTCAACCGTAGCCAATTAAGAAAATTCACATTTCGTCAGTATGTAAATTTATTTGCCTGTTCTGACTACTTTACAGTTTAAATTGACAGATATATTTTAACGCCGCGCAGTTATCAGTTGACACTATCTGTCCTTTTTCGAGAACTTGTTGGACCGTTAAATAAAAACATTGTTTTAAAAAATCGTTTTAATATGATCGATGCGAATGTATACTATCTTTCCTTTAGACAACTTTTTCCACACGATTCGAAGTCATATCGGCTAAACATTATTTAATTTGCGACCTCTGAACCGACCTTTATACTATGGTTGCGTTCGTCTATTGGTGAAACTTCATCAAAGCTTAATGATTCATAGTATTAGATAAGTTATATATTTTAATTCTGAAAATGATTGTGCTTGCCAAATTTATAATTGGAACCAAACAACTTAAATAATTATAAATTCTTACTTTCATTACATATGAGTTTAGAAATACTTTTAAGACACAATAATATATTCAGTATTCTTATTGGTCGTGAATCCATTGATTACCATGACGAAAGTCATATATTTATTGAAAACCGGGGCGGGTCGCTATGTTTTAATGAATAAATGTCAAGATATAATTAATTACAAATTATCTTGAATCGGGTTGTGTACACTAATTTCAACGTCTACCGGCAATTATCATCGGGTGCCAGCAGTGTGACACCCGACAGGACAGTTCCTGTATTCATTTTAAGATGTGGTTACTATTCCAGGATTTTTCGATGGCGAATGGCCCGTTGCTAGCTAAATATACGAGCTATTTATAGTATTCTTCTCCTAAGGACTTCGTACTGAACCTATAGAATAAGCGGAGTATTTTTTTTTAAACATAAAAATATATTTATGTCAATATTTCCCTTGATAACGTTACAAACAAACGAACTATAAGCCCAAAGGGACTTTAAAACAGCCGCCTTTCAGGGCTTATTTGACCAGTACATAAGTAATAAACTCCATAAATTACATTTAGCTATAATTTACAGCTCGCGTTTATTGTCGAGACAATGAGGTCATATAGTTTTTCACACAAGTGTACCAGCAAGCGTGGGCCCTTATGAGTCATCGGTGGTCGTTTGTGATTGTTTCTTAGCTCCTCGTTACACCGCGCCTGTCAAACAACGGATGACCTATTTGATTAAAGTTGTACGTAAACGTTAGAGGACGCTAGCCAAGCGTATAATTGCAATACAATAAGACGACTGAACTCGCCACTAACCTTGGCTTCGCATGGATAATCTTATTATCATATTAAAATTTATTTAAACCCCATTTAATAGAGATGTCGCTTGCTTGATAATCCGACACAAATCTAGAGACCCTAGATCAAAATCATGTACATGGCGTAACAATAATCTCTACTACAATGTTTTTACTGTATAATATTGCCGGTTTGACCTTGAAAATAGCGAGGTCGATGAACTCTTCGCCTATCTAGTTGGCTTAAAATAAGCTTGGAATATTCCAATATCTAATGAGAAGCGAAAGCCATAATAAAATCCATTACTACTACTACTTAAAAATGTAGCCATATTTTGGATCTAAACTCTGTAATAAAAGGTAATTGATATTGTTAAGAGACACGAGAGTATTTAAGTTAACAATAGGTTGTTTATAGAAAACATTCCACCTCTACATACGTTGAAGGAGTCGTAAAGTTCCGTCTAGCGTCCGTATCGCAAACTCGACAGTCAAGAAATCCGCAAATAATTGCAATAAATAGCGAACTACGGGCGCGCCGGCCGCCTTGGCACGCCGCCCGCACCGGTTGACTATGTCTTCGTCGCTGCTGTCAGTCCTACGATATGCCCCACCTACAATATTTGACTTGAACTTCCATTTGATTACATTGATTTAACCAGTGTTTTTTAACCTGTGAGTCGCGACCCCCGGGAGGATAAAATTGTATGACATGGTGAAATTCACCTGTTTACGATGCTAATACACCATGAATTTTAGTAAATCGTGGCTCAGCTAGCTGCCTACTTATGTGTTGATTGCAAGTTTGAATGAACATCCATTTTTTTGATTCCTTTATGCGGCAACAGGCTCGTAACCTGTCGCGTTTAAGATATAATAGCTATACTTGGTAATACTTAGTGATACTTGGTTACTGATTTCTATCTCTGCTCTCTGATTGATCTAACAGAGATGTTATAATGTAATGACATCTTTTGTAATGTCTCGCTGAGCATGTCCAACATAAATATTGGAAGTAATCTTTGTGTTTACACTCATTTATAACGTGGTAAGTTTATACTTAGCGACAGTTTGGCTTAATGTTAAAACAACACACAAAACGCACGCACGTTAACTGTTGCTAAGTAGTTGGAAACTTGAAGTAGTGGCGCAGTAGCGGTCAGTTATTGACTTAATTATGACAAAGCATACGAATGTCGTTCATATAGACTTTTTACTATGAATTTTAGTTAACGCTATACGCTAAATTATAAAACTGTACAGGGAGTTATGTATCTGGCAAAAATGCAATACAATCATTTGACTTACGGATGAGAAGAGCATTAGATAAAGAAAAGAAAAAATGGGTTGGAAGAGCTTGGAGCCTGCAACACCTCATACAGATCTGATCACAATCTGATGATCTGATGGTACGGTAAAGATGTGACCGCTGTAACTAGTAAATTCACTGAGCTGCTTAACTTGCGTATATCTCGACGAGGAACGCAAACCTTGTACTGACAAGAATTTCATTTTAATTTATAGATAGAAACATAAAATTGTAAAATTTCACTTGCTATTATAAAAATGGTATTCTCGTCACGTTGTTTTCTATTAAGGAAAATATTACGTTACTGTTTAGTATTAATTCATACTTTTTTGAATCACAAAATAAAGTATCAAGACGCCTCAATGTATACAAGCTGTGCTACAGTTACTGCATCCATTAACCTAGGAGTAATTATTGTGTCGTGTGCGTACGCCTTGCCCGCGGTGCGGCGCCTAACCGGATGTCGCGGGTCAAAGCCATCCTCGGCCAACCGAACCGGATTGTTTGGGCTTTTTGTTATATTCATTTTTGTACTATGTCTTACATCATTTTGTAAGGATAATTTGAGAATTTTTTGATTGATATAACTATGTTTAAATTATTTTAATATAGATTTATTAAATGATATATGAATAATTATTATAATAAATTATTAATGTTGCAGTGTTGGTACGGGGCGCCCTAGGAGAACTTATATCGATCATATAAGTGGCTTACTAAAAAAGGGCTATATAAGGAGTACCTATATCCGACGAGCATGTATGAATGTAGAAGAAGCGAGAGAAGTGTGCCAGGATCGCGCCGAATAGAAATCCATGATCTCTGCCTACCCCTCTGGGTTACGGGCGTGAGCGCATATTTATTTATTGAACTTATTAACACGCAACCTTTACATAATTGACACATAAATAGCTTATCGGTATAGTTCCCCGCCTTTATGCCCTCAGTTGAAATTTAAGTGGTCGTAAACACATCCAAATAAATTTTATTTAATCCGTGAACAAAAGCGTTAATTTGGTAGCAATCAACCCTTCACCTTCACGAGCCGCCCGGGAGGATATTTTGGGCTTGGGACTCAACAGTTTCTCGAATAGAGATACGTTTGAACAGATGTTAATTAAAAGCCTATTCACATTACGCGCTACGCACGCTATAACTATTTTGTTGTCGTTATATCAGTTTCAAGGATATTTTGGGTTCGGGAATGCAGATTCAAATACGTTATGAACGTACATTTTTTTCGTGTCATCACTATGCAAAGCTACAATTATTTTACTCACTCTTTTCTTTATCTTATAGAGAATCCTAAAAATATTCAGCCACGACTAGATGGAAGTAAGAGACTGTGTTATTTATAGCGATTTCTTTCAAGAACCCATAGAAAAATCTTAACAATGACTTTCGTAAAGCGATTAGGATATCTGATGAACTAATGCGGAAGTTAGTTACTTAATAGTTGGGAGCTACTTTTCGGCAACTCCACTACTAGCGCGTATTTTGTGTGTAAGGAAGGAAGTAACATAATCATAATTTCAAAATACAAAATGTTGCGCAGTATAATATTATTTCATCACGTTGTTTCTTGAATTTTACTTGCTAAAAATAGACGCCACAATAGCACTGCTCCGGACGGCTTAGATACAAGATGGGGTGTGATAAATTATTTCCTTTATAAAATGTCTAGTTCTCGAGGTATTTCGTTCATTTTCCGGTTAGTTTAATCTCTTAGATGGCACTTGCGTCACAGAAACGTAGTAATGGATTCTCTTTCAGCGCCCGCATACGTCCACGCCGATGCCTCATTTAAACGCCGCGTTGCGTGACGACTTTACGCTCGTGTGAACGAGCTCTTATACAGATGTTTTTACAGTTGCCTTAGTTTACTGAGGTTAAACATGGTACCGCTTATGGGCAGGTAGGGTGAATGAGAGAATCGATTCCGGTGTCGTTCAAATGTCAACTTTCCTTTCTGATCTGTTTCGTATTGAATAGGTTTGTTTATGTAAATAATGAGCCGGAAGGCAGGAAAATTTTCGTGGTAATTATAATATGTATATTAAGATCTTGGTATTATAGTTAATGTGGTAGTTACGTATGACACAGGTCAAATTCATATATGGTCAATATAATTTTTTTTTATGTGAGTTGGTTGCAAACGAGCAAGCGGATCACCTGATGTTAAGTGAACGCTGTCCATAGACATCCGCAACAGGCAAATGTGTTGCAGATGCGTTGCCTACCTTTAATGGAGGGCATAGACAGGAAAAAGGCTATCTCCTTTACACCATAAACCCCCTCCCCGTGCAATCCTCTTCCTTTACAATACAATACAACTAGATTCACGTTGTGATAATATAAATGAAAATAAGATGTTAAGATAAACTGTTCCCATTCAAATATTAAACATCAACTTGTATGACCGTGGTCCATACTATATTGGTTTTGGCTACAGTTTCTACGGCCGGCCGCCTTCCTGACTTTAAAAATGTTCGATTGTAAAGATTGATTTTAATCTAATATTTTTAGATTTAAATAAAAGTCTTAGGTAGAAAACCTATACGACTGTCATTTTTAGTATACGTGTAAAGATGTATCCTCATATTATAGTTCTATAACCGTTAGTGGAAAGACGCGAGAGCTAACACTGGTATAATTTAAAACGTTAAAAATAGCGACGGTTGCTACTTAAAAATCAGTATAGTGCCTACCAACAATTCTAAAAAAAATGTAAATTTAGGTTCAACGACCTCTGCGTGATGTGAGTTGGCATAATAAAAATGTCGATGTACAGCCACGAGCTTCAATTTTATAATTATGTTGCACATAATTAGCAAGTTCAGCGATACCTTGCTTAGTCGCGGTCGCTGACTGCTGATGGTTGTTATGCATACTCAGCCGTTTCCGGTTTAACTCAGCAATTTTTTAAAGTTCATTAACGCTTATATTTATTAGATACCAATAAATGTTTTACCTTAACTATATTCGCATCGTAATGCGATAAAAACTTTTTGAGACGTTGGGTAGAAAGTATTGCATAAGTTCCTTATTTTATCGACCATTTAACGATAACTTAAATACATTTATTTTATATTATGTTGTTGTCTACAAGGGTTGTTAAAAGAACACGTGACATCTTGTGCACTATTATAAAAAACTTAGTTATAAACTCTCTAACCTCATCCGATAATGTGTTAAGCAACCGCATGTGAATTCCTTTTGTTTCGGACAGAACTGAATATGACTCAGTGCACATAGTGTTATCGACCTGAGTCTAGTCCAACGTTCTTTTCCAATAACACGGCTATTCAATCGATGCGCAATACCGACGGGCCCCCGGCCAGGTGCTAGCAGATACCCTCGTTCCCGCTACTGTTAAAATACCGATTTACACGGCGCTTTATTTACATTTTATGATATCCTGGTATATGTCGTTATTATATTACCAACCTATGATACTTTTCTCCATACATATTATAATATTAAAAAGATTAAGTGTTTGTTCGTTTGAACGCGTTAATCTTAGGAACTACCAATGGGGTTTGAAAAATTCTCTAAGCATTTGACAGCCCAATTATTAAAGAAGGCTATATATATAGGTCAAAGTATGACCCTGAGGACCCGCGCAAAAAAAAATAAGCGAGAAGAATGCAACAGCTCGGTATGTTCCGTTATCGTTAATATTTAATAGAAGCTCTCATTTGGTAGATTCCTAATAGTGCATGGAGATGATGATAAGTTTATTTAAGTTTTATGAAACTTTCTACTTAGTGTTACTTACTTTTATGTATTAGACATATAACAAAGCTGAATAACGGAAGCTGTAGCTGTAGTAAGTCATCTGTTATTTGTTCAGGAATCTTGAGATCTAAAGGCGAGGCCAAACACACTGGACTTCACTGTGTACAAGTAATGTATTTTTTTTAGATAAGCTATATGATATAAGAGTATCTCTATCTAACCCTCTTGGTTATGGCTTTAATGTTTCCACGGGTATGTACGTCAGAGAGCTTATAGGCAGTTTGGATTATCGTTTTTTAAAATAAACTATTGCTTGTAATACATTTGTAAGTTTTTTCGCGTATTTAAATGAGTGTACGTATATATATATATATATATATATATGTATATATATATGTATATATATATATATATGTATATAGAAACTATTTTTATAACTGGCTTTATCTTCATTTTTTTGTGTTCTTTAGTTAAGGGACTGCCTCACGTGCTGTATTTAAAAATATCACTTTAAACTGTCACTCCGTCACCCCAAGCGGTATACTAGTGTGCTATTTTCTTACTTACGACCGAACGTACTCTATAAATATCAACCTGGAGGCGTTATCGCATTCTATTTCCGTGCGATTGATTCATTATTTTGTTTCTATTTAATGTTGCTTTTGAAACCGCGTTCTTTTTTTCGGCATAAAATTGTCTTTCAACACATTTGATTAAATACGGCCCTTTAACTTATGTTGTTAATTTGGGCACGTTGACGTTATATTTCGAGTCGTTGATCTGTTTGAGTTCGTCCTCGATCTGTGACAAAAATATCAGAATATGCGTCTTGTAAATAAACCGGTTTGATATGTTACGCCCGCGGCTACGAATGATCCCACAAAATATCTATGGTTATTTACGGTTACCGAGTTCCAGATGATGTTGCGATGGTCTGGAGGTTAGATTGCTGTTTTCTATTAAAATTAATGGAGTCTGACGCATCGATACAAGTGATTCTTTCTTGAGGAACTAACGAAACGAAAACTGTTATTTTGTCATTTGTATTATTAGTTTAAATACCTTATTTCTCCAATTATCATAGCATTACTGCTTTATGTTCAGTTAAATCGTAAACAGAGATCACAAAGTTAAAAATTATCCTGACAGCAATTGCTTCACTATTTTCCCAAATAATTACTTGTTAAAGAATCGGTTCAGGTAACTTTATCATCTTAAGATTTGTTCGGTCATAATAGTTACACTTCTACCCTGCCAAAGTTGTTTTACATTCCACGCATAACAATTCTACCGGAAATATATGACACAATACATAAGAGCATACATTTGTCTGCACGTTTGTACTCTCAGGTTGTTTTTATACTACGGAAATGTATACATAATCGAAGTCCTAAGCTGCTAAAAGCATCTTGAATCGATAAAGAAAGTTTGATCATCTCACGGGACCAGGGTGTTCACGTTTATAATCAACACAATACGACTAAATTAACCAATTACTTGTAACCGAATGGAAGTTTTTATTTGCACAGTGACATTAACTATTCGCCTTAATTACCGATACGAAAACTAATTTGTTGCGGTGTGTCGCGCACCAATCGACAAATGCTGAAACCAGTTTGATCACGCGACTTCTGCCACTCCGCGAGCACCGAACGCTACAGATATTTAGCATTTAAGTATCCTCAAAGTATCATATCGCATAATGATTTGAGTCGATTTAACTTGCGGTCGTTTTTTTTTCAATTTTCTGAATTTTATCGCTCCAATGTCAATTTTTTTGTTGAATATATGCAATATATATGCCAGGGTAGTGTGCCGCTGTCACCCCAAGATTGACAGCGGACTGATTATTGGTGAAACAAGTATTTGATGAAGTTGTCATTGCCATGAACATTTACATGTTGTTTCCGATACTTTGAGTTGTAACTGTAACCAATACAATATTTATATGTTTCCTTGCTTTTCTTCACACATCAGATGTTTATTTATAGGGAAATTCAGTAACACTTAGACCTTTATCCAATATGTTCGGCGCAGTTTTCCTTTTTAAATTCGTCATAGTTCTTTGGCTTATACTAAACTTTGCTTATAAATAGTTCTTATATAGGACGATTGAACAGTATTCGCTACCGTTTTATACGGAATATAAGTATATTACTAGACCTCTTTTAAATTCTTAAGTCCCGTCGTCAGTAAACAAATCGGGGTCTCCATTGTTCCCAACCATTGTTACTGATTACGATAGTTTGAGGGTAACAGTTCGAGTACGCATTAAACTTGGCCGTTCAGACATCATATGTATACGTGCCGCGCGTCGACCCAAATTACGCTAGGCTTAATTAATACTGTCCAGCTTGTGTTAAGTCTACCGATCGGTTTGCTTTGATAAGGGTGACTTGTTAATGTTGTTATTGTTATACACTAAGAAATTTACTTAGGACATTGATACATACCAACGTTTAATATCCTAAACATTAGTTTCAAATGGTTGTTGATACGCGTGATAGCACAAAGTTAGTGTTTACTTGTAATAAATGCGATTAAGTTTGTTAAATATATTTACGGTAAATGATAGTAAGGAAAGTAGCTAACTACATAACATAGCAGTAAACATGTGAGCTACTCTTCAGTGTAATTCATTATCCATATGTTAATATGTGCGTTTGAAAAAACAAATACACATATCAACATAGGGTAATGGATGCTTAGGATGTATAATGGATGTATAACTTTAAAGGATACAGTAAAAGGACCTTTTACTGTATCCTTTATATTACGCAAGCGCTCCACGTGCGATTTTCATATAAGACAGAATTTTGCGTAGAAATATATTGAAATTGATCAAATCTATGGCGACAGGTCGACCCCTTGCTTTATATTTTGTAATCAGTTTATATAATACGTTTTTAATATACAAATCGCTTAAATAAATCACAATATAGTTGTTACGGTTTCGTAAGTGAAGTATCGTTTAATCGATAAAAATGTCAAGTTGGCAGCTCGGAGTAATTGACATGCTCCACATTGGCTTGCATTGGCGTTCTTATACGAAGACACAACAATATTTTTTTAAAGTGGAATATTGCAAAGCCAAGTAAAAATTCCGTTTACCTTGACTCTGAATTGTTATTTCTTACTTACGGAGGCATATATTTTTAGACGTGAGCAGATATTTATTAATGAAAAGTATTATGTAATAAGCCTTGTATTTTGTTTATTGAAGAGTTTTTATTGCTGTCCAGCTAATTAATAATTATCTAATTCATAAAAAAGTGAAGGTCGCTTGTTTTAGTATGATAAAGTTTACGTAATTCACACTTTATGTCACCAATATAATCGATATAAAACCTGGGGTCTCTCCTGTCTATGCTGCATATTTTACAACCTAAATATTTAGACAATGTAAAGAATGTCTGCAATAGACGGTCTGGATTGTACGCACAAAATATGAATGTTAAAGAAGGAAACTTCGTTTTTAATACATAATTAAATATTATATTTAATTCTATTGAATTTATTTGATCATTTATGTACTTAAGTTCATTTTTAATTGTTCATGCAATCTTCAATATTACAATGTGTTATTAAGTAAATTTAAATTTATTTTACATCTCCGTAATCTGTAAAAACTTAAAAGAATTAAGCATAAATTTTTTGTCCGAAAACAATATTGTTAAATTGTTAAATGTATAGTATTGATGCTTGAATAGTGACCGCCACTATTGAATCGTTGTCGTTTTGTTATCGCTTTAGATTGGTATCTAGAAGTTGAAAGTTTGCTCTAATGGTTGCGACTTACATAATTCTGCCGCTGCAATGGTACGGGGACGGTTTGAAGTAGGTCATTCTCTGGGACGACGGAGGCGCAGTGTTATGTCGTTTTGCTCTATGTAGCCAGTATTTCCACAAATCGGTGAAAGTATTTACGTTTTAATCGTTCGTTTCGAATGTTTCAAATGACTGAAGGTGAACTTGATTTAACAGTTTACTAATTTAAAATGTATGTTGATAATAATGGATTCGTTTTACATTACATTTCGCTTTCTAGATTTTTTTAATTGACTTCGTTTCGATTGATACAATATTATTGTTATTATATTTTATAAGGATCTATAAGATAAAAAACTAACGAAACAAATTTATGTCGCAAAAGTGAGTGGCGGCGTTGGCAGGGGACGCCCAAGGAGAAATATATCGACCAGATTAGTGACATACTAAAGAAAGGCGATATAAGGAGTAACCGTAACCGACGAGCATGTATGCGTAGATGTATGGATGTAGAAGAAGCGGAGCGGGAAGTATGTTAGGATCGCGCCAAATGGTCCATTATCTCTGCCTACCCCTCTGGGTTACGGGCGTGAGCGAATATTTATTTATTTTTATTTTCTATAAGATAAGTGCAAACCACACTCATACCCTAAAATGACCTCTTTAAAAAAATAAGGAAGGAATAATCATAAAGGAAGTAATTTTAGTCTGTGGCAATGAGCCTACTGTATCTCTCGCAGCGAAGTCACACACTTTTTTTAGGATAGATATCTGATACTGGACGTTTTCATCTTATACTTTAAGCCAACGCAATTCTTGAAGTCTTGAAATGAAGTTATCTATGCATGTGAACGCTTTGCATGCAGCAGGTATATTATCGTCTTAATTTTCTGAACTTCTAGTTGAATAGATCCTATCAGCATATTACTACGTACTCGTATGAACTATCAATTCGGTTAGTGTCGTTCACTTGAGCGAAGTCTGGATAATCCACGCTCTAATGTTTAATACGAGTGGTTTTGTAATGAGGAATGTGTGTGCTTCCTTTTACAGTACTAAACGATCCCATATCGATTTCTCTAGACCATGCACTTATAAATCTACATCCATCGTTGATAACAGATCATGGCATCGGAATCGATTGATATTTACAAGTGATTTTTTTTTATTTACACACGGCCATCTGATCCCAAACTAAGCAGAGCTTGTGCTATGGCAAACAGATAACTGATATACTACATATACTACTTTTATTTTGTAAATATATACTTAAATAGATAATTACACCCAGACTCAGGACAAACAGACTTGTTCATGCACACAAATGTCTGTTCTGGGTGGGAATCGAACCCACAACTTGCGATGTGAAAAACAAGTATCTTACTAACCACGCCAACCGGCCCGTCTTGATTGAAAATACGTCTACTATCAATCGGTACCTTCCGGATAAAATATCCATAAAGCGCATAGCTAGCCGATGTTTATTGAAAAAAAAGTTACGTGTCATCAAACTATATCAAATGTTGGCTGTCGCTTGAAATGCTTAGATTTAATATAAAAATTCATCTGTATTTTTAGGGTGCGATACATAAAACATAAATCGTAACTTTGCAGATATTTTCCTTGGTGTGGTACCAAACCAATGGCATTAACTCAGACACCAGATTCATGTAACAATATTCAGATATATTTATTCACATCTTTGGTGAGTGGCAACTCGATTTCGTTTATCGGGAGAAATGAAACGTTATTATAACGCAAACAATAGAATGTTAGGCTGGGCAATGGCCGAGTGCTTTTAGCTAACTGCGTAACGATATTTGTGTTGGGCTCTATTCAATGAGAGTGGGCCCGATTAACCTTTTTTCATACCCAAAAGTATTGTGTGTAATATACTAAACATATATTAGTTGAGTCCGTGCCTTATAAAGTACTTACGCAATATTTATAACATGTATATTTCTTCCAATAGCAGGTTTGTTTTTCTTGTAGAAGTACATGCATACATACAGCAAGTTATGTGAAACTTTATTTGTATTGGTTTTAAAATTATGTATAGTTATCTAATATCCAACGAAACTCTCGCGAAGGTCGTTGCTGAGCAGAGGTTTATCACTTATGACATCCCTTATATCGCGCCTGTTTGTAATGTATGGGACATAAGCTACGGTATCGTTGCGTTAAGTTAGATTAAATCAATCTTGTAATCACCTGAAGTTAGAACTTAACCAAAGCCGATATTAAGAAATGTTAGTCGCTTCATTTTGTAGTCAATTAATATATAATTTTTGCATGCAACAAACCGAAGTGTGACAGCGGTACCATTTGGACTTTACGTCTTTTACGTGTTTTAAAGTATCTTTAAAAGCTTATTTACATAAAATATCCCAAAGAGAGCGTATGGTACTCTGTTTAAGTTAGCTTCGCCCGACTAATAAATATATATGTATTTTTATGAATTAAACATTTAAAGGATCGCTTACAATTAAATAACGCCAGTTAGTGCACCGGCTAATTGAAGCGAAGTAACAAACGAGCCGGCCGCTTTAACGTAGCGGCGGTAACGGTCCAATGTAATCGTAAAAGCGTTTAATAACACTAGCGCAAATGTTAAGCCGGTAGAGATGCCATTAATTTTTACGTGTAATGAATTGTGAACGCTCGGAAATGAGTTATTTTCATCGGCCGTGCCTCAGAGTTATCGGGCAATGTTTAAATTAATCGATTGAGGAAGTCCAATGGTAAAAGTGAAGCGTGCCCGACAAACGTTCTATTTATTCATCGATACATTCACTGTATATTACTAATGCTCTATTGGTTTAGAGTACTTTGGTTCGCGTACTTTGTTACCGTAAATTCGATTCTGTTGTTTTAATAAAATCTTATAATTTATATTTAAACAATAAGGGCAAGGCGATAGATAACTGTATGTAAGGCCTGTTTCACGAAATCTAATTAAAGTGCTTATTCATCCAAACAGCGTTTTTAGACATCGATTATTTTTATTTGAAATAAGACAAAAGGCATATCAAATATAAAAAAATGTGTCAAATTAACTATAGCAAACAAATAACATTCTTATCTGAAGGATCCTACTTATAATTTACTTGACACTTTATTCACCAATACCAATTAAGCTTATTTGGAGATTGTTAAACATCAACGAACTTTATTCATCAGATTGGATGCAATTAGCTTATATACTTTTGTAGTGCCAATATACTTTCACTGTTTGGAATATCGTTTGCGCGTAGTATCATTCGATACTCGCATTTTATTAAGAGATGCTCTTATGTTTTTACCGCTTTTCATTAAAACTTTAAAGTTACAATAAATTTACATAAACAATTTCAAATATGAACACATCTACGTCCAACCCAACTCATAGAAATAATATTCTAGATTCCTCAAGGTCTTAGAGAGACCTGAACGTGTTCTAAGGACCTAAGGGACTAATCGCAGAATTGATATATTCTACAACGATTAATTCTATTGACAAATCCTAAGACGGACAGCAGCTTGCTGTCTGTTGAACTCGTGCGCCAGAAAACCCTCAATTGTTGTGTCTAGTGTATCGCTTATCACATACGTATTTATATCTTGTCACATTTCGGATCTACTTTTTAGTTGGAGGCTTTCATTTATAACATTTCATATGATAATTTTACTCATTTTATAGATTACTTTGGTTATTGATTGCTCTGAGTGAGTGTTTATCTCATACTTTATTTGACATCCAAAGTTGATGGGTACCATTTGATTAGGCGTAACGTAGATGAGAGTGACGCTGCGCAAGGAAATGGATCCGACAGGCCCGACTGTCCGAGTACCGGACGCAATTATATGTTTATTGCACGGCCGCCGGCCAGACGGAGGCTCTTCCTGCGCCATATAAATACATACATTGGTTAAAATAATGCAATTGAGTCCATTCTTGAGAAATATTCAAGACGTGACTCTTAATTAGATTAGATAGAAAGTGGATCTGGATTGATCAAGAGCATGAGTATAAACGTGAAAGCAGTGGAGAGAGGTGTGTCAAGTCCGAGCCA
This sequence comes from Papilio elwesi, assembly GCA_029849275.1. Classification (NCBI taxonomy): domain Eukaryota; kingdom Metazoa; phylum Arthropoda; class Insecta; order Lepidoptera; family Papilionidae; genus Papilio; species Papilio elwesi. Next base: position 5,808,442 of record CM056708.1, on the reverse strand, counting down.
AATCAATAATCTCTGAAGAAAGAAAATACATGCCCATGTATAATATCAGCCTATTTTAACCTTTATAAATAACAAATATTGCATAATTTACTATAAATAAAATAAAAAGGCGACTATTAAAATACAACTCTTAACAAAGCCGTGAGCAGAGTCATTCGTGGTGTTAAGTAACTTAGAATACACACCGCCCGGAGTCTACGCAACACAGATATAATAGTATTTCGTGCATGCCAATCAACACAAATAATAGTCGACGTGTGGCACGCGATACAACCCTGCCGAGTGAGATAGGCTACACGGCGAAGTGGAAAGATTTGAATAAGAAGGCTTTTCAAAACGGCCATGTAATATATCACGGACACGGAACAAGGAGCGCGACCTCTCACTTTCTCCGCAGAAATATGCGTCCGCGCATGTTTTTTATGCTACGTAACTAATGTCAAAGTGGACTGGTGGGAATATACTTTCTACATCATCGCTATTAATACCTATCATACCTTTGAATTACGATTAAATATAATGATATTCCACGTTTCAATATCAATTAAATCATGTAATACAGCCAACATAGACAGCCGAAGCCGCTCTCTGTCTAAGTAACTATTTCTTATGTGTGCAAAATAAAAGATTAGAGTATTTATGCCAAATATTTGCCATACCTAAGGTTCCTTTTTTCTTATCCTTAAACGTCGAGCACGTGGTACATCAGTATTTAAATTTGTAATTTACAGTTCAATTTAAGACGCTGCTGTAGATCACACTCCGATCGTTTCCGGCGTGTTTTACTTAGGTCTAAATAGTAAAGTAGCTCTATCTACCCTGATTCTGTTGAAAGATCGTATATATTTTATTTATCAATGCCGTCAGTTGTCTAAGTTATGAGAGGCCCAGTCGTTAGGTTTAAAACGACATGGTTGTGGGCCTAGTATTTTTAATTGGTATCGATCGTTAAAAATGCTATTCGTTATTTTAAATGGTGTTTTATATATGGCTCTATAAATTACAATCGTACGAAAACCATTTTGACTAAAACCTATTACTTAATGCTTATATTTTTTTTATTATTGATATCTATAGATATGTGATTCATAATCACGATGGAGGCATGTCCACGGCATTTGATTTTTACTATTAAACAACTAACATACACTTATAATAGACACAAAATGCTTATCTATTTTTTAGTATATTTCGTTATTCATAAATACTTGCGGCAATTTAGATAACTGATATATAAAATTAATATACTTGACAAGTTAGCGGATATTTGAATTTGCAAGGTATACTTTGACTTTAAAATTTTTGTTGGGTTGACGGTATTCATTTATGCATTGTTATCAATTATGTATGACGATCCGTGTCAGGTATGGAAAGGTCGGCGTTGCATTGACCTTCTCCTCGGACAAGCAACCAAAAAAACGTATTGCTTAAACAAATTTTACACGTTTTGTATTTGTAAGTTATTTCATACTCGGTGATAGGAATACTCTTACATGTAACTACGGATGGACATCGGTATTGGGATTTAAATGTAAGGCGTCCATATGCCTATTCAATTTTTGTTTACGAAATAATCATCTAATAATATAATAATAAATGCAACTAATAATAATGTACGACAAAACTATGCAATAAATTCGATCTGGGGTTTTTCCAGATTCGGAGCCACTCACACGTTTAACTCCTCTGGGTTTGGGTTGGCGGAGATTACGGAATTCCATTTCGCAGTTATGATTAACTTCTCTCAATTTTACATTCCTACGTCCGATGTATGTATATACGCTCATCGATTACGATCTCTCTTAGTATCTCTTTTCTTTTGTCGTCGTCAATCAGTTCGATATAATTTCGTCGTTACCACCACTTGGAGCGAAGGAAATAATTAATTGTTTTCTGAATGAATTAAAATCTAACTTACTACGAATATGTTATTAAAATTTAAACTGTATTTCAAAGAAAATACATTTTTCATAATTCACTCATTGAAAATTCGCATACTTGGCAAATATAGTAATAGTAACTGTGCCCGCGACTTCCACCGCGTAGAATAGTGACATTGGGCAGCGTTTAACATTTTTTAGACCAAGCTTTTTTGCGTATTAAAAGTAGCCTATTATTAAACCTTCCCCAGACTCTAAACTATGTCGGTACCAAATTTCATTTAAATCGGCTTAGTACTTTAGGCGGAAAGCGTAACAAACAGAGTTACTTTCGCATTTATAATGTTATAGTAGGGATTATTTATCCCCATAAGAATGTTAATAAGACGTAGATAAATTAGTCCTATGAATTATTAACATTTGTAACTAAATTAATTAATTTTCATATAAGAATGTGTAATGAACTTTCTTAGGAGGCGACGTACGTGTCAATGTACGTGTTTGCTTATCTCTGAATTCCAAGAAGAGATCTCTGTGGTGCTTCTATACCGCAATAGTAAAACTAAAAACTTTACATTGAACAATTTTACGGTCTAATAGTATCAAGTTGTTATTTACTGCTGCTATTATACCGGCTTGCCGTTTCATTAACACGGCGATATATATTTGTTATGATATAACTTGATTAGAGATAACTTCGCAGATAATAAGCAATAGTAAAATACATCCGGACGGCTCCGGACTTGAGTAGCTGGCATTCCATAAATCTTGTAGCCTGTACAACATCAGGGAGACGGTGGAAATTTAACTGCCGCAGGTATTATGACCCCCTTCCATATTTCTAGTTAAGAGTCACGTCATCCAGCGAATCTTTCTCGTAACGGGGAGGATCAATGATAATTTCGATTTATAAACAAAATAAATAAGCGTCGAGACAGTTTGAAGAGAGAGAGAAGAGCTTGTACTGGTGAAAACTTCGTTATTGTGTTGCATTTAATTGCATATCATTCTGGAAGTACCGAGTTTACGCACCTGACTATTAGATATTGTGTGTGAACTTTTTCCTATTTGATTTTGAAGGTACGTACGCAAAATATTTAATGTATCATATTTTTAGAGGTTGTTTGGTGGTAAATGGGAAAAAGGGAATATATTTTTTCCTGTTTCTCCCCCTCCTCTGTCCAGGCAACGCATCTGCAACTCATTAGCTTGTTGCAGATGAATTGCGGTCGTTTAAAGTCGGATGGACCGCTTGCTCGTTTGTCACCTTCCATTATAAAAAAAAAGAATGGCCAAGTCGATTTTTTTCATTGGTTTTCACGTTGCATCAAATTAAGTCTAGCAATAAATGGGCTCTAGGACTATAGTTATTACCAGTCACCCCATATGGATCTCAAGGTGGTGTCACTTTTTTATTTGTTTTATGTATCTACATAAGAAGAAACAATTAATGTTCATTTTTATCTTATATTTTAATTTTAAATTGACGTATGGCAATATAATTAACACAATTTCCTTATCTCACGGATTTTGAGTGATAGATTACAAAGATATTCTAGATATTTTGCCTTGAATATATCCTTCGAAGTAAAAGTATTTAATTATGTCTACAATACCTCATACTCGATTAAAAATGATTTATGCAGTATACTTAAGATTTATAGTTTTTCCTCAAATCTTATCAAAGTACATATTACATCGTTAATCGGATATAAATCGTTCATCGGACTTGAATTTGTTTTCCAAATTTAATTATCAAACAGACCTTGAAACTTATTTTTTAAAATACAGGGATGGCAGAAATTAGCAACAAGGTCCCATTGTATCATCAATCATCATCATTGGTTCGAAGCTCATCAAGCCAATATAGAGTAATAACAATAATGGAGTTTTCGCTTATCGCCTTCTTAAGTACAAAAACTTCAGTTCTCTAAAAAAATACTATTTATGATCTTAAAAAGTATAAATACCAATATATCTATACTTTTTAACATGATACGTGGTATTTTTTGTCTCTTCTTTAGAACATTATACGTACATTTTACGACCCACTGTGCTCTGGGGCTATGACCTACTTTGTTTGACGTCGTGGAACGCAATAAACTGTCTTTACAGTATTAAGCCAAGGAAGTGATATTTTTAATAGTCCGAACAGTTAACAATTAGTATACAAATCAAGAAGACACAGGCACAAATCAAGTGATAAAAACCATGGTCGCGTTAATTTCAGAAAGTACAGTCAAGGTCGTTAAGACGACGTCGTAATTATAATAAAATTTCGCAATAACATACTAGTTCGACCTTGTTCGTGTTTAGATCTACACGTGCCGTACGAATTTGTGCTCTGTCACTGTCTGTACAGGACTGATAATCGCTCGCTTTAATATTCGTAATGTTATTTATCGCGGCACAGGCGTAACGCTCCACTGGTCAGATTGTTGTATCGGAAGGTAGGTTTTCCAAGCGTTTGTTAATACTTGTTCAACTGACACTTCAAAGAAAACATTATCGTACATAAAGCGTAATAAAAACACGTCGGTACAGTTGCTGGAATAATACATGAGCGCAATATTTCATAACTAACATCCTAGTGCTAAATATAATTAGGATTACAATGAGAATTGTCTACATAAATGTATCTATACAAACAATACGAAAAACGTTATTTTTATCAATTTAGCATTTATGTTAAGTTGATTAATTAACGTACATTTATCTTTGAAATTATTAATTATTCGCAACATGTTGTGTGTGACATGCTACATGTCTTACTTTTTGTTATTATCTTTTCTGGCATTAAATAACAATTCGCCTTTTGGTAAACTAATGTTAGATTTTTAAGTAAATACGCAGTTTGTTAGGGTCAACATTAGCTTTTGAACCTTCGCCCTATACTCTAGACTTAAACCTATCGTAGGTGATCTATTAATAAAATATTTACTTAACTTTCGACATGTTGAATGGTTGAATAAAGACAGAATAACGAAATAAATTTATGTAGCGAATGTGAGTGGCAGTGTTGTTAGGGGACGCCGTAGGAGGAATTATATCGAACAGATTAGAGACATACTTAAGAAGGGCGATATAAGGAGTACCCGTAACCGACGAGCATGTATGCGTAGATGTATCGATGTAGAAGAAACGAGAGAGGTAAGCCAGGATCGCGCCAAATTGAAATCCGTTCTCTACCTACCCCTCTGGGTTACGGGAGGGAGTGGATGCTTATTTATTGATTGATTGATATTGATGAGCGCCTAGTCAACAAGGAGGTGGTTTGGAAGTTGAATGTTTGAGTTATCCATTTGTTTTCCGTAGACTCTAGAAATATTAGCGGAGGAATTTTGTTGTGGTTTCCGAAGTCGAGTCGCTTTGATGTCGATTCATGAATCCATTTTGCGAGCGTTGATAGCTTTGTGGTTGTGCGATAGATTCATGGTATGACGATTGTTGGTTGCAAGCCCAAACTCTTCATAACATCCTCCTGTCTATCTGAACTTAACATAAAGTAGTGTTTCTAACTAACTGATAAGTCGACGTTTAAGGAGTTGACTTTGTTGATAGATGACTTCCTGATACGATACGACGTTTCTTTTCTTGACCTAACATTTACTCAGTCATATACCCCCACACCCACCATAATTAATATATAACAGGACCTATAATTGCATAAATGGTACCATCTAGTTTATAATAATCTTAGCTGTTGCCCGCGGCTCCGCACGCATTCGTTTCTCACGTTGGAAATAATTGTAAAAGGATTTCGCGTCAAACTGTTATTGTCACAATATAAAAATTACCGTGGCAACCGATATTGTAAATGAAGCTTTTATGTACCTCGGGAACATTCTATGTTCTGTACCCGGCGTGTGTGAAAAATTCATGATGATCGGTGGAGTCGTTAGGAGCGTAACGAACAAACAAACTTACATTCGCATTCATAAAATCAGTTAGGATTTAGAACATGAAGTTTTTAATATACGCAACTTGATCTTGAAATAAATAAGTCTACAAGTCTTTCAAATATTAACGTGACTCTATGAGAAATTCATACAATACGTGTAAGACGAATTGAACTAGTTTAAAGTTTGCTGGCTTGATTTCAGCGAGAGACGAGACGTGGTAAGGATGATAAATAATTTCATCCCGTCTCCGGTGGGCGTGCCGCCGCGAGCGTAGCCTTGTCATCTCATCAATGACACGCTTAAACAATCACCAAGACGAGATAAGCGATGTGTATAATTAAATATGACATACAATGTCTCTCAAACTAGAGCACGTCATATTGATAATGTGTATATTTACTGTTCGAATTCTAATTCCAATGACATATTTGACTAGTGCCGATATATACATTTTTAAGTTACTTACTAAATTTGATTTGCTTGATAAATGGATTTAAAATTTTGAAATAGTCATATTATAAAGAATAGTTTAGAGCAAAACTTTATCTCTATGTGTAATAGCCATAATGTATTGTGTTTTATTTATATTACCTACTAGTGACCTGCCCTGGCTTCGCCCGGGTACCACTAATTATGTTGATCCGATCGCTACCAAACACGGGAATGTGCCAATCTGAACAATCCCTGTAAATTTCATCGAAATCGGTCCAGCCGTTTCGGAGTCTATGGGAAACATATATACTACTACTACGCTTATTATATACTATTTTTTCATAAAAAGTATCCTATGTTACTTGTAGTACCTCCAAGAATATGTGTACAAAGTGTCATGATGATCGGTTGAGTAGTTTTCGCGTGAAAGCGTAACAATGAAACTTACATTCACATTTATATTAGTAGGGATTCACGTTACTCAAAACAATAGACGCTCTAATAGATGAATCGCTCTCTTATAAAATACAAGCTGTCCTACTAGTTGCCCGCGGCTCAGCAGCACGCGTGCGCTTTCGAATTTCCTCGCTGGGAAAATTGGAACTTGATTCTGCTTGTATTTTTAAGTATAGCTCAATTTGTCAAATAGTTGGCTAATACAATATTATAAAATCACCATGACAACCAATATGAGGTTATATTTTTCTATCTGTTGAGGTTTTTTTCGGATAAAAGGTATATGCCCTAGTATTTTTGGTACCCCTTATAAAGTGTGCCTCCCTTACATTCACATTTATTATATTATTTATATGCTGAGCCCCGCGATTTCACCGTTCAATTTAATTTACCGACGATTGCCTTAGCTGAACCCTATTTAATATTATTGATCATATAGACCTGGGTCAACTTACATTGGATTATTTTTTTATTTCTCAAATACACATTTTCTTCACCCACCTTAGATCCTACGTAATAACAGAAATATCTACAAATTTTCAAGTCTCTCGGCCCAGTAGTTTGGGCCACGCGTTGATATATGCCAGTCAGTCAGCTTCTTTTTTCTTTAGATTAAATGTAGAAGGATGAATATAGGTCTCAAAAGAATAAAATCTTCCCACAATTCTCCAAACTTAACCGGTTTAAACTTCACATAACTGCTTAGAATTTCTGAGAATGCGAAGTCAGCGTCGAAGGAAATAAGTCGAATTCACACATTTTCAAGCTCCTCTACGTCAGTGCTTCTAAAAGTCTTGAAATTTTAATACTTTATTGCGACTAGATTTAACTCGGGGCAAGCTTATGCGGGTAGCTGATTGTTTTCTGAATTTTAGAAAGGCTTACGTATATTCTCAAACTTTAGTTTTTAGAATCAATTTACATAAAGGATTATTAGCCTAGCGGATTTAAAAGTTTAGTTATAGATATTGACGTGTACAACCTTAAACGAATAATGGTTTCCACTTTTTTCCAGCTTCGATATATTTTACAAAGTATTGAGGCACCGTTCTCAACAACTTAATGGTCACACCAAAAGCCCATTGAAACATACCAGAGTAGTTGTTATGATCGAAATGATTTGGTTGGGAAAGGTTGAAATGTTTGCTTATTTAATTATTTATTGTCCAACTCTAGCAGGAAGTTCATAATGTAAGTAATGTACCCACCCCCACACAGCTCCGTATTGTTCATAAACATTGCGCTTTGCTCTTCACGTTCAGGCAAATTGGTTCGTCTTGTTATGCCAGTAATTACATTAGATACGTTTTAAAAATAATAATGTCCTAGGACATATTCACACACGGCCATCTGATCCCAAAGTAAGCAGAGCTTGTGCTATGACAACCAGATAACTGATATACTACATATACTACTTTTTCGTAAATACGTACTTAAATAGATTACACCCAGACTCAGGACAAACAGACATGTTCATGCACACAAATGTCTGTCCTGGGTGGGAATCGAACACACGACCTGCGGCGTGAAAAGCAAGTATCTTACAAACCACGCCAACCGGCCCGTCTTATTATTATATTATTATTAAAAATAAACTTAAAAGTTATATTGTTGGCAATCATAGGTCAATAGTGGAAGCTGTGTATATAAAAAAACCGGCCAAGAGTCTTATGAAAAGTGCCCTGTAAAAATGATTAAATTGGCTCTCGATACCTAATTCGAATTTCAAAAGTATTAAGAAATTATTGTATATGTATTTAGGTGTTTTCTATATGTATGTATATGAAGATATGAGATATAGAGGTATGGTACTTATTTTCTTTTAATACTTGTGCATATCTTTTTATATATAATATTTCTATATATTAAATTACAGGCGAGGCCCTAACAGAAAATCAGCGCTTCCTCTGAAGCAATAGGCGGAGTTAGGGACCTATTCGTCGCCACTATGTGCTCAAAAATGTTTTGTTTTGTTTACTTAGTGTAGCTTTAGAGTATGTAATCTAGTATAATGTGGTGAATTGTAGTGGCAAGAAGAAAGTATTTTCTTTCTTACTTTCTAATTTAACTATCCGCCACCATGGTTTAAACCAAAAAGCAGTAATGCTTGCACAATAGTGCTTTTTGAGCGTATATGAGCTCGTGGACTGTCTGTATGGAAGGATGGTTCGCGATGAATATTTTTCCTGATCCTAATAGTAAATATATATCCTATATATTACGTGTTAGAATTCAAATCTAGATTTCAGAAACATATAGCGGGACATCATCCGCAGCTGCGTGCGATTGTCTTCGTTTCTTATTAGCATATAATAAAAATATAAATTTCTCAGTCCGACTGCTGTCAAGTATGGCAGTCACGTATCACGTTGCCTGATAGTGTACGGTGATGACCTTGTATACGTCTCGTGTTAATGAACCACTTGAAAAGCCGCCTTCCTAATTAACACTTTCGGTATTTTCAGGGTTGTCAGTATACACGAAGCAATCGGAAAAATTACTAGCTATTAAACTATGATTACTCATTAAAAAATGTAAACAGTTATATGTTTACCAAGGGTCAGTAATGTAGCAACCCTATTGTTATATGTTGCTTACTCTTTCTAATGGTTGATACGTGGTGTGTGCTAACATTGACCTTGTTGTAATTACGCGACTACCTTTTCCAGATAGCCTACTTTACGAATGATTTTCCCAGATAAGTTAAGCAAGTCTGTTGTTTTATATTCAGCTGTTTATAAATAGCAAACATTTATTATATGATAATTAATAAAGAAATGTCGAACTTATTATTCTGAATAGATTGACTATATTTATTCTTTCATCCGTTAATCCGTATGTTTAGTAAATTTCTCATTTCTATTCGATTGGTAACTCTACATTCGTTGTTTGAAAGTACCTGTCAACTTGCTATGTTGCTTTGTGTGACTTAAGAAAGCTAGGACTGCACACTTTATTTCTTGTCTTCGACTTCAAATTTGACACTTATTGGCAATAAGCGAAAGCAATACCTCAATTTATGTTGCCAAGGTTGTAAATTCCTATGTCCTATAATCTGTACCTTGAATACGTTTTGAAACATGTAAACTGGGCATGAAGAAAAAAGTAAGCATAATAATAATACCTCTCGATTATGACCACACTGTTTTAGGGTTGGCGGCGGAATGTGTGTTACCTTTATTGTGTCAACATACGGGATGAATTGTAATGTTCCATGACTTGACGAATTCAGAAATGAAGAACATAACCGCGGATGAGATGCAGTAAATGGTCGCTTCTTATCTCTGTCTACCATAGTTTCATATTAGAGTGGAAGTATATGTAAATTACGTCAGATTGGTTCATTGAGATAAACTCCACCTAAACATTTCTACCGTTTTCAGCCTACTGTCTGAGGCTTGACTCAATTATGAGAAGTAACATGACACTCTCTCCACTTCATCATACTAACGACACCTTCACACACCGCCGAGGGTACTGTTTTTTATTCACTTATATAAAATCTAATAAAAACTATACAGCAGACAGTTCTTGTATATTTGTGCGACGCGACTATCTCTGAAACGGCTCTAACAATTTGTATGAAATACTGTAGTTAGGTACGATTTTTTATTTTAAAATTTGTCTATACTTCGTTTCACAACAAGATGTGATTTCTGTGAACAAATGTTTTTAAGTTAAAGTAAATTTAATTTTTTTTAAAACAATTTCTTCTCATATTACCTTAAAACGTTAGCTATCCATATTACACAATTTCACTATGCTTCACAATTTCCACAAAATTACGTTTCCAATGTAAATATAAAAAGTGTAATATCCACCATGGTATATGACGTTTGTTTGTTTACGACAATCGTTTCATAAGTAATCGTATAGTCTATCTGGAGTGTTGTTAACGGCGATAACTTGCTGATATCGCATCTTTTTGTTAGATGGCGCTATGACATCATCCGAATATTATTTATCTATTCCGATAAAATATAATTTGATATACAACAGACAACTTAGAGCGAAGCCCGGTTAACAACTAGTGTACATAAGTCAGTGAATTCTAAACGATTTCTTCGTCATGCAAAGCAGTTATAAATTCAATGTCTATAATGGAAAGTTAGTGTACATCGTTACGGTAGTACGGGCAACTGCACTCTCTCTTATTCTGTGACATTTGTTATGTTTTTAATTCTGCTGGTGTTCGTGACAATCTCAGAAGCATGATACTGAATTCTGTTTAAAGGATATTAGCACGTTTATAAGACTGTTGAATCAGGCCCAGGTTTAGCTTTTCGATCCGGGTAGGCCATGCTCTGTCATATTTGAGGACTAATACTCCAATGAAGTTCATCATCACAGTGGTAGAGTCCGCAACAACAACATCTGTTGCACGAATGGGCCGTTTAGACCGGTGAAATACCACGACCTCACAGAAGACAGGCGTGAAGTAGAGTATTCTGCGTTTCGTCTGACGAGTGAGGTGCCGGAGTCCTAATTCTAATTCTCTCCCCCTTCCCACCCTATTTTATAAGGAAAGGATGGGAAAGGGAAGGGAACTTGACGGTGGAGGAGATGTACAGGAATTGGAAATAACCATTTTCTGTTTGTCCCCTCCTCTGTCCATTAAAGGTGGGCAACGCATCCGCAACTCATTAGTTAGTTGCAGATGTCTATGGGTAGCGATCACTTGACATCGGGTGAACCGCTAGCTCGTTTCCCACCTAGTATTATAAAAAAATCATAGTCACCGCCATCATACGATGCTAGACATAGCCTATCCCCAATGCCTTTAACAGTATATGCGGTCCATGCAATGAGGTTGAAGAAGTATATGCAGTATAACACATTATTAGATATAGGATAGAAGAATATTGTTGCGTTGAAAGGACAATACATTTAAATTACTAAAAAAAGGCATTCTCCTTTCTCAAATACTAGAACCTTCAACTCTTCTGGGGTTTTCAATGTTGTGTTGATGGTCAAGGGTCGCAGATCCTCAGTTAACCTGCTGTTGTCCCCTTATTCTACACAGTAACGTATATTATTCCGAGTGATTATCTTGCATACTCATGAACATGACCAGTAGTTGCACGAGACATAAAAACCTACTTAAAAGTAACGTTAAATATTGTAACGATACATATATATTATGAAACCTACGGTTCGCTAATCCATCTTCAATAAACGTCTAACATGAACGGTAAAGGATTGATATAAAGCTATTTACGAAGTCAATCACATAAAAATCCTATTTTATTACGACAATAAACAGCAATCTACCAACAATAGACTATTTAAATGTAATTATATGCTCGACGCGCAATCGATTGTACTTGTATCAACATCGAATTACGGTAAGCTGCCTAAAGTGCCATCTACAATAGCTTTATAAAATAATCTTATAAGTCCGCTTAGCCATCAAAAGATGTCGCTGTAGATAACAGAATAAATAGCGTCACCAGTTAATTAACAATCGCTATACGTATCATACAATACAGCGTGTAATTATTAATTTACGCTCCGATAATCGACGATTTCAAGATAACGCGCCGACACGTAGCCGGAGAAGTAAGTGGGATGTTGAAACGTTTGTTTATTAGAGTCGAGACTCGAGCGCTCGTAGAATTAACCTTGCCCGGGCTGTGGACGCGGCTTGCATTGCACCTACAATATGTTTATATGTTCACTTCTGTCGTGTGTTTCCAAACAATGTAAGCGTAACTAGTTTGGATTTTTATCGCCATTTATGCTCGATGTTCTTAATGATATCATTTGTTAATATTATAGGTTTTAACATTTTTACTATTGCTATCAAGCTAAGTGTTAAACAGTACATACAGTAATATATTACTGAATTAAAAATTTAACAAAATATAAATAGAAACTAACGTTAAATTACGTGCTGGCTATTATCTTTGTATGTGCAATCATAGAAAGATCTTAAAAATGTAATTATTTTCCTCGTGAGTGTGTGTGTGACTAGTGCGACCCGATGAACTACAATTGCGACTGGTATATCAATTTGCAAATAAATGTATGACAACGTTCTATTATATTGATAACGGTATTTCGCATTACTAAGGCCGGCGGTCCGTGACATCTGTAGGCGAGCATATCGTACATTTATCGACTTATATCCTCCCCTTCCCCCACCACCGCGGTACATACCGTGCGGCAACCGCTCGTTACACTAACGAGTACAAATCAGTTTGGGCCTGCGGATTTAATAGTTTCATTATCTCTCACCCAGCTTACAACTAGAACGTTGTTTGTAGTTGTAGTGTCTCGAATTTATGTTGCCCTTGTACTTAGAACAGTTACTTTTAGTACGTTCACGACTTACCTATTTCTAATTTGGTTTTGAAAGCTATGTGTTATTTATTCCTTTTGTGATTTATTGTAGCGTTGTACCACGATTATCTGGTTTTATTCCCAACATAGGTTTGATTTATTTAGATTTTTTTACTATACTTATACTGTTGGTTTTCTAACACTTTTCTAATTTAGTACACACTCACTCACAGTTATGTTACACTGATGCTGGGAACCCATGAGGTAAATAAGTTTTAAATTGTTAGGGAAATAATTCATGACATTATGTATAAAAAGTATGCGTGACTAATAAAGTTTGACAGAATTCGTTACCAAAGCATTGATGGCTAAGTACTTAAGGCAACGAAGCGCACAGCTGTCCAAGGTCGTATAGCGTACGGAAATAATAAATGAAGTGTATTCGGAATGCGGTCGCATCACTTGTGTGCGCTAAGGTACCTATAACTGTTAATCGTGCGTAAGGTTTAAGGTAACCGAAATGCGATGAGTTATTTACAAGAATACCTTTTGTGGGTTTCTTACTTTTATGTTTAGCGTAGACTTAAACATATTAATAGTACGACCGATGACACGAAGATACCGAATTGAAAGAAAGAAGAAAAGTGGCTGGCGTTCCTTGGAAGTTGTACAGAAACGAACACGATCTGACCAAACCCCGATACTATTATTTTAATGGTGTGTTATGGTCTCATATTGTATCATAATATAAAAAAAATCAGATTGTTGACCAACAGAACACTGCTGGACCGAGGTCTCCCTTATCTACACTCTTCGCTCCGCTCTTTTCCAGTGGACTCCGGCAACCTTGACCAAATCAGCGGTCTTTCCTTTCCTTTTGACGTAACTCGTTAACCATTTTAGTGGGAAGGGGAAAGCTTAGTCATTTCTGTAGTATCTGTCTACAATGTGAACATTATCTTGTACCTGTCAACTTAAAGTGAACATTACAGGTGCATTTTCGTGATAACATGGCACTATGCTCCCACAGGATGAGAGTGCTAACGAAGAATTTGTCTTTGTTTGTAGCTGTCCGAGAGTGATGTCATGTTTATACACGCCAGTTCAATCAATCAAGGAATACATTAGTCGCTTAGATTTGTGCTGGAACACGTGACCTGGCCAACGCACGTGCAATTTATTATCCATCGCAAATCATTACAAATAGCTGAATTTTATTAAAACTAGATATTTAAAAAAATGGCTATATAAGTGGGCATATTACGATTACAATCGTGTACTTAAAACCTTATTAAGTTGTATATAAACACATTTTATGTAGAGCAATAAAGATTATCTATTTCGTTTTATATCTCTGACACTTTGTCACAGTAATGTGTGAATAATCTCATTAACCCACAACGGATTTACAATGGATCCCGTTTAATCTTAACAAGTTTGACTCCGTCTCACTCGGGCGGTAACAATGGGGCCGACTGCACCCCTCTCCCCGCGATTTCTAAATCGCGCGCGAAGAAAATCTCTTATTAATTATTCAATGTAAGGGATTGGCATTCAGGAGCGCACCGAGGCGAAGTGGGTCACCGGAATACCTAATACGGAGAACATTTGTTATGTCGACGTGCCACTATAATGAATTTATTTGGCACCCGCCGCCGACCCGTGGCCGAGGGAGGCCGATCATTGTTACAATTATGTTTTTCATTTACGTCTCACTACTTTCTTGTCTCTCTCGTACTCGTATTGTTTATACCGTATTTGCTGAGATAAAGCACCCAAATCTTTTAAAAATATATGGGCAGACATAGATACCGATCGTTATCCACAATCCCTTGATAATATAAAACCTATTGACTTTTATAAAACATTAAACATATTGTCCTACGGCTGGGAATCGAAGCTAGATCTCGCTCTGTAATAGTTAGGTAATTTAACTGTTATTCTCAGAGTTCTTTAATAGTATAATTTCATTTGTAAATGATTAATTCATTTGTTATTGTAAATGAATCGCTATAATTATTCATAACCGGTAATTTTAATTACAATAAACTAGTGGCTGACAACTTACCCACCTGATGGGTACTGGTGATGCGAAACACTGATTAATACTGGCCCATTCACTTTGAGTGGGGTCCCCCACGTCTTAATCGTACATATATATTGTCAAATACAAAAATATTGTCATAATTATACACAAAAACAAAAAAATAATCCGTAATCCACAAATATGTTGAGATGTTTCTAATTACATAAGCAACATGTAACAAAATAGATATTATTTCTAAATTAAAACAATCGGTGAACATTCGTCTTCGTACAGACAGTATTAGTGATACGATCGCTTTGACGCTAACGTTTCAGTACGCTGTGGATTTACTCGGCCTTCTATTGCCGGCGTTCGCGGAATTCCTTAGCGTCGGTACACCAACCGCTACTCACTTTAGTCTACCGCAAGAAAATCATCTTTTCTTCCACGAACCGCCACCAAAAGCTTCGTTTTGTCGAATGCCTTATTCAGTTATCAAACGAATTTGGTTATTTGTTACAAGAATCGTTTTATGTATTTAAACTAGCTAACCCGGCAAACTTTAGTCCGCTCTATAATTAACTGACGGTTAACTATTTTAACGATAATGGCTTACACATAAAAGATAGATATATGCTGTCGCGCGCTTTTTTGTAGGACTATATAAGGAAAACATTCCATTATCCTTACTAATATTATATATGTGAATGTAACTTTGTTTGTTTCACGCGAAAACTACTCACCCGATCATCATGAAACTTTGTACACATATTCTTGGAGGTACTAGAAGTAACATAGGATACTTTTTATGAAAAAAATAGTATATTAAAAGCGTAGTATGTATTATCACTATAGACCTATAAACTCCGAAAAGACTGGGCCGATTTCGATGAAATTTACAGGGATTGTCCAGATTGGCACATTCCTGTGTTTGGTAGCGATCGGGTCAACTTAATAAGTGGTTAGTGGGCGAAGCCGGGGCGGGTCACTAGTACTACACTATTATATACGTGTAACTTCAAGGGTTTTTGCAGCACACGCTAGAGTAGCTCGCATTTGGCAGTATTTTTCCCTCCTTACTTGACACTTATCGCTATATTTTGGACAATTCACACAATATCTTTATAAATTATAGCCTATGTGATGTTATTATATTATTGTAAAGTTTCATTAAAATCCATTCAGTAGTTTTTGCGTGAAAGAGTACCAACATCCATACATACAAACTTTCGCATTTATAATATTAGTAGGATTCTTATAATCTCTTTTGATCTAGAACCAGATGCGTGTATTCAGGTATGTATTGTTTTAGTTTATAAGTTCTTATGTTTTTAGTCAAATTGGAGAAGCCAACAATAGTAATTATTAACTTTTCACGCATTTATCAGGTCTAAATCTTAGTGTTACTTAGTCGTACCTTAAGCGTCGATCAATATTTGTCGAACACATTTTCGTATATAAGAAAGTTATGTCAAAATTGTTTGTGATATGTATACAATGTTTATTACTCAATAAAAATGACATTACATAATATTTTTAAAATATTAAATTGATTGATTATTTTGTGATAATAACTTGTTTATCTTTTTATAATTTAAAAAATATAAATAAGTTATTTATCAATCGTTATTATGAGCAAATATAAATAAACTTGTATATTGTTATTCAGAAGTGAACGGTAACCTTTTTGTTGAGTTTTATTTAATTGTAGTTCGTGTTATCTCAAGTGCGCGAGACATTTGTAAATATGTACATAGCAGGTTCATTTTGTACAAATTCAACATTTAAGAGTATGACAAACATGTCTGGCTGTATCGCTACTGTGTAGAGAGTGCCGCGGCGTCGGCGCTGCCGCATGGAGGCGAAGTAGTGTACCTTAAATACTTGTATTTGTAATAAAGTCTTACTTAAAGGAAACTTCGTTGTTTATTCTCTGAGAGGGGGAAAGGGCTGTTCCACCGCGCTGGCACAGTGCGTGTTGCTGGACATATTTTCGAATTTGGCCGTTCTAAGATATACCGGTTTCCTCACGATGTTTTCTTTCACCGTTTTTGGAGAGTGATGAAATAAATTACACAAAGTATAGTCCATGCTTGGGTTCGCACCCGCAACAGTACGTAACTCTGGGCCTATAACACTGAGCCACCACTGCTCACGAATGTGTGAAATGTAAAAGAATTACAAATAATTTACTAAAACGGCCGATAGGGTCAATAAGGATTGTTTTTCTCCACATCACATATCACGTAGATAAAAGGAAGATGATGAAATTGATGATGTTATCTTTAGAGAGTACTATGAATGTTCTATCATATATCATGATTTTTTTCCGCAGTCAGTGTCTATTGTGTTAAAAATGATCGGTTCGTAATCCGCAATCCGTAATATTTGCCTACGGACCTAGATAAATTACATGATAACGTACCTAATACGTTGAATAATATATAGTGTAATATTGAAGAATGTGTGGCCTGAATCAACTTTAGTCGTGAGTTTACAGTATGTACAAGTATTCGTGCATTATTTATATGCGACCTACAGAAAACTTCAATCGCGAGCCTCTTCGCCCGCTTGTTACTTACTCGGAGGAGGACTGGAACGTGCTCTACGTTAAGTTGTAAGCTATGGCTCTTTGTCTTTTTATGTATCATTTAAAAAGTCTTATTAATAACTTATTAGCATAGATAATCGTCTCAAATTAATAATAAGCATTGTTAAAGTATTTGGTTTCTTTATCTATTTTTTTGGCCTTTTAAGAATGGATTTAGGTACCTAAGAAACTACTCATCTTTATAGTTCTTTCGCCAATAGCCAAAAATGACAAAAGTTATATATTGTTTATATTCTTGCAATATTAAAATTGGTCAGGCCGATATGGGGCACGTAGACCTAGTAGACAAAATAATAAAATGTAACGAATTTGTAACCCATAATGATCCCGGCAATACACCAAATAAAACAATAAAATTCCTTCTTCTACTATACATCATATGAATATTTTGACTTAGCTGAATCTTAGCCAGGACACGGTGTTTAAGCAAAGCTGCCAACGATCTTCCCCAATCCGGTAACAGTAACTAGTAATAGATCCGAGGCTCCCTCGGGAGCCCTCGGGCTAAGTTACTCTACTTAAAGAGGTTTAGGCTAGACCCCAACTGTGCTCTACCACCTCAAGCCCGGTGTAACTGATTCGTTCTCTAGACAAACTAGTTATACAGTACAAAAAAATTATACAGTTATTGTATTCAAAGTGACATTAAACTTCAGGACATCGGTGGCGTCGCAATGAAAGCTGTTTGCATGTAAATCGAGTGACCTCGCTTCAAACGCCGCTCGAGTTTATCGCCTTTGCCCCCGCTGTGGTGCTCATGGCCTCTCTAGTTTTGTCGATAACTAGCTCCACTTGTTTGTCATCCATGTTGTATTGTTTGACATTAGTTTATTTTGTAAAAAAAGCATATTATTTGCATTTATTATATTTTTTATTAATATGAATTGATTCTAATTCCGCTTTAAGATATGTGAAGTTGCTATTTTTATTTGTTGGTGACGTATACATGACATTGTATTTTCAACAAGACTGGTACATAGAAATCAATAATGAAAACTGACGCCGAGTAATGGCTCTAATTCCATGTCAAAGAGATTTTTTGATCTCAAAAGATGTGGTAAAAAATAAATAGATAAGATAAGGATATACCTATATCTAGAATCTATGAGAAGGAATAAAAAACATATTTAACGAAATAATGAAACGAATAAACCAAACGTCTAATTCTAAGTAATCGATATCTGTCTTTCTAAATTGGAGGAAAGTACATGAAAAATTATTTTTAGACTCACAAACAGTTCCTGGAACGCCAAATATCACATTGGTGGTCAGTATTTTTATAATTTATTTTATATTATTTTTATTAAAGTATCATCAAAATAAATTTGGATAAAACAGAAACAAACATCCATCCGAATATCCTTTATGTTTATATTGGAAGTTATAAAGTAAGTACAAACTAAAACGTAAACGTAAACCGACCGAAGGTATTTCTTAATTTTCGCTTTGTATTATTTTTTGTGTCCATTTTGTAGGCCATTGTTCGGCGCGCGTAACAATCGGACTTATTTTTTGTTGATTGTTCGGGTGGGGACGGACCCGTCCGGCCGTGGTGACACTGCTTGAGGATTCACTCTATAATCGTTTACGTAATACATTTATTATGAAGCTTGATGAATTTACTATGATGAAACTGCTCTTTGGGATTATCTTTTGCTAGTTGTATTTACAAACCGATTAAAAAAGAGTGTGCCTACTTCTCTGATGATTGTGATCGACGGTACCGCTCAACATTTATTGAGGCGATTCTCGTTTAACTACATGTGTTAAAATCAATTCATAAATGTTTATTTGCACCTTATCTAGGTTAAAAGATCTAGGTATTTATTTATTTTATTTTGAGTTGACTTGTTCAGAAATATATTGTTTGTCAACACTTAACGCATTGCAATGCTTTTTAAGATAATATGTGTATTCGCTAAGTAGTAAATACCAATAAAAAATAGCATTCGTTAAATGAAAACTAAAAACCTTTGTTGTTACTTTATAGCGGTATAACTAATCGTAATTAATCGGCTCAAGTATTAAAAATCAAACAACAAAGAATTTACAAATAAACTATGAAAACACACAATCTCATTGAGATAATGAATGCGAGAGATGCGCACTTGTTTGAACGCCAAATGCGGAAACAACAATATTTACGAACGCATTTCCAAACAATGATCACAGTCCAAGCTCCGTTCGGAAACCGTGAAACGAGCTGAAAGCCATTTACCAAGGGGCGAGAAATGAGAGGGAATTTCATGTCTTCCTGAAAATTAATGAGAAACGCCGCTTAGGACGTTTGCGAACGCACCTCGGCCCCACAACACGCCGCCCGCGGCCGCCGACGCCGACACCCGCCGACTAATGAACGCTGGACGCAATCTTAGAAATATGTTTGTCTTCCTCGTTTACCTAGCCCGGAGAGAGCGCCTTCTCTTTCGCTACACCCAGAGCGGCAACGTAGCGTTTTAAGCCCGGATAAATTACATCCTATTAACTTCGTTCCAATGCTCGATTTACGCTTTAATATTATAGTGTATAAGGATGAAAGTTGCATAAGAGCATTTATTTTATAATGAATGTACAATTTAGACTTTAGCTCGTTCGTTGTAAAGTCGATGTTTGGGAATATGGCGTGTGCGTTAAGGCGTTCCGGTCGCTTTTATACTTATTAATTTGCTGTCAAATAAAGGGGCCGCTCGCTTGGGCGTGCGAGTCGGCGCAAATTTCTGCCATACTTCGGAATCGGTAGTGATTATTTTTTGTTGAGCCGACCGGATTCGCAGACTCGACTCAAGGAGTTTTGGCGCGGTTGTATTTCATTCTCGTAACGTAGTAGGAATGCAGATCTGTATCTTAATTGGGAGATGCACTGTCTGCACTCGATACTCCTGCACTCCAATTAAAACATCGATTAATAATTATCGGTGTCCTATTTATACTCATATTTTTGGTACCATTTTATTATCAATGCCATGCGCGACATGATAATAAATACCTACGTACACAGAATAGAAAAAAAAACAGTGGCTGACATTCCTAAACGATGCAGTTACTGATAGTTGGAGTCGATTGGACCGTACTAGTATTTTAAATTATTCTGTTTTTGGCATCACCCTAGATTGCGTAGATTCGGTAATTTATATCAACATTTTAGTATCTATTTGTATTTACTACAAAGAAAAATGTAAACACAATAAACACACGCTGTTACTCCATAGTATTGTTGACTTTACCAGTACGTTTTTAAACTCCAATACTTATCGGCGGCCATTCTCGGAACCCTGCTCGTCGTTATCTGTTGAACATTTTTATGACAGACGTAAATCTTTGTTTATCATCGTATATCATAATTATTGGTTAACGGAAAACAACCACTTTTTGTACAAATTATCACTGCCATGATATTTATCAAGTCCATATGAAATTAACACTTTCAAATTTTGCACTTAGCATGTAGACTTATAACGATACATTTAAAATGAATAGGTTAAATTGTATATAGATAATATTTTAATTTATCTATGTAGGTGTTCTTAAAAACACCCAATTTTGACGAAAATTAAACTATAACGCCATCTTTTGTTAAAGGATGATATTGGTTATCTGTTACTACTACTGGTAAAGATGGCGCTACATGACAATGATCGAATCCTAAATATCTTTTATAAAAAACTAGGACCTTACAAACAATGCAGAGCGAATGGCACAGTAGTGCCACCGCTGGCTATATTTTAAATAAATGAAAAAAAATGACGTCAGATCGTCATAGTTCCCGGGGCCGTCCCGCTGTACTGTACGGTTTAAAATACCCAACGCTAAAGCTAACGGAAGTAGACACAGTATTAGCAAATGTATATTGTTTTACGATAAGTAAAAAAGAAGGCGTCAACTAAGAGTATTTTATACGTCCAAGTTTCGTTTGATGAGTGAGGTGAGTTCCCATTCTTTTCTGCTGAGTAAAGGGTGGATAGGTGTGGAGGAATGGACAAGTGGGGGATGAATAGGAGAGGGAAAATATTTCCTTTGGTCTATCCTGTCCTCTGTTCATAATTTCTTGCGTACCTGCAACGCATCTGCAACTAATTTGCGGATGCCTTAGCGGTCACTTAAACATAAAAAACCGCTTGCTAGTTAGCCACCATCTTCCATAAAAAGCACACAAATGTACGCATGAATCTTGTCACTAGTAAAATCTTAAGCAATCGCTTCCGTGGGGTTATATATTATAATATGTATCCATAAGGTTTGTTGTTTTTTGTCGTAAGTTGAAAACACGAGGCACATGCTCCCATCGCATAGATGTTATCTCGGCCCGATCCAATTTGACCTCATTCTTATTCAACGCTCGCCCTCAAACGGATTCCGTCTGTGTAGGGAACCCTAAATGCGATATAATAAAAGCGGGACGAACTACCAACTATGAATTTTTTGCATGTATATTGTTATATATGCTTCCTTATTTATTTTTCAAATTCGGCATGACAACACATTGGCAAACACTATATGCTTTGGAGAATTCTGTTCGAGAAAAAGAAATGTGTGATTAAATGTTATGATGATTATAATATGTACACGCAGACAAACATACACTTATATAAACATTTACACATTACAGTTGGGTAGTTGTTAACCCTGGACATTATGTATATATATGTTATCAGATGAAACGTGAGATCCAATACGTCAGTGTAAAGACAAATGAAACTGTGTCCAGGTATTCTAATCACAGTACGTACATTCATCAAGAACTTATTCCGTTAAATCAAGACTGATGGCAATAGCAGCTGTGCGCCACGACCCTTTGGCTCAACCATACCGCCGCCGCACCGCCATTGCGAAATAACTCTTAACACATTCCATTAACGTTCAAATTAGACGAGAGTTTGATAACTGATGTACATTTCAAATGTGTTATGTGTACAGTGATTTCTATAGACTACTAGCTATACGCAGTATTGTCAAAGGAAATGAAGTGGGTACCGAGAAAACTTGATACGTTGTGTTAAATGTTGCATGCATTGGATACAAGAATTCCAATACTTGTGTTGAGCTTTATACCTGCATTTCATGTAAATAGAACCAGTCGGCCAAGTCGTATAAAAAGTTACAGATGTTGTACAAATTTTAAAATCCGTCCGTGTTAAGCTAACTCAGCAACCAGTCTAAATATTTATTATGTCTTATTTAGTCTAGTTTCTCTTTTATTGAGTACGTTTACAGCTTTTGCTTTTTATTTTCAAATAATAATCCGCCCCAGTTTCACCCGGGGTGCACTGATTATGTAGATCCGATCGTTACCTTCACAGTAAAAAAATTCGTCGGATTCGGTCCAGCCATTTCGGAGTCTGTACGAAACATAACTTTTTATCTTACAATAAAATGATGTAATTAAAATGACGCTAATTGTGTTTTTGATGATTTGAACAAATAATTTATACACGGACTTAAAACTTGACTCTTTTGACAAATATAACAGTGAAAAAATGTCGTTCCTCTGCATCTTGACCGTCTGGATATCGTATCCCTCGCAATCGCTTAGAAGTATTTTACACTAACAATAGTGAAAAACAGTTGCCAAAACGAATATAATTTAAATGGTGTTTATTTTAAGATCAAAGGACTCGATATTAATTGGTCTCTATAGAAAAGTTGTAGTATTGTTGGCTTAATAACCGAGGGAAAACTTTCCAACGCTACTCCGCTAAGAAGCCTACGGATTAATACAAACCACTCAAACACTAAGTAATTTACGGCCAAACATGTGAACAGGGGTGAACATTAATTAAGTAAACTTTGTTTAATAACATTTATACTCTGTGCTTGTGTTATTGAACATCCAACTAAGGAAATGCTAATAATATGACTTACCAGTTGTCATATGAACAAAAATATAAGATAATTTTAGACGATTGGTAGAGTTCAAATTTTCTTTGAAACTTTCAGATCATCTTCCTGATGGTATATGCTTCAGGTTCAATACTCATCTTCATTGAAAAATTCTAACTAATATTATAAATGCGAATGTGAATTGGTTTGTTCGTTTGTTAAACTTTTACTCCTTGACGAGTCAACTGATCGTTACAGAAAATGACATCAGATGCTTATCTTTTATCTAGAAAATTGATTTCCAAGGGATTGGAAAATAAATATCTACATTATTAATATTAGTCTCCATGGTGATGTTAAATTTTTTGCCAATAAGGACCTTTTAACTTTTGATGTTATTATGCGCGGAATCATCCTACAAAATAAATCTAACCTGGATAGAAATGAGAAACAAATGCGTGCGAAGCCGCAGGCAACAGCTAATTATATGTATGTACGTACGTACATGCGTGTTTAATTAAAAATGAATAATGTAGCAACCAAAAAAGTCCTATCATTAGACAATGTCTGTCATTGAAACTTATTAAAACATTTTAAAAATAAATCTTTTCTGAATAGTAAAAACGAAAAACAGATTGTTTTGACAATAGCCTAACAACAGCGTTACACTTAGACATTTGTTGAACAAGAGAGAAGGCCAAAGCTCGGGGGGTTTCCGCTCTCCTACAAAGCATCCCACTCGCTGACGTTATGAATGAAAATAGTTACGATTACTATCTATGAGTATTCACCTTTAAAGGTCAAGCGACTAGAACAAGCAAAAGGTGCGTAGGTGCCCCATTGCTCGAGCTAAATTTTACTAATTAATTAAGAATCAAATACTGCTAATGTAAATTTTCTAGTATATTACATTATAAAACACTGTATGTGTAATCTTATCATACATTATAGTTATATATTTACATAATAATAATTATCTAACTCATTTATTGTTGTATTTAAAACAAAACTATTCCAAAACATAGAATACTAAGCATTAATTAGACGACAAAAGGTAACAGGCTCAGCGAATACCAGATGACGTAAGCCATGTGGTGCTGGTTAACAGCCTACCCAACTACAGTAGCCGTTCACCTGTTCAGAGAAGCCTTTGAGCTGACATGAATAAATAAACAATATAAAAAAGACGTGAATAAGCTGAACTTGACTACAAAAGAATAACGTTTAAAAAATAAATGTACCTATAATGAGTTCCTTAATTTCAAATAAAATTAATACTATATTAAATTGTTTGTCAGTAATGAAGTATATAAACTCATCTATTAATGAGCGTTAGGATGTAGGTGAAGGAGTAGGCGATTTAGAAGGTTCTAGAAGATGACTAGTATTGTTTGCCTACGTTATTATACGCTCTGCTGTGGTGATCAACTCGTGCTTACCAACAACAAAAGCTAAGTGAGTAGTGACTATACATTGGTAAATTATTAGTCTATAAACGGTTTTTTTTCAAGACTAATGGATATTTTTCATATACCTTTGAGGACTTTTTTAGGAACTTTTATCAGAATTTTATTTATTAATCGCGCACATTTTTAGCTAGCTCTTGACCTCTGAAGAGGAAACGCTTCAGTAAAATAGTATCTCGACTCACTATTGTACCACTTGAATTTACACAGACTTCCAGTTTGTTAGCCAAGGTGTAGTAAATATAGTGAATATTATTAGAGAAAAAGTAATTATGTGTCATCATACATATACCATAAAAAATAAAAGTTTTTCATGAGTTTCAAAATGTCTCCAAAAACAACTTTTTCTCGCATTACCTTATTACATTAGCCATCCGTATTATACAATTTCATCTCACGGTTTCCACAGAGTTACGATATTTCCGATAAAAGTATAAAAAGTGTAATGACCGTCATGTATTGTAAAATACGTTTGTTTGTTTACATAATTTCAATCTTGCAGTGAAACAAGGTATGTATACGTTAACAATCCGAAACCGAGCCTAATTTTATGTTCTATCATACTGAAATCACTGTTTATCTATCACTTCACTGTATGTAGGTAGATTATTGGTGGAATACTGAATTGTCAATTAAACATTTTACCGCTTCTAAAATAATATAATTATACTACGCTTAATTACTCTAAACAATTCACGCTTAAAAATTCGGGTTCTCAAACGTCAATTATACGCATATTTTAAATTTTGTAGTCAAATGAAGTTTTGCTTAAACGCTATTAGTGAAAATATTGACTATTGAAACGTCAATTATCGCCCTCTTGCTGTCAAAAATATGTCAATTTGATTTGAGTGTCCTAAAAATCTAATAGTCGTGAGGTCTCTCACGAGGAGCGTTCGATCAATTCTCGGTATCGGGTTTCCATTCATCAGTATGTCATTAAAATTTTACCCTCCCTCAAATTTTAGTAGCTTTCTAATGAGTAGGGATTTGAAAGACGTTTCTGACTTCGGCCATGTGTAGTAAAAAATAATCTCTAGTTACAATCGCTAAAGTCGATGGAAAAAAGTTTAAGTAAACGTTGTTTATATTTTAAAAAGCTCGCCTTCAAGCAAAAATAAAAAAAAGAAAAGTTTTTATTGGTTTGTTTTGATAAACGTTTTTGCCTGCCTTGCGTACCGACTCAATTCAATCTCGTACTAATGTGTTTGGTATAATGTTACATATGGTTCAAAGCGAGTTAAAGTTAATATTCTTACACATAGCATTAATTGGATCTATATGAGTAATATGTTAATTTTTTGTTTGTAGCGAATGGAAGCGGTATATATTTATTTTTTGTGACATAGTGTAGTAGTAGTGTGCCTATAATAAAAAAGAATTGAAATTATTAAACTAGTACAACGTGATTTGCGGACTCAAGGTATTGCAGTCGTTACATCGAATCGATCCCGACCACTTATACCATCCGTGATAGCTGCATTTGTAAGGATGACAAGTAAAGCCATTAAATGGCATTTTTTCCGAGTAAAGGGACACAAATTGTATTATAATGTAATAATACTATTTATTGTTTCATCTGCATTTGAAACCTACCATTTTATCCCTATAGACTCATATATAACTGTAATAAGGTGGCAACCGAGGAAGCGGTTCACTTTGTGCTGTGCTAAGAGTGGAAAAAGAAAATGCAACGAATATTAAATGGGATACTAGCCCACTGGTTTCCTCACTCATCTGACGAATCACACAAGTATAAAATACCTACAGTTAATGACGATATTCTGTCGTCGTTAACAAGCCGTGGTAAATACTTAACCAACCATATAGGTATATTTTGTTCCACTGTTGGTAACGTAACGGACATAACATGTTTTTTAGATATTTTTTAAGGTGCTAATTTCCTTTATATATGATTCAACATAATTCCAATGTTATTAATTAGCACATTACATTTTTACAACAATTTAATAAGTAATCTGCATAAATTGTACAGAAGAAATGGTTTTTTTTATGGAATTAGGTGTCAAACGAGCACGCGGATCACCTGATGTTAGGTGATCGCTACCCATAGACATCCGCAACAAGCAAATGTGTTGCAGATGCGTTGCTTACCTGTAGTGGACAGAGTATAGACAGTAAAAAGGATATTTCTTTTTCCCCGTTAACCCCCTCCCCGTCCTTCCGTCTCTGTTATGTAATGATAGACATTTCTTTACATTGAATATGTTAGGTGTTTTTATATCATTAATTAAGTCTGAGGATTAATACTGTCAATATAAGCGAAAAAACGTAGACCATCGTTGTAATGGTCCGTTATTTTTTTTAACTTTTCCGCACTATTACTGCGTGTGCGTATTATCTTTCATATC
The DNA here is from genome assembly GCA_029849275.1 of Papilio elwesi. NCBI lineage: Eukaryota > Metazoa > Arthropoda > Insecta > Lepidoptera > Papilionidae > Papilio > Papilio elwesi. The sequence goes on along the minus strand of CM056708.1, from coordinate 5,781,198 downwards.
GCGTGGACCGGGCAGTCCAGCACGTATAAACAAGTACAAGTACTACATCATTACATTCCGTAATTGGCGATTTATAATTATTTTCCTCTTATACAGTTGATATAGGTTTTTCTATTTAATAATATATTGCTTGAACAATATTTATGTCGAGCTATAAAACACCGCGTGTAGTCTATGTAGTCTATCTATATTATGTTAAGTGGTCGTCGTCGTCGCCAGTAGACATCCATTATCCGTGACGTTTCGTACCATTGCAGGGCTTAAACACGTAAACCTTAAATGCGACCTAACTACAGGCACAAATTAAAAAAACTTCTCAGAAGAATTTGTAATTGAGTTTAACATGCTTAGCAGAGGCTGCAAATAATTTAAATAGATATTAAATAGAAAAGATAATCTTTTGTAATTTAAATGTGAAATATTAAAGGTAAATTTTTGTGGTTACCCTATAAGTAATTAACGATCGGCCCTGGTTTCGCACGAGTAGCACTATTTTTTTTTTAAATAAATTTCCCGGAGATAGTGTAGCTTCCCAACAGTTAAAGAATTTTTCAAATCGGTTCAGTACTTTCGGAGCCTATTCAATGCAAACAATCAAATCTTTCCTCTTTATAATATTACTATGTATGAATGAGATATTTGTACGATTGCTGATGAATGTAGATAAAATTCGAATACATTATAACGGAAGCGCGATGTGATCGGGCTTGTTGAATGTCGCCATAATTCAGTAGTTGTGTCCAGTACAGAGGCGAGGCTGCGTAGGCGTTGCCGACATTACCCGACTTATCTAAGCGATCCGGTCACTCAATTAACCATGACCATTTAATGTATTTATAAACGTTTAAAAGCCAAAGGTTGTAGCCACGCCCACGCGAGAACGCCAGCCCGACTTAATTCTTACTGGTTACTTAATCTATAACTTAATACGGCTACTGGGCTATCGGCACTGTTTCTGTTGACTGCTCAGGTCGTAAATTAGTTTTATAGAACCTCTGTAGCACTTACGATTTCGATTTGTCTAACAATAAATTGTGCTTGAAATGTTCAGTTGTAGATAGAAAATTTAATAGTTTTATAGTAAATATTGTCTTTGTGGAAACAATACAGACATTATAATAAATAATCGCTAACAATAACATAGTAAAAGTAATATGGTTTGCATTTAGCGTAATATTGCATTCATTTCTTCAGAAGGCATACAAATAAGCGTATGTGTGACTATTTTATGAGTACTCGAGTACTAGTAATTACTTTTATGCCCTTACTTTTGTTATGTATCATAGACGTGTCACTTGATTATGAAATCGTCAATGACGATTAGGTACTATAAACAAAAAACAAAAGTTAAGTACTTTGCAAGACCCTTAAGCTTTTTTTGGGGTTGTATGACCACATTGATGTAAATACGCTCTGCTAAAAAGGATTCTGAATTAAGACCAATTGGAAAAGTTAGTCGGTAGACGTTTTACGTAGTTCAAATTTAAAATTTATCTAGAAACGAAAACATGCTGTCAAGTCTAAAATCAAAGCTTGTTTTTGACAAGGCAACGTCAAAAGTGAGTTTTTAATAAAGTGAAACGTCATGAGGTAGTGGCTGTCATGGCATGTCGCTTGCCGCTAGATGACGTCACAAAGTGTCTTGTTACGTGCGTCGAAGCAGCGACCGACTACAATAAAAATATACTGTAGTGTTGTTTTTTAGTAAGAAAGGTTTAGTTTTGTAAACATTCATTCCCTGTATTCACCATTACTCATTGTATTTTATATTTGTGATCAAGTCTATTAAGTGTCATATAATGTTTTAACACTGTATTTAAAATACATATACATATCTTTCATAGAAGAAAGGCCCACGATATGGTCAAGGTTCCGCGGGTGTTCTGGAAGAAAGCAGAAATAATCTGGTATTTGAGGTGATCCTTGTAGAAGCCGGTCATCCAGCGGTGGACGTTTTTTGTCTGAAGATGATCCTTTTTAACATATATGAATGAATGATTGTGTGATTTGAAGTCGTGTCATACTATCATCGTATAACACTAAACACCTGGAATCAATCACATTGTTATGTATAGAGTAGTGTAGTTCGTAAGCAATTGCTGCAAAATGCTGCTTGGATGTAAGTTTTGTATGTTAGCATGATGATTTTGATCATAATTAATTAAAGCTGTATCCGCGACACGGCTCGTAGACATCGCGTCGAAACAAAAAGGTCAAAGAGGCAAGGCCGAACGAAAGGCGGTATCGCCGCTTGGTACGAAGACGATGAAATTGCGATATGGCGGCGGCTCACCGGCAAAATTATAACCAATTTAAATTGGAACCAGGTCATTTGCACTATGCCCGCTATCGCCATCGCAGATTTTTACATTTTAATATTCATCGTGTAACGGAATCCATCGCCCAATTACGTCTATAAAATTTAAATCTCTGTCGTAAAATAAAATCACCAATTAATGACTATTAATAATTAAAACAAACATATGTTCTTATGTCCGTAACCCAGAGGGGTAGGCAGAGATCATGGTTTTCCTTTTGGCGCGATACTGGCGCACCTCTCTCGCTTCGTTTACGTTCTTTTTTTACGAGCATGAATGCGTAGATGTATGGGTACTCCTTACATCGCCCGTCTGTCACTAATCTGATCGATATAAGTTCTACTTGAACGTCCCCCGCTAACATTGCGAGTAACTTTTGCAACGTAAATTGTTTCGTTACTCTCCCTTCATTCATCCTTTCAATATGCCAGAACCACTGAAGCATACTTTTCTCACAAAATTCAATTTTAAGTCTCATTTTTCCTCTAATAACGTAAATATTTTGTAATCCTATCATCCAACGTCATTCCTTTTAAATAAACATTATTTTTAATCCAAACAAACAAAATACTAATTTGCTACTCACATGAGCATTACAATCTGTCAGAGCTTTTGATTATATTAAATAGTCGAAGTCGTAAATTCTTGCATTTCATTCAAAGTTTGCTTAGTAGTCAGACTTTGTACATAATTAAAATAGTTCATTTCGTTTAATATAAACAAACCTTGATAGATATTTTATAACTTTCTAATGTGTACTATATATGTTATATGTTTGTTTGTGGTTCTTGTAATGAAGTGGTGTGTGATAGCAATATGTAACTGTGTTTGTATTTTGTTACAGGTATGATTTAAGAGTTTGGAATGTTAAAATAGTGCGTCATAAATAGGAATGTGGCGGGTCGCCGCCGCGCACGGCATGTAGAGGTAGTGTTATAAAATATTTACCTTTGCTTACCCCCATGAGAACTTCACAAAAGTGTACTTAAAAATAATATTAAAGCATATCGTATAGTTTTGTTTGTCGGCAAAATGAGAAAGAAATGAAAAATAATTTACTACTGCAAAACAGGATAAGTGTAACCTACACTTATCTAAAACTACTGGTCTGATTTGACCTTTGGTCTTTCACCATTGGAATCCGACATTATCCTTGATGAACATAGGCGATGGAATATTTTCAATAAATTTAGGGATCCATGTCAAAACTTTGATAATTATTTTTTTGTTAAATACCCGTATTGAGTCGTAACTATGTGATAATAAATAATATAAAGGTGGGTTAATCGTTATATAAACACAAAGTACAAGTACTTATATTACTAATAACAATCCAGTCCAGTTAGTACCGCGGATTTAAAGAATCACTGCAGCGAGCGTCACTACATTAGACACTTGAATTAGAATTTCAGTTTTGCCAATGTGTGCAAGAAAAAATATTTATAGTAAGTGTCTAAAAGGGCGATATGCCAACTCTTCCTTGCAATGATAAGAAGTAGACAAATACACAGATTGGACTAATCATGGCGAGATTGAAACCTGGATGCCAATAAATTGAATATAATGCAGAACTATAGTTAATTTTGTTTTTTATTTAAATACAAGAGTCGATGTCGTCACGTGTACATATTTTGATTGAACAAAAATTTACGATATTCCATTGTATGCATTGTGTTATTTTCAAACTAAATTGTGGACCGTCTCGCAAATTTCGTTTAGGAATTTAACGGCGAATATAAATAACTAGAATATAAGAAGGAATTGTACGGACGATGAGCGTTATGCGATCGGAAATTAGTCGCCGGAGCTACGCCTTCGTCTGCAGATTGTGGACTCGTTAGCTATTCAAGGTACATTCACGTTTCTGGGACATCGATATCTGTGGGCTATTTTCCAAATATATACCTAATGCGTAACTGTTTATCGATATTTTATACCTTATTTATTTTCATTATTTTTACAATGTCATGTCTCACTCACTCTTTCAGTCTGTAAGGCTGTTAACTGTTATAGTGTGAAAGGATTTGCGGACATACATTAACATTTCTTTATATTATACTATGGAGTTTTCAGTATTAGAAGAGCTTTTTGATTTTGTTGCATCTAATTACAATACACAACTTACATGTAGAATTTAAAAAAAACAAATTTGAATCGATGTCGATATTAACTTTATAAAGACGGGTACATCCCTAGTGTATATCTAGTACGTGGCATAGAGTTGGTACTGTTTACGGTCTGCATGCTATCTGCATTCAGAGCCCGCTTTAGCGTGTTCATTCACTTTATGGTTAGTTGCAAATTTCCCCAACACTGGATTATTTCTCTTTATTTTGTTTAAAGCGAACCTATCGTCTGCAAATGTAAACACACCAGAACAAATTATACCACAAGCGGGCTCTACTACTGTCCAATACCTATAATTACTTTTCTGTAGGGTAAACATATTCAAGACACATACACATCTGTGATTCTAAATTTAGGTGTCTTAAAAGACAGCGCCCAAAGCAACTATAAAATTTATACATTATTACTTTAGTTTGGTATGTATATATTTCATCTATAGTTAACTTATAATCTAATTATGTAACCTAACATTACAGTTGGGACCTAGTAATTTATATGAGGTAGCGTCTTCCAGCTCTATCTAGATGAGTTTTTGTTATATAACTTGTAGAACATTTTCCGCTGACACCATTATTCTTGCATACCTTTCAGTAAACAAGATATCCAGAGAGCTTAAAATGGAATATTTCATTTAAGATTTAATGGACGTCCCAGCTCCTTAAAACACAAGTCGTGATCACAAAGGATTTAATAACTTCCTCATTGTTTTATTAAGACTTGCAATCTTCAATTTCGATTTGTAAATATATTACGGGGGTTAATGGAGTTTGTATCTATTATATTTAATGGAATCTAAATCTCCACAGCCGTTATCGTATAGTTGCAACAAGAATCGTGCAAAACTCCAACTAAAGCTGTAAAATAAATCATTTTTTTATAGCTGACTTGTTAATGATAACTAGTACAAGGGGTAAAGAGATAGCGGGTGGGTGAGGGGCGGGGGACGGTGCGTTCTCATATAGCTCGAGGCGATAACCGCGCCAAAGATAAACTGTGAACTAATGTGGAGACCGGAAGAGTCGGACCACCCAATGCTTGTTGACTGAGGCGCTTAATAAATTGCCCTCACTATGCTTAGTAGTGCACTCTTCGTTTTGACTCCATTAGTTGTTTTTTTTTAATTATTATTAACATAAAAATGTTTTAAATTTGAACATTGAATCACGTCGAATTAATGCAATTCGTTGCATTTCGTTGTACATGTATTTATAAGTATGTACTAGAAATCATTCTATGCGTAGGTAGTCTTCGAACTCCCTGGTTTTAGTTTAAAAAGGTGAATTCCAGAAATAGTAAATTTGTAAGCGTTCGATTCTAAGCATCAGTTTTAAATCTCACTCATTATAATAACAACTATATAACCATATGTCAAAGCTAAAAAAACCTATTTTTCTTTTATCAACATCTTTTTAATATTATTTTTATATTTTAACTTCATGTCCAATCTGACTAACCTAATTTAATTTTAATAACTTTAATTATCTTCTAATGTAAAGTAATCTTTCAGTAATAATGAAGGAAATTCCAGTTTGACGATTTGACTTGAACACTTTTTAAACTGTCAAGAAATGACACGCGAATTTGTCGATGATTCCTTTAGTTCCCAATTTGCTGTAAGCTTATAATATGGATAGTGAGATTATAAACTGACGAAGTTCAAAATCTGACGGAGACAGATTCTATCGTATAGAGCGTGACGCGTTTATTACCGGTTAAATTCCGTCCACGTCACGGGCTAACTGGCTAGCGCTCCTTGTATTAGTAAAGAAAAGAGAGAACTGTCCGGAAGACAGAGCTCTCTTTTTACGACTAATTCCCTTGATGATTGATGTCGTCCTAGTAATCTGTCGGAAGTAATCAAGGATATTGGTTGAGTTGTCTCAGTTGGTTACATTTTTATTTGATGGTGTGAGTGTAATGTTTTATTTTTACTTATAAACGGAAGTTTTCGTACGGATAAACTAGCTACACGTGGCTTGTTTGTAATTGCTTTTTTTTCAAACTCTTCGAGATCTGTACAACATGTACATCTAGCGCCTGGCGGCATATCTGCATATATCCTGCATATGCATAGAGCTATTTACCCGTTTAACAAATGATAAATACAACCAATAGAAATGTTTTCTTTTAATTTTATCAATAACTAAGTTTTTCGAGGAGCCAAGTTTTGTTACTTCGCATATTAAAACTCCGCTAACAAAGTGTAGCCGTCCGTAGCCAAACTGCTTTAATCATTTGATACTTTTTAGCTGATACGCGAGTTGGGTAAGCAGAATTAAAAGTTCGACCACCCAACGACTTATTTCGGTAAATAAATGAAGCAATATAATTAGTCACGCACTCGGACACGGCCGCTTCCTGTCTCCCACGGGTGTACGGGATTGCGAGCAAACCTGCGACACTATAGCAATCCAGCCCACAGTATGGCTCGTTCATACTTAGCGTACTAAACTCGCGTGAACATCGCCCTTGAGACAATTGATGTGCGAATAGCGCTCATTTTCTTTTTATTGTCGAGTACAATACGTTACGTTTTTCAAATTTTAACGAAATCAGACAAATTACGGCATGAAACGGTCAATTAATTTAAAATCTATACACTGTAAACAGTCACGAATTATCGAATACTTATCGAGCTTGTCAAATAATTCTCAAAGATCTTGATGTAAATCTTGATAATAGACAAAAACGGCATAACGGAAACTTTGTCAACACAACCTTTTTGTCATAGAATATTTATTTATAATTTTGAACTCGTTTTTGCCGCTAGGTTCATTGCTGGCGGGAGACAGAGGATGATATAACGAATTGTCCGATTCACGTTTCCAACTATTTTTTTTTTTTATATTACAAAGTGGCAAACGAGCAAGCGGCCCCTGAAAATAAGTACCGCTACCCATAGGCATCCGCAACAACTTAATGAGTTGCAGATGCGTTGCCTACCTTCATGGACGAAGGAGGGGACAAACAGAAAAATTATAATTCCATTCCCTGTCCATCCCCTCCTCATCCGTCAAATCCTCTTCCTCTTCCCCCCCTTTCCTTATTAGAAAAGGGTAGGAGGGGGAAGAGGACTACAATTAGGCCTCCGGCACGTCACTCATCAGACGAAACGCAGAATACTTCTACTTCACGCCTGTATTCTGTGACGTCGTGGTATTTCACCGGTCGAGCCGGCCCATTCGTGCAAAAGATGTTGTTATTATATTCTGAAACCGATTGTGCAAATATTTCATATAAAAATTGTTAAAATGCCGAGTATTTTAAAATAAATTGCTCCCTAGGTTCATAGAACATTAATGTGAATTAACACTTATTCAATCTTCTGTTTCTTAACCTCCAGACGTAGGTATTTTCAACAGCTATTATACATTTCTGGTTTGATAGAGGTCAAACAATATAGGTTTGCTTAAAAACAATTAAATTCGACCGTGACGGTTATTACATTCTTGGAAATAAATTTAAGATGGCAGAGGACTGACAGAAGTTATTATTCATTAATTGTGCTTGAGTAGAACCTCAATTAAATCCTAAGCCGAGGCGCTTGGCGTGTTATACGCGGCGAGGCAAAAAGTGGAATAAAATCCTTGTTTAATGAAGAATCTTTGCGATTTATAAAAAGTTTAACAACGGGGTCCTTATTTCTCGGAAAGCTTATCGCTTCTACACTAAACTCGCTGCCCGCCAGCGCCACGATTTGTGGTCTCGGTCTCTCGTCCGCTGACACGTTGGGCGTTGGAAATATTATTTTGTTTTTATAACGCTACCAATTTTGTTTTATTACACCAATGTTAATTCCAGTGTTAAAGACTTTACTTGAATACGAATACATTATAAATTACGTATGTCACTTTGTAAAAGAGTTATTGACATTTTTGTAAAATCAGTTCGTCTATGAAACAAATACGCATACAAATATATATAATATTCATATAAATATATAAATCTGGAAATTGTAGATTAAAATCGAATATCTTCTGTTTCAAGAAATAAGTAATTAAATAATATATATGGTAGTGTGTAAAATATTGTTAACTTGACCATAAAAATAGTATCAAAAACTATGAAGTCTTTTTCCATTCGTTCTTTATTACATTTGACCAACTATAAAAAACAAAATTTAAATAACGCTTACGTCGTTGCCTAAAAAGTTTGAGAATCTCTGTCGCAGTAAGTCTTGGACGCGCGACGAGAGGGGCCTTAGCTTCTAATTGGTGTTCCTAAGTAGAGATGCGGCGGAGTCACGCGATCGGCCGTGCGCGCGGGGTGGCAACTGACAACCTCCGGCTGCTCTTCGATATATGGATACGCGCCTAGGGTGACCATCATATCAATTTATATGAGACATTTTCGAGTTGATTCTTGCGACTTTATTTTTATAACACATGAGTGTTAAAGTTACAGTGTTCCTTAAAAACAATATCATTTGATATTAGATGCTTTTTAACTGTTCCCCAAAATAAAATATCGTATTAAGCTTTTAAAACTGTAGGTGAATGAAACTAGCAGATTTAATTTGAGTTTGGTGTCAACAAATTTTAGCAATAAATTGTTGATATAAGAAGCCGAGTAACGAAAATTCATACAAACTGGCAAAGAAATCAAATCCCTCGCTGTACAATCGAAAAATATTGTTCGTTTTCTTTATTTTAGAGCTTCAAGTATTAAAAAAATCATTCTTGGGCGTCATTATTAAAATCATAATCAATTTAGTTTAATAACTTGTAAGTCAACGTAATGTGCTACGTACGTTAATTTATGTATTTCATATTAAGGAAAAGCCCTAAGGAGCCGAGTATGGCGTGGCATACCTAGTGTTTTGTAATGAGCAACCTTCCCCGCGTTGAAGCGGAAACGAGCGACCGTCGCACACAATTAAATACGAGATAACATTTTTTTAATGAAAATTATATTTAGAACCAATGGGGCAGTATAAATTAGTAGCGCTGCCGTTAATTTTAAAATGTAATTAAAAGTTATCGCACAGTCCCTACGCACCGATATATTGAAATTAGAAAAAAATCATTGCTTTAATTTATTAAGTTCAATTAATTTTATTTTTAAATGTCAATTATTTTATAAGCTAGATCAAGTTAAACGATACGAACTTATATCGACCAGATTAGTGACATATTAAAGAAGGGCGATATAAGGAGTATCCGTAACCGACGATCATGTGTGCGAAGATGTATTGATGTAGAAAAAGCGAGAGATGTGCGCCAGGATCGCGCTAAATCCCTCTCAGGGTTACGGGTGTGAGCACATATTTATTTAATTTAATATGGTTTATCAAAAATTAGTTTTACAGCTTACATCTAGTATGGTGCATAAAAAAAATTAAAAGCTGTACAAAAATAAAACTATTAAATTTAATTATTTTTTTTCCCATTATACCTCGTCTATTTTGTGTACTTTAATTGCCAGAAGAGTCTTTGACGATGCGATTTTATGTTGCAATAATATTTATTTATATCCTTACACTTTGGTCGGCAAAGATATTATTTGTTGTTAAAACTATAACTTACTTCTTATTTTATCTGTGCCGATATTGAGGTTGAACGCACTGATGACACAATGGCCCCGTTAGACGATTCCGCTGTGACAACATCCGGTGACGAACCCGGGAGGCTCGCCCGGATATATGTACTATATTTACATGCTAAAGATAATGTGGATTTACGAAAGAATTAAGAGTTTCATCTTAGCTGTATATGTATGGTACTTCTATAAATTATACTATGCAATTAAATAAATATATTTAATAAATTAACACCATTGCTAAAGCAATCTCACAGCTATTTATGTACCTATTTACTAAGTGAACTATGCATAGTGACCAATCTCTTCGCGTTTTACAGATTATACAGCACCAAATTTACATGATATTTAAATTTAAGTTTAGTGAAATCTCCCTTGCTACTTAACATAATATCATCGTCTCTTTAACCAGTGCGTTCTCCCCGCTATAACAACGCGGGGAGTACTACTTTGATAGTTGACCCGGTCCGTATGTTAGATTCGCACAACGAGCGATGGAGAGAGTTTCATTTTCCAATTTACTTGTACAAGAATAGAAGATTTTTATAAAAACACTCTACGAAATAACGTTAGTAGTAAAATTAATTTTGTCGTAATTTTTTACTTGATACCAGCCATTCTCACCCAACGGAAGTAATATACCCTCTTACATTTGGTACCGTCGGTCGTTATTAAGGGTCCACCGTGTTGCCACGTGTTTAGTAATTACTAACAGATATTATATGTTACGTATTTACGCTATTGTAAGATGTTTTATAGAGGTGAGTTCGAGCAGTGGTTAAGGGGTTAAGGTTAAGCCTTACGTACTGTAGCCCTACAGTGAGAAGAGCGCCCGCTCTTTCGTCGTCGTCGTCATTTCTGCCGATATTTGTCCACTGCTGGACGTTGGCCTCCCCCATTGATCGCCACAAAGATCGATCCCCTGCCATCCTCATCCAGTGGGTTCCAGCAACTTTGACCAGATCATTGGTCCATTATGTGGGAGGCCTACCAACGCTTCGTCGACCTGTACGTGGCCGCCACTCTAATACCTTTCGGCTCCATCGTCCGTCCGTTCTGCGTGCAATGTGTCCAGCCCATTGCCACTTAAGGCTTGCAATTCTTCGGGCAATGTCCGTTACCTTGGTTCTACTGCGGATCACATCATTTCTGATACGATCCCGCAGAGAGAATCTGTGTGAAAGTGACTTTGAGCCGTCTAATAGTGCTCGCAGTGAGGGGCCACTTCTCAGTACCGTATGTCATCGCTGGCACCACACACTGGTCAAAGACTAGTCTTGAGACACTACGGTATACGTTGGGATGAGAGGATTTCCCGCAACTTCCCGAACGCTGCCCATCCGATTCGGCGGTTGACGTCCTTCTCGAAGTTGGACCTACCTAACTGGACAATCTGTCTCAGGTAGACATACTCGTCAACAACTTCGAGCTCTCCCTTCCCGCCCTTTTCTTATAATTTTATATATATTATATACTAATTTTTTTTCGTAAAAAGTATCCTACGTTACTTCTAATACCTCCAAGAATATGTGTACAAAGTTTCATGGTGATGGGTTGAGTAGTTTTCGCGTGAAAGCGGAACAAACAAACTTACATTCACATTTATAATATTAGTAGGGATTATGGAATGCAATATCCGTGATTGTCTATGACTTTGACTGGTTTTTCATATTTAATATATAATTTCACAAGCACGACTGTAAAGTATTTTCTATTTATTGTAAAATAAAGATGACAACAACAGAAACAATAGCAGCAAAAAAGATGGTGTTTCTAACGGTACTGACTGTTCAATGTCATGAAATTATGTCACCAAAATAGGACCAGGCGTATTAGCAATTTAGCGGTTGTAAATGTGTACTATATGAGAGAGTATGATAGCTAATAATAATAATACATGTTAAGTATTAAGTGTATCTCCACAGTTCGTTGCACAAAACTGTTGTTAAATGTACGCGGAAACCTTATGAATTGTAAACCATGTCTAATCTGCCGCCGCGGCCTGTTACGCGATAGTACCGGCCGCTTTAGAGCCTGCTAGGAGTGTGTTGCATGTGCACTGCGCACAATTTGAAATGGCCCAGTGGCGTCGCGGTAACAGTAAACTTTACTATGGCTGTGCAAATTCATGACAAATCATAACTCTATTTTATTAACTACTTCTATTTAAATCTGATAGAATAATAACATCGTCTGTCCATCCATCCGAATAATACACCTAACTGCTAAATCGTTTATGATTTGTTAATTGAGATAAGTTGTATCTTAACTAGTTTTGTTTAAATAAAACGATTTTATTTTTATAATTAATTCAATAGGAATGTATTAAATTCCTATTTTAATAATTAAAAAGTACTAGCTAATTCGAATATACAGCAACTGAAAAAAATGTTATATTTTTACCAAAATACTTAACTTCGTAAGTCATATAACAAAGGAAATGTGTGTCGCCTTTCGTTCAAATAGTTAAACATATTTAATTGTGTAAGGTTAAAAAACTATTACATATCTACTTATTATTGTATAAGCATCTCAATTATTCAGCGTGTAGCAGCCCTAGAGCTCAGACCTTTAACCTGTCCTGAATATTGTTCTGTTAGTGGCAACCCTAATCCAATTTGGACCGGATAAAGCGAGGCGCATCCGCTTTGTACCGTTATACTGTCGCTCGAGGAGGCTCTAGTGTCTTACTTTTGTTTGTAGTGACGACATCGTGCTTTTTGTCCAACTTGTTTAGTTACTTTGTTTTTTTTTTAATAATAAATAGTTTTTTTTTTCAAAAAGCCCAATTTTACATTTTGTTTCATACAAATCGTGGCTAACTATCGATTACACACAACTTTATACGGTTATACGGTGATATTTAAATGAAAATAAAGCAAGACTTCAAATGTCTTCAAATGAATTACTATATTAATCGCAAAGCTTGGCATCAAAAGTCAAATACGATAGAAGAGTTGAATTTCCGCATACGTGTGTGTTGTTTGGGAATGCAAATTAGCAGTATTATTCATTTGAAAATCTTGGATATCCTTACTGCTGCACAATTATCTTACATCTTACAGAGTTTGAAAACAATATATGTACCTCTGGATTCTGGATGCTTTCTTAGCTTTGACCTCTTTTAATTCACCTTTTGGTGTGTTAAAAACATTTGGCACTATTTATTGGTCTATGTATGCATCTGCTGGAATATAATCTATACTTATCTATATTTGCAAATAAAGCAGCTGAACAAATAACTAAACATATTTACGCCGTTTGCAAGAGCAAGTATAAGAGCAGTAATAAGAATTACTGATATTTTTTATAACTAATGAACTAGCGCCTGACCACAATCCTACCTGATGTAACGCAATAGTGTTAATACTTCTACTTCATTCCATTATTCTGTAAGACCACCGTGGTTCCTAAGGCCACCATTTATGCAAAGGTTGTCATAGTTTTACCCACTGTTATCGGGTATCTGATTCAAAAAAGTAATTAGCGGTAGAAAAGTGTTACAGATTGCCGTATGGTATATGCTAAAAGTTGGATTTAAAAACAACAACAACATCTGTCGCACGAATCGGTAAGATCGACAGGTGAAGTGCCACGACCTCACACCTTCCAGTCTGGAAGGGATAGCGGATTGGTCTATCCTATCTATTCCCTTTTCTGGGCATCTACGACTCCCTTACTTGTTGCTGATGCCCATGGGTTATTTAACATCAGGTGACCCCCTTGCTCGTTTGCCACCTTATTACATTAAAAAAAAGCCCGGCCCATAGCGGCTTAATTGAAAAATTAAATAAACGCACCCGCCTCGAGCCAAACCATTAAAACTATTTATAATGAATAGTAGTTAAAGAATTGTCAACTTCATTCGAGATTTAATATGCTATTTCTCTGACTTAGCCATGCTGGCATCATCGTAAAGGGTTTATCATATATATATTAAGTGCTCCACAATCGTAAAAATGTCGCACTAAAACGGACATTGGATGGTATATTTTATTAACGAAAGGGTTACATCACCTCACACAATTTCATTCTGTATTCTAAAATTCAATGTAGCACCTAGGCACCATATTGAAAAATATACTTTCTTATTTAGTGACCCCTATGACGAGTAGATGTTAGTCTCGCACAGTGCAACCAAAGTCGTCAGCGGGGTCAACAGCTCAACTCTCGGCGCTAAGTGGTGCAATAAAACGACGCGGCCGAACTTGATTGCGACTCTTATTTCATTAATAACATTGTCAAATTCCCTCAGGGTTCCATATATTATATCGTTAATGTCATTGTATTATGCTTTATCTAACGTTACGGTTAATAGTCTCCAAATCTGTACCAGACAGGTAATATGAATGGTAAAGTTTATTGTATTTAGAAAAAGAAGGTCCTCAGAGATTTAACTTGATGTTTAAACTCAGATCCGTAAAATCTTTTAGAAGTCATTTAAAAGATAGGGATAGTGTAATTAGTAACATAAATTTAGGCAGAAATTAATAGTGATTGCCTACTTTGTTCTCAGTTGAACTAATGTACACCTTTGTATCACTGGGAGACCAGGTGACAAGTACTAGTCCTAGTGCGCCAATCCGGCCACGGCGGCACTGCGCGCGACAACACTGCAGTAAATCAAATGCGATTTATCACAAGCCCGCCTGACAAACGAGGAAGCCCGGGCATACCGACACTAAACTAATTTTATTTTTTTGAATCGATTGATTGAACTCAGCCTTAATTCTCAAATCGGCTGAATTGAGGCATTAAATTCGCTATACGTCTTTAATTAAATAATTTAGGAACATATACAACGTTTATAAGTATAATGTAATCTTAGGGTGGATGAGTGCTTGTACTATGTTTATTGTCTAAGCCAAGGAGCATAGACGACATTCACATCTTATCCTAACTAATCTAGGAAATTCTTCGGAAGTATAAACACCACACCCTCAAGCAAACAATAAACCAAGGAAGATGCAGGGTTCCAATGTCTTAAAGTCGTGTGGCAAAACAAGCTTTCTCTCTATCTTTCCCTCGGAAGACACTGAGATAACAATACGTTTTCGGCAGCGTAAGCCTACGGTAATAAGAGGCACAAAATATTTACTCAATCTTACAATGTTAAATGTTTTATCTCATGTTTATATTAGTCCATTCAAATTTATATCGCTAGATGTCGCTTTTTAAATAAATTGTTAGTATAAAAACTTAAGGTCATTCAAGATAACCCAAGACCGTGAAAAAATATACATTTATTACATACAATTATAATTATACTTTAACCAGGGTCACATATTAGATAAGCAGGTTTGTGTTAAATTTATATATGTGTTTATTATACAGTTTCTTTCATACGAATAAACTTCAAAACAGGAAGCATTAAAATTGATCGGCATCCTCGCTGTCTAGTCTGACCAGATGTTACTGAAGGCTTCTACGTCATTGATAAAGTCAGAACGGTTGGTACATTCGATATTCGTACTAAAGGTTATATGGGGTAAAGCTTAAAGTTGACAAGACGGGATAGAATTAAGCTATTTCATTATGAGGACGTGTTATGACGACGTATTAATTCTGCAATTTACAATATTTGATTTAAGCTTCGGCCTAATAAAGTTAATAAAGTCCATGGATAATATTTTGATTGTTTGATGTTATGTCTTTCAGATAGTATCAATGACCATATTCAGCCTAAACTAACTTTCATTCTAACTCTTCACCATTTGCATAGATTTTTACATAGTAGTAATAATGCAAGGTAAGATTTTTTTAGAAATAGGTCGCAAAGGAGCAGCTCTCATACTCAGGAAAAACAGACATGCCCATGCATACAAAATGTATCCTGTGTATGTGTATATATAATATCGAATCCACGAACTGCGGCGTCGAAAGCAAGTGTCTTACAAATCACGCGCCAACCGGACATATTTTTCCAATAAGAAATAATGGGAAGGGAAAGAGGACAAGAATTATGCCACCGGCACCTAACTCATAACACAAAACGCCGAAATACTTCTACTTCACGTCTGTCTTCTGTGAGGTCGTGGTATTTCATTTCCCATTCGTACAAAATATATTGTTGTTGCGGTCTTTACATTCAATTCTCATAATAAAATCTATTAAGTAAAATACGTTAAATTGTGATAGTTTAGGTATCTTACGTGTTACTTTTGTGATTATAAACTAACGATGTCACATTTTTACAATTCCCTAAAATAAATTTATAAGCGTTGTGAGTTACGAAGGCCTATCTTTACATGTAAAATTCTATGTTGCAATGACATTATTAATAGCATACGTGATGAATAAAAATTACCAGAATTATTTTTAGTGACAATGCCACCCACCTGAACCCAACTAATTTATTTCGTAATTGATACCCGTCTGCGAACACCAAAGTGTTTTTCGGTTCATTGACATCGTTCACAATTTTTGGGGAGGCAATGTATTACCAGGCGCGCAGAGGGCATTAGGAGGCTAGCAGGAGTTGGCAGGTCAAGGCGGTGCGAGTCGCCGCCGCTCGGGTCGAAGACCGCAGCTCACCGTCAGTCACGCTTGAGGTAGGTCCCGTTACCTCCTCCCGGCTTATGTCTCCCTGGTACTTTCTATGAACTTTTTTTATTAAAAAAATTCAAATTTTTCACAAAGGTTGATTTGTTTTTAGTTTTTTCTTAATGCTGGCCATTTGAAAAAATACGAAACGGTTGAAATCATTGCACAGTATGAGTTCGGTGGCCGTGGGAACGGAACAACCAACGTCGTGTTCAACGAAATGGCTTATCTTGAAATATCGCTGCAGACAACGAGTCCCCGGCAATTGAAACGCTACCGTGCTAACGCGTAGTCCTTGCTACATATATTATTGTTATTTACATAAACACAAAATTATTTCGATTTAACGACGCCAAAAATTTTTGAAGTTATAACTTCTTATGGAAGGGTTAACCGCTTCGTTACGTAACGCGGTACGGCGCCAGTCTGTCTTTTTATGGTTGTTAATTAGCTCCGCTCATGATTTACCGATTTTGATGTTTTTTTTTATTCTACAGGTAATGCTTGTTATATCTGGTCCTCCCTTTTTTAATCAAAAAATAACAAGTACTTTCTGAGTTATTCTTAATAATGCGCACCAAAAAGTGGGTTAAAACAATTTTGTTTTCTTGGCTTATGTAGGCTAAATTATAGGACTTGCATTAAAATGATGTATGAAAATAACATATCTATATTATCTATCTATATATCTTCTATGGTTGTCTGACAATAACCATTTTTTTCTTCTCAAGAAACATTAATTAAAAGGCATACGGCGTGAGCGCATATTTATTTATAAATTGTAAACTTCACAATAAAAAACACAACACAAAAAATAATATATACGTACACTACACTAAAGACAATTAACATAGTTTTCCACACATTTGTATGCAGCCTCTGTGAACTTCGACGCGCTACAACTAAAAATATTTATATTTTTAGATATGATATTTAATACATAGAATAAATAATTATCGACAGTTTTCAATTGTCAATTTCATATTTGCATCATGGAGTGATAATTTGTTCACATATTTATAATGTACTTTTGCTTGAATGCATAGAAATAGTGTCCGAACACATTAGTTGTAAGGCTTATCTGCAAATGTCGTGGTAAGTAAATAGAACTGTGTTCGGCGGTTGCTTTGTTCGGGATTTGATGGTAAAGTTGGCGGTTTATGCTGCACACTCTATTCGCCATTACCAGGGATGACGTCAGTGCGTTGGTCGCCGATATAATGATCCGTGAAAACCATGCATTGTTAAAATAATGTCCCGAGTCACCGCAGATTATTAAAATCACTCCACAGTTTATGAAGTGCTAAAAGTTTAAAATTTTAAATGTTCTTGATTAATTTTGGCTGTACGGAAAGTGATATTTTGTGTGAATTTAACGGGGCTTAAGTTCTTAATTTCTTTGTTTTCAGCACAGTAGCGCTACCTTAGTCTTTAAAAAAAAACCAGGTGTCTGGGCGCAAGGCGCTCGGACGTTAAATTCGTGACAACGTTTCCTAAAACAATGAGCACTCAGCACAGAATAATAACAATAAATATACCCCAGAATAACAATGAGTACACAATTGATTACATTATAATTAAATTATTTTATTAATTTAATGATTGTTACATGTGTAATATTTATACGATTGAGTATACATTTGACTCGTGCGTTTTCTATCTCTCTCTCATGCTGCGCTCTCGCTTACACACTATGAACGGGCACGATCGGCAACTCTCGGCTCGAGCGTAACGGGACATTTTGCGCGAATGCCACCCAGTGTTCATCAACTTATAAGATGTTGTCACGTCAAAAATATTTTGTACTTTGACTCAGATACTGGAAGAATAAATAGTATTATCGTAAACCAAACATACATTTTCAGTTTTAAACATACCATAAGAAAGATGTATGACTGAGTCCCGGAATTCCCAGTTGATATTATGCGTTGTTTGTAATTTAAAAGCTACGAAATGGAAGTACTAAAATTCTTCAGAACATCCGAACTCGGGAATAATCGTCTACATGTTGGCGCGAATCCAAGCGCGGAGATATAATGCCGTTCTCGTGGCATCTTTATACTTAGTCTTATAGGCGTTATGAAGTGCGACTGCTTTATGTTTGTACTATCACATCCGGGACGAAATCACTTTTTCTAATCGCAATAATAGCAACTTGTTACAGAATTATATATTCATGCACCTTGAATAACCGAGCCGAATTAAGCAGGAAAAATTTATTCGCTAAAACAGAACTGTGACGATCGACAAACGTATATCCCTTACGTTAATGTTAGGAATATTTGCCTTGTGACGCATCGCTTTAGACTGAACTTGATTGGCGTGGTGAGGTTATCGAGATAACGAAGAGCTTGCCTGTTGACTGGTCACCCAAATTAATTCCAAGACAAGCTATCTCCCGCAATATAGTCCAATATCGCCATAATTGATGTTTTGGCATGAAATGGGTAGTGCAGTTTATGTGAACATTAATATTGAGAACAGAACAGTTTGGTTACAGCTACTTGTATATAGCTTGTTCTCAATCCCTTATTGAATGATAAGCCAAATTAGACTTTTTTTATAAATTGTATTACCAAAATTTTGCTTTAATTTTTTCGTGTCAAAGATCGCGGCTCGCCATCGAGGTTTTATATGTTTGTCTAATGTTGTTGATTGTTGCTTATTTTTAAATGAACTATTTAGCATTGCTGAAAAGTATTACTCCCTTGGTTTAGCGAAGTACCCGTTACCAACTAAAATAAACGTTAGCACAAGCTAAGCCATAGTTCTGCTTTTTAATAGGGATTCGGAAGTGGTCACAGTTAATGTGATTATTCCTATTTCATAAATAACTGATTTCGCCTAATTTTCTTGACAAACTTAATTTTATATTAATTAAATTAAAAAAATCGCCACTTAAATAATTATGGTATTTACTCTGCAATAAAATATAAATTTGATATTCATTCACAACTGTCAAGCCGAGCCGTCATTAGCAAATGCTAAGTCCTCGAAAGTGAATACCAGTAGTAAGTACTGTCTAATTACGTGAATCTTAGAATGTTGTTAAGCAGTTTGGCTAAGCCAATGCTTAATAACGGTCTTATTGTTTAGCTGTATATTTTATTCCAATCTATTTAACTCGGCTTTCTAGAGGTTTCACAATTTAAAGCATACAGACGTAATACGTGGTGTTACATATTACTTCTATAGAAATTTTATTACCGTTGTTAATAAAATGGTAAAAAATAGTCTGCTTCGTGTTTTACCAGCAAAAAGTGTGGAGATCGCTAGCCAGTTATCCAACATCCTCCGGCTCATCACTAAATCTGTTATTATAATTGCGAAGCAAGCCGATGTAAAACCAGAGCCCCCTAGAGTCCTTGCGGGCGCGCCCACTTGATTTAATTACCTCAGGAATATAACATTTTTAAAACAGATTTTTTAACATAACGTTCGGATATGTAATTCTAAAGGCGACGCTGACTGCAATTACAATCTTTGTGTATCGCCCTGTGTAATCTTTGTGCACCGGAACTCTTTTTTCAAGTAAATTGTTTTGCATGCACATAAATATTTAATTATAATGTTTAATAATTATATGTATCATTGTATGTTGTATTTTAGAATAATAGACCTTTGTACGTGTGCATTAATACGTAACTTTACGTGCATTTATTGTTTTCTTGTACTTATATCTCCATAAATGTAACGCAATTAATTTTTAATTATTATGATGCTGAAACCTTTACATAATTATTTATTAGTAGCATTTAAGTACTCGTGGACTAATATAAGAGTGGGTTTGTTAAAAATCCAATTACGCGTACACTTTATCGTATGGGAGTATTAATGTGTGTTTGTAGTATTGGATTTATTTTACGTCACAGCTCGCTGAGCAATTTGAAACGTACGCTGATATCCCCCTGCACTTTCAATTACGTACTAGGAAGTAATTGGTAGAGTTGTTTTAATAGTATCTGCACAGGAAGTAGGTATGATAATTAAACCGAAATATTCCCAATTAAAATGAAACACGTGATCTATCGAACAAAACAATGCAGTATCGGGTACATCTCGTTTGCGGGATCTCGACTCGTTAATGTAAAATAGTGGGACGGAAATTTACATTTTGATTGAAATTTCCCTCTCCGATCCCCTCCCTCCATATTAGAGGAATAGTTGAGCCACTGTGGAGGATAATGAGCGAGCCCACGTCACGCAGTTCTAACTACGCTGAGGATGATTTACAGTGATCTTGGTGTTAGGTTGCACCTATCGTTCTATCATCTCAAACGAAACAACTATGTGATAAACATCTTTTCAAGATATTAATTTTATATACAACTATCATGACACGTTAAAATACCAATGATTTGATTAGTTCCTATCCTAGTCATATTATAAATTGTCGAAGTTTACAGTCAGTCGGTGTGATTATATTGCTAAGACGAACAAAATATATCCTTTATTTTTGTTTGTACCAAATACACTGCAACTTAAATAGATCTAAAACACTTTTAAATATTACCAACGTGATACAAGATGATTTACATAACGCTACAGTTATTGTTAGCATAGAAGCAGCTTCCGCAAATAGCCAGCCGTAGCGCAAATGCCCTAAACCACTCCTGTCATGATTGTATAATAAAAGGCGGAAACAGCGTAAAAATAGAGCTTTCTCTACAAGGATCTCTTTGTGAGGCCACAGTAAACATGCACAATGAAAAATGCACACTAACGCATTCTAAAATCTTGAAACTTGTTTATTAATCCAAGCATCATTGTGTGTCTAATTATATTTTAATTTTACTGCACGAGCTTGTATTGTTCTAAACAGGAGAGGGCCGAGTGCTACGAGACGTCTCATTATACGAACTAAATAATTAAAGCCGTCGATGTTGTAGTGATTTACGTGAATCGAGTTCGTGGATGCCGTGACAATGGTCTCGTAAACGTACTAGTGTTAACCGGTTCGTAAAGACTTTGCGAAACATTGAGGTCAATTTCGAGACACAAAAACGATGCGCTCTGACTTGGTGACATTGAATCATGTAATCTTGAAAATGAGCTACCGCCTTATTTAAAATAATATGTCAAATATACAACTTTAGTCGATGGAATCTACTGCTGATTATATTTTAATTTTATTTTATTATCCTGGCTGGATGTTTTTGTAATTCGATTCCGTATAATAACTTCGAATATGTGACATGTGAAAAATTGTAAACGTCAAAATATAAGCATGCCAACCGATATTGGAACTGAAGCTTTTATGTTTTCTCCTATACCTTGAACAGTTTATTTTCGGGATAAAAGGAATACATAAAATCCCGCGCGTATATGAATACAAGGTTGTGTAAAAAATAAACGATTGGTAAACACCTTCAGGAGGTTAGCGACTTTGAACAAACGAACATTACATTTTTATATACAGATATAGATTCAAACGATCGAGCGGTTTTTTGCCCACGGAGAACCGCAAAAACCAGCTTAATCACAGATGTTTGGTCAGTCTTTATGTTAGGCAGAAAGAGAGATAGATAAGAAAAAGGACAGAGCCATATCAAATAGACATCATCATCATCTTCCTGCCCTTTACCCACTAATGTCGGCACAGTATGACCGTAGTCCATCCTGTATTTCTAGCTACAGTGTTTACGGCCGGCCCCCTGCCACGTCAATACCCCTCGGCCATGTCCAATAGTGATTACCCAAATGATAGATCATTGAAAGTAGATCATATTGTGCATTCAAACTCGTACCGGCGTTATATTATTTTAAATTGTTAGCAGACAAGTGTAAGATCCGGCAAAAGGAATTTTCACCCTCATCTGTTATTTGGTCAGGAGCAAGATTATATGTTTTTTGATTTTTTTGAAATCGAATCATAAGTGAGTTGCCAAGTTAAATGGTGCCACCGCTGGTAAATCGTTAAAAGCAAATTAATTTGAAGCGTAACACGCCATTGGCGATTCTAGGAGTCAAGTTGAAGTCGTAGTTGATAAATTTCATATGCCATCGGATCTTTTAATAGACGGATTATTATTGATTTATACATGTATATAGGGATTTCCAGGTATCTAATGACTCATCACGATATCTCTGGAACCGTATGGCCTAGAGACTTCAATTTGGAAGAAATATTCCTTTCGCCGAGTACAGGTCAGGTTAGTACGGTTTTTACGAAATTCCAATTAATTGTAAGGCGGAACGAAGTTTAGCGAGCCAGTTAGTGTTCTGCATACTTGTAACAACTGTGTGTAGACGTTAATTGAATCTAACATTAAGTTGCCGTCGGTGCGTCTTATTAATCGCACGATGGATGGATGCCGCGATGAAAGCGGCGCTCCGAGTTATGTTGCATTCTGCTTGCAGCTCGTGTCTCGTCTGTTCTGAGAAGCGCGCTCCTCAACCTGTTGTGTACGACGATTTAGTGCAGCGGCTAAATTACACCGCCCCGCCGCCCGCCGGCCGCTCCCTGCCCCCCGGCGGCTGTTTAACTCGGAATTGCTCTCTTAATTACTATTACTTAGCGACTCTGTGGCTTCTAATCAAAATGCCATAATCAAGGATTTGTATTTCCTGCTAGTTTTATTGTTAGCTTATATATTTAAAATCAAATTACAAATTTATTTAGTTGGAATATGTCATTAGATGAAGCCAGATGGGTTGATGACATCGTTAGGATACAGGACAAGACGTGGATTCGATTGGCGCAAAACCGTAAACAGTAGCGTGACAGGGAAGAGGGTTGTGTCAAGCAATGGATCGGTACAGGCTGATATATGACGATGATGATGAAGTGCTAGTAGACAGAAATAATTTGCCTAGCCACGAGTCTTGTTAAAACTTGACAACTTGTTAATACATAAACTATCTACCAATTATATCTATTCACCTATGTAAATTAATGCTAAAAATATTTACTTATCACATGTTTAATAACAAATAGTTGGAGTAACAAAATCTGCACGGGATTTTGGGTTTATAAATTCCTAACAGCATCCCATTTCCATAGTTAATCTGTCTGACTGTCTTTTCATTACTATCGAGAAAAACAGTAAGACGAAAGCTTACAAATAGAAAGAACACACAGCAAACTAAATTTAAATTACTAACAGATCTGTTGCCTAAACTAAGTTGCAGTTGCTTTTACAATCAATTCTTGGAGTATTTGATTGGTCGCTGCACTACCTGAGGATAGGATTTGTAACCAAAAGCGAGCGTTTGTTCAAATAAGTCTCGACGATCGTCCAACAAGATTAACGCTCCGCCCCGGCCGGCCCGGACAAATATTCGAAGCACTATCGATGGCACAACACAACCCTAATTTATACGCTCGTTGTCCAACGGCAAAATATACTGCCTAAGCGGCCGTATCACACGCTGCAAGGGAATTTAAACACTATGTCATTGACATACAGGCCACTTTGAGTTTAATGAAATACGAGACCGTGTTCATATTGTCTGGTAAAGTGCACGCCGTTTTTCTCACTGGATAAACACAATGCAGGTCAATTTTGAATATGCGATGCGAAATTATAGTAATAGCGGCTTTTCTTATTGCTGGATTAATATTATTAAAATAAATGGTTTTATCTCCTTATAATAGAGAATAAGTTCAGTTCAACTATGGAGAGTTTATTCCGGATCCACGTTTTATAGCTGTTGCCTTTTGGATAAAATAACTATGTTTAAGTAAGGTAGTCTTCAAACTCACATGTTCAGTTTATATATTATATTATATATTAGTTATTGTATTTTTACCTGTCAAAATGAAATAGTATAATATCTCTTAGTATCCGCTGTTGCAACTTTAAAAATAAAGATAATATTCCATAACAGTATTACGAAATTACTCTCACTGCACCTACCTATTTCGTAACGAAGCTCTTTGTTTTGATTCGACTCGCGATCTAAGCAAATGATGTAATCGTATAACCTAGAATCGAGCCGCTCGATCTTTCTCATTATTATCGAATGAGTCGGATCTGGTCGCGAGCTGCCGAGGCGGTAATCGCCAACTTGTTGGCTGCGGGGTTCCCCGCCCTTCGGCGTTCGCAACTCCTTAATGGAGGCGTTATCACGCTTGCTTTGGGGGTTTGAATGCTTAATCACTCCGTTCTTGCTCAGGGTTTGATATTGATAAATTGATTCAGATTTTTGTATTCTATAAAGCATTTTACTTTAATAAACGTGTAAAAGGGCCTTGGCTTTCTTTTAAATGGAGGTTTATCTATGTTCTATGTTTCTTATGGATTCAAGTATTAACTATTTAGATCGAGATAATTAATTATTTACCGTGGTTCAAAAGAAGCCGCTATAGCAACCAACTAAATGTGTCCTCCGATCTCTAAAAGTAACAGTAACATTTCGAAAGCAAATATTTGTATTGATATTAACCGAAAAGATAAAACACTTTTGCTTTCACCATATATAATAAGAATATAAAGTCGATTTACATTCGATTTACATACCTATGATTTATACATTTATTCATAGACTTTTTCAAGTAAAGTAAGTAAATTTACGCAGGGGTCGCGGCGTAATTCCGTCTCTCACAAATATGCGCATTTAATGACCAAATGCTGTTGTCGGCAGTGTTAAATTATGTATAATCCTAAATGATATTCTCAGCTATCCATGTTTGTTGTTCATACCAATTACCAGCCAACACCAAGAACTAATTGTTATCGCCACATTTTTAACGTAAGAATGAGAGTTAATATAAATATGTACTGCTTTTTAACTTCAAATTGGACTTTTGCACGTCTAAAGTGCTGAAAAAGGGTAAAAAAAAACAAAAAAATGATTTCTTGTCCGAATTTTAATTTAAAAACATATATACTTTGGCTGTCTCGGTAAATTCGGCTCGACTAAATTTGTATGCAATTTCGTATTTAGATACGGTTCTTATTTTAAACCTTAGGTAATCATCAGTACCATTACTAAACAAAAGCTCGGACTTGAAAGATTTACTTTAAAGCGCGATTCGAAGTCAGGTGTATCGGTTCGTTACAAAACCTTCATTCAATCGAAAACTATTATCCAGTCCTTAATAAATATCCACCGTATTCTATATAACAGGTGAACTCCATGTACACACTCCATGAATACTTATTACAGTACGTACAAATTATGTAAGGCGGTGGCGATCTTTATTCATGGGAAATGGCTTCTGCATGCACGCCCACAGGCCAAGGACATGTCATATCGGATTCGGTATGACTCGCCTATCATATAACACTGCAGAACGGCACGTGTACGTGGCACGATACCAACAACAGACAGAGTCATCTCAAGAAAGGACATGTAGGAGTATCTGCATATATCCAGACTGCTAAGCAGTGCCTAAGCAGGCCTATTTTCTTCCTTTCATCCAAAAGTCGTTCGTTAATAATTTGTATAGTTTTGATCTATATTCCTTCTTACTTACTTTACTACTTTGTTTTTTTTTTCTTTCATTCTCTTAGTGTAATATAGTTTTAAGTAATTTAATTTTAATTTAGAAAACATTAACGCTTTAAAAAAAATAATTTTAACCATAATTGTTCTCAGTGAGACAATCATTAGGAAACATTAGAACTTATTATTATAATTTACGTACCCCTATCTATATTTTTTTATCTTTTGTTTCTGTATGTCTCCTTAAATAAATAAATAATAAAATAAGTTCGTATACGTGACTGGCATTCCAGGACTTTTTGACCTATCATACTAAGACTGGCCCCTCACTGTGGCCTTCATTATGCGGCTCCAGGTCACTCAAAGGGAGGGTCATAATACACGGAGTTTTTCTGCGAGATCGTATAAGAAATGATGTGTCGTTGCCATTCTTTTTAAAGTGCCATCTTCTTTCGAAGGTCGGCAGTACGTGGGGCAAGGCTGTAGGCTACCACCGGGGTCTATAGGTATAGGCGGTATATATATATATATATATATATATATATATAGGCGGATCATGGAACGGTTAGGAGATATCTTAGCTATCTTTTTTTGCAGTCCCCAAGCAATCAGCGGCAAAGTAATAGGATGCAGTGGTAGCACCTTAGGAAAGTGCTACTTAAAATATGCTGTATATGTCCAACGATGACCTTGTGACATGGCAAGTTGTGCCGCCAGTAAATAAGCACTCCTCTGTGACGGGCACCTGCGTAGCAGTATTTTCAGGAGAGGAAGCCTAATTGGCTGGAACTGTTCTGGAAAACGAAACTATTGGGGGAGGTAGTGTGTATCGGCACGGCTATAGCACAGCGTGTGGAAGGCAACGGGAAACTACCACAATACAACTACTCAGGAAGATCGTTATGGCTGAGAACACTAAAAGAATGTCGTTGCCCGAAGTGTTGCAAACCTTAGCGGCAATGGGCCGGACACGTTGCTTGCAGAACGGATGGCTGATGGGACTGAAATATCCTGGAACCAGGACTTTGATATATATACATCCGATTATTTTATTAATAATGCCAATTAGACTTAGTAACAGTAGTAACTGAAAGAAAAAAACGAAATATTATTATTTCATCATCCTGAGACTAAAGTTTCATCTACTGATCTACATATCACTGTTACTTTATTTTAACCAGTAGTATTAAAACGCAACTCGTTATCCGCGGCTCCGCGCCACGGCCGCGTGGCACGCAGACAAGTTTGTAAACAAGTCCGACAGGTCTAGTGCATTTGCAACTCGTGCCATATCGATATCACTCATTATTTTATGCTATATTTTTATAAATGTATTCGTTTCCACGTCAACAAAACAAAACATAGATTACTTATTTGACAACTATTTGATAGTCTTTATATCGAATTAAGCTATGCTAAGCTATACACAATGCTGTACTAGACTCCACTTTAATTTATGGAAGTGAGAGCTGGGTTCGGCAGGAAAAGCATGCTAGTAGAGTTAATGCCGTTAAGATGCGATCCTTTAGAAGTATGCTAGTGACAGAATAGGATAGGATTAAAAATAGCGTTATAAGGGAAAAGCGTGGCTTAAAAGTGGATTTTTTTTAGTTGTTGTAGTTGGCAGGGGACGTCCAATGAGAACTTATATCGACCAGATTAGTGACATACTAAAGAAGGGCGATATAAGGAGCACCCGTAACCGACGAGCATTTATGTGTGCGTAGAAATATGGATGTAGAAGAATCGAGAGAGGTGTGCCAGGATGTATCGGATCGGATGGAAATCGATAATCGCTGCCTACCCCTCTGGATTACGCGCGTGTTTGCTTATTTATTTCATGTGGTGATTAATACATTGTGCATCGACTTTCATCGCCTCAACTGCGGCACATTTGTCAAGACTCTCTAATGCGCGTTGAGGTAATATCTGGCGCAAGGACTCGATCACAAAAACAAACGATTAAGTAGTCGAATATTATTGATGAAATAACTAAGTCTCTCACATAACAGATAGTTTCAAGTTTTTCAAAATAATTGGACATTTACGTTATAAAAAGACAACCTTAGTTTTAATAGCCGTAGAGTTACGAAGCGATAACAGCTATTTCGTAAAGGAACTGACTCAACGACTAGTTCTAATATAATACCGACAAGTCGTAATGTCCAGTGGTCCAATCTTCCTCTTTAGGTACCTCCTTTTCCTTAAAAATATTGGCGATGCACCCACTCACACCGTCTTGCGGTATCAGAACTCACACAATGAATTCCTTTCATATAATAAAAATATACGCTTGACAAATGGAATCGACGATATTTGGAAGGAGACACAGCCTCGACGACCAAGCTCTTCTTCCCCAACGTGACGAGCACCCCCGCCACACTTCGGAAGCTGGACCTTGATCCCGTGCGGGTTCAAATTTTGACGGGGCACGGGGGGTTCTCACAGTACCTGCACAGGTTCAAGTGCAGGGAGAACCCCTCGTGCATCTGTGACCCAGCGCGGGACGAGAGTGTACTGCATATTTTGACGGAGTGTCCGATCTACGAAGCAGATAGAGTCGAAGCTGAAATTAAAATGGGACACAGAATTATAGAGGCAAATATTAGCATATTAATTGCAAACAAAAACACTAGAGATGAATTTGTCAAATTTTGTACGTCCGTAGCCCGAAGAGTTATTAAGAAAAACAAGGTATAAACTGTGATATTGTAATCGTAAATTTAAAATTGTCTATTTTAATTGTATTTTAAATTATTTATTCTGTGTTTTATCTGTATTTAAGTTGTAAATTTAATAGTATTTAAGAGAACTAAGAAAATGTATCTTTTTTAAAATAAGACCGTTAATAAAGAAATAACCTGCTGAAAAACTTATTACCAGTAGACAAGGTCCCTGACCTTTATAATGTTAGGGAAACGAGAGGGCGGCACAGAGCCGCCCAAAAAAAAAAACGAATAGAAAGAACCGCTACATGTATCAAATGCAATCCCGAACATTAAAGCACTCATTTTAAAGAGCAACGGACTCTTTTCCGAGCAATAAAAAATCAGATGAGCGTGCGTTCTCATTTTGCAAATATGTCCGCTACAGATTAGCCGGGGCCCTTCTTGCGTTCGGGCCTTGCTCTCAATCGTTGATATCCTGTAGTTTGGCTAATTCATCAAAACTAAATTACAAGGCACAAAGCCGATCGCAGTATAAAGAAAAACGGCCCCAATATTTTGTTTTACACATTAAAATCAAACTAAAACTTGTGGACAACTCAAATAGGTTGTTGAATAATCTACATTTATATTAAGTTTATCTTTATTAATATTTTTTATATTTTTTATTTTTTTATGTTCATTAATTTAGATTGTATGTAATCTATCAATTAGCATTTTCTATAAGGTATGATAAAAAACATTTATTTATGTGTCTATTTTAGCTATATTAGTGACTCGGTGTGGTCCGTTCTTCATTACTCATTATTAAATTCAATGACCTTTTTGTCCATAACTTCAACACTCAAATATTTTTCCTCGGAATCTTCATTGTAGAATACCGCCGGTGTCGGTCCACGAAAACTATCGAAGCAATTTAAACTCCATTCTTCTGTCTGATAGAACACAAATTATTAGGATTGATTTTTGTCTTGCCGAGGCGCATCAAGATTGAACCTTAAAGTTGACATCTTCAAAGTTGACAATATGTTACGTCAGCGGCTTTTAGCTTCTTATGAAAACGCCGAAAGGAGCGTTTGGGGTATTGCAAAATTTACCTGCTTAGAGCAGTGTAATTTTATATAAACTTTTGTTATTGCCTGTGAATTTAATTTGATTTATGATATAACCTATCGAACTAAAACGATTGTTAACTATTAAGAGTTTAGCTCATTGAGCTCTCTTTACTTAAACAACTACGTAATCAAGTTAAAAGTATATCTTTCTTTTATTCATTAATTTACTCGCTGGTATTGTTTGGTTCCATCAAGATGTGGACTTAAGTTGTCGGCACGTCAAACATGACTGGCATCATAGATGTAAAAACTTGTGAGATCATAGATTATGAGTGAAAACATGTTTAAGAAATTAGGTTAAAATCAATTTAGTATCTTATGTCTAAGTAGTAGTAGTAAGTAGTATAATATGGTCTTTTCCATTGCTTGTAATGTTTTGTGATACATACAATTACATTTTGCGCCGTGAGAAAAAATAATTAATAGTTTTTAAAGTTCAAATAATTTATCGTTTACAGTTGTATTGTATAGAAAAGCAACAACCCGCAGAGTAGAGCAACAGGATGTGGTAAGAACTTATACCGGCCTCTCTGTTAAAAATAGAACTTGTTTAAACAATATAATAGACATATTTACGTTAAATTTTGTTATTTTAAGTACACTTAGGTGTAATAAATCAATTTCTTGCGACAAAATTCTTCTAAAATAGATTACTCAGCGCAATTGGTGGCTGAGTCACGTAAAAGTGTTCGGATTTATTCATTCAAATAAAAAAAATACATAGATACATAAATGTAAGGAATATAGTTAGTAGTTATAGAATAGTATCTATTAAAATAATTTTGACATTTATCCCTACTAATATTCTAAACGTGAATGTAAGATTTTTATTTTGTAAAATCGAACATTAAAATGTCGTTTCTCCAGTAAATGTTGAAACCTAACGGTGTTTTATTTAACAGAATAACTTTATAAAAATATGTATCTAATAAAACATATATCTCTCAACGATATAAGATATCACGCTATCGGTCAGATAGCCACATTTAATAATTTAACAGATAATATAAACAACACGACCAATTGTATATCAAAACGTACACACTCTGTAAACTGTTAATATTGCTCTTGACATAGCGGCTATCCGATACGTGCGATATACATTCGCGATAACGCCCGATAAATTGATGGATGAGTGTTGGCACCTTGACGACCTTGAAAACTTGTTAATAGCCATATTAATAAATATTAGAGTTCGCCATTTTTAATCGCAGCTGGACAAAATTTAGGTTGGAGACTTACACGAGGCTCAGAAATGTAGATCCTGGGCAGCATCTGGTTTGTTCTCGTCACTTAAAACTTAAACCTCTCGTGAGCCGTGTGATTACAATAGATAGAAGAACATCTCAAGAATTTAATCAATTCCAATTTTTTCAAGGAATTTCCTTCAATAATCGCCTCTTACATCGATTTCGATATTATAATGCCTTCATTAAATTTTGATACATTAAGTTCCTTAAAATTTGTTAAGATAACTTTAATTTCTCCCCGCTCGCCTCAATAAATCCTCAATCTAATTCACGGCTCGGAAACAGCTTACATACGCTGATACCTCGGAAAGATTCTTTGATATATAATCTACTTACGGCGGGCTCGGATAACGTGATAAGGAGTTTTCTCTAGATTATCGATTAATAACTAATATTGGGGAGGGCACACGGCGCTTCGAAGATTATCGTGATTTCTTACGAGTTCTGGTCGTCTACCCCTCTTTGTAGGGATGTTATAGTGTCTATTTAATGTTGTAGGTGTGTAGATGTAGGTTCACTTTGTAACGGATGACATTACTTCTTCACTAGAAATGTTGGAGCAGCGAGAATTTTGGTTCTTCAGAATTTATTCGATTGACTTAACGATGTTTTAAGGTTCATACAAAAGGTTCTATGTCGTGTTGATGTCACGTCAAAAACCTATCCGTTTGATTAGAAGCACATTGTTACTGTGCTGTGTCTCAGAATCTATTGTAGTGCATTCATAATATTATTCAGTCTGACTGTTGACCATCTCTTTCCTACCGTTAAAATATGTGTTGTTATTGCTACATAAATAACAATTTTTTTTATTTAAATTTTAATTTTAAATTTTTAGTTACAGTAATCAGTTTTATTACAAAAATATCGTTATGGCAGATTAAGTTTTAGTTCATTTTTAAATTGGTAACAAGCAGTAATTTCTTTTTGTAATCAAAAGGTTATGTAGGCGGTTGTCTTTTGGTTGGCGAGAAGATTAAATTTCAATTGTTTTATGAATCCTTAAGCACTCTTTTATTTAGCCGTTTTGATTAATTTTTCGAAAGTGCTTTAGGAATTTTTTTTATGGAGGAATGTGGCAAACGAGCAAGCTGTTCACCTGGTGTTAAGTGACCGGTAACAAGTAAATGAGTTGCAAATGCGTTGCTTTAATGAATAGAAGAGGGAATAGACAGGAAAAGAATAATCCTTTTCCTATCCATCTCCATACAGTCCTCATTCCCTTCCCATCTTACCCTGATTACGAAAGGATGGGATAGGGAAGATGCCACACTCATTAGACGAAACGCTCAACGCCTGTTTTCTGTTAGGTTCAGCAGGCCCATTCCTACAAAAGGTGTTATTGCGTGCTCTATCGTTTTAAATGTAATAAAAGTAAAAATAAATATTTAACTTTTACTTAAGATATGACATGTATAAAAACGAGTTTATATGCATCAGTATTGCGTGTTTCTCGAAATATGGTAATTTCTTAGTTTTAATGTATCCATATAATATGTAGCGCATGAAATATTTCAATTGCTGTATTATTGTTTATTTGTGTATGACTACGATACGAACATACGAACAGCCACCTGTCAGGTTTTATGGACTAGTTCGGCGCCAATGGTTTTGTTTTTGTTAACTTACACGGGGTAGATATAGTATAGTTAGGAGGAAAGGTTTATTCTACGTAGTGGCATTGGAAGTTGTTTATGACTCGATTGTTAATAATAAAGCGATGTCTGCTTTTAACAGTGGTAGAGCCCGCATCAACAACAACATTCCACGAACGGGCCGGCTCGACCGTTGAAATAACACGACCTCACAGAAGACAGTCGAGAAGTATAAGTATTTTATGGTTCTGCGTGCCGTCTGATCTTTAAGGTGTTGTAGGGTTGATGTCAGTTCTCAGGATTGGACGGGAGAGGGAATATCCTTTTTTATGTATGTCCCCTTATCTGTCCATTAAATGTAGGCTGCTTTCTACGGATGGACGCTTATACATAAAATCAGGTGAATAGCTTGCTCGCCACCGTCTTCTATAAAAAAATAAATAAAAAAAGGCGTGATCCTTATTTATTTATATTTGTAATATGGGACATAAGTCCTTAATTATTTTTTTACTGAAATGACTAATTTAACTTTGTTTGTCTGCAGGCCACACAAAATGATGCTGGAGTCGAGCCGGTGAGTATTGGCAATTCTTTTTAATTATTGAGTCATATTCAACTATACAGTATTATTTTTATTGAATTAAAACATATGTATATTGTTAAGAGAAATTGCACCAGTGTATATATACAGTGAAAGTGCCAGCTTCATTTATCTGATCTATATGCGCTTGCCACAGATCGAGATTGGCAGATTTGAACGTACAAGTTTTTCTGTTTCATGCCGTACTCTAAATGTATCATGGTATTGACGCTTGCATCGGTGTGCGTAAGGACACTTTTTTCTGTACCCGCGGAGGCAGCTGCGACCGGCGGCGCCGTCAAAGATACCTCATTAATAATTCGACCCGTGCCGCGGCCTGCCTTATTACGATTTCTTGATCTTATTCTAACAGGTGATAGTGACGTCTTAAGTTCTAAATTATTTATATTTCTATCTAAACCTTTTTAATTTTGTTTCTGCACAGTTTCCTTCATAACTTTGCTCATTATAGTTTTAGCTTGTTAAATTTATTTAATCAGAAATTGCTTAGATTAAAAACCCTTTTCTGCTGGATGTCATTTAAGTAATGAGCTTACTATTTGGATGTACCACGACTTTATAAAATAAAGATTTGTACTAGAATTATTTACATTAGCTACTACCGGCGTACGAATGACGGCAGTGAATTTCTTACAACGATTATTGCGAAGATTATTTAGTCACTTCACATTAAAAGAAAATTGATTAGATGTTTAAACACCATAAGGAATTCAATTTAAAAAGTTCAAAAAAACTTAGCCTAGGTTCTATATACGAATTAGAAAGATGCCGCAGGGACATCAATGACCCGGAATTGCAACCACAGTGCGGTATACATTGACGCTTTTCGCTATGTTCCTTAAAATCGATTACTATTATACTCTTCAGTCACACACTGGCGTATATTTTATTAACTATCTACACGCCAGCCTAACGCAATATGTATTAGTTACCGACATCGCTTCGTATAATTAATATTATCGTTCGTCTCTGCCGTGAAGCCCCGCAGCATCGGTTACGTGAAAGCGCGTCAATTTCCTACTTCTCGTTTAATTACCACGCCGCCGCCGTGTTAGCAGTCGATTTACTCTGTGATCGGCTTAATGAATTAATAATATGGCTATATCTTTAACTTATTGAAATTATTCGTCGCCGAAAAAGAAATAAATATACTGTGTTTTATCACGCCAACGGAATTGTTTGGATTGATAACACTGGTAACAAAAACTTAGCACAACTAGTGTTTCCGAGTATGCATTAATTAATATATAATAAATGCATTAATTAGTGAGGAAGCGAACAACATGACTTATTGTTTTTTTTTGTTTCGACCACTATTTTCCTGCTCTTAGCTAATCGGCATTGATCAACTATCTCGATAGAAACTAAAAGGTAATGATCCCACACATATTGCACCCACACAGAGACAGACGGAGGTAAACACAATGGAGACAGCAATTTCCATTTGGCTTACATAAAAGATTTCATAGTTAAGAAGATAATAGCATTTAACAAAATCACTAAACAAACAAGTTAAAAATGGACAAAATGTCCATTATCTCTGCCTGTTGCTCGGGGTCATAGACGAAATTATTTTAACTTTATTAAAGTCAGAGTATGTAAGTAAACGCTTGGTTTGAATTTGTTATATTACCGAAAATTCTAATAAGAATTATCGTAATTACCATAATTACCATAAGCAAGTGGCCGTTTGTAATCTTTGAGATTTTAAATAAATTATCTTCGCGCTGAGTAAACGAGATAAAATAATTACTTTATTGCATCATAATGCACGGCCGCGTTGTGCACCGTGTTAGCTTCCACTCTGTAAAGCTCCGTAGATCATAAATCACGGTTAGAGTGAGACGGTTCAAGTCATCGATTTGCTTACATGTCTTGTGTTAGACAGAGTAGGTAGGATGTCGCTCGGGTCTGTACGAATGACGGCCGTGAACTGCGATCGTAAACACACGTCGGGTTGCCGGCAGCGCCGCGCCGGACTGCTCGTTGCTCATAGTTTAAACACCAAATTAATTAAACGATTTCCTATAAAGCATGTGTAATTATTAAGTCACAAACGGATTACCATGATCAACAGATTTAATTTGATATTACTACACATAATTTATTCTGTTGCCGGTTAGATGACATAAGTTTCTAGTAAGTACATAATTAAAAGACCAAGACTGATGGCCTGTCGTGTGTGTAATAGATATATCTATCATTGACAGCACAATTCTGTTCCTTGTACAACACACTGCCCTGGGCATTGCTGTTTGCACCGTATGGATGATAATTGGTTATTTCTATTGTTTGTTTATTGTGACCATTTTGTTTCATAACACAAAATTAGAAACTGTATGAAAGAGAGCCTGCATTTTTTAAAAGGATATCATGTATATCAAGGCTATATTCGAAATTTATTTCAGCGGTTGCAGTCTCAAAACTTCCACAAACATCATAATCCATGAATCTTGTATGTTCACAAATGAAGAACACACTCGCCGTACTCGGATACTTGTTGCTATACTTTTTCGTTGTTGATAGCGTTACTAATACTGTTATGTTACCTCAGACACACAAAGTCTTGTGTGCAATGATTGCAATGGTACGGAAATGTTCCTCGTGAATGCGTTGTTTCGTCTAAGTGCCGTGGTGAGGCACTAAAAATAACACCCTCAAGGCCCCACACGATATTGGTCGTTAATGTCGATCACTTTATTTATTAGCCTCTTCATGACTATCGTGAGATTACTACATTTACTTTGTTTCAATATTTCATCAATAGATGGCGTTTATATGATATTGTCGATTTCAATTAAAAACT
The DNA here is from genome assembly GCA_029849275.1 of Papilio elwesi. Lineage (NCBI taxonomy): Eukaryota > Metazoa > Arthropoda > Insecta > Lepidoptera > Papilionidae > Papilio > Papilio elwesi. The sequence goes on along the minus strand of CM056708.1, from coordinate 5,745,249 downwards.
AGCGACAAGAGTTACATTTTATATGAATCAATCTGTATAATAAATGTTTTCCATCAGACATCCATATTGCAATGAGTGGCGCACCTAAATGGCATTTCAGCAGAGGCGTTTATAATCGATAAACAATCGTTATGCATAAATGTCTACTACTTAGTAATTTGTATAAATTCGGCGGTTCGGGCATGTTGAAAGAATGAATGAAGAGAGAGTAACGAAACAAATTTATGTTGCAAAAGTGAGTGTCAGTGTTGGTAGGGGACGTGACATACTAAGGGTGATATAAGTACCCGACGAGCCTGTGTGCGTAGATGTATGGATGTGAATGAAGCGAGAGAAGTGTGGCAGGATCGCGCCAAATGGACAGCCATAATGTCTGCCTACCCCTCTGGGTGAGCACATATCTTATTTATCTACTTACCTGCTACGGATAAATATTACAATTGTTACGATTAATAAAACTAAATAACTAACGTAATACTCAGTATAACAGATAAACACGAGTACCTACTTTAATTGGATATCGGTGTTATAGTAATTATAAAATCTTCTGTGTAATCAAAATAATATCTTTTTATAATAAAAATCTTTATTTTGTTTGTATTCTATAAATTAAATAAGTTGACTAAGTCCAAGTTAAGAAGTGACGTAGTTCACATTACTTTTTCATTAGTTTTTGTTTCGTTCAGTCCGAATATTTGTTTGTTTGAAATATTTTTAGGGGATTCATGTCTGGTAAAGTATATTTAAATTTAATACTAAATTTAGTTGGATTTCTTCCTAAGATAAATATGCACTCACGCCCGTAATCCAGAGGGGTAGGCGGAGACCAGGGATTTTTTTTATAAGAGAAGGGGGCAAACGAGCTGCGGGAACACCCAGGTGATCAACGACGCCCATGGAGGGTGTCCAACACCAGAGTAACTGCAGTTGCGTTGCCGGCTTTTAAGAAAACGATAGGCTCGCTTCTTGAAGGATCCTAAGTCGTTCTACAACTACGAAATACCGACGAGGACAGACCATTCCATAACGCGGCTGTGCATGGCAGGAAATGTCGAGAGAACCGCACTGTTGAGGAATGCCAGACATCCAGATGGAGTGGATGGTACCTGGCGGTCTGTCGCGTCGTCTGATGACGAAACTCGGCGGTGGGAATCGTTTCAAACAGTGCTTCGGAACACTCCCCGTGGTATATACGGTCAAAAATGCAGAGGGAGCTGACGTCCCTCCGCAAGGTCAGAGTATCAAGCCGATCGGTAAGAGCTCGGTCGTTGACGATTGGAATCGCTCTCCGTTGTATGCGCTCAAATGGAAGCAGCTGGATTTGGATGAATGTGGAATACATTTTGCGCGATCTTGGCACACTTCTCTCGCTTCTTCTATATCCATACATCTACGCACACATGCTCATCGAATACGGGTACTCCTTATATCGTCCTTCTTTAGTATGCCACTAATCTGATCGATATAAGTTCTCCTTGGACGTCTCTCTCGCTTCTTCTACATTCTTCCTAAGGTAAACAATAAAAGAGTATCCGACAATATGCTTTGCACTTGGACTCCCCACAGCAGCGATTAAACATTGTTCTATGTATGTCTTTTTCTTCCGCGCAGGAATTAAAACCTACATAGCTTAGAATTCGCTCTGTAACCACCACTTCAGTGCTAAGCATTTCCTAAACCAACGATGTTATCTGTATTTTTGAAGGCAACACTTCTTTAGCCGCGTTAGACGATATTTGGTAGGTTCTCGTGTAAGAAGATGAAGAAGACGAAGGTAATTTTTTTATTATTTATTTATTTTGATACTTATCATCGTGCCCGCTACCTGCGAGTGAATTAGCTAATGCTAAACTTTTTCGTTGCCAAGGGGCGAACATTGCTGGCAAATTTATTTATTTACTTTTCTGTGTTTACGTTTTGTTTGAACAAACGTACGTGTTGTTAAAGTGTTGACCCTTGGGCGCTGTCAGCTTTCATTATTATTATTAAAAAAATATTTTCCACGAATGGATAGACTCTGACAAATTTTGGATAATTTGGTCCCAAAGCGAATGATTACTTTCTTCGTTATAATTTGAAAAGTTTTATGGTGGAGTTATGAAATAAAGGAAAAACAATAAATCTGAGAGCGGCAATCAGTGACCGATGCGCCGATGCTATGAGTTGCAGAACAATACAGGGAAATATTTTTAAAACAAGTAACGCAAACCTGCATTATTCATAGCTGTTTGGCGTCTTGTCTATGGTTGTGTGTGTGTGCGTGTGTGCATTGTATGTAAATGAATTGTGTTTATGGCTACCAATTAAATGTATATTTATAATGCTGGACATCCATATGCTTTCATATTTTTTTAACTTACCATATTCCACAAACATATCTATATGTGTATACTTCTTTCAGTGAGTTGGTTGGGAAGATAAGCATAAGTAAGAAATTATTGACATGACAAAAATAAGACTTATTATATGTTACAAGAGGACACGTCAGCAATATCTCCAATTGGTTTTATTTTTAATTGATGTACCCGGAACCTTGTAGAATACTCCAGAGCACTATGAACCGCTTCTCCCCTAAGTATTTATAAGAGCTATGGTCGCCAAAACGTATCACCGCGATAATATAAGCGATACCATATTAGGTCTTAGTCTGTAGTCAAAGTCCAGGTTTAGTATTAGACTTTTAGGGGAAAAATTGACGTGGTTAATAATAAAGAGCTGGTCTTTTAGCCTAAGGTTTAAATATTAAGACAAAGCAGCAAATGAGTATAATTTTGCAGCAAATTATTGGAGAGGATATCAACGTAAATTCTCCTATCAGATTCAGAACACCTTCAAGACGAGTGAATGGGATAATGATAAACTAGTGGGACTCTATATCATATTGCCACTTCAAATGTTAAAACACTACTTTATTCATTATAAAAGGCCATAAAGGCACACATTAATTTCTGTCATTATTAAATTATATTGATCGTAAGGAACACGGCGAAAGGTCTCTTTATGCTGGGGTGTTCTTAAGAAACTGAATTAATTCATGATTTTCATTAAAGATTAGCAGATGCGTTCGTTGCTAAATTAATTTACCAGGTTTTTACGAGGGGAGCCGTAGGCAGTCCTCGTTCGATGCATATTGCTTTGTCGTCGGCGCCGGAGCTCGTCGCTGTCGCTCGTATCGTCCTCGCGTTGTCACATTTCAGGCGGGCGCGTCGCGATTTATGACTATACGTATTCTGCTTTACGACCACCTCGTTATGTCTGCCCCAGACGTGTGGGGACAACGCGTTGTTGTGCGTGTTTGCTGTTTAAGCTGGCAACTCGATCATAGTTTAGTTATATAACTACCCGCTTCGTAAATTGTAGTACGTTGTCTGCCTGTATGATTTGTACAATTCACGAATGATTGTTTGATCATTTGCCTGTATATCCTAACTAATATAATAAATGTGAATGTGAGTTTGTTAGGCTTTAACTCCTTAACGACTCAACCGATCTTCATGAAATTTTGCACATATCCCGAATTTTATCCCGAAAATAAAACCGTTCCTGCGGTTCAAAAGCTTCATTTATACTATCAGTTGCCATGGTAACGTTTCATATTTCGACAATGAATTTTTTTTGACACTGTCATTATTGTCCAGTTTACAGTAAACCTGAGCTCATTATAAATACGGCACGGACAGACAATGGTAAGAGAAGCGGTACGGGTGGCGTCGGACCACGTCTCACATTTCTTACAACACATAATGGTCCATCTAATCAATCTTACCGAGGAGTGTAACTCTAATAAATAGTTGATGTTTTGTCACTTATTGTTTGTATAAGTTTGTCCCGCTTGCACCTGCGAATAGACCCGCATATTTAAAAAAATACAAGGGTGTATCGTGACCCCAGCGTACTCGTGCGTCAGTACCGTTTTGTGTAGGGTTAGCATGTGTTTAGTTTTTATTAGGATAATTTTATATTGTGTTCATATTACAAAATAAAAATATTAAATGCTAAAACATAAAACGTCTACACTAGCACGTAGTCCAAAGTAATTTAAACGAAATATTAATATAATCTCATTCTCTATATAAAGCAGATGCTTAGTAAATCTTTGCAATATCTTAAAGTAAACAAGAGGAGCCGCCTTTTCACCCGGCGTGCAATTTCATGTAACCGGCAATTGTTAAGCCTTACTTTTCACCTTTAGAGAATGGATTTGCATAAATCCATACTTAGTACTCGCTTAAGTAATAACATAAATATCTGAGCAAAATTTTATCCCTAAAATCAGCAGTTTTAAATTATAGTTTTTTCTTTTATGTTATATAGATGACTAGTTCTCAACCGTAATCATTAATTTGGAATCCGTTAGGAAAGCTTGCGTCCCTACTAGCGAACCGTGAGAAGGTATTTCTGCGTGGTTCCGTCGGACGCTCAGCTGCTGGTATTGTAATCTTGTTTAATATGAAGCGAGTGAATTCATTTTCACAAAGTATGACTACGACGACCGTAACACTCGAACAGTTAGCAAGCTTCCTTTCACCTCGAGCACCTCTCACGCTAATTGATATAACTTGGTGTCCTTTTGAATGTCTATTAATTATTAACATTTTTCAATGAACTTTACAATATAGAGTACAGTTCTTTAACTAAGCCGCTTAAGATATTAAAAAGATGAAATGTAACTGATAATCATAGCTGTTACTAGAGATGTGGCTAATGTATTCATATCAGGTATACATAACAGGTACACTGGAATAATTTTATATAAAGTAATACTATGATAGTAATAGCTATTATACAATATTATAGATAACGCGTTATATTCGATAATAGCAATACGAATATTCGATCCTATATAAAATCTAAACATAGTTTATTAACTTGGATGACAAAATTACGGCTTTTCGGCACGCTATTTGAGGTCGACACAGCAAGTGTATATTTTGGCTATAGTTTTTACGGCCGGACAAACCTGATATGATAAAAGCCTCACTACCTCATGTTCGATGAAAAGGCAGGTTTAGGTTTAGGTTAGGTGTTTTTGAGTATCTTGATCACTAGGGCGTTCGATCGGCCGATTACATCGTCACATAGTTGCGATGTCGATGCGGAAATGTGATCAAGCACTATTACATTAATTAAAAAAGTACGATATGGGAAGATGGATCATATTGTTGTTTCCCTATATAGGTAAAGGTATTGATTATAGGTACATTAAAATGATTTTAATGGAAATTGGAATTCGGGGAGATGAAACATAAGCAAATAGGTTCATCAAAATTTACGACACGAAGTCACGATACTAATTCATATTATATCGATTATATGCTATATATCTAAGATTAATAAAAATATTGTATTATAAAATTATAATAATATATTTATTAATTAATCTCTTCGTACACTATTTTCAATGTACCTATCAACTCAGTCTAAATAATGAGCACATACACACACACCGCGGCCATACAATCTGAGCTCCTGACACCAATACAGTACAGCTGAAGACTACGGGGCAAGAGAATTCAGGGTAACTTAGTAATGTCTATTATGCTTCATTCATCACCGATGTCTTTTTAAAGGGATTTGAGACTTTTTGTTGACATGTAAAAATGACTCAAATCCATAAATAATCTAAAAATGAAATTCCTTACGCTACCACAGTCTAAAAATATTAGTAATATAAAATAGTACAAAGATATAGATATTATTCAGCTCGAAGCGTAGCTTTCTATAAGCTGGATGAGACTGTCAATGTTAAAGATTAACGCCACCACACTTCACAGAGAAAAAGTCTTGTAAAGATGACTCACTCGTGCCGATGATGATTCATTCATGACTCATGACATCAGTTAGCTGGTAACGTTTTATAAAATTTAAACAAACAATAATGTGCACGCGCGCGGCATTCTTGCACTTCCTCGACTCAGCAAGCTGATGTGAGTAGATCTACAGCACAGGTCGATTTTTCACTTGAGAAACGCTTGTTACTTTTTTATTTCGAACCTATGATCAGCTCCAACTGAAATTGACCTCGTAACCCTGATATCTTAGATCTCGTATCCGAAAAATTCTGTTATTGAGATCTTGTGCCCAACATGTAAATGTTTCTTTTTGATTTGTGTTGGTAGAAGATCGATTAAAGGAAGAAATATAGAATATGCACCGGGGAATTAGGACAATACAATTTTTTTAATTATTAAAAATATAGTTGTAGCTTTGCACGTTAACATCTGATGTGTAAACACAAAGGAACCGATACAATCGCATTACAATTTTATTCGTTTCAAGTCTCCCTTAATAATATTTTTAATTGATTTAAATCTAATTAAAGTTTAATTGAGTCTTCGCAAGTGTTTAAATCGTTAAGAAACCTAAATAGAAATACTGTGAGAACAAATACTTTCTCTTTAGCGGCGCGAGCGGGTTTTTAATGTAAAAGCGTCCCAATGTTCGTTCTCACGCTCGCTGCCACTACAGATATAAGAAATGTTAGGAATGGCGCATTCTTCAATTATCCATTCATAGGTCCAAGTAAATTGCATGAAATTATAGTTTGTCATTACACAATACTCTGTCTCTCTCTGACATCATTTGAATTTTATTTGAATGGTAATAATTAAACTGTTACTTTATGGCAGGATTGTGTCTCCTATATTTGCGTTTTCTAAATAGATAAATTTGTTTTTAACTATTCGTTTTTCGTATTCGTATTGAACCTAAGGTACGCTATTACATAGACATTCCGTGTGTGAAGTGCGCTATTTGAAATTAATTTACTGATAACTTCCTAAGGGTCTAAAAGATTAAAAGCGCAGTTAAAGGCTGCCAAACCTACTTAAAGTAATCAATTTTGTCAACACCAAAACCGTCGGATCCGTTCGAAGCGAGTTCCTTATCTCACGGTTGGACGTGGAAAATTATGTTGTTGTTTCTGTTGACCATTGTGGCGAGTAATTATCATAAATCAGACGTGGGAAAGTGGGGAGAGGGCCGCTATGGTTGAGGGGGGAGTGGACGACGCTGCAAGGCGCGTGACGACCCGCTGCCTCCTGATAAATTGTTATGAGGCCGCAACGTTTCAGAGATTCGTGGAAACTCGACATTTGATAACGTTGCCACGTAAGTGAGGCAGCTAATAAAATAACGCGTTAAAGTTTTAACTGACTTATGTTACTGATACCTATTCGTGTTATAAAGACAGAATAATGTTTTTGTTTCTTATTTCTGGACTATGGATTGAAAATTTGTGTTCTTATCTTTCTTCGCACCCATTTCGTTTTATTTTTCTCGCTCCGATTCCGCGTATAATAACTTGTAATTGTGGATTAAATGTGTCAAAAAGTTGTTATTCAAACCTTAGTATACAATGGCATCGCAGCCAAACAATCTGAAAATACACATTTATAATATTAGTTGGAATTGATAAAACTGTGTATGAATTTTAATATTTTGGAAAATAAAACGAAACAATTTTGAAGGGCATTTATTAAAGACATCAAGGAACTATTAAAATTAGTAACAAATAATGTATTTTATTACTTTTAAAAATAACTTTGTCTGCGTTCTCAAGCAACTAAAATTTGCAAATGTTTTTGACATACATTATTGAAGTGTTAATGGGTAGGCCACATTGTCGAAGGACAAATAATAAGCGTACGAGAAGAAGGGTTCTCGAATAGCTCACTAAAGAGAGAGCAAGACGGCCATGGCCGCCTTGATTGATGACCTGATAAAGTTGTAAGTAGTTGAAAGCCTATTCATGGGGCAGCACAGCACCAGACATTCCAATTGACCATAATGGACACAAATTATACAAAAGAAAATAGTAACTTTATGGAGCAACAAACTCGAGATATTAAGTGATTTCATTAAAAAGTTGATTGACGTTTAGTATAGTTAAAAATTAAAAAAGCTCGTGCATATTTTTCGCCGGGCGTTTTGTGCATTTAGCTTCATGAAACTGACGTTTTTATCGTGGCCGGATGTATTTTTAGCGTTAACGTGGCATTTTAAAAGTCCCATAACAGTTTCATATTTAAAATCTTAGCTGTCTGTGTTGACTTAATCCTTAATTTACTGTGATAATTTATTTGCCCGACTGAGACAAGACGATAATATTTTTCATGGGTATGTATAGATGTATGTGCGTTCCGTTGTGACCTAGCCTGTACGTGTCAGACATCTCAGTAACATATCTTTTTTTTTATTATTTATTTAATTTATCATCTTAGCATGAAGCGATGCTTGATATCCCGAGGAGGTTTGGCGTTTGGCGTCAGTAATAATCAAGTCAGGCCAGCCGTAAAAACTGTAGCCAAAACCTATATGACCGTGGTCCATACTGAGCCGACCCCACATAATGAGGGAAAAGAACAGGGAGATGAGGAAAGTGATGCTCGAATTGCATTTGTAATATAAAACTTCATACTAATGTCATTATTTTTTGTTTCAGGTATGTACATATCTACGTACCCAGACGCTCTGTACACATCGGCTATTCGCACCTCCTACCTACCGAACTAAACAACATTTTTATCTTTATCTTTCCTAAAGAAGGCTAGTCCTTATTCTACTCCGACGTGTAAAGGACGTAAGAGTTCGACTTGGAATTCAGCATGGTAAAATTTTTCAATAGTTGGCATGAATTGGGAGGTAAGGGGTCGCGTGGGAAGATGGGATAGTTCCTCTTTCCCTCGGCACCACGGTTGAACAGTAACATAGCGTACGATAAAAAAAAGAGATTTCAAAAATCTAATGCCATTATTTCTAACGCCCTAGCCCTCTTGGCACTCGCTAGTCGCAGACGCGGCATCATTCATGTGGTCAACCTAATATTCAAGGAACTAACTTAACCTAACCGTAGCTTGTCGGGGTTGTCATATCAACTAAGTTCCTGCTAACTAATTCTTATACGGCCCCTTCAGTTGTTTACCAAAACAGTTCCGTCGTAATAAACCGGGATAATAACGATTATCCGTACAAATATGTCAAAATACCGTCAACTGTGCCGTGCGGACATGAATATACCTAAGTCATTGTCAGGTGAGGGTAGATCTAGAAACGAATTTTACGAAGGCGACACTGCGCTATGGCAGTTGAACCGTGATAACGGCCGGTGCAATAAGCCGAAAGCATTCAAGTTATATCCTTTATTTTTGGATGTAAGTGTGATGTCAGTAATATGATTTGAAATGTGTGTGGTCATTTGTTACAATGATGAACATTTATAGAAGTGCGCGAACATATTTAGGTGACCTTATAAAAAAATCGATCGCGGCAAATGATGTCACTATTGCAGTATTTATTTTTAAACGCACGAAATGAATAACTAGTCTATTCGGCTGAAGTCATAAGAAAATGAGTATCATTACATGTATTACTATTATTACTCCATTGGCCTTCAACGTATTCTGCTAAACAGTGAGTTTAATTCATAATATGTGTTGAATAAGATAAAATTGAACTTGGTTAAGGATCTTTATTGATATTTTATAATTAAGTAATAACGTCGTCTAACCATGTTACGAATCAACTGAATATGAGTAAGCGTTTTTAGATATTCGTGTGTTAATAAAACACACGTGACATATTTAATAATAATATGTCACTTTATTAAATTCAAAAAAACTAAAATATCGGTAAAAGATTCAGAATCCAACAACATATAATTAGCTGGGCTGTCTTATCATCCTAATAGTGGGATAAAACGCTATCTGCCAGCGCGCTCATTGCGTCGCTAGTGAACATTCTGCCTCGAACACCGCCACCGCCGTTTTGTCTTCACATCAATCATTTTGGCGAGTACTGTTTGTAATAATTGAAACATCATTTCGATAACTTCGTAACGAAACAATAATAATATTAAGTCCGCTTTACTCGTTTCCACAATCGTGGTGGTGTCGCGGAGGGAGGGGAGAGGAAGGTATCGTGGTGCGCCACTCTCCTGATGGTGCTGGGGTTGCGAGTGCAAAGGGAATATGACCTTGATAACGCCTAAACAACAACCGAACACTTGTATTCTATAAAATGACATCACCGTCCGACTAATTTATATGTCAAAATTTCATAAAACTTCCTTATCACCTGATAAATAACGTTAATATCGAATCACAAACGGGAGAGACGATTGATCACAGGCAACAAAACTGCTAAATCACCCCGTGACTCAGTAACCACTCGACAATTTGAATGGAGAATGGCAACATGAATAAACACTGCTATTAATTTAACATTTATATTGCAATATTTCAATTATTTCTTTGGGTTCTTTTAGATGTTAACTTGATTGAGACCAGTGCAAAAGTAATGTTTTAATGGTTAATAGTAAGCAAACAAATCGGCTCGCCTGATGTTATGCACCCACTGTTACCAATCTACAAATAATTACGTTCGCGTTTCCAGACATTTTGTTGGAGAGAGAGGGAGGAGACAGAAGGTGGGAGGAGGAGTGTATTAGGAGGAGAAGGAATGGGATATTGTATTCATACAAAAATTACCATGTAGCTTGCTCCGGTTGGTCTATTATCAGTATTAAAGTATCATCAATTGAGAGCGACCTATGATGTTAAATACAAATTGTATTTTTCAGGCGGAAGATTAAATTATTATGGAAAGTGGTTTAAATGTTTGATTTGGTTCGTCTCGTTCTTAACCATAAAATAAACAACTAGTGTTTCTAGCTGCATTAAACTAATAATAAAAACACAGCTAGTCAAGAGAACTGCTGACAAAAGTAGAAACTCAAAACAGGTGGGAAGGCGCGTCAGTAGTTCAAACATAAATAAATAATCATCAAAAATAAAGCCTTGTAGCTTAACAATAAAATTCAAAATTGATAATAAGAAAAATAATTTAAAAATTTCGTCAAAACTGTTCACATACAAGCATGTTGCTCACACTTACTGCTCATGCATGTGACGCATGTTCACGCGAACCTGTAAGATTTTCCTTCGCGGATAAAAAATTTTAACTTCAAAAATAAATTTGCGTGCAGTTTTTTGCGGATGTCAACGCGTAATTTAGATGATAATTAAGTAATAATAGAGTGTAATTGAGCCGTCGAATAACATTACACATCGGAGAGCACAATGCACGTCTCTTGGCTTTGATACGCTGGCAGTCGCGCTACTCTCCATTAGCAAATTAATGCCTTAATCGCGGTTTTACATGTTTTTACATTATTTACTTTCATCATTTTTCTTTTAAAATATATAATAATTATTTATGTAGCTGTATGTATTTAATTATTTAAGCTTAAATGCCTGGTTTAAAATAGATGGCTTCAAGGTGTTATTACGTACGATTTATTACTTTGTGTACAAGAGGATAAAGAGACTATTACACACGAATCCGTCTCGTCTTTAGAATAACCATATTACCGTTAAAATTTAATTTTTCAAGCAGGCAACCTCCATCGCTGTGCCTCGAAACGATCAATTATTTTCCGCAATATTTAATTAAAGCCAATGAGTGATTGAAGCAATTCCGATCTGCAAATTGGCCGCGCGCCTGCACAGCCATATAGGCCCTTTTGTTACCGACCGTCCGTCGGATTAATTATTCATGGCGCCGGTATTTTGAGTTGGTTTCGTTTCTCGACGCTGATGTCACTGTATCGGGCCGCGGTCTGAAAATGTTTGTTCAGACGTTTGTTTGTTCGCGTGCATATGATATGCATGGCGTTTGATAAAGTGCATATATCTGTCGCATCGCACTTCGCTTAGGAATCCCGGCAGAGTGCTTTGTGCTGTATGACATCCGTCAATCTTTTAATAACACTTGTATTATATACTAGGGAAGAAAGCAAGATAGAAGCGTTTATAAAAAAAATAATACAAACTGGCTGGAAATCAAAGACAAATTACTTTTAGATTTCACATTTACTAAAATACATACTACATAAAAATTATTGTCACACTAATTTTTTACGTGATGGTAAGCGACGTCCGCTATTCATAAATCTGCATCAAGCAAATAAATACACATTTGTAGTACTTGTACTAGGGCGGCATGAATCCGAAGTACATTTTTAAAGAATTAAAGAAATTTGATAAAATAATAGTTTCCAGAGTATAACTTCATTAAGGATTGTAAATACGTGTGGATCATTTTATGAAACACAAAACCATGTAAACTGTATAACTTCGTTCACGCAGTAGACACGTTATTGCGGTTTTCCTGTCTCGACTGACGTATAACACTCCGAATGGAATGATATCTCACTCTTCAAAATTGGTCAAGTCGCGCAAAAATCAGTCTTTTTTATTTGTCCTTAACATCATTAGTACTTAATTTGGTTTATAATTCAGTTATAAAATTGGATTAACTTATTTACCCAAAAATTTCATTCGATTTCCACATTTTATTTGCTTAGAAACGAAATTGAGTAAATAAAACGCAGTTCTGACCTCTACCGCATCTCATTACTGAATTGGAAAACTCTCCTGCTCAGTTTTACTAAGTTTAACCGCCTATACTACTAATAAATCTTCAAATATTTTGGATTGTAGAATATAAGTTTAGAAACCGAATTACTGATTGTATACTAGTAATAACAATGAAATAGAGTTTTATATATCACATTACTAGATAATGCTGAATACACCTCCCGTTTCTTCTTCTTCTCCTCCTTTCTTTAAATCCTCCTCCTCTCCTTCGTATCGGGGAATATCTGACACAAAATTAAAAGTCAAGTAAATTAACATCCAGACCCCCTGACTTCGAATCTTTTGATGCAGATTCATTTGTTTTATTATTTACTACACAATGATGAAATCATTGATCGATACAATGATTTGAATTATAAAACATACAAAAAGTATAATAAAACTGTGCTACTGCACAGCTTGTTTTCGCCATAATCTTATAAGCTAGATAGGAATCGAGGTAAGCCACCGTGCTGTCTTCCAATGTGCTGCGGCGCAAATCTCGCTCTCGCTTTTTACGGTCCTTTTATTTTTATGCAATTTAATCTTATAATTTAAGCTAACTTCGCAAGTAGTCGACTGTATAAATATTGCCTGGTATATCTTTATCTCACTTTTAATGTGGAGGCGGGGTATTTTCGTGTCCCGCAAAAGTTGCACATTTTTCGTCCCTTGGTTCCCTATAACCCACGCATACATTATATGTTATTTCTTTGGTGGAATAGTGACACTCATGTACTAGGAAGGACAAAATGTCAGTACCGTTCATAATATAAACCTCTGATCGCTGCCTACCGGTCTAGGTCACGGATCTGAGTATTTTGGAACATTTTCTATTAACTATCAAATATATAATTCGGTATAAATATGTACAGTATTTTAAAAATGAATCAGATGTACATAATATAATAAATTCTATATTAATGAACTTGGTTCAATATTAGTAAAGGCTTACTGAAGTAAAAACAAAGAATTGACGGAAAACTTTTGTAGTTTATACGATGCCATTGGTTCATACTGCATAGTCAGTCGAATTGCCGTAAAGTGTTATCGCGGTGAGACTACAAACAAATAGTTAGGTGAGCCGTCGTGCTTGATGTGCTTAGCGCGACGCGCGTGCCTGCGAGGACCTTGACATTGCCAGGTGCCAGGTGCTTAGCTATGCTTATAATGCGGTACGAAAACTTGGTTCCATGTCACTGTCTGTCTGTTTCACTGCAAGTTATTATTATCGATGAGTTTAATAATATAATACGAATCAGTAGTAGTTTTTTAAAACAAATAATTTGAGTTAATTGCAGTTCCTCACCTATTTAATATTGACACTTATTCTATAGCATTATGTTTTGAGACGATTGACACCTAAGAGTTGTTATGGTCCCTTGATGAACGTATTATGTATGAAGTGGGGAAATACTGAATCCGTGTATAGAGTGTGTGTCATGAACGAAAGAATCGTGACGTCATATACCTTGCTTCACGGCAAGATTTGTAAACAAATGTTTTTTTACATTAAAATTCGTAAATTCTGAAATATTTTCTAAAAACAACTTTTCTCATTTTACCTTATCGCATTTGCTATCCATATCTATATAAATATCACGATTTCCACAAAATTTCAACATTTCTGATCAAAGAATAAAAAGTGTAAAGGCCGCCTAAACGACATTTGTTTGTTTACAACAATCATATCTTGGGATTAAAAAAAGGTATACAATTTAGCTGGGATGAGAGAGTTAGGTCAGGCATTTTGAATCCTACACAATGATAAGGTTTATTTAAACTCTACATTTTTTAGAGTAATATTATTCTAAATGGTTAAATTAAAATCATGGACATTTTGTGATAATACATCACTGTCCCGGCTGCCAATATCGTGCGTTAGAAATACTAGCTGAAATATCTTTCTTGTTCATCTATATGCTCAAAAGACGATGAATGCATATTTCCTTTATTTTGTGCTACTCATACCTATATTGCTTAAATCATTTTGTTAAAATGCAATGAGAAGTTGTGCCCCTAACTGAATTGTATATTTTTATTTACCTGCAGAGATAACTCCGGAGTTTATTTATTATAGCCATCTCTCTCACCTTTTTCTCTTTGCAAAAATTAAAACTTTTATCAACATCGTTGCAACAGGTCTAGCTCGAACAGGACTTATGGCGGCTAGCTTTCCGTTTCTAGATTAATATCCTGGCAGTGTAACTTGTAATGGCGGTAATGTACAGGTCGACTGCAATATAAGCTCAATGTCTTTTTCCGAGTAAATGATGCGCTCTCATATCTCCAGGATGATTATCTTGGACCGGAAAATGTTATACAACATAACTGTTTAATGTTTGGCTTTTTCAACGCAAGCAAGATAAAATACCAAAGTATCTAGGTGTCGTTAAATAACTAAATTATTACTGTTTAAAAAAATGCAGCTTTATAATTGACATTGTGGTAAATCTCTCTTGTTTTTATTTGACTTTGCAGGGAAGTTGCTGTGTTATATTTCACAATTTAATGTACTACACTACTCTAGCTGTGAACTGAGGAGTGGAGAACCACGGGGAGTGCTCCGAAGAACTGTTTGGAACGATTCCTGCCGCCGAGTTTCGTCATCGTACGACACGACAGACCGCCAGGTACCATCCACACCATCTGGATGGCTGGCATTCCTCAACAGTGCGGTTCTCTCGACATTTCCTGCCACGCACAGCCGCGTTGTGGAATGGTCTGTCCTCGGCGGTATTTCCAAACCAGTACGACTTGGGGTCCTTCAAGAAGCGAGCCTTTCTTTTTCTAAAAGGCCGGCAACGCATCTGCAGTTCCTCTGGTGTTGCGGGTGTCCATGGGCGTCGTTGATCACCTGGGTGTTCCCGCCGCTCGTTTGCCCCCTTCTCTTATAAAAAAAAAAAAAAAAAAAAAAAGCTTCGTGCATTGTCTCATTGTCATGTTTTTTGTAGAAAACATATTTAGAATTCATATAACGACATAGTGAATCTAGCGTTCATCCATTGAAAGCGATGCGGAAGAGGTGGTCGCTCTATGGCGGCACTTTTTTGTGGAATTTCGCGTTTGTACGAGATAGACCTCTACATAGACAAATGAAATACAAAGTTCTATTCAAATTGTAAGAGCTGTTTCTGAAATAGGCGAAATATATATGTATACGTATGGATCATATGAAACATTTTTATTAACGGTAAAATATGAAAGTAATCTATAGTTGAACAAACTACTGTCATTTTAATAATATCTAAACAGCGTGGATAAGGCCCCAGTTTCGCCTGCAGATGTCATCACTGTTTACGCAGTACGTGATACAGACAAACAAGACTCAATATAGAATATATTAACATTCATTAGCCCGCGCGATAGTGTCTAGTGCCAAGGTCAGACTTCATTGTTTTGACATTAATTATATATTACGGAAATACAGGATCATTTTCAATACGAGAAAGATAACCTTTAATTTCAAAACTAGTTTATATGTGTAGTAGTTTTTATTAACATTGAAATAAATGTGATAGCAGTATCACGTTCCTAACCTTAAGAGTGTAAACAAGTTTACTTGGGCTTAGATTTTTAAATCATAGAATTAATTCAATTGCGTTTTAAAAAAAAACAATTTCAAATTTCAGTATGTATGGTATACAGGAGCGAGATGTCCCTGTGCCATTTTTCAATAACCAAATTAGGTTGAGCCGTCGCGTAACTCGCCGTTGGCGATTCTAGGGGTCGAATTTATATGGACGACAATAAATCGAGCTCGAGTTTCACGATACGATATATATATATCTTCGGAATCCAAGGTTCAATGCCATTCACACTAACATGGTACCCCGTCGAGAATGTCCCCATTCCCCATTTTTCACAACTTGTAAATATCGAAATTCATAGGTAACAAACATGTAAAAAAAACATGTCAGTTGAGAAACCCCATTTTTTAACTTAGTTAATAAACAGAGTATAAAGAAGCAAGCATATAACCTACCCAGATGCTCCATAATCGTCGCCCAGGACATCGGCCATGGTACATGACAACGGAAAATGAAGTTGACAAGGAGTTGCACACATTTATGACTTGAAGGCTTTGCCGTGCACAAACCAAATGCTCAATTGTCGGCTAAACTATAATTACCTCCTAGTTCCCTAGCAATAACATCTCAAGGTTGATAAATGGACTGCAGATGTAATTTGCAGCTTTTCCGTTTTACGTAATTAAAATTTTACAAAGTTAACGATTTCCTAGAAATACGTCGTAAGTTAAACTGACTCGGTAAGTTACATCTGAAAGCAACTCCTTAGAGGCAAATAATGATTTTTCTGGTGGTAATAATTGATATCGCAAATTGCAAATTGGTAAATTACTTAAATAGAAACAAAGTTAAGTCTCTGACTTAAACGCACTTGGAACGGTAAAAGCTAATTTCATTGTACGTATAAATTGAATCCGCAAATGGAATCACCAATCCTGCATCGACTCTGAACGACCATGCGCTTTATAGGCTATTAAATAAATCCCAGTGAAATACGCTCAACATCATATGGCTCCTTGACACAAACCGGACTACATTTCGCATTACGCTCGACGCTATAGGATTACAACGAAATATAACATTCATTGAGTTCTCGGTAGTAACACATCGACGTTGGACGGATAAAAGCCCGCAATGGCAACAAAAAGCGTGTCATGTGAAATATCATCGTACGCAAGCGGCGCCGCCGAGGCAATATTTTAGCTCATTTGCCGCTGCAACAGAGCGGCGCATTGCTATTTAAGAGTTAATTTTTTTTCAAATTTAAATATAACTTTTATATTATATATTAATTATATACTTGAGTTTTAGGAAATAATTGTGGCACATAATTTTGTAAATCTTTCGCTTACGCTTGGAAGAAAGCTGAGCTCTTTTTATTGGTCAGGATATAAAACATAGCGGATAGCGTTAAGTCATATTCCTTGGCCACACTACACGTGTAGGTCTTCGTTTATGCGTTTATTGATACTTATATATGATAGCATACATTTTTATTTTGTGTTTCTTTTTAAATTTTAGTAGTATTATTATTTAGTTTAGTATTAGTAATTTACTACGAATTAAAAGTAAAAATAAATTTTTCGTGTCCTATATTTTTAGTCAACATCATTCAGGCTTAGTGAAAAGTTGTATTTCAGACAGAAGTTGCAACTAAGTTTCACTTTTGTTTAAATTGACGTTGAACGTTTATTCCATCCATATTTGTTTGTCACAATTCCATACATTTGGGGCTTACATTAAGAATGTCAAACTAATGTGATATTGTCTAACCACATTTCTTGGTTTTTGGCATCGTTATAGGCTTTCAACTCCCGGTAATTAGTTGTTTGAAATATATTGTTATTACTGCAGACAGACATAAACTGCCGGCCTTTTAACGACATCCGGCTCAAACCGACAATGAAATATTTTCTTTTCAGTCTTGGCTGTACATTGTTATCATGTTAAATTCGCTAACGGTACAAGATTTAATCCCCTACTCACCCAATAATATTAATTTACAAAAAATAAAAAGTTCCTAAAATTGGTTTATTGTTTTCTGACACAGGTTGTTAGAAGCGCCGTGAAGTTGAGTTAATTGTATCAGGCGTCGTAAATTAAGCCCATTGTGACTTGCCGTAAAGTTTTGTGATGAAATAAGAAAGAATTATTTCTTAACAGTAAGTTAATTTAAAAATAAGTAGTTTATTAAAGAGAATATAGTTTTTTTATTTAATGTTTTTTAATAAATCTTGTGTAATTTTCTGGCAATAAATAACCCTTTTTCCAAAAAGGCTTTGAGTCGAATAACTAACTCTAAACAACTCTTAATTTACTCGTAATAACTTTTTCAACTTCGTACATCCTTTTCGAAAGATTGATTTTCTATTTGTTTTATTGATAGACACTACAAGATGCAGGTTAATGAATCTCATTAAGTGAACTAAACAAAGATGGATAGATATGGGCCGTATTATTATAAAATCTAAACTAATTTTATAAAGAGGAAAGATTTGATTGTTTGTTGCAAACGTGCTGTTGAATAAGCTCTGAAACTACTGGACCGAATTTCTGGACAAAATTCCTTCACCATTAGAATCCTACATTATCCCTGATGAACATGGGCAATAGTATTTTTATTTTTTAATAAATACCCGTGCGAAGCCGGGGCGTGCGGTTGTTAATAAATTGAACACACAACTGAATGATGTTCTGTCTGATGAATGTTTTTTTAAATACCTATAAAGAATATCACAATAACATATAAAGGCCAAGGTAAGGCAAAACAACACATTTAATTCAACGCGCGTCACAGCAGTCGAAAAATTCGCGTAAGCAACTGACTCGCCGTTTATTAAATTATCTAAACGTGTACACGAAAATGTGACGCTGATAAAGCAACAAGTCCCTTTCTGACGGCACGTTTGCGGCGACGGCGATCTATCGCTTCGGTACGACGCTGGTGCCACAACACAAAGTACTTCGTTAAAAAATTGTTAGGATTACGAAGGGGTATGGTGTCAAAGAGATTTTGTAGAAACGATGTCTCAAGAAAATACGCAATCAAAGAATTATATGCCATTAATTAGCGGACAAGTAAGTGTTTTGTCTTTCATTACATTTACCAACAAAATCAGGTAAGGATTTTTTCGTAAAACAAATTCCAGGCAAGCAAGATATATCCGTTATCTCTGTCCTTCCATCTAGGTGTACCGTGAGTGTTTGTCATATTTATTTGTGTAATAATGCATATTTTGTTTCGTATAATACATGTATTTTAAATCTGTATCTAGAAAAGAAGTATAAAAGTAAATGTATACTTTTTTGTTTAGTATCGTCCACAATTCAAAACACTTATATACGTAATCGTGGTAAGATTGCTAAAGCCTTAAAAGCGATGGGGGTGGTAAGGGGTTAGTTGCGACGGGTATATGTAGCGCTAGCGCTGTCACTGCTATAATTATTTCATGCTTTGCATTTCGCATTCAGAATAGAGAAACAATCTGAACGACTTCGTATTTTTCCTTCGGAACGTATTCTAACGGACCCTCAATAACTAGCTGATTTAGTTTTGGTTTCAATACAGACATCTTTAGTAACTATTGACTATAACTGTTTCTGTTGTTTTTTTTTCTAATCTTTAGCATGAATTTGTAAGTATAACATATTAAAACATTTTTTCTCATTTCGAAATCGAAAAATCACATTTTCACAGAACGAGTTTAAAAATACAACATTGTTTTGGCAACAAATTTGTCAGTTGGAATTCTCCAGCCAATATAAGCCAATACCCACAGATAAATATTATTAGGAATTGCCAGAATGTTGTTTACCTAATTACTAAGTCGTTTATTACATAATTTAATAAACCGAGTGATAACTATACTTCATAAATACTATAGTCGTTGTAATACATACGAACTCTTCCTTCTGTACTAGGCTAGCATAAGTACGAGCAATTAAATTAGGGACTAACAATTTGTTATTTACTTGACCTAACTAAATCGTTCATCACAAATTTAATAAACCGAGTTGATCTGCCTATTCCATAACATAATAAATAGTCGTACTATTTAAGCACACACAAATGACGTGCTATTAAAGCTGTCATACCGCGGCAGGGTACTGTTTCACAATGCGCTTTTTGTAATTACTGTACATACATTACACTGACCTTTGCTGAACCTCGGTTGCAGCCAGACTCGCCAACAATCGATTTTCTTCGCATTTCGAATAATTGATTCATATGATTAAAGTACGCTTTATAATGTTCTAATTGGCTATTCAGTTTTTTTATCAGTTTTAAGTCATAAATAAAATGCTTAAACTTTTTATCCCAGAAAGTCCTAAATAGTTTTTTTTATTTCTTATATTTGTAGAATTTGAAATGTTTTTGATTGCACTGGTAAAATAAGAATTAATTACAACCAATTATTCCCGAGGAGTGTTGGCTTCAGGCAAGCGGCTGGTCGAAATAACTGTAGCCAAAACCTATACAGTATGGACTGCTGTCACACTGTGCCGACCCCACTTATGTGGTAAAAGGGCAAGGGAGATGATGTTCTGTAAACATCGTCGTAAGACGTCACTTAGCTCCACTACAATTGAAGCGTAATGATGTCATTCCATTTGTTCATATTTTCAAATAACTACCTATCGTAGTGGTAATCTAAATGGTATTTATTTTCCAATTTTCTGGATGACAAATTGCAATATACTCCCAGTTCCAGACATATTATACGACACGGATCAGACATCTGCAAACAGAGAAGCAAGTTGAGAGTGCCGAGCAACTCTCCAAGTTGCCGCATTAACTTTGCACCGTTTGACGCAAGTGAATTAGCCTCCTTTAGTGTAGTTCTGAGTGGGTGGAGGAGACAGGGGTAAAGATTCGTACATTAACTCTTTATTATTGAGATTGTACAATTAGTAAATCGTTTTAAAACCATACCATGTGAAATAAATGCCTATAAACGTGAAAGCAAGTAAGAGCTAAGATCAAAGTAAACATTGTTCTGAATAATAATGTATAAATGCCAAATAATTGGATGAAAATAAAATACAAGTTGTTTAATAATTAGACAAGCTAAGTGTAGAAAACGGGTCATAAAAGTTCTTGGCTTTTATATTAAAAGAAAATTTAAAGTTTAAGTTCTTAATCTGATGCATAATTGTTTAACCCGAGTATTTTTTACCGACTGACAGGAGGGTAATGTTATTAACAGGTATGATGTGCGTATGTATGTATGTTTGTCCGTCCAATTGTGACGCCTCGTTACCTAAACGGCTGGACCGATTTTGATGAGTGAGTTTCGTATTCTTTACCGGAGTGTCATAAGATCATTTATCGATTTTAAAATTAAATATTCCTTTTTGTATGCTTTATTTACTCTTATATACAGCGTATACCAATACTATTACTAAATATACGGTACTCTTTAATGGAGATAGGTCATTAAATGCTTTCTTGTTCTTACCTATTAACTGTTAAAAATTTATATTATTATTTAGTTCTTAACTGTAACCGTTTGAGCTGGAGAAGTCGAGTAGAGAGAAAAAAATCTTGTGAATTCTAAGCACATTAATAAATGCGCGTTCACGCACGCACCCATTCATACGAGCGTCGTTACTAGATCCCCTCGTTGTGCCTGAGTTCTCATTCAATGTACTATTGCAGCCGCTCCGATGTTCTCTTGTAAACGGTCATGAATTGCGCGTAACATGTTGACTTTTTTGTATATTTTTTGTTATTAGGCACTAGAGAGTAGATAAAATGTAAGGGATTTGTCAAATTGTTAATTTAAGAATTAATTGTTGTTGATGTGCTTATATGAATGGGGGAAGCCACGTCCGGCAAAGAACGACTATCGGCTGAAAGGATGAAGAGGAAGGATATGCTTACTAATTAATAACAGTTTAGTCGCAAGTATGTAAGACTTTGTTCTGTACTAGGCTGTCATAAATTCCGTACACTTAAAGTAAGGTGTGTTAAAACCATTCTAGCGATTTTTAAACGGTTTTATTTAGCTTACCCTATTTGTTTTTTGTTCGTTTAGGTCAAATTTTCAGTCGGATTGATCTGATATATGTGCATTGGTACTTACCTTTTGTTCTGTGACAATAAAATTTTCGTTGTAAAACCATGACGGCCAGCGCCAGAAAATAGCGGATTACATATTTTTTGACAGCCTCCAAAATATTTTAAAAAAATGTTAATTTATGACCCACCATCTTCAACCCTACTTTGATCAACACGCGGTGTGTTGCAAGCATATGTTAATTTGCAATTAAACAGTATTCCGTTTTTGGGAAATAAGTGAACTCGAGGAATCTATTTCTCATAAATTGTTTTGTCGTCCGTATACGTGCGTACGTGTGCAGTATGTGTTCGTTTTAGTAGTGAATGGTTTTTGTAACTATTTGGTGGGCGCACAAGCTCACCATTTAATCTTTCAACTCTTCGCTAACAATACTCGTGACCCCTGACTCACCAGTAATAAGGTCTCCGATTAGTAATTAGTTGACTCATCAAGCGGAAGGTTATTTTGCAACACCACGAATACATTTCCTTTTTCGCTGTAGTCGAATCATTCATGACACACGAATTCGTACTATGCAATGTGTTTACGTATCTGACATGGTTCTAATACTTCAAATGTGTATTTGAATACCTATTCTGCAGGAATAGAAAACTCATTTTTGAAATTAAAAATCTGTAAATGAATTTGTTTCTGTTTTTCGATACTGTATTTGCTATCCTAGTGTCGCTTGTTTTACACGTGTATAATAAAACATTGTGTAAGATGAATCTTTGTAACAGTGAAAAGTATAGTAGTGTCAATGTTTACTCACAAACATTTATATCTTTACAATATTGATAGTTGTGTACACATATGTAAACGATTTCAATAATCATTGCTAAGTGTATACTATACTACGAAGTGGACTAACTTAGTCACACTATAATGACCTTTAAACTCTAGCTTAAACTACAGCTCAAATTAAAAAAAAAGTCGAGGCAAGAAATATGTTTTATGATCGACAGTACTGTGGGCACGCGCAAAGCGCCGCCCCGTTCACCTGCCGTCTAGACGTCTGCTCTGCGCGCTGTGTGAATAATAATATCGCCCGCGCCAGGACTGGACTCTGTGCACCTCGGTGCTTTACTGTGCGCTGTTAACGACAGACCCTCTATAAACAATACTTTTCCCCACAGTAGGATATTAAGAGTTCATTTTTGGGGTTCTCGTTACTCATCTAAAAGATAAGTATCCAAGAGTATAACTAATTTAATTAGGAAATTACTATTCCTTCGTAACACTTAAATATTCGGTAAGTTAATAAGGTTGCGCTGACGTGTAAAGAGAGTTAGAGTAAAATTTCACAAGGAAATGATAGAAATGACAGTAGTCCAGCTTTTAGTAGGTAACAGATTTGCGAAATCTGACAAGATAAACAAGTCAGAGAATCCAAAAAAAATGGATAATTTTCTGGCCAAGTCGTTACCCCACCGAAGTTTTCAAACAAGGGTAAAATGAAAGCTATTGTAAAGGGATTTATAGTATGGTGGAATTGTTAATACATTATCCATTAAAGGCTCGATTTTTTATTTCTATACGGCCAGTACCATTTACTCATATCATTAATTATCAGAAATATTTATAGACATGTAAAGCATCAAAGCCACTCAGGATCACCCGACCCGAACCGCAATTCTCTGGTATATTCGTTCAGTCGTAAACCTACGCATGTGCAAAGTGTAATCACATTAGAGAGCACTACCTCCCGGTTGTTCTTTAGTACTCCGGCTATCCCCGGCACGGAGCGGGGTGCGCGGGGCGCCGTTTGCGTGCATATTTAATCGGTATTCGGGGCGCCCACCCCGTGTGATACTCCCGTAAAACGGAATTAGTCGAACAATCCCGAATGTAATTAATTGCGGGCCTGTACTCGACTTTACCCGCTGGCTGTTACCTTAACGCTCAAGTCGGGCGCGACACTAATTCTCTCATGTATGTTCGTACACACTTTGTTTGGATCTAGATTCTAGACGATGATGGTAATTGACTCGTAGGGTAATGTAGGTTATTTAAGTGCTTTGAATATCTTCGGACATCTCTTATTTATTATTTGTTTTAATTAAATTACTTTACGATTAAAAATGTTGTTTTTGGTATAATCAGTGAATTCTCAAGAATTATATTTTTTACTGTAAAAAAAATCAATCGGGTAAAAAGTCCAGATAAATTATATTTTCGACTTTACTACAATAAATTTTCAAATAAAGCGAAACAAAAAGTACTGACGTCGCACCACAATCGCCGTTCTTTGTTTGGTAACTACGGCGCGTAGATTCGTCAAGGTGTTCGCCACACTAAATCGCGTCCGCTTTGCGCCTAAGGGATCATTCGGCGGTTCCTTGCGCTCCGGACTCCGGACATGCAGGGCTGCCAGGTGTCCGGTACGGCTGTTACTCCGGAAGTCCTTGCGCGTGAGAAATAAATGTTCCGGATCTCAAGCCCGGACTTAAGGTGTTGAGAAATTTCGCGGACATGTTTATTACTTTCTCCACTTTTCCAGACTGACAGGAGTTTGTATGTAAGTCCGTTTCATTACGGTCTTACCTGATTCGCATTCTTCCCGGGATTAACTATTGCTTGCTATAATGAAAAATTACTTTATTTGAGCAAGAATTAATATGCCAGTTGCCATCTCATGTATGTACTACAATAGTTGACTAAAGAAGATACCAAAATATAATATTGTACATGTGCCATGTATATTATATATGCATAATACAAAACGTAGCAGATATGCCATTAGCGGTCGAAAGTGAAGACTCAAAAAGTGTGCTTTATATAGCTTACGACATGTGTTTATTTTTTGACAAACATTAGCCGTCATCCTTTTTAATATTATTTGAATTACGCTATCCTTTTTACACCATTTGACATGAGCGAATGTTGCTGTCACTGCTTTGGCACACTTGACCGGTTGTTTTGTATGATATGATATGACATAACATATCTATAGTATAAAATATAATTGCTCTAGTAGTCATTGTCTGTATTTAGGTTTCTGTTTATACTATATCATTGTAATTATTGATAGATAGGCGATTACGATGATTTATTATAAGCACTGTCTTATCTATCCTTAACAAGAAAACAAACCATGAAAATATTGTTGCTGACTAATAGTAACATGATTGCACATTTAACACTAGCTGCTAGTACGGCAGGCCATTACCGACTTCGTAATTTATGTTTCGAGAAAATTTATTACGATTATTCTAACGACACTTTTTATCCCCAAATGATATTTCCACATGCACGGCACGTCTTATGGTAATATTTAAGACACTGGCAGCCCTGAACGCGGCCGGCCGTCAAATGAAATTTGGGTCATGGCGTATTAGTTATCTGCGTACAATTCGCTTAACGGTCAATAGAGACCATTTTCTTGTACGCGCTTTAGTGAACTGAACAAAGAAGGGATGCTAGTTTGACACATAATAAGGGCTTTTGTATATGACCAAAAGGTCTGAGCAGTCATCGTGGTCACGGTGAAGGATTTTATTCTTGCATACTTTGAACAGTTAACTACGAATGTTCTCGATAGTAATTGTAAGTGTACTGAAAACCTCCTAAGCCGCGTTAGACGGTATTTTAGTGGAACATCTTATAGGTAGGCACGAGATAACATGCGTCAGCAACATGTTTATTTGAATTTGGAACAGTTTCGAATTTTGAATTTTATTGTAAGTTAGAGTATGTAAGTTAGTTATTTATTTAGTTTTGAACAGACATCTTTTTTTCCTTATTTGGGTTTTCACTTCTGTCGGCAGTCCTTATGACTGCTTGTGTTTTCTTAATAAAGCCTACAACCGTACTGTTTATGCCATCGATAGACAACGATAAAGACAGCAGTAGATCATATGTTGCTGAATTAGTCTGCCGGAAAATACCACGACCTCACAGAAAAACGACGTGAATAAGAAGTGTCTTTTAGGTTTTCCGTCTTCTTTAAAAAGAACGACCACGGAGACAAAGTACTTTAATCTTTTTACAGATGTGTTTCAGATTAACAAACGGTTTGCTAGAATTGGTAGTAGTTTGTATTTTCTAGTAATTTGTATTTTTGTTTATAATCGTAAACGATTCGACGAAGTATCTACTTCAAGAAGCATTCATTCAAAATGTTCCAGGTTTTAATTTCTCGACCAAGTTATTTGTAGCGACTGAACACCGCGCAGTGTTGAGTCCCGCTGGAGTGAGGACGTACGCTAATTGATGTCAGTGTTTATTTTAGCGTCGGCTTTAGTACACTCGCGAACTACCTAATAAACATTCAGCACATGTGAGAATCGGTATCTATCTTGGCCAGTAATGGTTTTAAATACGACTGTTGTCTGTCTGTAGGCTGTTGATCTTATTGACGACGGGATCATCAGTTAATCTAAGTTTAACGTTTGCGTTACGTTCTGATAAAATGTAATTGTGCATAAGTAGAAAATACCCTAGTCCATCTCGCTTATTTATGTAATTAAATCTTAATTACTACAAAAAGATAAATGGTATCGTGGAACTCATTCACAGGACAGGATAGAACTAAAATTAGAACAAGATTTTACAAATACTTGTAATTTTATATTCGCTTTTGATTTTTTTTCTTCGTATAAAAGTATCCTTGTGAGTTGATGCTCGTTGCAATCATTAAATAACGCTGGTACCGTTCCGAATGACGGAATCTTTTCATTTACAAATAGGGAAGAAATTTACTTTTCGTATACGTACGTCCACATCGTTACTATTTCACGATACAACAACCACAGGACCACCTCAACCAAGAGATACATTCATCAAACGAAACCCGCTTCTTAATACGACCAAAATGTAAAGCTTCCTAACATTTCGCTAAATAGAAATACGTAGCCTCGTTATCACAATCTTATGATCTAGCTGTTACGGTTGCTTTTCCCGCACTCTCCTTCCACTTATACCTTTTGAGATATACAAAACGTTTGGAATTAAGGCGAGCAATCCTTTAACAACTCCAACACAATTGCGATACGGTGCAAATTTCGAGGCTCGTCAAAAAATCAACAATTTTCAAATAGAATGGAATAAATGTGCGCAAGTGGGGCCTGTTAAGCGATTTGTTGTCGTGCGTTGTTTGTTTTAAGGTGAGTTTTTGTTTACATTGACGTTGATCGGCGCTAGGGGCAATAAAATTATCGTCAATGTCGAAGCGCGCCTCTCGACTTGTTTCGGAATTCGACTCCCGTCTTTGCTAAAGATCTGTTACTTAAAGCGTCAAGTATGTTTTAGATTCATTATATTATGGAATAGCTTGTTTTGTAGTCAATTCCATTATCATACGTACACATAATTAATATTAATTATTTTCAGAAAAATAAATTTCCTTGTATCGAATAAAAATATAACTGATACATTTTGATTTAAATTGGATAATGTATCAATCTGCTTAACATTTCAATGCTACTTCAATTATTGGTAGGACTGGCCCTGAGAGCCGAATGCAAGCTCGGTGTGGTATTCTGGACGTTGAGAACATAATAGAGAGTATTAGTCCGATCCACTTTTGACATTATTATCTGTGGCGAGTGACGATAACCTGCGAGCGAGTCGACGCTCCCGCCCCTCCGGCGGCAGTCGCGCGCTGCGCCGTCCACGGAGTGGACGTATCGATGTGAATTGCTGCTCTGTCACAACAATACACCACAACAGTCTTAGGGCGTGCGTTCGCTTTTGGCGGGCATTCGCACGGACACGAGCGAAGCACCGCCGAACTCAAACCTCCCTTGCGCGCGTACACTCGGATTGGATTGCAGTGTTTGGATATTTGGATTGTGGTGTTAGCTGCGGGTTTTTTTAAGAATCCGACGGATGTAATGTCCATAATGTTGAATCATGCATAACGCTCACTTGGTTGCTGAAACTAGGAATTGTTTACGATTAGTTCCGATTTATGGTAGCAGTAGATTTTTTTTCTAATCTCACTGAGAAATTTTGTTAATTGCATCAGCCACAACTTTATAATAATGATTAATAAAGGTTCTTTTGTTCCTTAGATATCGAAATAAAATACGATAGAAAATCGAAATTCATAAAAAGAGAGTAGTTACAAAAATCTTTGTCGTTTTTGAAGCTTCATGAGCAAATAAAAAGTGTTTTAACAAAGTGAATACATAGTCTAATCTAAGGTACATCTAAGGTACAGAACAACTCAGTGGTATTAATCTAGATAACCTACCAAATTATAATTAAATGCGATCCAATATTTGTAGGCATTAGTGCTGCTAGCGGACACCGGAAGGCGTTGTTGCGGTTTTTATGACGAGACGAGGATTGTGATAAAAATATTATTTTTGGTATTCATTAATCAATCGAGTTTAGCAGTTAATATTTAATCTGCCATTCAAAGTTATCTAACGATTATAAAGTATAGATGGTTCTCTGAACAAAGAAGTTTGGCGTTTACGTTATATAACTTCTCCGAGGCTTGTCTTGAATCTCATTTTATACAACGAATACGTAAATAGTGTTGGAATCCATTTGCCTTCTTCTTGTCATATTATAAATATTTTTTTTAAAATATGCTCGTACTGCTGCTGACTGAAGTGTTTTCTTTTTTTTAGTTTATGACCTCAAGAGGTGCCCCATTGGCATTGCAGTCATTAGTCATGCAACATACATTGATTATTAACTAATCGTCGAAAAAATTTATATAAAATAAATACAGTTCTTAGTAAAACATATATTTTGATTTTTATGACCTTAAATAATTATATTTCTTAATAATAATTCAGAAATAAGGAATGACTTAACCGATACAAGAATCTATAAACGAAATTATTGAGTTGTTGCCCTGAAATTCTTTCTTTATCTTGTAAATACAATAATTTCCTTACATTTGTCTCGAACCTGGGCCATAATACAATTTTCCTGTTGGGTATTTACCTTCGGTTATGGCATATGTATGCCGTCATGTGATTTCGTCCAGGTTTTACTTGATTTCTGTAAAAACTGTTTTTATTTAAGATTATTTCGAATCTTAGATGATAAAATAACACTATTTTATAACCCATACGTGCTTTTAAAACAATTATAATTCTTATTTGGAAAACCCATTCGATGTATCGGTTGGTTCTTTCATGACTCATATATCATTATTACATGTACACCAGTGACCTATAAGGTTAAAAGTAGGTTAATGTGTCTTAAATGAGACACAACTGAGTTTTCAGTATAGTAAATATCCTCTTTAGTGTAAACATAGTAATTAACCTTGGCAAATATAATTGCACGTAGCCGGGCCGCTGTAGTTACTGTCCTGTTATCTCAGAAAAATCTTATCTCGAATACCATAGCTACATGTTTCACTAACAAAACACATTCATTCACGAAATACAACTAAAGAACCATCAAATAATATATCTTGTCTGAGAAAAATGACTACGTCTAAACTAAAGTGAATGCGAATTTGATTTGAATTTGACATGAAGAATGAAGCAAATAAACAAAAAAATTACGTTGTACTTTAAATATTGTTGCAAAAAAGATATCTGCAATATACTAAGAAACTAAATGCATATATAATGCATATATATATATAATGTAATTACTTCAAATGTTTTCTTCCAACTAACCTTTGTTGACGCATGCAGTACTATTTACGTCTGAACTCCGTTGTGGGTCAGATTATCTAGAAAAAAACTTTATATTTACCTCGTACGGCTAAATAATAGGAAAAAATCAAGCTTTACCTCGAACTTTGGCTTAATATATCCGTCCACTTGAATAAATTCACATGCAATCACTGTTCTTTGAATTTGGATTAGTTATTTTGCGGCTTTGGCATTCTTCCTTGTGGTTTTGCAAACCACTTTTGTTTGTTTCCTTTCTTTTGATGTCCTGGTTCTAATTCCTTCCTATATTGTCTATAGTTTCAGCATTTCATTCCGTTAAACTTAGCGCTTATATTTGTTTCATAAATATTTTTTTTGGTACAAGGTTTAAGGTATATTAGATTCATTCCATGAATTCGATCAGGCGTATATAACGTATTTATTATTTTTTATGCTTCCGACATTTAGTTTGATATTCTTTCACAATTATTCGATAACGACACTTGTGCATCGGTCACGCACGTCTATGAGTTACATGTTACCATGTGCACACAATTATTAGAGACGTGCGGTAATGGCTGTCACTCACGTGTAGTTACATCTTTATTCTATTTCTAGTTTACTCTCTTTATATCTTATCATTATTGAGTCCGTTTATCTAAACCAGATATTTGCATCTTCTGTAAATACTAAGCACAATGAATCATGGCTTGATTATTATTTATTGTCTTGTGTCTGTTGCCTGCTTAGTGTTAGGATTGTTGATATGAATATTAATTAGTTTCGGTGATCAAGTGCTGCGTGTTCAAACTTTTATAGTAAAATTCCATCGCGATTGGTTTACGTTCATTGTGTTCACTGTAATTTCAAATTTATTCCACAGTTGTAATCTGTTACGGATCAATGTAAAGTTAATTGTTGACGAAAATGTTCGTGCGAGGTGTGGATTAAATTAAGTTGAAAGTGTAAACTTAATAGATTGTTTTGTGAATTGATTTTTTTACGATTGAGTTCAGTGTCGATAATAAGTGTTCGGACATAGTTGGCATGCATATGTGCTATGTGAGGCCAGGCTTGGTGACCGCCTTGAACGGAGGCGTTGGGTAAGAATCTTCCTTATTTAATTATATTCTTTAAGCATCTTATTATATAGTTTTGTTATTACTCTGTTTTGACGTTATTGTTTTCTTTAATGAATGAATTATTTCTTGACAACAGTCCAACCTGATGTTAAGTGGTAAATATAATCGAAAGATGGTACGCACTATACACTATACATTCTTTTCTTGAAACTAATTGGATGGACACTGACGCGGCCAACTTATTACAATCGGTTACTGTGCTGATATTTTTATAGTAAGTTTGAATAAAACCACATCTAATACTGTTTGGGACATTCCATGCTCTCTACAAGATACAAAAGCTTAAATGATAAATGTGATTAAAACGCGAGAAGTACAAATTGATACGTGATAAAGTCATGGGCCTTTGTTTCAAAGGTGAAAGTGATTTTGTGGATTTAATTAAAAATAATTGCGGTTATATAATTTATATACTGTAGTACTTTACAATTTTAGTATTTTATCACATAACAACATAAACAACGTGAAAACTTGGTTTTCTTTTGTCTCTTTGATCGCACCGACCAGCAATTAATATCGTAATTAGCGGATTTCTCGTGTAGTAAGCCACGTGTCGTTTGCAAATTGTCAACAACTAAGGCCTTGTGCAAATAGCTTGCGCTGGGAACACGCGCGCCCGCTGCAGATAATCCAATAAGCTGGATCGTAAGTGGCTCCCAGTCAACCTCCTTAGCCGTGCACTAATACAATGTAACCCAATACTGCATATAAAGGCTGGCCAATAGTGTAACATTGCTACTCAAATAAAATGCATAAGACAGGTTCGAAAATTGTACCTTGTGGTACTCTCCAATAATTTAAGTAGCATGTCATTACAATGATTGTATATCGTGACCTACAAATTTTTTCACTGTTTATTTATAAAATTATTCTAATTTGTCGTAAAATTATGCGTTGTATAGACCGAACTAGCGTTGTGTGGCGTATAACGTCGTGTGTCGCGATACGCATGTGCATAGCATGCTACCTTTTTCTTCTTTAAATTATAGTATTAAGACTATTTTATCAATTGTGTAGCAAGTTTAAGTTACAAAGATAGCAATCGACGAGTTTTATTGATTTGTAATTAAATTTTAAAGGACATTTAAGTTACTCGTAGTTTCAAACTAATTGATCAGTTAATAAACACGATTTTTTAACACACGGAAGTGGTATAATACAATTTTAGTAATTTTATTCTAATTTAAAGTAGGCAAACTACCGAGGCTATTAAATTTACGTGGCAAAGAATAAATCCGCTAGAATGGAAGTTTGAAAGGGTCGTTAAACAGTAATCCGGCGATATTGAGAGATTTTGCGATACTCCGTATACGACATTAAAGTAAATAGAGCATCAGACGGCTGTTCAGCCAATTACCACGCTAAACAGATTGTAAAATGGCAGGAATTAATTCATCCGGTGCTCTGCATTGAGCTTGCTCTTTTGAACTATGGTCGCCAATTGTCATATAAAAGACAGACTTTGTTTTGCAATCTTTTATAAATCTTTTGGCTTAAAAGATTCTTCTCTTAGACTTCGGTTAATTTATTCTCAAGGTTTCAAAGTTATTGTTTCAACTGCTTGTATTCACGTGTAAGTTAAACAAAATTTATTCTCTTTTTATGTAAAATTGTTCAATGCGAAGGCCGGCCACGTTATTTTAATACAAATGCGATTTTGTCAAACTTGTATTTATCACATGGAAGAGACGAAAATGTGATGTAATATTCAGTGGACTAACTTTATTTTACTAGTAAAATATGTTTTTTACGATAACGGGACAAAAGATTAGCGGCTTACCTGATGTTGGGTGATTATCAGTGACGCAAATCGTATGATTGTAATCCAACGTATAAAGTAGCATAAAGCTTAGGTAAATTCTTAGATGCATACTAGCTCAAAAACTAATTTACATTTATCATTTGTAAGGTGACAAGCTTTTTATCTATCTATCTAACACTAACGAAAGCAGCAGACGTTGTCTGCATGCATGTTAGCTTGCTCCGTCAGGTAATTTAAAAAAACGGTCTTGGAATTCGAAAGCAGCGCCGCCTACCGGGATCAATTGTGAATCTAAACCACCCCGGACTCGCTCAAATACAGACAAAATATATCGGACTTTGTCCAGCCGTTTCGGTGAACTTCATTGACATACACACGCTCAAGACAAAAATTTATATACCTACTAGTGAACGCAAGAAGTATGTTAGGCGTGACTGAATGATAAGATTAAAAAAAGCGTTATAAGGGAAAACTGTGGCTTAAAAGTGGATGTTGTGACTAGAATTGAGAAAGGTATGCTTCGGTCGTTCGGGCACGTAGAAAGGATGAAGAGAGAGTAACGAAACAAATTTATGTTGCAAAAGTGAGTGGCAGCGTTGGCAGGGGACGCCCAAGGAGAACTTATATCGACCAGATTTGTGACATACTAAAGAAGGACGATATAAAGAATACCCGTAACCGATGAGCATGCATGCGTAGATGTATGAATGTGTAAGAAGCGAGAGACGTGTGCCAGGATAACGCCAAATGGAAATCCATGATCTCTGCCTACCCCTCTGGGTTACAGGCGTGAGCGCATATTTATTTACTAGTGACCCGCCCCTTCGCCCGTGAACCACTAATCTGTGTATCTAAACCACCTCTAATCCACTTGAACACATACACAAAAATTCAACGAAATCGGTTCTGCCGTTAGGAGTTCACTGTCAACACACGTACAGAAGAATTATATATATAAAGACTTGTGACCCGCCCCGGCTTCGCCCGGGTACCACTAATTATGTTGATCCGATCGCTACCAAACACATTTATCGAAGTCAGAACATTCTAACTCTTCGCTTTTTATATATTATTTTTTTTTCATAAAAAAGTATCCTACGTTACTTCTAATACCTCCAAGAATATGTGTACAAAGTTTCATGGTGATCGGTTGAGTAGTTTTCGCGTGAAAGCGTAACAAACAAACTTACATTTACATTTATAATATTTAAAAATGGATTGATAGATAGATAGATAAAAACCTATTCTCAAACCTACCGAATGTATATGCAAAATTTCACTGAAATCGGTTAAGCCGTTTCGAAGGCGTATGGCAACTAACACTGTGACAGGATAATTTTATATGTATTTATATATGTATATATATATATATAAATAAAGATGTATGCGGTTTTAGGCTTACTTCTTGTCACATATGAAGCTCAACAAGATTAATTAAATAGGTATAGCTTTAGATAGCTATACTATAGCTCTACATTTTATGGCTCACGCAGAGACCTTGTATTTCAATTGATACTATACTGGATCCACCATTGCGAAATCAGATTGTGTTGTTTATTTGTACTATTATTAACAGTTTGCTGGTCGGTTATGACGCAACGACAGTTGGTGCCGTTAATTATTGCGAACCGGCCACTAACAGCGCTAGTGACATATTACTTAAATTTATTTAGTCTGCCGCTATTAAAATATCATTAAACAAATCAAATGGCTTCTGACTATGTTTCCGTTAGAAGTACCGTTAGTTGATGTTTAAATACTATCGTATCTCATTACTTATTACAAGTGTGAAATAATGCAAAACTATTTTTTATCTACGTTATCGTTATTTTATATGCAAAGGATTTTAATGCATTTTCAGTGAATCAGTTAACACGGTTAATGAAATAATATTGATTTAAATGTACTTACAGCATTTGCATGCCTGTAAACGAAACAATGTCAAAACTTTCGACTTGATGGAGGTACAAAAGTTTATTTGTTTTAGTCGTTTATGTATTCCAATAAAACAATTTGCAACATTCCGGAGTTCAAAGCGTTATAGTTTGCGAAATTCTCCACTTAGACGCATTCGTCTAGTTAATTGAATGAGCAAAATTTACTGGAAATTTTAAACAGACCACCGTTGATAAATTGCTGGTTAAGACGGCCAGACGTGACTTAACTAATTGCACCAACTTGCGGACTTCGATAAAAGATTGTTGAATACTTTTACGTGACTTCAAAAGTTGTAACAGTGCCTTCATAGCATGCATACTACTATTTACTTTTTTTATTACGATGTTAAAACAGTGTGTTCCCAATAGGAGCGTAATAAGGTCTTCAAAATAAATTTAAAACGCAGAGGAGAGTTCTGACAAATCTCTTGTTACTTTTATGTCTCTAATGCGACTTTATCCTTCTTTAAGTCTAGTTTCTTCATAATCATTCATAATGTTTTCGACGAGATTATATGCCTGAGAATATCTTGACATGTTTCATACTTATTTAGAACAAAAAGCTTAAAATTATTCAATAGTTAGTTGGTGCGAGTTTAGTTAATTACCGAGGCATTGTCACGTTTCATATTATGCCGAAACGGGTCTAAATACGATTCTTTAGATGTGTTTGCCCCGAGTACGTTTCTGATATGTATCAATACAGCCCTCGCGCAGGTTTGCACGCCTACCGTGCGCCACACTACTGCCTGCGAGTGTACGCTTAGAGCAAATGTCGAGGCTTCCATCGGGTCGACGACCTGACGACGTTCTGAATCACGGAATCATATTGGACCATAAAAAAAACTACAATTATATCCCGCGACTAACCTCTTGCTATTCCTGTGTATTCCGCCGACACATTTATTTTTCATTAATTTAACAGGATTACGATTTAGATATCTATCACTTACACAGAAGATCAAGAAGAGGAATTACGAGTACTTTTCATTAAAACGACAAAAACAATGCGTGTGCGCATTTACAATCTACATGAATCGACTGTTGGGAATTAATTCCAATTATTTGTTGTTCAATATTTCTCAAAGTTGTTGTTGTACGTAAAACAATATTTAAACAACAACAAAAAATAAAAATCTATCCCACGGGTCATGATAATAAACGTCATAAAACCTCTCCTCACGTATGTAACGTGTCTCCTCGCAAGGTTGTTTAGGCTTAGCTGTCAAAGTTTGCGACTAGCAACTTCAGAATCACAATATAAAAAACAACAAATTTGACATGAGATACTAGTAGCGAAGCAGAGAACAGCATAATATAAATATCGCAGAGGAACTTCAAATAAAAAGCGAAATCTAACCGTTGTACTTTCCCTTTATAGTCGATAAAACGTAATTTATAATCAGTGTAACGCACCCGCCGGGCCCCGCCCCTGCGCGGTCGTTGACTCGCGCCTCGTATTTCGTCAACAGATATATAATCAGACTTGATAACCGACAGACGACAAAGCCGTGATATACATTAAAACGGCGAAACGGGAAACACTGGTTCGGCAAGTAGCGTGAGGTTGCGTGCGTGAACTGAGACGAAACGAAAAAAATCATCTAGGATTAAGGTAGCTTTATTCCTCTTTACAATTATTATTTAATGTCAACAGTCACATTACAATTCAAACAGGCTAATTACATTACTATGATAAACTATTAACAAGAACAGAACTAATCTTGGTCGCAATAGTCCTCTAACCCGCATATGTAACGAGTATAACGACACATTGGAAGTATTCAGAAAAAAGATTTCAAAGTTGTTACATTAGCCGGATGCATTAATGAATAAGTTAAGCTCTAAGTTAAAAAACTATAAAAATTTAGTTAAACCACATGCTTTAAGAATCATCATCATAATGTAATTTGCACTTGCCTTTTATTGGCGTACATATTAGAACAATTACTGTATATATTCTTTTTTATATTGTGTATTTAAATATGTATGCTGTTGGCTTGTCTTAAATAAATAAATAAATAAAAACAACCACATTAAAATATGAACAAAATATTACAACTAATATTATGAAAGGATGAATGATGAGAGTAACGAAACAAGTTTATGTTGCAAAAGTGAGTGGCAGCGTTGGCAGGGGACGCCCAAGAAGAACTTATATCGACCTAATCCACCACTAATCTAGTGACATACTAAAGAAGGACGATATAAGGAGTACCCGTAACCGATGAGCATGTATGCGTAGATGCTTGGATGTAGAAGAAGCGAGAGAAGTATGCCAGGATCGCGCCAAACGAAAATCCATTATCTCTACCTACCCCCTCTGGGGTACTTATTTGTATTCGAGTTTGAACAAGATTGAGATACTAACAAAATTCAGTATAAAAATGACCATAATATGTAATAAAAACTTGTTAAGGCATATAATATCCACAGCATAATTGTAGATTATTTTGGTCTCCTTACTAATTCCCTTTAACGACAAAGCAACAACTTGAACGGCTTTTTCTGGGATATGATTCATGGTGTTTGTAAATAAATTATCGTAGCTCGTGAACATGTGCTTGGATCAGTCCTACTTAATATTATAGATGCGAAAGTTTGTATGTATGGATGTGTGGATGTACGGATGTTTGTTATTCTTTCACGCAAAAACTATTGAATAGATTTTAATGAAACTTTACAATATATAAATATATTGTGTAAATTGACCAAAATATAACGAAAAGTGTCCAATAAGGAGGAAAAAATTCCGCCATTTGCAAGCTATTCTGGCGTGCGCTGCAAAAACCATAAAAGTTACCCGTTTATAATGTATAATGGAAATGTTTACTTTATAGTCCTAAAAAAGCCCTCGACAGCATATATCTATCTTTTATGTGTAAGCCATTATCGCCAAAATAGTGAACCATGTATTCATTCTAAAGGGGTAAAGTTTGCCGAGCCAACTTGTGTTCCATAAGTGGATTTTTAACACAGACAAAGCGCAACGCGGACTTCGAAGAGGATGATTACGTCATGGACAGGCTGGTGGTGGCTGGACTGATGTCAATTGTAATTATAACAATTTAAAGATAATTCATCAGTCTATAATATAAAAAAAAACATTTTATTTACATTCGCTTTGTTTTTTCTTAAAATACTAGTGAGAGTATTGTTTTTAGAGGAAAATCGATTTAATTCGCATGCCAGTGTAAACCAACAAATTGGCAATTTCCATTATTGAGATTTGTGGTGATATTAAAATAAAATCGTGAAAGAATTGTTGGCGTACATTTTTGTAGACCCAATGATTTTCTTCGTATAAACCGTGAAGTAGTTAAATTTAAACGACCTTTGATAAGTTCAAAAAAGACAAAATTTCTACTCGACTACATGTTTGATTAATCGATATCTTTTATTTGTACAATTGAATCGTGTTTATACTCATCGATTTGAAAAATTTATCGATTACTCGATTTTTAATTTGTAATCTGTCGGGTTCTCGCAATAGAAATGCTTCCAGCCTGTACAATGATTATAGTAGGAATGAATGTAGATTCGCAGGCACGGTCTGGCTCTTAAATATATTCATTGACGGCCCGAGGTGGCTCGGAGCGGTGAGTAATTACGACTGTAAATCGCAGCCGCCGTATGACAGACACGCCGACGAACGAACGAACGGTGAAAGTGGTATAAGCTAGTTTCCATAATTGCACCTGTCGATCGTGTATATCACGATATTGCCTGCCGTTTCTATATTGTATTTTTTTCGCACTAGTCGCACGGTACTTCTGCTGAGAAGCACAAATAAGAAAATTTCGGTTCTAAAGTTTTAGAATTAAGTCAGTTTAGTATAAATATTTTCAATATTTACTGTATGCAACATTTAACGTATGATTCGATTATAGGAATAATATCGCAATACACCTTATACTACTTCAGTTATGTAAAGATCCTGGACGTACGGAATTGAATTAATAAAAACAAACTTTTTGCAACACCTTACATTTTGTCGAAAGGATTACAGAAAGAATGGATATGATATCGCAAGATCTATTGTATATAGAGGAAATCAGACACCAACATAATTCAGAGGACCTACGTTTCTGAGTTAGGTTAATAATAATAAGCATCTTCATAATTATTAATTATATTAATTATACGTGATTATTTATTATATCACTTCCAGTTGCAGATGTACATACAATGCGTCGCACACGGGCACACAATGGAAATTTTACTGCAACACACTTTTGTTTATTAAAATATTGTTCCACTCGTTAAACACCGAGTTCTCAGCGGCGGCCTAGAATTTAATGTTATTGTTCCGTCTGTCCAACGCCTAGGCCCCATTACCTATTTAATGTACAAGAAGTATTGCTCTTATTCCCAGCTCGTTGTGCGTACACCAAGTAGTGAAATGTACACAGAGTACACTTTGCGTTTACGTAACCGGCGAAGACCTAAATTCGTCAAGTAAATAACGTCCAGCTATTGTACGCGATTGTTCATTTTTCACTGTTCTGCGTGAGTGTACCCAGAAGTGTCACTTTTCTACGTTTGTAAATGGACAACAGTACGACTGTTTGAGACTTGGACGGATTAATCTGTCCTACGCTATTGTACCAGATGAATATAAGTGAAATTGCGACAACTTATTTTCGATCCCACTTTGTATGAAAATGTATTGTTCTATTTTCAGCATTCAATAATTCAAAGGAATTTGTAGTAAAACTTAAATTATAAAGATTAAACTATATAATCTTGATTATTTATCAGAATCCAGGGACTTGTCAAACCGCAACAAGCTAAGCTTCGGATAATCGAGTCTATAGACGATATCCCTTCGTATTTACAAATGTACGGTTTTTGAAATACAATAGTCTACGTACAGATCTTTCGATATAGAATGCATTTGGAAGCTAGACGTTTCTATAATAAGGAATAATACAAATAAATCGCTAAGTACGACCCATAGAGCTGTGGGCTTCCGTGCTTTCTTTGGCGTATACCGCTTATAATCAATTAAATTTTGGATATGTAAAATCCAATATGTTACCTCACAGATATGTTCTTTATATATCCTAACTATAATATTATAATATAATACGAATTTGAGCTTATATCTTTGTTACGTTTTCACGTGTAAACTACTCAATAGGGTAAAGCACATTTATGGTCGATTAGATGGAATGCGTGCGGAGCCACGTGCAACTGCTAGTAAGCCATGTAAATGGATCCCTCATCAATCAAACCTGTGTACCGTCCATTGGCAATGAATTAAAGTGAAAATTAGTTTTCTAATGCAAACGTCAAGGTGAGCGAGACGGGCGCGCACGTCGCAGCGTCGGTACTACGCTCAGTAGACATTGCAATACATCGCTGCTATTGTTAGGAAAGCGGCGGCTTTTCGAAAATATCTCTATACGTCTCAATACTATGAACGGCGATATACTTAAACATAAATATTCTCGTTTTATTTAAGAATATAATGGTCGAGGTCGCTATTGTTAACCCGTTGTTTAGATAACACTCCGCCGGTTTCGAGGAACTTATCGCGTTTATAAATACAATGTCTTATCAATTCGTGTTGGTTTCAAATTTATTGACATTAATATTATTCGCTGAGGATGATTTTATGCGGAGGACAATTAAATCAATTATAAGTAATTGTTACATAAAATACTCCAGCAATTTAATAATTATATTTAAGGCCAAGGCTCACTTTGGGTCTCTGCGCCAGATGAGTAAGTCAATATTATTACAAAACGTGATAATTTTCGATCCTTTGCGGCTGTAGAACCAAGTTTGGAACTTGGTTTGTGATAACACGGTCACCATTTATGTATTCGTATTCTTCAAATTGAATATTCAAGTATTTTTGAAGTGATAACTTATTCAGGCGCGTTAGACGATATTTGGTACAGGACAATCTTAAAAGGTAGGTTCGCGTGACCAACATGCGTCAGCCACATGCTTATTTTAATTGGAACAATTTGCGCTTTATTTCTAGATGATCAACTAAGCATTGCATATATTAGTGGTGAAACTAGAGTTTTGTCCTACGTAGCTTCAAATTTCGGGTGTGAGACACTTTAAGGCAGACTATATTTGGAAATCTTTCAACTTTTTTAAAGGAAACAAGATGAACAACATGTTGCCCGAAAGATCCAAGCACAGGTCGAGGTCTGACTGAAAATCCTTCTATATACTTGTATCTTGGAGGCATTTCATCTGTTCATTTGAATCCTGGTTGTGCGATACAAAAGGCAGCTGACCTACTGCCGAACGTGTAGCCTGCAACACAAATAACCGCGGGAACGCCTTTTTTATACTTTTTAGTTCGGCACGAATATTGCTTACGGACCGAACAACATGCCATTGAGGTTAATTGCGCCATGCTCTTTAGTCACTTAAGCTATAGTCATAATAGATTTATGTATTATATTAGTTCCATTAGTGATACAGAAATATCATGATTTTTTTTAATAATTTAAAATTTAAATATATAGTTTAATGTAACATTGGGTAGAATTCTATATGACTTAAAATAGAAAACTTAAACTTTATAAAATCTAGTGTTATGATTCAATAATTTCACAATGTGCACAAAATTCTATCATCTATGATCTTTATTTACTTCCAGCTATGCTCAGCAATCATTTCTCGTATTTATGCCAATGCTACGTCTTGTAATTAAACTAAATTTACGGATTTTATCGCGTTTACTTAATGTTTTTGTTCTCTATGTTTCGAGAAATTTACAGAGATTAATGTCAAGTAATAAATGTTTAAAGTAGTCGGTCCTTAAAGACCGACAACGCATCTGCAGTTCTCCGTGTCGCGACCC
The DNA here is from genome assembly GCA_029849275.1 of Papilio elwesi. Classification (NCBI taxonomy): domain Eukaryota; kingdom Metazoa; phylum Arthropoda; class Insecta; order Lepidoptera; family Papilionidae; genus Papilio; species Papilio elwesi. Next base: position 5,703,997 of record CM056708.1, on the reverse strand, counting down.
GCTGCTCCAATGTACCCTATGTTAGAAAAAAAAATTAATCTTAAAAGTTTGTTTCTTAATTTAAGACTATAAAGAAGATTGAAATAACTTCGCGTTGGATGTACACAATTGTTATTTAAAATTGTAATGTGACAAGTTCATTAAAGTTAACAATTGGATAAGAAATATGAACGACTTAATACAAAAATTATACACATTGCTGGCGCCCTTCCAGAGGGGTGGAAAGATGTTTTTAAAAATGATAAATAAATATTCTCAGCGAACCGTTAGTCGCGTTTTACGACACGTTAAGAGCTGGAATTTTATGATCCCTTTGCTCTGGTGCATGGGAAGAGGCGAATTATTTGCTCGTTTAATATACGAGGCTTGTGGAATTCTTGCAAATTATCTAACATCTGAAATAATGGAACAATTTAAACGATACTGTAATGTGGAAACATTCAATTAAACCTAATTAGTTAACCTAATATTATAAATGGTAATGCGCGTTTGTTTGTTTGTTACACTTTAACGCGACTGTACCGATTATTAGGAAATGTTTTCCTTGCCTATATATATATATATATATATATATAATTTATTTTTTTTAATTTTATGTTATATTCAAATAAAAAATGCTACACATTATTTCGTCATATAGTTAATGAGCTCTGAATGACACCTTAGAAATCCAATTACGCTTGTTAATCAAAACATTCTCTTACGTGTTCACTACAACTGAATTATGGATGGAACAAAGATTTATGGATGTGTCAATGAATGGCCGGCCGGCATTCAGCGCGTGTTGGATCGGTGCGCTCTGGATTACTTCGCTTTGAATATCTTTTTTAATGGAACTTAAAATAAACCTTTATTTTACTCGCCGTTAGGTTTTACTCACGTTCGTGATGTTTTCCTAACAAACGTTAGTTGCTTTATGTTGTTAGTTGATAAAGTATTTTGTAATTTGTTTCTGTTCAACTTGGCGATAATACTGGTAAGAAGATCATCATTACGTCTCCTTTTTATTACCATTTAAAATTGATTTGAAAGGTACATAATTCAGAAGTAACACAGACTAAATCTCTAAAAACTCCGGTGGTGTTGGACCGGGTACAGTTATAAATTATAATTTTGCAATGCTCTTACATTTTATAGAATTGAACGCAGGTATTTACACAAGTCCTGCCTTCTCCCTTGCACTTAGAATTTGAATATCTAAACCATTTTCCGTGTGGAAAATTCCTACTGGTACAATTACAGTAAATTGGGATTACTATCTTACATTTATAGGAAACACAGTTTCTTGTATATTTATTATATTGATACCGTGTGTTTCCATTTTACTTAACATTAGGCGACAATCATCGAGTTAAGTTTGGTAATGGTGATAATCGATTGTTGCAGGTACGACAAGTGGGAGCGGGGCGGGGCGGGCGGCGGCGCGGCAGGCGGGGCGGGTGCGGGTGGCGCGTGGGCGGGTCGCGAGCGCGAACGCGAACGCGACCGCGAGCGCGAGCGCGAGCGGCAGGCTCGCGCGCACCAGATGTCGCATGCGCACGCCGCCGAGCCGGACGCCTCGTCACTCTTCCCGGCGCCTGTCAGGGTAAGTTACACCGTAACAATTTAAATAAACGTAGTATAAGTAAGCACTCACTAACGATTGTAAATAAAGGGGGGGCATAGAAGGGTAGGCAGAGCAGAGAATATGGATTTCAGTTTTGTACAATCCTCTCACTTATTCTACATTCGTATGAATATAAAATAAAAAGCTTGTCGGTTACATACATACAATCTGATGTAATAAGTTCGTCTAGCAGGTCCTCGAACTGTTTATTATCTGTATATCTCACCGAGAAGAGTCACCACTTTTTCGAAGCGTTCCTTCGTATTTTTGAACCAATATAATTGGATGATACTAGAAAGCTGGAATTCCTAAGATGATAGGTAACAACAATGATAATATATAGCTAAGCAAATACCTTGCCTGTTCTCGATCGGATTCCCTAAAATATTAGAGAATAGTAGAGAAGTACAATTTTTAGATCATGTTTTTAAATTACAATAAATGATATTTGTTCTGTTTTGTCCTAATTAGTCTAGATAATAGCTCTGCATTATTATTTTAATAATACGTAAATATACGTGCTATTATTTTTATCGTCGGTAACAATAACAGATTAAATAAGATAGTTTTCCTCAACGTCGGTAAGTCCCAAACGATAGCGCACGCATCAAAAGTGATTTATTAAAAGCTTGTACCATCGCAGCTACGTCGTTCTCTTGCCACGGGGAAAAGATTACTTTGTTTAGCATCACTTTAAAAATGGCGCTGAAGCTCGGCTCTCGGCACATTCCAACAAATAAATTTGGTTTTTTGATGAAGAAAGTGTCATCACCTGATTGCAATGACTGTGGTGAGGTTCAGGTTGTGCAACACGTGATACTGGAGTGTGCCGGTAACGAACGTTTTAGGGATTTTCTTTGGAAGGGTTCCTATGAAGTCGGCCAAGTAAACACTATCCCGGCCATTCCGTCTTCGGACATAGCCAGGATAGTGTGTAAGTTGGCAATAAGTTTAGCAAGTAAGCTTAAAAAAATAATGTTTTTAAAGTAATTTTGGGACTTATGAAATCGGGCAGCGACATAGCCCTTCGTTTCTTTAAATAAAAATAATAATTTGTTAAGAATGATACTAAGTTTTCTTTCCTTATTAGCTGGTCAGTTTGTATCGAGGAGTTTCTTGCAATATCTGCATACGCCAATGGATATAGATTTGATTCCTATCAAACTACGGCCGAAACTACTGGACATATGTAGAAACATGAAATTTTGCAAAGAAAATCTAAACACTTAATTCAACGTATGAGATTTCGTTTCCATCGGTCAGTTATTTTCACAAGTATACTCATCCCATTAAGAGTATCTCGGCTTCAACAATGAAATGTGTAAAACATGACAATTTCCCCAGACGTAGTCGCAATTATTTAGGAAATGCAATCCACTTATAACATCGGCGGTGTAGTAATGTTTTCGAATTGGCTGGCTTATCGCAGCCGCTGGCGCGACCCACTTTGTGATCGCGCTGCCATACTGCATGCACAAGTACGCCCACGTACATGTACGAAAAAAACAAACGTCGTTTTCTATAGATATAGCATAAATTTACAAATTTCTTGTAATATAAAGCGAGTTCTTCTTGTTTATAAAATGTATAAATTTCGTCTACTTCGGAAACGGCTCTAATGATTTGAATGCATCATTTGAGATGAATATTAAAATTTATCTATATAATTGTCTATCACGTGAAAATGTAAGCCATCTATGTTTTGGGGCAGGCATTTGTCTATTGTTCGAGAATGATAACCTAATGATCAATGTTTATATTAGATGGCGCTATGTAATTACATTATCCGGATACTCAATATCTATTCCAACAAAGAAAGTGCAGATCTAAGCTCGGTCCAGTACAGTTGTTAGTATTACCGAGGTGGGTGGGGTACCCGCCATGACGCTCGACGATGTAAGTTTAGCATCGTCGGCTCCTAAGGCTAAGGTCACATAAGAACAAGACTATTTTAACAGCTCTCACTTCTATGTGAACGATACTGAAACCTTACCTGATTATCGCAAGAAATCTCTTCAAAATGTCATTAAATTAACTATTGTGATTGTCAATTCTTATCAAGCTAAGAACATATTTTACCTTAAATTTAGGTTTTGAAAGCCACCACGGTATCGTACAGATTTCTTATTTTTTTCTTAACTATATCAAAATTGGACTATCTCCCATGCATGGTCATAATTTATTGTCAAAATATGTTAATATCATACTTGAGTAGTTGACGCTATTTGGTAAAACACTGCTAAAGTCTGGAAATTCAACTACATTAATCTTTCAGGCCCACTCAAGGATGATTTTATTTCAATGTTTTCACTCTGTTAAAACTAACTCGTGGGTGGCCGACGTGGGTTGGAGTGTAAAAATTATCGCGAAGTATTTGCAATAAGTAAATACATTTTACATTAGCTAAGTGGGTGGGTAGCCAGCCTGCTGCCGAAGGATGGGTTTTATCACTTGTCTTACTTAAAGTATACGATTATTTTCCGAGCAAATATTTATTATGAGCATGTATATATATATATATATATATATATATATATATATATTTAAAGCATTAAAATATGTAATTTTCTACTACATTGAATGATGTATATTTTGTAAATTACCATTGTAAGTTTTGCAAATACTTTGCGATAATTTTTACACTCCAACCCACGTCGGCCACCCACGAGTTAGTTTTAACAGAGTGAAAACATTGAAATAAAATCATCCTTGAGTGGGCCTCAAAGATTAATGTAGTTGATGTCGCAGAATTTCCAGACTTTAGGAGTAGCTTTGTACTTAGTGGTAACTTTATGTGTACTACGGCTTGCGCCCTTACTTCTTAAGGAGAGTACTTACTCCTTTTTCAAGGAGAGTTTAAGAGCATAACCTGAGCATAACTTTGTCAATAGATACGCTCAAGGTTGCGGATGACAGAAAGATTTCGTGGAAGTCGTCCAGTTCGCGGTTGCCATTCATTATTAAGCACAATTACTATGAATCACAGGATTGATTCTTGTGATCCATAGTTGGCAACTTTCAATTAAATTCTGTAATTTAATGTGCTATGAACATTTTGCCATCTGATTGTTTGTAAAACTCACACGCTTCACACGGTGTCCATATTATAATTAGCCGTGTCCGAGTTATTAACGATCTAATAGCTCGTAACACAAACAGGTTCGACTGATTTATAATTTAAATGTACCGCGCGTGTGTGTATTTAATATGCGGACTGTCGCTCCTGATGTCGACAACATCCAAGACTTACACCATGCCTTATTACTGCGGGATATTTATTACATCGGGTTTAATTATAACAGGCTGATAATAATGTGCTTAAAGTGTGTCCTCTCGCCCTTACTACTTACTAACTACGCCCTACTTATAAAACTTGAGACGAAAGACTTTAAAAAAGCTTCGAAGGATTCTCGGCGCCGACACAAGCTCTAATTGCATATTCAAATGCAACCGAAACCAAAACCCCCGACTCTACCGCAATCCGCAAAGTCCCGCCATCGTAATTTTAATATGGTTATTGTTATAATTATAATAGACTTTGTTCAGACCATGATGTCCATTGCGTTAGTAGCAATGTCCTAATCAGATTCTAATAGACTACTTATTATTATGATACATTTAATAAACCCTAACCTGTGTCAAATATAATGTCCTTTGGTCCGACCGACAAGAGTAATGTATGTATGTCCATTTTCCGAGGTTTCCCCGGAGTGTCATAGGGTGCAGTCGGTCGCGCTTATTGGTTTTCCAAATTAACTGTTGCTTGTTACATTTAATAATCATAAAAAAAAGAAATATTGGTACTTTTTGTCTCAAATTTGATAGTCAATTGTGACTGCGGTTTGGATATAAAGCAAATAATGTCTGTTTATCTTCTGCCATATTAGGAGCTGGACAATGTTTGTAAAGACCCGAAGGGGCTACCAGTATTAACCACAAAGAATTGATCGATCAATCAATAGTTGAAAGAAACATAGAGAACTATGCAGCTGACATTTCTTTGATCCTAAGGGGGCTTTGGGCTTATATCATATTTGTTTCACATTTTCAAATGGCTTTATTTGCCTCCACAGATTAATTAATACGGTGCCGAGAGCTTCTATAAGTGAGATAATGATGTAGCTTTGCGTCTACTCATTGAACAATAAGTTCTAAATGTCACGGTTACTTCAGGCGCGGGCTAAGTTGGCAAGGGGCGGTGCGCTGCCGATAACAAGCCGTATCCAAGCAGCCGGAGGCAGCGTGATCAGAATACGATACAACAGTTGCACTGCCGAGCCTGAATCCACTTCATTTAATGCCGCTAGACTTTCGAAGATGCTATTCGCATTTGTTCATTCAGATCGAGATTTGTCATTTAAATTGATAGTTGTGGAGTTGATTCAATTGTGTTATAAAAAATACAGACTGTCATTGAGTACATACGTTATTAATGAAAACTTAAAAATCCGAACTAACAATACCTAGCTTATTTCTTTAGATTTTAAAATAAAATTAAGTGTTGAAATATTTACTTTTAGTGCGTTCTAGGTAAATATTTATCCTAATTAACATATAACATTGTAGAAACTAGAAAAGTTGCAGTAGAGTAAGACTAATAGCGCCATCTATCGAACATATCATACAATTAGTGACCCGAACCTATAAGTTTTACCCTTACCAAAAATCACAAGGCGGCTAAAGGAGTTTTCACTTCAAATATGAGAAGCCAGATAAAAATATTGGTACTGAGAACGCAGAGAATGGCTTAAACTACGAGGAGGTCAGGTTCCGTTGTGCACTTCTCCCCGACAGTCTTCTGCGGGGGAGGCATAGTTGGTGCACATGTGTGTACAGGCGTGTAGACTATGCGCTCGTGTAAACTGTGTGAGTGTGTACACTCGTGTAGACTATATGCTTGTGTCACGAAGTGGGTCGTGGCGAGCCAGCCGACTGTGATAAGCCCGCCGCTTCGGAAACATTATTGTGAGTGCATTTCACTCTCGCGGCAGTGCTGGCCGGGGGACGTAATGCTGATATCGTTAGCTACGCTTTGAAACAGTTGGCGCGGGAAATGCCTGCTTGTTGCCCGATTTTTAATTTGTTGTTGTTGAATTTATAAAATTGAACGTTTTATTTAAACTGAACCTTTAAAGCGCAATTAAAGAGTTTCGCATCCTTTTTGGGACGACGGAAAAAAGGTGTTTAATAGTATTAGTCTTGATTATGATCGGGCAACAAAACAAAGCGATTGACTAATTCGATTATGTTTAGTGGTAATCGCCTTTCGCTATTGCTTAATTCACTATGCTGTGTCGTCGTACTTTGATCTCGCATTTCCCATTTCGCTTGTGTTTCATTTATGTTAATTTCATTTTAAATTCACGCATACACGTTAACGCCAGAGAACCTATCTAGACTGTCCTATATTTGACAAGTGTACGTAAATGTATGTTTTAAAGCAGCAATTAATAATAAAAACAACAAAAGTCAGTCAGTCTTATAATAAAGCGATGATGGCCACGAGCTCGGCCGACATTATTCTGACCAGCCTCGCGCTTTTCCCCCACACGACAGCCTTGTAGCACAATCAACCGAGCCCTGTCGCAATCGGGGCGAAGCCTGTCGCGACACATCACCGATCTCATTATATGAACCAGCGATAGCCGTCAAGGTATCAACTGCCGGGCGATTTGAACGCGACGCACGTACGGCGCACGCAACTACCATGTGCTTATTACTCTTTTTTGTGGTAGTTAAGAAGACAAATGCTATGTTCCTCGATGATTTGAACCGATCATACCTTCAGGTTGTTGTGAAACGACATCAAATCGACTGTGCTGAGTTGGCATGCAGTAGTTAGTGTTATAACTTTTACACTTCAAATATAAGCTGTTCTATATCGTAGAAACACTCGATAAGTTATTATTTGAGACATAGTGGTTAGACCGTCATGTTAACTACTCAATTGTAAAAACCCTTTCGCCGTGTTTGTCGGTATTTCCTCATTTAAACCAATATGCAAAGTAGACACGACTATGTAAGTAAGGCCAGGAGAAGGTCTTTTGTCACATCATGTATGTCATATGACATTAATGCATTTCACACATTACTTTTTACCCGTTTTAAAGAATTCCTAAGATGCTGAGAAATGACCCCTGTTTAGAACATGATCAAAAGATTCATTAAATGATCCGTCTTAATTAACTTTTTAAATTAAGTTGTCATTGAAATAAACTTTTACTGAGCACATTTATAAGTGTGTTAAAGGTATGTTTGGCGTGCGTTTCGTCAAAACTGAACCAGATTGAAACGAATCAATGGGTCCGTTCGATGTTGTAATAAAAACACGACTTTGAAGGTATGTGGGTCAGATCCACGGCTACCGAACAAACTGCATTACCTTTCAATGCCACGACCATTCGCACACGATTGGATGACGTGCACTAAATATACAATGTGTGTTAACGACAATGTTATGTATACGGGTGTTAATTATAAACAGATATGAGAATTGCAAGTACAATGGAAAATACCACAAAATGTACTTTTCTATAGCCGTAATGGAATTTTAAAGAGGAAAAAAATAACTTTAAGTACTTACGGCTTAACTCACGTGTAGTCCGGTGTATGTACCGACTAGGCTCGTGCGTCGTCAGTGCTAGACGGGCCGCGACCACGAACTAATCCCAGTACTCAACCTGACTTAGGGTCCCCGGCTCGAATCTAGTCGGTACATATATCGGACTACACGTGAGTTGAGTCGTTATTTATTTAGATTATTAAAATTCGTGGTTACATTCATGGTCTGAATCTTTGCGACTCTTCACGTGGTGTTTTTTCGAGTTTCGCAGTCGAGAAGCCTAAATCGCATCAGTTAAAAAATAACGCTGAAACTTTTACAAGGTGGTTGGATAATTGTCCGTATGATGTTAATATCTCTATTAAACATTGAGGTATATGTTGGTAAAAGCGCGAAGAAATGTCAATGTCATCTTAAGATTGCGGCACCGCGGAAGCAATCCGCTCGGGCCGAGTAAAGGAAACGGCCTTTGTAGTGACGTCGTTCATCTCCCGCATAACCTTTTTGTTTCATTGTTTCGGCCCTGCCAGTTATCCCTGACATTTTGTTAATTGTACTCGGCTTGCGAGATACGTAATACAACGAGTTATTAGTTAGGTAACCGTTTCTTAAAATGTTTGATATAGATTTTTTTAAATCAAACAAAAAGCTTATATGTTCTTAAAGAAAATGCATCGTGCAATATCTACCATACAGTTTAGTATTATTTGAATAAGAAATCTCCCATGCATACGTGCAACTGAAGTTTTCCATATGCAGAAATAAAACAATTTGGCGCAAAAAGAGTTTGAATAGGGCTGAGGGTTTGTGTAGACTGGCTTTTTGATGTAAACAGTCCGTGCCCCAGCGTAGGTACGGCCGCGCACTTTACTTTCATAAAATACTAGCGAGCCGTCCCAGCTTAGCACCTGTAGCACGTTTACCTTTTTCCGACAATCATCGTCATATTTTAGCCAATCTACACGACATTGGGTTATTAGGAAAGTACTAAAAGAGGATTTTTTTGTAAATTCATACGTAAAATAGGGTATGAAAGCTTGTATGAACAAATATGTTTTTTTTCTTACGCAGAATTACTTAAAAATAATCTAAACAGTTCAGTACAAAAAATTAAAAATCTATTTCGGGATTTTTAAAAATTGATCCACGAGGGGAGAAAAGTTTTGATGGAGTAAGATGTGGATGCAATCGCGAGGATAGCTAGGCTATTATTGATTATGTTATATAAAACCCTCTAATGCATTTTATACCCAAACCTTCCTTATGACGCACTCCGTCTCGGTAAAAGCCGTATGAATATCCGTTTAGTTATTTTTTAAATTGTATTTTAATAGTGTATCGCGTTCAGACAAACAATCGAAGCGAGGAAACATTGTTTTATAACATGTATAAATATTTTTGCCTATGACTTGTTAATCTGTGGTAGTTTAAAAAATTTTAGACCGCTATCGCTCCATCTCAGTTGTTTTACGTTTTATAACCACAACACGCGAGTGCGTATTGAAATATTTACAGAATTTATGACGCTATAAATGTTTTTATCGCTTTAAATGAATATGTTCGAAAGGAATGAGGTTATTGGGGCAACAATTCTAATCTATGTTTATTTTCTTAATGCTTATCTTATATTTTCGTTGAATTTAGTGTGGACAAAAGTTTAACGTATTAGTTATAAAAGAAACTACTAGTAGTAGCATAGTTGTATCATTTGATTGAGTAACAACAAATCATTTCTACAAAAGAAAGGCGATATAACAGTGAGTTCACACTGCCGAAGACATTAACGTAAAACATATTGTGCAACAAACTGAGATCAGTTTGTTTGACACAAAGAGAGAGATATCAACATGTTTTATGTGAATGTTTTCGACAGTGTAAACACGCGGTAAGAATTACCCGTAACCGACGAGCATGTATCCGTAGATATACGTCTACATTCATACATGTAGAAATGTAGAAGAAGCAAGAGAGGTGTGCCAAATGAAAATCCGTAGTCTTTGCTTATCCCTCTGAGTTAATGGCGTGACCGCATCTTTAATTACTTGTTTATAAAGTCAATTTAACTTATTTTCGATAAAATCTGTAAAATTAACTTAATTTTAATGTTTAGTATATATACGTGTGAACATAAATCATTAAATAATATCAAGCGAAAACCTTAACACAATGTTAAGTATTAGTTGACATCATGGTGTAACAATAACGAGATCCGAAGAGGTAATTGATCATCTGTGTAAGGTAGTTATTACGTACCTACAGATAGACACAGCACAATGCCGGACGCGGAGCGAAGCTGCTTTAACAATACCAATGACCAATGCGTTGTCCGACTTGATTTATCACTCCCTTCCTATTCTTATTTATCGACAATCTTTGAGCTGATATGTGCTTTGTATCGGAATGTCAAAGGTACTCGGATTTTTATTATTTAAAATAATATTTAGTATTTTCTTATGCTCTATTGTTGATCCTTGCCGTAAAAATGATTGGATTGATTTGCAAAATAATAACTTCCTTCCGTTTACGAATTGTGTGTCAATCATACGTTATTATTATGAGTTTAACGACCTAATTGCTTTTAAGATTCTAGCAGGTTACATCTTTGAAGTGAAAACTTCATTAGCCGCGTTAGACGATATTTTGTAGGGGAAAGTTTTATAGGTTCGCGTGGACAACATGAACAACATACGTCAGCAACATGTCTATTTGAATTTGCAACTGCATCGACGAACTTTTAAATAAATTTTTCTTGTTTATTAGAATTTAGAATTTCAATGTTTAAAGATAGAATGGTTGGTTTGTTGATTATTTATTTATTTTTGATCTATTATCGTGCCTTCCTACCTACTTCGAGTTTAACTACTGTTAGCAATCGTTATGCCTGTGTTTTTAAAAAGCTATCAAAACAAGGCTGCTATTCTATATCGTGGCGGGTATTATTCTAGCAGCTAGTACTAAAGTGACATGCCGGCCGCCCGCCCCGCCGTCGGAAGGCCCGGCCGGACGCACGAATCATCGCTGTGCCAAATTACTTTACATTCAATGTTCGCGAAATGTTCTCTTGACCGATTTCGAACATTGACGCATTATGTCGCCAATGGAAGTTGAAAGTGTTGTGCTATCATTGTCAATTTATGTCTTTGTGTTGGACGGGAACATATTACTTGCATCGAGCGTTTCAATAATAGTTCAATAGTCTGAATCTACAAAAAAACATTATTAGCAAAGTTAAGTATAAAGATAGGTACGAACGTGAATAATTAAGCTTTGAATAAATGAGCTGACTTCATAAGGATCCTGCGTCTTATTTAATTACCAATATTATCTGTTTAATATATAAATCATACACTAAGATATGCATAGACTAGCTGATATCGCCGTTCTATCGTCTATGATCCGGTGAAATACACGGATTATGAGAATAATCACTCTTAAATTAAATATAAAGGTTGATATCGTTATCGAATGTAATACAAATCTTTTAAACTGGTCCAATCCTCAATCATATTTCGTATTTAATATTCATCTAGCTTCGGGCGTTAACTGCTCGACTGCGACAAATTCCGCTGACGTGGAAACCGTTCTCTTTGTTGACTGATGAGCCCAGTTGAGTATTTATCAAATATAAACTTTATATCTATCATTTTAGATATGCATTTCATAGAAGCGCTAATAAATAAGTAATTTTTGGACCTTATTGTAAACAACTAAGGTGGAAATTGGAACGTTCTGAGCGTAGTCGTAGTTAACTAGATGAGCGGACTATCAACAATGGTTGCTCGTAATTATGATATATTCATTTCGATTACGTTACGGCGCCCGGTAGAATGTCAAAGATTTGATGAACCCTACAATAGACAGTAATTTTATAGATGCTCAGTTGACAGAATTATTTGTATTCGTTATCCAATTTGGATACATGCGTTTAAATCTTATTTTTTATTTGAGTTATTTATTTGTGAAGTGTAATCTACAATTCTCGTGGTGTGATCCGATTTTCCTGAGGAGATATGTGAAGAAAACAGTAATATTTATGAGTCCTATCAATGTAATGAAATACGTTTAATGTAAAATAAAGAACCGAAATAGACATCGAACAAAGGATGAGGAATCGATCGCTATTTCAAAATGTTAAACTACACGTTTGTCGTTGCATGGAGATCGGGAATTAAGTGAAATGATTTTATTATACGTGTAGATCAGCTTCTGTTGTTCCAAGTTTGTTTCCCCGACGTGTAACGATTGCGCATAACCAATATGTAATTAATATAATGATCATGTAATTGAGCCGATATTTCCATTAACGGTACCGAGCTGACATTTTTTGTGTGCGGTATTTCTCGTTTCGTATAATACCAGTTTTTGTCTCACCTTGTCAAGGCTGCGTACATAAATTCTCAGGTGTTTGCGTACTCTTGTACTGCTAATATTTCTTCATTCGCCCGCCCCATGCAAATATTCGCCGTCACCTTTCTAACTGTTGAATATTGCGAGACAGACTAAGGGTTGGTTACTACGGGTAATGGCCGACCCAGTTTACCCCTCCTCGATATTTATAACGCTTAGTCAACATTTTCCTTATTTATCTTTGTGTTATTTTTTGTATTGAAAAATAAATAAGATATGTAAAATAGAGTGTACCACTGTACCCTAACTGGGGTAGGCAGACATCCCAATCCGATATATTTTAGCCAAAATGAGCGATTTTTTGTTGTTCTAATCTATAGGGTTACTAGTCACTCGGTTTGTTATAAAAAATCACATGTGAACGGACGGATGCGGATCAAACATAGAAGAAAAGTGGAAGTTTCACTCAATGAATTATTTATAGGCTTCATCTTGGCCCTACAGCTATTAAGGTTAGTCCAATAGTGGCCAGTGATAGGTGAGAAGTCTTAAAATTTGAATAGTGAAGAATTAAAATGAATAAAACCATCGATCGTACGCAGAATTGTTCTGGAATATAATTTACTAGCAACCTGCCCCGGCTTTGCTCGGGTAGTAGGATAGATAAATAAAGTATATATAGCCTAGGTTGAGGAACCTGAACTTGGTAAGATAGTTATGTAAATTAAATTATGAATAGAAAGCTCTTATGTCAGCCCTCGCTTTCAGTTTAAAATTTTTGTAGTAAATGATCATGTGAATTATTAAAACTTCAAATAAAGCCTATATACACTTGTGTTATTCCACAGTGGTATTTAAAATGTTCTCTGCAAAGTTAGACAATTTGTTCGCGTCTTTTCGGCAATCAATGCTACTCCATTTGAATCGTCAGTTTCATTATCTCTCGGATTGTTTGAAATTGAGTTTCGAGCTGAATCGGATTAGTTGAGTTTGTTGATTGCCTTCTACGTCGTAAGTAGGGGAAATATTAATTTGGCTTTCATTGTCACAATGTTATGTTGTTTTATATCTTTTTTATATTTACAGCACATGTACATGCAGGAGTACATATTTATATGTTACAATTTGCTTTTCTTATAGTGACCGAAGTAGTTGGCAATCTAAAACTACTCATTTTGTTATCTTTATTAAACTTTTATTTGTTAAATAGTTTTAAAAAGAACAGAACTGTTTACAAAATAGACCTGAAATATGCGCATGGTTCACCAAACGTTTCACCTTAACTGTAGTAACATACATATTTATAACTATTTAAAACATCGGTTTAGGGACTTTGATAACTTCAATTGGTCCTTCTTAACCAACCGAAATTACAGTAGAAGTTTTAATTTCAACAAAACCGAACAATAGTACGCACATTCGCCTAAGTTTAGTAGCGGCTTTACTGCTTACCGAATTGCTGTTATGTCCATAAGGTTTATTAGATTCCGTTCTTCCTTTCAATCTTCAGTCTTCCGCTGCTGTACGTAGACCTGCGACATTGATCGCCACAACTTTGACCAGATCATCGACCTGTACCTGGCAGCCTCTATAGGACCCTATGACTCCGCCGTCAGTTTTGCAAGCAATGTGTCCATCTCATTAAGCTTAGCGATCCTTCGGGCAATTTTGGTCACGTTGGTTCTACTGCGGATCACATGATCACCATATATTTCGAGCATTGCCGTCTAATTGTGTTCACTTTGCAGTGAGCGGCCACGTTTCAGTCCGACCGCTGCACATCTGAGTCGTATTCAGCGATTGACCTCCGTCTCTAACTTAGACCCCCGAAACTGGACAGTTTGTCCCAGGTAGACATACTCGCCAACAACTTCGAGAGTACGGCCTACGATAGTTATTGGAGTTATTTAAACATGGATGTTTTTTTGGATGGATGGATGTTTGACATGACTTTTCTATTATCTAGGTTCATATTGAGACCCATTCGTTCGGAGACTTTTTTGAGACCATATTAGACTAGTGATTAGAATAATCAATTAGAGGTATATTTTTATCCCTGTCTTTAGTACTTTTGGGGCAGTCCTGATATTATTTAATTATTTTAACGTTTAATAAAATCAAATAAGCCCCTTTATAAATCCGTAGCAACCCCGAACCATTTAAGTAATTATATATTTTAAAAGGCCGCAAATTAAAGTAGACTTAGCGGGTCATTAATCAAGAGAGAACGATAAGCCAGAATCGCTCAGTCGGGGCACAATGAGGACACAATACAAATACAGTATTGTAGTACTCTGAGCAAACGCGGCGTCTAGACGTCCGCCCAACCTTCCCGGCAAAGCACCTCCCACTCCCCAATCCGCCCTCACCCTGGCAATCCGCCTCTACCCTGACATCCGACGAAAGTATGCCTTCATTATTGTTTTGTTTCAAGCATTCATTCTTACTTCACGCCATTCGACATCGCACTCAGAAACAGTAATGAGGTTGTCTGTAAATACAAATTAAATCTTACTGAATAAGCTTTAACGTTTTTGATGAAATCTTCGATTCAATGAAAAGCAATGAGTGTAAAGTTGGTCAGCAAGACTCACAAGCTCCTAATGCCTTTACATAAAAATTGAGATATCTAAGTAGAGCCAAGCCCCTAGCTGTGGGTGTCGACTTGTGCTTTGCGTCGTAGCATAATTATTTTGATTTACTTGTATTAACTAGGCAAAATAATAATTTTGACGTCAAGACAACGGTAGGAAGATGTAAAATTTCACGTTGAAAGATCCGCTAGGTTATCTGCTATCTGTAAGTCAGGTGGTCAGCCCTGTTATAATTATTAATGTAAACCTAATCTTAAAAAATGTATTAATGTAAATCAGTATCATATTTTTAGACAAATTTTGAGGCTACTTCAAACCCTGAGCACAAAAAATTTAGTAACGATGTGAAGTCGATTCAAAAACAAATATTTTCTTTATAATTAGGCACGCGCTATCCTAGTCTTTTATTTGTAATGTAATCGTGCGTGCGTACATCATACATCATAACAGATGCGCGGCGCTAGTGGCCGTCATTAAGCTAATTACTATACATTGGAGGTAGCGAGCAGTGTACCGTTTGTACGACAGGACTATTTTATTTCCCTACTTGATTACGATTATATAAGCAATGCTCTAAGCACTGATACTACAATAAATTATATCTTCGTTTACGACTGCAACTTCTCATTTGAGATTTCCGAAGTTTGTTGATTTACTGCAATTTTTTTTGAATTTTTAAAACTTTTAGCTCTTAGTACGACTTCTGCTCTTATTGGTGATGTAAATACAAATATTTCAGTGTTTATTAGGATCATTAGTTATTTGTTTGCTTGCCATTTGATCTTCCTTCAGTCTAGTAAATGAGAAATAGGTGGGAAGAACTAATATTGGATGATAAGAAAAAAATATGCTTACAGTCTATTTTTTATGTTTTATTTCTTCAATTGGTGATTTTCGCTAAATGATCATGATGTATTTTTTTCCTCAGTACTTGTCGTCTACGCGTTCACTATTACTCTTTATTAACTCACCCTCGCTTGTCTTACTCTCTTTCGGATTTTTATCGTCGACTCCGCGGCGAGGGCTTTGACCTCTTAAATCTCGTGTCAATATCCTGTACCCAGGACGTATGTGTTTATCCACATACATTTTATACTACTACTTAGTTAATATAGATGCGATAAAAGAATATCGAATTCGAAATTTACAATTTATGTTCCTGACGGGATTATTTTATATACATATTATATCTAGTAATATGTTTCAGATTTTCATATACCTACTACTCTAGTATTTACAGAAAGATTACGTTGAGCACTTTTTATAAACTTCGCTTCTAACTTGTTATTCCGTTAAATAATTGTTCGATAGACTTAGCGGTAACTCTGTCCTGTTTCAAAGTCATATAAAGGGCCAGAAAATAGTATATCTAAATTTATAGAACCAAAATTGAACCAAGCATTTCAGGTAGCTTTTGACTAGGAAAGACACTAAGGTTTGCCAAAATTGCTCCTGTAGTCCCACAGTTCATATCAAGTCCGTTTCTTGGCTTATATCACTACTTGTCCTTGGTGGGATTGTCTCTCGCACACACTCTAAAGCCAACAGTAGCCCATTGCTGGACGCAAGTGTCGATCTTCACAAAGTTCGGTCCCCTGCCGCCCTCATCCAGTGGGCTCTACTACTGCTACTAATGCTAGCCTTTTACCAAATCCCAGAAAGAGAAGAGAAGAGATAGTAGAGCAAAATGGTGTAATACAGGACAAATAGTCAATATTAGTCTGTAATTTAACTTTCTTGCTGGTTGAAGATTATGTGATTACGTTTATATTACATTTTTGGTACACTTTGTCTATTCATCTAGTATTCAGTATAGCATTATCTTTTTTTATTAAATACCCTTGAACGTAACGTAACATAGACCTTTCAACTGTATTGCTCTCGGTGAAATGTCGGTCACCTAGCAACCCTGTCCTATGCGGCGTCGCGCCCCGCTGTCACAGGGGCATTGACACTGGGCGGGGCATCCAACCCAACGCACCGAGATTTATTCCCAAGTGGCTAGCAATAATGCGTGCAATCATTATTGTTGCAAAGAAGAAAAAAATAAATTATTGTTGCGTTTTACACACTCACAATTTGCTGACCGTTTGTAATAATGTCTAGTCCGATTACAAAATGACGTAGCTCACAACCAGCCGCTGGCGTTTATAGAAATACTTGTATCGGAAGAAGTAAACACGAGGAACCCTGATGTTAATCTGTCGCATCGTGTGTCTTATGCTCATGACGCTTCTGAGTGCGACTTACTCACTGCCCGAACTAAAATAGACTGGTATTGGGCAAGCTTTCACATTAGCTGTTTATTGCATTTTATTTACATATATCGTTTAATATATTAATGTTTTATTTTATATGTCCCGTTTATGTTTATCTCTCTTCGACTGTATTTTAACGTAATCTGTAATTCATTATACTACCACCGTTAAAACATTATAAATTAACGCTAGAGCTTAATCAAACGGTTTTGTATAACTGCAATATGCAAGGTTCCTGATTTCAACTGTATATGATTTACTTCAAACATTAAACAAATATTTACCACTCATTCACTCATCACAAATATAAACAGCGCTTAATATACATATAGTTGACTATTTACTCTAGGAGAGTAAAACTGACATTGCCTTTGTACAGTTGTGATATTTAATTTGTAACATTAAACCTTAACGGCGCTAGCTATATATATATGTTGTTGTTTCTTGTTAAGCATTATAACCTTAATAACGATTATTATTGGTCATAGACACTTAGTCATACAGCGACTCACGGTTCCCGATAATACATATACGTATTGTCGGCGCCGCGCCGCGAGCTGCGTGATGAATCACTGGCGGGTGTTGCCGCGCCGCAGTCATGATCGATTTTGTCTAAATTCGATGTATTTTGTACATTTTATTTTATCCATGATGTAAAGGTTAGTTAATTCAAAAAACCAAACCGACATATGATGAATACAAAAATGATTCGAATGACACCTCACTCTTGAAAATGGGTCAAGCCGCTTAGGCTACAAAAGGCCACAAGGGGACGGATACAAACATTGTCGAAATAATTAACTCTCTCCTGACAGTCGTCTGCACGTATTTTCCTCCTTAAGTAGAAACGGTGTAAATTTCAATCGCATCTTGTCAGTGAATTTATTAACTTCTAATTGTGACAAGATAGGTGAGTCCCGTACATGTACTAAAATCAACCAAAATCTCACAACCGTTTCATTTCCACTGTAGGTTATTAGGGAAGAAAATTATGTGATATTCAAATAAATATGGTATTGTGGGCATTTCAATTGTGTTCATAATATTGATATTAAGAATTGTTCGTTAATCAGAATATCGATATTGAATGTACATCCCTAGTTCGGCATTGGCGCGGTATATTTGGGGCGCTACACCCGCGTGTGCGATGCGCTCGGCCTTGTCGCCATTGCATACGTACAGACAGCTGTTTACCAATACACTGATGTAGGTCGCGGTTGTGATTGTAAGTATCCGTGGGAGGCCTGGCTCCCGGTGACTCCGCTTAATTTCTATTAAATACATTTTAAGTGAATACAAAAGCTTAGTCGTCATTCGTAACGAGTTGATTTCTGAAAAAAAACTTAATTGGCACTTTTTAAAATCTTTTCCAGGATTTAAAATGGCGCTGACTTGTGTTTGTTTGGTTAATATGCTTAAAGAAATATGTCACACACTTTTGTTCAGAAGTTTCGTGTGTTCAGACTGTTCAGAGCAGGCGGTGTATTTAATTTTTCCTACTATTTTACAAAACCTAAGTACTTAAAGTGTGTGTCTTTTATAAAAAAAGTGTTCAGTTAAAATAATTTGTTCCCCCCTAAAACATATGTAGTTTTTTAATTTATAAAAGTCTATAAATTACATTTTCACATTTTTTTTACTATATGTCATGAGATAAATTAAATCTCTGTACATTCGCATAACACTTCTTACAATTACGTTATATGCAAGAGACATTAATAGCAAATTTCTCCATTACGACATTATTTTACATCGATACAAAAATATCGTCAAGATGTACATAGCTACTACGAATCGAATTTCCGAATACGGGAATATATTAATATTTCCCTAGTCGGAAGTTTTATCCCAGAGACGCGACGCGCCAGACTTATTGCGTCGTATTGGATATTTCAAACGAATTTTATATCATGAAAGATTTCATATTGTTAAATAGTATTTGCTTGGGATTTCTCAAAATATGAGTAATATCGAAAAAATTCCATAATATTTCCAATATGTTTAATGAACACTGAGCTATTGTTTGTATGATTGTGCGGCTTTGAGATTATTTTTGATCAAAACAACAGAGCTTTTGTGGTTTTTTATTTACATATGTCAGTGGTTTCACATTTCACATGGCCATAGATGAATTCGACACCATTTTTACAGAGGCGAGACAGTCTGCATGTTTCCGTTTGAATTCATAATATCTTTTCGGGAGGACGAGCTTTGGAAATTAATTTCTAAATCAAATATCTGCGGGTAATATTCCAACTGAGTATCGTTTCTAATCAATTCTAGTCCCGACGCACACGTAAACTTTAAACAAACATATCTTTCCAATGTCATGGGACTAGTAATTAAACTTCTGGACATAGCGTGCTTTATTAAATGTTGAGCCGTCGTCCAGCGCGCATGTGTGTAAGTACGTTCACGTCTTAGTTTTAATGTGATGCCGCGGCTCGGCTTGTTTATTGCCAATTAGTCGAAGTCGGTGAAATATAAATAGGTTATGACGTTACTAGTGATAAGAAAAACAAGTCGATTTATTGCAATTTAATTTGACCGTTCCGCTAGGTGGCAGGCGATGAAACAAATTTTTTCAATATTTTTTAAATCTACGTGAAATGTATAAAATAAAACTAAGTATCTAAGTGTACCCTACATGTTACAATTGTGTATTTAGCGAAGTAACGTAATTTCTAAACCACGAGCAGAGGTTCCAATTAGTGCTGAACTGTATTACATCATCCAACGATAATTTCCACACCCATGTTCCACGTCACGTTATTACACCAGTATGTGGTCGTGGGCAAATAGATCACGTGAAACGTGAACGTTTGACGTGGAACCGCGCTGGCCGCTCGGGACTTAACGAATCTCTCATTCGCTAGCTGCGGGAACAAAGTATGAATATGTGCTTTCATTTTACGTTTTTTTTTATACCAGAGAACAAAGAGAAGGTACTATTTGTATTCTGATACTGTAGTTTTTTTACTATCATGGTTACTATATGTATAATGTACATATACCAATCTACGCGTTGATTAACAATGGTGATCCCAATTTATGTCCATGAAGTTGCCAAGCTCAAACAATTGTGTTATGCATTTGAACAAAGAGAGATTTTATTGAGACCGCTTTCACTAAATGAGAACCGCGCATTGCAAAAATATGAAATAGTGATTAATAGTTTTTAAAGCAATTATCACTTAATTCCGTTACATAAAGTATCTATTCTTGTTTAAATTTGTACCTTGATTTCCTAAGTCGTCTATTTATTTCCAGGTGGTGGGCAACCGGGACCGCGTGAGCCAGCAAATTCAGATCAAGCTCGGTGACTACCACCTCGCGCAAACTCTGCTCGACGACCCCAGCAAGTCCATAGGCATCTGTGCAGAGCCCCCCAGCCCCGCGCCATGTGAGTACACAATGTGTTCTATACGTACTTTTTATAATTAATATACAAGCGCTTGACCACTATACCAACTTTTTTCACTCTAAAAAATGTTCCACTCTAAATTGTCACTTTGACACCGACATTTCTTGGTTAACATTTGATCTTGAATTCTATTCCGCAGTGTGATATACACAACGCAACAGATATCTATGTCAAACACCTTGACATACGTGACTCATGCTTCTATTACGTACCACCCAATATATTATTATATACTATGTGTGCCCGCGACTCCGTCCGCGTGGATTAGTAACGATGGGCAGCATTTTTAATTTTTTAGGCCAACCCTTTTGCGCATAAAAGAGTAGCCTATGTCTAAATAAATTGTCTAATATAAATAAATAAATTGTGTAATGTAAATTTCTAATATAAACTTCATTTAAACGGTTAAGCGGTTTAGGCGTGAGACCGTAACAGACAGACAGACAGCTACTTTCGCATTTATAATATTTGTAGGGATAATCATAGTCGGGTAAGTGTGTGCGTGTCTAACTTCTTAGGGGTTTCACAGCTTGTCCCGTGTTTCTAGCAAAGATGAAGATTGTCTTGATTCAGCTATCTCTCCCTATTCTTTTTGTATACTATAAGGAATGTCGTTGGCATTTTAAGAATCACGAATAACGATAACGACTCTAATATAATAATTAAACAGAAATATTATCTCTTTAACGATTTTAATAATTAAATTGCGATTGAGTTATTTATATTATATATGGTATATAGTTATTATATTTATATTCTGCTGCAATTAAATTGATATCCTCTCAGATTGCTTCGGTTTTTCAAAGTTACAAGAAAAGTAATTAATGCATAATTTACGTACATTTCTTTTTAAAATCATATAAAAAGTTTGTTAAAAAATTTCAAGCTTTAATTTTTTCTTATTTTACCATTCTTAAAAGAAAATATTTATTTTGTTGCCCTGGATGGACGAATTCATTCTGAATCATAAGTTAAATAAAAATTCAGTTAAGCGTTAAGTAGTCGTGTAATTTAAAACGATAAAATTTTGTCGAATGACATAATTTTTGGCAAAATAAAGTTGTTAATGAAACAAGTTCCTTCTTTTCCTTCTCTTAGTTAAATGGGGCGTCTCCTATGAACATATTTTAATTAAAATGGCTTTCAAAGTCTATAGTCTAGATATACTATGAATGAAATCTCAAATTTAGTGCAAATATTTTTTACTGTTAATTTTGGATGGCCAAGACATTAACTTGTTTTACACGAATATTGTAGAAAAAAATATAATGATATATTATTATTACAGGACTGTATGTGTCTGCGGTAATATAGTTAAATATTAGGATGTTTAAAACAACACTTTAATCGGTATTATATATTCTACTTATATAAAAGGCGATGTGTGTAATGCGTGTTACCTCTAGACTCCGATCGGATGGACTAATTTCGATTATTTCAGGGATGGTTCAGGTTGGCCTAGCGGGTGATCTATGAATTTTGGTAGTGATTGGATCAAATAATTAGTGCTATCCGTTATTGAAACAAGTATGCAAACTATTTCTTCCTCTGAATCATTATTATTATTAATCATTAACATCCTTTGGGATTACGTTATTTGTTACGTATGATTATTTCATAAACATATGTGATTAGCAAGCTAGTTTTCACTGATGGAAATACCCGTTCCAAGCCTTTTTTTGTTCTCGTACCCCTCAATACAACTTTTCATTTATGGGTACCCCTCCCCTAAAAATTTATGATTACTAATAGCAAACCTATTTCTGTCTCGAAATACCGTCTGTATTTATTAGATATAATGTAGAAATAATATAATGTATTTTATCAACCTAACGCTCAGTCTAGCGCCTTAGTAAGTTATTAGTAATAAAGTTGAGAATTTTCAACCACATATTCCATATTATATAAGTTTTTTGTTTACCGTTTTAACTTCTCCGTATTTCTGCGATTACCAATAAAAGTTTCACGATTCCCTTTTGGTACCGCATGTTCTCAGGGGTGCGCGTTCGTCAGACTCAAGTTAGAAATCGCTGTGCTAGGGTATTAAACCACTTGATAGTCAGTCGCTGTGCAAGTCGTACCAAGGAGATACGTTATTTATTTTTAAGTTTCTAACATTTTGTATTGTTAATGACTAAAATGAAGACCCAAGAAAACGTCGTGTACGCCACGCTTAAATTTCCATAATATGTCCATAGCTAAGCGAAATATTATGTTAATATATTTTGTCTGTTACAAGCGAAGTTTTAGAGAAGGTTAAGTATTGTTTCGACATGTATAATTAATACAGGATACTTGAAAGATTGATTATTATTATTAATTGTAAATAAAAACTTTAAAAATATTATACAGGAACGATATTTGTATCAACATTAAAATTATAAATTTCCTATTGCTTTTATAGTTTAATCATGTTTATAGTAATACAAAGAACCAATTGGATATAATTTGTGTTACGTTCCTTGTATACGTAGAGTAATTACGTAAAGTACTGTACCTGCTTACATTTGTTGGCGCAGTTAAAAACAATTTGCTTCCTTAAGCTTGGTTGTATCTATGGCAAGTCCATCAATCACGCGTACTGGCAAGGTCGCTTGTCGAAGTATCAAGGCGGATAAGTGCGGATATCCGATATCCATTATCAGGTATTGGCCACAGTAACTTATAAGTATGATTGTTGAAATGAATCACTGGAAGCTTGTTTCAGTATTTTTAATATACGTTATCAAATGGATTTATTTGTCTCCTATATTTTTGAACTATTGTCTTGCCCTTTGAGGTTTCACTTCTGTCGGCAGTCCTTATGGCCTGCCTGTGTTTTCTTGTCTTTTTTAAAATTCAATCTATATACCATATAGTGTAATATCCCAGCTAAAGATGGATAATAGAGTGCAATATACGCTTAGTAATTTTCTAATAATGAAATGAATATAGGTATTTATGATTTATTATTATATTTCTTTAGGCTCACGTAAATCGTATACTCTGGGCAACGTTCGACACGACACGACACATGTATCCACGAGGTTTGTAGTGAGCGACACGGCGATCCGTTTGATCGTCTCTCGAATAACGGACATTCCGATCTCAAAGGGCCCCAAGATTCTTCGACTCGTTGGAGTAGAAATTCGATTTAATTTCGTTTGGATTTGCCCGCGCGGGATAGACGAATGAGGTGGGGAGAGTGAGGGATGCAGACATCACATTGCCAATAAGCCCCTTGAGTCCGCCTTGCAACAGACAAATAAGACTAAATTATGATAGATTTAAATACAAATTTGTAATTGTAGCTCTTATAGGAGTGTGTCGTCTTGTTTTTATTTTTATATTAATTACATATAGGATTAATTTACTATATGATTTATATAGGATTAATTAAAAATTAATATTGTATGGATTCATGATTGTATAACCCTAAAAGGGGATCGGGAGATATAACTATATTACTTTTTCTATACCCTGAGATTACGCACGTTAATTTGTCGATGTGTTAAGGGAAATGTTTTTTTTTTTATAAAAAAATGACCAACACAAACATTCCACGTAAAAGCTTTTTGTTTGATTGGAAAGCCAAAGTTCTATTTTAAATCCACCTGTAATAGGATTATCTTTGTAGAAGTTCCTTGGGTTTATTATTCACGTAAAAGCGGCGAGGGTATAGATTTCAGGTGGAGTCGAAAATAAAAGCGAGGTTTTATGTGGCGATGCGAACTTTTTTATTTGTTTCGGGATTATGCTTGGAACGGATAATTTCGACGAGGCATTAACATAACAAAAGCGGCTAAGTTATTTGATTCGCGGTGAGCCCTGGGGGCGGCGTATCTTCAATTTCTTCAGGTGTTTATCCGTCTACATCCGATATTTCTTTCTCGCCGACTGTCTCTTAACAATCGCGTTATTTGGGTAAGCGGTAATCCGTCATATTTATGATGTAATTTAATTCTTATTTGCTATTTTATTTGTATATTTTACGTTTTAGAAATAATTTTGATCTTGGACTGGTAAATCGAATGTTGATCTGCGGCGACGTGGAATCCGTTTTCATTTAAAAAACTATAGAATCGTCGATTGCGACTTGTTCAAAGAAATTGAACGATGTTATTTCTTAACTATATCAAATTAATTCATTTATTACAATATTTTCTATTCATTAAATAATCCTTATAAAATGCAAATAACTAACAATTGAATATACGTCGTTTATACTGAGGCATCAAAGTTAAGTGCCTAATGCCATTATTAAATTCGAAAAGCCGAGAGCGCTGCAAACAAGCAGTCCGAGGTAATATAATTTGAGGGACCCGTGCCGCTTTGAATTTTTCGCCCGTCCGTTTATCGTCGCGTTCCGCCCACCGGCTCCCCGGGAGCGGAGGTGCTTGCTGTCAATAATTGATTAGGGTTGTGACAATACATCGAATAGCGATTAACATAGATACAGCATCATCGATATTTTACGACATCCATATGTGTTTGTACAATACAGGCTGTGGTAAAAGGTAGATTTTAAGAACAAGAAAAACACGTCGATAACATATTCATGTCATCACTTTTATTAGCTTCGTGTGTATTTAACAAATTATCGTAACGTAACGTAAAAAAAAATCCAATGTAATTTGTACCAACTTGTAGACGATTGGTTGGAAAATTTTCACTTATATCAAGAACCGATAACTAAACATTTTCGCTAACTTAGTTTTAACCCTGATTAGGATCATTAAGTAAAAAATAATATCATTTTAACACTGGCCTAGTTTGAAATTTATGTAACCGAGAACTTTTAAAAAGTTTAACTAATAACCAAGTGACGTTGACGTTTCTTTCAAACTCAATATGCATGAAACATAAGATAAAACACAAGTGATGGTAAAACAGTCAGATTGTACGTAGAACAATCTAATATTAAAGATATTACCGGCGAGCCGCGGATGCCGCCATAAAAGTGCTACCCCTATAAAAACCGGTAATAATGATACCCGGCGCAGAGTAAATAATTGTAAGACACGGCGTTAAGAGGCTGCCCGGGCTCTTTATGATTATTCACTTGTGCGACTAGAGGCTTAATTAAAATAGCTTTAGTATGCGTTGTCTATCTAGTCACAGATGTTTGATTGAATAGGCATTGGATTCATTTAAAGGTTAAATGCACTACTGCGTTACATTCTATAGTATCAGTTATTGATCTCATTAATTAAATATGATAAGTAACACACTATAACATTATGTTGTGTAGCACAGCAATGGAGTGATGCGAGTTCCGCCCTCACGTGAAATGTGCAGAGCGTTGCAGAAAAGTAGACCCCTAAATAAACCCTAATCATGATGAAAGATGTTATAATATGATTTGATTTTTTTTAATATAAAAGTGACTGACTTTGTTTAACTATTAGTTTTAACTCGCTTGAATTCCCAACCTTTGCGTTCTTTCAGATTAACCTAAAAATATCTTAATAGATATTTTAACGTTGTATACTATATTATAGCTTTCTATTTAAATGAGTAATAAACTTTATAAAATAAAAGACAAAGTAAGATATGTATGTATAGCATGGCGAACTCGACCGGTAAAATACCACGCCCTCACAGAAAACAGGCGTGAAGTAGAAGTACTCTGCGTTTCGTCTGATGAGTGAGGCCCCAGAGGCCTAATTTCAGTCCTATAGGTTGGGAAAAGCAGGAGGATTGGACGGGGAGGGGGTTAACGGGGAAAAAGAAATATCCTTTTTCCTGTCTATGCCCTCCTCTGTCCATTAAAGGTTGGCAACGCATCTTTAAAGGTAGGCAACGCATCTGCAACACATTTGCCTATTGCGGATGTTTATGGGCAGCGCTCACTTAACATCAGGTGGATAGCATCGCTTGCTCGTCTGCCACCGTCTTAAATAAAAAAAAGAATGAATTTCTTCACGCAATTTTCAGCACAGGGTTTTTTTTCTCAAATTTGAAGCCTAGATCCATTAAAAATATAAATACTCGATTCGATCGACAAGTTTGATGTTAAAATTGCTTTAACTGTATCACTTTTTCATTATTTTTACCCATATTTTTCTGAGGACCCAGTCCAGTGCTGTAAATCCACATTAGAAAGTAATCCTTTAAAAGTTTAAATCATTTCCAAAAGCTAGTTTTTGGCCGGGCGGAGGGTTAATCCTCTTAGTAGCCGATCCAATGGTCAACGAATAGACCCGCGAGGAACTTTGCGGTCGCTCCGCTATCTCACTTAACTTTTCATCTGGACATAATAGATAGTCAGTGAGATTAACAAGTTTGTTTGTAAATACTGACTTGATTATTTGACTTGGTTGTTAGTTATAAATAAAAATATATCAAACAATATACACCAACAAATCCAAAGTCATAAGTTGTCCCCTCCTTGAAGGCAGATTATCTATTGTTATTTTTTTCTCCAACTAATGGTTCCCCTCTGGTTTATAGAAATTTGTTAAAATGATCTAGATTCCCTAATAAATTATTATTTAATTATTATTTCCATAGCCTATATAATAGCGGAAAGTGGAGGACTGCAGACTGTGGAAGGCATTGAGGAAGGCCTATGTACGATGATACCGATATAAGCTGATGATGATGGTATAATAGCAACCCATTCCAGCTTCGCTGGCGGGTAGACGACTAAAAAGATATAGAACTTCCAAGTAGTGATATCATTCATTTATCTGCATCTAGCAATCATAACTTTTCTTATTATTATAATATTAATATAGTTAAGACGCGTGGAAGTAAAGTGTAAATAAAGGGGTTTCGGCAGATTAAATTAATTAAGGTTTAGGATCAGCGGGAAGGAGAGGAAAAGATCCTACTGGAGAAGTGCGGGCGTGACGCAAAAATTTGGCATAGTAAATTGAAAGACTTTGTGACGCATTGACCGACGTGGAAGAAATTGTAACCACGCCAAGGCCACAAAGGCTGGGACCTAGCATAGAGAAAAAGCGCATAACATTTGTCTTGACCAGATTGTTTAAATATACGCATCAGGTCGGGAGATGCAAGAAAAATTAAAGCCAGATCCATATTCTGCTATTGCTTTTTATGAAAAGTTATTTATATCATTTCGTTTTATATACCGCTACAATACAGTAATAATATGACACATTAATTGGTCTTACAACATCACCTGTACCATTTATATGTATGTAGTGAGCGGGCGTCCTGCGGAGTTTTCGCATCGCCGGTTTTTCCGTCAATCAGCTGTGACCGTATTTATGTCTTGTATGAGACATGTTTGGTAGCCTGTTGTTAACGCACTTTGTAAGCTGTCTCACCTCCCGCTGGGAAAAGTATCTCTTGTATCATCCTTGTGTACAAGAAACGAATTACTTTGTACAAAAAAAGGTTTTAACCACTTTCACTGCGATCATACTTCATATGTAAATTTTATATTGTATATAAGAACTTGAGATTAATAAAAAAATATACTATCGCTTTTAAACTAACATTATTATAATACTTGTTAACTGAATTATTGGATTGTTAAATCTGAACCATATTTGTTTTAGCAAATAATATTGCTAGAGCGCTTTAAATTCTTACTGTGTTATTTGCTGACATTTTGATAGTATTATTTATTCATATCTTTACCCTCAAACTGAATCTATAAACTACAACGATTACGATCTTAAACAATTAATTGATTACCTACTTAGATCAAACAGTCTGTATCCGACAGGCAGTAGTGTTTCTACGCCAGTTCACAATGATAAAGCGAGCTCGCCGTCAAGCTCGCCGGCAATTGCAGGCTAGCTGTTCAATTATGTTGAAAACGTTGCATGGATTTCGGCGGCAGTCGGCTCGGACCCCCTTAGTATCTTGCTCTGCAGTTGCTTTATCTAGTTTTTGAAATACAGAGTTTGTATTTTGTAATCGATAGTGATTGACAATAACAACCTAAACGTGTGTCGGAAAAGTCGCTAATAATCCTGCCCAGCTTCTACATAGGTACTACACAGGTTGAGGCAAGACTCACTGCACTAATATTGATGATCGCAGAGGGTACTATAACTGTAACTGAAGTGTAAAATTAGTTAATAATAACGTCGTCTCATTCAGTCTGGGTGACTTTTTCTAGCTATCTATAAAAACAATACATGAATTTTCCTGTGTCTTATAAATGATCTTAACATAGTATAAAACAAAGTCGCTTCCGTTGTCTGTTCTTTTAGATATTTCAAACTATACACAACACAGTCAGAATGATTTAAGATAAATTTTAGTGCGCTTACATTGCAAACGCCGGCTAAACCTTAAGTGATAGATCAAAATCTACTACGGAATGTATATGTATATCTTCAAAATATTTATAAAAAACGTCCGCGATAACATATACCTATCGTTTAATGAAAAAAAGAGGTTACCGTCCGTTGTAAAATAAAAACTAATGGGCGTGAAAATAAATTTAAGCGCGGATCTCAAATCGATGACGGGACATCATTTTAAGGCGAAACGAAGTTTGCCGGGTCAGTTAATATTTTTGTAAAATAGTGTAGACTATAATAATTTTGTATAAAAATTTATAAAGCGCAACGGTCGACGGCATTTTGAGTTATTACTATTTTTCAGGCAAGGGGTCAGGGTAACCGTATAATGGTGTTATTGCTTGGAATTTCCTATAGCTATAACTAGTTTAGGTCTGTGTCAACATTGAGGCGTTCATTATTTTTTCACTGTACTTGTTGTTGAACACCAACAATAAATAAGTTTTCAAAGTCACCGGAAACGATCGCGGTGGAACTACATAATTATAACTGAAACAGACTTGTACAGTATTTTCGATTCAGCGTAAGTTGCATATCCAAATTTTCTGTTATATTTGTACCCTTTTTTGTACCAGTACAACTATCCCACACGTGTAGTTGTATCAAAACTTATTCGTAATACCCGCAGTGTATCCGGCACAACACATCAATATGGCGAACCTAGCGACGCAGGACCGTTAGCAAGTCGCACCGGCGCCTTATCGCCCCCGCCGTTACCGGACGCCTTATTTGCTCACCACCATTTCACGCGACCTGAGTTATTTCAAGGCTATCGTGAACAACACTAAACGCCGCTTTCCTGTTCTACTTTAGGGGAAATTTTCAATAAATAACATGCGATAAGGCCTAAAGGCTCTGAATTCGAAGTAATTAATTCTCACGTGGGATATATAATTACGAAATTTACATTATTAGGAAGGGTACTCAAAAACAATAACACTTTTATTTAATAACGTCAATGCGAATTACTCGATTTTTTGGCGGCCAGGCGTCCATTCTGGACTAACGAGTACTACACTACTACTGGCCGCATCAGACGAAACGCAGGATACTCTACTTCACGCCTGTCTTCTGTGAGGTCGCGGTATTTCATCGGTCGAGCCGGCCCATTCGTGCAACAGATGTTGTTGCGGGCTCTACCACTGTTAAACAAATATGTGCAAATGTAATATGCGTACCACATTCTTTATGCCATACTATGATTAGGAACTCTCCCCATTATTAAAAGCGTGATTTTTACGAATCATATATTTTCATTCGTCAAGTCATTGACATTTTTCACGCATCTTATATCCATGCATCTTGGCTTTTAAAAAGAAGACGACGTCTCATAACCTGATTAATAGATTTGTTTAAATGTGTGATCGGTAGCGTTATTTAAGCACATTAGCATCTGCGGACTGTCAGTTCACAGTCATCGCGAATATATGTCGATCGCTCTTAAGCGCGGACGATACTGCGATTTGACATGTGAACACTTCGGTTAATTCCGTTAACGAAAGCACGCTCATGTGTGCGTGCTCGTGTCTACAATGTACATGTATGGTTGAGTTTGTGGTTGTGTGTGTATGTGTATGTGTGTGGGTGGGGCATTCCGCAGCCGCTCGATGCGCGGCAATGCTAAACGACTTCACGGGCCTCTTGGATTTGTGTGCACACAATTTCTTATCTCAGATACATTACGCAGTAGTTAGCTTGTCTTTTCTTGCAGTGAAGACGATCATAATGTTGTAATGATAATGTAAAAACTTGTGTGTTTTTCTTTCGGCTGAAAGAAATTTATTTGACTTACGTTTAGGGTAGGTATTGTGTGTGTGTGTGTGTGTGAGACTTTCATATGATATTTGTGGTTATATATCTGCATTCGTTGAACATGAGATAGTCGAATGTCATTGTCACATTTCTCGAACACACGGAATATTTGAATCCCGATACCGCCCATCAATTAGACTATCGATTTCGTTTACCTGATATTGCTGGGTATGGCTAGACTACTATATATACATATATATTAGTCTGGTAACTCTCTTGCGTTTCTGACACGTCTTCATTTAACGTAGACATGTTAAATACTAACATAAGAAGGCGGCCGGTCCCACGCTAAAAGCCGGCCGCTGAATGAACCATCGCGCGCTCACCGCACGAACCAAACAATGAATTTAGATAAATATGATGAGACAAAACTAGATCTTCCATTAGTCTATCAAATGTTACCTTAAATTATTATTTTTTTCTCAACTATAGTCTTAGATACTACGTCTTTTAATTCTGCTGGGTTTTTATGGAAATTATTAACAACCGTTTCCGATTTCATACTCTGTGTCCTACAGATTATGTTATGTATCGGTCATTTTGTACTGTCTATGTAAATTGGCAAATATGTAGGTGGTTCGTCAAATTAAATCTTATACATACATAGACTAGCAGCTGTAATGGCAGTGTAAATATTGGAATATACTTACGTTCTCGGTATATTAGTACTCGGTGTGGTACATGCTTTCGAAAGTGGGTCAGAATCTCTTGCAATATTCTGAGATCTTACCTGTGCGAGAATTTAATTTCGTACAAACTGCCCCATTCAGAGGTAAGTTGTACAATGGCGCGAGGACTACATTTGTTTTCATAGTGCACGTTTAACTTCTTTAGTGTTGGGGCTCTATAAAATAATAGCCCAATTTCACATTGATCATGGCGATTATGATTTTTGTTCGTTTTATTTCATTCAGAATTGTTCAAATTATGCCTGTACATCTAGTTGTTTTACGAGCAAGATTAAGTTAGGTTAGATTATATTTCTAGTTATATGTGTCTAGTCATATACAGCAATAACCTTGTTTATAGCAAACGGAATATACCCGTGTTATGAATGTAAAAAAAGTATACGGAGCATAAAATACCAATGTTAGTAATAGAGCTAGTAATAGAAAGGGCCCACATCGAAGGAAGAATATTTCTGTATCCCGTCCCTTATTCGAAGTATGAAAAGATCAACTAAAGATCAATACATCTCCGTCTGCAGCTATGTATTTACCTGCTCTTTAACACGGCTTCGCAGGTTCTATTCAACCCTTTCTTGTACAAATTCAATAAATACTGCTACAGCTGTTGAACTCAAAAGTGTATAATTTTTTAGCTTTGTTCTCTCTACAGGTTGTTAAATAAATAACTGGAGATTCTATTTTATGAATTGTTTTGAATTCTGAACGCTTAAACTTTTTTTTTAATATTCTGAAAAGATTACATCTTACTTTTAATTTCATATCCCCGTGCGTCGTTTCGAAGTATTACGATGCCACACGGGCTTGCGTTGGCGCAGCGCTATGAATTCGACCTGTGCTACACGAGCAAAACCGGGGACGCAACGCAAGCTGCGGCGCACCGTCGACGCACCTTCGCTGAGGATGGGTGTGTCGGTTTTTGAATGAGAATAGAGTTTAAGTTTGATACCTATAAAACACTGAGCAGCGCTGCGTTGTTCTCAACCTCCCCGCTTCTCTCGGGGCCCGTGTGCGTAGTTTGCTCGTTCCGTCATTTTAACGCACCTTGTGGCATGTCGTTAGGTTTCGTATTATAAAACTTGGTAACGTAGCCGCTCCGTCATCGCTACAGACGGCGCAACGCCGACGTAACGCACGTGTGGCACGGCTGGTCGTGAAAAAAGGAAAAAACAAGCTGTACAGCTATAGAAACTCATTGATATTAAATCTGCGAATGATTTGTTTTACAGTTAGGTTAATAATGATAATTACGTTACTCTTAGCCATTAATGGCCGCTACAATACTTAGCGTTCGACGTGAAATGAAGCCCTCGTGGATCCTTCCAAATTGTGTACAGCCCATTTAAAAACGCTGGCTGCATCCGCTCGAGTGCAGTAATAAGCCGCTGGTTAAAAAGCGCAGCCAGTTTTTAGAGTTACAGTAACGACTTTACTTATTTAGTCTCATTACGTTTACAAGGTGAGGATCCATTGGCCTTTTTGTTTATTGTAGTGCAGCAATTGAAGGATAGAATTGAAATTCTAAAACATCGAATGCCTTGAAATGAGAAAGTTATAAGGGGGGTCCCGTCTCTATCTTAAATAACTACTTGTGTGTTTTTGTTTTTACTTACATCTAATTTTGTGCGTTACTCTCTTAAGCAATTGTAAAATATACAAGTATTATTTTATGGCTAATATTATAGTTGTCATTGTAAATGAATAAAAAAGTGTAATTGCATAAAAACTCCTTTACAATGTTCAGCCGCGCAAACTAAGCCTTTATCTTTGTAAAATGTCAATAAAAAGTAAACAACAGAAAAACAAGTGTTCGCAGTTATGTCATGCAACATTGACTTCTCATTGACCTTTCCTTCGATTTTTTACGTTGAATTTTTCTTGCCCTGGCCTACGTGGCCGCCGTTAAAGAACATTTTAGCCCTATAAGATTTTTTTCGAAGGCACGTATAGGGCACGTTGCCATCAATCACCATCAAGCTTTTTTCTATTATTAATCCTCTATTTCAATAAAAAAAAAAAAATTTATAATGTATCATGCAAAATAACACATTTTAATTATGACCGCTTGCTTGTTTGCCACGTTATATTATAAAAAAAATGTCTTATACAATATGAAGCATAAATAGCTTAGTTAGGCCCGACATTCATATGTCCTTAAAAGTTCCCTTTTTCCGGCAATTCTCGGCAACCCCGACTGTCAATCAGCGCTACGAGTATAATCGGCGTGCGTGCGGCGAGCCACGTCCACCCTTGACATTCATTCCACTCCACAACGTGTCACATTGCTTACGTGTTTTGTAAACGCAAGCATGTTTTATTGTTATAAAAAAGGATAATTGCTTTTTTTTAAATAATGAATCCGATGACTTCACAAAATTCATTGGTTGCCATGATTAATGGTTGTCTTAGATTATGTAATATTAACGATGCGTAATAAATGGTCTTATATTGTAAAACGTTGACTTAACAATATAATGGAGAATCGTCGACGCTTAATGACCGCAAGTATTTCTATGGGAAATAGTAGCAAATATACAAGTAAACTGTAGCATTACTAAATATAACACACTAAAGAAAAAGTTTTACTTAAGTTGGAATAGTGGCTGATGTTAAAGCATTCATGCATTTCGAGCTTAATTGCATCTTTTTTCTGTTAGAAGACCGCATATATTTAGGTCTTATAGAACTTGCCAGCATCTGAATTAGCTATTATTGTATTGCTATTCAATTATTATAAAGACGAATGTAGCCGTCCCAGAAATTATTGTTTTGTGAATCCCTACAGTCGTAACACATTAATCGATTCCGAGTATCTTAACATAAATTTAGCAAAGTAAATCGCAATTACATCAAATAACCTGGGAAAATCTGCACGCACAAAATGCGAAGGTTGGTTATTTTAATAATCCAAGCCCGGCCGGCGGTGATTTACTGGTCTCGAATGAAATATTTATGAGAATCGCTCATTTTAAGCCACCCTAATAGC
The DNA here is from genome assembly GCA_029849275.1 of Papilio elwesi. Classification (NCBI taxonomy): domain Eukaryota; kingdom Metazoa; phylum Arthropoda; class Insecta; order Lepidoptera; family Papilionidae; genus Papilio; species Papilio elwesi. Next base: position 5,669,455 of record CM056708.1, on the reverse strand, counting down.
GCGCGGGGTAGCGAGGCGGGCTTTGTGTCATGTACCTGATTTACCTAGAAGTTACCTTGATGTAACCGTCCTTTGATCCTAGCCGTTTATTGTGAGGGTTCCTCGGCCTTCAGTGAAATAATATTCGCATTAAAAGTTTGGGAAACTCGTCTTATGTGTAAGCCAAATTATCTTTACCGCGTATGTTTTTGTTATCTCAAGTTTATATCAGATTTTGTGAAATTTTAATATTCACGTCTACATCGATTTCCATTGATTTCGAGTCTCTCCACCTATTCATCTAGTGCCCTAAATAAATGAGTAGGTAAAGGCGTGGCACAAGCGTTCCCAGTGGCAGCGACCTCCGCAGGGGTCACTCGGGTGCGTATTTGTAGCGGTCTCGCGTCGGGGGGGCTGGCGTGATGCACGACCCCCCAGGGATCCTCGCGAATTGATTCTGACATCGGCGCCGCAAAATACCAAATACAAACACATCAAAACGTGGGGCTATAACGTGTTCCGCGGAATTATTAAGGGAAAGAGGCTCTTAAAATCTTATTAACTTACCTAGCCTTGCAGTGTATGCTCAATATTAACAACTTATACGAACTCTTATCAGATTTCTGCTATCGTGTTTATTTCTATATATTGTTATGGAAAATTAAAAAGGTAATTATACATAAAGGCTGCTAGTGTATTTTATGTAGTATATGTTTCAGTTCCTGCCCTTCGGCCATCTACCTGGTATCGGCACAGTATGTTCTCCTCTTCCATATGACTCACCCGTCATATCTGAATTCACACCCTTTTTACACACATCATTTGTCACATAATTCATCCACACTTTCTTTGCTCTTTCTGTGCTTGTAACCATCCATCCGACGTTCATTCTCATTACTTTATCCGCTGTATATCATTTATCCCTCTGCATAACGTGCAGATGCCACGCTATCCTCTTGCTTCTCAATGTCTCTGTCACTGGCGCAACTTTCAGACTTCCTGTAATATAATCATTGTTAATTCATCCATCCTTGTCACATCCATCTTAATATTCGCATGAAATATGTACAAATAATTTAAATTTAACTAGACGAAAATTTGTTTAACCTTATAAATAAAACAAAACAAAACAAATTTATATCGGGTCTTTTTTCTAAAGAGAGAAATTTTATTTTATTTATTTATTATTTTATTTTATAGTCATTTATATTCTAATGTTTTCCTTTCCTTATTTTTTTTAGTTTTGTCCAAAATTCATTCTTGAATGAAACAAAATAATCCGGATATATTTTAAATCCCCTAGGACTTAAATATTTTTAGCTACGTTTGTTTTGTACACTTAGGGGAGATAAGGTGAGTACAGCTGTAGGGTTGAGTCCACGTGTTCCTTATAAAGTACTTTTTCCTGTTGTCTTTGATCCCAAAAATAGATACAAGAACGGCATTAATAATTAGACACGTGCGTTATGAATATATGTACAGTTACATTAACGTTACTTACTTTATCCTTTAAATTTCAAAATATTAAACTTGTCTTTTTCTAAATACGATCGAAGCATTTGGCCATGTCTGAAAGTTTGTTAATCTAACCAATGCAGCTTATGCCAAGGCTTCCGCGAGTGCCCAAGTAACTGGTGTAACCATTAAAGGATCTTTTAATCAGTCAGTGACCATTATCCAACAAATATATAAATAAAAACCGTAAAACTAGGAGGGAGTCCTAGGCTACACGGTGAGCCGGTGCGCGGCGTGAGGGCCGGTCTAATCCTCCGCCTCTGAATATGTCGTCGCTATCAATGTCGTCATGTATGGGTATCATATTGATAAAACTTTAAACCCAAAACAACAAGAAATGCGAGGCGGCGAACTTGAATACACCAATATATTTAGGAATGCATTATGATTTATGATGCGTTAAACGGTGACGCCGGTTCATACATCTGGCGGCCAAGTGCGCCTCCAAGCGCTATTAACCCACCGGGGTTGCCAACCTGTGGTACACGGCGCGCGATCTGCGCACTCCAATGTCCCGGAGACAGTCAGCTAGTGCCAGACACTGATCCAACCGCATTATGTGTTTAAAATTACTGCTTTTTAAGAATTCTGTACGTTTATATTTCTTTGATATCTCTATAGTAATATTATAAAGAGATTTTGATGATTTGACTGCTTGTTCTGTATAAACTCAAAAACTATTGAACCGTTTTTAAACATTCTTTCACCAATAGAAACGTCTTTAATCAGCGAATAACCTGGGCTGTATATATTTTTGTTTATCTATCTACCCGGGCGCAACCGGGCTGGGTTATTAGTTATTTATATAAAATTATGAGACGTCAGAATATACATTAAGCTATTTTCTGTCATATTATCACTAATTTATTCATTGCCAATTGGAACCCGAGTTACAAGAACGATGCTATCCATGTTATGACATTTACGTCGCATAACAACAACTTGTTGGTAATTTAAGTGTTAATGTATAAACACTTAAATTGTAGGCGCATTTTGATAGAGGTACACATTTGTGTGCCTTATTGCATTGAGATAATGCTTATTTTCGATTGCTACCTACTTCACACGAGCAATGTAGGTTCGATTAAGTTATAAGTTTCGACATACAATGTTACTCGACGTATTGAATGAACCTTTTTGAGCTGTCTAATTTAATGACTATTCTATAATGAGCACATTACATCTCAGCACTACCTTGGCAAATCCCTTGTAGTTAATATACCGTTTTGTTCGGGGCTTTTTGCTTATTAATAATTGTTAAAATAATATTGTACTAAATTCAAATATGAAAAATTACTGTAAAAAATATTAAACTAATAAAAAAATATGAGTGGAAACTTTGAAATAAATATTAAAGACAGGGAGTATGCTAATTAACACGTTCACTGACAATCACGTACATATAATTAGAGTTCATTACATCTTATTTACATAATAGAAAAGTATATAAATAACATATTAAGATATATTGAGCAAAAATACTAACAAAAGAAGAATTATTAAGATGAATTAAAAAATTATCAAATTCTAAATTTTCTGTATGGCAATGAACGCGTTAAATAACTTTCACAAAACAGTCATTGCGTTATCAAATATATACAACTCGATAATTAAACATATAAAGCAATACTTAATAAATATTTTTCTACATAAATAATTACGTTTGTTAGATACTATACGGTCGTGTCCTCCTAACGATCTAAAGGCTCTGTTGTTCCAATTCTTACTAAAATAAAACACAACAATCAGTTTCTACTTCCAGATTCTAAATTACAAAATTTTCCTTGGCGTATCCCGCATAGGCCGCAGTATATATATATGTACATACACACGCATCGCCTTTAAATACTTAGATATGCACCTGTAAAAAAACAAAGAAAAATGTATCCCACGGGAACCGTACATTCCAGATCTATCTCTGTGCCAAATTTCATCCAGATCCGTTCAGCCCTTTTTGCGTGATCCATCTATACAAACTTTCGCATTTATATTATGAATGCATATAATATAGTACAAATGTACGGATGTGGCCTTAATAAAAACGGAGAACGTAGAATAAAAAAAAAGAAGCATTTAAATTAATGTTCACGTATTTTAATATCAGTATCTATTAATATGTAACCATTTAAAGTTTTCTGCACTAAATATATTATTTGATTTTATATCTTGTTGGACTGGTATATTAATTATTAGCAATGCGTTGACTTTATACATAAGTAGATAGGTAATTAAATTTTGTTTCCTCGTTTTTACTACAACAGAATCCACTACTATCTTATCAAGTGTCATTAATTTCTCGTCTAACCGGCTGTAATATGTTGGCAAATGATATTTAGAATGTGCATGTTCGTTGCCCACGCTTGTGTTCGCACCGTGTTAGTCTGGGCCAGGAATAGCCGAAGTTTTTCTTCGCGACCGACATTCACGCGTCTTTAACGACCTTGACCCGTCAAACTCCTCAACGCCAATCAGATGTTATCGAACCTATCATTTAGACATAAATATACATATTGTAATTCAATGAGTAGTAAAAATATTACCGTTAAATTTACACTTATAAATGCGAATCCACTCAGTGAAAAAGTAAATGAAGCTCTTACTCGCCTTATGTAGACTTAATTAACTCATTAAAACACATTAATTACCTCCGTATTACATTTAATCTTAAAGACTTACGACTTCTTAGGTTTGTGAAGGTAATCTGTTACCCAATTCCAGTTAAACATTTATTTTAAGTCTATTTTCTCCAGTTCAACACTCGTAATGCATAAAAAAGTTTTATGTTATAATTCCTAATGATTCTCTCTTATCTATGTTGAAAGATTAGAAGTCCGTAATTTTAAATTTAATTTCAAACTCTCCGCTGTTCATTTGAATACAAATCTGTCGTCTTAGAATTTAATAGCGACCGTTGATACATTTTTCGTCTTTTTTGTTACTTTTTTTTATTTAATCGTCGATGTGGGGAAGAGCTAAAGCCAAGCTTATTATTTTTCATAACTTTTTCGCTATTTAATTTTAGATCACGCTCAGTAACTTCCTTAATTATTTGTAGAATATTTATATAACATGTTTGAAAATGTTATACAATAATGATATGCTTGGACATTATACACAAACGGCTATAACTGATCCCAAACTAGGCAGAGCTTGTAGTATGGAAACCAGAAAACTGATATACTACATATACAATTTTTTTTTTCGAAAAAAACATACTTAAGAAAAACAGACATTGTCATGTACACAAATGTTTGTCCTGTTAAGTTATCTTAAAGTAATCGAATAACTGGCGCGATTCTATGACGAGAGCACAATTCAAAGTTTAACAGTGGAAAGTTCCGCTCGTCAAATTTACGAGTGGAGGCGCAAACGTATGAGTTTAGCCGTCACAAGCTAATATATGTTTTTGACATAGTTGCATAGAAAATATGTATTACGTATAGAACATGGAAAACAAGAAATAGTTAATTTAAAATACCGACTGACACTCGGGGGAATAAATACGAACCAAATGATACCTTAAGAAAAGAAATAAGTTAGATACTGCGAAAAAAGTTAAAATTCGAGTATATTATTGTTAAACCCGAATTGTAATAAATAATGTGTAAATTCGAATTTAACTCGATAGTTACTCATCACACTATCTCTCTCTCTCTCCATTTCTAATTCTTTATCTAGGAAATTACATTTTTACATTGCTATGATAAAGCAAGAGAGTTGTTATGGCGTTATGTTATGTTGGTGGTGTGTTTCTATATGTTAACAAATATCTTGTATTGAATGCGAAGAGGAATTGTTCAAAACAATATGTGCGCATGCTAAGCACGGACGCATCTATCTTTAAGTCGTGACCTGTAATCGCCTTGAAAAACAAATATGTTTGTCAAGTGGATTAGGATGCGTTTTCACTGAAGCTTCTTGGAGGTTTAGAACAATTGATAATAATTGTATTGCTGTAACCGTAGTGGAATCATGTAATAAAAGTGGACAAGATCGGTTCGCTATTTGTAATAAGCTATGGCGAAATGAATTTTTCTCTTTTCAAATATATACTTTAGTTATTTTGTAACAATTTTGAAGATATTATTATAGATTTGTATTAACGTTCAGAAAATGTAAACCGTATTTTCTATAGTTATATTATAAATAGAATTGATTTTTTTGTTCCGGATGAACTCAACAACTGCTGAACTGATTTTTAAAAATTCTTTCACGAATAGAAATAACATTTTGATTGCGGCTCATTCCCTCTCTCTCTGACAGGATGCTTGTGTCCCTGCAGTAGGAAACATTCTAAATAAGGCTGATTTATTATTATTTATTATATTGTATAACAATCTACCCAAGCAAAGCCGGGCCAGGCTGATAGTATTCAATGTACTCATGGTAGCCTAGATAAACTTACTCAGTTTCAGTGAAACTGCACTCTTAATAGCAAAGGTATAAGCGCGTTCGGGGCTCGGTGTTTGCGCGCGGCGGTCGGCTGTCTGCATACAAAATGTGCGGTGGCCGTCGCCGACTCGCTTTATTATAGAAAACTTGCTGATTGTCCGCGCGCAGTCGCCGCATATTACGTTTTTATTACGATGCACATTCCACCATTATTTCACATTAGGGTTGTCGACGTAGCTATTCATATATTCATCTAATGATTTTTTTTCTACTCACTTAGTTACGCATATTTGTAAGGTTATCACCCTTAAAATCCGCGTAGAAGATAAACTTTTTTATAGTTGATTAAAGTTTTTTTTCTGTATTTATTTCGGAAAAAACATAATTGATATGGAGAAGTGGTGTGAACCCGCAGGGTTCTAACATCACTGCTAGTACTCAGTTGGTATAAAGTATTTATTAATATAATACTATTTATGCTTTTCTTAATTCACATTCAATATTATTTTATTTAAATAATCGTCTTATCCGAGGAAACGTAAACGAAGCTATTATTTAAATTTCCTCATATAAAAAGGCCGAAGTGAAGATAAGATTATGTATTAACTTGAATAAGGTTGCTAAAACCGTTGTTGCATGTATAAGAACTTGTTATTCTGCCATCGTAGACGTGCATCTATACAGCCGTAATAACAAAAATATAAATTTTATGCCATTACAAATGATGACTGACTGGCTAAAATTATCAATTTGGTACTCGAAAAATGTGCTTGTGTATTTATTTTCAATAACTAGGTGGCAGCCCTATCGTGCGAAACATCGCGCGCGATCGAATCGCGTGATTATTCCAAGGCGCTAAATTGCGAATGCCTCTATCTGCCTTATCTAAAGCCACTTGAATTATAATAGAATACTTGATAAAGATGATACGGTCGCGAGCCGCTGTGTCCTTCGTTTATTTTTACACGCTAGATTCCATATTACTGATAATTAAATATTCTTACCAAATATCAATTTAGTAAGAAAATTTCATTCAAATTTTCAGCGCGTTGAGCACTGAAAAAATTGTTTTATAATTGTGAAATTGGAAGATAAATTCTCTTCATTTATAAGAGTACCTTGGGGACTGAATCAATCTGTTTTCATTGTTTAATCAAAGGCAATACCTTTTAACGTTATTGTAACCTTCTTATCTATTACGTGCAAAGTACATGAAATATGGTATTCAAGTACAAAAAGTGTTACCTTCTCAGTAATAATGGTCACTGCACTGTCCGCTTCAGCCACAGCTATCTTGCACGTGTTAATAGTGTAATGCAATAATCCCGTGAGCATTGCAAAAAGTGGATTGACTCATATCGCTCTGTGAAATCTAAATGTCATTAACTTCGCGAGGTCTTCAACCTGCACATATGTGTTAAAGACCTATAAAACGTCATGTAGGACGTCTTTGTTTTTACACAGCCGCTGTAGATTTTATTTGCAGCTTTGATCGTTCCCCAAGCGGTTTTAAAGCAAACAGAATGTGTGTGACTTTATGTATGTCCGCTATTTCCCATGTAAGTAATAATGAAGACATGGAGTTTCCTCATTAATAGCCTAAAATAACTTATATGCTGTCTTGCACCTCTTTCTTTCCCATGACTGTTGTACACTGGAGTCACACAACATTTCCCACTATTCGTTGAATTACCTTTGAAAAGATACCCTTACACTAAAAATATCGAAGACAAACTGAACTATACATTTCTGAGTTGTTTTTAAGAGCAGATTTTATCAACCGAAACATTTTAATCAACTAAACGCTGTTTCAAAAGCACAGACACGGGCGAGTATTGCGTGATTTACTGCGCGCGCGCACGTGTCAACGGCCGCAGGTGTGCGAATGTCGTTGCCCAGCGGCCGCCATTGTTCAATCTCCCCGCTCCCCCACCCGCCCCCAACCCTCATGCCATGTCCAACCGGGGATGATGACAATTTCCCTTTCAATGCAGTTGTCTACATATTGCGTGCTCTGTTATCAATGATCGCCATTTGTTCGCTAGAGCAACGTGCCAATGGTTCGTCTTTATGACATGACTTCATTTTAACGTGCACTAAGGTATCAAGAAATTGTACGCAGCTTGCAGTGTTTTTTTTTCTAATTTTTAAAATCAATGTTTTACACTTTTTTAATTTCTGAATTCGTCTAATGTGGAAACAAAAGGTTATGGCAATGGGATGGACGAATTAGGTAACGCTATTCAAACATCGCCATAAGCACGAGCCGTCCGTTAACATTAAAATTAAGTCAGATGTGGTCGCCGACTTTTCGCAAGTCTGTATTTAAATTACAATACCCACGTAGTGGAACCTTATCGCTCTTTACATCGGCAATCGATTTTGATCGAAATTCATTGATCGAGTCGATAATTAATCAAATCACTATATTAATTAACGTATGTCTGTATATTTCTTTATGGTCAATGGAACGCGACATTTTATTTTTGTTAGGATTATTCAGGTAAAAATATTTGCCATGTCTGCTATAAAAGACATCAACTGTGTAACAAATAATAAAATTAATGCTTAAATAGCATAATCCTAGGAATTAATGAAAGATTCGTTTTCGTATTGACGAGATAAACGAGTGCTTTACTATATGTAAAGTGATCTCTCTGCACCCAACAGTTCGCAACTGTTGCCAGGTGCATTGCCGTCTGTGAAAAAAAAAACATTGGACGATAAGTCGTTTTTTACATTGCAGCAATAAGAAATGCGTAACACGAATGTAAATTTATTTATTTATTTAAATTCATTGGCCGATGTTTTCCGATTTGACTTTGACTTTGTTTCTGTAACGTTCAAAGACCCATCGTCCCTGTCATTGCGCTATACACATATTCGACGATCGATCTTATACTATTTTTAAACCTAAGACAGGTGGGGGGCAGGGTGAGTTGATCTGGATCGAGCGTCGGTCGTGCAATATGACAAAAAGTTTTAAATCACCTCTAATTGTTCCAACAAGTTCAATTACTGCAAAATTATACATGATATTTGAATTTTAGACACAAAAGGAAATTTAAACAAAGTTCGCGATTATGGTTGTAACGGACTCTCGATTTTTCCCCACTTTTTTTGCATATATGCGTATCCATCAAAATTAAGACCAATGGATAAGCATTATTATCAAGAGTTAATAAGATTTAGGACAACGCCACCTAGTTACAACTTAATGTAACAAAATACGTAAGGTACGCTTTCTTGTTTTTTATAAGTAATTAATTATATTATTTTACACAATTATATAAAAAAATATATGCGATGAAATAATAGTCCCAATTAGCTCTTATTATAAAAGTACGTAGAATTAACGTGTTTACTACGTAACGTGTAAGTCGAGGAAATTGTTTTCTTTAGAAGTATAATAGTATATGCTATATTTTTGTTACGTGCGCGAAACACCTCGGAATCACACAGCTTTAATATTCGCCGCTAGACGTAGCATTAACGTTTTGTGGTCGCGGTTAGTTACGCATAAAACTCTTTTGAAACATTTTTATCCCTTTTTCATTTCGTCGATATACTTTTATGACTCTACACGAAGTTTATTTTTCTTCATATGTGAATAATGGCTTTTGTACGTAAATTCTCTTAATATTCATATTTACAAATGTTTGCAGTGAAAACTTCTTTACCCGCGTTAGAAGATATTTGGTAAGGGTAAATCTTATAGGTTCGTGTGATGAAGATGCAACTGCGTCAGCATCTTTTGAACCTTTTTAGAATTTTATTGTCAAGATGCAAGGGTTTCTATCATAGAGAATATAAAGGTTTACACGGTGGGGCCGAAAGGTCCTAGAACGTACAGGTCGACGTAGTGTCGGTAGGCTTCCTAGACGATGGTCCGATGATTTGGTCGAGGTTACAGGAGTCCACTGGCTGAGGGCGACGGGAGATCTTTGTGGCGATCAATATGGGAGCCCTATGTCGTCCAGTTGTGGACAAAAATCTAACGAAACGACAAGGGCTTATTTTTGTTGGTTATTTATTTACTTATTTGAACTTAATTTCGTGTCTCCATTACATTATTACCTACATGAATAAAATTTAAAAAAAGGACTACATGTTTGAAACAAAAGATAATACCGCCTCGGCGGTGTGTCATATTCAGTAGCAACGGCTATGGTTTTTAATTTATCCAATTATTTTTCGAAGGATTTATACTTTTATTTTTTATATCAAAAGTCAATACCGATGATGTATGAACATGAATGTGGAAAAGACGGAAGTAATGGTGTTCGAAAGAGAACAAAGTAAGACAGTAATTGAAATAAAGGTTAACGGAAATGTAGTGGAACAGGTGGAAGAGTTCGTGTATTTGGGGTGTATGTTTAGTAGAGATGGTAGGCATGTTAAAGATTTCGAACGAAAGAAAGGTATGCTTCGGTGGTTCGGGCATGTTGAAAGATGAATGAAGAAGGAATAACAAAACAAATTTATATTGCAAAAGTGAGTGGCAGTGTTGGTAGGGGACGCCCTAGGAGAACTTATATCAGTCAGATTAATGACTTACTAAAAAAGGGCGATATAAGGAGCACCCATAACCGACAAGCAAGCATGCGTAGATGTATGAATGTGGAAGAAGCGAGAGAGGTGTGCCAGGATCGCGCCAAATGGAAATCACCTACCCCTCTGGGTTACGGGCGTGAGCGCATATTTATTTATTTCAATACCGACTTGTAAATGTTCGATTCACCCCGCTAGACTTGTCTTGCATAAAAAATTGGCTATTATTTGTTTCTTGACACAATGTCGGCAATAAGTTTGCTGGCCATTAATTATATGGAGGTTTTATGGAGGTAGGGTGGAGGTATTAATTTTCTAAATTGTTTTATATGCATAATGCACACCAGTTACAGCTAAATGGGAAAAGGGTACGGTTTTGTAAAGTGCTTGCAAAATAGCTTTATTTAGCCAATTAAATAATTGTCAATTAAATATAGCAGAGCTATTTGTATCGTGATATCCTGTAATATATATGATTTTTATTATAATGATAATCAATAAATTAATAAATATCAATCATTATTTAGAAGGATGGACTTTAAATCTTAATTATTGGGTCTTAAAAACAATCTTACAAAGAGTAATATAATAAGTACATGGAATGATACTAAAACGATACCCTAGTAATTGCGGTCGCGTCGCGGCTATAGAGCAACATTGAATCGACCAATAACACTTGAGTGTGTGCCCTGCCATATTTGAGCCGCATACGGGGATACCAGCGTTTAGTTTTTAATCCAATAAAGATTATCAAATGGGCGGACCCCTAAGCTTGCCTATGGGCGAGATTATCTGGGAATTGTATGGTTGACCAAACATTGTCGAGTCCCGCATCGACCAATTGTCAATAACATTAAAGACAATGTAGATATTTTCTGTGTACGTTTCATGAATATGATGGAAATAAGTTTAAATCCGACTCAAAATAATGGAATTACGTATACAGAATTATGCACTCAGAAAATAGACGTGAAGTAATTTTTTTGACAAACATTGAAATTGATTTTATTTAAAAAAAGAGATATCTTGCCGCTTTTAAGTAAAAAAAAACACAAAATCTAACAACCAAAAAAAATCTTTGTTACAACTCAAATACTACACATTTTGCTATTTATATATTGTTATACATCCAGTACCACACACACAATATTTATATTCAATAGTTGATAAAGGAGACTTATTACATTATAAACTGCAAAAGCTATTAAAAACAGCATCACTTTTATATATATCAGCCGCAATCTAGGCATATCGTAGGTAGCGCCCGACTCCTTTGTCCCATTCGCAATCTCCATAAACCAGCTAACCTACCCTACTTTCCCCTCATGGCGTCCCCGGGGATAATGGGGTGGGAACCACCTCCCTGCACAGTAATGCGAGCCTTAAACTGCCTTATGATCTTGCGACTCGTTCCGCCCGCTACGGGAACCATCTCATTTCTATTAATCTCGAAAATCTGACATCATTTTAAATATTTGTAGGAAATCGCCTAATAAATAGGTTACCTTATGTTATGTTTTGGTCCACAGGTCACACGTCCCGGCGGGAGAGCGAGTTCAAGAAGCCGGTCCATGCTCCTCAGAACGGCCGAGTGCACCATCGACCACCCTACCCCTACAACAAGGTCTGCACTTCCACTAATTATAAAAAAAAATGATTTAGTTAGACGCAGTCTTAACAAAAGATGTCACAAAGTAGACAAGCCACGATTTTAGTAATTGTAAACACTACTATCTGCTATTTGTACATATGTAATTGAGCACGTAAAACTGGACTCTAAAAGATCGTCATGTAACTTGAGTTGCTGGTATCCATCAAGTTTCCGCAAATCTACGCAGGATCCTACTGCTCGGTTGTCCCCCTGGTTAGCCTCCTATTTATCTTTGTCAATGTTAGATAAAAGAGTCTGCCACAATTATACTTAATTTTGATTGCGCTCAGCGTAAACCTTTTGTAGAAGTACTAAAGCCTTGTAACAATTAAAAAAAATAGGAGAATAAATAAACTAACAAACACTTAAAGTACTCAAAACAATTTAAATTCATAATCTAAATTGAAAATGTTTATAACAAATTGATGGCTTGGATTTATTAAATTACTTACTCTGTTACCGTTAGTACTTTTGAATAGAGTTTATACTTCTAAAGTTAGTTTCCGGCAATCGACTTCAAAGTGGCTCGCGCGAGTTATAATTTTTTAAGTTAGTTCGCTAACTGCAGCTCAGTACCTGTACAAGCATCTCTTATAATGAAATCGCCGCTGCTGCTAAATTATACTCAAGTGAACAACCGCCTCGGTACACTGGCTCCGACTTGCAGTTTTCAAACAGCGTCCCAAGGAGCTTGCTCTGCACGCAGCAGTTATTATGTAAATTTATTTATTATACTTTAAAGTGACATCTTACATCTGATTTACATGATCCTACTACTATCATTGTTTTGGCTATAACCGAGCAACAACTGACGTGTACCAAAAATTTTGTAATTCCAAATCTTTCTTGAGTTATTATTGCCAGTCCAGCAATCTTACAATTTTATTTGATCACTTGAGGGTATTTAATTAACTCTATTTTATTTAAGTCGAATAGGCTGTAAATGTTTGTGTGCAAGGATCCTTGTGTTATTCTTTTTATAACCAGTGATAGATAGATCTTGACCGTATGAGGAAATTGCTGGATGTGGAGCGCAGAGGACCACACTCCTGTGGGATGCCTTGCGGACAGCATATGTCCAGTCGTGGACTGATATAGGCTGATGATGATTGTGTTCCATCATTGGGTTTGAAGTAAAACATATATGATTTCCTGCATGACGCCTACCAATTTTTGTTGCTTAGTAATCTAAAAAATATAGACTTTTTACAGATGTGAACAGTGTGGAAGACTTCCTCTTTTTACATCTTAACTGCTACGATTTTATTGTCATGTGATCATAAAGAACTTAACATAAATGAGCCGTTTTGAATTTATTTCATGCTAAGATATTATGTAAAGAAACTTAAAAAGGCAAAGGCAGAGTATTTCTAAATTTAATAAAATTATGAATGATCTCTATATTGCCTCGACAAGAACATTATAACACAGCATAGTTCAGGGTTCCGTCTAATATTTGCAGCCCACGCGACGATAAACACATTTAACGTCCCCAATAAAAATTGCCTTTCATAAGGTGGGCTTTACGATGGGTTAGCGAGATACTGTCTTATATATTTAATATATAACATAAAACTCAGGTCACCTAAAAGTTAGCTAGCGTAAAAAAGGTTAGGCAGAGGTAACATTATCTCATTTGTACATTTGCAACACTCATACTTCGCTTAAGTGATTCATACGATTACCCTTGCAAGTTGATTCGTGTAATTAACCCTAATGTAAATGTAAATGCTACTGTACAAAGGCATCATCATTTAAAGCACTACAGGAACTGTTTTTATTAATGTTATAAACAACAAGTTATTGTTAATTTGAATAACCCGACTACTGTCAGCATTATTCACAACATTATCATATCACGTGGGACACTCCGGAAAAGAATACGAATGAAATGAAATGAATGTGAATTGTCCAAAATATAACGATAAGTGTCAAGTAAGGAGGAAAACATTCCGCCATATGCGGTATTCTGGTGTGCGCAAAAACCCTTAGAGTTACACGTGTATAAAGTATAATGGAAATGTACTTAAACAGTCCTACAAAAAAGCCCAGCATATATCTTATCTTCAATATGTAAGTCATTACGCACCAAAATAGTGAACCATCTATTAATTATAGGGCGGAACGAAGTTTGCCGGGCCAGCTAGTATCACATAAGTTGTTTGAAAAAAGCTTAAGCTTACGGAATAGGAAAATCTATATTATTTTCATTGAGCTAAAAATTCTTTCAAATGTCGAAATCAATTGAACGAATGTCTATACACGTCTATCAGTACGTATAACAATATGGTGGTCATGGTACGCATAGCAGTAATAGACTTATTTGTAACGGTACTCTCGTGGCTAAGTTTTACAGGGTGTGTGTCTTGTTGCAGAGCGAGAGTCTCAGCGCGACAGGGGCGCCCGCTCACCGCCCACCCCCGCTGCGGATATCCAATGGCTTCCAACCACCGGTGAGCTACACCTTGCGTACATAACTTACACACAGTTAACTATCGCTGAACGACATTTGAATATTGTACACTTTATGTATTATGTCACCTGTCAACCTTATGGTTCGACAGTTTATAATCAAAACTACCGATGTCAAATCGTCAAATTGTGAACTGATATATTGCCTTTTATTTTAAATTAGAATGGAAGATATAACATGTAGTAAAAATATGTCTGTCAAATAAATACGTCGTGAGAGATTATTATTAACCCTAAACCTTTAAATAAGGTTTAGATTTAAAAGTTTTTCTTAAAGTGTGAACCGTTCTGTTTTGCAGCATGATATATTACTAAGTTACATATACCTGAGTAATAAAGAAGAGAATCTAGAAAGTTCTTAATTTATTCCGTATTCAAAAAAAGTATCAAAATACGATAGTTATTTTTCATTTCCTTTTGCAGAATTCTATCAATAACAGTCAATTTCCAATAGAAAGTATTTTAAAGGTAAGCTTTAATTATACCTTACATTTTATTATATATTGTATTTTTAATGGAAGCAAGTGGAAAACGAGCAAGCGGTGCACCTGATAGTAAGTGACGCTACCCATTGCTGACCTAAACAACCAAATGAGTAGCAGAAGCCTTTAATGGACAGAGGAGATAAACATGAAAAAGGATACTTCCTTATCCTAGTCCCGTCCAAGCCAAGTTTTTAATAAGGGAGGATGGGATTGGGAAAAGGACTGAAATCGGACCTCCGGCCTCATTCATCTGCCGAAACGCAGAAGCATACTTCTACTTTACGGCCATCCGGTATTTTTAATACAGATAATTTAATATATTTATATCAATACAAAAACTACAGATATGTATGTTATGTACAAAATATGTTGTTGAATTAATTTGTAGTACGCTAGCGATATAAAAGAAAATTGGCTTTAGAAATTCTTATGATTTTGTTCAGTTAATGTTTTACGACGTAAGTTAAAAGCATATTTTGTAGTAAATCTATTACGCCTTAATTATATAATAATAATAAATCAGCCTTTTTTAGAATGTTCCTACAACAGGGACACAGGCCTCCTCTCCGAGAGAGAGAATGAGCCGTAATCCACCACACTGGCCCAGTGCGGGTTGGTGGATGTCACATGTCTTCGAATTTGGTGGTTCTAAGAACATGACGGTTTCGTCACGATGTTTTCCTTCACCGTTTTGGAGCAGTGGTGATAAAATAAATTACACAAAGTAAAGCGCCTATGCCTGGGTTTGAACCCGCGACCTACAGTACGTAAGTCGTGGCCTAAACTGCTGAGCCACCACTGCTCACCTTAATTATACTAACTAAATAAACCGCAATCACTATAGTAAAAAGAGCAACTGAACAAAATAATCACGTTAATATAAAGTAAGACATCCATAAGTATCCGACGAGTAATTGCTGCGAACTGTTCCAGCAGAGACGCAATTCCACAACCGCCCAACGAACTTTGGCAATCAGCACTTGCGAATTATCTTCTTCTTGTTCCATGACGTTAAGCGTTACTGGTTCGCTGTTCGTATGTAATGTACGTTAATCTAATGATTCGCCGATTTATTTACATGTATTTACTACTCAAATGGTTTCAGTACTCGAAAGTTTTTATAGGACTTTTATACATTTTGATGAAGGTTGGAAGGTAACTAGCGTTTAATCTCAAAGTAGTTTATTCAGAAAGAGAAAGTTTGACGTAAACGAATACTAATACAATACAAATAATACAGAATCCTTTCACTTAATGTACAATGCAATGCATATGTTTTTTTAATTCGTAAGACATAATTCAATCGACTAAGAAATTTGTCTATTTTATTGTATATTAGAAAAAATAACCTATGTTTCTGTGCAAGAAATGAACATTATGTGCTGTTTATACAGGAGATGAAGTCTCTGCCTACCCCGCTGTCTGTGATAGCGGCCACGCCGAGGAAAGAGCTCGAAAACAAGTTCATCTTCAACCCCTACACCAATAAGGTAAGACGTGTTGAAAGATTCAAAAGTAACATTAAACTATTGTATCTTGGTTTTTAATTTACCTTAAAATTTAAATTTTCTTGTATAACACTTTTCTTCAATAAATTGTTTATTAATTTTTATGATGTAATTATATTGCTTATATTGGTGATCAGTGTCAAGTCTCTTTTTTATATTAGAAGGTGGCAAGCGAGCACGCGGTTCACCTGGTATCAAGTGATTGCTACCCATAGACATTGCAACAAGTGTTGCAGATGCGTTGCCTACCTTTAATGGACAGAGGAAGGGATGAACAGAAAATAGTTCTATCCCTTTTCTATTCACCCCCTCCACCGTCAAGTCCTCTTCCCCTTCCCATCCTTTTCTTGTTATCATAGGGTGGGAAGGGGAAGAGGACCAGATTTAGGCCTCCGGCACCTCACTCATCAGACGAAACGCAGAATAATCTACTTCACGCCTGTCTTCTGTGAGGTCGTGGTATTTCACCGGTCGAGCCGGCCCATTCGTGCAACAGGTGTTGTTGTTGCGGGCTCTACCACTGTTAAATTTAAATTAAATAGTCTGATGAAGACTATTGTCTATTGATATCACTTTTAGTTCTTGTAGGTACTGGGTGGTATAGGAGCCCTACTTGTCCAATGTTGCACATATAAACCGGAAAATCCGAGCTAGTTTCTAAACATAAAAGTAATCTTTGAATAAAAGTCACTGCGTTGCATATGTAGAGATATATATGATATATAGCATAGAGGAAAGGATGAAAGTGAAGTCAAGTAATAATATTAAATAGATCAAAAGAAAGTTTAAATTTGCTTTGGACAACAGATCCAAAGCTAAATCAAACTTTCAACTTTTCTTAAAATTCAAAGCAATGAGCGTAACTTTTTATGATTCCAAATATCTACCAACGTGTTTTATGTGACTTTGGCTGGAGTAGACTTGTACAATAACGCGATATTGATATCATAAATAGAACTAAGAAAGTTGCCACTGTATTGAGAACTTGGTGACAGATAAAATGCTATTCTTTTATTGTATTCTCTGTAAAGAGATGGAAACTGTTGCAGACGTTCTAAAATATACTCTGGATTATTGTTTGTCGAGCTGTACAATATTTTGCGTCTTTAATATTTTTAGAATAAGCGCTTGTATTATATCGTTTGCTAGGAATATCTTGAGATGTATTTTCTATTGTTAGGAGAGTTCACTTCTTGACTGCGGCGCGACGAAGGAATGTTGAATGAATATAAGACTTTAATAGCTTACGAGAATATTAAATAATTTTTCAAATCACATTTTCTGTACACGATATTTATTTACGTGTTTAATGTTGGTCTAAATGACTCGTATTCAATATCCTATCGTTGGGTGATCGGATGCCACCTTTAAGACAATGAAGTCCTTACAAGATTACAAATTAAACATTTCCAACTTATATACTAATGGAGGATGATTAATCCATTTGTTCTGAATTTTAAATGGTTAAATGATAGCTTAGTATATTTAAATATTATATAAATTAAACTAATTCGCGCCGAGGTTATAGTAGTCCTAAAGACTTGGCATATTTTTGACAAGCCATTAATAAATAATTTTAAACATTATCTTTTAATTCTAGGTGCAAGAGAATCCTCAGCTCGCGAACAACGATCTCAAAACACCTATAACCAAGCCTGGTAAGTTCTTGCATAAGTTAAAGTAGCTGACGCGGCAAATTTCCTTAATTACCTTATTAGCTATATTAATTTTGTATTATTTGCTGGTGGGGTTACACTCGGTTTTAATTTTTTTTATTTTTTTGGATGTATAGTTTAGATCTTTGTTACTGTCATTTCATGAAAGATAACGTCGCATATGATTTCGGTGAATTTTGTATATTTATAATTACTTAGTTTGTAATAATAATTCTGCTATCCGGGGACGAGACAAATTCTAATGAATTAACTAATTGAAGATTAAAATATCTGCGCAGCGATTGTTTAGTTAAAAATGGTGTAACAAATATAGCTTTGTTTTGATATGAGTTGAACAACATTTCGAAATTGAATTTTGACGGGATTACCATAATAGCAGTTAAGTACGACAAACGTTTCGATATCAAATCGCAGAACAGACCAATCACTGAGTATTATTTTGACGTGACGCAATTCATCTGACGAGTCTTGTTTTTTGTTACTGAGCGGCCGTTCGTGACTTCTCTTTACGGACTTTTTAGCGTTGAAAGCGTAAGTGATTCAAATACTGCCACTTTACCAGTACACAGTACATTTCAAAGTGATACTTTCAATTCTACAATTCTTACTCGTATAGCAGTTATAATACCAGAAATAGGATTCAATATAGTTTTGACGACGTCATTATGACGCGTTGACTACTATTTTAAATATAATATTCTTACGTAAACCATAATTGCACTACCCCGTGGTGTCGCTTCATGTAAAACACACACAAGGACTGCCGACAGAAGTGAAAACTGAAAACAGGTGGTAAGACGCGACAATAGTTTAAAAATAAATAAAATAATAATCAACAAAAATAAACTCTTGTATGGCAAAGGTACGATACGATACCTAAGGGTTCTATGCTTAGGATTGCTAAGGTTATTAATATATTAATAAGTTAATTGCTATTAAGTGTCTGAGTTATAAATAAACCTGACTTTTTATTGACGTCACACTGCGACTAACAGAAAGGCTTGAGCAACATCCCGTTTAAGGTTTCTCGCCCTCGTTTCAATAAACGTGTACATCCTATCGAGATTTTTTTTCAAGTTCCCAAATTAAATTATAAATAGATTGACGTTACGGCAACAGGTTGCGTAAATGACCTCTTAATATCGGCCTGTAGTGGGAGTGTTTGGCTTTTCGTCTAGTGTGTGAGTTTGATTCATTACAGCACTGTTACACCGATGTTACTGTTGGCCCTAAGCAAACAAAACTACTAATAAACCATCATAACTTGAGCCTGGGTATAAATTCCTAAGTGCACCATGCTATGTATTTATTGTAGTGTGCCTTAATTTTTAAAAGTGCTTTTATTTAAACCATTTTAATATCATTAAATGACGTTAAAACTACCGAATATAAAAAAATAAATGCTTTTCATAAATTTTTCTACAAAAATATAATTAATTCCGTCGCGTTAGGATCGACTGGCATTGCTAAAATAAAATAAAAAAACATAAATGAAATATTAAGGGGTCGTTCAAACGTATCGCGCTCACAGATCGCCGTGCAGCGCCACCTGTCGCCGACGCGCGAAAATAAATATTGTAAATAAAACACAACAAAGTTTGAATACATTTGGCGCCGAGCGAGCCGCGAGCTTTATAAAGGCGACATATTTTTTTAATGGGCTCTTTGTAATTGTGGGCACATATTTGGACGTTTATGGTCTTAATGTGCTTTTAATTTACTTTAATATGATTGTAGTTTTTAGCATGAGTTATAAAGTTTAATTAAAGTACTATATAAAGGTTTGTATAACCTAATATATCTATAGTACTTTATAAATGAGTACAATCACAATCATTTTTCTTGTGAAATTTAGTTATGATTAAAAAAAAATTGACGCACTGACTTTTAAACATGTTGTCGGTCTGCTTGTCTAAATGTCCCATTATGACTTTAGACCTACTTGACCGACCTCAATGAAAATTGGAATATAAATATATACATCAAGAACTTAATGCTAACCAAAACAATCTGTTTCCAAGTTATAGGAAAAATCATAAAAGCGTTATTCCCAATATCGGTTGCCATGGTAAAGTTATAGAGAGTTATATTGTATTGAAAATAACAAGTTCTTCACTTGGTACCCATAATTCGATAAAAAAAATTCCAGCGAGAAATATATAAGATAAAATTCTTATGCAGAAAGTATTCAGTTCTTGTGATGTTCTGATGTCGATTTTCAGTCGAGTCAACATTTGTATGTTGTTTTTTATATCATTTTTCTAGGTGAGGATTAGATAAGGCGGTGTAAGGGTTGAACGTACCAAATGCAAATCAATAGACACTGTCTACTTCTATGAGTTACACGCGCTCATTTTATTTCATCTTTCAGTTGGTTGTTGAAAACCACCTCAAATTTCTGTTTAGCCCGCTAAGCATTAAAAGCTTACGCTTGCCTTTGATGTTTTTGATAGTAATCTGACATACATTACTATTATACAAAATACACAATGCGACCGACGACGAACATATTAATTAAGCGGTTTTAATTGAAAAAGTTGTAGCACGGCAACGGGCGGGCAGCGGGCGGGCGACGGCGTTGTCGCCGTCTCGCTGCGATGAACTCATAAAGTCGAGTGCGCCGGCGAAAATACTCCGCGCACTCACTGAATAATAATGAACGCGGACTTTGCGGCGAATGTACTTAGGCTCCACCAACGTGGCTCGTGTTCAACACTATTTGTAAATAAATTATTTAAGTACAAATTGTGTTAAACAAACTGTATTAACTTATTGGGAATGTCTAATTTATTAAAATTAAATCATAAATATCTTAAACTAAATTTATGCACTTTGTGCTAAAGAGTTTGAGAAGAAAGGCAATCACGGTTGCAGTGTTTCATGGTAAAAACTATATTTTTTAATTCCTTAATTCTGTATGTAATTAATGTAAATTATAAACGCAACGGTATTTACCTATTCGTGTTTTGTCAATAACAAACATAGTGGTTCACTGCAATGAATATTTTCCACGATTAACAAAATTTTTTTCAAATTTTAGTAGCTGCGTTGACTAGTTTTTATGTTGGTTTTGTAAATTGCTACATACCTGGAAATGCTGGCACGTCAACCAGCGAGAAGCGCCGACCAGGAACAAAAAAAATAAAAATCGGGAGAGCACAGATTAAAAAAGCGCGGCACCAGAGCCTGTGGTCTGTGAAATATATATTCTATGCCGGTAGCCTAGTGATGTGCTATAAAAATTAATTCATAATTTTTGTTTATTACGTTGTACTGATATTTTGATTTTATTTCCAAAGCTACCCAGGCCCGAAACGGAACCTTGGTTTTAACCCATGTTTACGCCGGTGCAATAAATTAAATATAACAAATTGAAATAAAATGGCTTAAAGACCGAATGGTAGATATGTCAAATACTCTCTTTTCGTCAAATTCGATAGCATTGGTCACTTATCTGTTAACTGCTAATAGTGCAAAAAGGTAGCATAACAACTATGCCAGAATCGTGCAAATTCCTAATCTCTGCCTCTGATAACGTCATACTTATATTTGAATACTATAAATATACAATGAATGCTTATATACAAATAAACTAAAAATAATGTTTGTTTGTTCCACTAATTCATTGATAAAATAATGTGTAAAGTGTATGTATTTGTATACATTTTATATAGTAATAAAAAAATTGTATAGTAAAGTGTGTACAGTGGCAATTTCGTTAACTTCCCTCTTTGTGTCAACTATTGAATGCCGATTGAAATGAAAAAAGAATCTTTCTATGTCCCTGCGCCTGACACCGGCCATTTTACGTAAATTCGTCGTTCGTTTGCCGTCCGTTTGTCTGGCGGCTAACTTTTGTTTTTCCATTTAGTTTGGAGTATTTTTAAAAGCTTTCATTGAGAGTAACTCCGATCAATTAATACACTCTGTTCTGTGCAACTGTACAAGTGTGTAGTATTTTTTCTGATGATGTTATATTTCACATAGTTGTTCTGTGCGTGCGAACTGCGAGTTACAAAATGACAACATGCTTAATAATACATACAAATGATACAACGGAAATTCAATGGTACGGTACTTGCTGAAGAAAATAAAGTTTGGTTGCCCTGTGTTCGTTTTTTTATCAATGTCTGCATAAATGTAAATTGTACACTAAATTCTTACTTCTTTTTTATCATGATTCTTTGCTTATCAAATATATATCTATAATTACTGTCTTAAGATACTAATTTTGTTTTTCTAATAAAAAATGTTTTGTTTATGACGCGGACTAAAAACTCCTTATCATCGTCAAACACGTACAATATAAAGTCCCGCTCCCCTCCAGAGCTCCCGCACGTAATACGTCACGCCGAAACTGAATTTACGAGTCCCGATCGTTCCCAGTAATCCAATCTCCAATGAATCTATCTTACACTCGGATACTCTTAATCCCATATCCATTTATATGGAAAATTTTTTCGATATGTATTTATTAATAGACATATTATCCTTCTGCGTTTAGAACAAAGTTTGTAAGATATTTAAATCGCATACAATTCATTATCTTTCACATGATTTTAACTACTTGCCTGTATATTTATATCTACATGTCAATGAATAGGAATCAGTTTTAAGCCTTTCGTATCCATAAACAGAGGTAAGTAAAGAATCAGATACTATGCTGAAGCATATTAGTCTAGTCTAGTCTGTTTAGTTATTTTTAGTCTAAAAGCGGTCGGTTGAAGGGTCTGTAGAGACAGATGGTAACAGATGATCAAGGATAGAGAACCTTCACAATTTCTTACTCTTTGTAGCGTGATAGTTTGTTTTCGTGTCTTTTAACGCCATGGAAAAGATAAAATAACATAACTTAAAAAAACATCACTTCTTTTTTTATTAACGAAGTTCTTGTCCTTCGCAAAATAATTTTATAAGACACTCGTCTCGGGGTTCATTTGTGAGCGGCACCAATGTATAGCCATAACATATTACTCGTTAAAACTTTTAATATTAATAACGATAGTGATTGATACTTCATAACAACGAAATGAATAATTAATTAATAGCTTATCTCCGCCGCGCGCCCCCGGCACCGTGTTCTAGTGAACGGTAATGTAATACGCATCCGAAGTCTTGCGACCGGGGAATTACATTACTAGTAACACCGTATTTATATTATAATTGGTACCAGATTCTCTTGAGTCCCAATTCGGCTTGGTACGGGTAGCATACGCCAACTTTGTTTCCTGTCATACGGTCGTAGACAAATATAAAAGCAGGCTGGTCATTAAGGACTGGCATTAAAACTAAAAAATATGACGTAACAGTGTCTTAGTTAAGATGCAAATTTTTGGTGTCCAAATATTATTTTACGAACTATTATATTATGCAAACAATAATATAATAATAAAAGAGTAAGACTTCTAGCGCCATCTATTAAAACAATAATACACTTTGTTACTGACGGCGAGCCCATAAGATTGTCTCCTACAAAAAATAGTTTTCACTCCAAAAAACCATTCGAACTCACGAAAATCCTTTTACTTTTAGAGTGTATCGCGTTCTGACAGTTCGGAAGGCGAAATGACGAAGAGATTTTCGTATATTTGTAGTGATTTTATGTTGATTAAACTATGTAAAACAGCCAAGTGGACGAAGTTAAGGATATATGAAGAAAGTCTTTGACCTAATTGTAAGGAATTTCCATGATTTGTTATATCTACTTTGAACAGACAGCCATGGATTAGACGGGAGCTTCGCTGTAGATATTATTGCTACTGTAAAAGAAATCAAAAAGCCTTTTGCAATCTAGCAACGAGATACGCAACGGCTTTCCACAATGCTCCAATATTTTCCGTTTAGATGAAGTAGCCGCAAGAATGCTACGAAAAAGCAAACAAAAAACGTATTTTATTGCAATACTGAAAGCCTGCTCGCAACCAACGTACGGAGCTTTCCCGTTTTATAAACACTATGCATATTTTTTTATGAACAAAGTATCTGTGCATAAAATAAATATACGTTATTTATTTTAGCAGATTTCAATGGATATTTTAAACGATAAAATAGTTAGATGAAATAAATATTGAGATTATTTTACATGTTGGTCCCAATAAGCTTTCATGAAGTCGGGACTTAATTTATTCTCTAAATTGTAGTAAAACATTTATATCGAGTTTATACTTTATTTTTGTTTAATTTCGAAATTGAATACAACACAAGACAACTAAAATTATTTCCATCCGAAAAATCATCGAAACCTAGATAATTGTCTAATAAATAGCTAGCCTGTATGTTTAACTATTAAACCAATGTTGAACTATTCTAACCAAATATAATACTTGGAAGGGTACATTGTTTACAAACTGTGGTATATATTGGGGTATCCGATCGACCATCGTATCAATATCCTACGGCCTATTATCAAAGCGTGATCCGGTCGGTCGGAGATCACAACGGAACGCCTAATATCCATTAGCCCGATATATCGTTAGCAATATCGGTTAGCAACAATCACAGCTATGTGAAGCCGACGTTGGACGTGTACTGTAGTTTAAGTTCGCTGCCTAGGTTATATCTGTCCCAATTATGAATAGGGAATTAAGGAATAACCCTAACGCTAATAGTTGTAAACGTATAAGACAACAATATTATGTAAGATTAAAATATTATTTAATATAATCTAATTGAAAAATCCATAATACGCGTGATCGTGTCTGCAGAATAGTTCTGTGCGAGTCCTATAATCGAACAATTGCACCAAAGATTACTTAATGTAATCGTTTACTTTGTGCAAATTAAAATTAATCCAAACGCTAAAGGACGAAGCAATTTTGTGTCCGAATACGATAAAAGTTAAAGTTAAAAGATATACGTATATTATTAGTACATCTAGGCTCCGTCATACGGTAATTGCAATAAATCTAGACCGAGCGTGGCCATGACAGGCCCTGAATAACTATATCTAATGCGGTAATATACGCATAAGTTATGTTATGTTATAACTCATAAACTAATTTCCTACATATACATAGTGTATTAACACGTTTGTAAGTATATTTATAATAGATATAGATTATAAAACTCGTCTGACACCGTGTTCGCACTGCCGCTGACATTGACATAAAACATGTAACACCAGAGGTACGCAGTTATTATACTTATGTATGCGCTGGCATTATTACTTATATACCTATACCTTTAAGTTTAATTAGATTATTGAAAAAAAACTACGAGTGTTATGTTATATGAGATGAGACGTTACAGAAGATAAACAAAGGAGTTACAAGATACAATAATACATGCATATTATGTACTTAATGCAACATTAATTGGTGTAAAGTTAAGCTTAGCTTGGCATTTTGGTCTCTAAGGCGTTTGTTAACCTCGTACAAGACCCCGACTACAAGTCCCGGAATATCTCTGTTTAGAACTTAGTTTTGCTTAGCACCGGCCGCGCTCATAGTGCTTCGACAAAGTTATGCACTGTACTAGGTTACCCGGTTGCAATGTTCGCAAGTATTTATTCTTGAAAAGTTTTACATCATACTTTCCTGCTTAACTTTCAATTATAAATACACTTGGCTTGTTTCAGCAAGTCGCTGCCTTATGATTTTATTCAAAACTATAGTTTTTCTTGTATTTGAAGATTTTGTACAATGCTATTAATTGGATTTTTTCTATGAACTGTCCCGATCCCAGAATTAAAATATTTTATTATTTTCGCTTATCTAGCACGATATCTTTATATATTTTGTGCGTTATCTAAAACAATAGAGACATAACAAGAAGTCCGGTTTCTCCAGACTTACTCAGCGGATAATATTTTGTTCTGTAAATCACGTTACTCTGGCATTTTAACTCCTTTATCGTAGATGAAGTCCACACTCACTGCATGTTGTCAAAAGAATTACAACTAACTAAGTCTAGTCGTGAATTAGAGTGGTGCTTTGTGTGTGGAAGATGGAATCGAATACCACCAGGGTTGTCAGATTTTACATTAATCTTGTCGGAGATGCCAATTAACTTTTGCGAAATTATGTATATAATTACGACTCAGAAAATAAATACAGTATTTATCTATTCATGTACACGCATAGATTTCTTTTAAATGTTTTCCGCGCACATGAAATGTCACCCTCAGCGCGATTTCATAAACAAGCGACATTAATCGATGCGATGAATTTCAAAATGGCCGGGAGGAGCTACCATCTCGTCGGTGACATTTCATCCGAGAAGACGAGTTAAAAAGAGGAAAGTTTCCTCCCTTACAACTTAAATTCCTTCGTGCTCTTTAAATTCAACTTGCGTTGATTCAATAACGTAAGTCAAGTCGCATCTTCTCGGCTCTCCTCTCCGTTTTAAGTTTTAATTAATGCATGTAGTTGAGGGTTTAGCGTCAGACATATTTCAGTTTATATGTAGCGTTCAGTTGTTGATTTAAGTGGCTCGTTTTCTGCTAACTAGCGATCGTTAAGCATCTCGTTAAATAGTCTTATTGCTTTTATTATTACTGCTGTTCATTTTTCCTCTTCAGATATGGTTAGTGTTTGTGTTTTCGCAGCGGAAGGTACCTTTATGTCTTTATTTTATGATCGGACAGTTTGTGCTTTTCTCACGACGTCGGATTTGCACGATTGTTTCGTCTGCTTCGACTTCCTTATATGAGGTGTATCTGCGAATTTGATTTATTGACATGTTTAACAATTTTATGATAAATTAACCATAATTTTTTACAATACAGTACGGTAGAGCACTAGAGGTACATTACTAGTTAATTTTATGATATTGATGTAAATATAAAATGTTCCAACATAAAACAAATTTTGGTATACAAAAAGTAATGATGTACAATTGTCTTGAAACGACTGGATTTAAATTTTAAAATTTGAAAATAGAAGGCAGCGATGAGTAGAATACAAATTGGTCATGATATTCGTCAACTTCACTAGAAGATGGCACTAGAACAAGAAGTATAAACTCTGACCACCCCATTTATGCTGTCGTGAAATTTTTTATTTATTTTGGATTATCTTTTTATGCATAAGTTAAAGCAAAGATAAGTAACACTCATATCACAATTATTAAAATTCATTCAACAGCACGTAGGTAAAATCAAACTCCATAAACTGTGCAAATCTTTTTTCGTCCACATAGGAGACAATCTATTACACCTCGCGTCAGACGTTAATCCCGATTTGTATAGACGATTGAGATTCGCATCGGGGCCTTTCAATCGCGACTAGTTGGATCCGAAATCGCATCCCAATGTGGCAATTTAATCGCGCAGCGCCATCTATTGAGCGGTGCGGGAGGTTGCTTTGGGGTGTCTCCCTTTACCCTCTCTCCCTGCCTCCTGCCTCCTCTTACTTACTACGTGTACTACGTCGTACGATAACGTAGATTCGTCTATTTTGAGAGCAGACAGCGGTCCGCACTGCAACCTGTATAACGTATCGACGCTTGCCGAAACAGTTTATTGGATGCGCGATAAAATAGTGAAAAGTGACGGATACACATTTTCTTTGACTTTCCATCATTTTCTTGTCTTTTATAGCAGAAGGTGGCAAAGAGCAAGTGGTTGACCCGATATTAAGTGAACGCAACTAGCTAATGAGATGCAGATGTGTTACCTACATTTAATGGACATAAGATAAACATAAATAGGAATAGGAGTTATCACCTATTCCTATTTATCCCTTTCCCTGTCAAATCGGGGAAGGGGCCCATCCCTTATATACTAAAATAGGATAAAAAGGGAAAAAACTAGGATAAGATCCGGCATCTAACTCATTAAGCCAAGTGCTTTCTGCGTCTTTCTGTCACTTCTACTTTACGCCTTTCTTCAGTTGCTAAAAGTCTCTGAAAAAATAGAAAGCGATTATATAGACTTTATATATAACATTATCCATGTGGATGGACCGCTCCAATTACATTGCAAATTAAAAAAAATCTTATTGTTTGTTTCTAAACTGTCCATTATTTTATACCAAATACCTGATTCAAATTCTCTCAACAGAACGAACGTAATCAGCGTCTAATGAAAGGGCCCGGGATCTTTGGTCGCGAGATATTTTATTACGTCAAAAATTCACGAAGTGTTTTATAGACTGTGCTTTACAATAAGTGCTTTTTCATTGTACGAGATAAATTATTATTTTAAAAATCGGACATATTTATTACACGAGTTTTTGTTCAAATTGATATTAATGCATGTACTGGCTGTACATTTTATGATAATGCTTATTACTGTTTCTTGTCATATAAATAAACAGATATTAAGGATAAGACAAAAGAACATTCCTCGTGCAGCTAGATCAATGGAAGTTTGGGTATGTAAAGACTAAACAGTTACCAGGAAACATGGTAAGTTGTGAAAGAGAAATTGGCATAGTGTGATCGTGTGAATTTGTGCCTACCCTTCTAATTGACTCGAGTAATATTTGTTTTAGTTTAAAATTTGATGCTTCATAATGTATTTGAAATTTGTTTTGCAATAATTGAATCCCTTAATTTTCCATAAAGCAACTCTCGCTTCAAACGGGCCCTTCAAAGGGTAGAAAGCTTGCGGGAACAAACGTCTCTACAGTTACTGCGCATCTCGTGTCTTAGGGAACAAAGCGAGGGGCGGGCTCTCGAGTGGGGCGCCGTTTGCAAAGGGCTCACCGCGCACTCTTTCTCCCTTTAGTTTATTTCCCTTTTTGTAGACATCTGAGGCGGTAAAGCGCTTCACGTCTCCGGGATTGTCACAATGAGAATATAATAAGTCATGTTTCGTACAAAGATCATTCATGATTACAAATAATATTGATGGTAGTTAAACAGTAACCACTACACTACGGCTTCTGATTATAATTCCGAGCTGATACTAAAAATTTCATAAATCACAAATGCCTGTCACATTTGAGACTTAATAAGCTCGGCGTGCTGTTAATTTCTAGTAGTATTCAAAGGAGTGAAAGCATATAAAACAAACAAGTTTGTTATTAAATCAGATGTTATGAAATAAATTAACGAAATCGTAAGCATTGAATGAAACCATCGATTTGACAAAAGTTTATTTAATGAGATAATGTTAGCCTGCAGATGTTCGTCGTTTTTCTTTGGTTTCACGTGATGTGTGTTATATTTTGTCATTATAAATTTATTCGTGACCGTGTAGCGGTTCGCCCAGTCGCGACTCATTTGATAGTCAGCGCGTAAGCTCGCTATGTTTTAGAAGAAAGGCTTTTAGGTCGGAGCCACGAGATATTTGCATACGTTTGAACGGTTGTAGGACTTTCTCCTCATGTCTTTTATGCTGATTTTTTATCTGATCTATGCGATTTCTCGATATTGGTATTCCTAAATAATGTCACTTTGTGTCTAGAATATAGATTTCTGTCGTTTAGAATGTCAGTCCTGAGAATATAGATTGAAATTGAAAGAAGAATTGAACAAAGAAGACTTAGATTTACATTGCCCGATGTTAGGTGACCGTCACCCATAGAGATCCGCAACAAGCGAGATACAGATGCGCTGCCTATAGACAGAGTAGGGGATAGAGGAGGGATGTTTCCTTTTCCTATCTTTCCACTCCCCGTTGTCCTCCAATCCTCTTCCCATTCGCGTCCTATCCTTAAGAGGAAAGGGTGGAAAGAGGAAGAGGACTGAAATTAGGCAATTCGAAAGTTAATAAATAGTCTACTGAATTTATTACTTAATTCATATGTAGTCTTACTAGATTTCATAGCATTGACATAAAATATCTGTTTTTATTGAATAAAACAATATTCACAGTATAACAATACGTAGTTACTAAAATAATTATTACATAGCTTTGAGCTGCTTTAATTTTTATAACATAAAACAAACTTTATAATTCAATTCACATTAAATTGATAAGATTTTGACAGTCCATTTCGAAAAACCCAAGTAACAATGTCTTTAAACTTATAAATTATAAAATAGTATAAATAAAAAGCTCTTCACAAATTATTCGCAATTTATATAGAGATAGTTATTTGGCAATATCACATAAAATGGTCTCCCATTCTATAAAAATTAAAAACAGCCGCCATTTTATGATAGCCTGACAAAGACTACTCGTGAGGTCTGCGTGCCGACGAAAAGAGGTAGGGGCGGCTACGAATGCGGGTCCCGGCATTACCATGCAGGGCACGGTTCTCCACCCGTCAGCCTTCGGGGACCGCTCGTCACTCCATTACGTTGAACTCCTGCCGATGACATGTACGAGCCGGCGGAAGTACAGCTTTTATGTCACGTCTTCTATTCAATACGTTAACATAAATATGTTTTGGAAAACCATAAAAACCATACTTTTTTAGGTATTGGCGCGTCATTTCATACGTTTTATTGGAATACGTAAATTACTTTACATTTTTCCTTGTAAAATCCTCACACTCAAATACCAAATTAGCACGAACATTATTAACGATAATAATTTTGTTAGAGCGCCTTCCTTTGTAAGAGCTTTATAAAATTCGAGAGACGATTCACAAGGACGTCTTCGACGCCCGTAGCCGTGCCTTTTACAACGGCGCAACTGTCTTTTACACAGTCGAATCAATAGGGGCTGTATTACATCGCAATATAAATTATTTTTCACCGCTAAGAGTTGTGTTTGTTAATTCCTATTATCGTCTGTTTGGTATAACAGGAAAATAAACTCAATCGTGGAACTTTTAAGGTTTTATTTTATTTAAATTTTATCGGTTTTGTATTATGTAGGCAATATGCAATGGTGGCGTCTGAAAGCTGAAGGCGCAGCACTTTCCGCTTCCGCGTTGGGAACTAATTTTTTCTTTGTTTAAGTTTGTCGTTGCTTGGTGGTTTATTTCAGTGCGGTTTTTTATTCCAGTATTTAAGTGTAGTTTCGACGCTCGCTATACTCGCGACTTGAAAACTCTAATGGGAAACAGGATTTTCAAAAGTCACTTAAAAAAATTGTTCTGCTAGGTTCATGATAAGACAAACTAGATGTTTTGTTTTGACCTTATTTGCGTTGCTTTGGGACACACAAATAACATTGTAACATATTATTTCGTACTTGTGATAGATTAAAAGTCGATTGTAGGCCATCATGATTTAACCTGACTTACTCGTGATCTCCCCTGTTGCTGAATGCCGTGGGTCCTTTCCACTTTCCTTCCAGAAATGTACGAATGATGTCAGTTCTAATGTCCATATTACATACATATTAAATATTAAATGACAACGTAGTGATGCTACGTTAGCCCTATCTTAATCCATGTTTCGTAACTAATGTAACGAAAGTGGTTGGGAATTTTCCCAAAGCCGTCTGTGCTTCAGGAATCATCTATTTATATTGGTCTACAAAGTATGTAATTATGAACGAGCCGCGTCGCCGAGGGTGACGCGCGTTACACGAACGTGTGACTCATTTGATCTCAAATGAAGCGATTATCATGAGTTTCTGAGAATTTTAAAGATGTCGGCGAAAATCAAGATTTCTTTGTCCTTTGAGTTATTCCGTGGGAGACAAAGAAGAAAGATAAATTTGAGACAGTTTTAGTGCTCTTTACCCATTTTTCAGCGCAGTCAGCTTGGACTAGTATCAACACATAATGAGTTATAGACCACCATCTTGATAAATGAAATTTTAAATAATCCAAATATTGTTTATTTTATAGAAATAGAAAAGAACTCTTATAGAATGTTAAGTGACTGCAACCTATAGGCATCTAGACGAGCTAATGAGTTACAGATGCATTGCCTGCCTTCAATGGACAGAAGATATCTATTCCCTCTCCCGTAAAATCCCGTCATACTCTCATGTTAGAAAGAATAGGTAGGGGATGAAGGCTACAACTAGGCCTCCGGCACTTTATCAGCCGAAACCCAGAATACTTCTCATAATAAATAACTGCATTTATTTACATTCTGCAAATTCTGCAAATATTTACATTTATCTTATCCTTTTAGCTTGTTAAGCCATTTAGTGTAATCAATTAGTAATAAAGGATTCACTAATAATGTTTTACATTTTACACTGCCGTCATTTTCGTAACCTAATTTTGTATTGCGTGCGGGCAAACAAGAAATAAATCGTTATTTATTATCATAAACCTGCTTACTCTGCATTTTTCAACTTGAAAGTCTTTGTTGTCTAACCTACCGCCTGACCTTTATTTTCATAATAAATTAAACTTTCTTGTAAATTGATTTCGCAGCCTCGCTTGAATCTTATTCTCAAATCTAACCCCATCAGTTCATCAGCGAATATGTTCAAGTCACTATTACAAATTGTTTCTCACTTCGCGACAGGAAAGCTCCCCCAGGCCTTCCCTGTTCCTCCAACGCTCTCATGCAACGACAAGGGGTGGTATAACACAACCAAATTGAAATTTCACTGCTACCGACCGTGGATGTTAAGAACAATTTACTTTTTTACCTGTTTGGGTTGAGTCTGATTTAGGGATCTACAACAACTAAACGTATTTCTGAGTCCTGGACACAAGTGCTTTTCTTAATGGAATAAAATTTATTAGAAACTCTTAACTCTAACGAGGTTGAGGTTTTTTTTTAGTATGTATGTATGTTAACTTGGTGTCATTTTTTAATAACAACATTACTATTTCTTTTACATTGATTTTATATCAATATTCCAATAATCGCATCTTATTTGAATCAGCTTCCGAATTGCGTTTTATTATCAAAACTTTTCCTCCCGGAGGGTCCGGTTATGCTGCTAAATGTAAATGATCATACTAAACAAACGACACAGTGAGAAAATGGGTACTCTCGGTTATGCAGGGTTGTGGTTATTATTAGAGGGTTGCGATTTTGCATCGATAGATTCATTCGAGTACACCCCCACCAAGCGACCGGCGTTAGCTATAATGTGGATCGTTTCTCAATTTATTCTTCATTCTAATTTGTGTACTGACCTAGTTTGATTAGCTTATGCATTAAATATAGACACCATCAGATACATATTGATTTATAATTAAAATCTAGTCACGCCCGTAAACTTGGCTGTGAGCCCAAGCTAGGGTTTCTGTCTGACGTGTCACCAAGAAATATGTCACGTGTCATCTGTTTCGTGTTGACATCGTCATGATACGAGTAAGATTGTTAGTGTTCTAACGTCCCTGAGTTGAGTGGCTGTATAGCGAAGTTAATGTTCACTACCAGATGAAAGGCGACGTTAGAATACCAGCATCATCTGTCACTTATCAATCTCTTTCAAACTCGTATCGACTCGGCGGCGTAATGTTATCGATATAACTTTTTTTTCTAGTTCTTACGGTTAACTTATTCTTAGTTGTGTTAAATAGACTCTTAATCTTTAGTCCTGTAACCGTTTTTAGGTAACTTTTTTTTATGTGAGAAGATGGCAAACGAGCAAGCGGATCACCTGATGTCAAGTGAGCGCCGCCCATGAAACTAACTAAAGACTTTTATTGATATCGTACTGATTAATTAGACTGCAATGTACCAGAGTTCACTGTAAGTTTTAAGTTCAATATTTTTATAACTAAGACGCCGAATATCTAAATTTCAGTTATTAGAACCAAATAAGTTTTGTCTAAAAACATTAAACGCGATATATAATAAACATTTTTGTTTAATTACCTTTGGTTCCGTCCACCCAGAAAGGAATGATATAAAATCATTTCCATTTTTTTGTTTTAAGGAAACACACGGCATGGAAAGAAGCAGCTGATTTGTTGACGATTCAAGGCAATAATAATTATAAATGCCGCCAGCGCGTTTGGTTTATTTAATCTTTTGTTTCAATGTCAAACACCCTGCCGCGCGCCGATGATCGCGTCTCGATCTCGGCCCGTCCTCGAAGTTTTACGATGTCGTCGACTTCGCAGTGCTTATACTAAATTCCTTTAATAATGTTTATACCCACAAATTTCATTTGTCATTTATATTTGGTAAATGCATTAGAATTCTTTATATTTTTAACTAGCTGGTGCCATTAGAAGATTGTTATGTTATGATTGATGTACATTGTAGCATTGCATTTCAACTCCTTCAGATTTTCAGTTTTGGTTACCTCAAATTTAAATATAGATATTAATTGTTCAGTGGATTACATTTGACCACCGGTATTCCACCTTATTTCAGTCTTTAAGAGTTTAATTTCCAAAGAAAACTTTCCTGGTGCTCGGAGAACGGTTAACGGATGAGACCGAACAGTCCTGGAATGGCGGCCACGCACAGGTCGACTCCACGTAGGTAGATCTCCCACGTGCCGGACCGGTGTTTGAGTTTTTATTTTGTTTGATCCCGGAACTCCTTCCAAGGTGCCCTAAGAACTAACCTATGCTATACATATAAATGTTTTTTAAGAAAGCATGAAATTTTTGTTCTATCTTTATATCCGGTAAGGTTTGTAATTTTTAAATAAAGAACTCTGAATACATACGAGGCAATGGTAATAAAGCTTTGGGGGCACATTGTATGACCTGCGGCTGGTCCGCGCCAGGTGGTGAACAGGTGGGACTCGGTCCCCCTGCGCCCAGCCTTTGAAACCCCGCTTGTGTCTCGTCCAGTACTGTTTTACGAGATTAAAATAAAAAAAATAATAGTTACAGTAGATTTATTGGTTGAGTAAAAGTAATGGATCTATAAATGTCCCAGTAATTACTACAAGTTTTATCTGTTAATTGTTCTATTTGTATTAATTTTAGATGATATTCATCATACATACTATCAGTTAATTACTTCTTAAATTAGGTGGGTTAGTTAAGATTTTGTACTATTTGTATTTCACAGAAGGCCATACGAAGCAGACGAAATATTTGTTAAGTAATTTTCTTAATAAGTAGTATCTGGTAATTCGTAAAATACCCATGATTATTTATAACCTAACTGGTATTTACCACTTTTCAATTAGATTAACTGATTCAAAACTATGATAATTTAAAGACTTCATAGATATATATCACAGACAGGTTGTTTGTTTAAATGGCTATGTATTTGTTTCGATTAACCCACAAATTATATCCTAAGCAGCTTATAAGCGTTTTATACTCGTTTTATATTCGGTTGTAGTTACGGAAATAGAATGCCCCCCCCCTGCTCCTCCCTCCACGACTTCGGGGTGGAAGCTGCGACGCCTGAATTATGCACCAAATGACTAATTAATGCTCGCGGCTACTACTTTTCAGCTGACGTATCGAGGAATGCCGAAGATGACTTTTTAAAGAATGTTTTAAGGTTGATATAATTTTTTCCGAGTTGAATCTGGTTGGTCTGGGAATCTGGAATAGGTCCCAAATTACAGGGAATGTGTTCACTTGTCAGTATGTATTGTTAATTTGTCGTAAAAGTTTTAAGTATGACAAATAAATATATTAACTGAGCTGAGATTGGGAACCAAGACCACGGTATTTGAATAATATTGAAAAGTTATATAGCAACAATTTATCGTAGATTTAAAATCGTGACGATTCGATGTGGACAACTCAAAGACCAATTAGCATTGGCACATCCTTATTATTCTTACTCTGTGCATGCCTAATAGTGCATCGAGTGACGTCCGAAAGGCGCGTAGCGCGTACGGTCAGTACACTCGCACGCGTTGAGCCGTTGCCACGCCCGTGCGTCTCCGCTACTGTACGACTGTACTCGCGCGCGAGTCCAGACACGCGTCCAGTACACGTTAACCCGGGAGGTTAACGTCCGGTATTCTCAACCGTTTCATACCTATTGCCAATACATTTTTCGGAATCGATCGTACGATATCTTATCCCGGTACAGTTTTTTATATCGCTTTGTGTATTTATGACAACCTACATGTAGCGCGGAGATTTGTAATATTGATCTGTGCCTATATCCGAACACTATTGCAAGAATATACTCGCTGATTAGTTTCATTTGCACGATGGAAACGCGTCTCGACGCTACAAATCGATGAAATGCAAACATGTTGATGTGAGAATAATCAAACCCCGATTCAACCCTCCGTAGCGACGCGTCCCGAGTAATAATAGCGACGGGCGTTTTCCCCACCTACCCTACTTCGTGCACTTTACGCCGAGCCACTATTGTGTTCCATACTCCGTTCGCGAGTTCTGTTAAAAAGTTTTATGCATTTTAATATTTTTTGACAACTTAAAACCAAAGTTTTCAAATCTCAGTTTCTAAGAAACTTAAAAATAAAGGACTTTAAAAATAAAGTACTTTAACAATTATTTCAATGTTAGTTTTAAATAATTTATTGAAACTCGTGAAATACCTAAGTTAACGCACAAAACTGCTTATAAAATACCAAGTAGACTCTGCGGCGGAAGTTGTACAGTAAGAATTGCTAAATATCGCGCCGGTCGCTTGCGTCGGCAGACGTGTGCCGTGAATAGAGGGGAAGTAGGGACTCTTTGTCACCACCTGTCCATCTTTAATGGCTTTCGGAAGACGCTCAGTAGCAACACGAGACCGGCGCGCGCGCATCTGTCGGTTCGCGCCAAAACAACGCTCGTACGCGATCAAAGTTATTTCATTCATATGCGTGTTTAGCAGAGTTCCAAGTTTATAATATATATGCAGTGTCGGTGTATGTAACAATGTGACAATGTTGGGATTACTGACGTCGGATTTCGGATACCAGAACCGTCTGTCTCTGCTGCAACATCTCATAGAATGCGGGGATGTTCTGTTGCACCGGGATTATATTTATGGTTTGTTTTGACTATCACGCTTTAATTCTAAGATAAGTTTCCTCTCTACAAAATGATTTAAGTTTTTGTGTGGTATTATTTATTTCATGGGATAGGATAATTAAGTATTATTATAGTCTGTATAATATTCATTTATTTATTTATTACATGCTTTAAATACACGCGAATGCATTGAGATTTATACTAATGAGATGTAGGTAATAAAACATTGGGTTGCCGTTTTTAGAAATACTGCAATGACTTAACTAGTTATACATTAACATTTAATATTCATTTGTTTTTGTTTACAAAATATAAAACGAGATATGGGACATTTTAAAATTATAAATTTTTGCCACTATCACATTAATATAAATCAAGACAGACTAATGTTACTTTATATCTTCTCATTCTCAAATCCCTAATCTCCCTTGTTTCGTTTGCAATAAGCTGAATAGAGAAACAGACACGAGAGCTGAGTACTGAAAGACATGTAGAGCAAAAGATCTACAGCAGTCTGGCCTATGCAACTGTTTCAATTGATAAGTGACGTTCCTATAACAGTAAAAATCTGTGCATTACCACCCAGTTAAAGGGAGTCTCCACCTCAATTACTTATATATAACTGTACTCAGCCGAGATCAAAGCAAATCCCTAATATTATATGTTCCTTGTATCGAAGCTTCGAGCGAGCAGTGTTTGTAAGAGTGATAAACTTCAAATATTGTTAAGAAAAATACCTTAAGCGTCATGAATTAGCATGCAACTAATGTTTCTTGGATGTTTTAAATCAATTAATTTACATTTGTTGTCTTAGTCAGAGAATTAAAATTAACGTTAAGTTAAAAGCAACGTGCAATGAGGATTAATAATCTGTAATGATTATATAATAAAAAATAAAATCAAGGGACTGACGGCTAATTATACCAAATGCCGACGCAATTAAATTAATTACATTACGTAATAAATGCGGAAAAGAAATACATAAAACGATGACAGAAAAGAAATAAAAGCGTCCGGCCATCTTATCATTCGAAGGACCAAAACTATAAATATACCTAAACTTAGCGGTTGTTTGGCCATTGTCGCCTTATTGTTTTGTGTGTGATTCTCGGAAATAGTCTGAAATAATAGCTTGTTGCTTTACGGTTGCATCAAACAATTTACGATCATTATTCTTTGCACTTTCAAATTATATGGCACGTTGACTGTTGAATAGAATTAGAAAACGCAGCTTTAGTGTGTTTTTTTTTTGATCCAAATGTTTTGACAGAAATTTTATTTTTTATAATGCATGTTTAACTTAAAAACTAGTGACTACAGCAATAAATGGTAGCATGTTAATGTATTATGTTTTGTTGGAATTAACATCATGTGACATGCTCCTTGTTTGCTCCTCTGCGCTATAAAGAACTCTCTAGTCACTTTATTTGGCAGGTAAAAAGCTTTGCGTAGAGCGAATATTAAAGATTTAAATGACCCCCAATTCGGTTAAATACATCCGAATTGATTTATTAAAAAAACAAGTTTCATTTATCCTCCTTTCAGTGTACTGTCTCAATTTACGTTTTCATGTCTATCTGACATGTAACCGACAAAGACAGTCAGAAAAGAAATATTTTTAATGAAGCTATGAAAGAATCGCAAACAATTGGCCGCCTTCCAATCTACTTCGAGCGTCTGAAGACTTTCTCTTCTATTACTTCTTCGTTTAAGTAAAAGCAATTAAGTTATGCCATACTAACTATAGTTACTATTAGTATAATTGCAGGTGCCTACTATCCTTAATAAAGCAATGAATAAACTTTACGAAATAGTTTCTCTTCAATTGATTTTTGATTCAAACATGGAATGACATTTACAAGGAAAATAATATTATTTAATGAGAGTTTTATAATTACCTTTGATGTATACCTTTTTATATATATAAAATAAATATGCACTCAATCCCGTAACTCCGAGGTGCCTAACGGCAGAAAGGGAAGCTTTACAACATAAATATTATTTTATTTGCTTTCAGTGGTCATGTCATCCCCTTTATAGTCAACAGAATAGATTCCTTACTTTTGTCCACAAATTTTGGTGTTGCACTTTAAGTTACAATAACTTAATAACATTATTGATTAATATTTACTCAGCTTTATAATATCGTGTATAAAACTGATTTGATATAGTTTACCTAAATTCTAACATTTACTGCCGGCATAACACGTCATACTCAAAGTCTTTACCAAGAAGTTACTGCGAGTTATTCTTTCAATAACACGAAATACTGGAAATAAACAACAACTTTATTAACTTTACGAAGTCAACAGACAATTTTATGAGTGTTTAAAGATCATGTTTTATAATATTGCG
Source organism: Papilio elwesi (assembly GCA_029849275.1). Taxonomy (NCBI): domain Eukaryota; kingdom Metazoa; phylum Arthropoda; class Insecta; order Lepidoptera; family Papilionidae; genus Papilio; species Papilio elwesi. The sequence continues at coordinate 5,630,251 of CM056708.1, read as the reverse complement.
TGAACTTTGAAAGCTTATAAAGGAAGCAATATAGGGCCGTTTCCTTGAGGGAAATAAAACGCATTCAATGAAACGCTTACAACGTTGGTTAACTTAATAATTTCCTTATACAATTTATTTACTTACTGACATGGCGTAAACATTATACAAGACATATTTATAAAAACAATAAAAAGTTCAGATATTACGCAAATGAAAGGCATGTACGACATTGAAAACCAGGACGTATTGCAGAAGTACTTTTACGTATCGATACGATCATTTAATTCAGTCATCTATAATATTATAAATGTGAACGTAAGTTTGTTTGTTACGCTTTCATGCGAAAACTACTCAACCGATCATCATGAAACTTTGTACTTTGTTTGTCTTCTTGGAGGTACTGGAAGAAGCATAGGATACTTTTTATGACAAAAAAATAATATATATAAACAACGAAGTGTGTACGTATCCCTATAGACTGAAACGCCTGGAACGATTTCGGGGAAATTTACAGGGATTGTCCAGATTGGCAAAGCGGGTGTTCCTGTGTTTGGTAGCGATCGGATCAACATAATTAGTGGTACCCGGGTCACTAGTAATTCTATAAACCAATTTTAAGACGAATAAATATGCGCTCACGCCCAGTAATTCAGAGGGGTAGGCAGAAATTTCAGATTTCCATTGTTCGATATAAGTTCTCTTTGTACGTCAGTTTGGAGTTCTTGATATACAATTATTGTAGACGTAATACTTTATGTGTAGTTTTTTTTATTTGGTAGAGGTGTTGCGGCGAACATTGCCGCGGGCTGAACTCTGATGTAAATAAATCCCCCTTTAAGTATATCACGTGCAGAATCTAGCGCCTGTTTCGAATGAAGTCCTTAGGAAAATGTGTCAAGAGTGTATAATAAACAACTCGTTAACATAACGCCTGCAATAAACAAAGGACATAGGGAGTCCTTGTATTGCGTTTTAAAAAGTACAAACATAATACTCTGTACATACATTTTAGGTATATTGGAAAGATATGGCTAAAAAGAATTAGAATTAAATTATCATTTTTTAAATATAATATGGCGTTCTTGTACAAAGCACGTACAAGTTAACTGCAAACAAACACAAAGTTAGTTGACTAATGTGCATAGAATAGCTTTGTCGCTCGCTGTAGAAACGAGGAGTCGCAACTTGAGGACATGAGTGAGTGCAGGGCGCGCCGCATTCCCTACGAGTCTTATGTTATTGTGCACTTGTAGAATGTATTTTATTTATTAGTCATTTCAAAGATTAGAAACATTAAAAAAAACTTTTGACCATGTGATTTGTTTGCTCCAACAAAAACTCATAGTAAAAGCAGTTGTGTTGAACCTAATTATTGTTATTTGGTGATTGTTATATTTTTTTAAAATCTAAATTCACTGTTTTAATGACCTGAGCCCGTTATTTCAAGCTATTGACAACTAATTAAATTTTGTTTTGACACATTCCACTCTTATTAAAGTAATTTTATATTGTAAAGTCGTAATTAAACTACTGTGATGATCGTTGTTTGCTACATGTACGAGGACATGAATGTGTCGGCGGGGTAGCTAATAATACTTTATCAGAAATTACATTCGAATATTGTTAATGCCCTGCGTCGACCTGGAATGCAAAAACTCTATTTGTAAGGCGGAATTACTCATCCATTTTATCACATATCGTAATAAAACTCACTCGTTAATATTTGTAACCGGTGCATCGCAATGGTTTCAACATTTTCCATGAGAATATTGTAATTTGTAGCTTTCTGAGCAACAACTGTATATTTTTAATCGAATTGATTAACTAAAAATAGGTTTTTAATAACTCTTGGTTCTAACTCTAAGGTTGCATCTTGCGGTCAAGGAAGCGTTACATCTGTTAGTTATATATTCTTATCTTTACGCTTACAAATTACATTGAAATGATTAGCAGATATCTGAAGGAAGTTTATGCTTTATGTCCCTCTTGCAGGTTTCACTGTGCGTGTGTTTGTACGGTTCGCGTCGCACACAATGGCCCGGCTTCCATTACCCCACAATTTCTAAGAAGCAATTAAAACCGCTCAGCTAGTTTTATTCTCCGAATGCTCTGTAATTTTACCTGCATACGAGACGCTTTCCGTATAAATCTTGCTTCGTAGCAATGTTAATGCATAGTTGTGCAAGTTAACCATATGAACGTTGCCTTTCCCGGACATTCCCTCCTTCATTTATGACTTCATTTTGCTCTATGGCATCTTCTAATGTAATTAGTAGTCCCTATTTGGTGCTTTCCGATCTGTTCGAATTAAAAAAGCCTAATGTGCGACGATAAATATTGTATGTCGAACTTTGAAAAGAGACAATCCACTAGTTTTGGCTCTTAGATTAGTGCGACAAAGATATCGCTTTACGAAGCTGAAATTATCGGAACTGTGTACACCGAGTTCATGTTTTTATTGTCTTCAAATTACTAGTATTTCTATTAAAATACTAGTAGTACTATTCGATTTATTTGTAGCGGACCTTAAATATTTACTTTTAATTTCTATACTTTTTTTAGAATTTCGATGGTTACTATCAAACTAATTTGATCGGCCAAGAATCGTTTTACCTCTAATGAAAAAAATTAATTAGAATGGTTACATTTGTTATTTGAAAAGTTGATAACTTAAAAGTGACTCAAAACGGAACTAACGATTGATTAAGAAAATTGTTTCCACGTTTTCGACCGCCTACGCGCCTGTTTAACAATTAGCAACACAATGCCTCAGTACGAAGTCTCCGATGACTTTCCACTTCGATCCACGTCAAGGGTATTCTGAAATAAAATTACGTCAGTAACTCGAGAAGTTTGAAAAAAGACTTCAACGCGGGCTTTATTCATCGCCTTGTTTACATAAAACAAAAGGGTGTGGCACAAAGACCGTTAAATGCATCGACCCCTTTTGCGGAAGACGGGGTACTTTCTGAGAAAAACTTTTTATTGTCTTTATTCCCATAAACAAAAGGCCTAAGCATTGGTTACGTGCGCGGTGACGAAAGAGCGGGCGCGCTCGCTGGACACAGTCATTAATAATGTTGCCATCATAAAAAGATTTTGCTCAACAGTGTGGAATATTTTATCCTAGATATGCGAGTCGTTTGAAATGTTTACACGGGCCTTTAAGAGGTCTGATTTATTGATAGTAATAAGTAAGCTGATATATTTTTATTAGTATATCTCAACAGCAAGAGGTTTCCGCGATATACGTGGGAAAACCTTTTGTGCCTCTAAATTATATCTGTCTTAACTAATCTAATTTTCGAAATATCCCCCTTTAAAACATGAACAAGTTATTCTTCTTTAAGTTTAAAAAGGTTTGGTTATGTTGCAAGCAAAATAAAAAACGAAAACCATACATATTAACAACGAGTTATGCTCTATTTTCTTCAAAATGAAATACATAGTGTAAATTGTAAAAATACGCCCAAGCTTTAATTAAGTAATCTAAATAGCGTTAAATAATAAAATCTAGGTGGCGTTATTCTCAAATTAAAAACATGAAATCTATTATTTTGTTTATTTTGGTGATCCTGGTCCATGATTCAAGTCATTGCGACGTGATGAAAAATGTTATGTCATCGAACTTAAAAAAGAGCGCAAATTTATAAATTAATTTGACAACTTAAAGTCGGTAAAAAATACAGCGAAGGATATCTTGACGTAGACAGATTGATACATTCATAAATATAAAAAATATCTTTCCACCAATAATACCCTAACGAATTTTAAATGAATATTTATTCAACAAAAATTAGAAATTATTTTAGTGTGTTATCATGTTCCTAATCTTATTCTCGTTTTGTATTTGTTTCAAAAGTTGTTTTTTTTTATTTTATGTTACTTTATAGTAAAATGTATGTTTATAATGGCAACCCAGACTTCCTCCGGGCGAACGGTTGCGCGATCGGACCGCACGTGAAGCGTGACGCGCATTTTCCGCGATTCGTAACACCGCGCGTTCCCACCATTAGCGACCGCGACATAGACACAGACGCTCTGAATGATCGAAGCTTTTTATACGAGCGTAGAATGTTAAATGTGTACTGTGTTATTATTAACCTACTTTAGGTTAAAATAAAAGTTGTTAAGTGATTAGCTTAAATAATATTTATGGGGATACATTGTCTAATGATTTTACCGTTAAACAGCTACGATATCCATTCTTTATTCTGTATTTTTTGTATAGCAAGTGGCATTGTTATTGAAGCAAGTTTTGTCGCTAGGCAGAAACAATTTGCCTTTATTATAATTACAAAATATTTTATTAAAATGAGTAATGGTCAAAGAACATTGCTGTGTAGACGTTGTTCCGGCCTTGATTCTCAATTAAGGCAAAATATTTGTAAGGCTTACAAAAATCTAAATTGCTCTTTCGAATTTAAGTCACTTTTTGCTGTAAAACGATTGGCTCTTCCGCTGTCATATTTGGATGTTATAAAATTTTCTAGGTACCGTAACTGTCTGTTTATTTTCTATTTTGTTTGTCAAATATTGGGTTCCCGATAACTTTTTCGTTACGTTATAAAACGTAATACTCAAAACAAATGTTACAGTTAAAAAGTGGCGAAAGTAATTTTGAAAGTTTTTAACAAAAATGTACCCCTTATCTTCTTCGCTGTGAACTCGTGGAATTGTTATTCAATCGATGATGTAGTGTTTATATTTCGGAGTAATATTAACGTGCCTCAAAGGCATTCCATAGGATATGACGCACCCGACCGCCACTTCCGAGATCAAACGGACCGCTTGCCATTCACAGGTTTTCCTGTCTACTTCTACTAACATATGGGTCACAAGATGTATGTCTTACTCACCCTTCTATCGTAGTAGCCTATCTTTGCTTACCCCGAAATATTTTAAAAGACGCAAAGGCCAATTTCATGCGCTAGTGATTATGTGGTGTTGTTAATTTGCATTGTACAAACATCGAAGAGTTTCATATTAGTCTATTAATGGCAACGTGAATCGAGCTTGCCAAAATCTGTCGCGCAAAGATTCTCCTAAATTGTAACAAATTGCGTTTGCTAGAACACGATGCAATTATTACTTACATATACACAATATGAAGTGCGACTAGCTATCTATATCTATACTGTTTTTTACCTATAAAAAGAGTATAACTCCATCTATAGGAAACCATTAACATTCGGTCGGATTGATTTCTGAGCGGGTAGAGGTTACGCACATCGGAACTTGACGTCACAATGATACTGTTAAGATTTTGCCGCGCGGGTCGCGGCCTATATTCACGAAATGTTTTTTATCTTTTAAGACAGGCCACGTGCCGACAGAACGTGTTCAGTGGCGGCTAGCCAGATTACACTTACTGAGAAAGTATGTAGCTGAAATTTGAAGAAATAATGCAATAAATGCGGCCAAATTGGTTACAAGTATGAAAGGAAATTTTCAGAGAAGGGTTAGGTGAACTTGTCGTTACGTCGACGGAAACGTTGAGATGTAAATTCTACTGCTGCCTCTTTAATAAAGTTTACTCTTATTGGTATATGTGTTTGTTTGTGTTATTTCAATGTTCTTTCACAACCTTCAAACATGTGCTCGTCATAAACATATTTTAACTTTGAAAATAAATTCCGTAACCACTCAACATAAAGTTTTGGCGCTTCGAAACCATTTACAGATTTTTTAAAATATCCGCAGAAGCAAATATCCGTGAGACACTTTTCATTGAAAATATTTCTAATTTTGAATGTACAAATAAAAAAAAATAACGCGTCACATCAAACACGCGGTTGTAAGTATTACGGTTGCAATTAACCACATATTGCAGCTATTTTGACAATGTCTGCGGTCAATTACCCAACATAGTTTAATCGACAATGCTTACTGCGTTTTTCGGCGATAGAGTCTGCTCCAAAGTCAGAGGTCAACGAACCCGCAGGTCGTTGATGCCTCAGTTCATGTCGGGACAATCGTAGGGTGAACCTGAAAGCTGAGTAAATGAAGGTCTTACTTTATAATATTTAGCTTAGTTGTAATAAAATTAAGATCTATTTTACATAATGGATTTATTTTGGTATAGCGTTGAACTTTGACGCTCGCGAAAATGCGGCTATCGACTTTCACAATAACTCCACTTCCACTGATATTTTTACTCCTTTAAGATTATCTTTGTTGGTGTGTGCCGCTAACAGTATGACGTTATGCTTTAACGTGGAGTTGTAATAAGTTATTTTTGCATTAGATATTGCGCTGTTCACGTCTTTGATGAACAAATTACTATCTTGTAAATATATTTAACAACGTTAAACCAAGTGTACGATTTAATTGTTCTTTTAGGATGAAAACGTAATACATTACTGATAACTAAAGAAGAGAGTAAAGCTTATGCAAAAGTTGCGACGCCATTTTGTAAGTGTTGGGGAATAACCGGCTCCATTCTAATACCAGTAACTCGTGCAAAGTTTTTATCTACACCAGCGCTAGCGAAGGCTACAATATCTCTTGCTCTGGTCGCCTTTGCATTCATTTTATATCTTTTATCTTTTTAAACTAGCGTTCTTTGTTTTTATTATTTCTTTCTTTAACTTTCATCAGCATAAAACCCAACAGGTGACTGTTGCTCTTCTAACGTCAGTTTCTACGCTGTTGCTACACTTTCTGTTGTTTGTATGTATGAGATTTGAATTTTTAATTAACTCAAATTGTGTATGGTGCGCTTCGTGGCCACTGCAAAGTTCGTAGACCGCCAAAGTCAACAGGGTATCGACCGGGAACCGAACCCACTACTAAGCGCTATAGCATACGTTTGTAATGTTTGCCCAACTACTCAGTGCCCGAGTAAACATTATGCCCTTACCCAAAACTGTATGCATATGTACGGACGTAAATTCGAAATGATTTCGTTCAAAAATATACTTTGTTAGCATGTCATAAAGCATACAGGAATGGCAATTGTTTGAATGTAAACATGTACATGTTTAAATATTAGTTACCTGAAAAATAAACCTAATCACAAACATTAAAAAGTGTAATTTTATCATTCTTACATGCTCTTGAATTTAAGTAAATTTCAATTCTATGAATACGTATGAAGGTGGAAAATGGCATGAACATAGATCTTCTGTCACCAACCGTTGTTTCTAAAGGTCTGTAAGGAATTTAAAATCATCTCGCTTTTCTATGTACATTAGCTTGTTGATCGTGAATAAAAAGAACATTAAGAAGGATGAACAACTATTATCCTGGCTTGTTTTGTGGCAAAATCAAAGTTATTCATCATTTATTTACTTTATTAAGTTATCGTTGGTTACATTTAAAATTGACTTCATTCAAATTGACATGAACATAGAAAGTTAAAACGTTTTAACGCTGTATGGTAAGTGACGATTGTTTGTTTACAAAAATCATATGTAACAAGGTACATGTACCTAATCATTTATTATGCTAAGGAAAGCTTCTGTCGTTATTTTCAGAAAAGACTAGAGCTTTGATCGCTTTATAAATGAAATTCTTCAATACTTATAAATTTATTTATGTAGATTTATTTTTGTTGACTTAAACATCATGTACACCGTGTCGATCTCGGGAATTTCTCGGATGTCAGAGAGAATACGATGTCGTTCATTTGTCCAAGATAATAAAAAAATATCTATCGAGATTCGATACGGAGACGACCACATTCATCTTGTATTGGATGTCTTCATCATTAAAACAAGTTTGATCGAAAGTAAACGTATAACAATTAATGTAGGAATAATCAGAAGGGTAGGCAGAAGAAGAAGGCTAGAGGTCTAGCATGTCTCTCAATACTTCTGTATTTATACATGCATGCATAAGAGACCGACCGAGGTTAGCTTGCTGAAGGGTATATATCAAGCTCAGTTTTTCTGTTAATTTGAAACACGCATTTCTTAATATGTCAGCTCGGAGATTATTTAAGGATATAAATTAATCGCAATAACTTTTTTGTCTTTCTGCACAACTTACGTTGAAATATTTCCTTAATTAAAGTTTACATTACTTTATCTCCTTTCAAATTACAAGTAACGAAGTATTCTCGTGTTTCTTCATCTGAATGGGTTTTCATGTGTCCTTATAGCCTTTGTTTTAATTTAAATATTTTCTTCGTTATCAGGAGTAAGTTTAAGAAAATATTTTAACTTTTTAAATCAGCCGCGAGTAACGTATATGTTTTAAACAGCGTGCGTTATCTAGTCAAAGATAAATATTACAAACTTGCATTGTTGTGTCAATAATGGATTGTAAATAAGAAAATACTATGCTAAATTTTTGAGCAAACGTTTACTTACCTCTACAGTCGTATAATATTGACGCGCCATGTACACAGGTACACTTCAGTACGTTTGTAATTATGTTCAACTAACTAATGGCGTTTGCTTAAGATAATTTCGTAATTTCTGAATATATTTCTTTTTGCCGGGTGGTCCTCTTCGGCTTCTTCTTCATACATTACATTTGGCGCATTTTGAATACAATCATGCGCAATATCAGATTGTATAAGTTCTCCTAGGTTAGTAGTGTAACTAAAGGTAATAAGGAGTTTTTTAAGCTACTCACTTCAATAACTACGTCTCATATAATTTAATTATTTTGACAGGGTCGGTAGCAAAAATTAAAATTGTATCCTTTGATATTGTAAGTACTAAAAGTTCAATGATTACTAATTGAATATTGTTTTGTTTCCAGGTCTCGACAACCGGATACCTAGCTCCAGGAGTTCAGTCTCACCGTAAGTATGCTTTGTCATCTTTTTTAACGTGAAAATTGATTTAGCCGCGTTAGGATCGTGTGAACAACGTGCGCAACATGCAACATGCTTATTTTAATTCGGAACAGTTTCGATGGACTTTGTCATTTATTTTTCTTGTTATCAATTTTGATTTTTTTTGTTAACATCAAGGATTTATTTTTGCTGATTATTTATTTATTTTTGAACTATTCGCGTCTTCCCACCTATTTTAATTTTTCTCTTCTGTCGGAAGTCTTTATGACTGACTGTGTTTCGTGTTTTTTTAAAGGGATAAGTTTATCAATTGCGTTCATACTTGTACCACAAGTTTTGTTACGAATACGTAACATAATATGTCGGTCGTAACGTAAACTATAATTTTATGTTAGGTCCTTAATGTAAAAGGTGAAAGTAAACATGGATTTTTTTCAATTTAGTAGTAGTGTAGGTAAATTTTAATAAATTTATGTGATACCTACAGGTGTAGGTAAGGTAGGCAATTTCTTCCGTTTGGTCTTTACCAAATAAAAATAAGATACTTTAAACTGGGTGTTTGTCGTGTAGGGCTTGCATCACTTTTTCCAATCAATTTAGAAATATGTTCTCTTTAAGCTATATTGTGTTATTATTATCTCTTAAGGTAAGTTATTTCCTTTTAATTTATCGAGTTTGTTTGTTTTTTTAGTCAGCATGTGAATGTTCGTGGTTGCAGCGAGGTGGTGAACAAGGATCTAGGGCTGTCGGAAAGCGATGATGAGGTCGCCGCCACCACGACAAGGCTCGAGCCGTAAGTTGCTGCAAAATAACTTGAGATCTGATTCATATAATGTCGCGGCTAGTGTACTAAGTAGCCTAACATATATAGTGCTACGTCGTTTGCTGTAGAAATAAGGGACACGCGGGGATATGTGACGTGAATCACATGTTATTGAACACACATAGTATATACTGATAATAGTTATATGGGGTTCAATATTGGTACTTTTAAATGAAATAATGAATAATTGTGCGAACATCTATAAAGGTCTTAATGCGCGGCGATATGGGCACGTGGCTGAGAGCACGTGCGCACTGCGCGTCGTAACCACCTCAATGAATATTGTTCTTTATGGCCATATTTATCGCGTCACGTGTTATAACAATAGTATTGAAATCAATGCTTTTGCAAATCGACACGTAATTATCGCCTTTATTATTTTGTAATCCGTAATACAGTGTAGATCTATAAAATTTGTACATATTTTTATGTGTTTGATGGGTACTAGTACGTACCCTTTTGTACTTATTTACGTATATACCGAAACTTTGTACAATACTACACGATCTCCTCCCTAGGGCAAAATATCTTAAAACTTGTAGATTTCATGCAATAGACAGAATTGTCTTATTAATCTATCTATACATAAAATACTGACTGATATACCAAAGTACTGTCTAAACTACTGGTCCTGGAGACTTGAATTTTTTTCACAGAGATTTTTGTTATTCCGCTGGCTCGCAAGAGAAGAAAGGATTTTTCTAAATTCATCCCCTAAAGGTCTATAGTAAGGGATGAAAGTTTGTGTGAAAAGACTACCCGTACGAAGCTTGGCGGGAGCTAGCAATCATGAGATCATTTCCTTATAAAATATAAAAAGGAATTGAAGTCTTGACGCACGTACCTTTAGTATATATATTTTTGCTATGTAAATGTCAGTATAAACTTGTCGAACTGTATTTAGCATGTTTTCCTATAAGTAAGGGGTCAAGTTTATCTGGATCTTACAAAATTAATGAGTCACTAGACTAAAATCGTATTCACAAGTAAGGCCAATTCCATGTCTAGACAGAAGGTCTTTGTTTTCACGGGTGAGTCAACCCGCTCTAGTCATTGCGTTTGGCAGTATATAACCACGGTGGGAGGGGGGGGGGGGGGGGCAGAAAATCAGTCAGTCGGAATATTAAAAAAACTATTGCGCGTGAGCCATCCGAGATTGTCTATTTTCAGAAATGGAAAAATTCCTTTTTTGCGAAATTTAAACTAACGTTCGAATAGTGGACTGCAGTTCGTACTAGCTCTGACACGCGGTGCCAATCGCGTTAACGTCCATAAATTCTGTCTATTTTCTCGGTATGTACACTATGCCCTTTTCTGTACTCCTTACAATATTGTGCGCAAAATTTTATAATCATCGGTTGAGTTGTCAGGAGTGAAAACAAACAAACATGAGATTGTTTCCCACCAAAAACACACAAGGTCATACTTACTGTTTAAGCTTGAGGTCTTTAGAGGAGGCTGGGGAGAGCCAAGCTGGGTTCCGATTTGCTCTGAAAAGTACGATTATCCGCCAAGTCTCAGTCGTGTAAAGTATTCCTATGTACTTAAGTCATGTTCTTCGAACGTGAAGCGGCCAAGTTATACGTTTTTGTATACTATATGGACACGTCCTTAATTCCAGAATCCTCTCCCCGATCGGGTCTGGCGGCAGTCCTAGCTCGGGCAGCGAGTCGTCCCCCTCGGACTCCGAGTCGGAGTCGTCATCTGCCGAGTCGACGGCGGTGTCGACGCCCGCGCCGGCCGCGCAGCCCGCCGAGCGGTCGTCGTGGAGCCTCAGCAACTTCGCTCCACCGCCCGCGCAGCCGCCCGAAAACAGCTACGACGCCGGCAAGGACCTGAGGCATGCACTCGCTGATGTCAAGGGCAAACCGGTGAGTTACATACGATAGGACATAGCATACTAGTATACCTGTAGGTACTATCTAAGTATAAATACTGGAATGCTTGGCGTGGACACTGAAGTGTAGGATTAGAAGCATTTCTAGAGGAAAATGTTGAGAAAGGTATGCTTTAGTGTTGTTTGGGCATGCGAGACTTATTTTGTTTTTAAACTTGAACGAGCTTAAACTGACACACTAAAGAAAGGCCTTTCTCAATGCCTTCCGCTCTATAAGCGGTATGAAGTGGCCATCTATTGCAACTTAATTGAGCTGACCTTTGCGAGGCAAGGAACTATATTCTACTTGTGTTTGGGTTCAACCTCAAACTGGGTACAGGACTGGAACCATAAAGCTCACAAGGTTCATGAGGCGATGAACTTATATAGTTTTAACTAGAGTTAGCATTAATGTTTTTGGGTGTATGTATGTTTTAATTCTGGCAGTGCAGTGCAGGTTGTCATAAATTTCTTGTGATGAACTTTGGCATACAGTGCAAGTGTTATTGATATGTATTCTCTGCTTTACTTATTATGAAGTCAGTGTATGCGCAAATAAATAACATGGGCTTGATACTTGGTATCACTTTGCGAGTACCAGATATGAATAATGTTTCATATTTCATTAATATTAATATCTTACTTTGTTTTCCACAGAGTCCAATTTCTGAGTTGTCGGACTCGGAGACATCGTCGCCATCGCCCGCAGCGTCGAGGCGCAGGAGGTCAGTCGCCAACCGCATCTCCACCGCCTCCAGCGATGAGGATACCCCGCGCTCCCACAATACGGTCAGTATACAAACAAGAGCAAAATTAACTTATGATCTCCTAATAGCAGGACTGACTTTGATTATATAAATACAAATACATACGGCTCCCATGCAATGGCAAATTAAAATTCACAATTACATTTCGGTAGATACATTTATTTTAAAACAGTTAATAACCAATACACTATTAAATTGACTGTCCATTATCGCTAGGCGTCTCCCGTAACGAACGCTGCGCCGCCCAGCACCGCCCCAGTGAAGCGAGGCCGCCCGCCCAAGCTGCGTACGTCCGAGGAGCGGCCCGTGAAAAAGAAACGCGGCCGCCCACCCAAGCGGCAGGCCTCACCCGCACAGCATGACAGCGACCCAGAGCCCGATCCGCCCCAGCATCAAGTGCAAGACCCCAAAACGCAAATCTTCCGAAGGGTAAAATATATCATTATGTTTGAACATTGAAACTTAAAGTTTAAATTGTAAGTTTAAATCGAACATATTTTTTTATCTTATGTATTATATGAAAGAATTTAATTTCCAGGTATTCACAACGAAAAAGGGTGACGAGTGCGGAGGAAAAGGGGGTAAAGGAGGCAAAGGGAAAGGCGGAAAGGGAAAGGGTCAAGTGACGATTATAGAGGTGACCGCGCCAGAGTCTGGCGCCGACGACGACGATCGGAGGCACCGGGAACGTTCCAACGAAAGAAGGAATGAAGAGGCAATAGCCAGAGTATCTCCTCCACAGGAACCCGAGACATTAACCAGGAGAAGAGAAGCAGAGAGAATAGCAAACGAAAGAATACAGGAACGAATGTCCATTGAACGGCCCGACCTTAGACGTTCAGCCGACAGAATTCCCGATCGACCGACTGAACGGACGTCGAACGATCGAATACCTAACGAACGGCTACAGCCGGATCGTACGTCGAGCGATAGATTCCAAAATGATCGATCTAGTGATCGATTACAACAAACAGACCGAATATCCCACGATCGGTTACCGGATCGAACCGTCAATGATCGTTTCCCAATCGATCGGACGAACGATCGAGTACCTTTAGATCGAATTTCAAATGACAGAAGTTCGGAAAGAATGGCTAACGAACGCTTAGCAGCCGATCGTTTACACACAGAAAGGATACCCAACGATCGACTTACAGACCGCATATCCATAGAAAGGATGTCGGGTGATAGGACTGCATCCGACCGTATGTCTTCTGACAGAATGTCAAATAACGATCGGTTATCCATGGATAGACTCTCAGTCGGTCGTACACCTAACGAACGTCGGTCATCAGAACGAATGTCAAACGAAAGATTATCGAGTGAAAAGATGTCAATCGATCGTCTTTCGGGCGATAAGTTGGAACGGTTGTCGAGCGAGAAGCTGTCGCACGAACGGTTATCTGGCGACAAGTTACCTATGGAGCGTTTGTCCGGGGACAAAAAGTCACTGGAGCGGCTCCCGAACGACAAACTAACGATGGAGCGGTTCGTTTACGCAGAAGCGGACGTCGGCTCAGGGCTGAAGTCCGGCCGGGGCTCTGAGAGGATGGAGGAAGCTTCGTCCAATGGTTAGTGCTTAATTGTTATTATTTATTTAATAATTTAACTTCTGCCACTTTTTAAGCTTAGGCTTGCTCGGAAGACTAAAGTAAAAGTAATATATCCATTAGCGTATAATTGTGTGGCGATAAAAGCTCTCTCTCCAAAAAACTAAGATTACAATATCTTATATGTGAATGTTTTCGGCATTGTAAGCCCGCGGTTAGGACAGTTTGTTTGTCTGTTGTTCTATTAAGATTGTTGTGTGTCGCAGTGAGCGAGCGCCGCGCTCGGGGGCGGGTGCTGGTGCGCGTGCCGCTGTGCCGGCTGCGCGCGGACACGGTGCGGCTCCTGCGCGCGCCGCCGCGCCGCACCGCCCCGCCACGCGCTGCCACGCCGCCCACGCCCGCTTCGCCGCCTACCGACCAGGTCAGTACATACTTATATTGTACTATGGTAACTAAGTACACTGATTCAGGACTGTTACTATAAGCGACGAGTAAGTTGACGATTATCTACACAGATTTGTATGTTTGCAACATATAAACTCAAAAACTACTGGACTTATCAATAATTCACCACTAGAGTGCTACATTAGCCCTGAATAACGAATGCATATTTATTATGTATGACTGACTGTGTATGACTTAAAAATTTCTTACCATAATATGTCAAAAAATAACATTTTCTATTGTCATGGTAGATGGCGCCCCCGAAAAATAACCCAAGCGAGCATTTGCTGCATCTGTAGAATGATAGTTTTATTGAAGTACCGAAGAAGACACATTCTTGGGGGAGAATTTTTTCCAATTTCTTCATTATTGTGAGCTGTTAAAATTATAATTTTAACTATATAATTTATCTAATTTACCTTTATCTGTGTCTGGCAGGGCGTGGAGGCGGCTTGCGTACCGCAGGACCGCGCAGCGGTGGGCCAGACGCCCATCTACTACTCCTACTTCGAGCGCCTCCCCGCAGACGCGCTCTCCGACGAGGAAAGAGACCACAAGTCTGTATACATGGCTACGGAAAGCTCAGGTTCGAAATCTCATCTTCTTGAAAACTAATTTTAATATTTAATGAATGTTGCAGGTACTACCTGAGCGAGGCAGCTCGGCTGCGGTCGGCTGCGGAGCGGGAACAGGAACCCCTAGCGCGGGTGATGCTGTACCTGGAATCGGTACTGTGCTTCGTGCTGACGGGGCGCGTACTCGAACTGGAACTGGACACGAAACGCGCCTTTACAGTGTACCGCGAGACTATCGCGTACATAAAGTCCATACAGTCGATGCCGCAGCGCTTTAGAGCGTCGCCACACTCTACGCTCAGCTCGCCGTTCAGCAAACTAGATATATTAAGGTATGTCCACGTAGCCTCTGTCAGAACTAACAGTTGCTAGCAGTCGAAAACTCTGGAATACCACCCAAGTAAAAAATACATCGTATATCTCCCGCAAGATGGAACATCTGGTCAAATTGCAGGAGTCCACTTGATTTGACTATTAATAGGGGTCTCCCCTACAATACCACAAAAGACCCCAGATGGTCGGATATTAAGGCTGTCTTCCACCATATTTCGAACTATAAACCTTTAAGTTATATTTAGAAAAGAATTTTCGTTTACCATTAAGGAAAGTTTTCCATTAGTTATTCGCGTTATTCGTGTTAATGAATTCATTTCTTTGTCAGAAAGGTTTAAGGGCCATTTATTTCGATGCTTTTGCAAATTATAATTTATAGGTATATAATATTTTCTATGTACATAATGTTTAACCAACAGAGATATGTAACAAAATGTGTAGCTATGAGGTTCAACGATATCGCTATAGTATATTTAAATAATAATATTTTTGTTTGTTACAGCCTCCGCGTGCAAGCCCTGCTCTACCTGCGGATGTTCAAACTGTACAATCGCGAAGTAAAAGAATACTACAAGATTGTGCAGGAATATCAACAAAAGGTTGGTTACACAAACAAATAATATAGTAAATATATTATACTAAATTATATTTGTTGTCATGAATGAAACATTAGTAATCTTTACCTACCCTTTCTAAGGCTTTAATTATGAGGGTATAGTATAATATGTGATTATCTATAACTTATATAATTGTCATAGCGATAAAATTACTACACGTGCATAGTAACAACCTGCCTGCGTGCAACGTGACTTTCCCGCATGCACCCTTGGTACACTGAGCGACGAAACTATACCACCCTCGTCTGTACTAACCACACCAACTAAACTTGAAGCTTGTAAGGCTTGTTTATGACAATAGTCAAATTGCGAATTCAATCCCATGAACTCACGATCTAAAGTACGTACCCCTAATCTATTGGCGCTGCAAGATGTTGACTTCAAGTTGGAATTAGCACTATCTTGATCAATTGGCATTGTCTTGAACCGTTGACATTGCTTTGATCGACTGGCATGGAAACTTTCTTTGTGTCGCAGCCGGCTTGCGCGGAGTCGGTGTCGCCGCTGTCGCCGACGCCTTCGCCCGCGGGCTCTGTGGGCTCGGTCGGCTCTGCGGCCTCAGCGTCCTCAGGGTACTGTTCCCTGGCGCACTCAGTGCCCGCGCACGCACACCACGCGCTACTGCAGCTCACTAAATACTACACCTTCCTCTACGTCGCGCACGATCTCTGGGAACAGGCGGATGGACTGTGTAGGTTAAGGCCCAATCAAGGTTAGTACGATTTCATGCTCTATTTCCTAAACATTATTGCAATGTATAAGAAGTTAAGAGGAAGGCACACGGCAGCAAGACTGGAAATTGCTCCGCCGACAAGCGAAACTGTATAAAAATAAACGAGAAAAAACAAGGCGTTCACCTAATACTAAGTTTCCGATGCGATTTAACGCTTGAAGTTAACGGATACCTAATAATACTTGCAACAATAAAAAATATTACGGATCACTTGTCAGTTATCGTGGTAAAGATGAAGGAAGGAATAAAAAAGGAATGGGGGATGGAACATGCGCCAACATACTCAACGCAGAAATAAAAGCACCACACTTGAATTTTATGAAGAAATGTGTCGTCTTACTAGGGAATGTTGAAGAACCATTAATAAAACTTGTTATTTCTTTTCAGATCTGTTCATTGCGGTCGACCGAAAATGCGGCCCCCTCACTTTGTTCTCTACGTTCCGCCACCTCGTGCAATATGTGCGTCACGCCATCACACTTCTGAAGAACGCGCCACGCGAGTGACCGTACGCTTCCCCGCCGCGACACAGTAGCTTGCGGGCGATGTACACGATGTATTTATAATGACCGTATCGCGCCAGCGTTGTATGTTGTGCTATCTGACCGTACTGTCGAGTCAGTGTTACATCATATGGTACGGATTTGAATATCACAACGTAGTAAGGTGACATTTATATTATCTTTGAATAGAAGCAATATTTTTATACGATAATAGTAATGTGTTATTCTTATTTATGCATCAATGAATAATTTAACATTATTTTTATTAAAATGATAAACATAATTTCTGTAAGCATTAGATTACTTGGTATCATCGTTGTTTGGCAAGTTTGTCGCATATTTGAAGATAATGTAAAGTCGTCGTATGGTAACTGTGGTCCACATCGTTTGAATGTGAACTTTATGTGGACGGGTCATGTATATGGCGAAATTTCCATTCATACATTAACATTGTACATCACATATTTCTAGAAGAAGTCTATACACGGTGTATTTTTAAAGAACTTGCGACGGCATTTGTGCGTCCCGTTGCAATTAATTATTAGATTAAACAACCCAACTGTGGGTTTTAAAAATTCGATATATACTGTCGAATAGAACTACGGCCGTACACGGTTTGAGAGAATCTACTGTATATTTTGAAATAATATTTGCAATACATGTGATGTGATATTTATTTTATTTAGTAATTTATTATCTTAATTATTCACAATTATTAAAATTTTCTAATCCATTTTTTTCACCTTAACCTTGAAGAGGAATCGATACATAATTATCCTTTGTTTTTAAATAAAACCAATATACGCGTAGCCCTAAACTAATCGCATATCACTTTCTCGGTTTTTTGCGCCAGGCGATAGCCTCGATACCTCTAATGTTTTTATTATGTTTACCAATTGTTTTTAAAGACGAACGGTTAAAGACATAAACTATTTATTTATATGGGATTATTGGACAATTGTACCAAACTTCAATAGGTCCAACAGGTACTTGGAAATGTTCAATAATCCTACAGGGTAGGAAGTCGTGATCGTCCTCAGTCGGGTTTCGTCCTGATTCTATTAAAGCAGCATAATATTTTACTCAAACCGTGTACATCTTATAAAGTTTTGACCAGAAAAAGTAACTAAGATTGCCGCATTTGAATTTGACATGGTAATGAATAATGAAGACTCAATTTACTGTATGAACAGTTTACATTACGATTATTTGTATTTTTCACGGTTTATGCCGGGGGTCGGCAAGAGTCGGACCGCGGTCCGTATCTGCAGGGCTAAAACTAGGGCCGCCAAATATTGTTCAACATGCTTACGGATTCATTTAAGTAATTATATATGTCGAAGAAGAAACTGATTGATAGATATATCAACGTACAGTCCAAACTACTGGGCCTAGAGACGCGACGCGAAGTTTGATATCAAATGTAAGTTGACCTCTGATCCATATAATAATCGTATTACAAAGGGTTCAACTCAGTCTGGACCATCGTTCAGCTTGTATTTTCCTATAACTAATACTATTTTCGTGAAAGTCCCTTATATTTCTTCTGGACCTTCCATTTAAAGCTACTTGCCGAGCCCCGGTTTATGCCATGAGGATTTAAATTAATAAACCTAATTTTGATTAACAGTTTAGACCTAACGAAGAAAAAGATAAACGATAAAGGATGACAGCTGGCGTCAGAGTTGTCAGTACAAGAAATGCGCTTCTCTTGGCAAAGTTTTTATTTTTCTGGTCAGACTTTAATCACCTTTCCCCGATATGGTAACACCAACTTTTACAAATATGTTTACGCTTAAGTTGCATAAAGGTTTTAACATTTTGATGATATTAATGTAAAAGAGGTTTTATTGTTTGGTATAGATGTGCGATTTTTGTGTATAAAGAATATATTTTTGAATATTTTTATACATTTGTGTTGTTGCGTAGCTTTCAAGTTTTCCCAAATGGTGCGAAGAAAATTGGGATTTTGGTATGGAGCTGAATGTATTCGACCTCTGTGACGGAGCAGACATTACATTGGAGCGGATGATTTACATAGAGAAATGTTACCGAATTGTATTTGATTGCATTTAATGTACATGAATCGATCGCGTGGAGAGACATTGGACGGCATTAATTGTAAATAAATTTGGGAAAATTGATAATACAATGTATAAGGTGTACTTCGATTACTTTGTAACAAGCATTCACAAATAGATTTGTATGATCTTGATGATATTTTTGTATGACCATTGTATGGGTCATGACTACTAAAAGCAAAGAAACAGCAATAATTTTTAAAATATATTTGTGAACGATTGTCGAAGTATTTTTAAATCTTGTAAAAAAATTAAAGTGAAAATTACCTCGAAATTAAACAAACGTGTTATAAATTATAAGATAAAATAAATGGTGTTAGAAATCGATCCAGTAGAATAACGAAACGAGGTAAATTGATTTATAAAAAGTATGATTAAGGTATGTGCTAGTGATCGGAACTAGCGCGCTTGGTTTTTCGTCAAAGTCGAAGTTGGTTGATTTATTCCAAATGTATTATAATAAGTACGTATACTTCAAGGAACAATGGACCGATGGGATCGATCGAGTGGTTCAGTCGATTTGACGATCTCGGACGCCTCGTTCTCTTATCCAAAACG
This sequence comes from Papilio elwesi, assembly GCA_029849275.1. NCBI lineage: Eukaryota > Metazoa > Arthropoda > Insecta > Lepidoptera > Papilionidae > Papilio > Papilio elwesi. Next base: position 5,610,660 of record CM056708.1, on the reverse strand, counting down.
TTGACCAAAAAAACCCATGTAAATTGTAACAAAGTACGTGTAAATAGAGAAAGGTATCGCAAAGCGACTCGGCTCGGGTGAATCGTTTGTAAATTAATAAACTAGGCGTTAGTTTTTTTATCATATCTTAAGTACGGTTTCCGTTGTAGTTACTATCCTACCCCCTATCAATTGAAACTACCCTCGGGAACATATTACGAATTGATCTAAGTGTATCGGACTTTAGACGAGAATGATAATTACATATACATGTGCGCGTGGGCCAATCGAATATATCTCACTTTCTATGGGAACATGTACACTCCGCGTTTTATTGCGCTTACATACTTTCAAGCGAATATCGTCTGCGAAAAATTTCCTTAAAGCTTAATTAACTTAAATATGATTTGTAACTTAATAACCTTCCGATGTTAAGACACCATCAATATTCAATTCATATTTATAGTTTCTTTACTATGAAGTGAAAATGTATCTGTCAGAAGCCACCGTTTCATCTGACTGTGATATAACAGTCGTCTATCATCACAAGGCCTTTCGGGCGATCTTAAGCCAATTTACTCTTTGAACATTCAGGACAAAATATTGCAGAAGTATGTTGCTTACTAAAACAATATGTAAAGCCCATTAAGTAGGCTACTTAAAGAAGATTCATAAGATCTCTGTCTCCGCCTGACCAGAACGATTGCCTTCCCAATATTTCAATCCGGTTCCAAAATAATCTATTAAAGCGACCACACAGTCTTCATCGTTTTATAAGTCACAGTGATCGATCGTTGGTCTAATTTACATTAAGTTTTTGTATTTTGAAATGGAGGCGTTTTTTAGTTTCGGCGATACGCCGTGCAAATCGTACGCGTGTTCCTAACTCGTGGTCGTCGCAGAACTATGTTAACGAGCAAACACTACGTCAAGTTCGCATGTTTTTATTATACATATCAGAGAGTAGGTATTTTCGGAGTGAGTTAAAATAAAAGGGTATCAATAATGCCGGTACATTGAAGTGAAGAAGTATTCTGTTTTTAAAACAAATAATTGGAGTGACAATAATATTATTTTAGGATGACGCTAGATTTGTTTACTAATTTTATTTATTAGCATTTGTAACGAGATTCTCGAGCGAAATATATCGCTTACTCAAGAAAAACTGATTCGCATCGAGTATTTACTAGACGTTTTCAAAACTACCGGAATTCAAACAACACTGCAACACAAACAGTTATCTCGGTTGTTTATCAAATTTATGTTGTGATTGTAAATGCATATATTATACATTTTGTAATGATTATACATATTATAGTGCCAGATAGGTTTTTGTATGAAAGTTTTTAGTGTGCGCAGTTCGGGCAGACGTGGGCGAGGCTCGATTTGTTCTGAGCGGGCTGCAGGTCGGATATTAACCGTTCTCCGTGTAGGGTTTACTCGCCTGCGTATACTAAGCATTTTAAAATCAAGGCCGCGGAGTAATCGTGACTCATCCGCGATGTTCCTCTGACAGAATACAATCGTTTATAGAAGGGAGATGTGTTGTACATATTAAATTGTAAGAAATGTGTAATTTTCATTCTAAATAATATTATAATTTATATGTAAACTATATTTACAGTTTAGTGGAGAAGTTGATATAAAGTTGGAGTATGCGTGCGTAAATGTCTGCGTACGAATGTTCGGCAATTTTGCAATTGCTATGCGATCGAACCCATTTGTCAATACGGATGGTCTTAATGACGCTTGCAGCGTTCAGTTGTCGGTAGGGATGATCGATTATACTACTAAATATCGATGTATCGAATATACATCGATGTTCCGTATTCATATGGTATCGATCAAAAATATTTTTATTGCATAAAAAACAAAACAATGAATCAAATTGCGTTATCGTTTATAGTTTGTATTGGTGTCGCTTGTGACGTTGTCTTCCCGATGGACGACTCGATGTTTGTTACTTCGCAACATCGATTTTAAGGCGGACCGATATAGGCATCGATCATCCCAAATTGTTAGTATATTTAGTTAACTAGGCCGCCGACGCGACGCGTTTCGCTTCCGCAATACCCCACGCGAGTTACCTGCTATGTTAGATTCGAGCGCTAAGCGGGAGCTATTCTCGTCTTAAGTATATTTATTGCCCACACCGAGGTAACCTCTATCACAATTTCGTTCGTAGTCGATACGGTACTTACGGTTCGCACAAATATTTAATAATTAATTATACGGCGTCTGCGTCGAGTTGAGACGCGCGGAGTTTACTTAACGGCTTTCGAGTTGGTATTTATAAAACATGATGCGTCCTTATCCAATATGGCGATTGTTTTATAAATGCTATTATTTTTTTGTTGTTTTTTTTTAAAATTTCGGCCTGTTAATTTATTATGACTTTGGCTTAATTTATTATATTTTTTTGTTTAAATTAAATTTAACATCACAAAAAACTCGCATCCATGTACTTCGTTTATGTATTTTTGTTATCGTTCTTAGTTCTTAATTTTGCGTTGTCAGTATAATTTTTGTTTTGTTGCCTATTTAACTGTTAAGCTAACGGCGGAGCATTGCGATCGTTCGATGTTATGTGTGACGTACTGTTGACAAAAAACTAAGTGTCCTTGTATCGCCATATGAACACAGTGTTACTTGTATGTAATTAGCATTGAGTGTTGCCAGTTCTATTTACGTCAATTAGGTACCGAATGACGGTGGATGGTGGACATGCACCATCACGTGCAATCCGACGGTCCTCGGATGAAAGCCGAGTCAAATCTCAATTATCTTAAAGTTCCATAATCTTACGCCAATTTTTTTAATGACAAATAATATTAAGACAATGAACAAGTGAGCGCTGGTCGGCGGAATGATTGGAGACGATTGTTTTAGGAAATTGTAAAAAAATACTGTTTTCTTTTTTTTTAAGTAGCATCTTGTGTTGTATGTATAGTTTGTTTTTTTTTATTATATTCGCGTTAAGAAATATGTATAAATTTTGTTTTCATCTAATTTTATTATTTGTGTAACTTTATTGATATAACGTTATTGATAATAGAATACATTAATTTTTATGTATGGAATATTTTTGGTTGTTTATTTTCCTTATTTTCCTTATCATTTATTGTTCTCGTCAAATTTGTTTTTCGACGTCGCGCGCTTTATTTGTTTTGACAGCGATCGGTCAATTTGGAGGTAATATGTGTCAGATGTAAGCGTGGAAACATCTTACCTCATTAAACTATCTGTAATGTATATAGTTGTAATCATTAATGAATTGCCTTGAGTCAATTTTTGCAGTTTTTCATACGTAGCACAACATATGACTGCTGTAGCAAAAGAAAGACTTTGTTCATAAATATACGTGATTATAATATGCGGGAAGCTGAAGGACATTACTTTCTTTCTGCTTATAGTGTTTCTTTGAGGAGGGCCATTCTCTAAGATTCTTACAATATTCCGCACGCGCTCTTTATTGCCAGATAAGTCTGAATGCCTTAATACGAGTGTCTTGCAGTGGCAGCAGTGTTGTAGCTAAATAATAACTCGATGAAATACAAGGAAGAATCACGAGAAAATATACTACGCTCTTTCGATATTTTAACAACTGAATACTACTAATTTCTGTAATACCGCGTTACGAGTTTTTGAATTTATTTTACAAATTTCTAATAAAACGAGACTAAGTACGCGAATGAAGACCTCCTCCTGACACTGCCCTCCTAAACTTTTATAAATGTGTCATTGTTATGTGTTTCGTTATTTTTATATGATTTCCCTCACGTGTGCGACAAGTGTTGATTAAATCGGACTTACTCGTTTTACCTTATAACAGCGTATTTTCTCACTCAATGAAAAATAATAATTTAGACGAGCCACAGTCAAGTTAGCGACATGTTTTACGAACGAATTACATTTAATTCATAACATTACAGTTATGTATTTAACTATGCGATCCTCTTTTACCGCAATCCACACAACACGTCCGTATTGAACACTAGCGTCGCGGCCACGGAGTCCGCGGCGTTCGAACTAGAATCTAACGTATTAATTACCTAACGCAATATTGCCTTTCAGCTTTGTGCTGAGACAGCGATTTCTAAACTTTTAGACAACGTAACACTCAACAAAATCTTTTTCGTTTACTGAAGCGCACATCAAATGATTTATAAATTGTTGGCATATAATTGAATTTAAAAAGTATTTAAATCGCGAGAGTTGGCATCAGGCAGGTGGCCTGCCGTAAAAACTAGCCAAAACCTTCAGCATAGATATCTACTTTTACTACTGTGCCGACCCCATGTGACGTGGAAAAAGGGCAAAGATAATGATGAATTGAGTTTAAAAGGGTTTAACATTGACACGTAAAGAATAAAACTATTTCATTGATAATTGTTTCAAATGTGGAATTAATTAACAGCGTTAGATTCTGTGGAACTTCGGGGTTAGAAACTCGAAGTTAGTTAGAAGGATGGCCCTCCAGAAACTAACGCGCCTGTTTGCAGGTCTACTCGCAATGTTTATAGAGCTTTTGTACCTAAAAACTTCGTCAACTGATCTGCCCATTTCATTAAAACATCACTCGATACGCGTCACAGTACGGTTACATAATAATCATACAAGTTAAAATAATAAACCCGGTTATAATTCCATTGAGAAAGTAGAAACTACAAAGTGGGTGACAAATGCGTGAAAGCGACTTGACGAGCAACAAGCTTTTTTGTATACGATAGGTAGGTTATAGGCTATGTTAACGCATCACATAGTTATACATATATATACATAATATTACACGAGTGGCGAGTTAGGAGACATGTTCTAGTAAGTACAAAACGCGGTCGTAAAGGTGAATTGCTACTATAACATCTTCAAACTTTAGTTTAATCATTACAATTTGTAATAAAATATTGAAAACAGTTGCTTAGTGGACCAAAAATGATTTACACATGTGTTTTAACACACATCTCATAGTAGTAGTATTTTGTATTAATGAGATACGTATACAGTGTGTGTTAAATTTCAAACTTACGCTTGCGAATTGGTTTTTATACATAAACATGCTTTTTGAATAAAGACGTTCCCTGAACTCGCCACGTCTAAGCGCCTCAGTAACAAGATTCTAAATGAAAAAAAAACCAAAGATATACATTTACAGAAATGTTTTATCGGTGTAAAATTTGTATTTTGAGGTAAACTTTAATATCTATATATTTAATATTAACGATAAACAACAAGCAAACGCAGCCTTGAGTAGAACAGTAGTAATATTTTTAAGCTACTAATGGTCGTTTTTACTAAACACGACATTCACATTGATGGAAATGCCGTTTCTAAGTATGGGCCGCCTAACCTTTGTGAGTAGGTTTTCTTTGCTATATATCTATACTTACACATCTCTATACTTTGGCATTCCATTTAAGTGATAACGGTTAGTGAAAACGGTCATTGGATTGAAATGCCTTGTTCTATGTAAATGCAATAAAGATATGTTCCGATGCGCAGCTGTCCGGAGGCTACGAGTCAGTTTGTTCGGTTGATTTACTGGAGGGGGGGGGGGGGGTAATGCGCTCGCCTCACGACACAAGAGGTAGAATTGACTTTGTTTATTTTATAGTTAAAATAAAGTTCAAAGTGGAAACTTAAATTGTGCCTTAGTGAGAACTGGTTAGCCACCAATTTCGTTTGGACGTTAATGTTTGTGGATCGGTTACGGTGAATGTGGCGTCGTCTTGTTCGTGTGCGTTGTGAATGTCTCCGTATTTAAGTGTTCGTGTACTCGCGCAATGTACGTAACAAACTGCACTATTATTATATTGTATAGAAACGATTGTTTGAACTGAGAACCCCTTTGAGTTATAAACGAAATAAAATTACTGCAATAATGTTTTAACATAATTTTGTTTTATCGTAAGTTGTAACTGGTTATTAATTATATTTACATTAAATAAATATATAATTAGAGCGGTATGTTTATGTCGTAGCAATAAATTAAGGGTGGCAATAAGGTCTAGTGGATTCGCTTTTGTGACTTTAAGTATTTAATTAGTAACGTGTAAAGAGTACCGCCCCTACGTCCCCACTAGTCGACCTGCTGTACACTGCTTCACACAAGTACGTACACTAAGTTTTTAAAGTATATATATGTTTTATAATACATAATATCACAAATAAAATAAAGTAGAGCGAATTATATAACTATGTAAAATGTCTTCAACGCTTGTCCTATTTTTTTGTGTCATCTCGAAGTGATTTATAATTATCAATGCGCTTGATTAAAAATCTTCCTGCTTTTTACCAGTAGCCCCGGAGTGACCTCCGACTGCTCGTTGTCAGTGTTTTAATTACATTAATTTACTTATCACAAACAAATTATTTAGCGTAAGATAAAGTGCCAAGAGATTGATCATTTCCTAAGTGCAATTCGTTTTCAATTACTGTACCTCTATTTGTACGAACACTTGTACTTTCGACGGACTCTGATCCAAGCAGCTTCTCTGTAAAGCCAACGTCGTCTCGCTTAGCCAAATAAATTTATACCGGGATACTTTTAGTATTTTGAATTTACTAATACTTTTTGTTAGATATCTTAGTTTAGATGTATAAAACTTTAGTTTAACATATTTTAAATAAGAGTTATTAAAACGATACAAGTAAATAGATTTTAATTTGCCAAATATTAAAAGTATCCTGCGAGCAAAAGTGAGAGTATATTGTAAATTAATGAAACGCATATGTTATAACGGCTAATGTTATCGATATTCTAAATTATGTTTTGTAGTGAATGTTTTTACTCTTGAGGATAGTCGGTAGGGGGGGTCGGCCCCGTCAGAGAATGGGGGGAGGGGGGGCAGGCCGTTTCTTTTATAACGAGTAGCGAGTGTATAAAACTAAGAAACAAACTAATTATAGTATAAAATTGTTTACCAATCGCCCGCATTCCGGGCGTTAGACGAAAATATTATTTTTCTTAGATCACATTATATTGTAATAAAGAGTAAAGTATAGAAGTATGCGCGGAGATGGAGAGGGCGGGGCATGGCGAGGGGCGGAGCCACCGTGGGAAGCAAATCGATATTTTTGTACGAGCGCCGCGGCCCCGCCCCTCACTTCAGGCCCCGCCCACCGCCGCCGCCATATTTGTTATGTTTAAGAGGAAATATCTATTGTCTATTCCAAGGGTTGAATAACTACAACACTTTTTTATATTACAATAATTATAGAAATTATTATTGAACCGTTGTTTCTTTCAAAGCACCTGCCCGACGACTAGCTGTACGTAGAAGCGGAATACTATGCTGTTTGCTAAGTACACTTCGCTTGTAGTTCGGAGGCGAATTTTCAAGACCTGTCAAATCTGAGATGGACTCTAAGAAGAGTCCGGTACGTTAATTTCTAATGCTTAATCTCGTCGTATGTTTTTTTGATTTGCAAAATACACCGACGATATTCTTAATAAAATGGATAGACCGGTTTACTGTTCCGTAGAATTCATCCGGACATTTCTCGACCGCCAGCGCCACTGCCTCACTTAAATAGCTGTTTTATAAAGAATCCTGAGAAATAAGAGGTCCAATTGTAATTCAAATCGATATTTTTGGCACAAATTAATAAAATTGAGAAATACAATAAGGATATTTATTTACATTCAATTTCTAACATGTTTTTTCTTTTTCTTCTTCTTGTTGGAATGGGATTCTATCAAGTCATCTATTTCTTTGGTGTCGTCGCCCAAACGTTTCTCGCCACTGAAATACAAAAAAATCTTAATCCCTTAGGTCATGAGTAGAGGAGAAACAATCCTCTCTTCAGTCCTCATTCGCTACTTCTAATAATGAGAAGCCTTCAAATGAAAGAGGAAGACTGACGTATAAGCTTGTTAACCAAAGACGACAAAAAACGATTGTAGACGTCCGTTTTTTCGCCAGTTGTCCGACCGTTTTAGTAGGATTTGTGGTGTCTTATGGTTTACAATGTGTACATGCACCGGATACCGATCCGGCGACCGAAATACGCCGAATGCACCTGTAACGGTCAGTGGTCCGATGAAAAATTGAACGTCCACAAATGCTTTAAAGTAGCAACTTAGCAATCGCTGCAAAGTCTGAAAAATGTTAGTCAGTTTAATTGAAGTACATCTAAGACTTAAGCATAAATATAGGTATGTTTTTAAATCTTTGTGGGACATTCATTATCATCCAGATAATTAAAATAAGAAAGACAAAGGAGCCTGTTGGTGTGATCATCATGCAAGATGTACGAGTGAGTGCATACCTCTTGACGGAGAGCAAGTTCTTCTGTTTGGACGTGGCGAGGGCCTGCGTCCAGTCCAGGTCGCTGCCTCGGATGCGGTACTGCGCCAGGTCCTCGCCCATCAGCCGCGACAGCTCCTTGCGCTGCTTACGGTCCAGCTCCTAAACGTCGTGATGACAGCATAAAAAAACACTTCCGTAATACGTAAAGGTCATACATAGATTTGAATGACTATTAGTGGCACACTTCATTCATACATGTACGCTCGTCAGTTACGATTACCGTTCCCTTGCTGTAAATCTGCTACTTGGAACATTACTTTACGAGATTTTAATTAACAAAGGAGAATACATTTCATCCGGACCTTTTGAAAGCCATCTAATTGTACAACAAAGATGAAACTATGAAATTCATATGTCTATAGGACTTTAACACTCAAGAGAAAACCAAAAAAAAGGTAGATAAGGTGTATCCAATTGTTTAAAATCTGTAACATTGTTATAGATATACGTACTGACATAACAGACTGACTGATATATTACCGCACAGCTCTAACTGCTAAGCCTAGAGACTTGAAACTTTGCACAGACATAGGCCAGTACTACGAAAGCATTTTGCTAAAAACAACTCCTAAAGATCTATAGTAGGGGATGAAAGTTTATATCTAGAAATACTTTTCGTCAGCAAAATAACGTGAAAATTCTCACAGACTAAAACAGCGTAGTGAATGAAACCGCGGGGGACAGGTAGTTTGCATATTCTGGTTGCAGTATTGCTTTTATTATATAAAATTTAAGACGTTTCGAAACTGAAATAAACAAAATTATTTCGATCATAATCATTTACTCCTAAACTTCGATATAACGATGGCCAGAGACACAAAACAAAGCAATACCTTTGCAGCCTTTGACAGCTCATCATTGAGACTTTGCTTCACCGGTCCCTCGGTGCTCAAGTCCGGTGTCTTCTCGTCAATGCCAATTTCCTTGGCAACAGTATCTTCTAGAACAGCGTTCACTGCTGCGTTTATCTTCTTGCACGCCTCATAGAACTTGGCGAGGATCTGTGACCCTGGTAGACCCAACTCCGACGCTATGTCATCCACATCTTTCATTTGGAAGCCCATTGCGACAAAAATCACCTGAAATTTATGATATGAGCATATACTAACAGTGATAGAGGCTGTGACAATATCTGTTGCTCGACTGGACCGGCTCGACCGGTGAAATCGTGGTATTTCACCTCACAGAATACAGAAGTGAAGTAGAAGTATTTCTGCGTTTCATTAGTTGAGTGAGATACCGGAGGCATAATCCCAGGCCTTTTCTTTTAACGGGTTAAGCTAACGTTTCTAAAACCCATTGGCAGCGCTATTTACGGCATCCAATTGTGAATCTTAACCATTGCGGGCGAGACCCATTGAAACACACACAAAAAATTGCATCAAATTGGTCCAGCAGTTACAAAGGTATATACACAAGCACAGAAAACATAATTGTTTTAATAATTGTTGCATAGGGTCGTCAAAAAGTCAAAATGTCAAACAATTTTTTTTTAATAGTAGAAGGGTGCAAAGCAGCTGCCTACAGTTAAGTCATCACAACTTGTTGATGTTCATGTGCAGCGGCCCACAACACCTTTAAGGTAGGAATAAGTAGACTTATTTAAGTAACCTTACCTGTTGCACTGCGTCCAACTTGACAGGTGCCTGCGTGTGGAACACAAGGTGCGCTATGGGTGTGATAAGGTCGGTGATGAGTCGGTAGTCCGACTGCTGACGGCAGTAGCTCTCCAGCCGGCCTAGATCGTGGCCCGATACTTGCTCGGTTATCAATTGCTTTGTAAGTGCTGTAAATTACAATAAAATAACTTTAAAAGACAAAAAATTTTCGATTTGTAATCTTATACAATTGAACAAAGCGACAAGTGACAAGACGAGACAAGTGACAATAGAACAAAGTGGCGCCACTTGCGGTGAGCAATTCAATGACTATTCCTGTAAGGTCAACAAGGTTAAACTTGTCCATGGCGAATGTGATCTCTCGCTTTAAAGATTAGAGAAAAAGTGTAGAGAATATTACAAAAGGAGTAGAAGATTGATAAAGATTGTAGAATCGCCTCGCCCTTATCATCGAGCGACAAAGTTTTTCAACGCATGTTAGTCTCATTAGGTTACTTCAAGACGTTAACTTCTTTCTACGCTGTACGGACAACAATGAGGACAGTAGACTGTGGTTCAACAAACTATAAGGTTTTTAAATCAAACTAACATACCCGGCTTATCAATCTTGACGTTATCATTGAGCAGAGTACTGAGCGCTAGCGCGGCGGGCAGGCGCCTCAGCGTCCGTGATAGCAGCCTCGCGAACCGTCGCCTGAAGTCGGCACTATACGCGGCCAGCCACGCACTATCCGACATCGACCTCAGCATTATGCACGAGTGCTCACCCGTTAAATCATTAGCTTTTTGACTGTGAACAGATAACATCCTCATTACATATAGAACTTTTCATTACATATGAAGCAGAGGTGTTTTGTGTTTCTGCGTTCTGGCGATGAATGAGGTGTCGGAGGATTAATTTCCTTTTCTTCCTTTGCTTAGAGAAAAGAAGAAAAGATAAGTAGATAAGAAAAAATCCTATCTACTTGTATTCTTTGGCCTGGACCTGTAACTCATTGGTTGTCGCGGACATCTATAGGCATCGGTCATGATTTAACATCCTTGCCTGTCTGAATGCAATAAAGAATCTGTTTGCTTTATAGTTTTTTATAATTTTTAGCATAGACGGAATAATTCATGAGGTAGGTTAAGGTGTATTGATTAAGATATTGTGTAAATATTGTTAAGAAGACGCACTAAGTAAAAAAAGTTGGCGTATATGCTCTACCCGAGCCCTGCCGGAGACGGGTTGCTAGTTCATGAATAAAATGGCCCTAGTAAAAATATGTTATATAAATACTGACATATCAAGATATGTTTGACATACCTTAAATAAACTGGAACATATTTCTGTGACTTCCAGAATTTCAGCAACGATTCAGTTAGACCGAAACTAGTGCCTAAGTAATCTAAGTGCTCGGCGCGTACTTCTGTTAACCTTTTCAGGAGCGTCGGCGGCTTTGTTCTGAAAATAAATAGAGTAATAGATTTTAGGGAGATATATCTCGTTTTGTGTGCTCCTTATAAGGAGGCCAGGATCGCGCCGAATGGAAATCCTCGATCTCTGCATACCCCTCTGGGTTACTGGCGTGAGCGCATATTTATTTAATAAGTTTTCCCGACAATATGAGGTCGTTAGGGGTAAAGTTAACTTGGCTAATCATAGATTAAAAAACAGGATTAACATTTACAGAGTTTAATGGTCGCAATGTATGGTAAATGTTTATTTACAACAATCATATCTTGCAAACAACAAGGAGTACGTCATTTCATATACGTATGACGAAGTCAATCAAAACAATATGAATGAAAAGTGCATGAAATATAAAAAAGAAAGTATAAAAGCTTTTATATGAAGTGGTGACTAATGACCATTCACATATTACAGCGGTTTCTTCAGTCCTAGACTATAAAGTAGGTAAAAGCTTTGACAGTTGACTTTGTTAGGTATTAAACTAGGTATAGATCGAGCATCGTTCAGCGTGTCATCTGTTATCGTAGGATCGTGTTTTCGGGAAAATGCATAGAATTGAAAAATGTAATTTAGTGTTATGTCACAGAAATACCAGTTAGATCTAAGGATTTAAGATTTATTGCATTGTTGTCAACCGATTTATTATCCAGTCATAAAAATGGTGAAGAGATGGCGCTCTATAAAAATGTTTTATTAAACTTTACGCTTTGATGTATCACACCTAGATAGTTAATTTAAAAATAAAAACTGTATCTAAATATAGTATTTCATCGAAATATAATCGAAACATACAAAAGTTGTTTGATTTATTCCAATAAGAAATAAAATAAGATCCCTAATTTAATTAAGGAAGTTTCTATATCCAACAGTCCTTATATCCACACATAGTTGACTCGGAGCTAATGTGGATAAATCATGATTAATTGTTATTACCTCGGCACTATGCTCTCAGTCTGTAGCGTGTTGGTCTGTCCGTTTGTCTGCTCCTCGTCGTCCGAGGCAGCCTCGTCGAGGCATGGGATGTCCCCGGTGTAGTACGCGGCCAGCTGTTGCAGCGCCCTCTTGCCGTAGCCCATCTGAATTAGAAATAAATAAAAATATGTAAATTTAAAGTGTTAACAGTGGTTATCTCGTAAATTTTGGGCAAAAAGAGGTTTTATTCAAATATTCTATTCATAATACATAATTTTACCCAGGCACTTTCTTACTCAAGAAAATAAAAGATTTCAAATCATGGCAAAAGCTGCGTTGAAGCATGTCAAAAAAGACATAAATAGACATGAGACTAGGTGCGTTGGGTAGTAAAGGCAAAAAAGGGAGGGCTGAGAAGAGGAAAGAAGGAAAGGCATAGGCACTTTGACACCTCTTCTTGCTTGTGGTTATTTATAAATTTGTGGCAAATGAGCAAGCGATTCCCTGATATTAAGTGACTACTATTCGTAAGCATCTACGGCAAAGTAATCAGTTAATGAACAGAGGACATAAATAGAAAAATCTAAATTTTCTCTTCCTATACATCCCCTCCCCCATCCGCTTCTGTATCCAATCCTAACATTATTAGAAAAGGATGTAAGGAAAAGAGGATTACAATTAGTCCTCCAGTACCTGACTCATCGGATGAAACGCAGAATACATCAACTCCACGCCTGTCTTCTGTGAGGTCATGATATTTCACCGGTTGAGCGGGTACACAACAGATGTTGTTTTTGTCGTCTCACTGTAAATGTGAACTTAAAAACTCCCCCGGTTTTTGGTGCAACACAAGTGAGTACCACCACTGGCTACTAAGTTTAGTAAAGCGGAAAGTGATGGCTATCTACTTACCCGCTGATATGAGGGGTGCGTGGCTATCCTAACAATCCTCGCACCGGACAGCTTGGGGAAGTCTTTGTCCCCGTACTGCTCGCAAATGTTCCAAGGTATCAAATCACCGGCTGCCTTGCGCCCCCGTCCGAGGCTGTCACGTACTGTCCTATACAATTTAATAGAAATTATACTTTTATAATTAATATAGTAGTGTTTAACCACATTCTCCCGTGACGTTAATGGCAAAGTGATCGAAAGCTTTATTTTTGTGACTGACTTATCAGTATCGAGAGGAGGCATCTAGAGCTACAACGGGCTCGAGGCGGCAGGGCGCTTTTACTTTCCTAGTTACTTTATCATTATAACCGGGTTGACAGGCCGCCGAGCTCGATCGAAAGCTGGTGCGCGAGTAAACTTATACACTCCTCTCTTGAAACCCACGTCATTATAACAACGGACAAACTAACGCTGGCAACTTGTTACGTACGCACAATATTATTATTCTTAAACCCTTTTAAATAGTCTTCTTTTTAGGGTTCCGTACCCAAAGGGTAAAAACAAATATTTAAGGGGACCAAATATTAAAACGATTGTGATTTTCTATAGATAATGTACGGAACCATTCGTCCAAGTCTTGGACTTGGCGGGTTTTTTAGTTACCACTCTTAAAACAAGAAAATGATAATTATTAAGAAAACACGTTTGTTGTTTGGGAGCCCCCTTAAATATTTGTTATAGCGGTAATAGAAATACATCATCTGTGAAAATTTGAACTGTAACTATCACGGTTCATGAGATACTCTCTGGTGACAGACGGACGGACGGCAGAGTCTTAGTATAGTATAATAATACTTTGGGTACGCAATCCTAAAAATAAAAATGTTCATGTACTTACTTGTCCGAGATATTTCCTTCTAAGCACATTTGAACAACGCATAAGACTTCCGGCATGGATGTGGATTTGGGAGGCGTCGGCGCCAGTAGCACGAATAGGCAATGAGCAGGCGCGTCCGCCAATAGTTGTATATCGTTTGGACTGTTCTGTAAAAAAAATATATGGGTAATTTTAAATTTAAAGTAAATACATTTAATAATAATTGTCAGTGATTTCACTAATCTAAATCGAAAAAGTGAGATATAGTGTTCTTTGACTGTTGTTCTGTTGACTGTACCAGGATCTCCTATGAAATATACTGGGTTCTCTTACAAAATACTCAAAATTTGCCTCTCTATAATTAAGTGCAAAGCAACAAAGACAGATTTTAAACATCCATCCTGTGTAAGGACTACCCCAATTGCTTCCTTCCAGAGTTCTCTTTGCTGAACGATCGTAGCTTCCGAGCTACCAACGACACCAAGAGTGGTTAGTGTTAGGTTCAATAAAAAATAGTAATGGGCTAGTAAATGGACTAAGTCGAAGCCCATGATAAAGTTTTTGTCAAAAATACAGTTTTTTATCATTTCCTTTCATGGTTGTCATATGCATGTATTTGCATAAATATTTTTGTTTTAAGCTTAAAAGTGGGTGAACTACAAAAGGAGCTACCTTATAATGGCTGGCTACGTAAATAGCAACAAGGCGATGTAGGAACGCCTCAGCGGCTCGATGGTAACAAAACAACGCATCTCTATTGACTCGCAGGAGCTCGCAGGCCGCGGGGGGCGGGGCGCCCACGCCTAGCGATGGGCTCGGCGCTTCCAAACACAGCAGAGAGTTCAACCACCGCTCTATAGGATCTCCTGTACGGTATCTTATCGGTTCTTCTAATTTTATCTGGAAAAAGTATCAACATGAAATTTTGAAATTTGAAAATTTGAATCCGCGGGAAAGAGCTAGTGAATAAATAACTTACTGGAGGCGGAGCGTTATGTTCCGTCTGTAACTGCGCGAACAACTTGAGCGACAACGCGCGCCCCGTGCCCTCGTACCCCGAGACGGTTGACGAGAGCAGGGCGAGCGGCGCCTTCTGTGCGGCAGCCGACACGTGAGCGATAGGTATAGCCGCCGCCTCGTCTACTAGTACGAGGTCGGCCGCCGCCAGCAGCGAATGGTCGTCTGGTGTTATGTACTGTTACAGAATACATTTTATTTTTTATTTATATCTTAGACCTTTAATCAAATGTCTTGAGAGAGTCTCTTTATTGGTGTAAGAGTATAAAAAAAATCCTTTTTCTAATACTACAATTTTAAATTGACATATTTATAAAAACACGAGAAAGAAGAAACAGGAAAAGACTCAAGATAGTACCTACAATAATTAGTATGTCTCACCTGTACAGTCTGCCTAGAGTTCCTGGAAATATTCACACGGACAATAGCCTTCTTAAAATCAGGGTTGGTGGACCGAACAATGTTGTAGTCAATGTGCTCCTGATACAAGCACGTGTCGAGCCCCTTCAGCAAGAATTCGAAGAGTGTGATGAGATTCTCTGGATGTGGGGAGGTCACGTAAATATTTACGTAGCCTAAAGCAACCGCAGCAGCTACTGCGAGACCCAAACAAGCTGATTTACCGCGACCCCTAGCGGCTGTGAGGCAATGTGGAGGCCTAGAAGGATAATAAAAATAAATAAATATGCACTCACGCCCGTAACCGGGGGGTAGGTAGACATCATAGATTTCCATTTGGCGCGATCTTGGCACAATTTTCTCGCTTCTTCTACATCCATACATTCACGCGTACAAGCTTGTTAGTTACGGGTACTCCTAATATCGACCATATTTAGTAGGTGCCTAATCCGATCGATATAAGTTCTCCTAGGGCCAACACGGCCACTCAATTTTGCAACATAAATTTGTCTTTTTACTCTCTTCATCCATCCTTTTAACCACGTCCACTTTTAAGCCAGACTTTTCCGTTATAACGCTAGTTTTAATCTTATCATTTAAAGTCACGCCTATATTTTGAAGCGCCGTAGAATAATGGTGAAGGGTACTACCGATCATGAGGTCCTTTGTTCGAATCCGCTATTCGACTATAGTCGTGAGCCATATCCTAGCAATGCTTTCAAGCTTAGTTGAAATGATTAAAAGAAATACTATTAATTATTATTAACTAATATTACTAAAATAAACAAAAAATTACAAAAAAATTCAATCAATTAAAATTCTGATTTAATTTTATATGCTTAATGCATAACAGGCTAAAAGCAGCTGCATTTCTTACATGTAATTGTTTGAACGTGCCTGCATGTCTATGCACACATCAGGGGAGAGGGGTGTTGCCAGGAACTTGAAGTTGAGATATTTTGAACTCGGTAGACTTTCGCTCAGTACAAGAAATATTGGTATATGAAATACCAGGAAATTAAGCGTTTCCGAGTTGAAAAAAGGTAATCCATCATAACTTGTCATACTTAACGTGTATACAAGAAAATTATACAAATCTCAATGTGAGAGCAGAGTAACTCATAATGATGTACGAGTCATTTACAAAAAATGTGCAGAGTTAAAACTAATTAACTATTCATTATAATATTTTTCTTACCTTGATTGTTTGTCAGCGAGTGTATTAATAAGTGCGACGAGGGCGGTCGCCTGATCGTAGGTGCGACAGAGAGCGACCAGCGGGCCGGCGGGCGGGGAGTCAGATAGAGACGTTATCAAATCCGTCAACTTAGGATTCACTTTCTGCAATATTAAGTATACAGTAAGCAATCAAAACAACTTTTTCTTAGCCTTACAACTAATCTCTATTTAGAAACCGGAATGAAAATTGTCGCCGATATGATCTTGGACTTAGCATCCGCACGCGACCGAATAACGAAACGTAATGATGAATTTTACTTCTACCACCATGTTAAGAATTTTACTCGCTTTGTACAATTTGTAAGGAATTACCATACTTAAAATTTGAATATTTAACAATCGCAGAGCTAGCAGCAACATCTGTTGCAGCAATAGGCCAGCTCAGCCGGTAAAATAACACAACCTCACAGAAGATTTGAAGTAAAAGAATTGTGTTTCGTCTGATAAGTGAGGTACTGGTGGAATATTTCCAGTCCTCTCTTCTTCTTCTCTTTTCATTCTTTTCTAATGAAAGGATTGGAGGATTTAACTTTAAAGGATGAATAGGAAAAGGAAATATCCTTTTTTGTTAATCCCCTAGTCTTCTAATGAATCTTATACGACATATTTTCGACCCAGACACCATGGCCCATATATGTTATAATTGAAAGTGAACAGTAGATATTTAGTATGCTTGTAAGATTGTTTCTCTATATTCAGTTCAGTATTTGAATACACACCTCAGGCAGAACATCAACTGGTTCAACTTGTGCCGTTTTCGACGAAATAGGCAGTACAGCGAGGGTGTCATCCAACACTAGGCAACGGGGATTGTCGGCGAGCGAGAGCAAAAAACGTTCATTAAATCTGTTTACGACTGTGTCATATGCTTCTGTTTTGAACCTATAAAAAATAATATTTTATGAAAATACACTTTACTATAACATACCTTTCATCTAATAATCTTATGGCCATTCTGTTTGATTAATATGTCAACATATACATTTTTGTTGACACTGTTTTACATATTTATTTAGACTGAAAGTTAAATCAATCCTCAAAGCTACAAATAATTTATATTAGGTTAAGTGTTTTAGTACAGACAATTTTTCAATTTATTGGTGTAAAGTTATTGTAGTTCAAATAGTAAAAATTAAAATACATAAAAATGTGTTCATACCTAGAATGTACATCCATAGTAATAGAATGCAGTTGCCTAAGTGAGTCCATAGACTTAAGTAAGAATATAATAAGCCCTCCACCTTCTACGGTTTCTATCGTACGAGCCATTAAGTTAGGTGTGAGGGCTTCAAAATCCTAGAAAGTAAAAAAACACATATTGAAATAAAATTATATATCATATATTACACTGAGGCCTCTACTACAGTATATAAATTTCTTAGTACATTCCAAAGTCACCAATGCACTTAGTACAAAAATGAGCGCATCGTGATGAAAGAACTCCGAGAGGTCGTAAACTAGTAAAATCTGAACATGAGTTAAGCCATTTTTAATTAAGTATTTTGCTACTAATGTCTTACAGACATTTTAATAATTTTATTTTATTATCTTAGCGTATTTGTTCACATTATATATATCACTTTTAGATTTCTTTGCTTCTCCTCCATGGAAACAATAATTACACCAATTTTTACACTCCTCTATGCTAACAAATTTGCTAAAAATGTTTCCAAATTTTTGACATATTAATGTAAAGATTACCTGCAATACACACACACCATATGTCTGACCTAGCATAGCATGGCTCTCTGAGTAATATCTCCCATGGATTGTAGTAGCCACCCTGAATGCATCAAACAATGACTCTTCAGATACTTCTAGTTTTCCTGCTGCTATTTTCTTTGCTCTTTTGCGTCCATGACTAGAATTTATAATTAATTTCAAAGTTACGAGTTTTGTACAACATTAATACCCAAGTTCAATGTTATTTAATTTAAGATTAGATAATAGTAGTTCATAACATAAAAAACACATAAGTTAATTATATTCAATAGGCAATAATTTTGTAGAAAAGAATAATCAAAAAATCCAAGGGTGGCTCCATCATGCCGATTGGCGACCGGGTGAGAGGACCTGATGGCGATCTCTGGGGGGGTTCGGGCGTCCCCGCAGTCTCCGTTTCAATCCCCCATTAGCACGGCATATCTAACTATGTTCTTGGGTTGTCATCGTATAGCCTCGTTCAACTTCCTTACCCCAGTCTATTCACTCCATCCCCAAAATGACGAAAGCAAAAAAGAGTAAGAAACAACAGCGGTTGCACTTCCTCTCGCTCAAAGTGCACCTCACGAATATCAGAGGTCCGCACTCTAATCTCTCTGCGGTCCACTACCATCTCGGGACCAGTAAGCCGCACTTACTCTTTCTGACGGAGACGCAGATTGGTTGTCCCACAGACGCGGCGTATTTAGACTATCCGGGATACTCTTTGGAACAAAATTTTCGCCCACGCGCCGGAGTTTGTGTATACGTACGCAGTGACATCTGCTCTCAGCGTCTACGTCATCTGGAAGATCCCACTTTTCCATAATTTGGGTTATGGTGGACACAGGTATTGATAAAATCATCTATACTTGTGTCTACCGCGCGCACAGCGGTGATCAGGAGACGACTCGGCTGTTTCAACACCTCAGTGAGGCCGCTGTTGTAGTCCAACATCAATATCCCACTGCGCAGCTAGTTTTTCTGGGGGATTTCAACGCCTGTCATCAAGACTGGCTGTTCCCGTACCAGAGGACCGACCATGCTGGGAAAGAAGTACGAAATTTTGCGCTTTCTTTTGCCTTGTCCCAGCTGGTAAAAGAAGCTACGAGGGTGCCCGATGTTGTTGGTCATACAGCAAATTGCCTGGACCTTCTGCTGACTACCGATCCGGACAGATATGTTGTAGAGGTTTCATCACCCTTGGGAACCTCCGATCACTGTCTGGTGAAATCTGTGTCTTCATATTCTCCGCCAGACCGCGACATACGCGGAGTTCGGCGAATATGGCGATACAAGGCGGCGGATTGGAATGAGATGCGGCACTTTTTTGCGTCTTATCCTTGGCGGCAGGTTTGCTTTTCTTCGCGTGATCCGTCAGAATGCGCGGATGCTATAACCGATGTGGTGCGTCAGGCTATGGAGTATTTTATTCTTTTTGCCGACGTACCCACGGGTGGCAAAGCTCGGCCATGGTTTAACGCTGAATGCGCTAAGGCTGAAAAGCGCAAACATTCGGCATATCTCTCATGGGCTGCTGCTCGACAACGCAATTCACCGGATTTGAGTTCCAGGAAGAAAGCCTTTAACTAAGCTGCCAAGTCGTATAAAAGGGAATTACGGAAGTCTCGTCTCAATCATATTAATCGTATTGGCACAAAGCTCTCTAGCAGGCCCTGTGGCAGTAGAGCTTTTTGATCTCTTGCCAAGGCGGTTGAAGCGAACTTCTGTAGGCCAACACTGCCACCGCTGGTAAAACCCGATGGTACACTGGCTCATAAAGCCAAAGAGAAGGCAGACTTATTTGCATCTCTTTTTGCCAATAACTCACGTCTAGACACTGGCAATGCTCTACCACCTCAAATTCCTCGCTGCGAGACGTCAATGACGGAAATCCGCATCAAACAAAAAGAGGTCTTGAAAGCCTTGCGTAGTCTTGACGTGAATAAAGCAAGTGGACCGGACGGAATACCAGCTGTTGTTCTTAAAACGTGTGCGGCCGCGTTGTCTCCGTGTCGTGCCGACCCTGCAAATTACCGTCCCATCTCAATAACCTCTATACTCTGTAAGATTATAGAGCGTATATTGAACTCCCGCCTCATTGCCTACCTAGAACAAAATGATCTCCTCAGCGACCGACAATACGGATTTGGCGAGGCCTTAGAGAAGAACGGGGAGGCAATTGCTGTCTCCCTCGATGTCTCGAAGGCATTTGACAGGGTCTGGCACTCTAGCTCAATTAGTAAACTTCCAGCCTATGGCATATCCCCTGGTCTGATTGAGTGGATAAAGGACTTTCTGAGTGAGCGATCGCTCCGTGTCGTCATCGACGGGTCTTCATCTGTTCCTATGACGACCAATGCCGGTGTTCCTCAGGGTTCCGTTCTCTCTGCCACTCTCTTCTTGCTGCACATTAATGACCTGCTCATTCCCGGTATCTATGGGTATGCAGATGACAGCACAGTTGTAGAGAGATATCTAACGAATGGTCGGACCAGTAGTACTCATGTACAATCTGAACGAGAGGCCATGGTAGAGCGTCTTAATCACACACTCGAGGCAGTCTCCTGTTGGGGCAATGCCAATCTTGTGAGATTCAACGCCACCAAAACACAGACGTGTTTATTCACTGCTAAACGGAGTCAGTTCACCTTAGCTCCGACTTTTCAGAATGTATCTCTGGAATTTACCGACTGTCTCCTTTACTGGGAGTCGAGATCTCGGCGAACCTTAACTTCGGACGGTTCATCGAATCTAAGGCGAAGGTAGCTGCTAGGAAGCTTGGAATCCTTTCTACGGTACGGCGGTACTTCATACCAGGACAGCTTTTCACTTTATATAAAGCACAGATCCGACCGTGTATGGAGTTCTGCTGCCATATCTGGGCAGGTGCAGCCAAATATCAACTCGCGGCACTAGATTCGGTGGAGAGGCGGGCCAAGAGGCTGATCGGTGACCAAGACCTTAACTTGACCAGTCTTGAGCACAGACGTAAAGTGGCTAGCCTCTCGGTGTTTTACAGATTGCATTTTGGGGAGTGTGCGTAGGAATTACACGATTTAATTCCCCCATCTCCATTCTACCATCGGACATTTAGACATACGGCAGGTCTCCATCCTTTCATAGTAGAGATACCTCGCGTTCGAACGAAGCGATTCGAATCATCGTTCATTGTGCGTACGGCAAACGATTGGAATAAGTTGCCAGCGACAGTATTTCTGTACGATTACGACGTGGGTACCTTCAAGAGAAGAGTGAATAGGCTGTTTCTAAACTAGTGCGTTCCATCTTTAGACCACATCCCCACTTAACTCTAGGTGGGATTGTTGTCAAGCGCTAGTTTATACATAATAAAAAAAAAACAAACCAACCAACTTGACTTTAGATAGAAGGGACAAAAAGCAGTGGCTAGGTAAGGTAAGGCAATTATCACACATGATGGACTGCAGGGCCACATCTTGTAATGTTGTACATCAGTACATCAGTATGTATGGATGATGTACTAAGTACAACACATTTCTGCATAGGCAGTTTGATTCTATAGTTCCATGGCACATTGATATAATTGTCAAAGGTTGAGCTGTCATTTCAACTAAAAAAATTTAAATAAAAGGAAATAATTCCCACCCACATTTAAACCTAGTTTGCCCAGTAATTCTACAAACCTTCAGCATCAAATACTATCAAAATCTTGTAATTCTTAATAAAGACATCTAAGTTCGAATATTACACAAAACATAAACTCACTTGCTTATAGCTTCATCCTTATTTTTATAGCACCAAAGTACTGTTGGTCGAGATTTGACAGTTGATTTCACCAGCATGTCATACAGTATAGGGACCTGAAGATGTTATATTTATTTAAAACAATATAATTATTATGAAGTTATCAATGTTTATTCCAAAACATATAAACTTGAATTTACAGTAAAATAATCTCTTGCACATCCAAATTCAATCAGGATATACAAAAATAGCAATCGGTTTCAATTTACCATCAAGCCCAAAAACATGATTTTCGACTGATTTATTACTGTGGCTGGTCATCAAACACATGTTGTGTTTTGACATCGTTCACTACATTTCACAGGAGCTAGTAACAATTAGCTTCTTTGAAATGTAGTCGTGGTTTTCTCGAAGATGTTGAAAAAAAGAGTTTATTTTTTATTCGTTAGTGTATTTAAATAAATGCTGCGGGAGAGTAAAAATCAGCAGAGGAATTTCAAAATAAATTAGAGAATTATACCTGATCTCTGCTTTTATCTCCCACTAGTAAGAACATAGTACGATGCCCTAATTTTACACCGTTCTCTATCATCACTCGTATACGATTATCTATTTTTTTTTTCACCATTTTTCAGTTTTTTTCAGAAACAACAATAATTCACAGTAAAATAACCTACAAAGCACATGCCCGTTTGCGCCCGTTCTTAAGTTAATTTATTTCATGTTTCAATTTTGACAGTGATAACCAAAGAGCATATAAAATATGGTGACAACGGTGACAATACAGTTTTTTTTAAAATAAATGACTTTTGATAAAGTCGAAAATCTGTTATGCCGACCCCACAAAAAGCGTCCCCGATTTGGCAGGGAGGTGATGATGATATAAAGTTTACGTTTTTATGTTACTTTACTAGCTCCAACTACAATTTTCCAAAAACCATATTATTGGTTGCAAATCCACTACATTGCGGTTTTTGTAAAAATTCCGGCCGTGCTGTGGAATGATCTGACGCCAGCGGTTTTTCAAAACTAATACGACTTAGGGTCCTTCAAGAAGCGAGCATAGATCTTTTTTAAAGGCCAGTAAAGCGTGTGCAGTTCCTGATGTAGCGGATGTTCATGGGCATCGGGTCGGTGAACACTTATATATTAGACGACCCGATGCTCGTTTGCCCATTATGCTGTAAAAAAAGTAAGTATATAAATTGTTTAGTAATATGTATGAAAGACTTATTTCTTGAGACACTGCTTGGACACTAGACACCACTGTAGTCGGTGGGAGCTCGGTACGAGTCGAATTTGGCAATTAACTTCTTTCTCGAAGTTGGAATTACCGTAATGGAAAGTTTGTCCTAGGTAGACGAAATCATCAACAATTTCGATAGTACCTACATCGATTATATCGATTCTTAATCGTTGAAGAAACTTTCTCGTACTCCACCAATAGCCCACAAACACTAAACACAGTGGCAGGTTATATTCCTCCTTCTTCTGTATAACCTGCCGCAGCGTATGTACTTCATCATAATAAAGCAGCATCTGAGAGTGATGTCCATCTCTATTTAATAGATCGCGTCGCTTAGCTTGAATTGTCTGTCACTGTCAAAAACGTTTAAAATTGTATTTTTAAACAATATAATGTTTTCATTATTTAATGCTATACATTAATACACCAATGTACAAACAGGTTTTTTAAGCGTCTTAAATGAGTATTAGAGAAACTATAATTGAAACTTATGAGTGAAATTAATTATTAACGGTTAATAACCCTTTCATCGTATGCCGCTATTAAAACCTAAAAAATGGCTAAATTTCAAGTAAATACTAAGTCAAAAGATTATTTAAGAGACAAGGAAGCATTTCTCAAAGACTTAAAGCTGTTTAATGAGAGTAAAAAGTAATTATCGATTGTTAATTATGTGAATGTAATCCATGTCATCTTTTTGATGCCTACCATTTAATTTGTGTATTACATTCTTAATTTCAGTATTCCGTATAAAATTCCGGTTGTGAATGGCGTTGATATAGATTTGTTTTTGTTCTACTCATTGGTTCAACAGCGTGGAGGACTTGGCAAGGTTGTTTCTCATTTCAATTCTAAAACATATAGTTATATACAATAGTTATAATAAAAGGTATGGTTTTAGCATTTATAAACATTACTTAAAAAACAATGTGAACTTTAACAAAGTTACTTTAATTTGGGGTGGGGTTTCTCTTATTAATAAAAAATAATATGTGTCATGTTATTTTAGGTGTATAACATTATTTTTTTCATTTAAGGTTAATCAAAATGACACTTGGGAATCATTTTTAAGGTTGCTGAGACTTCCACATCCATGTATCAATGGATCTACTCTGTTGAGGAGGATTTATGGGATGTATTTAGAAAAGTAAGACATTTTCTTTTTGATCTACAAGTATCCGTAGTATTACAAAATGTTTATAAGAATCAATATAAAATGTATGTGTGTATGTATGTTTTATTAAAACAAGGCATACACTAAGTATGCCTTGTTATAATATAAAACAAAAGTTACCATATAATAAAATCAATCAAATAATTAGATAAGCTCTAATTAGAATTGTAGCTTTAGTCTTTAGAGACAAAATGGACTTAAATTTCTTCTAATAATTTTGAACACCAGTAATTAATGCAAATAGTTAGATTGTGATTGTCTAACATCCTAAATCCATGTGAATTTAGCAATAGTCTAGGAAATTAAAATGAGTTGTATAAAATAATGAAAGAAGATTGGTAAGAGAAATTTAAGTTGCAAAAACAAGAGGCAGTGTAGGTTGGGGTTAATCTAGGCATACTTTTACTAACCAGATTTTTGACATACTAAAGAAGCTGATAAGCATGTATGCAGTATGAATTTATAAAAAGTAAAATAGGTGTGAGGGGACCATAAAGTGAAAATCTGTAATCTATCTACTCTGCTACTAGTTCATGGGTGTGAGCGTGAATTTGTTGTATAAAACTTCAGCAGAACTTTCTAACAATTTAATAATTCAATTAAAGTACTGATTTTATACTCATAAGGGTCCATTTATGTTAGAACTACTGATCCACCCAGGCTTTGCCTGGGTCCCACTATGTTGATCTGACCGCTACCAAACAGGAATGTGCCAAAATTTCATCGAAACTGCTCCAGCCATCCATTTCGGAGTCTATAGGTCTATAGGGAACATACATACTTCGCTTTTTATATACTATCTTTTTTCATAAAATGTATCCTATGTTACTTATAATACCTCCAAGAATATATGTACAAAGTTTCATGATAATCAGTTGAGTAGTTTTTGCGTGAAAACGTAACAAACAAACTTACATTCACACATATAATATTAGTAGGGATTACACTTGGGCTAAATTGTACTTCATAACTGAAGGTGTATTATAATTTTATTTTTTTATTGCTCACTATGTCTCAGTAGATGCTGCATGTTTGTTATTGTTAAGCTAGTCACCTTATGCTGTTTTTGAAAATGCTTTTAAGAAATAATCACTGCGTATCAGTACAATAGGTTTATACCTCAGCTAAAGCTAAACATAAACCTTGGACCTTTAAACAGAAAATAATCTGGAATATGGATATATTTTTGCTTTATTCTGAAATTTATATTTCTTATATTGTATTAGTCCTCTGTGGGAGTTCTTCAGGGAACTGGGCTGGCTAGCGATCCATGTCCTGCTAACATGCTAGTTGTGGAGTTGCAGAAAAGTAGTTCCCTACTGCTAGCCTACTGTAATAAAAACTGCATTTAATTTTATCATGTCATTTAAATAGCTAACACAATTAACAAAAAAATTACTATAGTTTTATTCCAAAAAAAAATATGTTTACAGTATTTACTTTGTCTATATTTGCAGATATGAGAGAGCAAAGGGTCCCCCAGGTAGAGATGATGACAATGACATGGATGAAGATCCAAGGCGAGGCCGTGGTGGAGGAATGCCACGTATAACATTCGGAGGTGGGACTTACATATCAGGTAAATAACAGTTGTAAATGATCACTGTTTTACCTGTCTCTTCTTTCCATTTTATAATTATTATCTCTTCTAAAACATCATCTATAATGTTTAATTATCTGTTCTCAAGATGACTATTAGTATAACAAGCACTAGCTCATTAAACAAAAAAAAACCTGACTGTATTAGAACTATTTATCACATCATCCAGAGAAAAATATGAATCAAATGACACCTCTCTGTTCAAAACATGTGAAGCAGCTTAGACTAAAAGAGGTCAATAGGACAATGGAACTTGTATTGTCCAATATGCATACACAAACATACATAAATGTGAAAAACAATACTTTCCTTCTGTGTTGGTTGGGTAAATGTACCATAACAAATAGGTTACAATGAACTGGGTCTGTGTTGTTGGTTGCACATCTCCAAAAAGCCTCACCTTACAATGAAGGACAAATATCTCATGAAAAAAAAATTCTTTGGTCAATGAAGTACTAATCATGAGATTATTATCTAGTATTTTGACAGTCACAATACTAATACAAGGTTATCTTCTTTTATATTACTTGGGAATTAGACAATAATGTTCACCGAATGGTAATTGATACCTATTAATGAATTATCATAGGCATGTTTTTCCCTTACAATCAAGGTATTTCTATATCATTGGTTAATACTAATATTATTTAACATGTTGGTATTTTACCTACCAGAACAACATTACCATCAAAGTGTTGCTGTAACAAATCTAAATAACGCATTATGGTCATGTGAACTCAATGCTTTATGTGTTTCAAATGTAAATCATTAGCATTTCATTCTGAATTTATTTAAATTATTTAATTTTACAGCATCCGGTGAGGCGCTCCGAACTAATGTAGCAACGAAGATAGCGGGCCCCTCAGAGAGATTAACATTGTCTCTACTGTCGCCTATGCCCAATGAACAAGACTTCGCCATTAATGTCTGCACAGTGCTAGCTGCGGACCACAATAATCGCCTACCTTTAAGCACAACACCACATATATTGGACTTCTTGTTGGCACATGCCGGAGTATATAATCATTGTAAGTAGATCCCAATTCATCTACCTCCTATCCTACCTATGAATAAAGATTGTCATGATATTGTTATAACGCAATCAGTTTTGAACCAAATATTTTTTGTTCCTTTGTGCAAGATATATAAATAAACATATAAATTTGTTTCCATTTTAGCAAGTCTTCGGGACACAATCGGCCGTTCATACTATGAGGCTCGTGGTCGCTATCCACACGAGTTTTGGCACATGAGAACTGGAGGTGGTGGAGCTAAGGAGTTGGCGGATGAGAGCAAGTTTGTGCAGCCTGGGATTGAGCAACCTGAATTGATGGTGCAGGCATTAGCAGCTCATAATACGCTCACTGATTGCTTGATGCAGGACAGTCGAGTTGAGGATTTGGAGAAGTTGCTTGATGATGGGAACCCGGTAAGTGTATTAATTTATTTATTGATGATATGATGTAGTAGATGCCCGTACATATTAAAGAAACTGGGCTGTAGAAAAAGGCAACTGGCATAAGATTCAGCTTTGCAACATTGTTTACATATTATATTTCAATGTTACAGTGTAAACTCTGTATGACAACACTTGATTTAACTAAAACACTACTTAAAACGTCGAAATTACTTGACTATACAATGATATACTCTATATAGCATCATGCTCATTCTAATAATCAATTGAATATTTCGGATTTAGTTTTTGGTATGGTGCTAGGTTCATCTATGTCATATTTATTATATTAAAAGACTTCAAGAGTTTACTTTTTTGTCAAAACAGGACATGTTAGAAGATTGGGTGGCGGAACCGTCTGAGGAGAATCATCTATTCGCGCCGGAACTGCCGGGCGGCGCAAGCTGCGTGTACACACAGAGGGTGCTGCAAGTGGCTTCTATCGTGCGGTCGCTGTCCTTCCACGAAGAGAATATACAGCATTTGGCAAAGAATACTTCGCTCATAAGGTATACCTGATATGCAGTTAAAAAGGTTACAAGGATTAACAGCAACTAACAGGAGACCACCATGAACATGGGTGATTTGATTGATTAATATTGGGCGGATCTGCTTCAATGGACTGGGATGCCTTGTGGATGTTAATGTGTACCTTATATAGAATTTTTGTTTATTCTAGATTTCTGTTGCTCTGTGCCAACTGCTGGGTCGGTACTCTGCGTCAGAGCGGATTAGATACGCTCGGGAACGTCTCCACTGAATTGATAATAAAGGTGAGTTTAACCGTGAGTTTGCACAGCCTAAAACATTCACATAAAACATATAATCTCTGAGAGGTAATAACATATTTAATGTGCATGTTTTTCATAATGTGAAGAGGGTGTTAGGATGCTTAATAGTTTTCGTGATATTTTTAAGGTTCCAGAAAAAATCACAAGTACAATGGTACCGTCCCTCTATTATTACAATTTTTTTTTCATTACAATTGAAGGAAGACGGACAGAGAAGAGAGAGAGAGAGAGAATTTGTGTGAGTGAGTGTTATCAATAAGCTTGTACCTTCCAGGACCCAGCGACGTGCCTCATATCGCGTCACATCCTGTCCACGATCCAGTCTGCGCTGGTGTCTGCGGACCGCGCGCGCGTGCTCGCCGCATTGGAACTGTTGAACAAACTGGCGCAGAACGAGGCCAATGAAGATGCTTTGCTGAAAGCGCTAGAAGCTAAGGTACGTTCTGTACAAGTAAAACTAGTTTTCACCTTAATTGTGGTAGTGTGATATTGATATCACCTGTATAACGAGTTTGTTTGTAACTTGGTGATATGTTTATTAAATATACAAAAATGGACGGGTGGTATCTCACTTTTTAGCTGAAAGCCAGAGTGAGCAAATTGTTGCATATGCATGGTTGTAGGCGTGTAATGAATATATAACTTATATATATAATATATATATATATATATATATATATATATATATATATATATATATATATATATATATATATATATATATATATATATATAGTTTCTATGCATTGTATTTTTCACTAATATGCTATCAATAATTGTATGATTAGAAGAAAAAAAAACAGAGAAGCGGGTTGGTAGCGAGTATGTAATAAAATTTAAAAACATGACTCCTTGATGCTAGCTTAACGCTATTTATATAGTTGTAAGTTTGGGGAGGTAAAGAGATTCTCTGGTTAAATTTTAGGAACTCTATGCATGGGAATACTTAATCAGCCTAGTACTACGCATGACGTTACAGATCTGTCATGTTTATAAATTGCGAAGACATCCTATCATTTATTTTTAAAGCCAACAAGTAATGTAGTCTCTTATCTTCGTCTTGAACTATTTTTACTTTTGTTTGTTCAAAATTTTACCGAGCGTTCTCATTGTACAGGTTTACAGTGATGTGTGCGCTTTGTTAACGCTGAGAGACATAATGGTGCTTGTGTGCACATTGGAATGTGTATACGCGCTCACCTCGCTCGGAGACCGAGCTTCTGAAGCTGTCGCCCGTGTACCTGGACTCATACACACGCTCGTGTCGCTTGTCACGGTTGAGGTAAGTCTAATGCGATATACATTTTTTTCATTCAATTCAATTCAGAAAGATGAGACTTTTATAGTCCATCCATATGAAACGGCTAGACAGCAATAGTTTAATGGTGTAGTAGTGATCAGTTGTTAAGAAAAAAGATAAGGTATGAAACTATTTATGTTTTTTAAAGTAAAATAAGTCATACTAATTTTAGCAATATTTGTAATTATGACCTTATTCAATTCAGAGAAAAGTGTGACTTAAAAGTGGATGTTATGATTAGAATTGAGAAAGGTATACTTTGGTCTTTCGGATATGTTGAAAGGATGAAGGGAGAGAGCGCAACGAATCAAATTTATGTTGCGAAAGTGACTGGCAGCGTAGGTTGGGGACGTCCAAGGAGAGTTTATACCGATCAGATTAGTAATATACTAAAGATGAGCGATATAAGGAGTACCCGAACCGATGCTTGTATGCGTAGATGTATGGCTGTAAAAGAAGCGACGTGTGCCAGGACCATGCTAAATATGTCCATAATTTCTGCCTACCTCGTCTGGGTTACGGGCGTAAACACATATTTATTCATCCCATCCTGTGTAAATCAATCAGATAGATACATAGACTCTTTATTGCTCACATTAAACTAAATACAAATTTACTAAAACTAAACTTATAACCTAAATGTGGGCAAGGGCGGCCTTACCGCTATAAGCGATCTCTTCCAGGCAACCCTGTAGGGCAGGAGAGGTACAAATAGATAAATAGCGCGGTAACAAAAAAAGCCAAGAATAAATAAATAAGAGCAAGATTGTGTAAGTTATTCGTATTTTTTTAGGTGGATGTGATTATGAGTTCTAATTTTTGTGTATTGTTTAGGCGCAGAGCTACGGGCCGCGTGCGTGTATCCTGATGCGTGTGGTGGAGACAGTCAGCGGGCCGAGCCCCATGCCCGCCGGCGAGAGGGAGCCCGCCCCGCCTCCACAGATAGTGAGTGTTCCTTATTTATGTATCAACTAGCTGTACTCGCTTTCGGTCCGTATTTTCCACACTGGAAGTTTTTGCTAAAAAAGTTGTTATTGTCATGTCATATTATGATATTTGATATTATTGTATTTTTATATCCTACAGGAAGCTTTTATCGAGTAAAAGTTACCACATGTTTTCTGTACTCCTTGACACATGACTGATAATGTGTGGTGCAAAATTTCACAACGATTGGTTGTGTCGTTGAGGCGTATCCAAAAAATAAACGTATTTATAATATTAGTTAGAATTGATTGCATGTTTTTAAGTATGGTACGGTATGTGGTATGGTTAATGATCTGTCGCTACTGGTATTTCCGAGCCAATGCAACTTAAGGTCCTTCCAAAGTCGAGTGTGTTCCTTCCTTAAAGGCCGGCAACGCATTAACAGTTTTTCTGGTGTGGTGTTCATGAGCGTCTGTGATCACTTATATTTTAGGCGTACTGCTGCTCGTTTGCTGTAAAAATATTAGATTTATTACTTGTCTACGTTCATATTTAAATTTAAGAAACAATCTACATTGATTCCTTTAATTATATTTAAATAAAAATATTTATGTATAAATTACATCGATATGTACATACAGATATTATTTATTTGTAAATTGATTCCAGAGCCAGCCACCGAAGCCGGCGCCAGAACCTGTCCCGCACGTGCCGCAGCCTCCGCAGCCCCCGCAGCCCCCGCAGCCCGCTCAGCCGCCTGCGCCCATCTCTTCTATACAACAGTCACATATCCAGCAGCGGACCATACAGGTATGTATGTCACCAGTGTCTTGCCTGT
Source organism: Papilio elwesi (assembly GCA_029849275.1). Taxonomy (NCBI): domain Eukaryota; kingdom Metazoa; phylum Arthropoda; class Insecta; order Lepidoptera; family Papilionidae; genus Papilio; species Papilio elwesi. The sequence goes on along the minus strand of CM056708.1, from coordinate 5,579,206 downwards.
CGCCTCATTCGACGGCAAGAGAGTCCACCTGGATCTTTGTTGCGACAGATATGCAAAGTATGTTATTAGTTAAAAGTATATTGATTTCTATAATAACAGTCACTGAGGCCAACTTAATACCTAATGATTCTGAAGTCATCAGTCGATGAAGTCATAAACTAATATAATACACCATGTAGTCAACACCAATATTTAGGTAAATTAATAATTAATCCTACGAAATATTTAACATTAATCACGTATGTTAATGTTTGGACAGTGTATAAGTGTAATAGTACTAGACCCAGTACCTATTTTACTTAGCTTTACCCATGGGCTTTAATCAATAGGAGAACGAGCACTTTGCACAAGCGTGGCTGCGGTCAACGTACGAGCCTCTACCCCCAAGTGACAACAGCACATGCGAAGCGGCGGACGTGTACCGACAGTACCTGGCCTGCTGCACCAAGCTGGGCAGGAAGGGCGTCATCGCGCCCGCGCACTTCCCCAGGCTCGTCAGGTAAGTCACCACCTCCGGCGACGATAAGCTTGACAAGGAGGGCGAACGCCCGTCATCATCAGTTGATAAAAAAGGAGGAGGAATTGGGGGGAGGAGGCTGTGTCACATCAATTGTCAAACGAAACGCAAAACAATCGCTTTAATTGACGCCTGTATTCTGCACTCTTTCAATCATAAACAATTCTGATTAAACAGGACTGTATTTGGCGGCACCGTAGGTCCCACCACACTCACATTAGCAACGGGGGAAACACAACAGGCGTACATAGGGATACGCTCGAGGAATCCGCAGAATAGACCGAATCCTCCAGCAGGTTAGTACATGTGTATATTACATCCATAAAAAATAATAAAACGTAAGACTAATTTTTTAATTAACAGTAAATAATCTAAATCTAAAATTGTTGTTTCTTTTATAAATGTAAATAATACGTCGACATTATATTTACAGTTTACGTGTAATCTGTTTGTTCAGGCCCATCGTCACCAATCCTGAAAGCTCAGCTGACCAACAAACCCGGCACCGTCGAAGTCAAGCCAGTTGTCGTTCAAGCTCAGGTATTTAATATTATATTACTTGTTTAGAATATATGCTATTTTAACTAACGGAATAGGTATTAACATCAATTATCATCAAATATCCAATATCTTTACATATAAGCCTCCCTCTTCTCTCCTCCCCATCCTATTCCCCTTTTTCTGTTTCTTATCCTATATTCCTTTACCATACTTAAAGGCTGGCAGCATGTCTTCCTCCACAGACAACAGAGAAAGTGTAGACGTCTTCTTATTTATTGTACAAGGTGGCAAATGAGCAAGCGCTCTATAAAATATCAATTGATCGCTATCCACAGTCATCTGCAACAAGCTGATAAATTTCAGATGCGTTGCCTACCTTTAATGGTAGAGGAGGAGATAGTCAGGAGAACAGGAGTAGACAAGACTTCTCTCGTTCGTTCTCGACTCTTCCGTTCATCGTTAGCTAAAAAGGAATGGATGGGAAGGGGAAGAGCTAGAATTAGGCCTCCGGAACCTCACTTATCGAACGAAACGAAGCAGATTACTTTTACTTCACGCGTGTCTGTGAAGTCGTATTTCACCGGTCGAGCCGGCGCATTCGTGCGACAGATGTTGTTGCGGGCTCTAACACTGGTAGCTTCAAGGAACGAGTACGCTCTTTTCTTAAAGGACTCCGAGACATAGTGGCTTGGAAATACCGTTGGACAGTTCATTCCACAATGTGAATGGAATTTGGAGCTCTATATTAAGTTGGGACGATTGACTGTTGCGGATGTTGTTTGATATTTTGGGAGGAATTATTTTTTCACCTTGTCCAAATTAAAAAAAAACCTTTTTAATTTGTGTAGCCACAGAGTCCGGCGCCGCCCCCGCCCCACCCGCACCTCTCGCAGGTACTAGACGCGCCGTCCAACACCACTCTCATCAAACACTTGCTGGCCCACAAAGTAAGCCCCGCCCCACAACTCACGCAAGTAAGTGCCCACTAACAATACTAACTGCTACCATCAATTTAGTTATTGTTTAGTACATCTTTATTTATTTACTGTTTTAAATTATTAGTTTTCGTTTTGTGACATATTCTAAAATATGTAGTTGTTGTATTAGTTAGTATCGTAGGGTCATCTAACGGATTTAAATGGTCCAGATGAGTGTCTCAGGCAGTATGAGTACCTGTAACAAGCAAGTATTCTTAAGAAGTGAGATCTGTGTCACGATATCGTGCGAATGTGAAGAAAGATGACGGGCGAGAAGTTTTTTTTTATAAATAATAAACCTTATTTTATTTTTGGTATTTGTTTTATTTTAGATTTAGATTCCTGGCGTTTATCATATCCATAGATGCCAGCGAATACATAATCGAGTATTAATAAAACTACATATAAAAAATTATTATAGAAATGGAAAAAGTTTATTTGTTTCCAAAAATATGAACAATTACATCAGATGCTGTTATATTCATTATATATTTTTTAATTCCTTTTAATAAAATTTGTGCTTAAGTTTTAGTACCAATGAAATATCGATTATCGAAAATTGTATATGGCAGAAATTATTGGTAACATTTTTTTCAAATACATAACAATTATGCATGCGATTATAAAACATGAAATTATTTTTTGTGTAGTTTGCGAAAAAAATGTAGTTGGCATGCAATATAAATGTAGTCAACTAACTGTATTATTATTAGAATAACAATTGAAGAGAAACCGCATGCGTTTTGTTAAAGGCTTAGTTGTTAGCATGACATATTTACAGTTTTAACAAGATATATTCATAAGGTCACAACGAATCTTCCAGAGATGTATAACGACATTAAAGCTGGATTTTCACTATGAGATATAATATATATTATATCCCAAAATATATATCGTATCCCGCGATTGGCTTTTACTCTTTGAGATGTAATCTTTTGAATAGTTTCTGTTTTTCACTGGATCTTATCTTGAGGGGCGAAGGCGTAGCGAGGGAGCTAACGTGTGCGACGATAGTGTGAAGTGTAGGAGGTGAATTAACATAAAGTTTTAAAATAGAGGCCGGTCGACATATTTGAGATGTAATATAGTCTGTAAATGGTTCCATATTAAAGCACGGTAAGCTACATTGATTTATATCTCGAGATGTAATATATATGTATAAATTATACATTATATTTCACAGTCAGAAACCTACATAATAGAAAACTGCAGGGGATGGAATATAGTATGACCAACTTTAGATACAATTAAGAATTAACTAAGAGTGCTCACAATCGGATAAACCTTCGTTTGGAAACGTCCATATTCATAGTTGATTTATAACTGCGAGTTCGCACTGCCATTGACATTCACAGAGAACATGTTGTCATCTCTGTATATTTCACAGAGTAAAAGCGAGATAACATGTTTTATGTGAATGCTTTCTGAGGAATTCGCGGAGGAGGAAAGAGCAATTTAAGGATGATGCATGGAAATATTTTTTAAATGATTAGTCGTATGTATGAGAAATACGACGATCTCACTGTCGTTTTACAATAGGTGTAAAATATTAGCACTTTCACACTTTAGTAGGAGGTTGCTTGCCCATGACGACCCTATCATAATCGAAATTATATTAGGTGACCTGCATGCCTAATCTTTAATCATTAAGATTCAACTAACGCATAGTAATGGTTCCTAAGGAACGTTTTGTCAATCTATTGCTATTTTTATACCCGAATTGGTAGGTTCTATTTCCATTCAATTGAAGATGTATGTCAACATAGGATATGGAGAATCATTTCCTATTTTTTTCATTACATAGTAATTTAAAAATTGAATTCCTAACAGTCCTTTTGCGCGTTACACTACTTGATGACGTATAACAAATTATTGTCTACTATCAAATTAAAACGATTTAATGTAAACATTTTTATGTAAAGGTCGCACAAAGACAACAGAGCCAACAAAGAGTTGTGGCACCATCGACGTCCAATGCTGTAGTCGTGCAGTCCAATGTATCGGTAAGTTTTTTTATGGAAGAAAGTGGCAAATGAGCAAGCTTCTTCCCATTTCCATCCCATCCTTATGAGGAAACGATGGGAAGGGGAAGAGGATTGAAATTACGCCTCCGGCACCACACTCGTCAGACCTTGATGCACACACAGGGAGAGCCCGCAAACGTAACAACTGTTGCACGAATGGGCTGGCGCGACCTCACTGAAAACAGGCGTAAAGTAATCTGCGTTTCGTCTAATGAGTGTGGTGCCGGCGGCCTCTCCTTTCCAGCATTCCCTTCATAGGATAAGAAAGGAAGAGGATTTGACGCGGACATGATTAGAGAAGAAAGGGAAATATTTTTTTTCTGTTTTCTCCTCTGTAGGCAACGCATCTGCAACTCGTTTGATATCGGGTTACCCGCAAGCTCATTTGTCACATTCAATAGAACAAAATGTAACTGGTGAATTGCTCGTAATTGTAATCTCTGTTTTTAGGCGGCTTAGTTTAAAGTTAATATGCATATATGTGCATGCTGCAGGTAATGGATGTCGATCCAGAGGCGCTGATCAAATGTACCACCATAACGCCGGGCGGTGTTGCCAGTAACACGCCCACGGTGCAGGGAGATAAGGTACATAATTCAAAGTTTTTAAATGCCAAATTTTGACTTTAACTATTAGATATCATAATTAAGAGTATTTATTACGACTACTTTAACATTTTGGCGTGTGCTACACACAGAAGCAATATAAAAAATTATTATATATAAATACTTGTCTTGCAGGTGGTGATTAATACATCGGACGAAGGTTTAGGTAACTTTATTTTGTAAAAATATTACAATTTACTCAGAATGTGCTCATGAAAAGTATTATTCCATTTTTAGCGCTAAAAGATGAACCCGTGCAAATTCAAATAGACGAACAAACACAGTTAACAATTGTAAGTAATGTATCATTTTACTTTATTAATCTTATAAATAAAATATATAAAAATATTAAAATATGAAAATAAAATTTTCCTTGTAAGTAATCGCTGAAAGATGTCTTACTATTATATAAGCTTGTAGGGTTGTATAGTAATGTTGTATGTGTTAGTTATTGAAGAAGAAAAACATTTCTCGTTAACACATTATCTTCACAGAAAAGTGCACAAAACAAAATGCTGGCCGATCTGTTAGAGAAGAAATCAAATCCACCTGTACAAGTTGTCCAAATGAACCCGCAAATAAATGCTCCGACCATTCAAATAACCGAAACAGGCCAAATAGTTCAAGTTAAATCTGACGCGAACCCAATGATACAAATGAATGCCGAACCCGGACTTGTGTCACAAGGGAGTCCATACTTTCAAATAAAGAACGAACAAGGACAACTTATACAAATTAAGAACGACCAAGGTCAAATAATACAACTAAAGAACGATCAGTTGCAAAACTCGATGTTGCAATTTAAGAACGATCAAGGTCAAATAGTTCAGATCAAGAACGACGGACAACCTCTGCTGCAAGGCGGTCAGATTGTGCAGCAAAGCGTCATACAACCCGTGAAGAGCGAAAAGGATCAGATCGTAGACACCGTGGTCACCGATCATTCGTACACTGAGCCGCCTTCCAAAAAGTTGAAGACTGAAGAAAAACGAGAGGTATTTTCGACAGTTATATTATCTATGTATTTGGTTAGGGTTTTTTTAACAAATTAGGATGACCCAGTTATTGAAAGGAAAAACTAGAAAGAATAAGAATATTTTATTTATTTGGTATAATCAGATATTACTATAAAATATTCTGGCATATTTTTTCCACTCTTCTTCAATAACTTACAAACTTAAAACAGTATAAGCCTCTTGTTATGAAAATCGATTAATGTTCTTAATCTATACCTTTAACCGATTAAATTTAATAGTGTTACAGTTACTTAAGACTACTAAAGTAACTTTATTTAAAACCTAAGCTGCAAATAGATTAATTTACGATCTATGATGGAGCTAAATCAAAACGGTTGGTTTTAATCAGTATGACAGAATGTACACTCTTAAAACATATTTATTATCTGTTGTAAATCGGTACATAAGACGTTGTTAGATATAAGTTAGCAAGTAAATAAAGTAATGTAATACGATGATATAATAATTTTATAGAACAATTCACCTCAAGAGAGTGTTTCCAAGACAGCAGCTAACTTATATGCCGCTCTGGCCGCATCAGCGTTAGAGGACGAGGAGGATCTGGTTAGTATTATTCATCCTATTTAGATCAAGCCAACTTCTTGGTGGGTTCAAGGGTTAAGTTCTACTTTAATTCTACAGCACTAACAAATAGTTTAAGTCCCAGGCTCTGTATTAATACATTCATTGATCCGTCCTCGCTTCGCACTGATGTAATGCTTTTGTTGTTTCCGAACCTAAAGAATAGATAAATTCACGTTATGATACCCTCCACGGTTTTCTGTCTGTGAATTTAGGAGTTAATCGTTGTGCATTGCTCATTTAGCTACTAAAGGAGAAATATTTATAACTCCCATTATTTGCAATGCACTTGTTTGCCTATGGAAAGAGAAGATCACATCGGGTAAACGTTGAGTCGAAATCTTTTCCCATCGATTTTATTTAGTACCTGTAGTTGTTGATAGAAATTTGGTTTCTTTTGTAAAAAAAAACAAATTGAAAAAAGTACTATTCTATTAACGGCCATTTTCTATAACATATCTATTGTTCGTTTCAGATACTAAAGAAAATCTATTGTTTTGTCATTACTTTCTTTTCAATAACCTATCGACGGTTAGTATTTCCCATCGAAACTACCAATGTGTCATCGGGAGAACGGATAGCTTATTAGCGATAGACACGTTTATGCAAATCATAACTCAGACGAAGCTATTTTTAGTAATGCCATTTCATTATCTCTCAAAGTCGGCTATTATGTGGAATAAGAGCATTAAAGCATTGCGTCATGGGTGCTGCCTTCGTAGACTGAGAAGTTGAAGAAGAAGGGATATCAAAATTTGTACAAAATGTATTTCTTATATACTAACATGGTTCATTTTATATCAGTTATATAAACATAAACAAAACAAACTGACGTGCCGATCTTAATAACAACGTTCAGATTCAATCAAAACGTTTCGTTTCATTCTCGACTTTGTTAAAATATATCATGGTTTCATAACAATTGTGATAAATCAAACGAAATAAAACATTTATTTGTATTGATACTCAGTTTCTATTAAAAAATAATTTATCATTGTATTTATGTAATAATACAATAAAAATACAATAAGTTTTGATCATGACATTTTCGTGGTTATAGTAGAACGAAACGTTAAAAGAAGGTTAGATAGGTGATAGGGAAAAAGTAATCTACCGTTGGTTATAGATAGATGACATTTATCCTTGATTGAAAAACGCAAACTAAAGATAAACTCTTACTTTTACTGGTCGATAGTGATCTATCCGTAATCTTAGATAGGTTATTGAAAACGGCCGTTACCAATACAAAAAATTCATGAGTTATCGTTCTAAGAGCGGATAGGGGTAGGTTTGTCTAGATGGTTTATAAATAAATAGATAAAATTCATTATAGACCAGGATCCACAGTGTTAGTAACAATGATCTTACAAACGATGTAAATATTTTTGAAATTAATTAATCCGGTTATGTGTAATAGCCATTTTTAGATTAGATGTTGGTCAATGTGGAAAAACTATATTCTGCTACTTAATTAGAAAGAGAGCTGATGAATAAATTCAGTAACACCGTCTTAAAATTCTTTCATGTCTGTGATGTAGCGGCCATCTGGACACATATCTGGAGATCATCGCACTAAGGTTTTAAGTTATAAAAATCCAGTGTTTGTATTAGTTTGAATGTAGTCACATGTAAGTTTGAATGTAGTCACATGTAAGTTTGAACGTAGTCACATATTAGTTTGATCGTAGTCACATATTCGTGTGAGTGTAGGAGTTAGATTAGTTATACTAGTAGTGACTATTTGGTCGGCGAATGCACACGCATTACTACACAGTGGGCATGATTATGATACAAGTAACATTTTATGTATTACTAAACGATTTATGCGACTTCATTTCGTTGTATTGATTGTATATATGTCGCTCTCTTTTTTACCTATATCTTTTTTCTTTCTCATGTAACGAAATGTGCCTCACGTGACGGGTCCTTGAAATTTTACTTTCGTCGTTTTACATTTTTAGCGCCTCTTGCGTTTTACTTTATTGCTTTTATTAATTTAAATTATTTCGATCGCCTTGAGTTACCTACTAATTTTCTTTTCCAAAATAAATTGAACTAAAATTTAGAGATAACTTATAAATTATTCCTTTTATTCACCTCGTTATTTGAGTCGATATCGTGATTTTTAAACCATTTTATTACGCAAAATCTCATATTAAAACTGTATGTACTAAATCAAACATTGTATGTCCATCTTTAGCTATTAAGTATGAATAGTATGACTATGTCCAATTGGTGTAATACAAAAGTATATAATTTGCTGTAAACCATCTCAACTCAAATGTCCCCATCCCGCATTTGCTCCGTTTGTTACATGTGACTTATTTAGTATCTAGATGAGTATAACAGAAGTACTAGATCAAATGTTTGTTGTTGTACTTAGTAATTGTATGTATTTTTATGTCAGTTATTGAAACGTCGTGTTAAAAAAACATGACGTTTAAAAAACGGACAAACGGCATTTTAATGCTCCTTAAGTGTAGTCTTAAAATGTTCCGTTATAGAATCTCTATGCACATCGCTGAATGCCTATTAAAAATAAATGTATGGGCTAAGTTACAGTAAAAAATATTGTTTTGTTCTTCTTAGTACAAATTTATGACTTTAACCATACTTTATATACTAGAAATGTAATTTAAATTAGGTTTATACATTACCATCGTCGGAGTGCAAGTAAAGATACAGAGTTGTCAGTGCTCTTTATAAGAATTTGTAGAGTCGGGTGTAGATTGGCTAATATAAGTTGACACTGAAAAAGCAGGGTAATAAAGAGAAACACAGACAGTCATAAGGTCTGCCGACAGAAGTGAAACTCAAAACAGGTGGGAAGGTGCGTCAATACTCCAAAAAAAATGAATAATCAAAAAACAAACAAACCCCTGTATCATAACAATAAAAATCAAAAGTGAATACAAGAAAAATAAATGAAAAGGAAGCAGTCAAAAATGTTCCAAACTCAATAAGGATATTGTTGACGCATATTGTTCACGCGAACCTAAATATGATTTTCCCCTACCACATAGTAACGCTTCTAAAGAAGTTTTCACTTTAAAAAAAACAGTAACTCCATTTTTTAAAGAATACTTAGAGCAACTTAATTTAATAATAAGCAACTTTTAAATGTCGAAATGCTGCGCTCTTTCAGTATCCCCTTTGGCCAGACTTTATATGCACATTAAATGATAGACTTACGTTTTTTCCTTTTTATATTTAACATCGGAACATTCTCCTATAAAATTTGTAGCTTCTAACTAGAACATCAATCTGCTAATTTTTAATATGTTTAATATTTAGAAACCGATGAGGTGTCCAAGTATCAGGTACCTTAAGTAATATTATTTGCAATCGACAGCTACCAAATAAACAAGAGCCCGTGGAAGTCCCGCCCCCGGTATTAGTTGCCGGCTCATCTGACAGTGGTTCTGTCATAATCCAAGAACCATTGCTACAGGTCGGTAGTCTTTGTAACGATTGTATATATTAAGTTGGTATTTCGACAGTTTATTGTTTGTGCGCGCGTTTCAAGTATATAAAAGGTCAAGAATTTGTAGGAATATTAAATATCAGATATATTAAAGTTATTTATATTTATGTAAAAAGTCGAGCTAAACCAAATACCGTATTCAGATTTCTTATTTCTGACGAACTCGGAGTAGGTTCATTATAACTCCTAATAGGGACACCGATGACGTCACAACTGCATGTGCAGTATGTAAAAAAATTTATGCTGTGAAATTATCTAACAGAGTCAGAACGGAGTCGCTTGGTTTAGAAACACGTGTACGTGGTGTTGTGCGCACGTCATGTTGCACGCTGGTCTTGTATTATTGTGCATGCAAAGTAATCAAGCTAATAGATAGCCAAGATTCCTGTACATCAAAAATACAGTAATTTTAATTTACTTGTACCCATTAACTGAATATATGCATGGTATAAGAGCAGGATTTATCCTTTTATATGCTTAAATGCTCTCAATTAGTCAATTGAGTTTCGTAATCAATGTATTGTTGCTTTGAATTGTTTCGAATATAATTAATAGCATGTTTGATTGTACACTTGTGTACAAATTTCGAAGGATAATTCTAATGGTTTTTATTACGCAAATGGTTTTTATTTATATTTCCGATTGTGTGTGCGTGTGCGCAAGAAATCTGCAGACTACATACGCGCAATTAACTCTAAACTTTTTCTAAACATAAACCCTAGTCATTTAGTGGGTAATTTTATATTCTCCATTCTAAAGTTGATATCATTTTGTATAGGTACATCAGCCGACCATGCAAGTGCAGCAGCCTACCATGCAAGTACAACAACCCACGCTGGTCCAGCAACCGGCTATGCAGATGCAGGGTTCTGCAATTCAGGTTTGGAATATTTATGCATATGCTAGTATTTTAAATATTTAATGTACTCATGAAGTATCGATGGCGGGACAATTCGAGAATAGCGGTCACGTACTCGGCAATCTTCAACGATATGAATTGTCCTATTCAAGGATGCTATTTACCATTTGCCATGCAATGGTTTTCTACCCACCAGACCTGTAGTCATGCTCCTAATAAGAGAAGACTTTTTAGTTGTCTATACTAATATATTAAATCTGACAATTTTGAATACGCTAATCAAAGACTACGAGTCGGAATAAAAAAAAATGCTATTTCACCTAACCTGACCTAAATCATTTAAAATTATATTAGGTTATGCGTGCGTATATGCTTATGTGTGAGTGTCTCCTTTTTTTCGAAATGCGATGAAATATCTTAGAAACAATGTCAAAATTAATAATAAGTATGTAACAAAACTGAAAATTGAATTAAACGCAAAGTAATTATGAATTAAGAAAATTACTGTAGAATAATCGAAAGCAGAATAAGTAAAGGTAAATCAAACAACAAATACGAAGAAGATTGATTCCCGTATATCTTATTTTACAGATGCAGCAACCAACGCTGCAAATGCAACAACCTATGCTGCAAGTACAACCGATGGACGTCCAGAATATTCTGGCATCGCAGTCCGGACAGATTATTCTGCAAGGTAATAAATAAGACATGTACCCCTTTATTTTCTTTACAGTCTAACGGCACTTACAGTCGTCATTTTTGAACAATGGCGGATAATATTTCGCCTTTTTTCAGAAACCCACCCCAATCGATGCCTTCAGTCACATTATTGGGACACTACTTTGATCAGGGCAGGAGTTTTATCTCTTGTGTAAATTCAAAATTCGAATCCATTTTCTTACATCTCTTTTTTTTACATTAACGTTGTTTCGGACAATATGCATATTTGGAAAATAAATTTCATTCGCAAAATATTGTCAATTTCCGTGTACAGTTGGCATACAAGAGTGGGAAAAGGACAGATGATGGTAATTAAATTTTATTCCAGGTGGTTTGGGTTACATAGCCCAGAATATTCCCGGCAACATGATGCAGAAGACCATTATAATTGTCCAGGGTCCTGCAGGAGGCGGGCCACTTACTCTCACGGTAAGCTGTTAATCGATTTTTGTATGTCAGAAAATGTTTGTGTGGTAATAAAATACTGATACTTGTATATGTTTATAAGGAAAAAGTATTAATTTATTTGCATTGTGCTTGCACAATAACATGACTCTTGCGAATAAACAAAGCTATACTTAAATCAAAAATACACTAGACTTTTTTTTAAACTAAAAATACACATAAAAGTGTGTTCTTACTTGAGTTTAATATGGACCAATTACATGTGCGGACTCACGGATTTCTTGTGGCTTGCAATTTTAAACCTTAAAGACAAAGAATGTTGTGACTTGCAACTTCTAAGCGCTCTCAGCTCAACGTTATTAAATCTTACGTCTCTCTCGCTCTCGTCTTCAGGTCCTATGTGAATTACATATTAATAGAAACTAAATCATAACAGATAGGAATAATGTTGGTTACTACAAAATGTTCCTGTATTTCTGTATACGTATTAATTAGAAAAGCGTAGTAATTTCAATCCATTTTCTTGCGCTTTTTTGTCTGAAATGCTGAATCTAGTGTGTTTTTGATCAGTCTCTAAGTCTATACTTCTAGAGATCTATCTAATGAGACTAACGACATATACTTGAGTCGTATTAAATTATTTGACGATTTAACTTTTTTGTACACTGTTCGCCGCAATCATCACAAGTGCGTCATGGTATTGTGTACGAGTACTAGATTTTTACCGACTGTTTTTTATAAATAAATGTTTAATGAAACGAGTGCTTACTTGTAAATTACTTTTAGTATAATACTAAAATAAGGAATTTACGTACAAAAGGTGAACAACCCATCGGGACTGGACGAGGCGACACTAAACAGCCTTATTGCTCAGGCAACAGAGGCGATAACTCAACAGCAAATAATGCAGGTTAAATACCCCGTAGAACTCGCGCTTTACCGCGTCACTCACTTCTTAGCTTACAAATACTTCTTTAACATTTTCATTAACATGTTCAGCACAATAATATGGCATATATTTTCAAGCACATTGCGTTTACAACTAACTATTGCTTACTAGAGCTATTATCCTTTGACATTACTAAAATAACTGACTTTATATAATTTGCACAGTTCATCCGGCCTTTTTCGAATAACAAATCTGTCGAACACCAGTTGTACAGTTGCTCTAACTAAAGTTATTACGTAATTTATTTACTTTACTCATTAGATTTTTCGTTTAATTTCACTATGCTAATTCATGATTACGAAGGAAGGTTTATTTCGCTTGTCAATCATTTCATAGTAGCGCTATTATTAGAAATAATGTAAATAAAAAAGCACTGTCTAAATAAGTTAGAGCTTATTAGGTAAACCCCCGAATGTGACAGACATAGACAAAGCTGTTATTGTCGGAATTTGAAATCGAAGTCCTCGATTCTGAAGCCAAATACCACATCTGGGCAACGGTCGCTTTATTGATTGCGTTAAATCAATCAATGTGATTTCGGGCATTGTCTCTGGTATTTGCAAGCTGCTTTTCATTTAGAAATCTAAGATTTGGACTTTTATTTAATACAGGCATTTAAAATGAAAATCTAAGTTAAACAAAAATATATGTTACAAGCGATCCGCCCTGGCTTCGCACGCTACTCTTTGGAATGAATCTACAATAATCCTTTATTAGTCCTCGCCTATGTAATAACAGAAATCTCTGTGCAAATTTTATATATGTGTCAGTTTGTTTCTTCCTTTATATACGTAGGATTTGGTTTAAGATACTATTTTTTATTATCTTAATAAACTAATATTATACCTTATAACACAATTCTTAAAAAAATCCAGGGCGGGTCGCTCGTCCTATATATTTTTTTCGCTCTTACATTATCATACATATGTAATATAGTACAGCAACATATAAAGTAATATCTGTTACTTTATTATGTCTTAATAAATTTTGCCATGTTTTCCTTCTGTTGTAATATTTGAAATTTCTGAATTATTCTACTTAAAAAAAATTCAATCCTAAAATCCCAAGTGAATAAAAAATTAATTGTATTTATTATGCTGCACAAAATAGCTGCCCGACCCATTTTATCGATTTTGATGTTTTTGTTCATAATTCTACCATTGTTAATTAAAACGCATTAGCGCTATATTTGTAATACAAATATTTATGTCTTTACAATGCAAATGTTTAAATTCTTGTTATACTAATACATTATTCGTAATACATATGTTGCCATTACAAATGTGTTCGGTGTGCAGAACACGGGAGTTATACAGTCGACACAGAGGGTGATTGTGAGTCAACCGACATTGGTGAGCACATCACAGCCCATCACTATGGTCAAAGCGGCCTTGGCACAGGTTAACAAACACAATTTGAAAGTAGTTTCATAGATTCTGCTTCAGTAGATTAACTTATGTTTGGCATGTTGTAAGTTCATTTTAATTATATACATGTTTGCGCAATTTTACTTTTGTATGTTTTACAATTTGATAATTGGATTTGTATTGAAGATTAATATCGCTAATACACACGATATGCCTCATTTAAGTTTTCTTATAAGCGTTGAAATTTGTTGCATTTTAATATAGACACGGCAAGCAAACTTTGCTTATTAAATTTTTTATATAATAATTTTGAATAAGCATTAAATATTCCTCATAGATAAGAGGTTGAGAGATGAATTGGTGGAAACGCTTTTATTACTTTATTTTGTTGATGGGAATTTGGGTAATGCAATGCACAAGGTGATGGAGTTTATTTACTTAGGGTGCATGATAAGAAGGGATGACAGCGATACTATATAATTGGGGCCGGTTGTTAAATTTGATGCATTAGAATGTCAATAAGCCGCACATAATACATTGTATCCAGTGTAATTCAGAGAACAAATCTGAGAGTTGAATTTTGAGAGCTCGACTTGTTCAATCGAAAGCTAATAATAACGATGAAGGACTATTTTTGAGATCAAGTCATACATTTAAACATGAGTGCTCGTAACCACGATTCGATTTTACTAGTAAAAAATCCTAACCTACGTTTTGACACCTGTCAAATGAAAATATCACCACCGTTTCTATTTTCGACAGCTCTTTTTAAAAAATCGATTCCCTGATAGTAAGATTAACTACAGAGAAATGCGTGATGTATGACAGGTTGTGCAGAACTGGCAGTGCTTCGATTGCTTAGATAAATTGAAAGGATGAGTTACGAAAGGGAAAGGACTTTTATATTACTATAGTGATTGGCAGATTATTTCGATAATCTACTAATATTTCAGCCCGAGGAGGGTTGGCATCAGGTAGGCGGCCGGCTGTAAAAAAACACTATGCCCAAAACCTATTACAGCATGGACTACGGCCGTATTTTGCCGACCCCATATAAAAAGTGGGAATAGGGCGGGGAGTAGTAGATGCAGTGATTGGCAGTGTTATTAATGTTATCATACTATTAAAGTACGATAATAAGATTTTTCTATGTAAACGAAGATGTTTGGCAGTTGATGAAGTGAAGAATGTGTGAATGTGAGATCGTGAAGAGTAAAACTTTTATAACCCCTACTATGGGTAGTGGGATGGGTAGGGGTTATAAAAGTAGTAGGTATGCTTTTATATATTTTTTCTTTTTGCATGTTAATGATGCTTTTATTTTGTATATTATTTTTTGCAATATTTGTTATACTTTTTCAGTTACTCAAAATTCTATATTTTTTAATAAAAAAAATTATTGCCTACCAATTCTGATTGTCAATTGCTCAATAATTCTTCCCTATATGAGAATTTTACAAAGAAGCTTATATAATAAGACTATATCAATGAAGTTTAGGTGCCATATAATAAATAAATGTATGTTACGTCCCTAGAACACTCCACAAATAACGCCGAGTCAGCAGCCAATAATAACAGCACAGCCACAACCCCACAAAGCGCAAATTGTCAGCGCATCACAATCCCAACAGATTGTTCTATCGAAACAAACCCCGGCACTTATAAGTACGTCGACAAGCAACCAGATGGGCGGCAACCAACAAATAATACAGGCCAACCAACAATTGTTACAAGGCAACCAACAATTGTTACAAGGCAACCAACAAATCATACAAGGCAACCAGCAATTGCTGCAAGGCAACCAACAAATTATCGCGGTGTCGAACAATCAGCAAATTATTATGAACGCACCTATGAAGCCGAGCGTGCATAGAGTAGTTCAGCCGCAGAGGAGTCAAGTGGTCGTATCGAATACAATTACTCAACCTGTGGTATCGCAGAGTGAAAGCAAATCCACCGTCATACAGAATAGTCCGGTAAGTGATGTAATAAGTTATAACTTCTAAACTATCTGTCAGAACGGTATAGTATAAAAGGTAATTATAATCTATATTTAATATTCTTGCTTACAAACATATTAACTGAATACGTAAAAATAGCGCGTATTATTTTTAATTGATTGTTGCAATGCTGCAATGTAATCGCTGACTTTATTGTAGATATTTTTAAGATAAATCTACAATTTGGTGGTAGATTATTTTGATCTATCTCGTTAAGTTAGCCAGCGTTTGCAATGTGAGCGCACCAAAATATGTTTTTATGCATGAATTACACTTATTAACGTTCCTCTTGAATCACTGTCTATTGATGAAAATTGCATTAAAATCCGTTGTGCAGTTTTATACTAAGTAGAAGTATATCTTACTAAAAATATATATAATATCATCGTGTTAATATAGTAATTAAATTTTGATTTAATGTTCAAAGGATGATTATTTATATTTCATCCATTGAACTTGCAACATTACTTTTATCTGTTTTCGTCGTATTGTAGTAATTGCGTGCAATTATTCCTCAAGTGTGGAGTGTGGTGGATAGTGAAAACATGAGATAACATAGACAGCACTGTATTGTTACTAGTTTCGCTTAAAGTGACTTTCAAATTTATGATACACCTTTGATTTTACCTTGTTCCATTGCAAGATATGACTGTCGTTAACAAACAAACGTCATTTACCATACATGGCGGCCATTACTTTTTATACTTTCATCGGAAATGTTGAAATTTTATGGAAATCGCGAAGTAAAGTGAAATTGTGTAATAGGGATAGCTAATGTTATATGGTAATATAAGATAAAGTTTTTTTTCGAAAATAATTTGAAATATAAGAATTTTAACGTAATTTACGTTGTCGTGTTTACAAAAATTACATATTGCTGTGAAACAAGGTATAAGTAATAGTATTTGGTATAGTAAACCAGAACAGAAGAAAGGAGAACAAAGGAATATTCACGATGGATAAAAAGAACATAAATGCAAAATGCTGCCTATAGTAGAGAAGTACTTGAGATTTGAAGAGAGATAAGTTGTACACAGTGTTGTACATGTTTCAGAAATCACAGCAGCCGATCATGCGGCAAGTGATCACTCGACAGCCGATAATGGTGGGCAACACTAAGATAGGGGACAAGGAGGTTGTCAGTCAAACTATTGCCGAGGTAAGAATATGTCTATGATCACCTTTATGCATAATAAGCTGTAACTTGCGGTTGCACACACCGTGCGATTTAATTTAAGCGGCAAATGCCCAGTTTAATAAGCTGAACTCTTTAATATGATGGATCATATAGACCTGAGGTCAACCCACATTGGATTATAATATTTACATACAAACTTAAGGTTATTATTTATTTAAAGTTCAGTTGTTTTACGATTATGGTGTAGTGCAGCCTGCGAAATTAGGTCGTGGCTTTGATAACGCCATTCAACTTTTGTGGTGAACCATTTCTCCAAGATTGAGCCTAGTTGGAATGGTTTAAAAATATTCACGTAATTTATAAATTTAAAAAATTACAATTTTACTTTTATCTTCTAAACATGGAGAAAAAAAATGCGGAGAAAGAAGCGCAGTTAAAGGACAGTAAATTTGATTTATTGTTACAGAAGCCTCCAACTTTAACACCCCCACCTTTAGTCTCTACGGCTCTCTCAGCGGACGACACTCCATGGATATGTCACTGGCGAGGATGCGGGAAGTAAGTTATCTATAGTGCGAAATACAATAAGAGGTCATAAATGTAAACAAAGGCGTTGCCACTTGTAGATAAAACCTTTGTTAGTAAATTTTTTTAAAAGTACGAAGTTGTCGAGGCGAGCGGTCACCGACCGGCCATTCAAGATAATCGGAAAATTTTGAAAACTTAACACTAATGTTCTCCCTCCTGTGCGACGGGTTGTCAGATCGCTTTTCTCTTCGTCGTACAAACGCACGTACAGTAAAATTAGGTAGACTTTTATATCTTGGGATATGCTTATACATAGGGTGAGAATTTGAAAACTCATCCTATGTATAAAGATAGGATTCAAGACAAAATGATACCGTTATAGATATGTTGTACAATAATTTTTCAGATCGTTCCCCAATGCATCGGAAGTGTTTGCTCACGCGGCTAGAGCGCACTGCCCCACGGCGGCGGGCGGCGAGGCGCCCTGCATGTGGCTGGACTGCGACCGCGTGCCCAGGAAGACGTTCGCTCTGCTCAACCACCTCACGGACAAGCATTGCACGCCAGCTGTAAGTATAAGTGAAGAAATAGCTATTAGTAGTGCTGTCTATAATAGTGTAACGAGAATACTTTTGTGTTTTGTCTAACAAGCGAGATGACATGGGCCCTGCATCCTTTTTTATCCCTTTACCTTTTACAATTCCTCCCACGAAAGGGTAACTTTTAATAGTGGTGGTTGTTGATGGCTGTAGTCACAACAACCGTCGCTAGAGCGTTTCTATTCTACTATAATTCTGAAATAATACAAATCTTAAACGATAATTTGAAATCGCTACAATATAAAATGAAATTCTTGTAATTTGTCAGTCCTTGGTCCGTTTATAAGTTAAATATAAATACTTTATCTCCCTGCCCCTACCTACAGTACCTACCTAAGCAGTCTGCACTATACTTACTTCTCTTCCATATCCTCCTATCAGCTCTCATATCTGGATTTACGTCCGTATACATATCATCTTTAGACAATCCATCTATACTTACTTCGGTCTTCCTCCTCCCTTGTAACCACCATCCACATTCTTATTACTTTCTTCGCAATGCGCATACAACTCTAGCCTGCTCCTCAATTACTCTGTCACTGGTGCACTTTCAGACTTCCTCTTATATTAACTAATAATAAATTTCGTTCACAGGCTTTGAAAGCGATATTCAATTCGCGTCGGCACGCGATAGCGGAGGCGGAAGCGGGCAAGCCTGTGTCGCTGGGGTACCCGCCCAACGCCGCCCTCGCCGCGCTCAATAAGCACGCCGCAGATATGTTCAATCCAAGAGAATTGATGGTAAGTTGAAAACTAAAACTTGATAGTTATTTTAGAATGTAAAGCGTGCGTCACACAAACCAAATTAAAGAATCTTACACTAATGATAGGAAAATTGTAATATTATTTGAGTTTAATTTTAACACCCGGGTATGACAGGATTTCCCATGAAATGCTGAGAGCTGGAGAAGGTTTGGTTGCAAGCCTGCTGCAAGATTGGCGAAAAGCTGTCGTCGTCCCTTTATATAAAGGAAAATGTTGACAGCATGATTGTAAAACTAACCGAGGAGTCAGCCTTCTCAGCATTGTGGGAGCAGAAGAAAGAATGTGGGATGTGCAAGCAGGTTTTAGAAAAGGAATGGGTTGCACGGATCAGATATTTTCATTACGTATGATCACAGAAAAGTTTTTGGCTGTAAACCAAAAAACGTCTGCGCCTTCGTAGATTTAGATAAAGATTATAAAGTTAAATGACAATGATCTGTGGTCAACAACCTTAGTTGAGTTTGGATTGAACAGTGATCTTATGCAAGCATTAAAGTCTCTTTATAAATATTCTACTGCTTGTGTTAGGATTAACGGGGTCTACTCAGACTGGTTTAGCATCAATAAAGGTGTAAGACAGGGCTGTGTAGCATCCCCGTGGCTGTTCAATCTTTTAATGGATGATCGTTTGAAAGCTTTGAAAGATGAGGGTTGTGGATTAAGAATGTGTGAGCTAGTTATAAAATGTCTCTTGTTCGCCGATAACCAGGTCGTGTTTGCGTCATCGGCAAAGTATTTGCAACTTATGCTGAATGTAGTGAATGAATCATTCGACGATGAAGATGAATGTAGATAAGACGAAAGAAATGGTGTTTGGAAGGGAACAGAGTAAGACAGTATTTGATATAAATGTGAACGGCAAAGAAGTGGAACAGGTGTATGTTAAATAGAGATGGTAGGCATGTTAAAGATTTTGAACGGCGAATGAATGCGGGAAATAAAATGAATGGGGCTATAGATACAGTTAGAATATGTTTATGAAGGCTCGTCTGGCTTTAAACAATGCTGTACAAGTCCCCACTTTAATGTATGGAAGTTTGTCAGGAAAAGCATGCTGGTAGAATTAATGAAAATTGAAATGCGATCCTTAAGAAGTACGTTAGGCGTGACATTGAATAATAGAATTAATAATAGCGTTATAAGGGAAAAGTCTGGCTTAAAAGTGGATGTTGTGATTAGAATTGAGAAAGGTATGCGCCGGTGGTTCCGGTGGTGGTGAATGAAGGGAGAGTAAGGAAACAAATTCATGTTGCAGTGTTGGTAGCGGACATCCAAGGAGAACTTATATCGATCAGATTAGCGGCTTACTAAAAAAGGGCGATATACCCATAACCGATGTGTATGTGTAGGTAGATGTATGAATGTAGAAGCTAGAGTGGTGTGCCAGGATTGCATTAAATGGAAATCCATGATCTCTGCCTTCCCCTCTGGGTTACGGGCGTGTGCGCATTTAAGGGGCTAAGTTTAAGTTAAAAATAATATGAAATACTTTATAAATTTTCTTATTTTTCTCAATAAATTCGGAAGCTTTAAAATGGTCGTGAACTATTAAACATTTATTACTTGTATAATCTCAAGTAGTTACGACGTCACTCCCTAATAAGGTCAGCAAAACAATAAAATTCACGTGACTGGAATCATCGTAGTAAAATAAAAGTAACATAATAATCATTTCGTCAATTGTCAATCATTTCGATCTCGACCTAACTAGTACTTGTCGAATTTAACCGATTAATTTGAACTGTAAACGCTTTAAAATAAAAGATAACAATGATTGAACTCTGGTTAAATTTTTATATTGAAATTGTTTGCATTCGAATTGCACTTATAGTGCTACTCGTGCACAATGACATAAGACCTAAATCCGTTGACGTAAGAGCGGCGACGTCGTGACGTCATCTAGCGGAGTTGTACAAACATAGTAGAACTTCATCGCTCGTTGTGTAAACAAGGGCGCCTGCGGAATGATGAGACGTGAATAGGTGGTCGAGTCTCATGTTATGGTGCACGCGTAGTAATAGACAGAGCACATAGCGCCACTAACCGCAGCACTCGTGTGTGCCGTCACTAACTGGTGTGTTTGTGTGCGCGCAGCACAGGGCCGAGCTCAGTCGCACGCCGGAGCAATTGGTGAGATACACGATTACAATCGATGCGCACTCAACATTTAAAATCATTTATTATATACTTTTTACAAAAGAATACAATTAATTAAGACTACTTATAATTACGACCGCAATTATGTCACCGTTCATTTACGTGAGCGTCCCGCCAAATCCAAAAAACAGAATGGCGTCCACCGCGGCTTGAAGCGAACGTGATGGCCCCCAATTGCTGGTTACTAACATTTTAGACCGAATGACTCCAACAATACCATACAGAAATAATGTTAATTATTCCGCGTACAATTACTTGTGATTCAATATGTCAAAAAGTTGTTATTGTCAAAATATATGCAGAGGTATAGCAACAATATAACATTACCATGGCGACCTCCGTACCTGTTTCGTCTTCGGTATAACTTTTTTAACTCCAATTTTAACTTTTTTCAAATATTTAACAAATATCATAAATAGTTAAATAGGTGCAGCCGTCCTGAAGTAACGCTCAAACATATAGTCGGCTATTGACGTTTATTTATACAGTCGATTATTTCAATAATTATCAGATTTTATTAACTATAAAGTAGATGTGTATTCAATACGAATTTGCAAAGTAATCATGATTTAAAATAGTTCAGTGCGCAAAGAGTTTTAGTGCTTTTGTGTTGTTCATCTATGTAGCCTTTTGTTGCTGTTTTTGTAAGACGCTTTATTTGTCACTGTTTGTTGTCGTTTCGTAGGTATTTATATCATTCGTACTGTAAAATTTACCTTTCTGTTCAAATTATAAATTGGTTATAACTTGGATAATTGACACTCATACTTTCCTCGCTTGACTTTTATTCTATAGTAAATATACACAGTCTGCAGTTTATAAAAAATTATTGCGTTTAATCAGGTGTTTGCATTAAGGAAAACAATTTTCTTTTTAGTATTAAAGTGAAATACAGAAAAAAATATTTTTTATGTATTATGCATTTTTTTCTTGAAATTATTAATCATTTTCTTGCTTTGTCATTGCAGATATATACTTTTATTTATAGTTTTTTTTTGTGTTTTTTTCTAGTATGCATGCCTATATACGTTTGTGTGTGTGTCTCTTGTTCTTTTTGGTGTGACTATGAATCTCGAATGTATTTAATGTAATAAAGTAAAACTTGTGTATGTACACAGGATGAAAACGAAGGCCCCGTCACTAAGAGTATACGGTTGACAGCTGCGTTGATTCTAAGGAATATTGTGATATATTCCAATACAGGGCGACGGTATGGTTTTTTAAATCGTTTTGTCATCTAATTCAATTTAATATTTATTTAATGATATATAATACAAAAATGTAGCAGATATGCCATTAGGGGGCGAAAAGTGAAGGCAAATTCGTCCAAATTGGGATGTTTTTCTCTTTCTTTTTGTTCTTTTCTTTCTAATTACGCTATCATTTTTATAGCATTCGAAATATGTGTTGCTGTCACTGCGTTTGCGTTTAACGTATCTATATAAAATATCATTGACCACAACACATTTGTTGTTATTATAAGTAATCTATGTGTTGTGATTTCCTTAATACGAGAAGCTATTTGTATTATTGTGTACTAGATGCTGCCCGTGACTTTGTTTCTATCGAATTGGATTATTTGAATATTAATTTAAAAAAAATGTTGTATTATCAATTGTAATGAACATGATAAATGTAATTGTTATTCATTAGTAGTGATTAACTAAAATAAAAAAAATTACATCAATTCATAGCTTTTGGCTTCCTTTTCGGAGTGAAAGTAAAATGAGTAAAGATTTTTTAATAATTTTTCCCGTTTTGTATGAATAGATTTGTGTATAAATTAATTGTGGATTTTTCTTACAGGCAACTTCGTCCTTACGAAGCGCATCTTGCATCAATAGCTCTAAGCACGGTGGAAGCTTCCCGAACGATCGCCCAAGTTCTATACGACATGAACAATATTTGAGAATCACTTGACGGCCTGAGGCCGAGACAATGATAGTGAAATTAGAATACGTCTAACGTGGCAGTGACGTGCGTGACGTGTTATGTTTGTTGGCAACACTGAAATGGACAAATTATTGCCAGCTATAAAAATGTACATATTGTGAGGACGTATGTAGTTTAAGGTTGATTTTTAAATTGAAAGTTTGTAGTAAAATATTTATTTCAGTAACATTTTACTTACAAAACGCGATAAATAACTTTTAGGTTAGAGTTGTTTTTGATTCTTCTGTTTGTTTACTGGTCTCAAATATGTTTGTAATTTTTCTTGGTTGTAACATAACTACATAGTGAGGACGAATGCAGCATTTAAACTTAAACTTATTTTTAACTTATCAAGTGTCACTGTAGCTATGATATGGTATTTATGATATTGCATCGATTCGTGGATTTAATCTTTAAATCATTGTAATAAAGTACATTTTTGAATGATAAGGAATAATTCAAATATTGTATATGCTAAGAATTCCGATTAGTTGCTAACTCTGACTCTTAAATATGACGATCATATAAGTGGAATTAAAAGGTATATTGTTTCTTTTCCATGCATCCGTAGTTCATTACAGTAGAGATTCGATTATCCGAACGACCGCTTAAACGAACTACTATAGCTTGACATATTCCTACGTGATATCCCCTCCATTCCACGCGGGTAGTCGGGGGACTACCCAATGACACACTGCTACACGTGATACGTTGACTGACGCTCTCAGGTACCCCCCGTGCCGTGCACACGTTTTCCCGTCCCTATTCGCCCGCGGACCATGGGAGTGTATCTTAAGAATTCGCCACATTTAAATGCATATACTACCTTGCGATGACTTGAAACACAAGTTGAAATACTGTTGATACTGGCAGTATCATATATATTTTATATTTGCCTTGAAAAAGCTGCTAAAAAGTGATAATTTCATTTGGACAGAACAAACTTAAGGAATTTTTAAATATTAATTTTATAGGCGTACTGTATGCATAATATTTTTTATTGAATATGTTTTATGCACTAACCTGTCTGCTTCATATATTCCTGCTTACTCTTAGATTATCCGTATAAACAAATTTTCCGACCCATGTCTCGGATCTCGGATAATCGACGCTCTACTGTATATTTTTTTTATAATTTTATACTCTTGAATTTAAATAAATGAAAACTGAATGAGTATGTAAATATAATCGCTTAAGATTAGATGAATAAATTAATAAAATTTGTTTATCTATCTATTGGTACTGTACTGTTATTATGGAACCAATAATATATTAAAATAATAAGGTAAGAGAGTGTATGAACTAGTGTTAAGACTGGATCATAAACACACTCCGTTTCCCCACTCCTCGTCAATGGACAGTCAGTCCGCAACTCTGCTCCGCATACTCCCTACAAATAACGATGTTTGTTAACGATACATCGATATTTTAAAACATCGTTGCATCGTTTGCATCTCTAAGACTCGCACTGCTTCGTTACTGCGTGCCGCGTCAATCGACAGTCACGCTACGCTGTGTACGATGATTCTCCTGCTTTATACTATGAATCCCCTGGAGACGTTCCAGGGGATTCATATTCATTAATTCCCTTGAATGTGGCGGATTACTGGAATGGCGTCTGTGAGGATTGTGCAAAATCAATCTGTATGATAAGCGATAATTAAAACATTAAGAATGTTAACGTATTTATGTAGTTAAGACGCCTAGACCGTACATGTGAAACAGGTGACGCGACGCGAACGCCCCGCCCGACCTCTGCAAACAGCAGCCACGACTGCACTTCTTTGCGCAAATTATTTAGTGTTTTACCTCGCCCGACTAGCTTTTAAGACCCACTTAGACCAACAACGTAAGCCTTTAAAAATATTAGCTTGCCACACATGCATGCTAGACATTAAATGCGAAACATGCGAGTCGTGAGACAACAAACAGATGCGTATGGTCTCATTTGTGAATCCAGGGGATGGGGTTAAGTAAGTTGTTCACATTCCCAAACCATTCTGACTTCACAGTATTTGCAATTTTTACCTTACTAAAGTCTACCCTCAGGAGAGTCAAACCCGGGGGTTACCACAAGGGGTCTACCACAGTCCTAGATACGTGACTGTATGTTCTCATGTAATTTTAATATCCATATATGCAATATGTATGACAGGGATACGACGTCCCGTGCAGCGGTAACTCTCTTAACGAATCACGTTAAAGCTTTACATGGTGGCATATCGTAGCCTTAATGAATAAATGGACCGACAAATACAATTTAACGGTAGCATAGTTTGCCAGCTAAAATGTAAAGTGGGTTTGTGATACACCAGGCGAATAAGGATAGGAAGTAAATTTATTTCTAATCAAGTTTCTTTGAAGTGGTTTTGTGATTTATGCGGGTGTTCTCATAGCGGCCATTAGAATTACGTTAAGTATCTAGCATTGGGCCCCAGTGTTCAAATTATTTTTTTCGAGTTGATTACGGTTTTCTTATTTCTTTTGTTCTATTCAGCCGATATTCGGCCGATAGTTCGCTACAAAGATAGGTCCCCTGCCGTCCTCATCCAGTGGGCTCCTTGACAGGAGCGTCGGTCCATCTTGTGGGATACCTATCTACGACGTGACCGCCGTTATATGTATATTTTAATGGGTATATAAATAAATGTGCAAATACAGGAGGAGGTGTACATGTTGAGTTTTTCGGCTCACCCATAATCTGTTTCCCTAAATAATATGTGCAAATTGATCATCTAAACAGATTTCACGAAGCCCGACGAACAGACGTGAACAAGATGAAACCGCAGCTAGAGCCGAGCACGCTTTGACGAGTGTGCGGCGCGGCGCGGCGGCGGCTCGCCACAAATACGACGTATATGTACCTATTTTATTTAATAGAACGGTAATAATGCGGACGATCGCGCAAAAAATGTTATCGTATCCTAGTTTATAACTGTGGGTTTACACTGCCGAAAACATTCACGGAAAACATTGTCATTCAGTTCAAAGGGAAAGATAGAGAGAAAGCTTGTTTTGATACACGATTTTGCGCCAGTGGAAACCCAAGGTTACATTTCCCGATGCACGATTTACGATGCAAATTATAATATCCTATGACATATTCACACACGGCCATCTGACCCCAAACTAAGCAGAGCTTGTATTATGGCAACCAGATAACTGATATACTACATATACTAATTTTCTTTTAAATACATACTTAAATAGATAAATTACACCCAGACTCAGGACAAACAGACATGTTCATGCACACAAATGTTTGTCCTGGGTGGGAATCGAACCCATGACCTGCGGCGTGAAAAGCTAGTATCTCACAAACCACGCAAACCGGCCCGTCATCAAATTATATTAACACTCAAACCTTGCCTTGTTTCTTACCTTCCTCGCTGCAAATTTTTCCTTAATCTTAGTTTCTGATTCCCTAGTAAAAGTTTGAAACGAATTTAAAACCAGTTTTGTTGGTAATTTAAAAAAAAACGTTACAGGTCACATACATGGTCATCAGAAAACAGTATTTTAAAAAAGATAGAGCGAAAGAGAGATTAAACTTATAGGTAACACATTTTACTTTAACACATTACACCGAACAAGGTAAAATTAACGACGGCGAGTTTTAATTGGGACGTTCCATCCGGCGGGCGGTCCCGGTAAAAGCTTTTAGGATCAAAAATTCACGCGAAAATTGAAGCCATGACGTTGGAATAAAATATGGAAGTAACGTCAGCGTGTCTGTTACCACGCCGACAGCAAAAACCTCGTGAAAACGTAACAAACAAGCGTTTTGTTGTAAATAAACTGTAAGATATACAGTATATATTGTTATTTATATAATAATACTTTAAAAATAAAGCCTTTTATTGTTGAAAAATATTATACTGTCGATTTAATAATAGACTGCTATGATAATAACATTTGTATATCTTATTAGGTATATGGATTTTATACAAAAACGAAAGTGTAACTTTTTGGAATAGCAATTTAATAGCACGAAGGAAAGACAAAGAATAATGTCTGCAATCTTTTCTTGGTGCTTTTCGCGTTAAGACATTTAAGTTGAAGTAATTAGTGTCAAGAGTCAAACGAGACGATTTATTTCACGTCTACTTAACTCTGGTCTGACTGGGTTTTAGTATACTTGTTTTTAAAACTCCAACTATATAACTAATAACTAAGACTTACGTATAAATCTCTTGTATTTGTTTAACTGTGGTAGAGCCCGCAACAACAACATCTGTTGAACGAACGGGACGGCTTGACCGGTGAAATACCACGACACGGAAGACAGGCGTGAAGTAGAAGTATTCTGCGTTTCGTCTGATTAGTGAGGTGCCTAAATTTAATGCCTTCCCCCTTCCCGTTCTTTCCTAATGGAGATCGGATGGGAAGGAGAAAAGGATTGGATGGGATAGATGAGGAAAAGGAATTATTATTTTCCCGTCTCCCCCCTCCTCTGCCTATTAAAGGTTGGCAACGCATCATTTTTCAACTGCTTTTACTGGTTTTTAATATCAGTTGACCCACTTAGGGTTTTGTGTGCTCGTTTGCCGCCATGCTCTATAAAAATAATCCTACCGTCGACTTTCAGTTTAGGAAGACAGCCAAAACGTATGGAGGAGGAATGGATATGGGGAGGAGGAATGCATATGGGGATGCGGATTAGACCACTGCCATCTTACTTATCAGAAAAATGCATAAGTACACGACAACTCAACTTTGGCCAGCATACTCTAACTGTGAATTCGTACTTCTTCTGGAATGCTGCGGCTGTCATCACTGGATGCAACTGTTCTGATTGTAGGTTTACGACACATCTAGGTCCCAGGGTTAACCCAAAATACCTCTAAATAAATAACCTCGGATAGGCTAGGATAATGAATATTAGATTCTTAAATTGCTGATACCCATTCGAAGTTTTTAAGCAATATTTAATAAAACTTTGGAAATGCTTTTAATCTTCCGAATTGCCCATAAATAATTTTATTCGCAGAGTTTCGTGTTTACGATTAAATTTTAAAAATAGTACGGATGAAGTTATAATGAGATTTTTGCACGTTCTCACATCATTTTCAAATTTTCTTCAAAACTTAAAGAAATTAATGATTGATGACATGTGGTTTCTTTGTTACTACTCGTTACTACATTAGAAGGAGGTTTGGGCTTATTATAATAACATTTCATTTTAAAGAAATATGATGTCTTCAAATAAAATTTTAAATCATCTGAATCAAGGTTAATAAACCTGATCGTGAAAGGTTTTTGTGAAAGTGATACGTGCCTTCCTACTCGGATAGTAATTTAGTGTCATAATTTTCCACACTCGTGAACCAACCATTTTAAGGATGACTTCTTAGATAGTCTTATAAAGTGTATGTATCGTAACTATAAAAAACGATCATCTCTTACTGGTGAGCTTATAATCAAGGCAGTATAAAACATATTTGAGTGCAAGTTGCGCGTCTTGCTGTCTCTGTGCGTGACGTTGATGGATTATCACGGCCAGCGCGCGCTGATGGGTATATTGTTGTATGGTGGTAACCAGCCTCTAAATTTTTTGTTCTTTATAGCTACTAGTAGTTAATTATATTTTTTGTTTTTAACACATTTACAAAACAAGATATATTTAAAACACAACGGAAAACAGCAAAGTATGTACTTAGCATATTAAAGAAATGGTTAAATATTCTTGATTTAGATTTTTTTTTCACAGTGTAGAGTCCGCAAAATTATCTGTAGCAACACTGGGCTGGCTCGATCTGTGAAATTCTACTGCACAGAAGACAGGTGTGAATTAGAAGTATTTTTCGTTTGTTTGTGCTGGAGGCCTAAATTTGGTCCTCTTTCCCTCCCTAGTCTTTTCTAATAAAACAAAATGGGGAAGAGAGAAGCGGAAGAGGGTTTTATGGAAGAGAGGATGGATAGGAAAAGGAAATTTTCCTATCACTTTCTCTGTCCATTAAAGAACACACCCGCAACTCATTAGCTTGTAGCAATCACTGTATACTTAGGTAGTAACTTGCTCGTTTTCGTTTGCCACCTTCTTCTATAAAAAAAATTATGTGTTGATCCAAAGTTAATGGATAAAGGAAGTCATATTTTAGTCTCTCTTGTAATTGAACCGTTGACCGCCAGTTAGAAAGTTTAACATATTTCTTATCTTGAAATTTTGTAATAGAATTCATCTTAGGATCTAATTAAGTTTAAGAAACGTTTAAAGCCAATCTTGGTATCGACTTCTCGGATAGGCTAGAGATTTATAAACAAGGCTTTCAGACTGTTTATAGAACCAACTTCAGAACGTTTTCTTGTTACATAAGAAGGCTTAATTGAAATAATTTTAAATGAAAGGGAATATTTAATTGATTCGTTGAAACGATCTGATATTATGAAATGAGATTATATTCCCTAAATGAATAATTATTGAGAAGTAATAGTATAGTATATAAATAAATATATGCTCACGCCCGTAATCTAGAAAGGTAGGCTTACATTATTATTATTGTTGGATTATTGATAAAAAAATGTAGTGCGATGATTAAAAGTGATTGAGCCCGCAACCATAGCACATGTTGCGCGAATGGGGAGGAAATGAATAGGAAAGGAAAGTAACCATTTTCTATTTATCCCCTCCTCTGTCCATAAAGGTAGGCAACGCATCTGCAACTCATCGGCTCGTTGTAGATGCCTATGGGTAGCGATCACTTGTTATTGGGTGAACCACACTCGTTTGCCACTTTCTACTATAAAAGAAAAGAAAGACTGGGGTCGATTTTCAGTCGCGATAAAGTTTGCATGACTATGATGCGTTTTGTAACAGCTGTCTAATAAGTTAAGTAAGTAGATACTATATCTATCCCTACTAATATTATAAATGTGAATGTAAGTTTGTTTGTATAGCTTTCACGCGAAAACTACTCAACCGAACATCATGAAACCTTGTACACATATTCTTGGAGGTACTAGAAGTAAGATAGGACTTTTTATGAAAAAAAAATAGTATACAAAAGGCGAAGTATGTATGTTTCCTATAGACTCCGAAACAGCTGGACCGATTTCGATGAAATTTACAAGTATTGTCCAGATTTCCACATTCCTGTATTTGGCAGCAATCGGATCAGCATAATTAGTGGTACCCGGGCGAAGCCGGGGCGGGTCACTAGTATATTATAAAACAAAATGCCCTCGTTTCCTCTGTCTGTCTGATCGCGGTTATCTCAAAACTACAGAATACTCGTTCGATAAACGATTTAACTTTGACATTTTTGTTCGGTATAGTAGCCAACATACATATTTTGTATAAGGTATACAGGTGACGTAGTTACTTAAAGGGGGTAAACTAAATTATTATTTTTTCTTCTCGCACAAGTGGGTATATCAAAACCTCTCCACAGTACGGACGCCCGGTCTTGTGCGGAGAGGGCAATCGGTTAGAAGTCGCTTAGCATTCACCTACGAGGCGCTTAGGTTTCATTCAGTTTCATGTGAATAAGCTCATTCCTTACGGACGTATATTATTACGTGATATATTGTTTGCGCCGTGCAGGGAAATGGGTATTGTGAAAAGTGCGGGATGGCTGCAGGAGCAGCATCGCTATGGTTCCTTGACCATCGACTTAACTGACTCAACTTAAGCCGGGACGCTGAAACGGGCATCAGATTGGTAAGTCAGAACCCATAAGCTATTACATACTACTTCACACGCAATTTTATGAACTTGTAGCGCGGGCCGACGATCTCGTATTGTACGGCACAATTTTCTTATTGGTTATTACCAGTATCAGTTACGTTGCCACGATAATACTCTTCAATTTGCCCGTCAATCAGCATCCTTTGAGGTATAAACAGCGCGCTCGCCAGTAATTGAATCGAAGTTCCCCTCGCATAACGTTATCGATGTTTATCTCAATTTACCTCACTAAATACAATTAGATTGGACGGAGGCTTGTATTGTGTTGAATAAAACTTTTTATCATAGAAAAAAAAAGTACTGCGAGGTTAATATAGGAGGATACATCATTGGCCTTGAGTCATCTAATAGTGGCCGCAGTGAGGGGCCACGTCTCGGTACCGAAAGTCATCGTTGACAATTGGCTGTGTTTCCACGTTTATCGTAAATGGGTGCCATGGGTTGAACTCGTAGCACCTCTTAGAATTTCATATTTAGATTGAGAATACAAACACCTGAATGTATTTTCAAGTTTGTCATAAAAACACATTGGTTTCTTAAACTGTATCTTTGCTTGTTTCTAGTATTTTTAAACTACATTTATTAAATGACGAATTAGATAGTAAAATTGTTTCTTTTTAACAACTAGTGCAGTTTTAAAAGTCGATAGAATAAGATAGTTCGAAAATACGGTTGTAATATAAACGATATTGTTCAGTAAAACTAAATTGTAAAATATTCATAATCCCGCGGTAAAATATGATTTGTTAATGCTTACTGTGCGATTTATGTGTGTTATAAGTTTATTATACCTATATAATATATAATAAAAATGATATATAACATAAAATATGAGAGGATAGAGGGGATAGATAAGAGAAGGGAGTCGCAAGGGCAAGGGAGCAGACCCATTATAAACGTACGGTGGCTTACCATATTAGGCAATTACTACTTTTATACAATTTTTTTAATAATATTAAATAACCAGTTTTATTTGTATGAACAACCATTACAAAGTTATTTATTGCACATAATGTTATGAGTTTTATTTAATGTCCCCAACCATGTTAGGGTTGGCCCCCAACGCCAACTGTATCTCAGTAAAACTCTTTCGTTTCGTCTGGGGTATACAGTAGTAAATGACCAGTATCAGATAGAAGAGGTAAATAATTCATGAACCCAAATATATCCTGTGAGTTCTCTCTTGAAGAACGCGCCCATTCCAATCTAAAAAAAACACATATACGCGGGATAATTAGTTTATAATAAGAGTCTTGTTTCATTCATTCTTAACATTTCTGTTTTTTAAAGCTTGAAGTTCATCGGGCTCTAATCATAATCAGATAATCTGATGCCAACACAATCAGGTATTCCAGATTATTACAAAGCACAGCTTAAATACAAAGCGTGATAAAATGAAAGAATTTTAAGAAACTTACGTGAGAGTGATATTAAATTAATATTAGCTCAAGAGCAGATCGTATTTTGCACGATAGTACTAAAGCGGATTACTAATTCGACTGCAGTGTTAAGGAACAAAACAATCTAGATATGAAACACTCAAAAATACTATTCTATAAAAAAGTCTATGTGGTGTCGCCACATGTATGTACATATTCCTCTTCTATAATCTTTTATCAGACTCTCATCCGAATTCACTGCCTTTTTACACATATCATCATTCACACAATACTTTCTTCCGTCTTCTTCTACTCTGTAACCTTCCACGTAAATTCTTATTACTCTGTGCGCTATATTTCTTACATCCCTCCGCATAACATGCCCAAAAAACAATCAAATAAGTAGAAACGCACGTACTTACTCATTTATATTTTTAACTGTTTTGGTAAACTAATATGGTTTATTTGTAGTAATTATATCAGATTGTTCATTATTTCTCATTAATTAAAGTCTCTAGTAGTTACAGCTCATGATTCGATCCTTTTAAAGCACTAGCTGACATAATGATGTCATATAATATTTATATTAATAATTTAAAGTTATTGTAACAGTTATATTTTACATTGTACATTATTAAATTTAATTAAATTGATACCACACTAATTATAAGTTAACTGACTCTAACTAATAATAAGTTTTTATGTTTGACCATTTTATCTGATTTTGATATACCCATAAAAAATATGCAATATGGATTATACTGTAGATTTTCCAGTCAGTCTAACTTATAATTAATAATAAGTTGAATTACTCACCATGCCTATTAACAACCCAACAAATGACGTTATTAACATACGCTTCCTCTTAAAGATGTCAGTAACAACCGCCGAACTACAACTTGCTAAAAGCTGTATCAAGCTTATTATCACTGACGCACTTCCGGCATTAAATTTGTTTTCGTCGATTCCAAAATTGTTTACAAATAAAACGATATAGCGTTGAAACCTGTAACTTGTGTTGTCGCACTGAAAATAATCGATATTCCGAGGGCTTTTAGAAAAACTTGATCCTTTATAAGCTTTGTTTTATCGATTTTCTGCCCATTCAACGTTTTATCGTAGACGGCAATCTCTTCTATAGCCAGTTCGTTAGAACCGCGAAGAAACTTTAATACGTGTATAGCTTTATCTTTTTTACCTGAAAATGTTAATTTATATATTATTATTTTATTAGAAGAATTACATTACACTAGCCGTTGCGGCAAACAACACTCCGCCCTATAATTAATAGATGGTTCACTATTTTGGCGATAATGGCTTACACAAAAAAGATTGCAGATTTTTTTCCGCCTTACTTGACACTTATCGTTATATTTTGATCAAACACAAAATAATAATATGCGCTCACGCCATAGGTAGGCAGAGATTATGGATTTCCATTTGGCACACCTCTCGCTTCTTCTACATTCATACATCTACGCATGCAAGCTCGTCGGTTATGGGTGCGCCTTATATCGCCCTTTTTTAATAAGCCACTAATTTGGTCGATATAAATTCTTCTAGCGCGTCCCCTACCAACACCACCACTCACTTTGCAACATAAATCTGTTTCATTATTCTCCCGAAAATGTGGCAAAAATATTCGTAGGAAAACTTAAGGGCTGAGTTAATCATTACATTCCTTAGCATGTCAGAAGTACAATGTAATTAAATCAAACAAACGATTTTCCAGTTGTGTACTTTGTGCTGCCGAGATAGTAAACGTTAACAGATAACCCACCACTACACAATCTATGTTTGCTGGATTAAGAAGGTAATCCTATTTATTGACTTAGGAACTCGTTCTAATGCACGTAGCCCGCATGAGGTACATGTTCTCATCAGATAAGAGTATTTAAAGTATAATCATAATTCCTAGCCCGCTGTCCTAGGTGAACGACAAACACGGCAGTGAGTTTCACATGACATGAAAATATAAATTTTAAGAGTTAAAATATTTTTACATTTACGAATATTAGCATGAAAGATGTACGTACCCTCTGTTTACAAACTTTACATCTTGAGTTGGAACAAAGGCTAACTATTCGTAACTTCAAAAATATTTTCGGAGACCAACTTTTTATCGAATTGCTTTATTACGTTAGCTATTCATGTTATACAATATCACATTTGATCTCATAAATTCGCGACCGCGAACTAATCCCAGTCCCACTCACCGTATTTATGTGGTTTATTAAAAAAAATGTCTCACGAAAATTTGAATAAATCATAGTCGCATATTTGTGGCCTACATTGTCGCAATAATCAGTCGCGCGTTAAGTATTGGTCGCATTATATCGCACATTATCGCGTCGCGTTGCGTGGCTCACCTAGGAAAACGTTTTTAATCTGTTCTATTATCTACACGACACATTTTTTCTTCGTAATACAAAGTAAATTAAATCATTATATACATTTAAGATTGTTGTTATCAATATTCAATATGTTGTAATGTGCTTATAATTTATAAAAGCTATGTATTTATGTAAAATAATGAAGCCTTATAACACCAATCTCGGAAGCGTAGACAGGAACAACAGTGAGCAAGTAAAAATCTGCGCTGCCAATAATTGCGCGCCCCACCATCAACATCCAGGCTTCTTTCGCGAAGATGAAGAGGATGCTTATTAAGATCTTCGGGATGCAGGTCAGGATCGAGCAGTATTTCTGCCGATACAGTCTTAAGACTAACCGGTGGAACAGCATAATATTAGCGGTCCCAGAAGACGTTGTCTCTCATGACCCAGCGATAGCAGGCTCAGCTACGCCAAAAACTTTAAAAAATATCCCCTGGAACCCGATCAGCACTACCTATCGGGTCTAATTGTGATAAAGTTACTCAGCTAGAAATCCATAATTTCATCAAAATCGGACCAGCCGTTTCAGTTGTTACATACATACGCACATAAGAAATAGAGGGTTTTAAATTCAAATTCAGCACTTCTATAAAACTAAGCTTACAATCTTATCATATTTTTTAGCAAATGAAACAGATAAGTTCACTGTGAAAAACATTATTAATATCTATTTTATTTTGATGCGCGATTAAACGCATTGATGCTAAGTTATTAAACGCATTGATGCTAAGTTATTAAACGCATTGATGCTAAGTTATTAAACGCATTGATGCTAAGTTATTAAACGCATTGATGCTAAGTTATTAAACGCATTGATGCTAAGTTATTAAACGCATTGATGCTAAGTTATTAAACGCATTGATGCTAAGTTATTAAACGCATTGATGCTAAGTTATTAAACGCATTGATGCTAAGTTATTAAACGCATTGATGCTAAGTTATTAAACGCATTGATGCTAAGTTATTAAACGCATTGATGCTAAGTTATTAAACGCATTGATGCTAAGTTATTAAGTATGAATAGTTGAAAAGATATCTATTATTAACTAGAATGTGTCAAGTATTACCAATTATACCGGTTTTAATCAGTTGCATAATACGATAAGTGACGTGTCTTCAGTTATTCTGTGTAATATTCGCGATGAAAATATTTCCAATAACATAACAGGGTCAAACCAAAGTTAAGTAGAGCGAGATTGTCTTACAGTGCTCTTTGGTCGCTTTAACTCTATCAATTATTATTCAGTTCATGTGAAATAAATATTTTTTTTCCAGAATTAACTATCATTAATAAAAATCATTTGATTTTATGAATATCAAAGCAATTATATTTTTCACTTGAAATTGTTTCTCGCAATTACGCCTCTTGCTTCTTGGCGCCTAGAGCGAAGTTTGCTCGTAGAGCTGCCGCTAACTTTAAGGTGTTACTGAACCAGTCTAGACGAGTGAAGTCAGTGGAATATATAAGAGGAAACGGCTTTCTAAAAGTTATACAGATAGATCCTATGGATAAGATTTTGATAATAGAAATTGGCATCGTAGTGGCAAAAGACGGTCGGCCAAATGTATTAAATTCTATATAAAAAATCATATGAACGAATTTAGATTGCTAGTAGTTTCTATAATGGAAAGTGTATTTCTAATAAAGTAGAACAGTACCAAAGTACTTACTTATAAAAACAACCGCATGTTGTCTCACTTCGGGTGATTTAAATAATTCAAACATCATATTAATACACTTTTAGACTTGAAACGTCACACTCATATATCACAAGTTGCACTAGCATGTATTTATTCTTAGATATCTATTTTAAAATAATTTTTCAAAGAACTAAAACTTCTTAACCGTTTAGGGTGTAATGGCAATTAAAATAACCTCGATGTAGTGATTTCTTAGCTATTGTTTATCAGTTCGTACTCATTTGTCGATGGCTTAACAAATGTATTTTATTAAGCCATAGACAAATAAGAAGAGTGTTTAGGTGTGTACTTTAAACAACAAATCATATCATCATCGTCATATTGGATCATCATTTTTGTATGAGAGATCAAAGAAGTTTTTGATTTTAGATAAAAGTAAACGATATAAAATATCTGTTGGTTATCCGAGACGTTGGTAATTTATTCAAACTGTGCTTGTGCTAAACTATGTAACTTGTAACTCAAACCTAAAAAATATTTACACATAGACCTCTTCAACAACAAAAACATGAATTTCAGTAAACTCCTTTATTCTGTGTATAAAAAAACATAAATTTAGTTTTATTTATTTTACTGAGGTCAAAAGGAAAAACACAAATACAAAGATTTATAAGATACAACGGTTTTGGAAGCACTCCAGCTTATTAAATGGCCGCTGTGTGGCATCGGAGAAATAAATATATGCGCTCAATAAATAACCCCTTAGTTTAGTTGTTGTGAGTTATTTTACGACAGAAATAGAAAATAACAACGAGTCTTTAAGCCTTAAGCAGAGATAACAGATTTCCCTTTGGTATAGTTCTTCTACGCATACATAGGTACTTGTCGTTGCAGGAACTATTATAACACTAAAGTACGTCACGAATTTATTGTTTAATTTATAGATACATTGATCATTTTTAACACGCTTTCATTAGCTTGGTGTGTATGTATGTTTGTTTGTATGTAACGGTATCTCTGAACGTGATTTTGAACCCCTTAAAACGTTGGATTAATTTGAAACGGTGTACATTCATGAAGGGCCGATGGATGACATGACATATATTTGATGATTACAATAATTTAAATATGTCATAGTATCCATTGTTATTTAATAATTTTAAATAAAATTATTATTATTTTTAAATATATCATCATAATTTATCATAAATAATTGATCATTTAAAATGAATCTGACATTATATAAGCAAAATCAAATTTATCAAGGAACAAAATGTTTGTAGCCAGCTGTGAATCAGTCAAGCGGTAGAAGCTTGCGTAAATAATGATCGAAGCACAGAGGCATGAGACGAAGACATTCTGAATTTAAATCGTATTAATTAGGCTGTCTAACGAACTCATATTATTACGCTTAGTAAGCACTGAGACGGGCGGAATAATCACCTGATGAAAAAACGAATCCGAGAACACATTCAGAAATAGAAAGTCGCTCTTGGCAGTTTGTGTGCGGAATTTGACAGGAATCACACAATACTTGTTGAGTCTAACATTGACAAATTGCAAGATAACTTCTTTAAAAACGTCTACGAAGATACAAAAGAACAATTTAGATCCATTTTAAAAGTTCTATCCATATAACATTGACTTCTGACACTGTAAATGCAGTCCTGGATGCCTTGAAGGGTGAACAATCATCTAATTTTCGAGGGTTACAGCGGTTAATCAGCTGTTTTTTGAAATTGACAACGTGGTTGAAAAGAGGCAGTTAGAAGATCATTTTAAAAACTTGCAATTGCCATGGGAAAATATTGACAACTCTATGAAAATTAAATATTCTTATTTAGATCGGACGATGCATACGAGCAAGAATACTCATCCTGTGCCAAGAAATACAAAAATAAGAAACGAGCTCTGAATAAGATTGTTTTTTATTATTCATCAGTACGATTCACTAAAAATCGAAGTACCGGCCTACTACAGGGACTGCACGCAGTGGTCTACATTCCTGGATTTGTACAAGGGTAATATTCGTGACATCCTCACCGTGGCAAACGCTCAGAAAATGCAGTGCCTAAAATGAAAGCTGAGAGGTGCAGCTCAACGTCTCGTGTAGCATCTTAACCTTTCCGCTGACAACTATTTAACCGCATGGAAACTGTTATATCGCTAGAAAATTTATGTGACATCACATGACATGTCCGTGCCTTGTCCGTCCTGCTCAAGAAGCTCGACTGTGAAACGAGAACTGACTATATAGAATCACGAAAGGCTCCACGTGAACTTCCTTAATTCGATGATTTTACTGCCTTTGTAGACGCAAAGTTCATTGCATTAAGACCAATGCAGAAAAAGGAGAGGAGAGATAAGTCATCATCAGAGTCATTGATCGCTTACAAAGGTAAAGAATACGCTTAGCGTCGCTAATGGAAATAAAATATTATTTTCTTAGTCATTCTATACAACCCCGACGGACGTTCATTGTGTATTGTGCATTAATTCCAATCATGCACTTTACCGGTGTCGGATATTTGAAACCTAGTCGCCTAAAGCGAAGTGGTATATAATTACAACAAATCGTTAGTGCAAAAATTGCTTATCATGATAGAAATATTTGCAAATCGATTAAAGGTGCAAAGTATGCAACAGAGAGCGTAATACTTTACTTCACGACGCGGTCGGTGACCTCCATACGAATCAATCGACATCGACAAATAAGCCTCAGCGATGCAATAATACACATAATATTATTTCGTCATAATATACGTACAACGTGACACGTAATCGTCTCCGTAACCGGTATCGGTTCACCTTCTAAGAAGACTAAGGGCACGATTCACTCGACTGTATGTCATTCCATGACAATTTCAGTCTTACAATAGAAGCTTTCGTTATGACTCGCTTATTTAATTGTTTGTCGCATAATACATTTGTCAACGGAAATTATTGTCACATTAAACATACAAAGTAACCCGATCCAGAGTATTATATTAATACATTCTACTTACATCTTGCATCTTACATCTTGAAAATCACATTGACATCTTGCTCGACGACGCAATAGTGTACTCTGAGAAGTGGCCTAATCGAAGGGTCTCATCGCCCAGCCGACGAAGTTAGGATGGATTTTGTCTGGACCAACGTGCTGATTAACGGCGTGGTGCCCATCGCTGTTGGGATATGGAGAATATAATGGGCGAATCCAAAGCGCTTACAGCCGAGAAATATTTTATTAATATGTATACGCCAAAACTACAAAGCTCTGCCCTGATGGTAGACACGTTTTTCAGTTACCAATGATGGAAAAATTTGAACGCCCACTGGGTTGCAAGGCACGAGAGGGTAGCCCAGTTTAAACAACTATAATAAAAAATGACAAACTACGTGACAGCTCATGATCTATGTACTGACCAATTAACTCATGAGTACTCATAAGTATGAGTAGAAATTTATTCATGAGTATGTAGATCTTGGTCAAATGAAAGAGTGTGTGAGTGTTGTAGATGGACCTTAATGGACAGAGGAGGGCATTAAAAGGAAAAAGGATATTTCCTTTTTCCCGCCAACCACGTCAGTCCTCTTCCCGTTCCCATCCTCCATCCCGTATGAGGAAAGGGTGGGAAGAGGAAGAGGGTTAGTTCAGAAGCTTGGACGTGGGAACGTTACAAACAAACTCATCATTTTGTCATTTAGAGCATACAGTTTTTGTTTGTTTCAAAACATTAATCCTCTTATCGCTGATGTCGGAATTCGCTGTAAGAGCTTAGTTCGGTTGGAAGAAATCGTTCTCTTAATTACTTTTACATATTTTATGTAGTATATGTATGTTATTATATATTAATAACAGTATAATTCATTAATGACAAATAATTTGTACTTCTAGGTATATAATAAATGATACCAATTGGCAGTCACTGTCAATGTCACTAGGTTGCGTAAAAGAAGATTAATTATTCGCCATTGCTTAAGGACCCTACAATGTCTGCCAGAACTTCAAGGCATAGAGTATAGTGTATTTATAATTAACATGTTTGTAATGTAAAAAATACACTAGTATTTAACTAGTGTAATTTTTTCTTCAGAATATTTTCTTAACTATTACGTACGTACATTCTTTTTTGTCATTACATAATTAAAAAAAGAGTTCTCCAATAAGGACGAATTTATTATTAAAGCTAAATAATACGGTTCTATTTTGTTGTTGGCGTCTGGGCTGTGAATTCTCCTTGACGTATGAAACTCGCTACAGAGTGACACTGATTTAGTACATGAAAAAGTTAGTGTAAATTGCATTTCTAAAAAGTTACTTTAGAAAGAGATCTAAACGACTTTTTTTTAACAAGAAAGTTTGTGAGTATGTTGCTTATGTGAATACGTCAAGCACAAACGTGCATTCTTCTATATTCAATTTACGCATACGTTCTCTTTGCTCACGAATACTTTTAGTATCACCATTCTTTTCCACAATCTTGTTTCATTCATACTTTTAAGATATCCGAACCAATAACTTATTGGTTAAATGTAAATAATTTAGGTCTTCTTTGTTCTTTATAATTTTAACAGGTTCTATGTATTTTTTACAATACTATATACATTCCAATCATAATAGTTTATCTTAAAAGGCCACGTAAGCAGTAAATCAAACTGTAGAGAAAAGAGAAAAAAGTTAGAAAGACTTTGTGCAAACAAAGATGTTTTGTCTCGAAATCCACTAAATCAGATTTGGTAGGTAAGCCTAAAGTTGTTTGTATTAAATTATACTTTTTCCAGTATTGAACATGGTGCGGCCGAGACATATCGATGGATGGGTACATCTGGTACGGTTTGCGTAGTTTACACGAGCGGATTTGGTACGAAGTGATCCGGTGTGCGACCGCACCAGCCGGACCGTGCGCCACACTATAGAATATGATTCGACACCACGTTCGCGGTACGGCTGCACCATATCCTGTCGTCTGTTCTGCTTTTGGGATGGGCTGGTTTAGAATCTAATACCTTTAAACGAGCAATTCTTGTATACATATATTCTAAATCTTGGAAACGGTTCCAACGATTTTTATGAAATTTACTATGCAGGGGGCTTCGGGGACAATAAATCGATTTAGCAAAGATTTTTTGTACAAAATATCGTTTTATCCATGTTTTCAGGTACGGAATAAAATAACGGCACTAAAAATACCGAGCAAAGCGGTCAGGATGACCGCTTTGTCATCCAGGCATAGATATTTATTATCTGAATAATAAATATCTATTCCGAAACAATACGACAATATGAAAAACAAGGCCAAGCAAAGCTCGGTCCACACAGCTAGTAACAAT
This sequence comes from Papilio elwesi, assembly GCA_029849275.1. Taxonomy (NCBI): domain Eukaryota; kingdom Metazoa; phylum Arthropoda; class Insecta; order Lepidoptera; family Papilionidae; genus Papilio; species Papilio elwesi. The sequence goes on along the minus strand of CM056708.1, from coordinate 5,537,662 downwards.
TAATCTATGTTATCTCGGTTTCAAATATTTAGTTGCAAGACCGCCTTTGGTGCATGTTACTCGACGATAAAGGAATAACCAAGTACTGATCTTGTGTTTTTTAAAGTTTTTTAAGTTCTCACGGATGTTAAACATAATAACAGTGCGGTGATTTTATTCATCCCTTCTTAGAAATCAACGCCTACATAGAGGTGTTAAATGGCTCATTAAATATTTCTTAAATCATATTTAAAATGTTATTTTAATTCATTTCTTATCTACTTGGTTGTAGAAATTAGGCCTTGAAGGACTTCCGGCGTAGCCATTACCGCTTTAAAGGGCAACTCTGACATTTATTTTAACTTAAAGACTATCGCAAGCGGTCGGTGGAAACATTTATGAAATGTCCCCACAAAGATATTATTTTACTAAAGATGGCCTTTGTAATAATTCTACATAATATCATAATGAGAATTTAAGTTTCTGATAACATCATATATTATTGCGTGCACATGTTGTCAAGGGTATAGTAGGGTACCATTTCTGTAAAGAATAAAGTTTTCTCTAGGAGAAAACTTGCGGTTTGTGCAAGGTTTAGGGGAAAGCTATTTTTATCGTACATAGTTACACAATTATAAAAGTTTTGAAATTGAATTGAAATAAAAGATTAAAGCATTTACAGTCTGAGGCAGATACTACAGATTCGTTCTTCGTTCGATTTCCTTACTTTTAGTGACCTAAAGAAAGTCACTTGTGTTTTCAGTCGTAATAACAATGTGACTAGCTCGCTTCACGTCATGAATATTTCATTGCTCTACGGTGCTCTGAATTTGTAAGAGTTTTGCGTTGTGTGATAACAGTTTGTACCAAAAGAATATTGTATTGTTAAGAGTAAATCGTGACGCGGCAACATTTCACGTGTTTGTTTCGAAATATTTTTTTCTTTTTGAACGATCATAAAAAGAAACATGTATTTGTGTTTTGTTAACGATCATACAAATTTGGCCTCTGCTGTGGACTAAGGCTGTCTGCCCATTGACGTGGAGCGGGGAAGCGGAGAGGAGTAAAAGACTAATTAGGAGCGGAGTTGTGCGCTGGGCCTTTCCATTAACGTAGAGTGAAGCGGAGAGAAGCGAGAGAGTAGTTGGGAGCGGAGTTATATGAACTTGAATACACACATAACTACTAGAAACTAAAATATACACAGTTTGGCTACTCCAGTCTGCTTCGCTTTAATGGCAGGTAGCTTATAAGGTAGGGTGAAGCTGGTCTATGCGTGGGTTTTTTATTTGATTTTTTTTATTAAAAAAAGTTTATTTGTATGGCTATAGCGTTATTTGTCATGCAATCATAAGTAAGATGGCTACTTACTGTGTCCACTCTGTAATTTTTTGGGAATAGTTTTTTTTATAATAGAATAATGGTCTATTTTCGTGTACCTCTTTCCAAGTTTGTGCAAAATTTTATATTGATCGGTTGGGCCGTTATGACATGCACTGTACTTAATCGTTAACCAACCCAAAACGTTTCCTCGATCATTATTACTAACAATTTGAGCGTACAAACTTTGCAAAAGGCAAGAGTACTTGTTAAACAATGCCGTTGTTTCATCAAAGCCTTTAAAATGTTAAAGCTCTGTGCCAACAGCCCGCTCAAAGTAAACTGTGCTCAAAGAGGATCACATTGGGTGTGGAACTTGCAGTTATTAATATTTTTTTAGGTTAGGAATGAAATAATTCTTGGGCTTTAAAATAACAATATCATTTTATGATTTATATTTTTATGATTTTCTTTATACATCACCCGACTGACCCAGAATGATATGTCCATAACATTTGTAATCTTCTCTTATCTCTATAAGACTAATAGAATAGAAGAATTAATTACTCTCATATTTATAGTCAGTCTTTTTTATTTGTCTTTTGAATAACTGTATAACAACGAATAATATGTACAGTTAATAATACAACCTATAGGGGATGTTGCATTTGTCTGAATCCAGCGAGGTTAACTGACCAATTCGATATACATTACTGCTGTTTGCAGTAAGAGTTTTGGATGGAAGTAATACCAAGCCAGCAATGTACATTGATTTAGCCTGTCTAAATCAATGCCAACTATCGTACCAGCCCCCTTATCTATAACTATCCTGATTATTTAGACAATAAATATATAAACGTCTAAATCTTTTAATCGTGAAGTAAATTTATTTTTGTTATTTATGGTAATTAAAAATGCATAACACGTTTAACTGATAGTACTGTTTTACAAAGGACCTAACATGAAGTTTAGTCCAATTCAGTGCAAGGCATGCATAAGCTTTGACAGAAAATCGTTGAATCGTTATTGCGTTCGTGGAAAAGGCATAAAAAGAATCGTGGACCAAGAAGGAAGCAAAAAGTCGCACATCAAGTGTGCCGGCTTTAGAAACGTGATTTGTTTTCTTTCTAGACAAGGGTCGGGACTCCCACAAATTAAAAGCGAAATACGGTCGAAATGTTTTCAACTTGAGACATGCATGCGTTTTTAAATCTGGACTTAAAAATATATATGATCTAAAAAATTACAGATCGCATAATAATAATACTTTATAACATTTATTTAAGATGTTCACGTGTATATAATATTAATAACACAGATTTAGGGTTATTTAGGGTAGATTTTGTTTCATACCAAAGACTTATTAAGAGTACTCATTATTTAACCAAAGCCACGTATTTACGTAGCTTTGGTTTAGGTTCGATAAAAATGTATTAAATAAAGTTTTTAAATTTATATCTAGATGGCGTTAATCGCAATCTGAAAATAAATGCAGTCCTCTTAATGGGAGGATAGAATAATAAAAGATTTATTAACCTAATGTATAAAAAAACATCTGAAAAATTGTATTTTGTTCCCGATATTGCCTTTATTTGTTAAATAGACAGATGACGTTCAGATTAAAATCTGAGTCAGCGCTTATTGCAACGCAAGCTACTCATAGTCTCATATACAGCCGAGTCGAGATTTATTGCTGTTTCATTTCCGCATAACAAATTTTTGTTTGGAGAGGGATATCTAATGTTAGTTAATTTTAACTTAAAATAAATTCATTGCAATAGGACCTAGATGTAATAAAGTTTTTAGGAATTTATCGGGTGCGTCTGAAAACTCCTACTACTATCCTGTCATACGTACCATTCTAAAACAGTTATAGAGCCAGCCATTAGTAGCTATATTATAAAGCTGACTGGCTCGTCCTAAAGAGAACTTGTCACAGGTCACATCGACTAGGACCCATTTTGTTGTTTCCCCAATGTATTACTAGTTAGCTATTTTGAAAATTGTGCTTGAGAACTTTTTAATTATTGAAGAGATCTTAAGATCGTAAATATTTATTTATTAGTTTACGAGTTTGTACTTTTGCCTTTTTATATATGTATGTATGTTTATATATATGTAGATATATATATATATATATATATATATATATATATATATATATATATATATATATATATCTACCTACTTAGTTTCCGTAACAAATAAAATCTGAATACTCTGGAGATTGGTGCCCAAAACATTTACAAATCTACAACACAAAGTGATTCGCAGAACATGTAACGATAAAAGAAACAATCCCGTGTAAAATTAGAGTTCGCGGCTCTCACGAAACAAAATACATTTCTTCACACAAAGGCTGCGGATTGATTTATTGCCAGCTCTCAGAACATTTCATTCTTTTCTAACGAGTTGAAGTTCAACACTGATGGAAATTGTCGTCACATAGTTTACAATTAATCAAAGAATGAAGCTTAATAATAAGTTATTTACAAAAAAACTATTCGTAGATATGTAGTTCAATTCAGTGTGGCGCGCGGCGATATGTGTACGTTTACTTGAAAATTGCTGTTGCTATTAAATTTACGCGTTTTATTTAGTACTCCTTTAGACAAACTCCCTGCAAAGTATCGACGGGAGACCCAATGTTAGTCGTCTTGCCGTTCTCATCCTTTCATACGAAGGATAGGATAGAAAGGGGAAGAGAATTGGACGCAGATGAATAGAAGGAAAAATCATCTCTCCTGGTTAACGAGGTAGGCAAGGCATTTGCAACTAATTTGCTTGTTACGGATTCCTATTGGTAACAGTCACGGTCATTCATCATTAGCTGACCCACTTGCTCGCTTGCTGCCTTATTCCATAAAAAAACCTCAATTTAATGAATTAAATGTGGTTATAATATTACTAATGCAGTGAAGATCGGAGCTAGTTAAATAACGTAATGAAAAATCCGCTTTGCCGTCTTACACCGCTGCCTGGCATTATTAAAACATTAATATTTAATTTATACGTTGCCCCACGGCCGATATAAAGGTATTAAATTAATTAAGACTGCTTCAACCTCCTCGCACCTCTAACAATATCTCATAATATTCCATTCAGTTTTATTTTATAAAATAATTTTCACGTGTATAATATTTTGAGAGATTTTGTTTCATACCAAAGACAGATTTATTAAGAGTACTCGTCACCAAAGAGTATGCATAGATGTGACAGTATGCCAGGACTGTGCCAAATGGAAGTTCGTCATCTCTGTCTACCTTGAGGTTACGGGCGTGAATGTCTATTTAACTATTTAAAATAATTACAATAAAAAGAATATGATAAAATACTCAGACTTAGTATTTATAGTTATACATCGTTGTAATGTATTATTTGGTGTATGTGTTTATAAGCGAATTATATTGATGATTTCAAGGATCCTGAATCAAATACTTGCGATTTTCTTTCACTTCGTCTCTCGGGCGACGTCTGCGCTGCTCGCGCGTTCCTTCAACGCACGTTTTTTTAACCGACTTCAAAAAGAAGGAGATTGTCAATTCAACTGTATCTTTTTTTTAACGCACCGTGTGGCGTGTCGTTCTGATTTCTGTTGAAAACACTAGATAGCGTCACCTCTTCGTCAACCTGTCCCTACCATAGAAAAACATAGAGCATAGTCTACTGTCTCATAAAATTATATTCTATTAATGAATGAAGTTTATGAGACTGAGTGAATGGTTATTACTCTTTGTATTATTTAACAAATAAACAAATAAATATTCAGTACACATACAGCTTCTATCGCCGAGAGCAATTCATTTCCTGCTGCGCCTTTATAATTAAATAACACAGTACAATGAAATTGCAGCCACGATAATTGGATTTGAGAAACCTCTACACACATCATTCTTTGTTTTATTTCCCCTGTTGCTATTTATCTGCAATTTGTTGTTACGTAAATGAAAAATTCAAAAAATGTTATAAGACATATCAGAGTTGAGTTTGTAAATTGTCAGTTTGATCTTATTAACTGCAGTTTTAATCTATATGCGTATTTAGGTTTTAATAATTTGCCCATTGTAATATTCCCAAGTCAGTAAATTACAGAACAAACCAAAAGGAGTTATGCACACCACGTAGATAATGGAAGAATAGAAAGAACTTACACAATGTTACATATAACATAACACATGTTCCATCTAATATTAAGTGACCGCTATCCATAGGCAGCTGCAACAAGGTAATGAGTTGCAGATGCGTTACCTGCCTTTAAGACAGAGGAGGTGACAAACAGAAAATAACACATTTCATTTTAAAAAGAGAGGAAGGGGATAAGGAATAGAATTAGGCCTCCGGTACATTACTCATCAGACGAAACGCAGAATACTTCTACTTCACGCCTGTCTTCTGTGAGGTGGTATTTCACCACTGCAGCCTATTCTTGCAACGGCTGTTGTTGTTGCAGGCGCGGGGTCGCAAGGTAACACCGTCGTAGTTCCCGGGTCGGAACTGAAACAAAGGACATGAGCGCGTAACCGCCGACGGTACGGCAACGGTTTTTTTTAGTATATATACCAATTGTGAGCACTAATGTTAGTGTATTGTGTAGATTCCTCGATTATTCTGGATGATGAAATTTTCTACAAGTAGTTTTTCTCCTTTCTCCTCTTTAATTGCAACTCAAATTAAATCAAGAAACGTGAAGGAAAGTTATCACATCTCAGATTTTTGTGAAACTAATTTACAGCAGATAACAAATTGTATTTAAGTTTACGGACACACAACAACTGTCGTTAATAACTGACTCGGCAGTAATGAGAAAAATAAGTTGAAAGTGCTCACAAAGGATGGGGCGGCTGATTTATATTACACTCATTTCCTCATAACGAGGTTTGCTTGTCCGTATCTTCGTGGTAATGAAATGTTTTTACGCTCTTGGTTAGACATACATTTTCTTAAATGTGTGAACTTCGCAGTTTACGAATCCACCAACATTTTTTATTTGTAAGTACAATAACTTTCAGGTTACTACTACATACTACATTTCTTTAAAGCATCGAAATTGTAGATTCCACAAAACAAACATTCGTGTATAAATTAACTATAACTATATAAACCACAATTTCAAGAAATTATTTGTCACAAACACATGTTTTTATGTTATTTAACCTTTTTATTTTATTTTAAAATCTCCAAGGGACATCTGAAGGTCAAAAGTTGATGGGATGGGTAATCGTTATCACTTAGCTTTAGGCGACCCGTTGCTCATTTGAACACTTCTATAAAAAAGTTGCTATCCGGGTTACCGTCTGAGGTATCTGGTGGATGATACGACTACTCAGTAATTGAGACTTTACTTTCCACGTTACCGCGAGGAGCTTTCTCCTGGGGGCATGAGTGAGAGTTATCCACACTAAAAAGTTTATGTTCTCATATTAATACGCAACATCTAAAGCTACTAATCTGTAGGAAAGCTAAAACTTAAGTTTCATTGAGCTTATAGCGCATATTGTCTAATAAAGCTTGGCCATTTGTTCAGATAAGCTCGTATTAGGGGATGACCGTTTACCCAATACGATCTAATTCAAGTTTATAGTAGTTGGAACCTACGTTATATTTAGTAGTAAAGTTTGTTCATGATCTTCTATTACTATTAGTCCTGTTTTCTCTGTAGTATTGTATTTTTATTAGATTAGATTAAAGGAGTCATTCAAGAGAACCGTGACTATTTGTAATATAATAATTATAATGGTATAAAAAATAAAGTCGTTTAAGTCTAGATGTAGTTATAATTCTCATGAAGTGCATTTCGTAACTACCTGCAATGGACAATGGATAAGAAAAGAAAGATACGCCACGATACGCGTTTTAATATTTTACGACGTATTTATAAAGTCCTGGTTCGATGGTCTAGTTGCATAACTTATTAATTAGCACAGGGAAGGATTGCTTGTTTTTTTTATATCGTAGATCATCCGATCCAAGCTGACAAGCAGTCAAGCCAAAAGGCTGATGTATTCAAAGTCCTAAAGCTGAACCCCTATAAGTTTTGTATACGATATAAACCAAGGTTTCGAAAATGTTTGAACAATAAAATATATTATCGTTTATTTCAATACATAAATCTGAAATCAGAGAACATCTTGACTCCTTGGGATTCTTTGGGATAGAACATCATAAAATTTCATATGTGTATGTTAGAGATATGTTATCAAGGTAGACTTTTATGTCAAACATTAATAATTAAATAAGTAGTACATGTATATGTAACTCTGTCGTGACAAAGTAAGGCATGAAATAAGATTGAACACAAAACAATTGTGGTTTAATCCGTCAATGTCTGCAGAACTGACAGGGACAACTTCGACGAACATTGTACATTACGAGAACAATTTCGGTAGTGCAAAGTTATTTACTAATAAATGTTGGTAAAAGTGTACTAAATTTAGTTACGAGTTCAGGATTTTTTGTAATGATTTAAGCGATTCGATAATAGCAATTGCCTTTAGAAGTATTCTTACCTTCTACTTTTATAGTAGAAGCTGAAACCCAACCAACTCACCTTATGCTTAATTATTTATTACGAGCTTATGAGTATTTATTTATTTTAGTTAATTAAGAAAAGGAGGTTGGGAACTTCGTCAGTAATTAAAGGACTAGGCATATAATTATCAACAAATTGCGAACTAAACGAATCATTCTCAATTCGACGTATCGTGTCAAACAAGAGAAACGTATTTTTTCTTTCGATAACATATTTTTAATATGTATATTATTTTAATATATTCTTCTCTTTATAAATATGACAAATGTAATACAAAATTCTTGGGATTATTCGCATTGTGTATTAATATCACGTCCCAAGGGCCTTTTAGAGATAATCAATTTACTCTCCGGCCGAAAGTAAATTAGTTGTCCCTTAACAAAATTTCCTTATTACTTATATTTCGCTTTTTATCTCCAATTAAAGTAAAAGCTCTATTAAGTTTATGTTTCACTTTTAATGTACGATATTGCACAGATCAAGTTACACTACGGTCTTCAGCTTTAGTTTTAGATAATATGTATTTGGATTTAGATTATAACTTTTGCCGAGTAGAGGTCAGTTAAGTTAAGTTTTTACACATTTGCTTGTTGCGGATGTGTATGGGTAAAGAGAGAGAGTAAGACCCAGGGGTGAGGGTGTTTGCAGCTAGTAAGCAAATAAAAATTGTTTCAAACTCAATTAGCATAAGTACTTAGGACTAGTAACAATTTAGAATACTGTTAAGGTCTTTCGTAATATATTCCTATAGGAAACTTTTTAAGAAATGCGATAGAACGTAATTGAGTTGTCGCAGCGACGGCTACCAACTTTATGGTTCAACAGTTCTCCCTTCGGCATACTTATCTTAACAAGATAATCGAAATACTTGCGAGTTGCCGTCTGAGATATTGCGGAATAACATCATACTGAAAGTAAGGCCTCCGTCTGATTTAGATGACTGATTGTTAAATCTTATCTATCTTCACACAAGCCGGCTTAGATTGATCTGATTTCTTCTATTGAGGACCATTTTAGATTAAAATAATTGATAACAAAAACGATGGTGACTCAGAGATTAAGCTATTTGTTTAAAATTTGCCAAAGTTTGTTTAGATCAGTTTTTGTTTTTCAAAAAAAGCGTATTTAAATGTACATTTCAGGTTCTCTTAATATTGCCGAAGAACGAGTGGGTGTTATTGTTAAAAAATTAATCAGAATGTAAAAGGGATAGCGTAATTAAAATAATAAGGAAAAATAGGACATGTCACAAGCTATGGAAAAAACGTTCCAATTAAGACGATGTCGAGTATTCACTTTTCAAACGCTAATGGCGTATCTGCTACTTTTTGTATTATTGAACACATGGAACTTCGGCCGCTTCTACTGAGGGGGAAGCGCAAGGAATTTGGCGGACATACGGCGAATGGATAGCTTTTATCTATAGTATCCGAGCAACCTGCACGCCAAACTTCGTCGAAATTGGTTCAGTAGTATGTGATGAAAAACAGAAACCTCTTCCATTTTATTTGAATAGATAACAAAAATTAAATATTTTGTAGATATTAACGAAGGTCTCTATAATATATTTTTCGTCACTTAAAAAAGGTTTTTGTAAATAAACATTAGAAGAATACTGAAAGACGGAGGTAGGATTACATTAGAATAGAATAAAACTGTATTGTGTTCTTATTTGAGGTCTATCCACTGAATTATTTATTTAAGATCCTTCTGAAGGTAAACAGAATTTTAGTTGCGTCTTCGAACTTTGCCACATAAACTAACAGTGACAGAATTTATTTTCCTATGTAATATTTATAAAGAGGACTTTGTTAGTACTAAAACTCTAAATTTACTGAACCAAATTTATTAACCATTTTACAACCAGAAGGCTATATTATTCACAAAAAACGAAAACACGTGCATAATGACATAAGAGTTGCTTGGAATGCGACTTCCCCTCCTCTCCAACGTTACACTTCCCCGCGTGCGGAATATGTTGTACAGCGAGCTACAAAGCTTCACTTCATTTATTAGGCGGGTGCGATAACTTCACAACGTTGCCTTTTGTATAACGTACGAGCAATTTGCTGTGATATAATCGGACTCAGGTCTCATGTTATTTTGAACAAGTGTTGAAGCTAAAAGACGAGTATATAACATTAATATTTTTATTAGTTATAATTCTTATCCGTTCAATTTCCCTACAATAGTAAAATATTATTAAATGGAAATCCAGACCGGAATGGACGGGAAATTGCCTATTATACGGCTTTGTTTGATAACATAAATACGTCTATTGTTGTGTGTGAATCAGATAATTATGATTTGAAATAACTTTTGTGTGAAAACATTTTATACGCTTTGTTTAGTAAATATAAAATGGGGATTAAGATGTATTTATTTAGCATGAGAAGAACATGTACACAGTACAATTTTTTGGTGCAAAGAATTTGAATAAAGAAAAGAAAACTCAGAAAGTCATTGTTACAAGCCTGCTATGATTTAAGTTAGAGCTAAAATCTATCCCGTGTTTCAACTATCAATAGTTGTGTTTGAAAGAGGTAAATCGTATAGGTTCGCGTGAGCAACATGAACTAAAATCCAAAACGAGTCTGAGTCTCTTTTTTGAACATGGAACAGTTTAGACGATTTTTTTCGCATTTATATTTAATCTATTTCAATTTAATTTTTTTATTTTAGTGGCAAGGGTTGATAATAATCTTCGTTCGTTATTTACTAATTGTTCCTTCGACTTGTATCACATTAACCGCCTTCACCATTGCCATGACCAACACCATCACTATCACCATTACCATCACCACCATTATCACCATCACCACCAACATTACCATTACTACCATCACTACCACCGTCATCATCACCGTCAACACCACCATCACCACGGTCACCATCAATACCATAAACATAACCACCATTATGATCACTGCCACCATTTCTATCACCACCACAACAACCATTACCAACACCACTTATTTAACTATCACTTGTTCATACTTAATTTTCAGGTGTCAATTCTCTCCAATGCTCATTTTCACCGCACTTAGCAATGATAAAGTAAAGCTGGCTCCTAAAATTAGAAATTCGATACCAAAGTCAACAGAGATAAAGAATAATAAATGACCGTCGTCTTTTCCTACACGTACTTTAACATTTAGGAAACTCTTGCTTAACCAATTAGTGTCAAGTCTCTAAAGAAACAATTTATTTCTTGTCCATTTTAACTCTTTTATTGAAACTTCGACAATTTCTAAATTCTTAACTAACAAGAATTTATTCAAAAAATATAAAGAAAAGATAAAGGGATACGTCTATTTCGAATAAATAAATATGTCAGAAATGAATACTTACCAATAGATGGAGAACCACTATCGTAAATGTATTTTATGTCAAAATAAGGCTATATTATGTTATGTTATGCAAATCCGAATCTTCAAACATCTGTGTGCTGATTTTAGACAATGATTTATAACGCGATTAAATATAACTGAGGACAACGCTTTTACTTCATGTAAATAAAATGACACTACTAAGTACACGTTAAAATGCGTCTGATGAGGGTAACTTTAAACACACAAAAGGTCGGCGGGGGTTTTACTTAAACTCCATCACTTACGTTTAATGTACATGATGACATAAATATAAACAAGGTTGAGACATAACATCAAAAAAAGCAGAAGCCTGATGTTATTGATTGTAATTTCAACGACTACCCGTTATTTTTTTTTTAATTGGAGGTGGCTGGTACACAGACAATACTGCCTACAGAATACATAGAATTGACTTAATATAATTCTGTAGCCCGAGTGAAAAAAACCTCGACGCAACCAATGATGATCTGGTGATAGCTAATGTTATAAGGTGAGAAAAAGTTGTTATTCGAAAATATTTTAGAATTTAAGAATTTTAAAGTACAAACCTTTGTGTATAAAAATCACATCTTGCTGTGTAACAAGGTAAAGTTTCTTCACTTACAATCCAAGACATAGGAAATTACTTCAATTGATTACAACCGTTTTTCCCAAAAAGTTAGTGAATTTCTTATTCATTGTTGTGCAACCCTATTTACCTTCTATCTTTATTGTTATGATTAGAAGCATTAAAGGACGTGTAGATTATCAGTTATCGTTCATACACATACCACACACGTATACTCCTTAGAAATAATTACTTCGTTAAATTAATTGTATCAGAGGAAATGTGATACCAACTGACGACCTCAAAATAGATACTCAAACAGTGAGTTTTATCAAGTGATATGTAAGTGATTTTTTGTTTTGTTGTATTATATACTAGCTGTTTCCCGCGACTTCGTCCGCGTAGAATAAAATTAAAACATATTATTCACTTCGCAGAGTAAAAGTATATAATTGTTATTTTTACAATAAAACGTAAAACATCAGTTTCAAAAATATATTTTGACACTTCAACAAACAATTTAATTTTACTTATAGATTACCACCAACTCTACCTAAAATCGTCTAACGCAGTTAAAGATGTTTTCAGTTCAATAAGCATGTTGTTGACGCTGTCGCTAACGCATGTTGCGCATGTCGATGTCGCGAACCTATAATATTTACCCCACCTACTGTCGTTTAACGTGGCTAAAGAGGCTTAAAGTTGAAATAGTAAAAAGTTTATGTTATTTTACTACTTAAGGCAACCTTTGTGACATTGCAGGTAGCGGGCGTAACAATATTAGCTATCTTCCAGTAAAAGTCCCATCCAAATCGGTTCAGTCGTTTCGGAGATTACCTGGAATAAACAGACAGACAGACAAAAATTTTAAAAATTGTATTTTCGTTATAAGTACCGTATATACATCATGTGTATTGAGTATACCAATGTTATTATGATATTACGTACAGACACTTCAATTTTATTTATCAGTATAGATTTATTTATTTATAATTTTAAAATACGATTAATTCAAAAGCCTAAATTAAACATAAAAAAAACAAGCGAATTCAGAACCTTCTCCTTGGTTTGAAGTCGGTTAAAAATGTCCTGTCATCTAAAAGTGGTAATGTTAAAATTATCCGTTGTTATTCAAGCTGACCCAAGACAAGGTGGACAGATGTAGTGATAAAAGACGTATGATAGGATGTAGTGACCGTAGGATACAACGAAGTGGAGGAGAAAATTTAGAGATAATGTTAACGCCTGTGAAGCATCTTAACAAAAGTTGGAATCTTCGGGTTAATAAAATTATCATATTATAAATCAAGTTTATGAAATAAAAAAGTAAACAATTCATTATGGAAACTGAGAACACTTTACATAATTAGAGGTCAATAAAGTCAAATATTTCGAGCCCTAAATGTATGTTCTAGAGAACAAAATAAACGAAATCAGTATTACTGCCTATTACCTTTATAAATACAATAGTATCACACAAAACATTCGTTATAATATAGTACAATAGTCCAGCATTCATTGAATTGTTTTTTTTTCTAGTTTCATTAAAGGTAATTCTTAAACATAGTATCTTAAGATAGGAGCAAGAATTAAAATTCTTGCTCCGATTTTAAGTACCTCGGTTCAGTGATATACGCAATGGTGAGATTGATCGAGACGTAAAGCCGAATAAATGCAGGTTGGATGAAAAGGCGACAGGTCACTGGAACGACTTGTGACCCACGAATGCTCCTTAAGCTTAAGGAACAGAAGGAGTTGAGTGTTGGGCCACCAAAGGTACGGATGAAAGGAGATTGCGTGCGACCGAGATGCGAATGTTAAGATGGATGTGTGATGTGACAAGGAGAAATAAAATTAAGAATGAATATTAGGGGAAGTCTGAAACTTGTGCCAGTGGCAGGGAAATTGAGGAGCAAGATGTTCTATGAGCGTGATATGGGCATGTTATGCGGAGAGATGTAGGACATATAGTGCAGAAAGTAATGGGAAGTAACGTGGGTAGTTAGGGTGAGAAAGTATGGGTAGATTGCGTGAATGATATGTTGGCTGATAGTGGATATGGTTGTGGAATACAAACTGTACGGACCCCACATAGATGGGAAAATGGCAAGGAAATAATGATGAGTATCTTCCAGTTATATATCTGTAGTTATTAGTTTGCTGTTTAGAGATTGATTTTTTGGAAGGTAAACTTAATAGTATATCGATTATAATCATAATTAGATTTATGATAATATTCAAATACGGATCACTTTGATGATATGAAAATCGATAACATATAACGATTACCAAAAGAAAATTCACTGGTGGTGCCTTCACCTTGCAAAAATTTAACCTCAGGAGTAACCCTTTCACCTTAATCACATTCCTGGATCCGCTACTCACTAAACTGATTTTTGCCAATGGATGTAGTGCAGGTATAATCATTAAGAAGTCTTGCGTTGGATGAGATAAGAAATATGATTTACCCGTGCGAAGCCGGGGCGAGTGGCTAGTTATCTTAGAAAGTAGAGACGTTTACACTGTTGTTAGTGATAATTATGTTTCCCTGTCGTACATTTTTTTTGCTTTAATGACTAATAACACATAATTAGTCTCCGGCACGTGATATAAGTAGCGTTCTTAATACTAATGCTCGAGGTCAAATACTTTGCAAGGCTACGGTTGTGTATAAAAGAGAATTTAAAACCTTATTAAACACAGTGAAACTTTATAGACCTGATTTTGCAATGCATAATATATACTGATGTATATATGTAATACTAGTGACCCTCCCCGGCTTCGCTCGGGTACCACTAATTATGTTGATCCGATCGCTACCAAACACAGGAATGTGCCAATCTGGACAATCCCTGTAAATTTTATCGAAATTGGTCCAACTGTTTCGGAGTCTATAGGTCTATAGGGAACATACATACTTCGCTTTATATATACTATTTTTTTTTCATAAAAAGTATCCTATGTTTCTTCTAATACCTCCAAGAATATGTGTACAAAGTTTCATGATGATCGGTTGAGTAGTTCTCGCGTGAAAGCGTAACAAACAAACTTACATTCACATTTATAATATTGGATGGAGGGATGTTCGAATTATTACCATTATATAACTTTAACCTTTCGTGGTTTTTACTAATGCAAGATTTGTAAGAGGCGGGTTCTTTTTTCATTTTATTTATTTTTATTTTATTTATTTAAACCCGTCTTTGCGATTGAAATTACGTTCGGTCGACAGTACCTGGGGATTATGAAGTTCGATCCAGTGATTGGTGGCCAGCTATGGCCGTCTTCTGAGGATCGTTGTATTTAACAGCTCGAATATGTTCTTTTATGCGGCTGGTGATGGTGCGGTTGGTTTGTCCTATACACGAGCTGCCGCAGCTGCAGTTCAATAGACATCCGGTGTTTCAAACGGAACACGGTCTTTGGGCGATCGTAGCTTTTGGGCTATCTTGCTGTCGGGAGTAAAAATAGTTTTTATTGAGTACTTGTCAAAGATCTTCGATAGTCTGTCAATTACTTCTGTGACGTGCGGCAAAAAAAATCCGTTTGTGTCGTCGTGGTCTCAGCTTCGTGACCTCAAAAAGGCCTTCTCTTACAAACCTCAAATTATTATCTTTATTCTAATTTATATTTGCATGAATTCAATTCCACAGTCAACTGAATATTTCGGTTTTGTTCATAGATTTGCATTCGTTTGATAATGTGACTTATTAATAAATAAATAAAAGATTTATATTGGACGAAAAAGATGTTTTTGTGGCGCACAAAGCATGCGGTAGAAATGAGTATGCTAAAAGGGATGTATTGAGTAAGTAACAAGAATGATTAAGTACGAAACGAGTAGTATATTAGGGTTAACCAGAGAAAAGTTAAGGAGCAAAAGATTAGCATTGTATGGGCATGTTGTGAGGAGTGACGAATGGCATGTTACAAAGAGAGTTTTAGATATGAATGTGGAGGGATATGTCGGTAGGGGTAGGCCTAAGAAAAGATAGATGGATTGCGTGAACGGTGAAGAACATGCTTAAGAGGGATTGAGGACTGAAATGCCGGATGTAAAACATAATAAGTAAATATGCGCTCACGCCCGTAACCCAGAGGGGTAGGCAGAGATCATGGATTTCCATTTGGCGCGATCCTGGCACACCTCATGCATGCATGCTCGTCGGTTATGGATGCTCCTTATATCGCCTTTTTTTAGTAAGTCATTAATCTGCTCGATATAAGTTTTCCTAGGGCGTCCCCTGCCAACATTGCCACTCACTTTTGCAACATAAATTTGTTTTGTTATTCTCTCTTCATTCATCCTTTCAACATGCCCGAACCACCGAAGCATACCTTTCTCAATTCTAATCACAACGTCCACTTTTAAGCCACACTTAAAACATGTCATGCCGAAAGCTTATTTGAAGTCGGAACACTTTAGAGGACCTTTTTTTCATTTTTTTTGTATTCAATACAAGTTGAGATTATATAATTTCAGCTAGTATTAATGGCATACCCAGGATTTTCATGGATGATTTTATTGATACCAGAATAAGCATTTGTTAAATCAATGTAAATAATAGATAATGAAAGTTGGATTACTCGTCCGAATCTAGTTAACGTTTCAGAGATTACGTTGTATTAAGAATTTTAAATAGTCTGGAAAGTAAATAGAGCTTATACGACATCTTAGATTTGTCTGGGTGATAATTATCCACGTACACTCGAGTCGTGTCTCGTACACGATTTAACTCGCTCTTTGTGCAGTAAATTAATATCAATCATTAAAAATAGCTCGTTAATTACTAAAATATATAATTAACTGTAAAGTGGTGGTCAGAGACATACACACATACACTTTTTTTCGTAATCACTGGGTAAGTGGTATTTTTATATAATTTTAAGATAGAATTAGTGGCCGTGAACGATTTCCGTTTTCGTTTGGTTCCACAACTAAGAGTCATATAGGAGATTATATATAAGATTTTCACCTATCTCAACATGTATGGTGTATACCATACATTTACAAAAGCAATACTTTCTGACGGGCGTAAGCGATGTTTTTTAACGTTTGGTATCTCTCTGTGGTTACATATTATAGTTGACTAAACGGCATAAGAAATGTATACCCATTTTGAGCTGAACCTAGATTAAATCTTAGATACTATGTACATTGACAAATCAAGCAGCTCGCTGAGCTAAATTTGGGGCGAACACTGTTAAATCGTAAAAACTAAATTAGTTTGAAAACTTAACTCGCCGTTGGAGATCCGAAGGGTCAATTTTATATTGACGCACAACAAAATGTAAGATTCGAGTTCGATTATACATAGACTTGACCCCTGGCGCAATTGTAACATGTAATCTAAGTCCTGATGGAATAACTGATGAGGGTATAAATTTCTTATGCCATTAGGAAGGTTTCCATCTCAACTCCCAGTTTAATGTTTAACCTTTAGATTAAATTAATGTCATGTTTTACAGCACAAGTCGACACCAGTATAATATAAAAAGTAATATTCGTACAAAGCAAGGAATTTATAATGTTGCCATTATGTAAATCACCACGGCTTAAACAATATGCTGTCGTTTTAATCGGTAAGGTGTTTAATCAGGTGCTTTATTATTACATATTTGTAAAAAATGAACTTTGTCTCTAACATAATTTTTTAGTTTTGTGATCGTGAGGGATATTACGATTACGATTTATTTAATAACACGTTTTGGTGTCTGCTTATTTAGGTCAATTTTTTTATTGCTAATAAGCAACAATTTTCCACGACCGGTGAAATACCACGACGTCACAGAAGTGTCAGGTGCCGGTGACCCAATTCCAGTCTTCCTCCCCATCCTTTTTTAATACGGACAGGATGAGAAGAAGAGGCTTTGACGGGAGGAGATGGATATAGAAAGGACATATACTTTTTCTTGTCCATTAACAATAGGCAACGTCTATGAGTAGCGGTCACTTCTGTCTACCAGATGGACCGCTTGCTCTTTTGCACCTTCTACATGATATAGCAAGATATTTCAAATTTTAACCATAGATAGCTAATACACTAAAAAATTAAAACTAACTTATTAGTCTATTTTCTAACACGGATACATATTTTTATTTCATGCAACATTAAAGTGATTGGGCCATGGTAAAATAGTTTAATTAGTATTTGGTTGTAACATTGTGCCTTCTAGTCAATCTTGGCGTGATTACTACTGGCATGAGCCTGGCCTGGCCGTCACCGGTGCTTGTGAAGTTGAGGAACGAAACGGAGACACCGTTGAACAGACCTATAACCGAGGGAGAGGGCGCATGGATCGCTTCAATAGGAGCATTATGCAACACATTCAGTAAGATAAGAATCATAATAAAGCCACATTAGTTTAATGACTTAGGAAGTAGATTGCGACACGTGACGTTGTGATTCGAATCTGCCATTCGATCATTATCGTAAACCATATCGCAGGATAGGCTGAAACTTACTTGGAAAGTATTTTTTTTAAATTTGTTGTGTATATGTGAGTTTTATTGCTTCAAAACTATTGAAAAAGCTGAAAACATTTTTTGCAGCTCTTTGTTTTCTAGGCATGCTGATAGACCGTATAGGAAGAAAATACTGTGTGATACTGACTTGTGTCCCTAAGATATTACTAAGTATTCTTTTTATATTTGCAAAAGAAGCGTGGGTCTTAATATTAGGACGAGCGATCATTGGCTCGGCGGATTTTTTCCTGTTTACTGCTGTCCCTATTTACGCTTCGGAAATTGCTGATGTGAGTTTTAATATTTGATATTTATTTAAGTTTTTTTATAGAAGAAGACGGCAAACGAGCAAGCGGTTCACCCGATATTAAAATGACCGCTGCTCTTAGGCATCGGCAACAAGGCAATTAGTTGCAGATGCCTACAGAACCTACCTATAATGGACAGAGGAGACGATAAACAGTAATTTAAATATTATCTTAAAAATATGGTTAATTAAGCAAAAAATGATTTCTGATTGTTGTTGAAATGTTGTGAAACGATATGGTACGTCAAATTGTGAATGTTTCGATTCACAATTTGCTGTTATTTTTTTTACAATTATTATTTTAAGACGTTTAACAAAGCACGTTCATTAATTGACAAGGATGATAGAAAATTAAAGGGAAATAGTTGAAATTTTTAGGACGATCGTGTCACAAATTTAAAAAATAATATACGTTCATTATACTTACATATATACATATACACATATCTTTCACAGAAAGAAACCCGAGGATCTCTCGGCACTCTGCTCCAGATTTTGAGTTCTTTGGGAATAGCTATAACGAACTCAGTGGGTCCATTCGTCTCGTACACTACATACAGTATAGTATTTGCTGCAATGAACCTCCTCGCGGCTATCCCAGTGTTGTTCTTACCAGATAGCCCCTACTATCTCTATTCTAAAGGTTAGACAACTATTACTTTATTTTCACTCCATGGAGCGTCCACCGAAGCAACCTAAGAGCTCGGCGACTTCACAATCCGGTAATAATAATAAATTAACGGCTCGAGCCGAGGCTCCCTCTATGGAGGGAGCCCTCGAGCTATGTTACTCATAAAAAGGATTAGGCGGCTTCTGCGCATTGCCGTGTCGAGCCCGGTGTAGCTGTAAAAGCCTCGTCTAGGCAAAAAGTGACCACTGAGACACCTAAAATAAATACTTTATTTCATACTTAAATATTTATAATTTATATGTGACTATATTTCAAAATTCTTTAAACACTTGGTCAAAAACCGAAATCATTGAAATTCGTAATTCTTGCACGAAATGTGCATAAAAAATTTTATCAAGAAAAGTTTATATAATATTTATTACTAGTGACCCGCCTCGGCTTCGCCCGGATAGCACTAATTATGTTGATGCGATTGCTAACCAAACTTCACTGGATCACCCGCTACACCAAGATGATGACTTCCTGAAAATTCGTTCGAAATCGGTTCAGCCGTTTCAGAGCTTAAAGCGGACATACATAAATAATATACATCGCCTTTTATACATAGATAGATTCTTAAAAAGAGGCTAACGAGCAAGCGGTTTACTTGATTCCAAATATCTTGAAATAGAGGAATGCCTGCCTCTTACCTGAAAGGCGAAAATTTATTTTTAATATAATAGAAGTATAAATAAACGCAAGACATAAATTATTTAGTACAAACGTATACACATATAGACAAAGCCTTGTTTAATTTTAAAATATTTACTTACACTTTTTACAATTTCTAGGTAAAATCGACGAAGCAATGGATACATTGATATCCCTCCGTGGTTCCGAAGAATTAGCCAAAGAAGAGCTTGCTATGTACTCGGTTGCGATGAACACTGAAAAAGTCGATAAAATAAAATTATTGAAGGAACGAGTTGTTTTGAAATCTATTGGAATAGCGATAGGTCTTTGTCTGATATCACAGTTTACCGGATTTAATGCTGTTTCGTATTATTTACAAACGATTTTGGTATCGACTAATACCAACGTCATGCCGGAAATAGCATCCGTGGTGATCAGCTTGATACAAATTTTAGCTGCCTTGTGTTCGGCAATAGTAACTGATAGGTGGAAAAGAAAACATATATTGATATCCTCACTGATTGGCATATTGATTGGATTGGTAAGTTAATCACTTGTACATAAATCTTTGACATCTTGGTGGCTTAGTGCTTAGATTTATTGGGACCAACAGCCTTAATCTGAGTTGGACTTCCAGCAATAGCAATATGCTTTGTCAAATGAAAATTAAACAATCTGTTGCATTTAGCATCACTAGCATAAAATACTTAAACTAAGCTGTATTAGAGATATATAAATATTGAAATGTCAATGACTTCTTACTTTGGATTATAAAATTATGATTATTATAATAGTGGCTTATCTTTTTAATAAAAATAAAAAAAAACTGGCGGTTGCCAACAATCTTGATGTTAAGATGGTACGCAACTAGTTCAGCAAAAGCCTCAAAAAATCAAACTGACGCTTGCAACCATATGATTAAGATTCGAATTTCATTAACTTATAACTTTTGAAAATAGGTACGTAATTAAATAATAAATAATTTTACGCAAATATGTTTTTGTTCAGGTGGCCCTGGGAACATTTTTTAAAATAACAGAACAGACGCAAGAGGTAAAGGGATTCTTGAATTACTTGCCGATGATATCGCTGATTCTCGTCATTTATTGCTACAGTGCAGGTATAACCAATATTAGTATTGCTTCAAATAGTAATGTCCCAAGCATATCATCAAATTGTTAAAATGGGATGAAAGTGGCTAAATGTGGAAAGCGCTATATCTTATTTTGAAATGGCCATTGAGGCATGGAAAGACCTAGGCAAGTTTGAAAATTTGTATGGATAACTTACCCTTTTTAACTCATAAATTTAAAAAACAACTACTTATATCAATAAGAAATCTGATTAGTAATATATATGTAATCCGCTCTATTCTATGTGGACTAACTTACTTTTTCAGGAATTGGGTCATTATTTTGGGTGCTTATACCAGAACTATTTGATGGACCCGCAAGAGCTCTAGGAGTCACAATTGCCATGGTGACCGTATCGTTTTGTATCTTCATTACTACAAAATTTTTCCCTATGCTGACCGTCGCCATTGGACCAGCAATGACCTACTGGTCATTTAGTATAATTTGTGCAATCAGTTGTATTTATATCTACTACTGTATCCCTGATACAAGCGGAAAGACGTTCAATGAAATACAAAAAGCATTAAGCGGAGAAGAAGTAGCTACCGAAAACATGGAAAAGAAGAATTAATTAATATAATATTATAGTAACAAAAATAAGGTTTTGCATATAAAATTCAATCTGGTAAGCTTAAGAATAAAGTGATTATTGGCAGAGTAAAATGAACTAAATATTTTTTTTTGGATATGAGGGCCTCAAAGGAAGAAGATAAAGTTATTAAGCAAATACAAAGATTTAATGTGTTTATCACGTATAGTTAATTTAAATAAAAAAAGCTAAACTCGACATATGACATCTTATTAATTTTTTTAGTAACATTTGAAAATATTTTACCCGTTGTCGTATCATTGGCACTGTCGCTTTAATGCAATGAAGATTACAATAAATTTTTAAAGGTAGGCCTTAGAAGAGGATAGATTGCATGGCGACTGAAATATTTTGATATATTAGTGATTTTGAAGACGAAGACCTGTTATGCCAACTCCTCATAAAGTGGGGTGGAAAGCAATGTTCTCGGGCAAGGAGACAATGAACAAAGTTTGTATGCTATGTGAATTCAATTTATGTAAGTATTGTTGCTTATCGTGCAATATAGAAATACCTGGGCGACGCCGGGCACGAGCGGATAGTTTAGTATAATTAATTGATCCTGTGTAATTACTCGGAATAATTGCTAACTCATCGCTTAGGGCCCGCTTCGCTGAACCTTATTGTTCTTTGAAGAGCTAACCCAAATTCTGTAATTGGATTGGACATGCTTCGACATCCCATAAGGGGCTATTATGAATTCATGGCTCGTGCTTCATTTTAGACATGTTCCCTCAATCGTTGCCAGGTATTTGGAAATATTTTACATAGACTGTGAATGAGATTTTTTTCAAAATACAGTTATATTTTAAACATGGAAGAGTGCAGATTTTACTCACGAAAAAACACAGGGTCTGAGGTGTTGTATTTTTCAAAGAGGTCACATTAATAGACTTTGGTAAACGATATTTTGTACGTTAGACTCTATAAAAGCTCTTAAATTCCAGGATTCGATATAATTAATGTCTGATTGCAAGTTCTATGCAATAAAAGCTATGAAATATGTAACTACCTCCCTTTCTTCGAAATAAAGACCATGTTTTAAGTTTATAGGCTGTTATTCAACGGAAAATTACAGGTTTGATTAAGCTAATGTCACAAGCGGCTAGCTCAAACACAGTACCGTACAAAATTCTTCAATAGCTAAACGACTTAGTAATAATACACATATGACTATTGCAATTAAAAAAGTAAACGCTTGCAATGACACAGAACTCTGTATGCGTTCTTCAAACAATGTGAGTGGTAAGTAAACTTTTCTGGCGACTGACTTGGTAAGAATTTTAAAATTTCACTTAACGCTCTTTGAGAAGAAGACGCATTTTGAAACAAAATTGAATTTGTTTCAGATTTCAGAGTGAAACTTTTGATAAAAGAAAGATATATATTATATAATAATATTTGTCACGTATTTCGTTTCTCGAAATATTTTATTTACCTTCAGCTTTTTAAGGTATTTGTACCTTGTTGTATACAAAGATAATCAGTGGAAATTGCCTCACAGCATACAAAGTTAAAGTAGAATGTATTCCTGCTTACATTTTTCATGTAACGAGTGACTGAGTTTTAGAATCAGATATGATTATTTTCTTCTATTGCATTGCCCTGCATGGTGTGACTAGAATTGAAAAAGATATGGTTCGATGGTTCAGTCATGTTGAAAGGATGAATGAAGAAGTAACGAAACAAATTTATGTCGCAAAAGTGAGTGGCAGCGTTGGTAGGGGACGTCAAAGGAGAACTTATATTGATCAGATTATGACATACTAAAGAAGGGCGACAGAAGAGGTGTGCCAGGATCGCGCCAAATGGAAATCCATAATTTCTGCCTTCCTTCTGGGTTACGGGCGTGCGTATATTTATTGATTTAAGTGAACAGAATAAGTAGAAATAAATAATTTGGCCACCAGACTCATCAGACTTAAGGTATACTTTACAGGTCAAAGCCGATGTCAAGCCCCATTAATGCTCGCTATTCATGCAACATCTGCTCTTAATTATCACCGTTCTAAAATAAAATAGAATAGAATTGAAATAAATTTTGAATTAAACATTGTAATCCATTTTGTAATTATTTTAAAACTTATTTTCCTGTCCACTTCTAATATGTACTTTATCGAGTATTGCCATTTAACTTTTGTGGAAAACTTAAACACTTCGATTTTCCAATTTAGTAACATTCTTATGGGCCTGTAACTATGTTCTGTTCAAATAGAAAACGCGTAATCCAGAAACGTAGCGAGATAACGTTTAACAAACTTTGTTTAAGGTACGTTGGATTGTAAAGATAATAATTTATTACAGTTCGTTTTCGTTTAACAAGAAAAATATGTGTATTTCTACTAAGAGGAATGCCAATAACATGTTCAAAAATCAAATTTAGTACAACTAAATACAATTACTTAAGGAATGGCTCGATGTAAACAAAGATTTTTCCGTTAAAATTCGTGAATTCCAAAACATTTTCGAAGAACTACTTTTTCCTATATTACCTTATAATATTAACTATCCATATTACACAATTTAACTTCACTTTATCAAACTTCCAATGAAAGTATAAAAAATGTAATGGCCGCCATATATGGGAATGACGTTTGTTTGTTTACAAAAATCATATCTGGCTATAAAAAAAGGAATAAATATATACATAGTAATATAATCCTTGCTTACGTGGTTATCGGTAACTGATACTCTTAATACTGGTCTACTTTTTTTTATTAACTTTTTATTTATAATGGGTTGAAGAAAAGCAGGACACATTATCATGTATCATGGCAACAAATATTTGTCCACATTGTTTATCCGGATTACACTGGATTATTAATCTGATGATATTGTACAATAAGGCCGTATTTTATCAACAAAATATGTATCAATAATAAACAAGCATACGATTATTGTTTGCTTCGTGTTGTAATAACGTCGTTTACTTACGTTATTCAAAGTTTCATCATCACTTAGTTATTTTTGTGAGAAAAACAAACATGAAACGATTTTATTTCACTAAAGCGAACTGAAGCGACGTATTTCGCGGTTTATTAGGAAAGAAGTTGTTTACTAAAACATTAACATCTATATTAAACACTACCAATCCAGCCCGGCTTTGACAACATAGACAGACAGATATAAAAATATAGCCTATTGAAATCTTATCAGTACTCTAGCAGTCTTTGAGTTTATTCAGAACAAACAAACAATCAAAAAGTCATATCAAGATATATTAAGCGTGTGATTAATATAAATTTATATTTGGCAACAAGACTTGTGGTATGCGGTGCTCTGGGAAGTAACAACTTCATAGAAATCAGATAGAAAGTAAATATACTTCTGCGTGCTGTCTGGTAGATTGCTTGCTACAGGTCCTATTCCATTCCCTCTTTCCTTGTCTATTCTCTTCCATCTTTTATTAACGGCAGGTCCAGATACCGCCGGAAGGATGATGTGATCCCTGGAATCGATCAAATTCGGAAAAACCTAGACTAAGGTTACAATTTGGAGTTGGAATCGAGTTCAAGAACCTTTAACAGGCAGGTACCTTAACCACTCAGGTACGGGGGTCATGACCCTCAGGTAACATTCTTATTTTACTAAAGCAGTATAAAATTTCAGAACTTTAATATTCCACGTCACAGCGGCTACCAGCCTTGCGCACTTTACTTTAAAATTAAATTAAAGTCTCGGCTTATCCAAAAGGCTTTTCATAGGGAGAAATTTTTAAAATAATATGATTACTGTTTTGTTCCATATTTAATAGATTTTTTTGTGTACTTCAATTTATGAAATAATCTTCTAATCATACATCATCAGCCTATGTCAGCCCACTGCTGGACGAAGGCCTTCCACAGTATTCAGATCCCACTTATGTGTACAACAACTGGTGTAGATTTTGTCAACTTTTTAATTTTTGATGTCCTTGTTCCTTGACCTGTACTAATTTAATTTCTATACTACTCTAGCATTTATTAATTGTGCGATAATCGTTTTTAAATTTATACAGTTAAATGTCAATGTTCTGTAAAAAAGCTGCAGTTTATTTTACTTAATATTTGTATGAAAATTTAAAATGTTGAAATTCGATATCTCAATTGTATGCAGGATGAACGCGACGTCAGCGAGCCGTCAAATATTCGAGTGCTGCAGAATATTTGCTGGAAACATTTTAACGTGATAGAAATGTCGGCATTCGAATTAAATGAAGTTAAATGTTTACAGAATTGTTTTGAACATATTAATAACTTTTACAATTAAACATTTACTTAGTGTTAGTAGTTGTAGGGGGTAAGTATTCATCATATTTTTAATCGTTTTAATTTACAAAACGATATTAATTCAGTTATTTTTTTTATAATGTGTAAAGGTGTATCTTCTATCTCTTTAAACAAATAATTTAACAGGTTTTAAAATTTTAGTTTAGTATTTTTTTTGTTAAAAGATACAACTTTTGTACGATGAGGTACTTACTATACAGCGTGTTTTCTTTTTGTAAAATAAAACTTTGTATGTTTTACGTAGACTTGATACACGAGAGAAATGTGAGAACAATACCAATCAATCAACGTTAAGAGCATAGTCGTGCCAGGACACGACACACATATCTTCACCTCGTGCATCTAGTTTACAGTATGAATGTTCCGATAGCGTTTTAAAATTTGCTTTTACAATATTGTTGAAAATATGTGAACTCATTTATTGCGGTGATTGAAAACTCGGCAGGTGTGTGTATGGAATTTTAGATCTGATATACATAATCTCTAGCGAGTTTCTTCGCCGACCAAATTTATTATGTTTAATAGAATTATCTGAAACATGCCAGGAGTCCAATTTTTAGCCAGTTTATGCATTTTAATTTAATTTAATTTTTAGAGTTTTGTCACAACTTCGGAGGTTTTTAACTTTTTGTGCGGAATCCCAATTATTTTTCCTAAATTAAATTAGCCTAATTGAATCCTTACAATGTTATCTGTCTTCCAGTAATAAGCCCATCTAAATCGATTCAGTCGTTTTTATACAAATTTTAAAAATTGCATTTCATTTATCTGATAGATAGATAGTATTATAGATACGATAGATTAGTTAATTTATTACTTTTTCCCGATACTCAAAACTAATAATAATTTGGCATCAAATCACTGCTTTTGAACACACTAAATTACGTAAAATTTAAAAACATAAAAAAACTTATTATGTCATTTAGATTGACTAAGACAGCGATGGGTTTGCAATTTTTCGTTTTGATTCAAACTCGGGATGTAACCTGTCGTTTTCCATCTATATTTATCTATAATAAAATAAAATATAAATAAGAATAGGGAATTATTGACATTATAAAGCACGACAGGGTAAAGTACAAAGTTGCGGTTTTATCTGATCAGACAATTCGCAGTAGATTGTGTGAATTTCGAAGGCGAAAATAGCTTGCGGTGGGTGTGCACTCAATCAGTAGGTAATTGGAATGCGCTGCACTATGCGTCTTGCAGGATATTGCTTTTGAGGGCAGTTAAAGCGAGCTAGAATATTCAGAGACCAAACATTATTATATAATAATTTGTTAGAGTTTGATTTTTATATCTATTATGTTTTAAGAACGTGGTAGCCGTGTCACTCACCGTAAGATACTTTAGAATTGTAGACACAATATTTATATGATTTCATGTAGGATTGCTGACTATTTGATAATTATTTTAAAGTCCCTACACAGTATTCACTTGCAACGTGGTGAACCGAAATCACAACGGCGGCGGCGACAGCCATAGACAGCTCATCATAGACAGCCTGAACGGTTGAACCGTTCAGTGCGTGCGAGGCTTTACTATTGAAAAGTCTTAGGATCTCTAGTTAGAGTAGATCAAATTATTATGCTGAAATATGGGTTTGCCGTTTTGCGATTGTTATACAAAGTATTCCTTATAGACTATGTAATCTTTGTTAAAGGAACAGTGCAAGTACCTGTTGTAATGTTTTGTTTTAATCATACGTACACAATAATCATCTGAATACACAATATTTATAAAAATAAAATGAAATTAGGATCCTTAATTTCAATTTTATGCGACATTGTCATTCATAATCATAATTTAGAAACTCATAATATTGTCGCGCAAACAAGTAACGCCTCGGGACATTTAGAATTTCCCTTCGAGAGACGATCATTTTACATTTACTGTTCATAGAAGCTCATGAATAATGTTCATAAAATTTTGTTTTTCTTAATATCTGAAAGATATAATTAAACTCGTAGACAAAATAAATAAAAACTTGAGACTTAAACCGTAACATAAAGGGGTAAGTAATAATTCTGCTTCCCCCTTACCTGTTCCATCTGTCCTTCGTCATTTTATAAAATTCGTTATTTAACAGTGGTAGAACGTGCAACATCTGTTGCACGACTGGGCTGGCTCGACCGGTGAAATACCACGACCTCGCAGAAGACAGGCGTAAAGTGGAAGTATTCTGCGTTTCTCCTAATGGATGATGAAATAATTTATTTCCTCTTACTTCCTATTCTTTCCTAATAAGGATAGGATGGGAAAGCGAGGAGGATCGGACGGCATCAGTAGGAAAAGGGAATATTCTTATTCCCGTCTATCCTCTCCTCTGTCCACTAGGGGAAGGCAACGCATCTGCGGCTCATTTGCTTGTTGCTTGTGGTGGCGGTCTCAAACTTCATACTCGGACATCGTTTTTATCTGTATAAGGTTACATTTAATCTTCCAGGTTTATAAAATGACTAAGGTCATATCGGTCGGTGGCTCTTCGGATATTATTTCGGATAAAATTATGGGAAAGATCAAGAAGTCGTGATTACCTGTCTACACATAATTGGATTTGGATAATTGTTTAATTAAGTGTGAAGTATTAAATTAACTGTTAGGTCTGAACATTCTAGCTAGGTAAAAACTAACACAATCTCCACGAACCACATTCAAATATACAAACTGACAGTCCTTTCTTATGCTAATGTTATGGGCGATACCGGAGTGGGCATATGCTGATCGTACTGTGGGATGATGTCCGTTTTGCAATTCTATTGACTCTCGAAGCCAGTGGGCTCTTTTGTATTTTATTAGAAAAAGGAAGAAATACAGGTAAGGCGTAAGTAAATTAAACACACAGATGGGAAGTTTGTATTAGGACTTCGACTTCTGTGACTTTGTTCGCTTGAAGTTTAAAAACCTTAAACCATCCAGCGCAAATATTACACCTATAAAATTTCAGTGTTCCATTTGACAAAAGAGCGGAATTGTCAACGGCGTAAATATTTAACTATTTGCCAATTATAAGACAACGTTTGTTTTCTTTTACTACCTGAAGCTAAAAAAGTATCTATTAATAAATAATTTATTTAATATAGTGTCTGCACTGTAAAAACATTACTCAATTGAAATGAATTTATGGTTTTCAGTATTTTATAAAACCTTTTACATACATTTCCTATTATGGATTTTATACACAAGATATAATAATGTGCTTCAATGAAAAGTCATTTTCGTAATGACGTATATTTTCACAACGAACATTTTACCAATTAAAGGAAACAATATTGCATCGTAAAGTTGATCCGTTAATCTATATATGTAGTATTCTTTTGTTTATTTTTTCAATGAAACAAAGGTTTTGATTGTCAGTTGTGTTCGACGTAATTCCCATCCAATAGAGGATGAGCCGCGGCGAAGCTTCAAATATTCCCATCGACGTTGAAAATTCGTATAAAATTTAGCGGGATGAAAAGTCAGCGTTCAAATTCAATTTGAGAATGAACGTTCAAACGCTGTTTTATTTTAATCGTCGTCGATCACATGCTTGCTCTGAGAAGACCTGATAAAAGATCTTCTCGATCTTTCTCTCTTGCTCATCTCTTTTACTTTTTCTTCTATAATTTTGATTACGAGATGGTCGGGTCGAATCAAGGGTTCCAACATTTTCCCTCTGCGGTTCTCTATGGTTTCTTCACAAGAAATTATCATAGCGCATATTATATATATGCGTCAGATATAGCCCAGAGAGGTAAGTAGAGATTACAGATTTCCGTCCGCCGAAATACCGTACCTCTCTCACTTGTTCTACATATACAAATATTAACACATACATGCTCGCCGGTTACTTATATCGCTTTTTAATATATCACAAATCTGATCGATATAAGTTCGTCCACGTCTGGGACGCCTTGTAAACACTACTCACATTGGTAACATATATTTGCTCTGCTCGCTTGCCTACTCTTTAATGGTACAGTGGTTATTCAAATCGTGAATTTGTCTAGTCTATGCCAATTGTGTTAAAATGTTACTTATTTGACTATAAAATTACCTTATAGGATCAATTATTTCGTTTTAGAAAATATTTTTCATGTGGCCAAACAAAATAACAACGATTTTCTGCTAAGTAACTAAATTAAGCAACAAAGTAAAGAAACAAGCCGAAATACAAATCTTAATATGATTTTTACTTTGTTCTTTTCTCGTTCATCGCAAAGATTTCGGTGCAGAATTGAAATTCAAAACATCCGACAACTTTCCTAGATGTTTCTAATGATGTTTCAATGTAACAAGTAGCATAGCACTGTTTTCTTAACTAACATTTATTTAAAAACATTTAAAAAATTAAAAAGCCAACCACCAACAGCCGTAGCACGAATGGCCCGACTCCATCTATACTATGACCTCATAGCAGAAAGGCATGAAGCGAGGTATTCTACGTTCTCTTTCCCTTCCCATCCGTTTTCTAATAAGGATAGAGTGGGAAGGGGAAGAGGATTGGATGGGGACAGAGTGAATAGGAATATGCAACATTCCTTATCCTCCTCCTCTATTCAATAAAAGTACGCAGTGCATCAACTCAAACTCATGTGGCAATGCAATTCATTTGTTGGTTGCGAATGCATGCATGGGTAGAGGTCACTTAACATTAGACGAACCGGTTGTCCGTTTCTGTCTTCCTTAAAAAAAACATGTTTTGTTGCCTGTAATTTACTTTTTCTCGCGCTAGTCTCTGGCGACGTACACACCAACAGCGTTGTACACTATGGTATAGAAAAAGCCCCGTTTTAATACCTATGTACCTAGTCTCATTTTGCCTGACTGACAGGAGGGTAATATTTTTCGCGGTTATGTACATATATATACAAGTATGTATAATATTTACATCCGTCGTTAGAATCGTATACATTCCAAAGCGCCATACAACCTATCCCAGACGAGTGCCAGTCCGGTTAATTGGTTTTTATAAGACCTACTCTGCGCGTCGACATGTACCACCACAGCACCGTATACCCTTGTGTTATTCATGCATATTTTTCCATTTATTTCAGTATCCACTGCTACCCTTTGTGTAACGAACACAGGGCAATCAACTAGGAAATACAGCATGGAATATTTTTGCTCCGAATCGCGAATACACGAGAAATTCAACACTCGAAAAATTCACAAGTACTTAGGGAAACCGCCGTATCTTGTAAACCCTTAGACCAAAATAGGACCAAGTCAGGACTCCGGAGCTAAGCCATAAGCTAGCTTGCCTGAATCACGAGTGAATGAATAAATATTACCAAATTGTGATAATTATTCTATCAGAGAAATTGGCACATAAGTAAACCTTTCAACCCAATGTGACATACATCCTCGACACTTCAACATACGACTCAACATTTTGAATACATATTTAAAAGAGATTAGGTAAGGAAAAGATTAGGAACTGATACTTATCGTAAAATTTTTCTTCACCCTTCCCGGGGGATACATAAATATAATGAACTGTTGATTGCCAAAGTTAATAAGTATGACATAGGAATAAGAACTTCTTGATGTTTTGATATTGCCATATCTATCATTTCCATGGGGACCGATAACAACTTTTTAACACGTTTTTATATCCGAAAACAAGTTAGAAATATTTCCAATGAGGAAAATCAGAAACGAGCGGACATAGCCGCGGGCAACTGCTAGTTAAAATTTATTTATTAACGATAGAAACATTTTGGTATTTAATTTTGAACATATTGCTGTATGAGTGACCTCTACTGTAACTATAAACTTACTATTCGACCTTTGTATAAAACGAAACCTCGTATCAATAGAGTATCTAATTTTATGCCAAGCGTTTACCCTACGCCCAAACATGCGTAAATTAAAGCTTATCAGGGGCCATCCTTTGATAACGAAACCACTTTACGGGCGGGCTTTAAATGCTTAGAGAATGAGTTCATACTACCATAAAAGTAGATTACGTTGAAGGAGCGAGGGATCGCTTCTATACGATCGGTGGAAACGGTTCGTGTAATTTTGACGTATTTAATTAATAATTATACGAAAAACTACGTACGCCCCGACAACTAGCTTCAATTCTCATCGTAAAATAATTATATAAAGTGTTTAAAAACCGTTAAAAGTACTTATCGAGTCTGGTTCTGCCCGATGTTTTGCCAAAGATTACATGCCTCCAGATGGACCATCAGGACCCAAAAGTTAAGCCGCCAATTGGCGACTTCATAAAATCCATTAGTCATTAGTATAAGTATTGTTATAAGTATTGTAAACTACATTACAAAATTATATTAACCCTAAAAATATAAAAGACGATAGATTAAAAAATTGCTGTTAAATGTTTTGTA
The DNA here is from genome assembly GCA_029849275.1 of Papilio elwesi. Lineage (NCBI taxonomy): Eukaryota > Metazoa > Arthropoda > Insecta > Lepidoptera > Papilionidae > Papilio > Papilio elwesi. The sequence continues at coordinate 5,505,512 of CM056708.1, read as the reverse complement.
GTTTAAGTAAATTTTTGCTTAGCATTTTGTATTATTAGGTACATGCTGGTATATATTCGCGGCAAAAATCGAGCTTTACTTTTGAACGTTGAATTCGTATGGAACGCGGTATCTGGAGGTATATAAGTATGTGGATGTACCAGATGTAAGGTTTTGGACTTAAGAAAAAGTAAATAAAGTAGGTCAAAGATGTTGGAAATGACAGTAGAATAGGATTTAGGTTATTTCACTAATAGCGAAGCGGATACAGAGGATAAACAATTGTTAAACTGGTGTGTACCATCTTTCAATAATATTGCCACATGGTACTGTAATCTTTATGTCAAATAAGAAATCTCGTGTGACCTACATAAAATTTATCTAGGTCAGGCGGACGAGTCCCCGACAAATTAGATTGGCAAATATAATCTCAACGTTTATTCATTGACCATGGTACTAAATGCGAAAATACCATTAATAGGAATGTTTTGTAGTATTGACCCGTCTGTCATTCAACTATTTTACACTACAATAATTAAATGATGGGGTACTTACAGTCCCAAGTCTTTAAAGAAAATTGTCTACTCATTCGTAACAGATCGGCAAACACAGCTGCAGTTATGGAATGTGGTTTCCATTCGCTTGCTACCTTATCCAAAAAAATAAATCTTATGGTTTTAGGCCCGATAGTGTTCAAATGTTCGATGATAAGCTCTAATTTCGTCATAGTTAATAATTTAAATGCAGAAAATGTCAGACTTTAATTCGCTAAAATCTTGAATAACTTTAAAACCTTTTTAGCGGATCGGGATAAAATTGTAATGGCACCAATTTAGACATAAGAACTATAAATAGCAAAATAGTATTTTCGCAATCCCGAAGAACTCGGTTTAAGACATAAAGAATAAAACATATGCAATCTGGTGTTTATATAGGGGAAATAATTTACAGTTTATTTACTACATCATATACAAATTCTTTTTACTTGTACTTTATGACTAATTTGAAATGAATCTTGATGAAAACATGGAACGCCTTACATATTAAAAGAGCAATTAAACAAACTATAGCAATTGCTCGCATATATCCTGTTAACACTCTCTAACGTCTATACCTAAAACTGTCATTGTGTAATGTGCAATAATTAATTGATGATAAATCAATTTCAAAATGTTTCGTAGCGTTAAATCACCGTCCAGGGAAATTATTGCATTAATTAAACACGGCCATAAATCATCTATAGCTTACGTAATAAGCATTATTGCAGCTCTACAGGCAGCTGTGGCTCACAGTTAAAATTATTAATGTTGAATGCAAATCTAGGTCATGTTAAGTCATGAATAAAAACTTTTAGCTTCCTTGAGCATCGATTGACATTTATCATGGTAGGCGCCGGCCTGACGCCAACCTTCCTCGGTGATAAAAATAACAAAAGAACAAAGTAACTAATTAAAACGGAAAATAAAACTGAAAATTGCAAAAAAATAAGTCATTGTCTTTATATGTGTAGTTTTATCATATCTTCGAATTGTGTGACTTTTATAAGGATTTTTACGGATATTTTTCTTCTAGTGTCACCTCCTAGCAAAGGTTGGTGATGGTTATGGCTAACTGGTCTCCAATAACCGCTGGTTTATAAATTTAAAAAAATTCGGTTAGTAGCGCCTATCTCTGTCTATCTTATTAGAGTCAAAAGTAAGAAATAATCAAATAATATTCCTACGACCAGAAACGTTAACAAAACTGTAACAAGGCGTTCATGGCGTCGATCAAACTATCAACTACATTTAAAGTAATTACTTAGGTTAAGTTTTAATGTCATCCGAAACTTCCAACTTTTGTTCGAAACTTTAGCGATTATTAAAATGTAGTTTGTGTAACAGATTACCAACCACAAACTGTAGTAATTTCAATACGATTTGGGGCTATTTTTTAACAAATGTATGTCGGGAGATTGGCTTTAGTGTCGGTAAAGGGACGCTCCAAAAAATATGTAAACAATTGCGATGAATCCGTAGAACGAATAGTTACAATAATTAATTTTAGATTAAGCTCTAAATAAAATTACTATTAGAAAAACAGCATGCGCTACATTTTATAACTAGATGTTTTCAATCGTTGTATAAACTGTTTAGGGTAACGCACTCGAATGCTATCGAGGAAATCATATGTCAATATTGTCTATAGTTTCTATTAATTATATATTAAAGTTATAATGAGAAAAGCGGGACTGGATTTAAACGTAACCCATGATATATAGCAGGGCTTCTGATCTAAATAGGGCGCGAGGTCGACTTATCGCCACGAGTGAAAGCGATAACCTTATTTACATCCGCCTCGAGAATGTTTCGGATAGGATTTTGTGGAAGTACTCCATGTTTACTTAGATTACACTTCATGTAATCTTGTCATTAGTTGATTCAGTTTACTGGGACCTGAATATAATATCTATGTTTTGGTACGCTTTCATTAACTTGGTGTGTATGTATGTTTGGTTTGTTTTCTACTTCTTAGTCAGCGGTCGGCAACTGGTGAACCGCGAAAAGTTAAAACTCGGCCCGCCAAATATTGTTAAATATATCTACATTTTATATAAATATTGTTTTTATTTACGAGCAATCGTAACTATAGTCTTTTTTCTATCTAAGTAATGTTGTAATAGTCTTTCTAAATCTGTAAAAAAAACGTTGTAAGTCTTGATGGGTAACTTAACACCAAGTGAGGCTCGCTTGCCACCTAACAAAAAAATAGATGATCAGGAATGCTATGCCATATAAGTGTCAAATAAATCTTAATTATCTTATTATGAAACAGCATTTTTATTCTAAAGTGTATCTATATAGATCTCTTATCCATAAAAACTTAGATTGCGGCAGTAATTTTTAGAGCGCCATCTCTTAGTCTTTACATTAAATAAAGTTACGTAATCTTTTACTTAGTCATTGCTATGCATAATTAATAAATCGGTTAACAGCAATGCGAAATATTACTGTGACCAGAGTACAACACAGATCGAATCTCGGTCCACCGCTGGCAATTGCAGTGTATAATAAAAAGTGTATAATAGCTTATATGAGTTGTCGGTAGTTAAAAATAAGATGCAATTATGTGTAAAAGAATAAATCAGTTCGTCCGCCAACCTCGCCTCTCATTGACGTGCCCGAATTACCCGAAGCTGATAACTAGGTGGGATTGTGACAAGAATTAGTTAATCTAACACTAATATTATTAAGACAAAAACTATTTTAATGAAAATAATAAAGTACCTATTAGTAGCATTGCGATTTTTTTTTCTTTAACATTCTCATATTTTATATATTGAATAAATTAGCGCTTAACTACAATCTCATCCGATGTTACGTGAGGATGTGGTCGAAACGCACTAGTTTAGTAACATCCTATTCACTCTTGCGCTGGCAATTTACCTGTTGCTTTATTAATAAATGTCCCAATATACCTAATGTGTTATTAAATATTTGTAGGTTAAAGCTGATTGTACGGCTCGTTAATTATATGTTGTCGGAATTAAGTCAATAATGTTGATTAACTTCGCTCTAACTACATGTTTAATGGATACGAAAATGATTCTATCCAAATCGGCTTATTCGATTATGCTTGCTTTAATGGACTAATATACTTGTTAATATTAATTAGATCATTGTATATCAGTACTAATGTTACAAAGGGACATGTTTTAGAATGTTTGTTTGTCAAGTTGAGTTGCTCTAGGCTGAATGATATTGAAAGTTTAAAATTCACTCCATCTCTATTGCCCACAAGATATAAAAGTAAGAAAGTTAGGGAGAGTCGTTGTCAACTGCAAATATAAATTCAACTGCGACGTTTCAGTTTTCAGGTTTAGATGAATTTCTGTTTTTTTTTTCGGAAAACATAAGTCAAGCATAAGAGCGATGCCAACTTCGTCCCACCGAATTATTTACTTCTCCCCGTTTTGTATGGGTATCTTTGTTTATCTTTATCAAAACTGGACGACCGAGCTTTGCTCTGTGTTCTCCTTTTTAAGACATGGGTTTTTTGGAAAAGACATTAAGTATTCACAAAATGTCATCTTACAGAATATTACGATACTAGTACGTTATCCATTGACAATAATGTAACTACAAAAGATGGCACTTTTTTAAAATTAGCTTTTTTGTGACAATTTGCGTTTATTCAATTTCTTTATAAATTTTTAATATTTTGTATATAGATTTATTAGGCAATAGCAGGCCTCGCGATATTTGAATATCTCGGCAACGGAATTATCTTTAATCTTTAATCACACTGACAAAAGAAGACTAAAGTACAACCAATTATTCCCAAGGAGGGTTGGCGTCAGGCAGGCGGGCGGGCGTAAAAACTGTACCCAAAACTTATACAGTATGGACTACACTCATACTGCGCCGACCCCACATGAGTGGGAACAGGGCAAGGAGATGATGATGTATATAGATTTATTATACTTTTAAAATACATAATTTGATTGAAATCCTTAGAGCGTTTCGGATATAGCCGAAATAAATATATGCAAGAATTTCTAAGAATTTATCTTTATGTCACAATAATAAATTTAATGAAAATCCTGAATGAGAAATGTAACCTCAAATATTATTTAAATGTGATCGATGTCCTCTTCTCAATTTGGTAAAGGGTCTAAGTGAATTACAGCAAACGACGCTCTTGTAAATCCTAAATCAACTACTTGCGGATTTCGGATGCGTCATTGTGTCCGACAAAGCTAGTGGACGTCGCTTTCGAGTGCTCTGAAGTGGAAGGGATATATTAATCGAACTATTGGAGAGCATCACGATTGATCTGAGGATACTTACTTAAGGGAGCCTTGGTTGCATACCATTAGCTATTTCTATCAATTCAATAGCCAAATTGGTTTTATTGTGAATAAGTTAAGACTAAATAATGTTTAATCAGTTTTAAATTATCATTATACTAAGTTATTGCACCATCACACATCGAAGGTTTGTGCTTGTCCACACAGCAGTAATTACAAAGTAAGAATGATTTTTGTAAATCAAAATGTTTACGTTTCTAAAAGTGCTTTTGCTTGTTCCCAAACACTTTCGAACGTTCCTGTTGCCGTTATTATTACCCTTTGCGAAGGAAAAATAAAATGGAAGACTTTGTAATCACTAATGGAATATTCAGTTACTTTGACTAGACACAGAAAACCCAACAATTATAACCTACTATTTTACGGAAGAAAAGTTTATTTGGTATTATAGAGACGTTATCTCTAAAAATTCAGTTTATTCGATGTGGATGTGTGGATTCACTATTTGAACCATGACATTGTATGTGTCAGGCCGTAAGCCATACATCAATAACTAATAGATCCTCAAAACAAAAAGCATTTAAAAAAAGTGCAGAATAGTGCATATCTATCATAGGAAACTACTTAAAAATTAAACATATGAGAAATTTTATATGAGTTTCAGACTAGAAAACCAACAATTATGTATTGAGTGTTCACTTCGCTTCCTTTGGTTTAAATCCTAATTTATCTCTCATTTGACTTGTGTAACAAAATAAGGCGTAACGCGTTCTTAAAAATCACTCTCAATTTTCGTCCTGTTATCGAATTTCCAAATTTTGTAAGTGTTTATCCCGTTTTTGTTCAATCTTGAATAGGGACGAAAATGTGTAACAGGAAACCGGCGCGCTGATTTCTATATTTTTATAACAAGTTTGTGATCCCTGTACTCCATTGCGTCGCGCTCAAATCGTCAGGTTCTTGAAATGCACACTTATCAGCATGTAAATAATCCCGAATCTTAATCTGATGCGCCTGAGTACATCCGATTATAGTTTTTTTTTAAATTATTGGGCTACCCTTAACGCGCGCCTCACATAGATGAGTGACTTGTGGGTTAGGATAATCAACGGGGTCTGAGGTCTAGATATAGCGGCTGTATGTAAATTGGACGTGCTCGAGGATGTACAGAAGTCTCCGCTTCAACCCACATACCATACCACATTCACAGGCTTGGTCGTTTTTTATTATTATTTTAAGTCACCAAATTACTCAACGTCGTATTAAATTCTTTTGTATCCAATTCTAGAGAACATTTAATGTACAGTGAAATGTATTGAATGATTTTTACATCGGTAAACGAATATTTTGCCGCTTCGCTGACAACGTATTTATGCTGGATCACATCGCGATATATCAAATTTCAATATCAGCAAGGGCTCAAATTGATGTATTTGAAATGCTTTGTGGCATAAAATTGAAATATATAGCATACATACGAATTTGTGTAAGACATATTTAAGATTATTTAAAATATTATCTGATAAAAGTAAAATTAAAATTGTGTTTAATGAATGGTCCTCGTCGAGATTCTCTTAGAAGTACGTATTCTGGTTTGTTACTAATAATGATGATTATTTAGAAACAGCAAACTTGACTTAGGTAGCAGTACGCTGCTTACTTCTGCTGTGAGGTAACATTATAGTTTTCTGTTCCCCAGTTTGCTAATATTTTGATGTCACGATGGTCTGTCAATGGTTACAGAATTGTTTTAACCTACGACACCATTAAAATTGCAGAAATGAGGATATGATACCTAGGGACTGCATTATGTACAAGCTATCTAGCTACTTCAAGGTCACGACCGCAAATGTTATAGTATGGAGAATTTGGTATTCAAAAATCTAGCTTAGCTTTTGATTTTGTAAATATTTTGTGTATTCTTCTTGTGGCCTTTAATGCTCCGGAAAAGATTCTATTGAAATTAGGATGCTGCAGCTAAAAAAGTACTGAGGAATCACTATTGACGATACGCAATGTGTGTGTTTGTGTGTGACTCCTCATCGCAAGGTTAGAAGGTTTTCAGCTCTTGAGTCTTTCTTTGAAGCTGTACAAATTATAGAGTGACAAAATTATAAGAAATGTTGCAATTATAATTTAGCACTTAGGTGGCTTCAGAATAGAATAAAGAGAATTTCGAATAGAGGAACGTAGAAACTAAAAATTGTTTAAAAATGTATGAAAGATATTGTATTTAATTATATATTACGTTGATTATATTGTATGTTTGTGTGTATGTATATTTCTATATGTTATATTGTAAGTATTTAAGAATCTAGTAATACTAATAGACTCAACAAAATAAACAAAAGTTAGTATTGTTATTGTTATTCAATATATAATTATAATTTCCGCTGCAGCTATTTTAATTTTTTTTAATTGTTACAACAAGAGTAGAATGGCCGGAGGAGAGAACTGGCCGGTAATAATTCAACGTTCTGAAAAGAAATGTATTTTGTTTTGTGAGAACGTGAGCTCTCATTTTACATAGAAAAGTTTTTCTCCGTGGTTTAACTTTTAATGTTGTCCGAAAGATTTTCTTTTACATTTATTAACATATGTCGTATAGTAAATATATGATTCATTTATGTCCTGACATTGCAATTTGGTTTAAAATAAACGCTCAGAGACATGTTTGAAGGCTGCTCGTACCTCGACTTGTCAGGTCACGTTCGTATCTTTTGAATTTGTAAGCTTTTGCACAAAACTTCTAACTGTGAATAAGAAAGTTCTGCTTAATTGAATATTTCAAGTGACAAAAAAGTAATATCGCATGTCACTGGTGACAGGCAAAGCCGGGAGCGAATCACTAGTTTAATATAACATTGTTTAGTATTCTTGCCAGTTATTTACTCTTATAAAATTATAGAATATCGAAGTTGCAGTTTGTTTTCCGTAATTGAAATCGCGTTATTAAAATATCAACTTGAATCTCTATTGTCAGTTACGTAATTTTAAATTAAGTAAATAAGTTAAGATTTTTACGAATGAAGAAATTTTACAAAATGATCGTTTAATGTATTAGATGATTTTCAATATGCAGAAGAAATGCAAATCTGTGAACTGTAGGTACACAGCTATGAATATTTCATTTAAGGCAACGTTGGATATTTGTTAGAGATTTTGAATTGCAGAGTTGAATCAATGAAAGGCTTAAGAGCTTGTACCGACGGAATATTGCGACATCATTGCACAGTTCAACCGTAATGAAACCAGAAACACTACTTTTGAATTTCCATTTCAGAGTTCTCTCATTATCTTTTCAATCTGCTTTAAAATTTTACTCTTGTTTTTTTTTGAATTTTTGATTTCGATTGAAAGGAATTGATATTTATGTTTTAACTTTTTTTTGAGTTTACAAATGTTTGGCTCTTGTTCAGGTCTTGCTACTGAACTATCAATATTATTTCATATTACTGTACTTAAAAAAGAATCGAGAGTCATCAAAACAAATTCGGTCCTTCCTATAAAAGCAGAGTCATACAGATTTGCAGTTTCGTATCTTTGTAACGAGAAATTCTTGTTTGCTTCGTTGCTTTGTTGCTTGTTACAAGGAAAACGACTATGGTAATGGGTGTCCGCGAAATGAAAAAACAAAGGGAGGATGACGTTGCACATAAACATCCGCATACTGTAAAATATTGTTTGCGTGTTATGAAATAAAATTGAAAGTATTTTGTGTTATAAAAACAACTATAAATTGCGAGACACCCATTAAAAATTGCTGGTACACTTATTAAATCAATTAGGGATTTTTCCATAATTATTTTATATTTACAATTTTTTATTAATTTGCGTGAAATTTTAAATGAGCGACAAATCTACCTGACGTATAGCGATAACCGTTGCCCATAAACATCCAGACAATAAGCAGGACATTTCTGTTGGGGAAGGAAGAAAGCAGTATGGTCTTCTCTTCATTGCTAATTTATCGCCTAAATTATGATTTCTGTGATACTTTATCTTTATATTTACTTATACACAGAATAAATACATATATTGCAAGCGACAGTTAATAAAAAAACCAATAAACTCGACTAAATATAAATACGAGTACATACATATATAGGAATAAGGTCCAGGGCATTTTTATATACATACATATCCGCCAAAAACATTACAATACTACTATATAAACTGGAAAATAAAAATTATTACAAAATAATACAAGCCTAAGATTGATTGGGCTTGAGGTTTAAAAAGGAATTTTATCTCATTCATATATGTATGAAATTGCTGAAAATGGTCGGGGTACACACTAACCTCATCTAGGTGAATAGGTCCCGAGGGCAAGTATTGTTTTTTTTAAGTATTGTAAGAACATTGAAAATATTTTCTCAGAAATTTTATTCTTAAACGCTTACGTTCTCTGTTTACGACGTATTTCAAGTAAATCATGTACAAAGTGACAACATTAAAGCGGCACTCGAGCTGTGTCGTTTGTTGCCTCTCTCTCCCACAATTACGTCGCCACTAACATTTATTACAAAGGGAATGTTCACGTACCGCCATTTTAAAATATCACAACGAAGTATGATTATGAAACTTAAATATATTCTTTTACATGACATTTTGTAACAAAATGTGTGTGTGTTTTTTAATAGCTAGGTACTTACTACTAGGTTTAGCAGTATGTTGTACTCAAGCGCCATCTTACTAGAGTTTCGATGCTCATTATATATTTAATTTATATACTTTTTATACACTTCATTAATTGCTGGATACATCTGTACACAAAAATCATTTGCAATACTAGACTCGTTTTTCATGTAACGTTTTTATAATTCTAAGCAACTTAAACACTGCTTTATTTACATTGATTTGGAAAACATCCTATTTAAAGATTACCTTAGATTCCGTTATAAAGAAATTCTTTTCCTTGTTGCTTATAGTGACGTCCATCATGCCCACTAATATATATTAATAGACCCTATTTATAAATCATTAATCTTACTCTGTTTTTCTACGTTGCGTAATTTTCACTGCCGTATATAAGTGCGGGTGGTATAGTTAACGTTTTGAACGACAAGTCAGGCATCGTGCCCGTACGCCAAGCCACAAATTCGTAGGTAAATAATACTTTTTTAATTTTAAATTATTCGAAATTTTAAGAGAGATATCGGAACCACCTGTTACATACCAGAATTAGTTGTATTATTTTATATATTATATTAGTACTTTCTTAATTTACGGATAGTAAAACATCGCCTAGAGCAGTGGTGGCTCAGCGGTTTAGAACCCGACTTATGTACTGTAGGTTCCGGGTTCGAACCCAGGCAGGCGCTTTACTTTGTGTAATTTACTTCATCACCACTGCTCAAAAACGGCGGAGGAAAAAATCGTGAGGAAACCGGCATGTTCTAGTACCACCAAATTCGAAGACATGTGACCTCCACCAACCCGCACCCGGCCAGCGTGGAGGATTACGGCCCATTCCCTCTCTCGGAGAGGAGGCCTGTGCAGTGGGGAACATTATAAAAAAGGCTGATTTATTATTTATTAAAATATCGCTTGAAATGTTTAAAACTTTGTGGGAAGTGGTCTAGCCGGATGGTTCGCTAGGCAGTTTAAACTATTAACTATGACATCTCTAGCCTGTATGAGTCCACTGACCGAGACTTTTATACATGGAGAATATTCAACAAGTTTTTGATTGAATATTTTCTATCTTACAGAATTATAGATAGACTACCGTTCTGTGGGCCTATTATAAAGGATAATGACCGCGGCTTATCTTGTAATTATCATGTTAAGCCGAAATCATGTTCAATATCCACAACAAAGCAACACACAGCTCTAAAACGTATAAATCGTTAGTTTGGAGCACGGAGAACGTAATTTACGCTAGCTTTTCCCGCTTGACTGATTTACAGTAACAAGCGGTGCTTGTCGTGAAGTATATTTGATTTAATTATACTAGAATAGTATAAGTCGATATAATTGTAAAAATAACTTTACAGTTTCCATGTATTTTTATGTTATCAAGGAAATATACGAAGCAATTAGAAGAATTAAATATGCTTTGCTAGTTTGAGAAGAATAGATAAAGAAAATGTGAGAAGGAAGGGACTTTATTGTCAGGTGGCTAACGAGGAAGCGGTCCACCTGACTTCAAGCGATAGCCACCGATAGGCAACTGCAACAAGCCCTTGAGTTCCAGATGCGATGATCTTTAATAGAAAGAAAAACATCGTTTATCTATTTATCCCCTCCCAGTCAAATCCTCCTCCCCTCCTTCAATTGTAAGGGGTAGAGGAGTAGAATTGTGTCTCTCGGACCTCACTAATCAGACAAAACGCAGAATACTTCTACTTTACGCCTATCTTCTGTGAGGTTGTAGTATTTCAGATTAGATTAGAGGCCGGCCTATTCGTGCAACAAATGTTGTTTAGGCAGGCTCTGACAGAATATGTCTTGCAGCATAAACGAACAAATTGAAAAGAGACTTTTGCCTAAATTGGTTAGATAGAAACGAGCATGAGAAACTACGTTTATGTTTGGTACTACCAAACTGCCTCAGCTTCGGACTCTAATCTAAGATCACACGCCAACATTTTTCTTGTCACAATCTCAACAGTTTAGCTAAAATAAAAATAACTTCAATTACCTATCATTCATTCATTAGGCCACCGAAACACAGGATCTATTTGAAAATTTGTGCAAAAATTATAGCGTTCCGTTTGTTGAGGGAGGTGCCGGGGATGTAATTTTAGTCTTCTTCCGCTTCCCATATTTTCCTAATAAGGATAGGAAGGGAAAGGGAAGAGAAGAGATGGGGAGGGGATGAATCGGAAAAGGAAATATTCTGTTCTATTCCTGTCTATCACGTCCTCTGTCCATTAAAGGTAAGCAGCAACATTTGCGAAAATCTTCCTAAATCCTCTGCTTAATGGTAAAAAGCGAATTTTAATCCAGTTAATAAAGCGGACTTTGTTTAATAATACCTAGTGATGAAGAATAAAAATATCTAGGTGAAGATTTTCTAGTTATATGTTTCTACTTTTTGAAATGATAAAAACAAAGATCCCGTGCAAATTACAAATTAAATTACCAGTCGTTGTCAGCCGCGAAAATTGTTTGCGTGACTCAGCCTCCCGGTGGAAATTAGCACCTTATGACATCGTTAGATAAAATCCCGCCATTTATTTTGAGATATAAATATTTATGTTTAAATGAATTCAACACTAGTCGTTCTATAAATGGATAGTAATTCACGGTGCGTGTGGCGTTTTAATATGTCCATACAACGCAATGTAAGCGAGGACGCGCGTTGAACGGGATTAAGAACGCAAAACCTTCGACGCTTTGTGACTTTGTATTGCAACAAACACGCAGATAACACGCAGAGGACGCTGAAAAGACGCGCAGAGGACGCGCAGAAGATGCGCAGAGGACTCGCTGATCATAAACGGGCGTCTTTATAGGTGCGGAACACAGTTGTACAGTCAGTGTCTATTGTTTATTATCACAATCATAATTATAGTTTTTGATCACAATCCCACCTGATGTTCTTTGCCAATCGAAATATGGTACGGGTTAATCTACCATTCTCTTGAAGTTGACCCACGTCTTAAACAGACGAAATAGTTGATGGCATTCGATTCCAATCTTTGGTTGTAGGCACGACAGCATACGAAACCATGTGATGATTTTACAGAATTGTCATTGAAATTTTCATGTATAATGAGCGCATGCAGATATTATTATTATGAAAGAAATGCAAATTGGTTCATGGTATTTTATCTAATGTCAATGCTTGGCGTAGACACGTGTCACAATGAACTTTGATCCAATGACGTTTGGCTGGAGCCTTGTTGTGATCTAGGAAATATTCTATCAGTAGCGTTCATAGCAACGATCTTATTAAAACTACCTATATTGTTGTTATGTCCCAAATGGGGCAGTTTTGATGTGTATGGTTGATGGAAACAGTTTATTATCTAAACGCGCAGGGTTGCCTGTTATTATATGTTGTCAATTTATGTCTATTTACAACCCAAATTTAGAAATAAAAATACTTAGTTTGTTGAAAATACTTAATTTAGTAATAAAACATACATATGTTTTTTTTTTTTTTTTTAAGACATTCTAACGTTAAGGACGATACAGATTTTACGCTTGGATTTATATATAACATTAGAAATCTATAATGAATTAAAAATTAGATTATAAATGATGAAGTATATTGTTGAGGCACAAAGACAATATTTTTACGTGTTTTTTTTGTTAATATAATTTCATGTTACTTAATACAGGAAGTATATGTTACGTGACCAAGATATTAAACCCCATTTTCCTGCCAATCAATTTCCTTTAAGCTTTAACAACGCGCGCACTCGATAATTGGATTGAAGACCCTCACACACCGTTGTCGATGTTTATCTCAATTTACCTGAGTTACTTAGGGATTTTGTTATAAATCCTATTTGTTTTAGAGAATTAGCAACGTTTATAAAATAATGTTCATACATGTCGGACTTTGTATCAATGTATTCCTCTAAAGCAGTTTTTTGCAATATTTTTTTGACGTATCTAAATCTTTGTATTTCAGTAAAGATTATTGGAATGTCGATAAAGCGAGCATTACCAAACTGCTGGTTCTCGCAAATTTTAAGTGTTACTTTAAAATTTAATTTGCAAGTCTTAATTTTATATGCATACTGTAAGTATGATGTCGATGACACAACGTGTTTTGCTGACTTACCCATCTGTGCTTCACATATTAATACTTAAAAAGTTGTTATTGTCAAAACATGAAAGTTAACATGGCAACCGACGCCGTTAATAAAGGTTTCTATGTACTTAGGGAACAGTTTCATTTGCGGGATAAAAGGTAACCTATGTCATTTTGCGTAAATTCTGTCTATAAAATTTTTTATGATGATCGGTTGAGTCGTTAAGTATTTAAGAAACTCACATTCGCATTCATAATTTTAGTCAGGATTTGAATTAGAACTTACACAACATATAAGCACATTTCTTCGTCTCACACTACTTTGACTGTACATTAACATTAACTCTTCTTAATCACTATCATACTAGTACGTACGTCGTTGTAAACATAAGCCTAAATATACAATCAAAGAAATGTCAACATACAAATGTATTCTTGTACTAAAATTTGTGAAGATTATAAGTGTGAGTACTTACAACCATTTACCTAAGAGGTAGTTATATCTTAGTCCAGTGGCTCCAAAACTTAATTGAGTTCCAACCTAAAAACTTGAATCATGGGACCTACCTATTGGCTGTCTCAGAAAATTGGTAGCTATAGGTACAGATTAGAATGTCCAACACCGCCGTCCGGCCGTTTATCTACCACCGGCACCGGTCAATACTCACTCACAAGGAGGTATGTTTTTACAGTTTGGGAATTTCTGTCTTAAGTAAGTACTGAGCTAATGAAGCGCTTAAAAATTTGTTTGGCATGAGTGTATCATGCCAAACAAAGATTTTTAAGTTGTTTGTCATAAAATAAGGACACTCATATAGCAACAGACTTTGCCCGCACCTGATAATCTTTTTTTTACCTTGAAGAGACATTCACATCCAAGTTTTGACGTGGTCGAAAGTGTTGTGCGCTTATCATAAATCTATCCAAATGGATGAGCTGTATGACATATTTAAATCCATAATTATTGACATCGCCCTTTAGTCAAAACTCTACGAAACACTTGTAACAAATGTCTTCCTCAATATGTCTAGATGAAGGAGCGAAACAATCCTCGCTATTCCGTCAACAAACAATGATCCGAGTGATAATAGCTTATATTAAGCTGCAATTAATACTGCAAAGATGTCCAGATAAAAAATAATTACAACTTAGATTAAGGATATGGTTGAATACATTGAATTTAAGGTCTTAATGAGAACTCACAAGACGTGGTTGCATTTTAATTTTAAATGAGTTTAGTCATTTTTTAAGAGGTAATTATTCATACTAATTTAAAAGTATCAGTGTTAATAATGTCGTATACATCTCCACGTCTGAAACAGTTTGCGATAATTGTAGTAGGTAAGTACTTTCATAATTTCTTTACTTATCTTGTAAAAGATTTACTTCATGGCGTGTAGGCACTCTTGAGGCCTTGAATCAAGTTTAGGCACCTCTTAGTTATTTAAGCGAAGCCGTATTTTCTATTGTAATGTTTTTTGGCATATGGAGGCCCGTAACAACTTAATAGAGTCGTGAAGTTTAAGCGGTCACGACCATCACGGCAAATAGAAATCGATAAACTTAAATAGGCGTAGAGAACGAGAACTTAGATATTATTAATACGGACAGTTTCTAAAATTACCACTGTTCGGAATACCCTTTGTCCAACTGTTAAGCGAGAGACTCTTAAAATGTTAGCCGAAGCTTTTTACTAAACAATTATATGAATAGCTGTTTCCTGCGACTTGGTCCCCGTGGAAATAAATTTGAGAAAACAATTTCGAGGGTTTTTCACTTTTTGCGCGGAACCCTAAATGTTTTGCTTAAATTAAATTAGCCTATTTGGATCCCGACAATATTAGCTATCTTCCAGTAAAAGTCCCATCCGAATCGGTTCAGCCGTTTTGGAGATTACCCGGAATAAATAGACAGACAGACAGACAAACATTTTAAAAATTGTATATTCGTTAAAGTACCGTATACATATACATCATGTGTATTGAGTATGGAAATGTTATTTTGATATTACATGCAGACACTTCAATTTTATTTATCAGTATAGATTTGGAAATAGTATTCAATTATTATTTCATTGTGTGTAACTATTCTTTTAATATTAGATATACTGGATCGCCTTTAGAATTTTTATATTATAACTCTTATAACTCCAAGAGCACTAAGCACAGAAGCAACGTCCTAGTTTAAATAATTACTGAATATTAGTGAATATTAAGTTGTGAATGCATTTTCTTTTGCTTGTACTAGAACCAACAATTGTAATACTCATCAACTTTTGTTATTCTTACACTTGAGTGTATCATTAATTAGGAAGATTTATTGGTTTGTAATGCTATAATAATTGTATTGGTTTCAGTGAACCTGACAATTCTAACCACTGGTATGAGTCTCTCTTGGCCGTCGCCAGTGCTGGTCAAACTTAGGAACGAAACGGAGACGCCGCTCCTCACCCATCACCGAAGAGGAGGGATCGTGGATCGTTTCGATTTCATCTTTGTGCAACATTTTCAGTAATGTAATATTTTAAACAGCCAGTACAGTGCTGGGCGTATGTCTCCCAATGAGTTGCCATAAAGAACTGTAATGACCACTAAATAAATATCATACTAATGGTATAAGGAGAAAATGTCATATTGTTATTGTTTCAGTAAGTGAGACGACGAGAGACGTTAAACGTAGAAACTTCTCAATTAGTTCCAGTAAAGGGACACATTTGTTTGTTTGTTATGAATAAACTCTGTAACTACAGGACCAATTTGATCAATTCTTTCAAAATTAGAAACTATATTATCCAGATATAATCGCTTACTTTTAACTATTTAGGTCTAATTAACCTTCTATTGAGGCTCATAAGTAAAAAAATAATTTCCACGAAGGGTTGGCGTCAGGCAGGCGTCGGGTCTACAAAATTGTAGCCAAAACCTATACAGTATGAACTACAATCATACTGTGTCGAAAGTGCAAGATGATGATGAAGAGAGTAATACTGAAAGTGTATCGTGTAACATAGAAATTAAGCCGAGTACAGCTGGGTAAGAGGACATAGTATCTATATGAAAAAAACAACATTCTTGGTATCCAAGCGATGAAAGAATTAGAAAACGAGATGATGGGCAATATATAGCAAACTAAGTTTTCACCTTAAACTTTTGTTTCAGCTCTCAGTCTTCTAGGTACGTTGCAAGACTATATCGGCAGAAAGTACTGCGTGCTAATAACCTGTGTCCCAAGGTGCTAATGAGCATTCTTTTCATCTTCGTACAAGAGGTGTGGGTGCTGATATTGGGGCGTGCGATCATTGGCATAGCGGACTATTTTTTGCTTACGATTGTTCTTGTTTACGCTTCGGAAATCGCAGACGTGAGAGATAGTTTAAGGGCAGCTTATCCTAATCTGTCTATCTGAATGATAAATTATCTCTTTACTCTTTCTTTTTTATTTCAGTAACAGCATCAAATTTTTAATTATATCGTTCGAACTTTTAAATTACGTCTTAGTGTTTATCGCGTACGCGAATTATGATTCTGTCATACTAAATCATATTTCACCAAATTAAATATTACTGTAACATTTCCTTGCGTGTTGCCTGTCTCTTAAACTTTGTCTTTTATACTTATCATACATGCTGTTTACAGAAACACATACGAGGAGTGCTCTGCACATTTCTTTAGGTATTTTCATCAATGGGTGTCGTCCTGACAATGTCGATTGGGCCGTTTGTGTCATGCAAGTCATTTAGTATTATATTCGCTGTATTGAATCTACTTAGTAGTATCCCGATATTATTCTTGCCAGATAGTCCATACTATTTATACACGAAAGGTGAGTTTTTAAGTATATCTGATTTTCTTCCTTATAAGGGTAGCAAACGAGCAATCGGTTCACAGCATAAAGGAGATAAGTTGCAAATGTTTTCCTAGCCTTTATGATAAAGAGTATGTATGTATGTAGTAGATTAGTAAAACAAGAGGAAAGGGTTATAAGGCTTTGTCCTAATTTCAGTTTTGAAATACTCAATTATTATCATGTTTTTGAATATTTAAGACGATTTGAACACAAAAATTCTTATAAGTAATTCTATTTTAAAAAAATAGCAATGTTAGTCAATCTTGACGCCATGGTTTAAACAGAGGTTAGGTTGTGAAGTGACTTTATTTTATTTCGTCGATTATTTACATTTAGAAAATTGACGAGTAGAATTTTAATTATAGTTTGTAATGGTTTCAGGAAAAACAGACCAAGCAATTAAAATCTTAAAATTTATTCATGGCTCAGAGCAAGTAGCTAAGGAAGAGATTATTACGTACGCGTGCTCGATGAATAATGAAAAAAAGAATAAAATGAAATTGATAAAGAATCCGGTGTTCTTAAAATCGCTCGGTATATCGGTAGCTTTTGCTTTCTCAACGCAAATCGTCGGTTTCACCGCGGTATCGTTTTATTTACAAACGATATTAGAATTGACAAGGACAAATGTTATGCCGGAGGTGGCATCAGTAATAATGAGCTTGATACAGCTTTTTGCGAGCTTTTGTTCGACACCAGCAACCCATTGGTTCAAGAGGAGGCGTATATTAATGATATCATTTGCTGGTATACTTATAGGAATGGTAAACAGTCCCCAAGGGTTAAGACTCGAAATAGAGGGGTTGTTTTAGACGAATCCAGCTGGATCCAGTATAAGGAGAATCAGGGATAAATTACAAGTTTCCCTGTAGGAACGAAGACATGAGTCGAGTCGAGTCGAGTCTCGAAGGCGAGAGGCAAAGAAAAGAACAGGATCGAAATAAAAAAATATAAATACCTGTTCTTCATGTCAGTATTCTTTGAAGTCTGATTTTCCCCTGGTCCCCCCCCTCCAAAGAAACAAATTTTTCTCTGTATTATTAGTAAAGATCTAATAATACTTTGGTTGTTAGTGTTTATTAGCAATAAGGAAGGAAGGAAAATATTATTTTTTACTCCAAAACTTATTTTAAATTAGTGTAAAAAGAAATTTGGTACATTTAGATGACTGTTTCAACGTTTTTTTTTATTTTAACTCACGTCTTTAAATTTTATTGCATAAGAAAACAATAAAAACTACAGATCGCGTGTTTGTATTTCTGACTGTCATTCCTGTTTCCAGGTTGGTTTAGGCGCATTTTTTAAAGTAAGAGAGGAGGGATATGAGATATCCGGTTTCCTGAATTATCTACCGTTAATATCGTTATTTCTAGTAATTTTTTGTTACAGTGCAGGTAAGAATGACTTCAACTATTACAAATATACCTTGTTTCATAGCAAGATGTGATTTTTGTAAGCAAAGGTCTTTACGTTAAAATTCGTAAATACCAAAATATATTTTTTCATAGGTTATAAAATAAGATGTCCGTATTACACAATTTCACATGACTATCTCACTATTTCCATATAATTTCAGGTGAAAATATAAAAAGTGTGGACGCCATGTATTAGTTGACGTTTGTTTGTTTACAACAATCATATCTTGACAATAAAACAAGGCATAGTTAAAGTTATTATTATTGATTACCTATACGTTTGTTGTCAATCTGTTGCTACCGCTGTTCAATGTTCAGTTTCCTTCATTGGCTACTAGGTCTTATTTACTTGAATGCATATTTTAAATCTATTTTGGTTTTAGGGATAGGAACACTATTATGGATCTTAGTAGCTGAGTTATTCGATGGTCCCGCTAGAGCACTTGGCGTTGGAATAAGCATAATGTTTGCGGCATTAGGCATTTTCATTAGTTCCAAATATCTTGCTTCTTTAACGACAGCAGTTGGTCCTGCCATAACGTATTGGTGCTTCGCTGTGGTTTCCGCACTAAGTTGCCTATTCACATACTTTTGTATACCAGAGACCAAAGGGAAAACTTTTAGTGAAATACAAATATAAAAAGTTGAATTAAATAAATAAATGCGAAGATCTGTTTAGATTAATATAGACGTGAATAAGGTCCAGCATATTATTATTATGTCATTTATTTATATTTAATACATATTTTTTTATAATATACCTTAAAAAATCTACCAAAACAACAGACATTCTAAAATATATTATATAAAAATAGTGTTCCACCGGCTGCGGAGTCCTTTTATTTCAAGCAACCAGTGGTCAGGGTTACAGAGAGAGGAACTTTCTCACAATGCGGGCAGACTCTAAAATTACCGCTTTTTGTATCAAACCCTTAACCCAACCGTCTAGCGAGAGCTTCTTAAGATGTTCTTATTATTATTATTATTATTTTAATAAAAGATATTTTTATTCCCTATATTAATATTTATCTCCATTATTTCTCAACAAGTATGTCAAAATACGTTTTAAACACAATTATTTATTTATGTATGATGTTTAAAAATCACTTTTCGTCGGACTGACGGGAAGATGATGTTGTAGACTGAACGGCTGGACCGGCTTTGTAGAGCGAGGTGTCATTTGATTATTATTATCCCCGAAGTATCCAAGGGCATATGATGTCAGTAGAAATAAATAATTAAATGTCAATAATTATACTCTTAGTATTTTTTTAAACTAACTGTTACTTAGTCATCGTGACCTAAAAGTTTAAATGTGAAAGCGTTTCAAAAGAAGTGAGATAACAATCAATTTCCTTTGGACATGTTTCCTTACTCTCTTAACGGCCACTGAACATGAATGCCGGCGAGAGATTTTGAAAGGAACGGCTTCTTTTGAAACACTTCGACACGTGCCAACAATGTGTACACCCCGAACGAATGAGAAATGTTAGGGATAATATGAAATCTAAAACGCAACTAAATAATCACTTTAAGGTGTCCAATATATTTATACAAATATATGTTCATGCATAGAAATTATAATAAATACTCGCTTTTGCCTACGGTTTTGCATTTGTTTCTCATTTTCCACACCAGAAATTTTTGTAAAATCATTCCGCTCTTAATACGTAACAAACAAACTCACAATCAAACAAAAAAATATCAGTTATGATTAGGATACTTATATTTTGTTTATTTACTTATGTTTTAACACTTTCTCTATCGACCAAGGAAGCTTTCGACTCAACGTTTTAAGAAATCAACACACCTTATACCAGTAAAAATGCCAATATATTTTTATTATGTATGTCTATTCGAATGTGACAATTAGTATCGTAAACGGCTGAACCATTATTGCATAGTGAGATGTCATGTCACTAATATGGTTATATGATGAATGTAAAACTGAATGATGAACTATTGTAGATAGTACGCTATCAAAATGTTCCATTTCGCTAAACTATTATACTATCGATGTACTGACTAGATATTTTAATGCCCATGTCTACGTCCTTTTTGTTAAGCAGACGACTTTGATTGATACTAACATTGTAAAAGGATTCGGTTCGGATAGATTGCGTAATAAAGATCGACTATCTCTTAAATAACTTTTCCATTCGATTAGTCATCCTCGTTTGGAGCGAGCAATAAATTCCAGTTTTACGGCGCTCGACACCTGCTAATGAAATTTTGCTTTACGTACAAAAAATATGTTATAAAATCTAATATGTAAATCAATCTACAATGATCGAATCCCGAATTACTTATATTAGAATTTACTTATTTGGTTAGAAGGTTTCTACCTTCTAGTACTACACTAGTGACATAATCTGCAATCACAGTTTCTGCAATTGTAAATTATTAATGTCAGTTACGTATTATTTTCCACAATTACCAGCAGAATGTGCGACACCTATATGTAGGGTCCGGGTCGTTCTGCCGAGTAAATCAAACAATAAAAATTCCCCATGTGACCCGCACGAGATTTATTTACGTCAGACGGACGGACAAATTAGATTGGCAAATATAATTTGGACGTTTATTGGACGTTCTAGTGTATATTTTGCCTCATGAGAGTTATATAAAATACATTATATATTTAATTGGTATACAATACAAAGATCGACGACTGGACGACTGGATTGGACGATCTGGACAAGGTTGAGTGAGAAATATTTTTTATATTGGTTATTTTTTTTTAACGGACGAAAGTGGCAACCGAATAAGTGGTTTACAAGAAGTTAAGCGAATTCTACCCACAGAGATCCGCAATTAGCAAATGTGTCGCGATCTTAATAATGCTTTTTCCTTTTTACTTTTTTTTTGAGAAAAGGACTAAAATTGGGACACCGGCACCTCACTCATCTGACGAAGCGCAGAAGCTCCAGGTATTTCACCTATCGAGCCGGCTTATTCATGCAACGGATGTTGTTATTGCAGGCTTTAAAAATATGATATGAGGATAATAGAGCAAACTACCGGATTGCCTAATGTTAAGGAACCACCGCCGTCCTGTAATATCTAAGACGCTACAGGAACTGCAGATGCGTTGCCGGCCTTTAAGAAAGGAGTACGTTCTTTTGTCCATAGGAGGACAAGGACCATAAGTGGTATTGGTTTGTAAAAATAATAAATATTGGTTGAGTGAGGCAAGTGACCGTTATTTTGTTTGTTAGTTTTTCGGGGGATATTGGTATGCTCAGTAACCAGTAAGCGTTTACTACACGAATTTGTAAACAAGAAGCTGAAGACAGCAAACCAAATCTAGAATGAGGACCATTCACTACATCGTTTGAACAAATTTATAAATTTATTCGTGGTATCATTTAGAGATGGTATAAATAATAAATTACGTAATGGGAGTATATTATTGGGAGTTTTTTATTACTACATTATGTATCTGTATGCTGTATGGATCAGCATACTTAGCTGTGTGTGTAATCTGTATGTTTGATGTCTAAATATATACAGTTGCAAATGATAAATTAATTATATATATGCGATTTATAAATCCTTTTATAAATAACTTTGTTTACTGCTAAAGTTTCTTACGACTAAATCTTATCCAAACAATGTTTTCATAAATGAAAGTATATTGCTTTTAAAGTAGTTGAAAAGAAAGAAATTCAATTTTACGACGCAATAAAATCCCACTTTAGCAAGAGAACTTTCCACTAAATTAAGTCATTCGTTCACTAGATCTGGGAATAAAATTTTATGACGTTTTGCAATATCACAAATGCTGCAATATTATCATTACAAGAATAATCTGCTACAACTAACATTTACTTATTATTATGTCATATTTAATACATTTTAATTTTATAATCTTATGATTTATATGTAAAACAATAAACAGTGATAGCTATTGGAAGCACGTAGGAAATACGATATACGTAGTTTCTCTTTTTTGGTTCCTAATTGGTATTCTTGATATGCCTGTGTCTTTCCTTGTCTAACGGTGTTTATATCATCTCGATGTTGTATCCCAATATTTTGACTCGAGGATTTCCGTCATTTTTTGTCCTGTTCCGATTCTACATCTAAATATTTTCTCCATTCTTCTCCTTCTTTTCCAATACCACATTTCAAAGCAATCAAATTCTCTTTCTGTGAGTACAAGTGATGTAATAAAAAGACTATCGCGTATGCCAATACTTTTCATAATCTAAATCGAATCTAGATCGATTTTATTACAAACAGGAACAAGAGGGTATTGAATTAATTGCACACGGCTCCGGTGCTGCCATGGCTGGCTTAATTTTATTATCTTGGTACCCCGGTCTACCAGAAGGTAGCAATTTAAATTGATCTGATTTGTTGGGGCGTTACGAAGGCAGTATTATCAATTTTGATTGGATGACAGGTCCAGTCAAAGTTGACAGACAGACAAAGCTTCAAAAGATTGCTTATATTTATGGAGTTATTGTTCATACTTTAATTTAGTCATATTTGCTTAGCTTACAGAACAAATCCTTGATTTTGTTGATATCATGGTGTGATAATATCACTAACAAATAATTATGAAACAGGTGATTAGTAAACGAGTATTAACAATTCTGAAACGATTTTTGTTGTTGCTTAATATAGATACTAAAAAATGAAACGGCACCTCTCAGTATTACGTTTCATGCCAGTCATTCATATCGCCATTTTGAATGTACAAAATAAACCGACACCCGAAGCTATAACTTACGATGAGTAAGGCGAATTAATCATCTGCTATATAAAGAAAGCTAGCTCTATATTAACAACGATACCATCATCGAACGCAAAAAGAAAATGAGCCATCTTGCCACGGAAAAAGACTTCAACTTGAAAAACGCTAAAAACAGTAAATAATACTTACGATACACAGGGATTTTTGGTGTCAAGAGTTTACGTTTCCAGATGATTGATGTGTCTATAGAATGTTATAGAACTCTTCACTTCTTAACCATCTATTGTAGGAAAACCATGTTCGAAGCATAGTAATGTTAATAATGAAAAATATAGTAAAGGGGATGTATAGGTAAATAACGAATGAATTGATTCTATTCGACCGGTAGTGGAGATGATTTACAGATGGACCAAGCTGTGGACCGAGCCTCACTCTGCGTTATCATATCTCCCAGTGTAATATCGTGTTTTTTTGTAAAACATGTTTAGAGACATTACATTATTCGAATAGAATTTTATCAAGAAAGGTTTAAGTACTAGTAAGACGTTTACATTGTTGTCAATAGATTTATCATCCATTGATAGCGATGGATAAGTGCTTTTAACACATATTAATAAATGTATTTATTTATAGTAGGAATATAGATATTAAAAATAAAAACTAAATCTATACATAAGCTTTGATCTAAATCGGAAGTTGGAGCCGTTTCGTAGTAGCCAATAAATTTACATATTGAAGAATTGCTAGCTATATATTATATACCCGCTTCAAATTGGACATTACTTAAAGAGAACAAGATAGAGAAGTAAAATTTATGTGCGGCTCCAGAAGGTCCTCTATGAGATCCCACTAGTACCAACTAACCAAAGCTTTCAATAAATACTCTAGTATTTTAAGCAACTCAACATTTTTGAGGTACCCTTGCGTGATTGGGTCGTGAATATGTAATCAGATTAGACTATAAACACATAGGAGGGTTTAAAGGGATATCGATGAGTAAAGTAAATGGTTTCATCAAAACCCTCTTAAAATATTTACGTCGGTACCTATCGCTGGCGAGGTAAGATGTACCCTTGGGGTGCCGCGTTAAAGTGGCTATCAATTATATGATACGCCTAATGGAGTCCACTCTTAGGTTATAAATTCACCATGTCGATATTTAAGAGTTACATATATAGAGATTATATTTTGACAACAGTGTTGCTTGTAACATAAATATATGCAAACAGAAACATCTAATAAAGAATGTCTTCATAATAAACTTACAAATTGAATTTAACCAAGAATGAATCTGTTAATTATAAAATATAATGAAACAAAATTTAATTCTGTTGAATCCATCACGAGAGGATCGTCTTAGTGTACAACCACTGCATTCTTATATTTATATAGCTAAGTACTATAATACATAATAAGAATGTGATACAAGTATCAATCCTATATAAATTCAAATAATAAATTACAATCTCAACATTTACGGCACGTTCCATCTAAAAAGTATATACTTTAGTCAATTCGTTTCGGGACGCGAGATGAAAGAGCGAACAGATTTGAAGATTGCGTCTGAGAGTATGATAAAAAAGTTCAACCAAAAGATTATTTTATTAAACTAACAATAAGTAGATGTGAAAAGATATCGATGGATATATATTTATTATTATATTTCTTTTATAAATGTATATTATGGTAATTCCAATGCAAAATCATTATTATTGCAGAAGGAAATCTCTTTAACG
The DNA here is from genome assembly GCA_029849275.1 of Papilio elwesi. NCBI lineage: Eukaryota > Metazoa > Arthropoda > Insecta > Lepidoptera > Papilionidae > Papilio > Papilio elwesi. Next base: position 5,480,332 of record CM056708.1, on the reverse strand, counting down.
CTAAACGTAATTCCGAGCAGACGAACGGATGGTTTTACACATTGCTCGACTTACATTGTGTCATTCAACATTAAATTAATTTTTTCAACACGATTAAGCTAATGAAACGAGAAGATTCTGTAAATCCAGTACTCGGACCACGGATATAGATGGGTGTAGAAATGAAAGAGTGCTAGGATCATAAAATGAAAATCTGTAGCCTATCCCTTTAAATTAAGAGGGTGAATATTTGTTTATTTTTTACAATAAGATACTACCTATATATATATATATATATATATATATATATAAAGCATTATTTTTTCAATTCGTAATTTCATCATGGGCAGAGATTGTTTATTCTTTTATTTATTAGTTTTCAGGCAAACAAAAATTTACAAAATTAATTAAGTTAAGTAACGTTACACGTTGTAAATACTCTTTCAATGTAGAAAATGTTTTAAATAACAAACAGACATTTTCATTTTATTTATCTGTACGTATAGATAAAATGGTCCAAGAGCCAACTTTCCATAACGGTGAAGCTCAGTAATTGAATTATAGAACTAAGGAGTAGTAAATTTACTGTTCAACGGTTTTCCCTTGCGTACAGTTATCTTAACGAGATAAAAAAAAATGTAGCGATCGAAGAAGTTGACTCATATATGATGATATGATGACATAGCATTAACATTCTGTTGACTTTCATTATTCACGATTTACAATTAGCTGTTCCCGGGTCTTCGTCCGCTTGAAATTCAATATGAAATATTTTTTAACAATTACAAAGCTTCTAACAACACCCGGACGGCAGATTGTAACACCTAAGCGTGCCCCATCACCCTGCGCCTGCAATGTGCGGTGCCCGGCGCATAAGGGTGCGTCCAGATGAGGCGAATGGGCCGCCGTTCGCGAACCGAGCGCGCGGCGCACATTTGCGGCGCATAAAGATACACAATGTTCTCTCGTTATTTTTGCTTTCTTACGATAAAGAAGTAATAAGTTCTTACGTGAGTACATAAGTACACATACTAAACAATCTAACACTGAACATATCCTGAAAATTTCGTCGAAATCGGTCTAGCCGTTTCGGAGTCTATAGGCAACATACATGCACACATCGCCTTTAATATATTTATATAGATGATACATCAGGTGGGATTGAGTCAAGCGCTTATTTATTCTGCCTCTTGTAGAAAGGTATGTACGTAGTACCTAGGTACACTTTTCCCGAGGGTAGTGCTAAATGATCACTATTTAACAGGGGTAGATTTTTTCGGTTACCCTAAAGGGGCTTTACTTCGACTATCCTCGTAAAGGAAGAAAAGATGACTCACATAATAAAAATTGAGGAGAATATATTAGAAAACAAAATAAATGAATCCAGAAATACTAGGGTATATGTTGTTTTAAAATATATAAAATATTACGCCTGGGTTAGGGTGGCCAAGGGAATAATTAGCTAAACAGCTGTCAAATGTGCAATCAAATGTCATTTCAGCTTCAGAGAAAGAATAGAAGCTTAACCATCAACTATTTTTTTCCTTCAGAATTTGACATGGCTGTTAACTTGACAGTAATGTTAGTTGAAAAAAAATGACAAACCTCTTAGATACCGGGCGTGAGTCTAATCTTAAATGTTTGATAATGGGACAAGATTTTTTTATAATAAGCTCAGAACTGAACTGATTTTAATAATTATTTTATTATTTCGAAGCTATAACAAGATGTAACATAGGCTTTATTTTATATTATTAAGTTGCAATATTTAGTTTGACTAGGACGACGCCAGACACCAACATCCTCGGAACAAGATAGATAATAGTTCAATCAGTTATTATTTAAACCTATAATTTGAATGCTATGTTCAACTAATTATCTTATTTTAGGATTCAAACTTTGTAATTGTGTATTACGTATAAAAAGACATGATGCCAATGTTGAAATGCAATCCTCATGTTATGCATTATTATTTTACGAAATATAAACTTCAAAACTTCAAAATATATTAGATATTTTGAAAAATTGTGTAAAAGCTACCAATGCATTCCTATAACCACGTCTTTCCGTCGAAAAGTCGTGACCCGATAACATTTAGGTAACTTTACGAGAATTTGTAGTTTGTTACCTTTTGTTTATGTCTCATAAAGTTTGTTATCGACGTTTCAGAATTTATTCGAGGCGTTCACGTGAGCTTAATTGCCACAATTACCGCGTTTCGCGCGCCGCCCGCCGCTCGCTGCCCGTCAGCCACAAATTAAATTGATTTTGGACAGCGTAATTTATACGACAGATAATTAAGGTACGTGTCATTTCATTTCAATAAATCAATGCAATTGAAGACATAAGAATGCAGTTTTTGTTTATTGCTTCTATGGGGCAGCCCACACAAGCAATAAATTCAAGCAATGCTAAACGATTTCAAAAATTCTTCCTTCAACAAGTAAGCTAAGGCCAGTTGTTTAAATTAATTAGTTTAAAATAGAGTAAATGCCAATAATTAAATTTACGTTCTTTAAGTGAAAGTTTTGCTCGTCCTTTAACTTCCTAAGTTTTTTACACAATAAAATACAAACAACAGTGGTAGAGCCCGCAATAACAACATCTTTTGCACGAATGGGCCGGCTCGACCGGTGAAATACCACGACGTCACAGAAGACAGGCGTGAAGTAGAAGTATTCTGCGTTTCGTCTGATGAGTGACGTGCCGGAGGCCTAATTGTAGTCCTCTGCCCCCTCCTACCCTTTTCTAATAAGGAAAGGATGGGAAGAGGAAGAGGATTTGACGGATGAGGAGGGGATGGACAGGGAATGGAATTATCCTTTTTTCTGTTTGTCCCCTCCTTCGTCCATGAAGGTAGGCAACGCATCTGCAACTCATTGGCTTGTTGCGGATGCCTATGGGTAGCGGTACTTATTTCCGGGGGCCGCTTGCTAGTTTGCCACTTGTAATATAAAAAAAAATAACCAAATATTTATTTGTTTCATGGAAATTTCGTGAGTTTGCAAAACTCTTCATATTATAACATTAATTTGAAAGTCATAAGAGTTTTTCCGTTAAGAAGCTAAGAAAAAAAATGGAATTTAATTAAGCAAAGTAATAATTATTTTTTGTTTGTTCCCATCTATTATTTGTTCTTTTTGAAACTTTTTCAATTCGTTAGAGAACATTGAAAACAGAAAAGAAATATTGTGTTTTGTATCTCACAAGTTCGCTTCAACTTTAAAATTAAGGTCGAATTTAATAAACAAAGTAAGAGGACCTGATTAAAATAATAAATAAAGTCCGACTTTATTGTGAACTCATTTTTGGAGGATTCACTGAATTATTTATACGAGATCCTTCCATAAACATATCCTCTCCCGGCTTCATCCTGTGGAATTATTTACCGTCGACGTACCAGGCTTTCAAGAGTCTATTGGATTTTAAATGTTTTGTTGTGGTGTATTTTTGTATCCTTTATGAATTCGACTTTATCGCTGTACTTATACAACTGTACTGTACAAAAACCACAAGAAATAATTGCGGACATGCAGAACATGGTCGTGAGTTCAATTTTGCCATTCGACTATTGTCATGAACCATTTTAGAAATTATAAGCGTGGTGCGGAATTGTTAAAACAAAATTTAGTAATTTACACACACACATATATATATATATATATATATATATATATATATATATTATATAGATATAATCTACTAATATTTCATATTCATGCCCTAGGAGAGTTGTCATCACGCAGGCAGCCGGCCGTAAAAAATCTATAGACGGACTACAGTCGCACTGTGCCGATGTCACATAAAAAAGTGGGAAAAAGGCCGGGAGAAGAAGGAGACCATATGGTTTGACTTTTTTTATCTGTTGGAAACAAATGGTGTAGATCTTTTACTCATATCTCCTATATTACAAATATGCCTAACTTAATATCCACTAACTAACTTAATACCCATACGCACCTTTGATTTTTCGTGCATTTCTTTTATATAGTATGTCATTGAAATTTTGTTTCATCTGTAACATTGTTAAATTTTATTTTTAAATCTGATGATTTTCCAAATGAACTTCTTTGTTGGTATGCGACAAATTAATGATCAACGGAAAACGAGTGCCTCATGAAAAGTCCGACGGGAAATTGCCTATTACACGGCTTCTTTTGGACACTTGCCTACAGTTGTACACGGGTCCATAAAAATTACGAAATTAAGTGTATATTTTGATGCTCAAAGAATTACACTGCTTTGTTTTTTTATTTATTATTTTATATTAAACAAAGCCGTTTTAGATACACAATTTATTACTAAAGAACGGCATGAAAAAAATTCTTAGTATTTTATCAAGCACAGCAGTTTTTGTATCGACATTATCTCTGATGAAATGGTAACGAACATACAAAGAGTGTACATAATTATATTTCCTGTATGATGAAACAAAACGTAAAATCTCGTAGGTATATCTTAAGGTACTTCAATGAAGGGAACCGATCCGGTTGCTACTCATCGAGCAAATCGTTGCGTTCGTTTCACCAGATATTCGTCAACTGTTGGACGTAGGGTTCCTCCATCTCCGTCAGGACATCTTGCGGGAGGGCGGTTAAAAGACAACTGATAAAATAGTGTTAGGAATACAGACTACTACTACTTGACCAGGGTACTAGGCGTTAAACTACGTGCAGAACTATCAGAGGATGGACAGCAGCCCCCTCCCCCACAAAAGCATCCAGTAATTATTAATACACCTAATTAGACAACAGAACTTAAATTAATTTTACGGCGGAAGGAAATTTGCCGGGTCAGCTAGTTCATATTAAATATAATTTGTATTTCAGCTAATCTGTATCATGTAATAAATTCTCGAATACATTTTAAGTGTGAAACCTCGAAAGTCAATTACGTTTCCATTCTCGTCGTAGATACGAAACACGTCGTGTCAGTCACAATCGTAACAGCATGAATAATCAAACAACATGGAAAACAGACACCGCGAAACGTTTCTGGTGGCTTTTCCCGAATATTTTTTTCTCGACAATTTTTCAAAAATGTACTCTTTTATGTTACGCTCACTTCATGTGGATGGATAGAAGATAAAGACATATTTATTAATGATTTTTTGATTTCATTGCCTTGTTAAGCTAGTCTTCTCAGAAAAGTTTGTTCATATTGAGAAATTAATTAACAATAACACACATACAATAAAATACAACATGACAGATCACATTATCAATATTCTTCTTATTAATTCCTGAATTAATTCTCTCTACATGTTTATGCGTGGCGGTATAATATCTCTGTCTCTTCAGGCGAGAACAAAAGACTTGAGAAGTGATAATTAAATTTTAACGAAATATAAACAAAGAAAGTGACAATATGTGAATTGTGTGTTTCCTTACCCTACATTAAATATAAATTATTATAACTACATTGAACAACTTCTTTCAAATCTTTTTAATAACAAATGTAATAAGAAAATATCTTCAATATGAGACTACGTGTGTAAAATCTTTAGTGTACGCCGACGTAATTATGAAGATTTCGCCGATTGGATTTACTTTGATATCTAATGAAATAAGTTGGCGAGAATCCTGGTAAAGTTATAGTTTACGTGATGTATTAGCACCTGCTATGGAAGTAGGTACGAGTGAAACTCGAAGGATTTTCATGTAACCTTTCTTAAGCTTAGATTTGTATCTGAATGTAGTCCATACTGTATAGGTTTTGGCTACAGTTTTTACGGCGAGACGCTTGCCCGACACCCACCCACCTCGGTAATAATTGGTTGTACTTAAGTCTCGAAGTATGTTTCTTTTAGCAGTAGAAGTAAATTTTGGAACATCCTATTTGCATTTATATGAAGATCTGTTACTTTGTAATCTTTAATAGTTGTAAGTTGTAGTATTCGCAAGTCGTGTATCTTTTAAAAGATAATGTAAGTAATCCAATAAATATTGCAAATGGTATTGATAACACTTTTGTGTACAAAAAGATTAGTATAATCTGCTGTGACTATCTTTACATCATGAATAACATAGAGTTGAAAGAAATTGATATTGTATTATTGGACCGTTTGTTATCAGGTCACAATAGATCTTATAAATTCTTTAAAAAGAGGATATTGGCTGTACTTCAGCATTTTAACCGTAATGTACCATCGTTACGGATTACCGTAAATTATTACCGGATTATAGTAAAATCTCGGAACAACAATAAATTATTATTGTTCCGAGATTTTACTACAACTGCAAATTTTAATTAAAAAAGTTGAAAGTGTTGGTTCAATTTACGGTTAAATTTAAAAACGTGAAATTTTGAATTTCAATGGTGAATTTAAGTACTCGAGTTAATCTAATTCAGATATTTCTAACGGTATTCGAATCGTTCTCATGGGAGCGCACTCTAATTTATTTTCATCCAAAGGATTCGCAAATCGGGTTTTCATTTGAAAACGATTACCTACTACTTGCCCTTCGTAATTATAATTATTAAAATAATTAAATAATTATATATAGCTTAGGTCGCGAGAAAGTTGGAACTTTAGGCGTGGCGATGTATGTACATTAGAAGTATAAATTTTAAAGATGTAAATGAAATGGTCGAAACAAATTAATTTTAATTTAAAACCTTAAAAATTATCGTTATTATTTTCGTTTACCTGTTTTAACATATTATTACTATGGGAGTCCATCAAGGCAGGAGACCGATCGAGCGAGTAATAGTCGGAATGGGAGGCCTAATGACGTACTACTTACTACTCTTAGAAGACTTAAAGTAGAAAAGTGCAGTGAATTGAGTTGTTTAAGTGATTTATTACCGGAAAGAAACCGTCCCAACTGTAAGACAATGCCATCGAACGAATATACGTTTCGTGAGTTTATAATCGGACGTTGTGTTAAATGTAAACAAACCGTTTTTTCGTCGATAAACATTTTTGAATCATAATCATGTAATTTGTCGACATTTTATAAGCTGTCGAGAAATGAAACGGCAACTGAATAATGTTAAGGAAAATAACATATTTTTGACGATATTTTTTTCATTGTATTTATCTCTAATCGAGTTGAAGTCAATGACCGAATCGTTATGTAGGCCTCTAGGGTGCCCGTCAGTGTGTTATCAAATAACGAGTACGGACCAAGACAAGGCTCCCTCTAATTATTTATTATTTCATGGAATTAGATGAAATAATTCTGACATTTGCCTGTTAGCAAATCATTCGCGTAATCATGACAATATTTGGGTATTCCAGTATTTACTGGATAACTTGTCTAGTTACAGAACTAGGTTAGAGTTTTGCTTGGTAGAACCATAGCTATAACGTCTAAATCCTTCTTTTGTTGCTTTTAGCCGATAGACGTCCACTTCTCAACGTAGGTCTCGACGACGACAATATGTAAAGTAATGTGAAGCTCGGTCCACACAGCTAGTAAAGAATAACGCTAGCCAATAAGCTTTTAATTACTAAAGTAAATAGTTTTAATATTATTTGAAGGAGGAAATATACAAATTACAACATAAGTATTTATGAATAAAAGTCTACTGTCAATTTTGAACTATTGACAATTCAAGTAAATCAACTCTGACACTTTATACTGAAGTTTTTGATACAAGTCAATGCATAAGTTACCTTAAGTTAGTATAATTTATTAATAATGTTGCGTAGTATTATATCCAAATTGCAGGCGGAAGTGAGCGGGCTTAGTAAATTGTTTTATTCACACAAACCGCCGGCACTTCAGAAAGATATTGGCCCTAGAAGAGTTTTCAAGGTGTATCGATTTGAAGGCATCGCAAGTGGTAAAGAACCAACCATCCAATCATTCGATGTGGACGTGAGTACTTGCGGCAAGATGGTTTTGGATGCAATGATAAAGATAAAAGATATGGATCCAACTTTTTCATTCAGACGATCCTGTAGAGAAGGTATTTGTGGCTCCTGCGCTGTGAACCTGCAAGGCAGAAACTGTCTTGCTTGCATTACACTCATACCTCAGAGTAAAGTCATAAACTTGTATCCAATACCGCATATGTATGTAATGAGAGATCTAATCGTCGATATGACACACTTCTTTAAAGGTTATAACAGTATTCGTCCGTATATTATCAGAAAAAGTCAAGGGCCCATTGGACAGTTTCAATATGCACAAAGCATCAGAGATAATTTAAAGATGATTGGGTTGTACGAATGCGTTTTGTGTTCTTGCTGTGCGACCGCTTGTCCGAGCTACTGGTGGAACGGCCGAAGGTTTTTAGGTCCGGCGTCTTTGCTCCACGCCTACCGATGGGTGATCGACTCCAGAGATGAAGATACCGAGCAAAGACTCAAAGATTTACGTGACGACTTCAAGGCATTTAGGTGTCACACTATTATGAATTGCACGTTAGACTGTCCGAAAGGGTTACATCCTGCGCAGGCGATAGCGAAGCTCAAATTATTGATTTCGGGCATGGAAAAGAAACAGATTCCAGATGTGGATCCGATGAATTTGGCGAGTTCCGGAGACTGGACGCAAAAATGTAGAATCAAATGATTATTGTATTTGAAGTTACTTGTTTGTTGAATTTTAATTATAATTTATAATCTTGATTCTTTTATTTTTTGATTTCGTAAATTTTAAATAGTATTTTTAGTGATGTACTTTATTCGTTTAAATAAAAGAAAAAGATGCAAGGGCACTACATGGGGTACAGTAATATAATTCACCACTCCAACTAATACAAGTACTGAATAATGAATGAAGGGACCAAGCGAGACGAAAATAGTTTACATAAATAACCAGACCATTCCGATGTGAAAGAAGTATCAAAATGTGCAGCGCCGTTTAACTAACGACTATTCTGTAAAAGAATTTATCTTAATTTCGATTAAATACATTAAAGCTACATGGTTTTGAATCCGTGCAAATACAGTAGAACATACAATGAAAAGCGACTGAAACTAACAATATGAATGCATAAACGTTAATTTATTATGCGTACTATATGAACGAATAAATATGGAAATTTCAAGCAGCTGTTCTGAATGTAAACTCCAGACCTGTTTCCCTACATAATTATAGTCTGGAAGTTCGTACCTAGATCGTGACAAATATTGGTCATTAGGAGCGTATTCTAATGTTATGTATATCAAGCGATACTTGGGCACCTCCATATTTTAAGTTCATTATATTTTAAGGGTCTCATCTAGATATATTTCTTGTTTACTAAGTTACTGCCTCAAACTATTAGAAGAATAAAAAAATAACGTCTCTTTACGATAACATATAGAATGCTCAATTCGTTTCTCGAGTTAAAAAAGAAACAGATTATTCATTGCTACATTCTAATGTCTCGCCTTGTATATTAATCAAATATAAACATTAAAATTAAATGTTTTATGACAAAGACAGTCAACAAAAAAATGAAGAACATATTCCTTCCGCGTTACGAAGAAAGTAATGAGAATGGACGCGGATGGTTACAATAGTAGAGGAAGAAAAAGAAGAAAGTAATTATGAATTGTGTCCAAAGATACGTTTAAAAGTGTGTGTGTGATATGAAATTATGTACTCGACATAATATGCTGACCCCACATAGATTGGAAAAGGGAAGGGAAATGTTAATAAGGTTTAATTTGGGTTGGAAAGATAATATAAACTTAGTGCGTTTGGGTCTCGTGAGCACTTCGCGTACAGCGTAGACCATACCGTCATTAAGGTCGCCGTAAAAGTCTTCGCAATAAAGTAAGGTGTTAATGAAAGTAGGGTAATTGGTTCAACCGCTTTTCTTTCAGTATTATGTGAAACTCTTTTTTTAATTTAAGTTTTATGAATAAATATGACTTTTAATGTTTCAATTTGAAATGGAATTATATTTAGAAACAATGGTTCTTGAAGTTAAGGACGCATTAGACGACATTTGGTAGGGTTGTTGTACGGGATTAGGTAGATCTTATAGGTTCGCGTGAACATGGTCAATATGCGCCAGCAACACTTTGTTTTTTAATAGAAAAAAATTGGTTTTGAATTGGAGGAGAAATTAAAATTATGGGAACGGTGTGTATATCAATTTTTAATAAAATATACATATTTGTCAACATCCCTTATTATTCTATTGTATTACTTATTTGTCATTTAGAAATTAATTTTTCCACACTTTAAAACAATTTTTTTTCTATGATTACTTTGCGAGACTGTAATAAGTGCAATGAAGACAAACGAAAGGAATCCCGGTACATTTATCAAACGTTACAAAGCTTTTCTCTGTCAGCACCTCTTAGTCGCCCTCGGCGATTTGTTCGGCAGCTTAAAAATATAGGGTTCACTTTAGCTTTCATTGAATGACGTTTAAAGAAATACCACCACCTTCTATTTATAACTGCCAATGTTTTATTGTGATAACCTAAACTGAGAGATTACATTTAATAGAATTAGGATGTGGTGACTTGAATATTGAGATAGTAATGAGTTGTGAGTAAACCCTAAGGGTATTCATATACTTGGTCACTAACCTTTTCCGTTTTATGCACACACTTAAGACATCGCTTAAAAATGAATGCTTGTAATACTTGAAATGTAAATATTTCCCCGGCAAATAGATTTGATGCGATCTTTAAGCTTAAGGAAAACAAACAATGGTTGGTTTTCTATCTTAAAATATGGACCATTAAAGATAAAATCCAACTCTCTTTGGTGTCTGAAAATAAATAAGACCGCGGCCTTTTGGGTAAAGACATTTAAATTTAGAGAAGCGAGTGATTAATTCTGCAAAGGCACGCGCGTTTTCCCAACTAAGTACTTTTGGTTGAATTTTTTTGTTTGTTCTCGTTTTCTTTGATTCAGTCTTACTCTGAATTCTGCTTTGTAAATCTATGTGACTTTTTACCTTTTCACATTCAACACAAAACGGTACGTATACATACATTAACTTTCGCACTTGAGGTCGAACCTCACTGGGGTATCACAACCGCAAAATGCGACTTGATAGCTATGTACCAGGGCCTCATAAATTTCACTTTCCTATCCTACCTCTTTATTTCTCTCTTGACTAAACTCCCACTTATATATAATCGATAGCAATTCATCAACAATTATTATCATTGCTGCGATATCAGTAGATATCGCTTAATATTTGTACCAGCATAAGACCATTGAAAGTGGAACGATGGTATAGTGGAAGGATGGAATAATTATGGTATTAAGTCACTGCTTCAAGTGAGAAATTAGCAATCTGGCGATAAAACTTGTATCACAAGAGAAGTCTACCTATCTGTATGTTAGATTCATGCACTAAACATAAGACCAGTAGTGTCCAGGTTCCCCGGTAAATCTTCTATCTTCCTACTTCAAAATAAATTGACTATGAACGAAATATGTTTTTTTGAATCGAATCGAATCGAAATATGTTATTTCGTTTATAAATAGCGTTATTTATTTACGAATTAACGTTTCGTTTTAAAAGGCAGATAAATACATGAATTGCGTTGCAGTATTGTTATTATAAATTCTTTTCATAGAAATGTCTGCAGAAACTTCAGGATGCATCTGGAAGTTGCAACTGACCTACATTGTGCCTGCGGATTTGGCGAGTCGAAAGCATTTGTAGAAATATTTGCTCACTACTTTATTGCTGCGGTCGAGTATATTAAAAATGGTGTTTATTGTATGCTAAAATGTTATTAAATGATAATTTAAAATAATATTGTTGGCTACTTATTTAAAATTTAAAAAGTTTTTATTAATTACAAAATAATGATACGCAGGCAGTCAGAGACACATATCGATGTTAAGTCTGTGTATGTACACTCATATTCCTACTCCCACATCCAAATATCACTTACGAGCTGCCGGAACTTTTTTTATGGAATAAGGTGGCAAGCGAGCAAGCGGATCACCTGATTTAAAGTGAACGCCGCCCATAGACATACTACGCTGCCTACCTTTAACGGACAGAGGAGGGCATAGACAGGCAAAACGATATGTCCTTTTCCCCATTAACACCCTCCCCTTCCAATCCTCTTCCCGTTCCCATCCTATCCTTAGGAAAGGGTGGGAAGGGGAAGAGGACTCAAATTAGGCCTCCGGGACCACACTCATCAGACGAAACGCAGAGTACTTCTACTTCACGCCTGTTTTCTGTGAGGTCGTGGTATTTCACCGGTCGAGCTGGCTCATTCGTGCAACAGATGTTGTTGTTGCGGACTCTAGCACTGTCAGTTTCTGTAACTATAAGTTGACTTGCCTTGAACGTAAGTAATTTCATCCTGGACGTCTTTATCTAACTCATTCACTTTATATATGCTTTATCGTGTCTTACTTAGTTATCCTAAAATAAAACCTATATACTTGTATAAAATGCGGTCAATCTAATTATTTATTTCTGGTCTCTCTAATTCTATATATCGCTCCAAAGAATTAAAATTTCATAGCATGCTTCGATGCTTTGCTAACTTTTGTGACCCGATTACACGGCCTGCGCTAGTTCGTGACTGAAATAGTCAACGTTAAATAACCACATAAGACTAGCTGTGCCCGTCATTTTTACTCGCCGTTAATTTAAATGAAATGACATTACTTAGCTGTAAATAATTAGTGAAGCGAGAGAGGCAGACTCCGATGTCTACAGCGCATCGGGTGGTTCGTACAACAAAAGATAATATGTAATAAATTTACCGCTACAATGCAAGAGGCATGCAAACATTGAAAAACATTTAATTGACCCACCTAGTCACATCCCATCCCTCGCCAGTGCCCCCTTCTCGCATAACCTCTAACAAGGATCGACTTAAAAAAAATTGTAATATTTATTTTAAATGACACTTTCTTTTTTCTAGCAGAAGGTAATAGAATGCGTTACCAGCTTATTTTAGAGGGGAAATAGGATGGAGCCTGAGGGGCCACACTCATCGAATTATATATCTATAACTTAAACATTTAATTCCATTGATTTTAGGCAAAATAAGTTCGTTTCCTTGCGTTATGGATCAAAAGCATCGATTATATAATAAATTCTAGTGTTCATTTTAGTTGATTGTCTAACGTCTGACGTCCCCATTTGTAGAATTCCGGACTGATCTAAATCTAAAAGCCGCCAGCGGCCTAGACATCAATTGGGGGATTAATTTCAACACCAGCGCTTTCATTGTGAAAATATTTGCTTACAGCTCCATTCAGACAGATGCAAATAGATCGCATGCAAATTGAAATGGGAACTTGAACTGTATTTAATTTTAGTTACCAATGTTACCACTTTACAAAGTAAAGGTTTAGCAATGGAGCCCGCAACATCAACATCTGTTATACGAATGGGCTGGCTCAACCGGTGAAATACCACGGCCTTACAAAAGACAGGCGTGAAGAAGGAGTATTTTATACTTTCATCTTATGAGTGAGGTACCGGAGGCCCGGTGTTAGTCCTGTTTCTTTTTGATTGGAAGAGGAAGAGGATTGGACGTGTGCAGGACAAGTACGAGTCGGACTCGCGCACGAAGAGTTTAGTAACGAAGTTGTTTGCGAGCGCCCTTAAATATTTACTTTAAGCTGTTTTCTTAGTATTTGTTATTATAGCGGCAACAGAATTTAACTCTCTAACTACCAAAGTTCATGAGGTCACCGCTTACACCTAATCTAACCTACCTTCGTTTAAATTACGTTATTAGTTAGAATTACGTTATGAGTTATAATTAATATTAGAAAATAATTCCTACAGAGGTTGGACATTGCATTCTTCCAGTATGGCGACAACCGCGTTGACCTGTAGCATTTATAACAAATTACCACATCAACAGAATTATACATTAAGTTACAAATATATCACTTCCTGCACAAGTATGTGCGCTATCGCAGTCGTCTGTGCGCGCCGAGCCCAGCTCTCGTCTCTGGGCGAGACAGTGATTAATTGAGGATTTGCGCAGACATTTCGTGAAGCCATTTTATATAGAACACGATGATTTAGGCACTTTACGTATTGCATAATATAATGGAAATATATTATTTATTTTACAAGTTTATTTGCAGTTGTAAAATCTTACCCCTACATATCTATCTTTCTAGAAGAACGGAGATTCCTTTTCCCTGTCCTTTCTTCACATTTTTTTCGTGGGGTCGGTACATTACGACCGTAGTCCATATTGTAATAGGTTTTATATTTGCTATAGTTTTTGGAGGCCGGCTGTAATCGGGCATGTTTATATGAAATATTAGTAGATTATCGTAATAATTATATATATATATATATATATATATATATATATATACATTTTTTGTTGCTGCATTGTAATGTAAGTAATAAATATAGCCAATCCAATTGGTACATGTTTCATCATTTTATTACGGTAGGAGCAGCGAAAGTGGGATTTCTTGACATCCTTTCGAACCCGTTGAGTGCCCTACACCACAGAAGTCATCTATATGTAGAGCCGTACACTAAGGGTAGCCCATCAAATTTGTTAAATCGATCATCGAACATACTCGAATGCATCAGATTAAGGAAAGTACTTTATTTATTATTTATTTATTTGGGTGGGTTGTTTACATGCTGATAAGTGTCGATTTCAATGATCCGTCGACTTGAGCGCGACACAGAGGAATGCGGGATCACAAACAAAACGGTCACCATGCTCGAGCGCGGTTAACTTCTTATTTTATTTTAAAGGATAACTGACGATTTCAACAAGCAGAAGTAAAAAAGTCGTAAATAAAGACTTGCACCCTTTTGTGGAACATATATTCGAAACCCAATAGGTCCGTATGACTCTCGAGCATGTACAAGTTTAGCATCGTCGCCTGCCCTGCTGGTATGTAGAACTACGATTCTAAAATAATGTCAAGGCATTGTTTTGTTTTACTCGTTATTCCAATCTAACTATTATCTAGCTACCTAGGTATTGTTATTCCGTTTCATTTTGATGTCCCGAAACTTATCGTAATCCGAGAAGACGACTGAAGTTAGTTTAATCACCATAGAATAGTTATCTGTAGACTGCGCGCTCAGCAAAGTTTTATATATAAACCGAGTATTGTATATATATATATATCTATATATATATATATATATATATAGCTTAAAAATATGATTACCTTTTAAGAAATAGGTATTTATAATAATAATATGTGCTGAAAAGTGTTTGTCAATTAAAAAAATCTGCTTACTTAAAATATTTCTCCATACAAATTTATCCTATTTTAGACCGTCAGGGCGATGAAATTAGGAAATTCCTTTAATAAGTTTAATCAGTCAATTTTAGATCTACGCCATCAGGACGATCCAATAGATCTCTGAGTAAAATGTGAGGTATTCAATATAAATAAAAGGGCCCTAATGTAACTAAAATAAATTGGCCAGGGACACACAAAATTATATAATAATACAACAATGTAACAGTGAGTTCGAGCACACATTTTGTAATAAGTTATATACAGTATGTATTTTCTTGTTAATTGTAAAATCAGATTATGAGAAGGACAATAAAATGAATGAAGCGCTTGGAACATTTATCAAATCGTGAAAAGCTTTCAGCTGTCAAGGGATTCTCTGTTGCCTTCAGCGATTTCATAACACGCGCTGGTTTAAAAATGAAGCTTCCTGTTTAACAGACTTCAAAAGAGGAGGAAGTTGTCAATTCGCTCGATATTTTTTGTATGTTTGTTACCTTACTTACTACGTACCTTCGATATTAGTGAATCGATTTTGAAAATTGTTTTTGCAATCGATAATTTTTTCCGGATTCCCATTTGAATTTTATCCCGATCCGATAACTAATTTATATACTAAATATTTAAATCGTTTTATTGTAATTTGACTGCATTTAAATCATAAATTTAATCAACTATTGGAAAGATTCTGTATCGAAAAGCTTTTGGTTTATTCCGTTCTTTTGAACACTCCATTTTTTTTAAGTAAGAAAGTGGCAAACAAGCAAGCGGATCACCTGATGTAAAGTGAGCGCTACCCATAGACATCCGCAACAAGCAAATGTGTTGCAGATCTGTTGCCTACCCATAATGAACAGAAGAGGGATAGACATGAAAAAGGATATTACCTTTTCCCCGTCAACCCCCTCCCCATCCAATCCTCTTCCCGTTCCCATCCTACCCTTAAAAGGGTAGGGTGGGAAGGAGAAGAGGACTGAAAATAGGGAATGTAGGCTTTTGAATAGTGCGCTGCTTTTCGACTATAACTTAATTCTATTATATATACGCTAAAATAACTCAATCATAAATAAAGGTTATTTCAAAAACTACCTTAGAGAACTTACACAATCCCTTTATATATTTTTTATCCATGAACTAAAATTGATCCAAAACATATGATGGTATTCAAAGACGTTAATAAAAATTGTATACAGGAGATATGACGAAGAGGGCAGATTTCAAAATGGATCCTATAAATTCACTCGCATACAATTCCATTAACTTTGTACAGAACACGATTCGAATGATTTATAGAATGGTCATTCGTGCAATTCGTGTACAAAAGTGTGATGAAAAACGCGTCTGTCGCCGCAAGTCATTTGACGGATGGCGTCCATTAATGGACAGAATGAGTGATCATGGGAGCCCTGCCTTGGCCGATGGTCACGTGAGAACGAACATTATTCATTTACGAGGGCTTTTCCGTCGATTTATCGAAACACTCTTGATACTTCCGATTGATATCAACTCATAAATGTGGGTAGTAATGTTGTTCATTGGAATTAATAGAATAGAATTTAACATCGATCAGATTAAGCGAGGGAGGTGTGCCAGGAGCGCGTCGAAAACCATAATCTCTGCCTACCCCTCTAAGTTACGGGCACGAGCGTATATCTATTTATGTATTTAATAGAATAGTGTCAAGAAAGTTTTAGGGGCTGTAAAAGCGAGGAGAACACAAATAAAATATTTAATTATGCTTGAAGGATGTTAGTAAGACATCTTTTGCGCGTAATGAAGTAGTCAACCACGATACACAGACCAAAGCCTCAAATATGATAGTTAGTAAGCCTGTCACCGCACACTAGGTATTTATCGAAACCGAAAATGATTTGTGTTTTGAAAAAATCATTGAAACCCCCGTGTCGAAATCAAATTCAGGACTTAGGCTAGGTACTCTACCAGGTACCAAGTCGAGGTCTAATGTAGAAAATTTAACTTGGGTCTACACTTTATGAATAATGATTTTAGATATAATAGAACTTACACTAAGTCATTAAGTTATTGGTGCTTTAAATTACATAAATCTACTCCAATAATTTATGTAGTCTGTAAGATAAAATACTGGTCCTTCGGTATTTGAAAGTAAATTAGAACGCGGTCTTTTGGGTAAAGTGATTTGAAAGAAGTGAAGCGAGTGATTAATTTTGTGAGAGCACGCAACTTTATTACTAAAAATATTTCCTATGATTTTATTTTTAAAGATAGTTCCCTAAATTACGAGAAAAAAATTAGGTATGTAATTATTTACGTCTTCAATATTTTAGAGCATTACTATTTTAAAATTTTATGTACAAATATCGAAAGCCCTGATCGAACAAGAGCAAGCCGGCTAGATATGAATTAACATTACAATTAATCAAAATAAATAAGGTGTAAGTTGCATTTTCTTTACAATATGGAATGCTCCCTTGCTTGTGAATATCTCATGGTATAAAACAGCGTATAAACAGCTATACATGAAATCTTTATTCGATAAAAAAGACATGGAAGCCTGCGGGGTATTTTTCGCAATTTCCGCAACGTTCTGGTTCAGTTCATTGTGAAATAGTTGTAATAAAATACAGATGTTTTACAAAATAAATTAAAAGTTTCTTATATCAAATACAATCCTCGCTAGTGATTATGACCATTGTTTTATGTCTGAAACAAAGAGATACTTTGGGAAACATAAAGGGGTAAGTAAGAACAAGAAAATTATTCTGTGAGGTATTGTACTACCTCAGCTTAGTCGTTTGATTTCGATGCTTCTGCTTAATTGCTGGTAGAATTAATATTTTTTTTGTGATAAAAACAAACGGTAAAGAAGTGAAGGAGCTCTCATCAGATTTTGAAGTGAAAACTTCTTTAGCCGCGTTAGACGATATTTGGTAGGGGAAAGTCTTATAGATTCGGAAGATTGACATGCTCGACTTATATACAACACGTTTATTTGAATTTAGAACAGTTTCCACGAACTTTCTTTCATTTAGTTTTCTTATATTCAATTTTGAATTTTATTATTAAGATACGATAGCTTATTTTTGTTGATTATTTATTTTGAACTATTGTCGAGTCCTCTCACCTGTTTTGAGCTTTCACTTCTGTCAGCGGTCGACATGACTGTCCGATTTTTTTTGTGACTGACTTGACACTGTTTACCTGGAAGAAGTATCAGTTTCAACAGTTTCACCGGCTTCGAAGTGGCAGATCGCAAAGGGCGCTTAGCATATACCTCGTTGAACTAAGATCGAGGGCTCCCTCGGAGTCATTACTGTATTTATATAAACGGATTAGGAGGCCACATCACCCATCAGAAACAACGCAGCAGTATAAATAGAGGTTCTATTTAACATATTTGATTGTATGTGGAAGTGGCAATTATTCGTGGTGGAAGGGAGTATGATGGGGGGTCGTTGTAGTTGTTTAATATGCTAATTCTGCAAATAAAAGTAAAATCAATTTATACAAAGAGCGAACCTCTTCCTACCTAGAAATTCTATTCATCTCCTCAGTTGTATGAATTAAATAGGCTTAGAATTAAATATAACACCCGAAGTCTTGCCCTTGGATATACCATATGAGAGATGGAGAGAAAATTTAGAAATTAATCGTTGATATAAGCTTTCTATTGATAAAAGATTTTTTATTTTAAAATGAGTCCAGTAGTTTTTGAGTAAATACGGAATAAACAAACAATAAATTTTCTCTTTTAAAACCTATAAGCATATATTTATATATATTATACATCCAGATACCGCGGTCCACGTTTTTTAGCGTGAATGTTTACTAGCGTATCGACGATCTAGAAAACAAATGGCTGAGCTTGATTTTACGAAGTCACCAATTGGGACTTATCTCGACGCGACGAATCTGGAAGTAATGTAACGTCTTTGCATATGAGTATAGAGACAGTAATTAAGAAAGTAACAAGCGATCACTTTTAGTATTCCATAAAGTTAATTTGATCCAAGGTTAGGTTTTTGCACGAAGAAGATTACATTTTTGTTTATATCAAGAAAAAAAATGGTGTTACATTTTCGGGGTAAAATATATTTCAAATAAAATATATTTTTACACACGTTATATTACCAAATAAAGGTAAGCCAATATTACATTTACGCTATCGAACATATTCTGAGATGAAAGGACCGGGCTTAAGGAAAATCTTCACTTTTATATTAAATTCCTGCGGTGGCTTTATTGAGGGTACTTTGGAATCGTCTTAATTTCAATGGAAGCGTTTGTAAATCTCTGATATGTTGTCGCTCACATTTCCAGTTAGCCGGAAATGCATGAGTACGGTACTAAAACGTGAAGTTGCGTAGCTGACTTTAGACAGCAAGAGTCCTTATATGCACTTGTCACAGGAAGGTGATTCAGTTTGTACTCTGACAACACGTCTCGAGGCCCGATCCTTGACTGATTGTTATAAGTAATCGTATGTAGTATGTACAGTATATTGTTTAATGGAAATATTAGGGTACACCCCTGTGCGAGATATCAGATACTTGTATGAAAAGTATTTGTGAATTTGGTTGAGTATCTTGCATTTAATCACTCCGAGATTCCGGTCGCGAGCGCGGGTGAATCCGGGTGGTTTTATTCTTGTAAGCTTAACGACGAGATAAGTTTCCGATTATTATTTTTTCACAAATTCTGCGTGCTTTGATCTTTCACAAGCTTTTAATTCAATGTAACAAGCTTTTAAACTACACTACAGTACATTGAACAGACATATCCTTAATATCTTATACCTTCCTTTCCAGAATTCGCCCATTACGCAAGAGTAGTACGTGTCACTAGAGCTTTTTTATGCATATGTGATTACCGTTTGTGTACTTCGCTAGTTTATGATCGGACTAGGACGGAATAGTACAAGTTGTCAGCAAATTGTGAGCTGTTCGACTAATTAACAATTCGAAGGATCATCCCAAACGCTCAAACATACATTTTTCCATACTTACATATTCACTTAACCAAACTAACATATACTAAACTTCCCTATTTTTTCATATCTCTACATACTCACATACTCTTATAGTAGCATATTCGCATATTCTCTTTGACATATTCACATATACAACTAGTCTCATATTCACACTTTATTATATAAACATACTCACATACAAACATACTCACATATTCTCATCACCACACACTCACATACTGATACTTATTGACATTATAATACTTTAATAAATGTATACAAAAATAAAAAAACAACAGTTATTAATTTAAACTTTAGACTGACTACTTTGGTTTTTTGGTTCATATTTTAGCAGCCAATTATAACATTTTGTATTTTTTATTATTATGTCACACATCATACATAATTAACAATATGAATGTTTATGTTTACATACTCACATACCCGTACGTAACGGTTACAGTAGATTAAAGACAGGTTTAACCTTTATATTATAAATGGAAATGTAAGTTTTATGTAACGCTTTCACTCCAGATTCAACCGATCATCACGAAGTTTTGCACACTCATTGTCAGGGATATAGCAAAGAATAGGACATTTTATTCCGAAAAAAAACACGCGTGCAAAGCCGCAGGCAAGTAGCATATGTATGTATGACAAGGAAAGTACTTAAGCTATTGTAACTATTGGTCGACACCCTTTTAGAAATCATTTAAGCTAACTAAATGAAACTTGATTAACTTGCAAGGAAGCCAAGACAGGAGTACAACGACACTGTACTTAAGGTCAAGAAGCGTTGAGAAGAATGACATGCATATTTTGTCAAAACGTCATCTGGGTCATCATAATTGTGTTGATTTCAGATAACTTGTAAGAACCACCCCTAAATAAACGCTCAAGCCCTTTATCTAGATGTGTAGGCAGAGAGTACGGATATTTGGTACTGTTCTGACACATCTCTCTCGCTTCTTCTACTTTCATACATCTATGTGTATTATACGTTCGTCGGTTATTATGGGTGATAAGTCTTGATACCGCCTTTCTTTAGTACATGTCACCAATTTGATCGATATAATTCTCCTTGAACATCCCTTTACAACGCTATCACTCACTCTTGCAACATAATTTTCTTTCGTTACTATTTTATTCCATCCTTTCAACATGCCATTATCAACATCCAGAGTAACCTAACCAGCCAGAGTAACTTTAAGTTTAAATAATTAGAAGTCATTTCGAGTTCAAGCTTTGAATAAGTTTGTAAAAGGAAAATTTTCACTGAGAATTTCTTAAGCTTCTTGTATTAAGCCTGCTTTAGTTTCACAAAGGGCGTAATCTCGTCAAAATTTTGTTAATATTTGTATGGTAAGGTTTTTACGTGAAAGTTGTGACGATTCCTTTTGTCTTCAACAAATTTACGTGAAGCTTTTCAAAGTGAAAAAAAAAGCTTTTCTACGTTAACTCTACTTTTCACTTAGTTTGGATTCAATTCAACGTTTTCTTGCCATATATTTTACCTACCGCAGGCTATGTAAAAACGACAAAACCAGAGAAATACTTTAATTATATTAAAAAAACGACGACCTCTAAAAAAACTCTATCGTAAGGAGGTTAAACATATTCACTGTCAAGTTACTACTGAGTATTTAATTTAATTTTAGACAAGTGAATTGAAAAGAAACAAACTGACTGACTATGGTTATCAACTTTTACCCGTGACACTCCGAGGAAGAATACGAGCCAAACGGGAGGTCACAATGGAACCGACAATTCTTGGTCATAATACATAAGTACTAGAAGATTGGCAAATGTTAATACAATTATGTTTCCTATAGATAAGTTTGTTTGAAAAAAAAACTGTGTCTTTAAAGATTTCATTGTTCAGTATGTTTGTGCATATGTTAAGACTAAGCCAACTAAGCAAGGACCAAACAACAAAGTTCACTATTATTTTAGAACATTAATTTTTCATGCCTTTATGGAGTTGATTTATTTAGTTTTATAACCATTGTTTTGTATATAAAATCAATGTTAGAATGGGAAAATCAATGAATTAATCTGTCAACTAATCTGCACCTTGGAACAAAACTCAAGTCAATCGTAAGTTTAGCTAAAACTTAACTAAACTTAAACACCTGACTTCGATCCTTGTTGCCGGTACTTAAGTGCTGACTTAGCAAAGTTTTAAGTGCTTACTTACGCATACTCACGCTCAGTAGAATAACATGAAATAATTTGGAATATTTTCACTAAGCCTCCATTTCTACATATATCCTAAATTTATATAGGAATTATACATTTGAGTTTGTACAAGCCTACGTACCAACCTAAAGATTTTTTAATAAACATTTTGAAAATTTAAATGGCAGGTATCTCTATAGTTTTGCATTATTATTGGTAATAGTATTGCAATAGCCATGATGGCTATGTAATTAAAAAAAACTGGGCAGACATAAAGTATTATAGTTAAATGTTAACTCAAATACATTTTAAATTACTCACCGTATTTATCCAATTTCCAAGGCGGCATTTTAAGGGCCTCACGTCGTCCTGAAAATAATTATAATATTAATAGATTTGCACTCACTAGCATAGCCCAGAGGGGGATCCTGACACACCTGCGTCTTCTTCATTCATACATGCTCGTTGGTTATGGGTGCCCCTTTTTAATATTCCACACAAAAAACCACAACAATATAAATAGTTTAATCTTCCTCGATGAGAAACATAAGCCAAAAATACAAATACAACTTTTTTCCGTTTCATTCATTGAACTCGGCTATCTCAGAGCGCGCGGGCGCGTTATAAAACGTCTCACTAAACGCTTTTCAACAACGAGGGCATGCAGCAATTCCGTAGCGAATCGTCGCTGACGCGGCGAATCCGCAACGAGACGCGTCGATACGCTGATATAAATTTCATGTCTTCGATGTTACCCGTCAGTAAAACAGCAGATTCTTTCGAGGTCGGAGGTGTTGCCTTACTTAGTAATGGAAATTCCTAACCGAATCTGAAGCATATTATAGAAAAAAAACATACTTATATCTTGATATTATTTCATAAAGTCCATAGGGTGCAATTTACCGTAGCATCGAAAGACTAAGCAATACAATGATCAGGCATGCAGTGGGTTGGCCGAATATGATATGACTATGATTGATAAGGGTACTTCGATGAGTTTGACGTGAAATAGATCGTGTTATGAACGGAGTTGAGGCAAAAAATTAAGAATAGCCGACTATATTATAAATTTATTTAATGAAGACAGTTTTTAAATGACAGATTCTAAGAAGTCTAAGGGCGTAAGCAATAATTATGAATTGATGGAAAAAACCTTGTATTTTGCTCACCAATTTTCTTCACTAACTTATTTTTTCTACATCTTTTACTAGTACTACTTTCTGTTAGTAAAACAAAGCTTGCGAGAAAGACTAATGATTTGATATTGACCAAAAAGTGGGTACAATATTCTTAATGCAGACTACCTCTATTATAACAATATTACCTACAGATAACATACAAATCAGAACATAGATTATAAACATTTTAAATTGTTAAGCCTTATCAAAAATGCTTTTAATTTAGCGACCCTGTCACAGGCCATTTTTGCAGCATTTCTAACTAAACGCGTGGGCATAAGTGGTGGTATGTTCTTCGCTAGCCATCATCATTTCTACACGCTACCATATCCTCACCACTTCCTGATACAAGCATATTTTCCTCACCATTCATCCCCTTTCCAACACGAGAAGTAGTAAAACATTCGGGAACAAGAGAGGGATACTTATACAATTATTGTAAGTCTTACCATCTTGGTCGACTACAAAATACGAGCGCGGCTGCGGCGCGCTTGAATGTACATATATCGCTTTCTTGTGTCATTTGTAACTATGACGTCATATCCGGGCTCCAAAGGCGGTAATGCTCGGGCATGGTCCCACCGCTGTCACCATGTAATAAAACAAAGTTTGCGAGTTCAGACTGATTTTTATGACCAAAAAGTGGGTACAATATTCTTAATGCAGGCTACTATTAATATTAAATTATTACCTACAGATAACATACAACTCAGTACATAGATTATAAACAATATACAACGAAGTCCAGAATACCTATTTTTCTAGTTATTTTGGCAAAACTAAACACAAGGAAAAACTTTAACATTTATTAACAAAAACTTAAATATATACAAATCAATGCAGACGACGGTTTTATTTTTAAAAAACATCTTCTAATCACATAGGCTTCACCAGCACCTACTCACCGAACGAAACACAGATTACTTCTATTTCACGTCTGTATTAGTAATCACGAATGTCGCATGAGGAATAACTGTATTTTTTTTGACCAATGTCTCAAGTAATATATTTGTTTTCATTTTTTTTAAAACGGTCAAGTGCGTATCGAGTGATGCATAAGAAATAATGGTCCGTAGCTATACCAATAACGCATACAAAACATTCCTATCGAAATCGTTAAATCATCAATAACAAGGGTCGTAGTTGGTAAGTAATTAGTTTATTTTTTAACTAGTGATCGGCCCCGGTAGGCGTTTCGGAATCTCGTAAGCACAAAGGAGAGATATTGTCTCCCTGGGTCGTGCAGCTCAGTGCGGAGGGTTCCGGTGTGTTTCTTTGGAGATCCCGGAACCCTCTTACATTGCACTTGAGGGTGGCCACCGAGGGGATTTTAGTGGGTACAATCCCACATAATCCTGTCCTTCCCCGAGGACAGGATATCTTTCGAAGATTTCCCCCCCGATACAAAAAAAAGGCGTTTCGGAATCTATACGGAAAATACATGAAAACACAAATCGCCTTTTACAAACGTAAACTAGCTGTTCCCGTGACTTCAACCGTGTGGGAATCGATCAATCATTGGACGTGGGAAAAATAGTTGAAGAATATGAAAGAAAAAGACTTGTTGTAAGTTCAATCGCTCTAATGAACTAGTTCACTGATGTAGTTCAGTCAGAGCAAGTGGATCAGCTGATGTTAAGTGAACGCTACCCATAGACATCCGCAACTAGCGAATCCCCGTCCAATCCTCCTCCCGTTCCCATCCTATCCTTGCGAGGAAGGGGAAGAGGACTGAAATTAGGCCTTCAGCTCATTTTTAACACGAAGTTGAATGCAATTTTCATATTGTCTCTATATGTATATCTAAATGGCGATATGTATGTATGTATATTCCCTATAGGTCCTAATAGGTACATACATTGATTCCCACGCGAACGAAGTGACGGGAACACCTTGTTTATAATATTGGTGTAGAATTGTATGATAGATTCTACAAGGAATATAAGTTTAGTAGCATTTTTAAGTCTATTTTTATATATTATAAAAGAGAAAATGTCTACTTTGTTCCGCAGTAGTTTCTTTAGCTGAAAAGCCGGCGGCATCTTGCAATTATTTTCATAAAATGGTCGAACATCGTGACATTTGACGAAATCTTAAAGTTATTTTCTTACAATACACCGGTAAAAAGCACAGATTATACAAATTATAACTTTCTAAATCAAATGCTGCGTACTTCACATAATTGTCCTTTATGTACGTACGTATGTATGTACCAAACGTGTGTTAAATATTTATTTTATTTTATTAGTTCTATAGACCAGAGTCATTTTTATTTTTTTTTATTAAACAATATAGGTACATGTTGCTATATAATGTATTTTGTTATAGTTTTAAAAGGTTTAAATACTTTTTAAAGGGTTCTAGAAGCGCTCTAATGAAGGCGGAACGCACCAAATGTTTCGTAGGAGCGCGCGCAGTCACGTCCTCATCGCGGCAGTGCCGTACAGACTTCGGTTCGGACGCTCGTCACTGCAGATCTAACAGCACACATCTGTTTTTAAATGTAAATCGTGTTAATGTAAATAATTTCCCGTGACGTGTATTAACGCGGAAACTTTATTAATAACTTTTGTAATGTGTTTTTAGGTGGTTTTTACGTTCACCTGGTAAAAAGTTGATGTCTTGAAATTCAGGTAAGTCAAGTGACATTTAATATGATTTAAATCTAAGCTTATAATTTATTTGATATTATTACATTTTTAGATGATTTTTGTTACAGTAGTAATATTATTGTTTTTAATTTCATTTACAATGTTTATGCTTTAAAACGTTATCGTCTTAACGTAATTAATAATCATACAGTTTAAAATTTATTTAATAAAGAAATGATGTTGATAATATCGTAATTATTTGTATTAAAATGAAGAGAAATAAATTGTAAGTTAAGAATATATTTATAAATTATGTAAAAGAGATTTAAAATACAAGGCTCTAGTCGATAATGAAAGTAAAATATTTAATTGTGTTTTTCTTTGTATTATTTCAATTTAATAGTCCGAGAATATTTTTTTATTCAGTCGTAAACGGCTTTATACTAATTGCTATATTCTTAAAATATTTCTTTGAAGTTTTTTCTACTATGTATTTATCTATGTACCTATGTATTTTTTATACTATACTATATATTTTATACGCGTATTTTGTAAAATCTTGGCCATCATGACCAGCTAACAAACTGGACCTGAGAATCCTCAGACCTGAGGATTGCCACAAAGATCGATTCTTGATGGCTTCTTCCAACGGCAACCTTACCAGATCATTTGTTCACCATTAAGAAGATGCAATTATCATCATACCATAATTAATTCTTTTAGTTAGTACGTGGTTATTGCCGTAGAGAAGCGGATCATTAAGGGAATCTGTTTTCTCCGGTTTATGTCAAGGCATACTGCACTTGTTCATTCCGTTGAAGATCCTGGAGCCTGGAGCCTTGCACTCGAAGGTGGCAACCGAGGGGCTTTAGTAGGTATGATCCCACATCGTTCTGCCTGTCCCCTAGGGGATGGGATACCTTGAAAGATTTTCCTCCTGATACAAAAAAGGTCCTTTGTCTCCAGGGAGGCCGCCTAGTTGGAAACTGCCCCCTTTTCTTACAAATACTTTGAAAAAGATTCTCCGTACTAGTTTGCAGGGTGCTATGTGTACATTCACGTGGTTATTGAGAATATAGCGACGTACGTATCTTATATCTTAGGATGACGAATGTAAGCGCGGTATTGTACAGGGTTTGTATTTTAAAATCTAAAGATTCTATATCTCAATAGAGCCCAAAATATGTTTTTATTAACTTCCTCTTGTCGCGATTATTACTTTTAGCAATAAAGAAGTCATTTATTTTACGACAGAGGAGGGATAGACAGGAAAAAAGATATTTCGTTCTCCCCGTTCGATCCTCTGCTCCTTCCCTTCCTGTCCTCATTAGGGAAGTATGGGAGAGGGAAGAGGACTGAAATTAAGATTCCAGAACTACACTCGTGAGATTTACATTAATTACTTAACATTATCAAGGTTAGTTTTTTGTATTCAAAGTGTAAAAATGCTTTAGATTGTAAATAATTTACGAATATTTCTTTTAACCATTCCAATTACGCTTAAGCTTGTGGTGCTAAAATCATCAGCATATATCAGTCCATTGCTGCACTGCCTTTCCCAATGCCTTCCACGCTATGCGAATTCGAACCCATGGTCTCATGTTTCGCAGTCTATACCCTTAACGATTAGGCTATTGGCACAATAAAAAAAAAATTAACATTAAAGAGTACTTTCAAAAACTTTAGACGGATATCGATCACAATCATACTCATACCCGAAGGTCGTAAGCCCTGCCTGAAGATAGGTGTAGTTCGGATTCTAAATTTTGTTTAGTGACACATTTCTGTCTCTTTTACCATCCACATACCGACGTCCCAATGGAAACCCATATCCAACCCAACCCAACCCGCAATGGCTATGGCTGTATGATCACATAGCCAGTAAAAGCATTGTGAGTCATGGCAACCAATTTTGCATGAATTGAAATGAAAATGTTTTTGGTGGTGAGATATCGCGTGGAACTTTGTGTAGTTGCAATATATTGCTGAAGAAGCTGTTTATCTAATTTATAAACATCTTGATTTTTATTATCATAAAAAAATATCGGTAAAGAGCTCTGTCAATCTGCAGATGAGTTTTGATCAATTTTCTCCTGGTTCCACATCTAAAATTGTTTCCACTTTTCGTTATTTTCGTTAAGTTCTAATTTCCTACGAGTATATGTAAAGGTATACAAAGTTTTTAGGTATGAAAGCAAAATGCTTTTACATTAGGCTAGGCTCAAATAGCGTGACTCATAATCGAGTCGTATAGTATTTAGTTTAACTTGTTGGCGTTTTACATAGAACTACCATTACTAGACCTGATTAATTACATGGTACGAATTTATGATTGAATGCAAAATTTAACAGAAATGCCTTGTGGTTAGAATAAGTTCTGGTATTTAAACACTAAGATAAGCAATTGGTAAGACAATAATAAAATCCTAGGGCTAGTGAGAAACAAGGGGAATTAGAAAAAAGCGCTAAAATTTAGGAACTGGCGTCCGAGCCGAGCATCAGAAGAGAGATGACTTGGATCGGGGGAAGTGGAGACTGCTATTGTCAAAGGCCAAGGCTTACTTTGGGTAGTGACCCAGTGGTTAGTGACCTAGCTACAAACTAATGAGTTGCAGATGCGTTGCCTTCTTTTATGGACAGGGTAGGGGAAAATATAAAAAAATGACTTCGACACCTCACTCATCAGACGAAACTAATAATACTGTCTGTCTTCTGTGGTAGGTACTTGTAATTGAAAAAACTGAATAACCTAAAACATTATATGAAGACTTTATTCTACATAGTTTTATTATCTGAACATAGGATTCGATTTGAGTTTCATACATACGATATACCCAAAATTTATTGACTATCTCTAGATAAAACTGAATACTCTAAGTTTATGTAAGCATAATGTATTTAAAAAGCAGTGAATTTGTGGGGCCGAATAATTCTAAGAATCGTATATCTACTGTATTGTAAATGGAATGGTGCCAATTTTCAAACATAGGTTGCGTAACTTAACGAGCGATTGATCGAATTCTTGTGTACAACTTCTCTGAATTATACGACATATTTTACTGCAAGCAATAAAAAACTGTAAAAATATTTTAGTAACGTCATTAAATAAACAAAAATAAAGAGCATATTATAAAATTACTAAGTATGCTATACATTATATGTTTGTCCTCTGTGCGATTATGAAACAGTAATCAGATT
The DNA here is from genome assembly GCA_029849275.1 of Papilio elwesi. Classification (NCBI taxonomy): domain Eukaryota; kingdom Metazoa; phylum Arthropoda; class Insecta; order Lepidoptera; family Papilionidae; genus Papilio; species Papilio elwesi. The sequence goes on along the minus strand of CM056708.1, from coordinate 5,451,135 downwards.
GCGATGGTTTTGTGGCCTTATGTCTGCCTGCAAGAGGCACAAGGACTGCGGACAGAAGTGAAAACTCGAAACATTTGGGATAGCGCGACAATAGTTCAAAAATAAATAATATAATTATTAAATTATAAAATATACCTTAACAATGAAATTCAAAATTGAATACAAGAAAAATAAATAAAAAAAATGTTCGTCAAAACTGTTCCAAATTGAAATAAACACACAAACGCGTGTTGCTGATGCACGTTGAGCATGTTGTTCACACAAAAAGTGTTCTTCAATTGTTATTGCTTTGACATATTTGAAAAGATGCAAGTAAAATAAAACTAGTTCTATTGATAAAAAAGTAATTTCTTACTGTTATTTTTGGAGATTTGGGCGAAATGCCAAAAATTGCGCAGACATATGTAATGCATTGCTACTATTGTACATAAACTAAATGCTAATCTAAATATAAATACTGTGCAGAATATACAACGAAACACTTTTTTAGTTTAAGTGGCATTGCAATGCATGCCGGGAATACCTAGTACTAAATAAATTTCATCAGATATAAAAACAACGTAATAGCCGACCCAACAGACGTTATGCTATGAGAGGATTCAATATGGACACTAAATTACGGCGTTAATCGTTAAAATATCAAAATATCTGGAACCACATAGCAACGACACCTACCAGGTCCCTCAATCGAACCCAGTTGATGTCGCTGTGCCAATGTGATGCCGTTTCGCTGTGTCGTTGTAGTCTAATCTGTGCGGGTGACGTAATGGATCTTATTTTTTTAAGATGAGAGGATGGCAAACGAGCAAGCGGATCACCTGATGTTATGTGAGCGCTACCCAGACATCCGCAACAGGCAAATGTGTTGCCTACCTTTAATGGATAGAGGAGGGCATAGACAGGAAAAAGGATATTTCTTTTTCCCCGTTAACGCCCCCTCGTCCAATCCTCTTCCCTTTCCCATCCTATCGTTATGAGGAAAGGGTGGGAAGGGGAAGAGGACTGAAATTAGGCCGCCGGCACCTCACTCACTCGTAAGGGTCTAAGCCATCTCGGGAACGACTTAAACACAAACAAAAAAATCATAAAAAGTTAGTCCAGCCGTTTTGGAGGAGTTACATCATACACATGCACTGAAGAAAAAAGACTTTAAAGGTTATCTGTTATAGTAGAAGCATCTGCCATCGGGTCACCGGATATGTGACCTCACCCATTAGTATCCGCCAGTATCAAAAGTTACAGATACGGTGCCGGCCTTTTATTAGGCAAGGGTCAGGCCTGAAATTTAATTACCGGAACATTGTGCGTTTAATAGAAGTAAGTAATTCAGGGCACCAACGCGAGTGGAGCTGCGTATCGAATCTAGAACATATAATTAGTTTATGATCTCATGAATGATGACTCATATTACACATTTTCATTGCCATTCATAACATGAATGTTTTAATATTAAAGGTCATTCATTAGTCCTTACGCCTACTCGTGTCGACGCACGAAACAATTTGGTAACTAAAACATTGCTTTAATGTTAGTTATCTTATCGTTGAATCCGTCATCGACTTGACTTATGTGGCCATTATTGTAATGTGAACGTTTTGTTTTGTATGGGAAAATAAATAATAATGAATTATTTTTAAAGAGAGAAACTTTAGCCACATTATACGACATTTAATAATCAGCGGCACGCGTCAGCAACATGCTTATTCGAATTTAGAACAGGTTCATTATCTTTTTTTCCATTTATTATTGTTAAGAATACAAGGGTTTATTTTTGAACTATTGCCCCTACTATTTTGAGTTATCAATTATTCGTTAAGTCCTTGTGACGACTGCCAGTGTTTTTTTAAGTAATAAACGAATAAGTTCTCTTGTATACATGTAAGATGGTAGAAAGATATTTAAGATATACTTATCTCTATGCATACATGTGCGTCCGCTACGAGGCATTTTAATATTTATCGACTTTTTTAAATATGTCACAAATCCATTTATATATTTATATATTACAAACTCAAAAACTACTAAACCGATATATATATATATACATATATATATATATATATATATATATATATATATTACTATTATATATATATATATATATATATAATAGTAATTAATAATTTATAAAATAAAATATGATACTGGAAAAACCTTTATTAATGTATACTTATTTTTGTCTGAGTAAAATCCGCCTCGACCCTCTTCAATACATGGCCAGAAAAGTGTCAGTCAATTACTTACTAACTTGACACAGGTGCTTTACCCAAAGTGTCTCCAATGTTTTGATATAATCTTTCCAAATTTGAACGGTGCCGGCTTGTCGAAATTAGTTTCAGAGACATCTCGGAAGTGACCTAATATCAAGACCCCTTGATTAGATTCCCAGCTTATATCAATATTTTGCAATTAACTTAGCAGTAGTTCAAGTGCTTTTAAATTATTTAATGTAATAATTCAAATTTTGCAATCACCTTACTTGTGTCAATTAAAAAAAGCAGAAAGTATCAAATTTCGTTATTGTATAGCATCCATCGATTGACATAAGTAATATTCATGTTACGTGGAAGAAATAGCATTCGCGCTAACTGTAAAGCTTTTCACTGAAACTATTGGAATCCTAAGTGACAGGGGATGAGTGTTAATCTGTTATATATGCGTCCGGATTTTAAAATAAACGTTATCGCTTTATTTTGAACTTTAAACATATTTTTACTTAATCTCTAGTCTGTATTGTAACTAATAGAGTACGATTTTTCTATTCTATGTGGTCCAAGCTACATTTTAGATTTGTAGGTGATACTTAATAAAAACCTAATATTGAAAAATGAAAAGGTTTTCATCTGTTGAACTAATTTCGTGTTGACAGTAACGATCTAAATGTCTGGCGCCTCATTACAGCAACATCATTTGTCTTCGTCGTCGGGGAAAATCAAAATCAGATCTTCCAAACAGTAAAAGAGCGTATATTTAAATTGTAAGAAATTTTCTACAAGTTGAGTGAAAGGATATCATTTGAATTTGCACCATATTTTTGCTAATACTAGGAGAACAAGCAAGTAACGGTTCGTCTATTATATAATCACTGCTTAAAAAGCTTATCGACATTCAGGAAATTAGATGAATATGAAGGAATTAATACGCACTTTTCTTGAAATATTTGAAATAGTTTTAAGAATACCACATTTAATTACACAAAACCTGAAAGAATTTAACACTTAAAACATCCTCAGATTCATTCCTTAATATTAAGTTTCTTGGTAATAGCATAATAAAAATCAATTTAGTAGGTAGTTTTGAGTTTATTGCATTTAAACGGACGAAATTTTGTGCCGTCCCTAAGGCATTGGGCTATTATTATTTCAATACATATCGTAATGTATTTATTAAAGCTTAAGTTAATACACAATAGTACGTAGACATGTATTTTAAAGCAATAAACACAAAGCAGTAGCTTGGTTATGGCAAGTTATGAGTATCGGCTTATCGTTACGGGACATGTTAAGCTCTTGCAACGCCGTGCCGTTTGTTGCAGTACAAACTGTTCGACTCTAGTCAGACGATTAAACATGAACTTTTATTTGTCTGCCATGTTGGCTGCCCGCTCTCAACCTCCGTTGTTACTACGCTATTAAGCTTTATTTGTCGTCATATATTCCGTTGATCGGAAAAATTTGCGCGGGATTTGGATGACAGTAACAGAAAGAGCACTGCTTCGAGAAAAATGGATATGGCTCTCCTTTGGATTATTCTTCCCCATTAGCCTAATGGTTAATTTACGGACTTAAAACATGAGGTTGTAGTTTCGAATCCGAGGGAAGAGGCCGAAATCCACCGGGCTGGCCCAGTACGGGTTGGTGGATGTTACATGACTTCGAATTTGGTGGTTCTAAGAAATGCCGGTTTCCTCACGATTTTTTCCTCCACTGTTTTTGAAGGAGTGGTGATGAAATAAATTACACAAAGTAAAGCGCATGGCTGGATTCGAACCCGCGACCACTGTTCCTACTATTAATATATTATTTTAAAAATCTACTTATTATTGATTACAAAATTGGAATTCTTTTAACGACAGATTGAGGTACTTAAATGATCTTAGTAATGATTCTTGAATTCAACTAGAATTAAAAATATAATTTCCTACTTACTACTAACGGGTAGTAAGTAACCTTTGAAAGTATAAATTCACAAAGTGTTCAACTTTTGTTATGTTATGTAATAATAAAAAGATATAAAATCAAATGTGTCACCTCATAAACCTTCATATTTTCTGAAAGGAAAAATATATCAGTATTTTTCAAAACCGATATTCCTTTAAGGGCGTTCACGTATCGCAAATACGTGAGAAGATTTATGTGTAGAAAGCAAAGAGGAAACAGGAAATGAGTTGTTTTAAACGCTTTAGATGTGTTAAGATAGTGAAGTTATCTCCCTCGAGGCCTTCATTTTCCGGCTGACTTCTTAAAATATTTTCCTGCATAGCGAAACTTACTAACGAAATTGTATTCGTATTTCATCGTTACCCGTGTTACATATTTAAATGATGGTAATGTAAGGGAAATGTAGTTATTTTATTAATAACATTATTTAATGACATCAAATCCAATTTCGCCATATTTATTGGTTCCTCTAAGATACTTATGAATTCCATTTAAATCGTTAATTAAGTAACCCTTGTTTTCGTTCTCTTACATTGAACATCGTATATTCTATGGTTTTTGTATCAAATGTAAGAAAAATGTTAATGTTATACCTTTTTCTTTCCTTTTATTTAGACATTAAATCTAATTTTTACATATTTTTGGTTCTGCGGCCTCAATTAAAATTATAATTTATAGTTTTTTCTTCTGTTAATCGCACGCTGTGTTCACTCTTTTAGGTTGTACTTTTTTTAGAAAACTTAAGTTTGTTTTTATGTATCATCCAGTTTGTAAGATTAATTAATGAATGACTGAATGAATGAATACTTAATTAATGATGGAAATTATTAATTAATGGGAGTGTGTATGAATAATTGCGTGGATGGGTGAGTGAGTGAGTGAGACGATGGATTATCCTTTTGGAAGATTTTATATTAAAATCAGCATTCTTCCGCCTCTATGATTAGACATGTATCATAAATTAAAGTATAAGATTGTTTAAAAGTGACTTTTAAGCCTCATGGTGATATAAAAAAGCGAAATATATTTGCTCATATAATTTTAAAATGTTCTCATAGTACATTTACAGCTTGCAAGCCGAACCCTCCGGGGAAATTATGCTCGTTTTGGAGACATTTTAAAGCTTTCCGATCGCCTTACCTCCTCTAGTCTTTCTAAAGGAATGTATTATTTTGAAAGTAAGTTTAAGTTCCGTATTGATTTTTATTACATAACGCGTAAACATTCCAATAAATTATCCAATACAGATAAAAATGAATCCCTATTTCCCTTGGTCACAGCATCACGCGTGAACGGCTCGAACCATTTCGCTAATTCTTTTTTTTGTATTTTTTATTATCTGGCGAAGGCTATTATGAAAGAAAAAAAGAAAACAAGTTGTCGGCGCAATTACCTTAAGCAGCGGATGAATGTTTGTATGGAAAAACTACCCGTGTGAAGCCGGGGCGGATCGCTAGTAGTTAATAAGAACCAAAAACTCGACTGAATATATAATTGTCATCATTAATCATATCGGTATATCAGGTTTGTTAAATACTTCTGGGAAAATTCTAATCTAATGACAAGCTGTTTAGGCTACAGGAGGTCACATTAGAACAGACATACATATTTAATTATTGATATACATAATTTGCGTTTGCACTGGTCATTTATTATAGAAAAAGGAATAATAAGATAGATAGGGAGAAGAAAGACAAGGAAGGGACGCTCACAAAGAAAAGCACCTACGGCACCTAAATCATAGAACGAAATGCAAAAAATGGTATTTCAATTTCATTCGTTTATTCTGTGAGGTCAAGCGTAATGGCAACTTGCAAGAATTACAAGACATATTAATTCAAACATTAAATTACATTTACAGAAATCGTGAGCTAGTAATGATGAATAGATATACAAAATACTGACCAGAAATGCTCATACTTTACAAACTTAGTATTACTTCTTATACCTTGAAAAAATAGTGATTACTGGCAAACTTGAAGGTCTACAATGCTCCCCGAGCGGCTGGAGACCAAGATGGCATAACATAAGGACGAAGGAAGAATAAAGTCGGGCACGATCCTCAAGCATGGGGAATATGACTTCAGGAGTTCTCTTAATCTTTGCCAAGATCATTATAAATTAAAAAAAAAATGAAACATTCAAGTAATAAAAAAGTGACCTGATTTGTTTTTGGTATACTTTTATACGGGACAATACAATTTGTCAAACTGTTCCCGGCGACAGTAAATATTGATTATATTGTTTCCCAAGAGTACTAAAGACGGATCTAATATAAGAAGGGGACCACAAAACAAGAGCAACATCGTTTCGTCGCCCTTCAGTTAATTAAGTTAAGGAACTAATCCGTCCCTTTCTTATGCGAGGCCACAGGAATCGGGAATGATAAATGAATAAATACTACGCAATTTCATATTCTAACGTTGAATTATTGTACAAGATGAATTAGGTTGATAAAGCAAACGTTAATATTTTATAAATAAATAAATATGCGCTCACGCCCGTAACCCAAAGGTATCATGAAGCATATTCGTAGATTTTCTGGAGTTCACATTATCTGGAGCTTTTTTACATCAGATTTATCGAATGTTCCTGTCATAAAATAATAACCAATGATCCAATCCCTATGTACGACATCTCTTCATCAAGAATAAAAAATGCTACATCCACAATCAGATGGTGAAGGTTAAACGTTTTAAATTTCTGGTTCCTAAACTTACCAACAATCATGATAAGGTATTAACTTGACAATAACAATATCTACATAAGGATGGAAGGTTCCTCCCCATATTTCTGAATAATTTTCAATAACATGAAGTGCTAAACGGAAAATCAGAGTTAAGATCGAAATAGGATCAGTTCTAAAAGGAGACAGAAAAGCTATACTGCTCGGACCTTTAGATCCCCGCAAACATGAACAATGCGAGCCCAGAGCGACACGGGATCTTTATTCCGTATTGATAACGCTGACTCACCCGCTTTTTATTTTGCTCTTTTCACATTTGTATTTGATGGATGAATCAGTTTTATTTATATTGTATATATGTTATACAGTTGTTTTTAATATATTTAATAATTATTATCTATAAACTAGCTGTTACACACAGATTCCCACGCATTTGTTTTTATTGTCCAAGCTGGAAAATTTTGTAGAATGATTTCGCGTGTAAATAACTTGGAATTAGAAGTATCATGTGTTAAAAATTTGTTATTGTCAAAACATGTAACATTACCATGGCATCCGTTGTAAGTGATAATTTTGTATTATTCCGTATTCATCGGAAAAAGCATTTTGTTCGCGATAATAAGTACTCCGTGTAATTTTCTGTACCCCTGATAATCTGTGTACAAAATTTTATGATGATCGGTGGAGTTGTTAAGTTACGGAGTTAAAGCGTAAGCAACAAACAAACTCACATTCGTTTTTATAATATTAGATAGGTCCTTATAAAATCTTTTCAGTTTCAACAATTTAGAAAGACAAACGTCTGCCTAACAGCGATTCCATAAGTTGCTTATTTGACATTTGAGAGAAAAAGAAAATTAGATTTTGCGAGCGAACCCGAAAATGTCTTCGTATTGTTATCAGTTGTAATATATGGCTGCAAATATTTTTGTACACTCGGTAGAAACGTGAATAGCGTACATTATCTCAAGGTCCATTAAATCTTGTTATTTGGCAACGGAGAAACATATTATACGAACGATTATACGATTTTATATAGGAACTACAGCATTCAGGGTACAGTCAGCATCACACACGTCTGATGTAGTAAATATGCTCATAAATCCTATTTATTCAATACATTTTGTGATATTTCTTAAACGATTTTCGACTTAATCGAGCTTAATGTATATTATATATAGTGTATAATGTATGGTACATTGTGCTACTTTAGTCAGGCAATATGCAAGAAAGAGTTCCAAATACTTTTAAACAATTTAGTTGTTATTTTATGGATCTCACTTCAATTCTTTTCTGTTGAAGATTCTATAACCATCGGAGTCTACAAGAAGAGAGCGTACCGATTTTTTAAAGTGATCATTGAAATCCTACCCATCCCTTCCTTATTAAAACTTAATTATCTTCCATTTATACTTGAATCAAGTTCAAGTTATAACGCAAGCAAAGTATTAGTACACAACTTGACTATTTGACCTCGTCAGTATTTAAATTATCGAGAAATTACACGTCAAATTAACAATAACCGACCGTAAAAGTATGAATTGGCGTCATATTTATTGGATATTAATATTACTTCTAGTAGCAACAATTAGTCGTTTTTTTCAACGACAGATTTGTTCTAATCAAGACCAAAATAATTAATAAGCAGACTATAAATGTTTATGCCACCAAAATTGATAAGACTACAAGCATCATCTATTACAAAAAAACGTCTGTTTTAAAAGGACGCTTAGTTCCATTCCATAAAGTACTTATTTTTATTTAAAGTTGCACTTAGATGACGTTATTTTTGATCTTGAAAAAAAAACAAATTGCTTAAAGATCGAAAATTCATTTAATTTCATTCCGAACAGGACTATAACAAAGTTATAAATAATATATTGCTATCGGTACTTAAATACGAGTGTAAATTTATTAATATCAGTTTAAAAGAAAATTATAACGAATATTATTCCGTTACAAACAAACAAACACACAGACGAAGCTTTTTAAGTTCACGGTCCTCTGCTAATATGCCTACAGAAGTTTTCTTGAAATATTGTTTCACAAAGACTATCATAAAACAATTGGCTACCTTCATAGTCATATACATAAAAGTATTATCTCCACTTAAATAAGCGACAAGCGACACCTAAAATGTTTACTTATTACATTATTTGAAACGAGCGTCGAGAGAAAAGGGACGCAAATAAAGGATTAAATTTTCAAAGTCGGCTTTACGTCTCGTCAGATTTCAAATGACAAATTAGGAGTAACTTTTCCTAAGACATTCGAAGTGTTATTTGAACCCCTTTAATTTTTTACCTTGTCTCTTTTATCACCAGTATAATTTATAACGAAAACGTAACTTGAATTGAATCCTTTAAATTCTTACAGCTAGGATGAAATTATCAAGAAAAAATGAAAAAGATATATACATCATGTATATTGAGTATGGCAATGTTATTTTGATATTACATACAGACACTTCAATATTATTTATCAGTATAGATTATATCGAATATGAACAAAAAAATTTATAATTAAATTCAAATGTTTCCAGGTTTTTGATTTGTCGGCATCATAATCGATGTCAAATCGTAAGGGATTGCCGCTATACAGCTATACAGCCGACAATGTTTATCTTGTCAGGCTCGCTGGCTTTGCGTTTGTTGTACGAACTTATTGCATTCTACCTCTAAACGCTCATATTCCATTTTCAGTCACTCTTGAACGTTGTTTGTGCATGTTAATCCGATTATTTTCATTATCCGTTGCTCATTGGCCATCGGCGCGGTTTGCACGTGAGGTAGCGAACCGGGCACTTGCCTAGCTTCGACGACCTACATCAGTACGACGAACAATTTAAAATTATACGGAACTGTTTTTACTGTCACTCATATGTGTCGAACTGTCTTTGTAATCTACAAAATATCTAATATCTGTCTTTTTAACTAAAAATCAATTTCAAATATGAAACAAATAACATGACAACGTAAATCTGCCGCGAATGCCACCTGTAACACAATTTATAACATTTATTTTTTTACTTTAAACCTTCCTTGATAAAAAGATAATTGGATAATTCTTTAATACAAAAAACGACTTATCGAAATCGGTTCAGCCGTTTTATAGAATAATCATGACTAACGCCCATCAAATCATTTTAGTATATATAGATTTTAAAATACTAAAGATTAAAGTAATTTGTGTGAAATAGTACTTTAATCTTATCGCGCAGTTAATATTCGATTAATCAAGAGCCACGGTGATCTAATACGAATTTCTAATTAAGAATGTAGGTCACACCAGACCTTTAGACGGAGATAGTTCCTAAATTAATACTCGTGGACGTAGCTGCACCGTAGATTAAATAATTTCTCATTAATTAATATTATGTAGAAGAATCTTTATGCGCTTTAAAGTAATTCTACAGTCATTTATTACTTTTTACAAATACTTAGCTTGCGACTCTCAACAATGAAGTACTTTATAGCACAGGTCGCAGTGGATTATTTTTTTTTTTGGAAAGAAGTTGGCAAACGAGTAAGCAGATCACCTGATTGTAAGTGACTGCTACCCATTGAAGTCCGCAACAAACAAATGTGTTGCAGATGCGTTCCCTACTGGACAGAGGAGGGCATAGACGGATAATTGTTTTCTTGCATAGCTATTATGAGTCACTGTCGTATAAAATAAATAAGCATGCTTGCGCCCGTAACTCAGAGGGATCGGCACATATTATGGATATGGAAAATAAAAAAAATTTACTACAGATAACAGCTCACGAGCGCTTAAAGGGTCACAAGAGCATTACTATCGGATGCCCAATGAGACAAGAGAAGATACACGAACAACTCCATATAGGGACGATCTGGTCTGCTCCTCTCTGGAGGACGGTGACAAGCAAACGATATTTGCGGTTATCCTCGGGGAAGGCCAAGAACCAGACCATTACTAGCTGATGATAATGATGATTAGTGGACGTAGTCGATTTTCAAAAGAAACGAATGAGCGTTTGATACAATAGAACACACTGTCTGTCGGTAAGACAAACACTAACGCATGTATCGTTTTGAAGTAATTTTGACGTACAGTTAAAGTCACATTGCGGATATATTTCATTCCTCTTGTCTTTCATCATTCATTCAAGGATTACAAAAGAACACATAAATTATGAGTGGCCGCGTTACGGGAATTTTAATAGGATTATTGTTTATGTTGTCTGTTGCCGACGCGTGAGAGGTTTCAATATACGATGCATTCTTATTCTACTTGTGCTTATTCTTTTTAGTAGGAATTCATTAAACCAGTGTTTAAACATACTGGTTATATAAATATAATTGGTATTCGTTTAACAATGTGATTTTGTCTCAAATGTTATTAGTACTTGAATCATTACTGGTGATATTTCCAATTTATTACAAGCTTGTACAATATGATAATTAATTAAATAATAATACAAGTATTTCTGAATATAGATGGGACTAGAAGTGGGGGACACCCTCCTGCTCGATGGATCGGAGACCTCGTGAGGACGGCAGGAAATTGCTGGATACGGAAAGCGGAGGAACGTATACTGTGGAAGGAATTGGCCATATGTCTAGCAGAGGACTGATATAGGCTGATGTTGATAATGACATTTTCGGATATATCTAATTAATTATTTAAAAAGCTATAATACTGGACAAAAGAAATGTATTATTGTGGAACTTATTTTTTCACAATTACGTCGAAGTATTGTGCTGTCCGTCGCTGTGAAAGTGCTAAAAATGTTGTATATTAAAGTAAGAAGGTCCGATATTCAGCTACCCAACGACTACTCCCGTGAGTTCAGGGAGCGTGGTGTGAATTAACAGAGACGGCAAATGCTTACAAACTTCTTTGAAATACTTTCAAAGTTTACGAAACACAAATGCAAGACCGCTACGAAACATATAAATTATTTAATGTGCGAAGTGATAAGAGACATGATTAATTTACACCAAACGAAACGACTTATCATCCTTAATTAGTTAGTAAATTATTCTTAGATTATAGATTTTATAAGACATCTTAATATCTACAAATTTCTCTAAATAGCTACCGTAAACAACCTTGTTATAAATAGTTATTTACATTGGAAACATCTATAAATAACGTTGTAGTGTACGCTTCTTAATACTAGAAGCTTGTGATAGGCGTGGGTTATAAAGTGACTGCTTAAGCTAAACATATAATTATAAATTCAATCTATTATAACATATGTGTTCACTGTCCCAGTTACGTAGGCGCTACTTCGAAAAGTGGCGAGTGGCATCGTTCGGAATATTAGGAAGTGTCTTAAAACAAAAATCTTTGAAAATTGTGTATTTTCAGTGATGACTCAGGGTACTGAGAGGTGGCTCCTCACTGTAAACAACATAAGACGTCTCAAGGCCACTCATGTTGCTCAATTCTCCCCGTGAGATCTTAACAGAAATGATGTGGTCTGCAGTAGAACAATCAACATTGCCCTAGTTTCAAAGTCATTAGCTTGTTCCAGATGTCTACGGGTGGCGGTTGCATGTCTGTCTGATGGGACGCTTGCTCCTTTGCCACCTTCTATCGAACAAATGGATCGAACACATTACTTGCAGAACGGATGGACGGTGGGACCGAAAAGTCCTAGAACGGCGACCGAGGAAAGTCGACGTAGCGTATAGTCAAGGCTGCGGGAGGCCACTGGATGAGGGGGTCAGTGAACCGATCATTGGGTTCTGCATACTTTCAGCAGTGGATAATCGTTGGTTGAATAGAAGAAGACGTGTTTATTTGTCCATCTATTTTAAATTACAAATCATGAACTAGTGTACGCTTCGAAACGAAAGCTATTTCCGTTTATTACAAGGATAACTCATGATTTATATAACAAAACATTACTGAGTTGATTTTGCGCGCGGATGGACTTATTTCAAGTCTGCCCCCATTTCAACACTTCAAACATTGATTGAGATACCTGTACCGCTACAAATGTTTGTATAAAAAGTATGTTTATATTTAGAACACCTTACTTTTATAAACACTTCTACGTGTGCACATTTGCATGATACTCGCGTGAAATAATACTTTTTTTTATTACGTAATGTACTAGTGTGAAAATAATACTGCGTTTTTGTTTAAAAAATTACATCAGTTAATGTATTAAAAATAATTTTAAATCAAGACATCCTTGGACCATATTCTCATAGCAGATTAGGCCTAGAAAAATAGATATTAGTATAAAACTAGCGACCACACTTATCACTTAATGAAAGTATGTTTATTATCTTTGGATAAGCAAGGCAACAAGCAAATGAGTCGCAGATGCGTGCTACCGTGCCTACCTTTAATAGTTTTTTTTCCTGTTTATCCCCTTTCCCTTTTCCATCCCATACATATAAGAAACGGATGATAAGTGGAGAGTAGTGAATTGGGAGATGCCGGAATCTCACTCATCAGATAAACAGTAGATACAAAAAACAGTCATATTGTCGATCTGTAATCTGAAAAAGCTTAAAATAATAATTTTCGAATATATTAAAATGTTATTAAGTCTTACACAAAGTTCGTAAGCGTAGCAAGTGTAAGAAAAGATAAGTTTTTATTGGACATATCCATAAAACTGGAACGCTTCGACACGAATTCCATTGCATCCCAGACCTCGGTCGTAATGGATTTTCTATATAGTTTACTACGCAATATCAAGGAAATGAATAGAATTCCTTGGTTATTAAACTCACTAAGGTCTCCTCGAAGAGGTCGATTTTACTTACGACCTAGAAGCTATTCTTGTCCGAGAACTATTCTTGAACACTAACGTTAATGGAATTACTGAGACGGATTTAAAATGTTAGGTTTCAACACTGCAAAGTTACCCTTTTAATAACGAGCAAATATGTTACGAGTTATTTATAAGTTGTATCCGAAACAGAATTGTAAAATAATGAACAATTTTATTAAAATAAGGATATTTGTACTAGGAGCAGTGGTAGCCCAGTGGTATAGGCCCCGACTTACGTACTAAAGGTCGCGGGTTTGAACCAGGTAGGCGATTAACTCTGTTTAATTTACTTCATCAGCACTGCTCCAAAAACTATAAAGAAAAACGTTGTGAGGAAACCGGCATGTCTTAGAACACCAAATTCGAAGACATGTGACAGCCACCAAACCGCACTGGGCCAGCATGATGGATTACCTCCCCATTCCTCTCTGAGGCCTGAGTCTTTGCAGAGGGATACTAAAAAGGCTGATTTATTATTTATTTATATATTTCGTACAAACTTTAAGTAACAAATAACCTGTTAAGAGTGTCAAAACATATAGTCACCGTTTAATAGCAATTTAACAGCAATATCCTGAATACAACCTGAATATAGGGGTTGGCGTCACGGTCACGGTTGACGGCAGGCGGCCGGCCATTAAAATCTGCAAAACATATACCGTATAGACTACGATCTAACTGTGCCGATCCCACGTAACGTGTGATAAGGGAGATGATATGACGCATGTATGTACTAGAGACACATAATAAAATACATACATAATTTATAGTTCCCATCTTGCAAGTGCATACATTAATTTAGAATGTTTCCGTCAAAATTATTCAGCGACGCCAGCATTCTCCAAGACAAAGTTTTACTTTGCACGGAACATTTGGACCTTTCGAGAACACTTGCATCCTGTGAAGAAGTTTTCCTTGCCATTTATACTATATGGGATGCCGGAATTTTAATTTAAAGTTAACATAAATCGACACTAAGACTGAACACTGTAAAAATATTTGGTATTATTATTTTTAGCTATTTCAGTATTAAGCCTGTGCTAGTAGCATTATTAATTCTTTCATCTTTAACGCCCGACGTTGGAAGTTGATTCGATCGCGACCAAACATCACAGGATCACCCACTAGATGACTTTGAACATTTGCTGGTAGTTTCATCAAAATCGATGGCGCCGTTTCGGAATCTATAGGAAATGTTCCCTATAGTTACTATGTATATACAAACACAACGCATTTTATACATATATATCATATAACGACAGCACAAAATACTCGCTAGTAGTGGAGTTGCGGAAAATCCTTTTACTACTACATAATGACATCTCATCTATGTGTTTTTTTTAATCAGATGCATTAATCCGGTTACAAATTCAGTTTATAAACGATGTTAAAGAAGCCTAAACAACGTAGGAACTGATCCAGTTCAATACAAACTTTACCGTCAGTATTATTTCACGAGCGTTAGTTCATTTGTTTAGTACACTTAAAATGTTTGTTTACTCTGTTAGCATACGCCTTGGACGATGCGATGGGATTTTCTGATGTTAATTGTTGGAAATATTACTTACTAAAAAGAGATATAACGTCATTGATACATATAATAGCGTAAAAATAATTATATTTCACAGACATTCATGGTGTTTAAAATACCCTTGACATATTTAGCCTTGATATGTTTGATGATCCATTTTCTAAATTTAAAACGAAATTATTTAACGCTAGTCGAACATTTTGAGCAGCATCTCTTGGTTATTTTACAATAATCGTTTGGTTTGTATATATTATTCCGTTTTATATTCGATTCTCAACCTATTTTCTACGTTTTGGTAAGTACATGCTGCAGTCGCCTGTTAGAATTGCAATTGTACTGTCATTGATCATTTCCTTATAGCCTTATAATCTAACTTTCACGTATTACTTTCGGTCTTATATTTGTACAATGTGTTTTTTTTAATATATTAGTGTAGCTCTTCATAGAGGAAGATGTTTTTAAATAAAATTACACAACGAAAGGTCAAGCGCATGTTTGATTTTTTCATAGTCTTAGCCAATTTTTTTATACCTGGTTCTAAAAGAAAGTGCAACACAGTTTATGATTTATTTATGTTTTACGGATATCGTGCTTGTTTGAAAAGATTGCACTACTTTCGTGTCAACAGTTATGACATCATTTAAAAACATCAAATTTCTTTTAACTTTGGTTGTATTGCAAATAAGTTAAAGCTTTTCCTAGAAGGTGGTTCACGATAATAGATGATGTATCGATAGAAAATAGATAGAATAATGGATTAACGGATGAACAAACAAATATCTACTTGTTTGTTCATCATTTGTCCCTCGGGACAAACCTGTGTTGATCTTTGTTGCGTGAAGAAAATAATCGCTTGCAAAATCAAACATTGTCTTTTATTTAATCAATTGAAATAATATAGTAGAATTAAGATTCCTAGACATATTCAAACATTCGTCACATAGCGGATACCGTATGTTCTCATTTAAGGAGATCTTATCTTTTTTCACTTTATCTACATTACACACGACCCCTTTCATGTTCATAGCTCATATGTTTAGTTTTTGTAAATAACCGCAATCTTATCTGAATTGTTTTGTTTCAGGTTCCGTATACACATCGCAGTAAACAACAAATAACATTCCCATAGAAACTAATTACTATGACTTGACAAACAATTCAGATTTAAGAGACAGACAAGAGTACAAAGATGACGTGTCCATTTCGCCGCGCGTCATCGCAGCAGCAGTTTGCGAACGGGGCTAGTGGCGGTAAGAAGCCGGAGTTTCGGTCCCGACAGTCCTCTGTACATCTTCCGGGGCCGGATGAAGACGATGGGGAAAGGAATACGCTAACATTGAAGCATTTGAGCGAAGCTTTACAGCTTTTAACTGCGCCTTCGGTGAGTTTCTCATTTATGTAGAAATTTTGTAATCTTTAGTGGACTTAAAACTTGTATTATGTTATCGGGTAAAGTGCAGTAGGTACTTTGTTTCGTAAGATTTTATTTTATTTTGAAGAAAGTTGGACTAATGTGCTTGTTTGTATGTATCCTCATATTGTTTGTTTACCACATTGATGTGGATGGAAATGTGATCATGAAAAACTGACATCAATCACGAATTAATACTTTCTACTTTCTGTAATTTGAGGCTATCAATTGAAAAAAATGTCTTTGACTTCTACGGCTATCTCTTTTAAAATACATTTAAGTCTGAGTTCATCTTTCAAATTTATAAAATATTAACGATTTAATTTGTTACCAACTCTGACCACGTCATTAATTTCTTTCTCACCATTCTATTCCGCTAAGTATTTTATGTTCCACTTCTGTGCGTCTTCGGAAATATGGTTTGTGATTCCCCCTCGGAATTTATGACGCCATTGTATCCCTGGAGGATCGTCAATTTTATTTCAGACATTCTTTATGGGGCCGCATAAAGATAAAACAATAGTGTTGTTTAATATAATAAGGTTTTGATGGCACGCAGTTAAATTTTATTGTTGACAAAATTTAGGCATGGTAGTTGTCATAACTCTTTAGGTTTAAAAGTAGAAATGAAAAAATAAGATGACCGACCACCTAGTTTAGGTGAGGAAAATTCTGTTTTAGTGGTCGCCTGCGTAATAACAGAAATCTCTGTGCAAAATTTCAAGTCTCTAGGCCAAGTAGTTTGGGCTATGTCTTGATATACCAGTTATAAGTACTTTATGTATATCAGTTATTAATACGTCTGGATAATGTAATTTTTCAACATTGAAGAATTAATAAAGTCGGTTCCGTTATAGAGTTCGCAAGTAACAAGCCAACATATCTTTCCTCTTTATAATATCATAATACGGACTATGTTAACAAAGCTGAAACTAATTGACAAGTTTATTACACGCACAATGTGTGCTTACGTCTAAGCTTACAACATCGTTACGTCGAACTTATAACTTTTGAGGGGGAAAATTACTTCGTTAAGTTTGCAACAGTTGTTTAAGATCTCCGCTACACGTTCCCTGTGCCCCTATATTAGCAAAGTTTACATTTTAATTTTGAAGTGTTTTAAAGACATTTTTACATTAAAATTTTAATCACGCTCGTATACAGCTAGTAGTAATTATGTCAAAATATAAATATCGAAAAAACAGCAATAGTGTTAAAATAGTAATCAATTAAAAAAAAATTAATTTTTACCAACTGGCTGCATGCATGTGAAAAGAAAAATAAAAAAAATGGTCCATTCACAATCATATAGAACATAGATGTTAAGCAAAATATAAACATAAGGGGGGTGGTACACAGAGGTGATTAAATATGCATATTTGATTTTACATAAGATTTATTTTTCAGTGGGTTATTGGCCCTTAAACCTCAAGAATATATGTATATAACTAATTATAGTAAGTTATGTACATATAGCGAATTTCTATATTCCGCTTAGGTTTAAAGGGATGGGCCTTTCTAAAAGACTTCACTGAATCGAAAAACATCTCCGAGTGTACTCTTTCGCGTACTTTCCGTCTGAGGAGATAATTTATTGCGTAAGATAGAATAAATTTATCTGGAAACGTGCTCCGTGGTATTTACAGTTATATCCAACTTTATTATCATTATTTCGTAATATTAAACTTAAATGTGTTTTTCTAATAAACCAATATTGTATATTTTATAAACATTAGACAGTTTATAATGCAAACAAAATAAATATCGTTCTTGAGTCAATAGTGCGTGTGATCATTACGCTACCCCGTACGTCTACACTTCCTGTGCTCGGGCCTTTGAAAATAGATCCAGCATGAACTTAATATAAACGTAATGCCTCGCAGCAAACACGTTCAGTTTAATATTCGACGTGTTTGCGTGATACGTAAATATTTCAAATTAAAAATGTAGACTTCATTCCTGGTAATGGTAATTTAAATCATATTATATTCAAAATTCACTTGTGATTACTTACGGACGACCGAGATAGGGTTTTTTATCTGTTCACTATGTGACTTTCAAATAAATTATATTTTCAAGCTGCGTTATAATGGTCTCATCTCGGTATAAGCTACCTATTAAAATTTTCTCTTCTAACTTATCTGTGCCGTCAGCACCCATTTGGGCTCCCGCAATCTTGACCAGATCATCGGTCCATCTTATCATCTACCGAAGCTGCGTCTTACTGAACGTGGTGATCATTTAAGAAGACCTTTGGCTATCCATTCTACCCAAGTTATTTTTGTATTGTATTGGTATAATTAATCTGAGACGAAAATCTTGCGTTATGCGTAGACTTTATAAACCGGTGATACAATGTTAACATTTTGAGAGCTGAAGCAAAAATGTAACTTTTAATCAAAAAAAATATATTCAACTCTTTATTAAATCACCGTCATGACTCAAATCTGTCCAAGCTTGAATTTCCTATAGGCGATCATAGCTTTAATGAATTTTATACTTTCAGGTTTTTATTGTATTTACACCGGGCCGATATTAATTTGTTTTGCGCCGAAACTTCAAACAAAGAACGACCTTTGTGAAGCAATAATTGCTTTCACGCAATAAAACGATCATTTCTAAATAGCAGGTTCGCTTCGTTATTTCACATCGGCAGCCTTTAATTAATAAGAAATAATTAGAAGGAAAGTTTGAAATATAACAGAATAAACTGACTTGTAACAAAAAATAATAATAGGCATTTAAGTAACTTCAAACTATAGTCACTTCATTTGAGTAAATAAAGGCTTTGGAAATAATTTCTATACAAAATAACATTACTCCCGAAAACCATGATGTATAATTATATACTGTATGTATGTAAAAGTCACTTTAATCGTTTCAAATAAAAATAATAGGCAACGATTGCTCCACTTGTATGTGTGACATGTGTAGACGCATGTTAATGAATTTAAATGAAATTTAAGGAATTCATTGAAGTGTCCAGCTCTGTGGTCGCGTAAGACGATATTTGGTGGGGAAAATCTTATCGATTCGGAAGATCGACATGGTTGACATGCATTTATGTCCTTTCAATTATTTTTTTTGTATTCATTTTAGAATTTTAGCATTAAGAGAAGAGTTTATTTTTGTTTATTATTTATTTATTTTTGAACCATTGTCCTGTCTTGAGTTTTCACTTCTGTCAGCAGTCTATCACTGTCTGTGTTTTACAAAATATTGATTTGTAGTGGACTAAGAAAAAGGATTGAATGCTTGGAAAGTACTTTGTGACTTGTCCTTGTTATATATGAAAGAGCGAACACTTACATCAGGTTCGAGGCCGGAGTTACCGAATTAGTGTGACTGCAGGCTTGCACCATCTTTCTTTAAAATGACCTTAAACAGTGGTAGAGCCAGCAACAACAACTGATGCTCGACCTTCTTACGTATTCTGCGTTTTGTCTGATGATTGGAGCCGGAGGCCTAATTCTGCGCTACTGAATCCATAGTGCCATCCTCTTTAAATAAGGAAGTGATGGGAAGGACGGACGGGGAAGATATGAATAGGAAAAGGAAATATCCCTTTTTCTTTCTATCCTTTCCTTTGTCTACTGAAGTTATCTAAGGCATCAGCGACACATATGCGTATTGCGGATGTATAGACATGTATTATATAGGGTAGCGGTCACTTATCATCAAGTGAACCTCTTGATCGTTTGACACCTTGTGCCCTTAAAAAACACCTGATAGTAAATACATTTATAGAATAGACAGGACCAAGCACCCTTGTATAAGTTGTTATTCGATGACATTGTTTTTCTTGAAAATGCGCTTGAGGTACAGATTAGACTGGAAAAGTGGGATAGAAAGGGCCGGGCTGAAGAGTTTCTGTCTATCTATGTAAGGTGGGAGCAGTGGTGGCTCAGTGGTTTAGGCCCTGACTTACACATTGTAGGTTGCGGGTTTGAATCCAGGCAAGGCGCTTTACTTTGTATAATTAATTTTATCACCACTGCCCCAAAAACGGTGAAGGAAAATATCGTGAGTACGCCGAAATGTTCTTAGAACCACCAAATTCGAAGACATGTGACATCTACCAACCCGCACTGAGCCAGCATGGTGGATTAAGGCTCATTCCCCTTTCTCGGAGAGGAGGCCTGAGTCCCTGCAGTGGGAAACATTGTAGAAAGAGGCTGATTTATTATTATTATTATATTATATCTAAGGTCTATCCAGCTATGTACCAATTGCCTTAAGCACCGTATCCCTTCCAATTTCTTTTTTTCCGATTGCTAGTACCTCAGGTCATTGATCCTAAACGACGCAGATATTTCTCGTGACGTGAAAAATAGAATAAACGCTCAATGGATGAAAAAGGGATAAGTCACAGGGGTAACGTGCGACCTACGAGTTTCCCTTAAATAAAGGGAAAGATTTATAGAACGTTCGTAATGACGGTGTATGGAACGGAGTGTTGGGCAGTTGAAGGGGCAGTAAAAGAGAGTGCATGCGGCAGAAATACGAATTTGGAGATGGATGAGTGAGATGATAAAACCTGATAGCACCATCAATTAGCGATAAATTAAGGAACAAAACGTTAGCATGGTAAAGCCATGTTATAAGAAGGCTAGAATGACACTCCTTGCTGTAGATATAAATGTGCAGGGATATGTCGGTAGAGGTAGACTTAAAAAAAGATGGATGGATGTATGGATTGCGTGAAAGATGGCACATGATAAGGAAGGGAGTGAGTGCTTAAATGACGAATGATAGAACGATTTAGAAGACGAAAACATTTTTATTTCGTTAGATGGATAAATTGGATAGAATAGAACAGACGACGATGTTAGAATAAATAACAACATATGATTAACTTTAAGGTGTTTTGATGTATAGTTGATATTTACTATTGTGACAATCCTTTTTGATTTATCGTAGGGAAATCGATCGGCGAACGAGTATTGTCGAATTTTAATTCGCTCTAACTTAGGGAGCAATACTGTATTCTTTTTATATAGGCTCAAGGGATAAATAAAGATTACTACGGCGCAAAACAAATGGAAAAAAAGAATAAAAGGTAATAAACTTTATTAACGTAAGCTTGAACATACTAAGATAAATTAAGTCGATCCCATTTTGTATCACGGAACGCAAGTAATCATTTATTGTGTCAACATATCCGGGCCATTAGACATCCGATATGTTTTGACGCAGGAGCGTTTTTACTTTTCTTCAAAGAGCGTTCGCCTCCTTTGTAACGTAATCCCTCAGTTCGATCACTTAAGGTGTTGAGTTACAAAAAAGGTGGTTCCATAGACGAGGCAGGAACAAACAGTAGGCAACGAAATAGCACGTATAAACTATTTTATATTTCATTACTTAAAATCGTAACCGTTTTATTATTTTCGTTCTTTTCATGGATCTTTTATTTCGGTGAAGTGACAACATAATCTGATTTCTTCAACGTACCAATGTCAACTATACTGTGCAGTACAATACGTACAAGAGGAGATTGCTTTGCGTCATTACTTCATTTAGGACTTCTAAGTTTGTAAACGGGTATATGAAAGATATTTTTGGACGCTTAAGCGATGTGTTATCGTTTCCCACCATGTTCATCTAATTGATAACTGACGTGAACTGCTTTTAGAGAATTACGTTAGATGTTACGTTCATGATCTGAACGCTTATTTCGTATATTTAGTGACTAGAATAGGATATCCTACAATTAAATTGCACAAATCGTAAAGCGATGTTCTTCAGTTATGGTAAAAGTTTTCAGGTCCGAAGCAAGTCTTTAATAATGTCGCAAACTAATTCAGACGTCGAGTAGGACTCTAGATTACTTGCACCACTGGGAAATACTTTAAACCTAAATAAACAGTAAAGCTATAGTGAAGATGAGCAACATAGAACTCTAGTTACAAAGTTTGCTTTTATTGTCATAATAATGGCCAGAGTTTCCGTCTGGCAAAAGGAACAAATCTGAAACTACAATATTTTCCAGTTCACAATACGTTTGAAATATATCTCAGTCTTTTCTCTCATAATTAAACACGATAACGAATTGCGATGTAACTTTGCACCAGTTGATAGGAATCAGACGCTGAACAGAAACACATCCTACTTCATTTATACTGTACCTTTCATTGACAATAATGTATTCAGGTCATGTCCTAGGTCTACGCGGGTCACGTAACTTCTAACATTACGCCGCCATTATTATGGAAGATCTTGTTTAAACTAACGATATTACGTTTCAGAACGGAAATAAAATAGGCGAAACAATGTTTTGTTTTTATTAACTGGAGCTGGGTGTGTTTCAGAATACTGCATCCCAAATCAATTCCGTATTATAATCATATAATACGTTTATAAGTGGTCAATTTTTTTTAAAAATATAATATTACAACGAAAGAAGATTTTGTTTATACTGGGTAGCTTACAAACTACTGAATCTATTTAAATAATTATTTTACCATTAGTAATCTTCCTTATCAAGATGTATTAAGGACCATATCTGTAATCGAGAAGTATTAATTCATCAAGTTTACGGCGGACACTCACAGCTGGTGCGTAATATAAATGATACTCTCTAAGCGTACTGGGATGTCCTTCGAATATTATTAATAAAGATCTACTCCTGGGTAAATGGTTAAGCCAAACTCAATTATTTTCTAAATCATGAAATAAATAAATATGCATTCACGCCGGTTACCCAGTAAGGTAGACAGCGATTACGAATTTCCATTTGGCGCGATCCTGGTACACGTCTCTTGGTTCTTTACATCCATAAACCTGAGCATACATACTTGTCGGTTACGGGTACTACTTATATAGCCTTCCTTTAGTATGTCATCAGGTGAAAAAAGGCTCTGTGGTAAGGCTCTCAAAAGGTGGTATCGTAACCATCTTAGAAAAATAGTTAGGTGTATTATATAAATTGCAATAAGTAAACATTCATAGCTTTGGAACATGATATTTATTTCATGCTCCCGTTGAGCGTCCGACAGGCTGCGCTGCATTTCTACGGCTTCGGTCCGTTATTAGGAGGCTTGAAAAATATCCAGTCGATGCCATTTTCATTGGATTAGTTCTGGCTTTGATCTCGATAACGCAAAGGTAAAAAGTATTCGATAATGACACGTAGAACTTGCAATGAAAATATAAAAGGATTCAATGTACAAGATTACTTAAAATCCGTGGTATTTTATCTAGTTTTATAATTTTTCCTATATTTGTCCTGGTTAATTGTAGTTAATTATATCTTTCTTTTAACAAAGATTTTATGTGCAGCTAATTTTATAATTAATCCCGTCGAGGCTTAGATTCACATTAATTTATTGATATTAGTCTGGTAGTGTGTATTCGGCCAGCCGCTTGCCGCGGTTGTAACTGCGGCTGTCTGCATCCGCCGCCGCCATAATACGTATGTAAACTGTTACACATTTATGACTACTCGGCAAGCGGCTGCCAGTATTAGGCCTAAGATGAATATGAGGAAGTTCTCTCCAAATGTGGCGTTGATTTTTTTGTTGAGTTGAATAAAATATGTTAAGAAGTGGGAGAGTTTTAATTTTGTTTACTACTTGCCACTTTATACACTAAGAGGAAGGTATTTCCATGGGTCCACGTCTATCCTTTAACGTCGCTTAGAGTGCAAAAGCTTATTTTCACAGTAAAACTTACAAAGCTTAATTGCGAAAATTGTTCTATGCTACTGTTTATTAAATTTAAAATAGTAGGTAGAACAGACCAAGCGCTCGGACGTGATCCAATTACGTTAGCAGACTCTTTTATATCTGGCGAGCCTCCAAAAATTTTTGGTGTTGCCTCCAACTCTCTCTCAAACTAGCGGACCTTTTAAATGAGATTTTTATTTCTAAAATAAATAACTTACCATAGGGCTCAGTTTTTATAAAATTACATTGAAAATGAAATAAAAAATCTAAGCTTCTTCAGGTTTCTTTACTCTTGGGAGGTTTTTTATATCATCAATTACACGATTTAATTCCCCCATCTCCATTCTACCATCGGACATTTAGACATACGGCAGGTCTCTATCCTTTCATAGTAGAGATACCGCACGTTCGAACGAAGCGATTCGAATCATCGTTCATTGTGTTTACGGCAAAGGATTCGAATAAGTTGCCAGCGTCAGTATTTTCGTCCCATTACGACGTGGGTACCTTCAATAGAAGAGTAAATAGGCTGTTTCTAAACTAGTGCGTACCATCTTTAGACCACATCACCACTTAACACTAGGTGGGATTGTTGTCAAGCGCTGGTTTATACGTAATAATAATATAATAATAATAAATCGGGGATTTTTAGAATGTTCCCACTGTAGGGACACAGGCCTCCTCTCAGAGAGAGGGAATGAGCCATAATCCACCACGCTGGCCCAATGCGCGTTGGCGGATGTCACATGTCTTCGAATGGATGGTTCTAGGACATGCCGGTTTCTTCACGATGTTTTCCTACACCGTTTTGAGCAGTGGCGATGAAATAAATTACACAAAGTAAAGCGCCTGCCTGGGTTCGAACCCGCGACCTACAGTACGTAATTCGGGGCCTAAACCGCTGAGCCACCACTGCTCTCCTGAGCCACCACTGCTCTCTATACGTAATACAAAAATAAAAAAAAAATCACGGGGCATATTTTATTCCGAATAAAATAGCACCCACGATCAATTGAATGATTAGGTAATTTATAAAATCACAACAATCATTTATTTAACGAAATATAAATCTAAGTTATTTCGTACATGTACATATGTATTTAAAAACACATTTAATTTTTTATTTTTCTATCTTTTTACCCGAGCGAAGCTGACGGGCGGGGCTAGTCTTACATAATGCGTGGATGAATCAATAATCATTATCAAGTTAAGTCCATTTCTGTTTTTGTCAGTGGAGCAAGCTCAAGGGCACTTAACATAAATGTTGGTTTTGGCTTCCCCCTTCTTTTCTCGTAAGATCGCCATGAGTATCAAAAAATCTAAGTATAGTTGATACAGTAAAAAAAACATGAGTTTAAAAATGATGACTTTTGTTTACTAGAACGATTGTCTACATGCTGCGGTTACAGCGTTGACGAAGAACCAAGCGGAGCATTATGACAAGTACAACTGTTTGTAAGTACCAATAATATAATGTAGTATATCATATTAGATTTATCACTTAGTTTGTAACTATGTAATAATTTTCTGTAGCTATAAATTTATTTCTCTTAATTTAGCTGTTAATTAATAAACAGCTCCATTTTGTACAGACGAAGATTGCCAGACGACGTGAAGACGTGGAGGAATTACGCATACTTAGAAGAAATATACGACGCTGTTCGTGCTACTGACAGTAAGTGCAATTTTAATTATTTATTTTATTTTAAAACTTCTTTTACACATATGACTGTAGGCAATGTCAACCGAGAGTGTGTAAAAATAAGAGGTGACCTACATTAATACAATATTTTTGGGCGAAACTAGGAGAGTTCTTAATCCATTTGAATTAATAAATCGGTCATGTATTGTATTTTAAACTTTTCCGCAAACTTATGCAAAAAATCGTACTCTAATGTTGAAAACCGACCGAAAATCCTAACTAGTGTAGTTAATCATTTCAAGTACTTCCTTCAGAAACAACCATCTCTAATATTATTTAACCAAATATTTTTAATATTCATTTCAAGCTAAGCATTATACGAATAAATAGATTCGAACGCGCGATATTAAACATTCCGCATTAGCATATAATACTGTTCCACATATCGATTGTATGACGTCACAATTGTATGAAGCATCACTGCATTATATCTATCACTCATGGTCTACATTAAGGAAATGAGTAGCTTTATTAGCCATTGATTAAATATGACATTGTCTTGCGGAGTGTTTGATTCGTCTTTTGTTATACGTACGGCATTGTAAATTATTCCACTCAATTTAGCAGCATAATTTGCATGCGTTCAAATGAACAAGCATTTGATATGGTATCCTATTATCGATGACGTCATTTATTTAATAAAAATAAAATAATATAAAAATTGGAAGAGAACGGGAAGAGGATTAGACGGGGAAGGGGTTAACAGGGAAAAGAAAATATCCTTTTTCCTGTATAGCCTTTGCCATTAAAGGTAGGCAACGCATCTGCAACACATTTGCTTGTTGCGAATGTCTATGGGCAGCGTTCACTTTACATCAGGTGATCCGCTTGCTCGTTTGCCACCTTATTCCATAAAAAAAGTGATTACAAGCCTGATCGATATAAGGTTAGCTTGGATGTCCTCTGCAAACGCTGCCACTTACTTTTGCAACATATATTTGTTTTGTTACTCTCCCTTCATTCGTTTTCATCAAGCCCGAACCGAAACAGAATTTTCAAAGTCAATTCATAAATACCGAATTCCAGAGATAACAAACATAAAAAAGCAAATTTCACTTTGTTTGGAGACGATTAATAAATACGTACTTTGTGTGGTCATTTTTTTAAATAAAGAATGAGATTGGTGGCGTTCATCAAAAAGTGAACGGTCTGAATTTTAGAAAGAAAATTACAGACTATTCTTATTCCACAGGTTTGAACACAGAAGACTTTATGGCGAAACTAGGAGAGTACTTAATATTAACTGCGTTTTCGCATAACTGTCGATTAGAGAGAGCGTTCAAATGTCTTGGAACTAATTTAACGGAGTTTTTAACCACATTGGACAGTGTACATGATGTACTTCATGACCAGGTAAAAAGGAAGGCTTAAATTAATCTTGTGTTGTAGTTGTGTGGTTATTTAAATATGTTTTACTATTAGGATGATGTTCTGAAGGATGAAACGGTGGAGTATGAAGCAGCGTTTGTTTGTACAACATCAAGAGGTAAAATAGAATTGTATCTGACAACAGAATGCGAGCCGGTAGCTTATTTATTGGTGGGAAGTCTTAAAGCAATTGCGAGACGTCTGTACGATACGCAAGCCGACATAAGACTGATGAGCTACACGAACGACCCAAGGAGGTTTAGGTTTGTATGTCTTTCGATTATGTTTATTTGTAATAAAATAGTAACTATGCAACGTTACGTTGAAAGAGAAACGTCCATAATATCGACAGTAAAATTTATATAATTCAATCATGAATGAAATGACCAATTATTATTTATCAAATAGGTACCTAACACCTCAATCTCTTCAGAGTCCATTTTTGACCTTATCTCAATCTATTTCAATCATACTGAATATATAATTACAATAATTACGATTATTGATTTAAGAAGGTCATAGAATACATAACGTAATAGAAAAAGTAAAACGTAAACATTTAAAATCATAAAGAGCCATTTTTCGCTGTAAAGCGCCAATAACACTGGCTGCATTTCTCGCTAAATTGCTGTACTTAAGTCTAAAGCGAGAGAACAGCCTCGCTCCTCCCCCCGCTTCAATGATGAGTTACGAATATTGTTATGTTAAGAGTCTTACGTATTGCGAATTCCCTAAAAAATAATTCGTTCTTTTCATGAAAAGAAATTTACGAAAATGTAGTTTTCATGTCTTTAAACTACCTTTCGATTTTTTTTCATATTTCGTTGTTATTTTAAAGTAGCCAACGTGATATGAGTCACCTCATAGTGTATAAAAGTACTGGCAGACAAGACGACAGACATGTGGTTTTAAAAAAAAACACACAAATATGGAAAGAAATGGAATGTCCTTCAATGGAAACCAAACTTATAACCTTCGACATATTAACCGTGTATGACTTAAAAAGTGAGATAACCTGAGATAATATAAGATTTTATGCTAACATCTTGTCATTTTATTCATTATATCAGGCCTCAGAAAACTACGAAAAGCGATGCTACAATTGCATCTTTTAAAAATAAAGTCAGTTATTCTTTAGAATTCCAAAATTTGAAGTTTCTCTTCTATCTATCGGATATTTATCAATGTAAAGTTTAGAACAAGAGGAAGCAAAACTCATTGCAATTCTCTTTGCAGATATGAAATCAACGCCATTCCGCTACAGCAAAAACCTAGCGGGGATAACTGCGAGGCGACAGGTGACAGCGCCTGTGTCGCGTCATCTAGCAAAGTAACTGACTTAAGGATCGGTGTTGCAAGCTTCTGCAAAGCGTTCCCCTGGCATTTCGTTACAGATAAACGACTGGAACTTGTGCAATTAGGTAAATATACATTTCTCTCTAAATTATATTACTTCCAGACATCTTGGATTGTTGATTTCTATTAGACTTTGTTATGTTGAGAATAAATGAAAAAATAAGATTTGTTTATTGCAACACGTGTTTTATTATATGATAATGCCAATCTACATTGTTAGAAAATATTTGTTAATATAAGTTCACGAGCAGTGTATGTCTAGTGAAATTTCACGGTTAATAAATGGATGGTTAATCTGTTATACAATATACTAATCCACATTTTAACACCAGAGCTTTAAGTAATTAAAATAAGAATAAAAATCACTGAATTTTATGTATATAATTTATTTAATTAATAAATTTTATTAAATACCAATATTATAATTCTTAACATTACTTAAAGCACTAGTGAACATACAGTTCATGTATTATCCGATACTTTTACGTCGAGCCATTATGCAAGACTCGTTACTTTTACGAGAATTTTTACTATTAGCTATAATTATTAACGGCTTCTCAAGCGATTTACTTGAAATTGGATTAACATAATAACACTTCGGGGATTCGCCGCTTGCGCCAACTTAACTTAGAATTAGCATTTTTCTTGTGTCCTGGGCTTTAGTGATTAGTGAGTGTGATTTTTTATGGGAAAATGATAATTTATTTAAATATAAATGTAAGTATAGTTAGTAGTAGTTTTTTTTAAGTATATATTTATGCATGTAAACATACATACATGTCAATTATCGTTGTATTTTACAATATCAAGGTAGCGGTAGCGCATCGATATTTGTAGCGATTGTAGCCTGGCTATTCCGTACTTCGGGAAACTAGTTCGCCTAGTTAAAGCTATTCGTCTCCAAAATAAACGCCGCATCAGAATTTTCATGAGTATTTGTTCATCACATTTTCAAATACCTGAAGAAGTCTTTAACATATTGTATTCACTTTCGACCACACACTCCAAAACACGGTTTTACACGTAAATTTTGGACACCTGTATATTTGGCAAACACTATTTGGATTTCACAAAGTCTTATATTAAGGCGAATAGACTGAATAACAGCCAAGACAGTTCGGTACGTAAAACACAAAGACGCCATATTTTCGACTGAATTTCGAACATTAAAAACCTTGTCCATGTAGCAAACAAAAACAACATTCGTGTGAAAATTATTTGATACTCATTTGTGTCAAACGAATTACGAAATACAAACAAGTTCTTCAAAAAGAATTTTAGAAAATAATCATTCGTTGATAAATATTTCCAATAACAAACTTTCATGTCAGTAGCGTATAAAGAGCTACAAAAATAAAAAAACGTCAATGTTCGGCTTTAAATATAATAAAAAAAGAAGCTTGATAACAAAATTGACATAAAACATTAAGATGTAAACTTAAAACGCAGACATCTTAACATTTCAGCAAACCTTTTTGCTTCTTCTTTAGTCACAATAATTTAAAATAAACTTCGTGTTAATAAAGTCTTTAATACTTCATTTCACTCTGGTTATCTGGCGAGACCTGAGTAAATTTTTGGATGCTTAAAATAAATTATAATGTTGTAATATAATGTGTGAAGATATTGTTAAAGCCGGTTTTTTTACTTCGGAGTTTACTCATTATACACAAACATATATTTCCTAATTATAATATATAGATAGCTTTTTATAAATACAAGCTTAGCTCCGCGGTTTCAACCGTAGTGCAATTCAACACAGAGAGAAATATATGTACCATTACATAAGTGGTTCATTGAAAATAATTGAAGCCTTTCCCAAGAAAGTTACATTTCGGTTGATGTTGCAGAGCCTAAATGACATTGCCATTCTCCGTAATGAGGGTTAGGGGTCTTGTAAGGAACATCTTTGTGCTCTTTCTCCAAGTAGTAACGCACACAGAATCACGACAATAATCTGCAATTTTTATCATTTAGTATGTATAAGATGTTTAGTAGGAAATGAAATTAATCTAACTTTGACTACACTGCTAGCTGTTGCCCGAGACTTTGTTCGCGTCGAAATTTTGATGTGTATGTGTCTGACGGCCTGATAAAAATGTGGGTGACGTCTATAAAAGGCTATATATAGGTATTTTTCAGATGAATGTTCTGTAGTGATTGATTTAACATACACCCATCGATCCCAATTATGCATTTACAATATTAGTAAGCTTGTATTAAGAATGCGAAAATTTGGATTGTGTCACCTCCACACGACAGAACTCCAAACTCTATCTACACCATCTTGTTGGTTGATCTTCCACAACCATTTTTGTTTTGTAATCGACTTAGGGCATGATCTCTCTCCATTTGTCAATTCTTTCTCAACGTGAGCAATGTACATACATTCTGGTATTGAGTTCATGAGCACAGTGACCACTGATTATCAAGTGACTCGATGATCTGCTGCATAAAAATACTCTGAAACTGTTAAGCCAGGTCTAAAATATAAGACGTTGATTCGACCTTTCTCTGGTTCATAGCTTGGACCTTATAAATGTATATGTAACATTGTTATTTCTTGACAGGAGGAGGTTTCATGAGATTGTTTGGCACGTATTTGGCGACACATGGCTCGGCGCTCGGAACATACTTCAGATTACTACGTCCCCGCGGCGTGTCACTGGATTTTCGTGAAATTTTAAAAAGAGTCAACACTCCATTTATGTTTTGCTTAAAAATTCCTGGCTCCACTTCACTAGCAGAGGTAACTATGGTTAAGTTATTTGTTTTTTTTTCACCTTTTAAATTAATCTTAAAGAGAAACTAACAATTAAGATCAAATTTTATATTTAGGTACGGGTTGTTTTTATAAATTAGTCTTTCGGATACTTAATATTTTTCACGAAAGCAAAACGAATACGATGATATTAAAGCCAACGCTTGCCTGTGCGTTTGTTTGGTCGCCCGGGTGCCAGTGTAATTGGATTAAACGTTAAAAATCCAGTAATCAATGTCCGGAAATGTTTATTTTACGTAAAAAGTTAGCAAACGAATAATCGATTATCAAATCGTTTTGTAAATGAGTCCCTTACCTTTATACAGGAGGAATGGATAAAGAAATTTAAAATAGAAGGAAAATGAAAGGGGGCTGGGCTTTTCGGGGCCTCAATAACCCAGTCAAACGCAGAAGAAAATTTTATACAGGTTTTCTGTAAAGTCGTAGTATGTTTGTGGTCGAGCCGGACGTCTTTATTAATTCCTTCGTTCATCACCATTCATTCGATATCATTAATTCCTTTACTCATCATGATAATTTCTTCCATTCATCAAATGCTGTCGCCACTGAAGGGCTCTACCATTGTTGTGGTCATAATTAAACTTTTTTGACATGCTTCCTAAAAAAAGGAAGGCAGAGATAAAAAATGTTTAATTTGTGCTACAAATGCTCATATAATTTTTACATAATACTACTTAATAACATTGCTACATTTTAGTTAACATTAGTATACTGTTATGTTGTAACAATTTTATAAAACTTATTATGTAATATCGCGAGGCATAATATTATATATTAATAAAAATGCATAATCACCGTTGACATGCTATGAGTCCCGCGTGTGGAACATTTTTCCTAAAAAAAATTCTTCGTTCGTGTTCAAATTTTGTAGAAGGTCGATAAGACTGAGGTCAGGCATATGAAGCGAGCAATCCACGACGCACCACGAGCACGAATGCGATGCTATATTGTAATGCTTATAAAAATATGCACTCACCCTCGAAACCGAAAGGGGTAGGTAGAGATTACGAACCATTTAACACGAACCTGGCACACCTCTGACGCTTCTTCTACAGCTCTACATCTACGCACTTATGCTCATCGGTTACAGGTAGTCGTTATATCGCCTTTTTTAGTATGTCATAAATGTTATCGATATAATTTCTCCTGGGAATAATCGATGTATCCTATCGTCGATAAATCAATCAATATTTTCATTTGCACTACGATGCGCCAGCCATTCGATCACTACGGTTGCTGGCTCTACTGCAGCCTGCCGGGCGGTTCCTTCACACACTGTGCAAATCGTGCTTTTTGCGGTTGCTCGCCATAGAAACGAAAATATTTCCTATAAATAAATGTCTGTAGTATTACGGCTACGACTGAAATACCTCAAAAAAGTATAATTCATACCTGTGTTAAGTTGTGTTTTTTTGTATGATATTTACAAGGAATAAACACAAAACCTACTAGAGAAATTTACAAACCTCTTCCACTAGTATAAAGCTCTTCTAAAAATAAGTAACAAGGGATATAGTTTTTTTAATTATTTATCTATCTCGGGCGATGCTGGGGCAAGATGCTAGTCAGTAAATGTACGTAGGTATAAGATTTTGTTTTATTTCAATAGTAGAATGAAGATTTTTTTGTCTCATGCCATTTTATTTTAGTATAATTTTTGAAGATCGACGATCCGACCTTTGATAAAGGGTTTCCTTTTGTATTACACAGAATGTTTTCGTATCGCTTTTATCCTTTCCTTTGTTAGCAGTGACGGGTGGGTTCAGTTCACTTTTATTTCAAGTGATACCTTTGTTCGCGGGCTGTACGCAGAGTTTACCCAACATTACGCCCTCTAAAATAGACACTGTTATTTACTTAACAACGCACAGAGCATATTGGTTACAAATTCTGTTGTTTATTTTGACGTTAGAATGAAAATGATTGGGTTTTAATATCGATCTACGTATGAGCATTGTTTCGTTTCGATATTTTACGAACAATATTGATTGGTTGATTGCTATTTTACATTGAAAGAGAACAATTTATGACTATGACTATCTACTACCCATGCCACCCATTTGAAACCATGGTTTACATGTACTCTATGGATTTTAGGGTATAGCCAAGTTGTAAATTCACAAAATGGGGGTAAAATCCTAGTAACCACAGTGTATGAGTAATAAATTTTGCTAATTTTGGTACATTTATCTACCTTATTAAATAAATAATTAATCATGATTAATTATTATTTTATTTTTATTTATTTATTTGATATATTTATTCCGAGTAAAATTTAGATTTTATTTAGTAGAGTTCAATATAAACAATAATTAAAATAGTTACTTTTGTAAGGTAACGTAAATAAACGCCCCTCCTTGTTGATCCTTTAAACTGTGTTTGATTACGGAACAGTATTTGTCAACAACCGATACTAGATCGAATGAGATTTCTACAAACCTCGTTAAAACGTGAGTAGTGATGTAAAAAAATATGACAAAGGAATTATACACTGTTTTAACATTGTTCATAAACACACTTCTTCTGAATATTTGGATCAAAAGTTACTACCAGAATTAGTTTTATTAAATAAATACAAATAGTTTATTTGTCAGAATATGGTACCCCAAAGTATTTTAAATTGCGATAAGATCGAAGAACGGTCAGCTCCTTCAAGAGAAGAGTGAATAATCTCTACTCTTCCTATTGAAGGTGCTCACGTCGTAATGGG
Organism: Papilio elwesi; assembly: GCA_029849275.1. NCBI lineage: Eukaryota > Metazoa > Arthropoda > Insecta > Lepidoptera > Papilionidae > Papilio > Papilio elwesi. The sequence continues at coordinate 5,417,005 of CM056708.1, read as the reverse complement.
CCCAAGAAAACTAACGATGGCAATTTGTTAAACTCAGCTGAAAAATTAAATAGCTTTGCCTTTGTACTTAAAAATTTATGTTAGAAACCGTCGCTTCTTGATTTATATATGTGTATAATAACTAACACATACTGAGAAGGATACTCGCTTAACCCTAACATAAAACGTTTACTTGAAAGGTGTCTGTAAAATACATCGTTGTATTCGAGGAAAGCTTCCAAATCTCCTTTTTCGTCGAATCACTTCGTCTAAGAGCTTTTTTCAATATTGGAAACTTTCCAAATTATAAAAGCTTTGTCTTCTTGTTTTATCTTCTCATTGCTTTAGTCTTTTTTTATGATGCAGTGCATGAGATGTCCTCTTATTTGGAAGCTTATCTGTCTTTATAACAACAATATTGTCATAATACATTTTTATACGAGTTGTGGGGCGCCTCATGTTAAGACACCACTGCCACCCAAGAACATCCACCAGAGAATCTTCAAGAACGATGCCAGCTTTTAAGGTACACCCAAGCACCCTATATCGTATCTTTGTAATATTTTTTTTAATTTATTTATTGAAATATAAAAAAAAAGTATACAATTTGAAATTACAGTATCTTAAAAACCTAATACAGGTTTGTCTAGATAAGTGAGTACTACGCTAATTAATGACAGTATAAATATGTAGGTATTTATAGTTTTACAAGAATTGTTATTATATAATAATCAGTGAGTGTGCACATACCGTCATATACAGGTGCTCCATCGTTGTTGTATTGTATCGTTATAGTTTGAGGTAATGATTTTTTAATATATTTTTTATGTTTTTGTGGTTTATACTGTTTCTTATATCTGCAGGTAAGTTGTTTATTAAAATTGGAATTATATATTTTGATGTGCGTTTACCGTATAAATTGATATAATAAGTTTTACTTAAGGCATAATAAATATTAAGGTCGGTTGGTTAATAATTAATTGGCTAAAGCTGGTACTGAATACAAATTTATTCCGTTTGTGTAGTGTCTGTGAGTAAGCGCGCGGCGTGACGTTGCACTGCAAGCGTATTATGAAAAGTTTGCCCGTCTTTCTCGCGCACGGTCAAGCTTATGACAATAAAGTTATTTATTGTTTTCTTAATGCTATTGTTTATAAATACAGCAGGGTATTTTTTGCTTATGAGCAATAATATGAATAGTGGCATAATTAGGAAGGGTGATTAAGGAGTACCCGTAACCGACGAGCATGTGTACGTTCCAGGCTATCGCGCCAAATGGAAATCCGTGATCTCCGCCCACCCCTTTAGATTACGGGTGTGAACGCATATTTATTATTTTATTTTAAAATATATTAAATTTCCCAACCCATATAACCATACTAAAACCAGAGTAGGCAAACATTTTAAAATTACTCCAATTTCTATCGTTTTTTAAATCATACTGTACTGTAAAATTGCACCAATGCCAGTACTGTGAAGATGCCATCTTTAGTGAATTGACCCTTAGTAATTGTGTCGTGTTGTTTTAAAATATTCTAATCTTCGCAGGGTCTCGAGATTAAAGGACAGATGGTGTTTTGTTCAGAGTCGGATTCACTACTGTTCGTCGGTTCACCGTTTCTCGATGGTCTCGAGGGTCTGACCGGCAGGGGGCTCTTTATATCGGACATTCCATTACACGACGCTACCAGAGATGTTATTTTAGTCGGAGAACAAGCAAGAGCTCAAGTAAGATCTATTTACAATTTTAATAAATAAATCAAAATTTATATACACACAAAATAACCAGTAATTTTAAATTGTATAATTAAAAATTGATAGTTACAAATTAACAATAGGTACACATTAACAGGGTGGAAATATAGGTTAATTTAGTTTTATGTTAAATGATAATTTAACTAGCAATTGATTGATTTTGGTCCTTGATGTTTGCGAACGTAACTTATGTTAGTTTCTTATGGATAGGACGGATTGAGAAGAAGAATGGATAAATTGAAGAATTCAATCGAGGAAGCCAGTAAAGCGGTGGATAAGGAACGCGAGAAGAATGTCAGTTTGTTGCATTTAATATTCCCTCCCCACATCGCGAAAAGATTATGGTTGGGTAAGTTTATAATCTATATATAAATGAATCCCTAATTCCCTTGGTCACGTGTCGCGTGAACGGCTGGACCGATTTCGTTAATTCTTTTTTATTTTGGTGTTTGTTATTGTCCGGAGAAGGTTCTTATGAAAAAAATAATAAGAAAGATGCTCGGTAAATTATAAAAATTAAGAAAACTTAACGACTATATAACTTTTCTAATGTAGGTAGCCTTAGCGCTTTTAGAACAACAATCAGTCGTTTGTTAGTTGGCGCGATTACCTTAAGTAGGGGGTTGAAGGTTTGTATGGAGAAACTACGCGTGCGAAGCCGGGGTGGGTCACTAGTACAATATAATTAAGTACTTACTTTTGGAACGCCCTTGCAGGGTGTTTTGGTCTATTGGCTTATTCAAATATGGACCAATGCTGCGTACTAATTTTAATGCCAAATAATACATTTCCTAATACTTTAAACGTAAATACTACGTCTTAAGCACCACTAACGTTTCAGGAGAAAAAATCGAAGCGAAGAGTCACGATGACGTAACAATGCTGTTCAGTGATATCGTTGGCTTCACGTCGATTTGTGCGACTGCCACGCCTATGATGGTCATAGCCATGCTCGAAGACTTGTACAGCGTGTTTGACGTCTTTTGCGAGGAACTAGATGTGTACAAGGTAATTTTCATTCGCGTCCTGCGATTCTAAACTACTAAATACATATTACGTAACGGATTACATAAAGAACGATTGAGCCATACGAACGATTGATACATTATCTCTTGGCGTTATTATTCAGAAAATAAATGCACGTAGTTTAACCACTATTGTAGGTGATTTCATCTGGCGACTTCTTATAACCGCACCTAATTTAAATTCTTTAATCATTTAGGTGGAAACAATTGGCGACGCATATTGCGTAGCCAGTGGACTGCATCGAAAAATTGAAACGCACGCTCCTCAGATTGCTTGGATGGCATTAAGAATGGTAGAAACTTGTGCCCAACATCTCACGCACGAAGGAGATCCAATAAAGGTATATATACGAAATATTGTACTATATTATATATGTTTTCATTAGCATATTTTTCATAGCGTAAAGTGGTAAACGAGCAGCGAGTCGTCTAATATCAAGTGATTACCGACGCCCATCAATATCCACAACACCAGAGTATAATAAATAATTAACGCGCAAACTACACAGTGAAATTGAAAATAAAATAAACGTGATAAAGTCGGTATAATTAGTTCAATTTATAATAATTTAAATAATCTCTTTTGATGTGAACATTGTTTAATACATGACATGAAAGTTTACGAATTAATTGTGTCACACAGATGCGTATTGGTCTCCATACTGGAACGGTGTTAGCAGGGGTGGTTGGAAAAACTATGCTAAAATATTGCCTTTTCGGACATAATGTTACTCTAGCAAACAAGTTCGAATCCGGCTCAGAACCACTCAAGATAAACGTTAGTCCCACCACATACAAGTAAGTAACTTTATTAATAGAATAATCCATTTTAATACGTACGATTAACTAAAATATATCACCATAACTCATGTCTCCATCGTTTACATACTGCAATTTCTAACTAGCACTTCGATGACCAATCAAATAGGATAACCATATTATGGAAGCTCTACAGTGCTGCCACTGGCTGGCACTGCCGTATGTACATAACATAGTATGTTGACGGTGTTGTCACACTTAAAACTAGTGATGTTATAAACACCGGTTGCTAACCGTTTTATTAGTCAGAGTTACTTTAAATCAAATAACTTCGGTTAAACGCCGCATTTTGTATGTAATCCGGTCTCTGGAATATCAAAAGCGCTAAGTTGTATTGTCTATAAATGCTTAATAAGTATTTAATCAGTAAAACTTTGTATAAATTATCATTATCAGCTAATAAATGTCTGACGTTAAATATAGGATTGCTTCAAAGATCGTTACAGTCTATTCTTGTGCTCTCCTTCAACCATGGCCAGATCATCGATACATCTTGCAGCCCTACCCATGCTGAGTCGTCCTAAAATCTTAATACATTGCAGATTTTGATTAATGTAATCGCAATTTATGATTTATTGTAGTTTTGTTTGTAAACAAATTTGAATGTGTTTGCTGAAAAAACCATTGTTGAAAAGGGGTGAAAGTTGAAAAGTATAACAAAAGAACTTATCCCGCAGGTGGCTCATAAATTTTGCCGGTTTCGAAATGGAGCCACGAGATCGCTCCTGCCTTCCGAACTCGTTCCCCAAGGACATACCGGGAACATGCTATTTTCTGCATAGATACACGCATCCGGGGACTGAACCCAGCGCTTCGCAGGTAATTTTTTTAATGTCTTATTGTTTAACGTCGTATTTTCCACTATTGAAATAAATACCTTGTTAAAACGTTCGCTTAACTTTATTTAAAGTGTATTAATAAACTCGCTGTAATGATAAATTTCTTGAACAGGTACAGCATATACAGGATGCTCTAATTGATTTCGGAATCGGACAAGGGAAGTCAGTTGACGTCGACAGTGAAGAACCTACATAATTTCCACACAAGTTACTTAGATTTAATTAAATTTTTAATACACTTAATAAAATATTATATTGTCATTTGTACATAGATGCACTTACAATCCTGTTTGAAACAATGCCTTAAATACTCATACCAACTGGTAATTAAATTTTCAATATACTGTAGAAATCTATGCGTGTACCAATAATGGAATATTAGTACCACGTATATTGCTTAAGAATATTTTGCTCACTCGGTAGATAATTTATGAGATAAAATAATTAAGAAGATCTCTGCTTGTATATGATTAGATAATATGACATTTAACAAGCATTTGACATTTTAATAATACACCAAAGTAATTCAAATACACCAAAGAAAATTTAATTTAGTTATCATTAATATTATTACTGTACGTAGTCTAGTAGTTCTAATCGTTATTTATCTATATAAAGATATAGGCATATATATAATGATAAAACTTTTTAGTGACGTTGAAGTTAAAGCGTTCTAAACGAGAAGCTTATATTGGTAATAGAGAGATTGATATTACAAGTTCCCTTCGTTTTACGATCTTGATATAAAAGATTGAAAACTAATTTCCTTCATTCTGGTCTTAAAATTAGTTATAAACTCAGCGAGTCTATTCTAAATCGACGCAGACAGTTATTAAATTTACTTGTTTCATCCTTTTGTAATAGTTAATTATCAATATTCCGAGATTATAATTTAAAAAAATTCATACGAATCATATAACTAATAAATTTGTGTCGAATTTCTATCATTCGTAACGAATCATAAATGAAGTCAATATAAAGGAAGTAAATTTTAAAACTAAACATGATGTTGTATTAACGATTCGCTGAATTATCACAAATATTGTACAAGGCAGGGTTAATGCCCTTAACAATTCATTTACAGCATTAATGGTCTGTGTCGTATACATGAACAAAAAGATTTTTCCCATAGAAATAAGCAAAGACATACATAAACTATAACACACTGCTCACAATAAGAGAAATCAATAGGAGTAAAATTTGCATTTCTTTCGGTACTGGTGTAAATTTATAAATAATACCACATCTATATAACTACTTATATATATGTGGGATAGGCAAGTCGTAAAAGTCGTTTTAATGAATATCATTTATTGATGAACTTTACACAATCCGTACATGTAAACAGTCTGCACCAATCTGACAAGTGACATTAAAAATAGACAAAATGACCGTGCCGAGGGTTACCACTTTACGAAATATAAGAACTACTGTCCCACACGGCCGTCCTTTTTATTCATCTGCCTCAGATGATATGTCTCCATCAGCTGTCGTCCAAGGTCTCATCAAGTCAGCTGAACTTGTTGTGTTATTCGGGCCATCGCCATGGCTAACCTTCTTGAGATCGTATCGATCATTCCCTTTTTTCCTGACTACTTCGTAAGGACCTAAATATTTGGGGAAAAGCTTGAAACCTTGAACAAACTGTGTTCTTCTGATAGCAACGAGGTCACCAACTTCATAGGACTTAGCTTCCTTACGCTTTCGGTTATAATTTTTCATATTTTCTTCTTGAATCTTCTGGATATTTTCTTTTGCTTTTTTTCGTAGCTCTTTTCTTTGGTTATAAAATGTTTCATTGCTTTCGTCCTCTATCAAATTGTAGATTTCTTCATGTTTGTCTTTCATCTTAACTCCTGTTAGCAACTCAAATGGAGTCATTTTGATGCTCCTTTGATAAGTTCCATTTAAACATCGTTGTACTTCACCGACTCGGCGATACCATTTGGTAGGATCTTCAATAGATAATTTGCTCAATACATTGATAATGACTTGATGAATCCTCTCTACTTGTCCATTGCCTCTAGGCTGCCCAGTCGTGATAGTATGATGCAATATGCCTTCTGTTTCGCAATACTCTTTAAAGGCATTTGAAGTAAAAGAGGCATTGCGATCGGTAATAACCCTCTGCGGCGAGCCAAATTTTTGTTACTGTATTTTTAACTTATCTAGAACTTCATCAGTGGATGTTGTCTTCGTTGGGTAAATCCAGGTAAACTTCGTAAATCCGTCTACAACCGTAAAAAGGTATTTGTAATTTTTATTCGTAGATGTCAGTGGACCAAGGTGATCAATATGGTAAGTAGACAATGGTATATCTCCTTTATCTATTATATGCAAGAATCCTTCTCTTTTTCCTCTTCTATTTGATATCAGGATACATTCTACACAGTTCTCTATTACTGACTTAATCTTATCCTTCAAATTATCGATATAATAATCTCTGACTATTAAATCTTCTGTCTTAGTAACACCAAAATGTCCCTTGTTGTGATTGTGTCTTATTATTTCGTTCTGCATTTTCTTTGGTACTACCATTAACTTTTTTCCATCCTTCATCTTCCAAAGTATTTCATTTTCAACCACATAGTCTTCGTAAGGTTCCTTTTCTAATAATTTCTTCAGTAGTTTTATTTTCAGGTCGTCGTCTTGCGCTTTACGGAGTCGTACAGCAGTATCGGTAAGCACACACACATTTTTTATAGGTTGCCTACTTAGAGCATCGGCATGCTTCATCCTTGTTCCTGGTCGATGTTCTATGACGTAGTCGTATTCCTCAAGCGTCAACGCCCAGCGAGCTACTCTCGGAGGTAAGTCCCTTTTCTGTAGGGTCATAGTGAGAGCTGAACAATCTGTAACGATCTTAAACTTGATACCCAGTAAATAAACCCGAAATTTCTTTATTGCTTCCACGATGGCTAAAATCTCTAAATGGTAACTATGATATTTTCTCTCGGCAGCTGTTGTTCGTTTACTCATATAGTTAAACCGTAATCCATGTTCTGTTCTTTTGAGGATCCTTCGGAGCTTCACAATTCCCTCGTGGTCAGACTTAAACGGTAAAATTAAATCATCAAGATAAGTAAGCACAGTGTCATCTAAAATCATGTCCTGGAATACGTCATTTACGAATCTCTGAAAAACGGCGGGTGCTGTACATAAGCCAAAGGGCATCTTAAGAAATTCGTATTGTCCTCGAGGAGTGACGAAGGCTGTGTACTTTTGACTTGCTTTGTTAACATTCACGTGTAAAAATCCATTTTGTAGGTCGAGAGATGTAAGCATCTCGTCTTTTAATCTGTCTATTTGGTCTTCTATTAGTGGCAGCGGGTATCGTTCGCTGATTATCTTCTTATTCAACTTACGGTAATCAATACATAAACGATATTTACCATTCTTCTTTTTAGCAAGTACAACTGGACTGGCATAATCCGATCTGCTAGGCTTGATTACTCCCTGGTCAAGCCATTCAGCTATCTGCTTGTCAACCACATCTAATTCCAGTGGTGACAGTCTTCTTGGATTCTGATGAACAGGAACTTCATCAATCAGTAAAATCCTTAATTCAACGTTAGATTCTTTAGAACATCTTTTGGGATCGTAGTCTTCGATCAAAGTCTTAATCTGTTCTTTATATTTCAAATCTCCAACATTGCAAAACTTCTCAACATCTATTGTAGTCATATGTAAAATCTTCTTTGCAGAAATCTCTCCAGCTTTAAAGTTGATTTCAATGTCGTGTAATATGGGGTTACCTAATATCACGTGGACTGGTATGGCATCATCTTCAACAACGTAAAGTGTTGCGTCTAAATAACAATTATCAATTTCGATCTGCGCCGTGAATGAACCTTTCGTGTAAATTTCCTTCTCAGCTATTCCGGTAAGTTTTTGAACAGAGTCTGGATTAAGTTTAAGATTTTTGTCACGCACCTTCTCAAAATAAGTTTCGCTAGCCAAGTTGACGTCACTTCCAGTATCTATCAAAACTTTTACATGAACTCCATTAATCTTGATACCTTTATAGGGTGTTAGACTACTGTTGTTACCCTCATCTCGAATTTCCAAACTCTTTTTTGTGTTCTGCGTACAATTAGTCGATTTGTGTCCGAATTCATTGCATCTGAAACATTTTATCCCTTTCGAACAATTCGGTGACTCGTGGCTTGTATCACCACAATTAAAGCATCTTTTCTTTCTATTGTGCCTATACCCATTTGATGTTGTCAGCTTCGGTGCCACTGGTTGGGTCTGAGGTTGTGTTCTATATGGAGTCTTCTTTTTAATTTCAGCATACAGTTCCAACTTCTTTCTGAACTCCTTTATGTTCGTAGTCCCATACAAAATAGCTTTATTCGTTTCTATATCCCGTATACCATCAACAACATATTCGATTAATGCTTCATCTTCTATTGTGCCAAGCACCGCTAGTTCTTTCATGTGCAGAAAATATTGTTGGTAGGTTTCATTTGGTTTCATTTTTCTACTAGCCAATTTCTTGTGAATCGCAGCACTATTTAATTTATGTCCAAATTCTTCTTTTAATTCTTTTTTCAGGGCATCCCATGATTTCGTGCTACCTAGTGACCTCAGGAATAACTTTGCCGTCCCAGCCAGCAGTCTTTTAGAATAAATCAATTTTTCAATCTCGCTCCATCGCATCAGAGTAGCCACATCTTCAAATTCTTTTATAAAGTTCTCAACTCCATGGACGTCGTCTCCAGTAAAAGGCGTCATCGACTTCTCAAGATCATTAAATGAGATTCGCGGTGCAATTTCTGTTTCTATTTCTTCTTCCCTATATTCTTCATCTTTACCATCTTTCGCCCTTCTCGGCATTATTACGATATGTGTAAGTCTTTTAGTCGTATTGTTCTTCAATAAATTATTCAGAAATATTTAAACCTAATATTTTTAATCTTCAAAATATTTTAATTCTTTTAAATGTTATTAAATCAAGTAAGTTTCGGAACGCAACGAAACGTAACCTGTCAAATTCAATTTGAAATCTCTGATTCGATTTTGACAACTTCAATTGGTTGACTTATTGATTTGATACGTCGTTTAATTTTGACAATTCTTAACCCACGTGTTCTGTTGGCTTCCAATATGATTTTGACGATGTGAATCTTATTTCGTTTCCTTTTTAACCACGCAAACTTGATTTAATTCACTATTCCGGACGAGCCCCCATAAATTCTGTGGGATAGGCAAGTCGTAAAAGTCGTTTTAATGAATATCATTTATTGATGAACTTTACACAATCCGTACATGTAAACAGTCTGCACCAATCTGACAAGTGACATTAAAAATAGACAAAATGACCGTGCCGAGGGTTACCACTTTACGAAATATAAGAACTACTGTCCCACATATATATATATATATATATATATATATATATATATATCCTTCAGGGTCTCTTAATATTGTCTCTTTTTAAGACGTTACTGATCCAGTCGTAAGTATTTCTCGTGTTTCCCCTACCATTATACTCCCACTTTTTTATGATAACTCTCCTACTTATATTCGTCATATACTACGTGTACTTTCAGTCGTGATAATTTCGACTTACTCGATTGCTGAATGACTAATATTATGTTGAATTGATCATAGGTTTTTCAAGTCAAGTAACAGCGCCCTCTTTATAAACAGTCTTTGTAGTTTCACTAAAATTACCGGGTATAGTCTCTCAAATTTCTACCAAATACAAATTCTATTGTCTATATAGTCACCTATTATGTACAATTATTGAACTTCATTAAAGACCACGTAGGTAAAATTATACTCGTGTAAGCTTAATAGACTTAAAATGTTCGAGAGAATCTCGCCATGTCTTAGCATTTGACATTATAAAGCTTTACTATTTTGCTATTAAGACAATGTAAATACATTTGAATCTGGGATAATTACGACTTACATAGATATAATGCGATTGGCGGTAGGTGTACCTAGATTAAAATACGTGTTCACTTAAATTTGTCTTAAAGTAAATGATGTATGTCTGTGCAACTTTTGATATTAGATGAAACGAAGCTGTTTTGTTCAAATGAATTTCTTTTATTGATCACATTAAAAATAAATGATCGAAAATGGACCTGAAATATTTGTTTATGTATTCAATAAAGTATTTAAGTAAGTGAATGAGATCTTGATGCTATTTTAATGGAAAACAATTTCCTATAATTTCTTACAACAATACATTTATTATCAATGAGTTAACACTTTCTTACACATACATGCTATTAAGCTATTATTTTTTTTACGTAGATGCTATTAGGAAATCAAGTTGTATTTATCATATTACCACGTAGGGCACAGTGTTGGAATATATGTTCTCCTATTAACTACGTCAAATCATTTATTTTCAAATTTGTTAACAAGTTTTGTAATATACTGTGAAAGTATTGATCCGAAGTTAAATTAAAAAGTTGTATGTTTACTACACTATATGTACAATTTTTAGATGGAAATATTATTGTTATAGGTTGTTCGAAAATTTTAAATTTCATTCCATGCCAACCCTTTCTGGGTTGGAGAAATAATTAAATATTTTTCTCTTGAGCACCCACCCGCATGTGTCGGAACTAAATTCACTGAACAAATTTGCTCTTTGGATTTTGATGCCGGTTTTAGACACTTTTAATTTATGGAAGCATAGTCGAAGCCTTTACATGTACATTTTAGATGTCTGTAAGTGCTGTAAAGCCTAATATATTCCATTTACGCTTTGAATGAAACATTGTGCATGGTTTATGAAGTGAAAACTTATTTAGCCGCGTTAGATGATATTTGGTAGGGGAAAATCTTATAAGATTGACACGCTCGACATGTAACATATCTTGTATTCAATTTTCAATTTTATTGTTAAGGAACAAGGGTTTATTTTTACAGATTTTTTATTTATTTTGAAAAAGTTGCGCCTTCGCACCTGTTTTAAGTTTTCACTTCTGTCAGCAGTCCTTATGACTGCCTGGGATTTTAATATAATGAACTATGCTGTTTTGGTATTCTATAGCGTTAGTTTTACTAGTCAATCGCTATTTAAGGATTGTCTTTGTATAGCATTAAGTATAAGAATACAAATTTATATAAATACTTACAAAAAAGCGTTCGTTCTAAAGTAGACATTATACTCACTGTATTAAGTATATCTGTATTTAATTTCACTAAGAAATTGTAGAAATATCACGTATATTTAAATTAGATATCTATATGTATGTATAAAAGAAAATCGTTTAATTACACCATTTATCAAGAATGGCCGCAGAGATTACGATATATTGGATTTGTCCCGAAAGCAAAATAGTTTAAAAGAAATCAAGAAAATGCAATTTTTTCATATTTTTTGTACGCAACGTTATCTTTGAAAATTACAGGAACTAAAAAAGTGTATAATTACACATCTTGACTTAAAAACGATACTAAAAATGTTGTATATAAATCACAAGGTCCTTCTTTGAAGAGAATCAACCCGAGTGCAACAATTTCAAGCAAAGATCAAGCAATTTATAAAAATTAAGACAGTGAGGGACAGAACAAAAAAGAATTAAACGTATTAAACTGTAAAATAATACGCAACAAGAAATATGAAAGGACATTAGCTTATTATTTATTACTTTATATAAAAAAAATCCATAATTATCTAGATAAAATTAGCACAAAGATAATTAACATAAAACTTTAACAACATACATTCCATAATAGATATAAAAAACTAATTTCACTGTACCTAAAAAAAACTTATTGTACATACATTAATTACAATTTTTTATTTTATTGTTTGTAAAATTATGTATAGCTAAAAAAATGTATTTAAGGTTCTTGGCTTAATAATATAAAAAAGGTAACAGCATATTTAGCCTATTTTATAAGTATTCAATTGGGATGTCTTATTCTAGTCAGTACAATGATAGCAATGGATTTACGTATGAATTTCTTTCCCTCTTTTCAATGAGAGACACAATATTTATTACGGAGCTGCTCATTGATCGATTAATAAACTAGTCAGTACTTAGTTGCTAATCTTAGATTTAAAAATAACTTGTATTGTATATTTCGCCTATAGTAACTATCCTTAGATATTGCTGACTTGTAACGTATTATTTATTTGCCTAAGATAACGGCCTTCTATGTGAATTTCAGACAAGAATATTGTATATGGAATTTTTAGAAAATATGTATATCTCACTAAACGTTTAAGATTTGTATGTTATACGAGTCTTGAATTATTCAATGGTAACTTGAATTAGTATCTCATAGAAAACTTTAATTGTGACTGCACTGTTAGGTCAACACTGTGTAATAAAAAAATCCTTTCACATGTATTTGTTTTTTTTTCCTGCCTTCTCTATGGTAGTATATCATTCAGGAACTTCGGCTTGGGCTGTCACTCATTACGCGCTTAGCATTCCGATTCTAGGGTGCCCGAGCCTCGCCTCAATCGGTAGCTATTATCTGATTACTGCAACAAGTTAATGAGTTGCAGATGCGTTGCGAGGGGGGACAAAAAGATAAAAGGATATTTTCTTTTTCTATTAATCCTATCCCCCGTCAAATCCCCTTCCCCTTCCCAATCTTTACATATTTAAAAGGGGGGAGGGGGAGAATAGGCCTAATATGTTCCAACCTTTACATCGCATTGCTGCTAAACATCAGGTGTGGAATGTGGTCAGGAAACTTAATGTTTTACTGGGTAGCTCCCATATCTTGGTTGGTACCATTGGGATGAAACTTCTGTTGAATAACTGAGCTGCTTCGAATTAAGAAAATTGTTGGAAGTGAAATAAATAGTAAATAGACCCTAACTTTTACAAACGAAACAACCAACAACGCTTGTATTTATTTTTTCTAGAAAAATTATCTTTGTCATCATTAGCCCACGGACGTTTCCAGCTGGAGTATTTAAATATTGTCACAAATGAAAGGAATTGGTTCCGTGCTGCCCTCATACAGTCGAAACCTAAGAGGTGCTGTGTCAACTTACATGTCACTGATCCGCTTGTTAATTTTTACTTCTTATTAAAAACTATAGATTCCCATTGGTTACATGATTAAAAAGAGAAAGAGGTGTGTCTGATGGACACCTGGTTGCAATGGAGTTTTATATTTGTATTAAGTAAAGCTTAAATAAAATATGTTATTATAAATATTTTTCCATATTCTCAAAGTTAAAGCTAAGTCGATTGAAAATGTTTCAGTTTTCTAAGTTATAGGGAAGTGCCTCAAAACTGTAAAAATATGTCGGTTTTTGATAGCGTTTTTCAGTTTAGCCCTTCTTTCAGCCCGCAAACAAACGAATAACGTGCCATAAAGGACTCCGTTCTAAAATGTAATGTTGCCTTTAAGCTGCGAGAAAGCTTGGAGCACGAGCTCGTGGATACATTTTTAGTTTTAGAATACAAATGTTAATAATGGTGGGAGAGTTGAGGGTGGTTTTCTTAACAGTAATATTGTGTCACAGTGAGTTCACAAGCGACGGTCAGCTGGCGGTCTAGATAGCGGCCGTAATGAATATTACGCGCACAGGTGCGGCCTTAATTTCCATACCGGAGAGTTTATTAAGACGAAACTCAACGGCAAATTGTTCTTGATGGAACCGTAAATGATTTAGCAGAAATTTAGTTTTATAACATGTTTTGTACATGTAAAACAAAGAACGATCAAGAGGTAATATTATAGGCACAAGTTTATAAATATTACATACATTAAAAAACTTATTTCGTACTATTTACAATGCCACGTCAAGTCCACTGCTAGATAGAGACTTATCAGTCTTCCACAGTATGCGGTCCTGCGGTAAATGATTGTCGAAAAATCATTCCCGTTAAAAAAAATCCGTAAAATCATCTAAGATACGTACCATATATGGAATTAATTGAGTTAAAAAAAACAAGAAATCAGTTACTTTACACAGCAATTTACAGTGTAAAAACAACTTTAGGGACTTTATCTTATTTGGGATTCCCCCCACTTGACGTGAAGGTGTGAGTGACTTTGATCTTTGAATCTTCAGACCTTGTATAAAGCGAATAAATTCCAAAGTACATTAGATCACTGTATTAGATAGGACAAGGCACAAGCGAGCAACGGATCAACTATTGTTAAGTGATCACTCACGTCCAGGAACATATAATATATTACATAAACGTATACTTTAAGGAAAGAGTACTACTACCTACACTCTATTATTGAAGGCACCTAAGTTGTAATGGTTTGGAAATACCGCTGTAGACGGATCCTTCCAAAGTTGGTTATACGAAGTATGTTGCTCGAAAAACCGGGGCGGGTAATAGATGCCAATCATTAAAAGTGGGGATGGAACTAGGAGCTCAGTCTGTCTGGTCAATTGAATGATGAGGAAAGTCAGTGGCAGGAATTGTTATTGTAGTAATCCCATCCTCGTCAATGTAATAAATAAGCACGCGAATGAAAGGCGGCGTTAGCGGACGGACTAATTTATTATTAAATACATCATAGCACATTATTAAAAACTATGTACAGCAGTACTATACGCTACAGTACAGTGAACAATTATTCGGAACAACAAATAAAAATACATTTTTTTTATATTTCTAGTGGGCAAACGAGCAAGCGGTTCACTAGACATCTGCAACTAAGTAATGAGTTGCAGACGCGTTGCCCACCCTTAATTGACTGAGGAGGTGACAAACAGAAAATGGATATTTTCAAATTCTATACATCCCCTCCACCGTCAAGTCTTCTTCCTCTTCCCATCCTTTCCTTACAAGAAAAGGGTGGGAAGGGGGAGAGAACTAGAATTAGGCCTCCGGCACCTCACTCCTCAGACGAAACAGAATACTTTACCTCCTGTCTTCTGTGAGGTCGTGGTATTTCACCGGTTGAGCCGGCCCGTTTGTGCACCAGATGTTGTTACGGGCTCTACCATTGTTAAAATACAAAATTTGCACCGGCGCATATTTGTTTCTGGACATTTTATACGTTAATCGTTTCTTATTTTATATTGATTCTTGCAACACCATTGCGAGATTACGTTGTGACTTAACCAACAAATGTAAAAACGGAATTACTCGTTTCATCTTGTCCTTCAATACACATACCTAAGGCCGTTTCACAGACGATCGAACGCCTTTTGTATGCCGCCCGCCATTTTATGGTTTTCATCAATTGCCGTTTTCATTCGCGGGCCGAGTCGTAAAAAGAAGTTTACGTAGAAAACGAACATCATTTCGTGTTACGTTTTGTGCAAGATTCCAATATAACGTTTGGTAATTTGTCAATCGTGACAATGTCGATTTATTTATTTAACACTTTCGCCGATTTATCGTATCTATATCATTAAATGTTTTTTGTTTATAAAATAACTTTTAATAATTTATTGGCGGACTAGATCCTGCCTCCTAGTACCCTCCTGAGTAACACCGATTTCGAAGAGCGAGGTGCCATTAGATTCTTATTATTTCCCGGAGAATCCTGGGGCATATGACGTCAGCATAACTGCAATATTGTGGTAATTGTTATTTTCTAAATCATCAAAATGACACAGTGTATTTTGTTTGTTATTTTAATTGGTATTATTTGTTTTAATTAAATAAAAACAACTTGGTATAATATACATCAAGTATCTACCATAGAAGCCCTGTTTTAATTATGACATTAAACCATACTATTGTATAATTTGCACACTTTTATCAAATGAATACATTTCATTATATAAAGTGGATACTGACCAATTATGAAATTAACAATGGGGTGCAGCTGTAAGTGATTAATATGTCGACATTGATATGTTAAGCAAATAGCGAATATATGATTTTATAAAGTGCTCGCTACTTGCTGTCCCTGACCACCCACAACAATATTGACATGAGACTCTTAGAAAATAGAAAGAAGATCTCGCTCATTTGATTTTCACTGGTTCATTTATATCGTGACCGTGAAGCAATAAACAAAATACCAAAGACAAGTTTTTACTCTTTGCAGACAAACACCTCATACACGCGTATGCGCAAACCATAATTTCGACAGACTATCGAGTTTGGCGTAAATAGCGTGTTAGAATACAAATATGCTCTGACTGCAGCTCGACTCAACTCAAAAAGTTTAATAGGAAAAAGGCTAAAATATTTCGGTGAGTCGCAGACATCAGCTAAGTGACCACTGTTACCTTATAATATTTACAAACTTTGAAGAACCATTTCAGGAAAAAAATTAGGACCTGCAGAGTAATTCAAGCTGATAAAGACTATTCTGGTTGAAATAAGGACTGGAAAAATGTATTTAGACTTTTTAGTATGATCTTTCTTACTCCTCTGGCGATTGTTTATACGGTTACATTTGTAACACTTATTAAAATAGAATGAGAGGAAATAAAATGGAATGAACTGAGTAGAAAAGAATGATGGTGAATGAAAACAATTAAGGTGTTAAAATGAGTTAATTCAAACGTTTCGAAGTTCACTTTTACACCTTAATTGTTTCCATTAATAATGTACACAAAAGGCTTTTCTTTCCAAAAGCATCTTCAGATGACTGCTCGCGTAACGATGCCGTGTTAATGAGACCCGTTTTTGTTTTGAATTTATTTTTCGAATTGTGTTTCTTTAGCACTCTTATTTAATTGACAAACTTAAAACTCACCATTTGATTGATTTTATTTTTTACTTAAGGTCTAGTTTGAAGCTGCTGCCTTGGCTATATCAACAACCGAAGATTTTTTTAATGGTAGAAGGTGGAAATAGAGAAAGCGAGTCACCTGATGCTAAGTGACCGCTACCCCTATAGGTACATTTATTTTATTTGGGAATGTCTATATATCCGCAACGAGCTAAACGAAAGTTGCAGATGCATTGGCCTACCTTAAATGGACAGATAGATAGGAAAGGATGCTTCCTTTTGTTTATCCATCCCTCCTCTTCCAATCCTCTTCCCCTTTCCATCCTATCCTTATTGGGATGGGATGGGAAAGCGAGGAGGACTGAAATTGGGCATCCTGCACCTCAATCATCAGAATAACTATTTCACGGCTTTCTTCTGTGAGGTTATGGTATTTCACAGTGGAAAAGATGTTATCGCAGGCTTTACTATTGTTAAAATTAATGGATGGACTTACCAGGTCACGCAAGTCATGGTTATTTTCATTTATAACATGCAGATACGACGCTTGAAGCAATAAAGCACCATTGTCGACTTAGCAAAGGCTAGACAAAGTAAATAAGTTAGGACTCTTTGGGCTTTTGAATATCATTCTCGTCGATTAAAGAAAGCATGTATGTATCAATATTAGTGTCGACTTAATAGAACAGCTAAAGCTTCCTACTACTGCAATTTTATTTTGCGCGTCTAATAATTCCCGGAAGACATATATATTTAATTAATTTCTATTACATATCATTTTCTATTATAAAGTTTTTTACTCCCATTTATCATAGTCACGTATACAAGTTCCCTGTAAGTTGAGTCTCCAACAGATGTGAGCGGGATTCAGTACGGAATACTAATGTGAAGTTCAACAATTTCATTTTCTTATCTATTCTACTGTACTCAAAATGTTATTTTACTTATCCGATTAATAAAGTTACGCAATTGTTACACATTAATCTTTTTTTTTTAATTTGTGAAGTAAACTTATAATATATGCATTGAAACTAACCAGTCAATGTTTAACGATCATTCATTGTGGAAGTTATTCGCGTGACTTAATAAGATTAGAGAAAATGAAATTATGTTGGTGAAACCATAAAGTCCATTTTTTATTAAATATCTCACTTTTCCGGTTTGAAAACAGGGATACTAGGGATGAGATGCATTGCTTATGTGCCACTAAACCTGAAAGGTTTGAAAATATCAGAACATTACTGCTTTTTTAAGAAGTTTTGTAATTGTTTTGTCTATACGAAAAAATGGTTTAAGTAATTAGTGAACGATCCTACCATATTTATAATATACTACAATCTGGAATAGCATATAGGCTTAATTTATATTCAACTTTTTTGTTTTTTAACGTATATATTCCGAAACGGCTACCCGGGCGAAGCCGGTTGGATCATTAGTGAGTTATAAAAATTTGTAATTTTTTTATCGTTCTATATGTCTTGTCTGTATTGTTTTTTATTATCCAGTGTGTATCAACTATATCAGAAAATAACAAAAATCAAATAGATAGTCTACCTACCGAACATCAGCTTCAGCTCTCAGCTCAGCTTGCTCTGAAATAAGACAACATTATTACTTTGTATGATTTTGTATGAATGAAAATTAATAATTTTTCACCTCCGCATTTAAGGTATGGATTATTTATTAATTTCCCCGGACGAGAATTCAGTTGGTTAAACCGGTGGACGGTAATGTTTGCGAGTTCGAGCGGTTGCATTAATTGAATGAAGCGAGAATTTTCTATTAAGGAATTAAAAAACGAATGCGAAACTATTATTTGTAAAATTTCTTACTTACAACTTAGATAAGGGAATTTAAATAAAAAAACTATAAGCAGGGAATTATATGATTCAATTGATAGCTTTATTAATGTAAGATCTTAATTCATAGTTAAGAACGTGCAGTGGTAGTACGTATATGTTAAAGGTAGTATTTTCGAACACAAATTTGCTAACCTTCTCTCCATTGGTAACATAACAAAGAAAAGCTATATTGAGACTAGCTGTAACCGATGAGCATAGTATAAGTAAATGCATGCATTTATTAAAGACAGAGAGAGAGGGAAAGAGAGAGAGATGTGTCACGAGCGTAAATGGAAATCCGTAATCTCTGTTTGAGTTACTTATTAAAGTGAGTTATATGAGACTAATTTAAAATAAACTTTAAAGTTCCAATTCCTCCGCGTCGTCACGCTGATACACGATGCATCTTGACGTATTTACTTATTAACTCAATAGTAATTGCTTATTCAATTCGAAGACCTTCCCCAAGAGATAAACTATTGGTAAACATAATAATATAACAAGGAGTTACCTATCGTCATTCATGTTGCAAAAATGTTTTGTGTTAATATTGATAATAAAAAGTGTCGTAGCAGCTGTATGCGGATCCTCAATTTTGTTGCAAGTTGCAGCGGTAGTTTTAATTACATTTCATAAAATAGAGTTTGCGAAATGAAATTATTATCATGACACAGATTTAAAACGAAAGCCGAACAAAATTCACTTTGTTAATTCGGTCTATATTTTTATTTTCTTTTTAAAACTACTATGTTCATACATTTTGCTTATAATAAAACCCATTTTACTATTTCTACATATGATAACTCTTGTATAATCAACCATTTTGTGTGTACAGATGTGTGTATAGATTTGTACCTTGCATGAATATTAGGGACATAAAAAATTATGTAAAAATTTGTAATCCTGAGTTAACTTGAAATAAACATACGAGTAACCTTGCTTTCTGGTTACTCGATAAAAGGCCTTAGAAATTATTAAAGATGCGTCGAATCGAATCCTACCTTCGGCGTAAGCCTTACAAAGCCGGCGATTTTCCATTTTGTTAAAAACAAAGGCAAATATTACATTATAAAGGCAACTATTTATTTTTTTGTTAAGGTAGTCCTTATCTGAACTCACATACTTAAATCAATGAAACCAGTTTCAGAAACCAAATCATTGACGATGTCAAAGAAAGTTTTTTTCCTAAGGCCACGTTAGTTTTAAACTATTTAACACCAATATTAGAATTAGTTCTAGGCGCAGCAAAGAACATTGTTCTATTACAATTTGTGTAAATTTAAATTGAACATAGTTGTTTACTAAGGGCTAACAAGTTTAAGTGGTTTGAGTATCGTGGCTAAAGTTTTAATTGATTCATGAGCTGTTAATTGAATTTCAACGTGTTTTGAAAACTCCCTCTGAGTAAGGGATCTCAAGGTAGACGGAGAACACAAAATATATCATATTTTCGTAATGTTGTTAATTTACTAAAAAAACTACTATCTTTGACAGAATGGATAAAATACGCTAATGATTATTAAACCATGTAAAACCTAAACTTTAAATTCTTAGATATATCACAACTTAGATATTTAGCCGTCATAGAAAGATGTCAGGATTTCTGCAATATGCAATACTTACACTAATAAATAAATAAACGCTCACACCTGTAATCCAGAGGGGTAGGCAAAGGTCATAGACACGACACTTAAGCTTATGTTATACTAGTGTTTTGGTCCGATTACGACGTGGGTACCTTCAACAGAAGTGTGAATAAGTGAATTCTAAAATAGTGCATACCACATCACCACTTAACATCAGGTGGGTTACTGGTCAGGCGCTCAAGTTTAATCGTAATTAAAAAAAACTATGTTATGAAAACGATCAATCGGAAAAGCATTCGACAGACGGCGCAGCGAGATAATTACAGTCGCGGGTCATCGCGGCGAGAATGAATTAATATTCTACAAAACCGAGTACATATTATAAATGTGTACATTTTGAATATACGTAAGATATTAAATTATTTTTTGTGGAAGCTTGGTTTACAATATAAATATAATGCAAGAATTCTATTGAAAATTCTGGAATTTACATTATCATTTGTGTACTGAGAGTGCACGGGTTGATTGAGACTTGATCGCCTCCGGCACGCGTCAGGTGCCAAGCTAATGACCGCTCCAATTTCATCCGGCCGTTTGTAAGGAATTTAATTTCATTATAGTAAAATCGTCTCATAAAACTTTCAGTTTGTAATGCGTAGCAAAAGCACTACCTGGCTGTTAAGAGACTAGTTTGCGAAAGCATATCATAATGACTCCAGTTTAAGGTTTGGTTTTGTTCGCAAGGAGCTGCAAGAAGTTATTTATGCTAGCAGGTGGTTCATGACAATTCAAATGACGGATTCGATCCCAGGACCTTATGTCTCTCATTCCATGAGGCTAATGGCTGTTTGAAAACATGCTTTTAATAAAAACAACAAAGTCGACTATTTAAATACCGAATTTAAAAAGTAAAAGTCAGTTGCAACAACGTCCACACATGAGTAAAAAACAAAACATATTCTAATAGGCTAGTACACCAGATTTATGTAAGTACTAAGCTTTGAATGAAGCGATTATCTTATATACATTGTCATTTAACAAAATACTAACATAATACTTCGAAAGTTATGCAGTAGGTAGTACATAGGTAGACAAACATAAGTCTTTTCTTTTTGAAGTTGATAGCTTGGTTTTAATCATTATTGTTCTGATGAATATAAATACGTCACGACGATCCGGGGACGTTTAAATTATAATATATATTAAAAAAAAATAGATTAAAACCCCAGGGTGCTAGGTCAGAAGTGTACGGGGAAATGTTCTCGTGGTTCCGGAGCAGGTGCTGGGTTTCTGACTTCTGCTGCTTGCCACACCAAGCTGACAATACTCTTGCAAAGTATTACATACGATTCACAATTAACTATCCTTTGATCTTCTACCTTAGCAATATGTCCCATCTTGAAGAAACATGAGGCCTCTATTTGTTTCTCTGCACTTCATGCTCGGCGAAATTTTGTTGGAGTCGACTCACGTTCAAGACACCATAATGTGTTAGATACTCATAGATTATCTAATTTCTTTTGGCATGACCCTCCTATTTCGGCTACTACTAGTCCAGCCAATACGTGTTATTAAATCTTAAAAAGTTCAGGTAATGACTTGGAAAACGTAAAAATGAATGATATCTGCCACTGTCTATTGATTTTTTTCACTTCCTTAGCATTACTGTAAAGTTAAATACTATGCTTAACCAAGCCTTCGTCCGAAATGACATGATATGACAAAGGCGCGGTGCGGTAACTAATCGACCTAATTACATTTACGGTTTTAATTTCGGAGCAATTGTTACTGCGTATATGACTCCGACACGTGTGTGAAGCTTTTGCAAATTCAAACAAAATAGCCTGTTACGACCGAAAAACCTCATAAATCATCTTAATAAAGTTAATGCCGTTAAGATGCGATCCTTAAGAAGTATGTTAAATGCCACTTTGAAAAATAGGATTGAAAATAACTTATAGTATATATATTATAATAACTTATAACGCATAAGGGAAAAGTGAGTGGCAGTGCTGGCAGGGGACGTCCAAGGAGAACTTATATGGATCAGATTAGTGACTTACTAAAAAATAATGACAGAAGGAGTACCTGTATCCGATGGGAATGTTTGCGTAGATGTGAGAATGAATACAAAGTGGAAATCCATGATGAGGGGAATTCTCTTCCCTTTCCCATCATATCCTTATTACAAAATTTCTATCTAGCATTATCGCGTATCAAGAGAGCTTATCATTCTTAGATGTTTAAAGTAACATAAAGCTTTCATACTACCCTATTTTAAGTCTAATATAGATTTACGTTTAAAGTTTGTTGTTATCGATACGTATATATTGACAGTTTCACACTGTTCGAACATTTCCCAAGGTTTACACAGACAGACACCAGCTGCACTCAGAGTGCATTATGCAAACACGCGCCGACACGAATTCAATTTCCCTCATGTTCTATTTTATCGAAAAGAAAATATCCAACTCCTTTGCAAATTTAAATATACTACATCTACACGTCATATCTTATGTATTGTCTGTTACGAACAACATCAGTTTACTTGCAATTATTGTTTAATGAAGGTAAGCCTGCGTTATAAGGGAACCCCTCATTCAAAACAATCCTAATACATTGTATGAAAGTGAATAATGAGTACAGATGGCCGATGGGGCTGAAAGGTCGTGGAATGCCAGCCAGGTACAGGTCGAAGGAGCGTAGGTATGCCTGTCCTAAGATGGGCCGAAAGCAGGAGACCGATTTGGCGAGTAATAGAGGAGACCTTCGCCCACTAGTGGACGACTATCGGCTGAAAAATAAAATATGAAGTATGACTGTTTTTCTTTTTTCGTCTTTGATTTTAGAAGTAAAAACTTCTTGAACCACATTTAACGATATTTGATACGAGAAAATCTTATAACTAGCGTGAAAACATGCTCATTTGAATTTGTAACAGATTCGACTAACTTTTTCTTCTACTTTTCTCGTATTCAGTTTTGAATTTTATTGTTAAAATACAAAGATTTATTTGTTATTTATTTATTTTTGAACGATTTTCGCGCCTTCCCATCTACTTTAAGCTTCCACTTGTCGGTAGGTCATATGACTATTTTTTTTGTAATTAACAATCTAGTGCTTGACCAGAATCCTAGCTGATGTTAAGTGGAGACATGATTGAAGGATGGTACTAGTTTTGTATTAGCTTATTCATTCTCCACTCAAAGGTAACCCGTCACAATTGGATGGCAAAACTAACACTGGCAACTAGCTCTAATATATTGTTTTAAAATATGACGGGTATCGAGCCTGTCACCTTACCACTTTAGTTACACCGGACATTAATATTTGTGTTATGAAACTATGCAAGCGGCAAAATGGGGGAAAACGTAATTACGCCGCCATTAATCACACGTCTGGCCGGAGTTTAATCAAAGAATACGCGTTTGCTTGTAATGTGTCGCGATGTATGTTTAATTTCCTTTTCATTTATCAAAGATAACACGTCTTGGTTTAATTTTCTTCCTCCCTAGCCTTTTCCCCTCTTTATTGATTTTGTATAGTCGGCACAGTACGATCGTATTCCGTTATGGGTTTTGGCTATAGCATTTTACAGCCGGCCGCCTGCCTGAAGCCAACCCTCTTCTGGTTTGTATATCTAATATTAGTACATTATCGAAATAATTTACTAATATTTCTTTTTAACCATCCCAAGCAGGTTTAACTAAGTTTATTGTACGTCCCACATACACTCCGAAACGGCTGTGTAGTTTTGATGAAATTTTTAGGAAATCTTCAGATTAGCCCAGCGGGTTATCCTGTGAAGTTTGGCAGTTACCGGATCAAGATAATTAATGCTACGTATGCTAAAATAAATCTAACTGTGACCAATTTAAAGTCACGTTCAATTAAAATATTAAACCTCTTTTGGTCATTTCACATCGTAATTCCACAGAGTGAAATTGACAAAAAGACAGTGTGATAAAAATAGACAAGTACCTAACTAAACAGTTCCAATAAATCAATAGTTTGTTGCATTCCATAGTGTTTGTCTGAGGAGGTGGTACCTGCCAATAACTTTTCTTAGGACTGTAATGTTTTGTACGAAGGTATCGTTATAACCGATTACGGTTAGAACAAATAGTTTCGCTTAACGACCAGTATATAAATTTCACTAAGGCTCTGGACTATCAAGTGGAATTTATCGTTTGCACCCGTTGTACTCGTGCCGTAATATATTAGGAAAGTTTAAATACGTGTCGGTCACGTTGTTACAAAAAAATTGTATAGTTTAAATTTAGACTACATATTTATATCTTATTCACGTATCACTAAGTTATTTAATTATAATACAGTTGTAGTTAAAATTTTGGTAAGAAGAGAAGAGGTAGGTGCCTGATGTTTAGTGGTGATTTGATCGGAAAATCGGAAGAAACCATTCTCACTTCTTCCCACCAAATCACACATAAGGGGAGATTATAATCAAGAACTTTTTCGCCGTTGATTATGTACCTATATAAAATTGTTGTAAAAAAATCTTGAAAGTAATTGGGTTCCAATTATTTTCACCTATTTATGTAATAAAAATAACTAAGTAGAAAAATGGGTTTGAAAGAGTCGGTACATTTAGTATTTTAACTAATATTATAAATGTAATTTGGTTTGTTTGTTACGCTTTAACTTCTTAACGAATTACGATCGTTTGAGTTGATTAATGAAATTTTGCTCACACTTGTCAGGGGTACAGAAAACGTCGCGGGGTCCTCACCCTTTATCCCTAAGATGAAACTGTTCCCGAAGTACGTTAAACCTTCATTAACAATATCGGTTACCGTGGTAATATTGACGTTTTGACAATAACATTTTAACACATTATTACATTATACGCTGAATCATCTTACAAAAATTGAGCATGAAAATGAGCAACGATTGCATGCGAAACCGCGCCCAACACTAGTATGTCTTATATTTTATTAAAACATAAAACTTTCAAGAACTTCAGCTAAAAAAGTAATGCTGCTCTCATAAAAGTTTCTCTCTGAAGATGTTTGAGAAAGTGAACAGTGGAATCCAATTCGAAGAGAAAACAAATAGAAGCTGCTTAGTATCCTGACATTTAATGTTACATACATATTTAAATCTTGGCATTTTAAATTAATACTAAAAACTTGTTATTTTTATTATTATTATTATATTTCAAATACCCCAGACTCGGAGAAACAAATACTCAGACCATTTAACTACAAGTGGCTTGTATACACTACACTAAACTTAGTGAAGTATAATTAAACAAATTATCATAACACTTCCATGACCCTGAATAAAGTTAACTTTATAATGATTTCACTTTGCGGTGAATTACCTTAATGTGATCAATTACTGAGGTTAAGCGGCGACCCATGCCGTGATTTACGAGTATGGGTCGCTTAAGGTTTTATTATTATGTAACGTGATTCCTAACACTCATTATATTGCACAGTTAAATGTTTACAAAATAGGATAATAAACTAAATAAAAGGAATTTAACATTCGGTTGTTGATTGTGACATAGCACTAATTTATTCATTGCAAATAATTATTTCTCATTACCTATTAAATTACCTTGGGATTCATTCGTTACACATTTACATGAATTCACAAAAAATAAATAATTTACTATTTTACAACAAACTTTATATTATTATTTTACTGCTTGCATGAATATAGAGTAATTTAAAACGTAAATATATGTGCTAAGTTGGGAACACTTAGAGTATCTGAACTTTAAGCCTCTTAAAACTTCCTCCCTCTTGAATCTGGCACACTAGACGGTCAACTTTTGACCTCTTTTATCAAATGTTTTCTCCAAGCACACTATTTTATTTAATGTCATCACTTACCATAAATGCTTAAATAATTTCCAAATTTATTTCATCCTAAGCCTCCAAGATGGCGATCGTTAGCCCTCAATACGTTTTTATATTGCCGTTTAAAAGTATTTTTTATGTTTACTTATCTTTATAACCGTTCTTATTTTTATTTATTGAACAATACTTTATGTAAGTCCATATTGACAATCAAGAACCCTAGTACTCGTAACCGACTAGCATGGATGCGTAGATGTATGGATGTAGAAGAAGCGAAAGAGGTGTGTGAGGTGGAATCCTATAATTTCTGCTTACCTCTCTGGCTTACGGGTGTAAGCACATGTTATCTAAACTAATATTGTCAAGTGGAAAGATTTGATTGTTTGGTTGTATTGAATAGGCTCTGAAACCGATTTGAAAAATTCTTACACCATGAATCCTTAATTATCCGTTATAAACATAGGCGATAGAATGTTATTCTTATAATTTTGATTGTTTTTGTTAAATACCCGTCCGTAATCAATATAATTTGTATACTAACTATTTTTAAACGTTATCGTTAGTTAAGGCAAAAGTTTTGTAGTCAATAGACGTAAGTAGTAAATTCATAAAACTCCGGAACATCTTCAAACTTTTGCTATGAATGTCTGAACTTACTAAACAATTCTATTATAATATTAACTTACCCAGTAGAACAAAGTTTTATCTACAGAATCTTTATAAAACTATAGTAGATTTCCTGAGGGTCGTAAAAGATTAACTTAAAAAAACTGAGGCTAACCCCTTGCCAAGAAACATTTCGAAGAAAAAGGTCGAACTTTTGGATTGTAAGTTATGGGAACGTATCGCAAAAAATAATTGAATTTTCATAGACTTTATCTATAGTGCTATTCAGAAAAACACTACCAATTAAATCAGATATAGATAGTTCTCATATTCTTCAAAATGGCAAATTATTAATTTCTTATAGATATAGAGCTAGAATCAAAAGTGAAACTACAAGAGTGAGTCATTTTTCGGCATATTGGAAGAAAAGCCAAGATAATTATAATAGCCATTATACTATAAGATATTTATAATTAAATAAACAAACCCAATGTGCCGACCCTTAGTTGATGTAGATGTGTGATGCGAATATTCAATAAAATGTGATAGATTAAAATAGTGTCTAGAATTAGTGGCTTGAATGAACCACGCGTTGTCTTTAACGGAGGAATTGAATATTTTTCCTCGAGGTCTCTGTCTGTTCTCTTCATTTCATCTGTACTGAATCTTAATTACAACATAGTACACACGTTTAAATGTAATTTTTATTACAATATTAATTTCTTCTCGCGTTTCACAATAAAATTTAGTATCAAACAAGTTTCTTTTGACTTCACACATTCGCTTACAGATATCTACTCTACAGTATTTTAAAACTAGATAGAGTGTGGATACTGGTCCTACATTCTCTTGGTATACAGTACGGAGCGGACCTTTTACGTAGACAAGTCCATTAATGCTCCGACATACAGTACTATTGGTCCGTGTTCATGCATAATCTCAAACATATTATTGAGAACACTGAATTACAATGCGTTGTACAGTAATAGGTGACAGTGTTATTATCAATTACATTAGTCTAACATTTTGTAAAACTTTTACCTGGTAACTGGTAATTTTAGCAAATTACGTAGAATGTAATGGTGTTATTAAGTTAAGTTTAAGTTATTTAACTTCTAAAATAGTAATTATCATGGATATGACTCTGATTTTGGAGCTTTTAGTTAAAAATGAAATCACGACGAGTGGTGTAAATATACATTATGTATTTTAAGGCGAGCCAAGCCCTCGCATGTCATGATATGCGAAGGTGCGGCGCGTTAACTAATCGACTTAATTACGTTTGGGGTTTTAAAGTTCCTGAGAAATTGTAACTAATTTCGGAACAGAGTGATAGCAACATTTTGTAATTTGTTATACGCCTTTTAATTAACTGTTTTCTTATTAATTTTCAATTCAGTTAAATTTAAAAATTTAACAAGCTATATTTACAGTATACGTGTTTGAATTCCATTCTATATCATTCTCTTATTATACGAGAATTATATCTTAATACATAATTATGTATTGTCTGACTATTACCGACAAGTACTTTAAGCCAAAAGGCATGGCATAAGTGAAGAGTAAAAAAATCGGTTAAGTAGTTTTTGAGTTGTCTAGAACAAATAAACAATGAAATAGTTTCTATTCATGCTAGCTTTTTAAATTGTACATCAGCTTTATGCAAAATAGACAATTAGACGCGTCCCGGTTGATACGATCGAATTTGTATAATGCTGTTTTTTTTTTAATTTATGTGTGTCTGTATCACATTTACATACATATGAAGTATAACTCACTTTCCGTTACATTTTTATCGTTGTTTCTTTTTGTGTATAATGTATTTTTATGATACAATAAAAATAGTTATGTTCCTCACCGGAGGTGCAAAGTGTGCCCACAATGACGTAAGTTGATATTTTATGACCCGCTAAGAGCACTAAGGAGATGTAGAGAGAGAAAAATTGTACTTTTATTACTCTATTGTATATACACAATCAGTAAAATAAGTAAGGTGATTGTGATTGAAAGTTATTAATAACCATTATATCTTGACCACTTCACTCATCATACGTATACATATGTAGCTATCGTACAATCCTTATCATACGTTCTCAAATAGTTCTATAAATTTAACCATTAAGATCAGAAAATTAGGACCATACTATTGAGGTGAAATGTGATTTCTATGAACGGTTAATTTGAATCTCGAACTAACGCAGATTAATGCTAGGTGAAGACCTAAATTGCGGCAAACTAACGTATGATAGAATATATATATATATATATATATATATATATATATATATATATATATACACATAAGTAATTACTAGTTACTAGTATAGTACTTGAGTAAGTACTATACAATATTACTTTTCAGGTTAGGATTTGACATAAATGTACTAGAACTAATTATAAACGTTCGAAGTTTATCTAAAATAGTAATACTTACTAGCTATGGTCTCCGCTGTCTAAACCGATACAAAATAGCAAATTACACACCGAAGGAAGGACAGCTGCGCTACGGCGAACCCCGAAATTGTTGCCAGTCGCGGAACTGTCAAATGACAAAATCCGTTTCTAACGTCCGAATTCTGTCACATACTGCACAAATTACTTATTTAATTATTTTTTATTTTTTCTTACTCTGTATGCACCTCAGGATTATACTAATTATATTTTACGATCGGTGAACAGAGATTTTCTTTTAATGGAAGCATTATATATCTACGTAAATTAAACTTTAAGCTCTCGAATGGGCCTTGAAGCCTTTTATAAACAGACGCAAATGGCTCGCTGCACAGTATGCAAACACGAAGCCGCTAGAGATGCAATTACAGTGTTATCCAAAAACAAACAAGATATTGAGATACAATTGTTTTGTATATAAAAATCGCTTGCTCGGTTACTAAGGCTGACATAAATAACTATAGCTATCCGTTGTTTACCAAACATCGTACTTATACATCAAATATGTAACGTGCACCGGGAAAACTATTAGAATCCATTTCAAAAAATATCTGAAAAAGGACACAGAAGACGATTAGCAAAAGTGAGTGTCAGTGTCCGTGAAGCAACGTCTTAGGAAAACTTATACCAGCGTCAAGAGTAACCGAAACGGATGACTATGTGTGTGTAGGTATATGAATGTAGAAGAAGTGAGCGAGGTGTGACAGCTTCGTGCTTCATGGAAGTTCTTAATCTCTATCTCTCTAGGATACAGATTTGAATGGTTATTTATTTCATGAGGGCGTGAATTAATAATCGCGTGGTCCTTCGAGCCGGACCATCCATATGATATGTCTTCACTTATAGTTAAAAAGACAATGACAATCGTTTCAATGACAATTCCTTATCTTTAAACTTAGTAATCGAATAAAGTAATTAGTATTCACGGAGCCCAAGATTGCAAAATAACAGCGCTTACGAGGCACCTTATGTCTTTTCGCTGCGGGATAAGTTTTTGCGTGAAGATTTAAAAGCGAAAAATAAAAGAGCTCATACGAAGTAGAAAATTATGAATAAAAAATTTGGTTTTCGGGACCAGGTGGTACTGATAGTATGGGCTCAAAATAAATATCTGCCGTAGTCCCCAACATAACCCTTCCAGGTAAATTTATTCACCGCATCTCACAATTTCATTCGGGGCTTGGGCCGGTCTCATCTCATAACGACCGCTGTACATTGAATATTTTAAACAACGCTTATGTTTCGAGGCGAAGTAATTTTGAAAGTGTGAAAGAATTTACACGACACGAAGGATAGCAATTTTGTGTTTTATGTTTTAAGAAATTTATATTACTTTCGTGAAATTATAAAAGTCGAAATAAAGTCGAAAATATATTATAAAATTAAGTTAAGCATAAAAAAGAAGGCAAATTTTACGCCCCCGTATTTGAAATGTTGTCTAGGTCATATTTACGCCTATTAGCACTAGTACGAAGAAGGTAAATCGTCATATAAATTGCCAAAGCACAAACGGTGTTTTATATTCCTCCTCCTTATTTCTTTAGACCACTAAAAAAAAACATGTGGAAGTTTTGATAAAGATCTAACAAAAACTGTATGGGTTGAGAACGAACTAGACACTTACAACTTGCTGTAAGAGTCTCTTAAGAATATATCCTAACGTTAACGCTGTTACCAAAATTGTATTAATAAAATCGTCAGTATCATATTGTTCTCATTAATATGAATTAAAATGTTAATAATGAGCTGGTGTTGATTACGTCACAACGCGACGTGAAACTTAATATCATGTGTCAGAATTGTTGCGCAGTATCGAGTGACATAATGAAATGAAACCCTGAAATGAAATAAAAAAACGTCAAATATTTTTGACATAATTTTACGTTTTATGTAGGAGGTGGTAAAAGAGCTTGAGTTCACCCGATATTAATTAACTGACCTAGAAAAATTGTACCTCTGCCTCCGCATTCATATATGTTAAATTTTTACCGAGTTGTAACGTAGATTTATTTTGGTTGACATACAATGCGTAATGGTGATGTTTGTGGGAACAAACCCAATTGGTGGGGATTTACAATTATGTTTGCTATTTACGTTTCTTTTCTATTGCTACTATTTAAATTATTATTAAATTAATTAGGACACAACACTGACGCTGGCAAGTTTCAATTTTGTACCATTACTACCATTTTTTAACTTCCCACACTGAGGTTAAGTTTAGCTAGAAATCAGAATTCGGGATGAAGGCTCTTAGAAGTTAGCTGTAAAGCGTTTAAAGACGAATACACAAAATACTTCAAGAAATCTTTAGACGCTTTTTAGTTCCATACATTTATGTTATATATTTCCAAGTATAAGTAAATAACTCTGGAATCGAATAAGTCTGTTAGATAAAACTAAGATGAAATATTCGATTCGAAGTTACAAGTTAATTTGATTGTTTACTTCAGACATGAACATAAGATTATATATATTTTGATCAAGAACGCAAGAAAGTTTATTTGGTTAACCAAATAAATTCGAGATACTTATCAAGTTTGATTGTAAAAGTCTTCGAATAATAAGATAAGTCTCGCAGTTAATTAGGCAAAGGGTATATCTATATGAAATAAACTTCACATTAATTGCAAAGATACGCCGAGGTTATAACTTTTTGTTTGGATTCCTGCCCCGATTGATCCATCAAATGAAATACATTCTGTACGTTTTATATAAGTTATAATATGGGTACATTTATAGTTGTAGTGTGTGATTACAAATGTCTGTCATGCCTATTATTTGCAAGTTAATAATTATTGGCAGCTATCTTCTTCTCGGTGTGATTAAATCGCCCACATACTAACTAATCTAAAAGGCTTCTTTAGCTTCTTTAATAGATCTATAAGATTTTTTTCTCAACAGTACAAAACTACAATTTTCATACATTTCTCTAGAATTAATAAATAAATTAATATCGTCTACGGTATGATTTATAAAACAATCAGAATTTCTAGAAGCAGAATATTTTGGACGACAAAATGAAACTCCCTTTATAGCCTTTATACTACTGGTTTTTAGAATATTTGATGATGTACAATTAACAATCTATCTATTTAATAGGAATGTGTGTATTTACGCTCACTATAGACTCAGAAACGGCTGCACCGATTTCAATGGCTTATTAGGAAATTTTCAGATTCCGTAGCAATCGGATCAATATATTACTTGAGCGATGCCGGGGCAGTACACTAGTTAACAATGAAAAGGGATTCAAACACAATACCCAGTTTGGTTGTTTTCATCAAATTGAAATAATCAATTTACCATGACCATATTCAACAAATCATTATTCATTCATGTTAATATACGGAATAATTAAGCCCCGTAGAGATTGATGTCCTACATAGACAATGCATTGACGACCAAGATATTTGTACATAACTATAATATTATTGGTCGTTTGTCGATCAATTTATCTTACATTGAACTAAACTATAATTGAACTTGTCTTTTCTAAAAGGGCAAGACTCTATTTAAACTTATCAGATTTAAAAAAATATTTTTTCAGTACGTTTGCACAAATAAAGATATATCAATAGTACAGTGGTGGCTCAGCGGCTTAGGCCCCGACTTACGTACTGTTACGAGTTCGAACCCAGGCAGGCGCTTAACTTTGTGTGTGTGGCGGTTTTGGAACATTGCTGATGAAATAAATTTCAAGGTGAAGGAAAACATCGTGAGGAAACAAACCGGCATGTTCTTAGAACCACCAAATTCGAAGACATGTAGTATACAGTAGTAGTAGTGGATTACAGCACTATCCAAGACACTAAATGGCACATTCTAAAAAAGGCTGATTTATTAACAGTAACTAGATGATTAAAAATAAATTATTCGTACAATTACTGTATCAACAGATTCAGGTAATTTATCCAGTAATTCAACTATTTATCCTAATATAGATTAAACATTATTTATACAGTAACTGGATTGGTAGTCACTTAGTTAAAGATTTGCCCTATCTTTCGTTTAATAAACTAAGCAATAATTTAGAAGCAATAAAAAGTTCCCTTCAATTAAATCATGCTATAAAATCTTAATAGAATATGCCCGAGGACTAATGGTTGTTACGTTAAGTTTTGTTTCATTTTTTTCCAGTTTCACGCTTATATCACTTATTCTCCCTAAGTTGAATTTAATACCTTTAAGGAATAAGATTAATTTAATATCTAAGTACACATGCAAATAACATTACCAAGTAAGCAAAATTTCTTACTTAATTTAATCATACCAAAAGAAGAGTTCTTCCCAAAAAAGCCCCACAGTCTGGTTTACTTATTAACTTATTCTATCCTTTGATTCTCTTCTTTTCTATATCTACTGCCTTCTCTCCTACGTAAAAACTGTTTGACGTCTTTCGCTAAAAAATCTGTACACTATATTCGAAGATGAACTTTTTTGTCAATTTATTGAAATAATATTTGAATTCTTATAACACATTCCAAGGTAATAAAAAACCATGCTACCCTTTCACAGTTTTCATTATCCTGTCAAGCTTTAAGCTCCAAGTGTTTTATGATGCAATAAAAATATATCGTGCGTGAGAAAAGAAAAAAGGATGATTCCCTATGCGATTAGCTTTCTACTGAATTTATAACTGTATTATTAAAAAATAAAAATAATGTAACGTTTTGCTATCCATTAAATCTTGATACCGCTTCATTTCAAGTTGAATAAAATACTTAATTATTTAATGATATAAAGTAATGAAATATGTATATTTTTTCCTCTCAATTTCGCAATGTAGGAGGAGTGTAGGAATTTCAACAGAAAACTGTTTCTGCCGTTAACTTCATTACAGTATTATTTCTATGCATTAAATAACACGATAACGGTTGTTCGTATACTATGTACATATATGGTAACCCCAATGGTCTTGAGTAGAGACTAGCCATATTTCAGTTCACTTCCTTTTCCCACCCTGTCCTCATAAGGATAGAATGGAAGAGGGAAAGAGGACTGAATAGGGAGTGGATGATTGGCGAAAAGGAAATATGCTTTTTCTTGTCTTCCCCGTCCTGTCTTTTAAAGGTAGGCAACACATCTGCAACTCATTTACTTGTTGCGGATTTCTATAGGTAGTGGTCACTTAGCTTCAGGAGGTCCACTTGCTCGTTTATGACCTTATATAATAATTGATAAAATGAAAAACGGCGCCAATACAGCTTTCTGCTATCGGTAGCCTACATGAAATTTAAGCAAAATTAATGAAGTCTGCAATTACGTTTCATGTATCTTGCAAGTACATGAATGATTTGTCAGTAATATTTCCAAGAAAATATAATAAAGACAAAGATGATAGCAACCATTTATCTATCAGATAGTTGTAAGTGGTTTCTTCTCTACCTATTTGTTACATTCCTCCGCTTTTCATAGCTCCAGAACAGAATTTACACGATGAGCCTGTTAATTATAGGAAGACAAAGAAGTGTGCTAAAGTTTTATGACATCGAATTTGCTTTGAATTGTGCTTCAGCGCGATTTGTATCTACATATAACGAAAAACGTTGATTGTTTAAAGATCTCCTAATCCCTCATCACACGATGAAGAGATATTTAAATCTTAATATGCTGTTAAAAGTGAAATCTATTGTCTAAGTATTATTGTTTTATAATTATAATTATTTAAAATAGTAAAAAAATGTTATTTTACACTTTATGGGATCTTATATCTTTCGTAATTTTAACAGTTTCGAGTCAATTTTGATTTCATTCTTTATTTTTATTCACAGGCTGACTTTAAGTCTATCGTGTTATTTATTTCGTATTCGAAGGCGTAAGTAAAGCAGCCTAAAACCATTCGGAAGCCAATTACGTTCCATTGTTTCAGCCTCAAAGGACATCGTAAGACACAAAGTTTGGGAGACTACAAAGGCTGCAATGCTTCCAGAGCTTAGTCCGTTAATTAACATTGTGGACTCAGTAAACGTAAGCAAATTGCTTAAAAGTGAGAGTTTTTATATCAAATCAATAAATTATATCAAAACTAGAATTTATTAATAATACAAATTTCAATTTAATTCAAGGATTATAAATAAAAAAAATATTTACCTCTTTACTATATGTAAAGAAGTAAATAAAAAATCTCACTATTAAACTTGGTATTAAAAATATAAAGTATAATATATTGTAATGGATTCCATACTGCGGAAGCCACATAGACCGGACAATAAAATAAAACTCATCATTGGTTAAGCTCGCCTGTAATTTATGTTTTTATCACATTGCCCTCATGTCTTAAATTCTATGTACAAAGTTTTACATAAAATAAAATAATGAATGTGCACTGAACTATCTTGTTCCACATAAGTAATAAGCTTGTTTTTCAATATAGGTACCTACTTATGAAATTCACCCGAGAGACGTCGGGCATCCAGTAATTTATAAATTTAAAATCATTTTGCATTTATCTTTATTTTATAACGTAGACGATCTTATTAACCACCTCGTAAACATTCCTCGAATGAGGAGCATTACGGTTTACTTTTACGACCACGTGGAAGATTTATGCGCCCCATTTGCAAAATTATATTATTATTATAAATTTTAACGTTCCATTGTCAATACTGTACGAAAACAAGTAAATATGGACATTATTTTAAGACTTATCGCTTTATTACTACTTCTTAATTCATTTTAGACTTTATTCACCAACATTTAATATATAGGATGGTCGGTAATGCCCTGCCCAACGGAAGGCCACACATTCCTGGTACCGAAAATATGGTGGTTACTGAACTACGGGTGGATAATGTATTAGTACTGTGTTTTTGAGCATCCCGTCAGTTTCTACATAAGGGTTTCTCCTACAAAATCATGTAGTTCATTGGTACTTTTGGATTTATTACCATTAACAATAAAAATAAATAAAATATGCGCTCAAGGCTGTAACCCAGTAGGGGTAAGCAGAAATCATGGATTTCCATTTTGCGCAAACCTGGCACACCTGTCTCGTCTCTTCTACGTTCATTCATGCATGCATAAATGTAGAATACCATTACGTTTTCCGCCAAAAAGTCTCCAGTCTTCCGTTGTACACGTCATGCCATCTACATAGATATATATTTTTTATTATAATTTGGTACTATAAATATATTATTTACAGTGCTGTTTGTATTGAACTGATATTGTTCATACATTACTCTACATTATATATACCACGTTGCAATCCTGGTAAATTTAATACAGTCGTAATTGAAATATTCGCGAATACTTACGACATGACTTACGATATGACTAATATTTTTTTTCTTTCAAATTATTAGCGTTAAATATTTTATACAAAAAGTAACAAGTGAGAACTGCAGAGGTCTTGACGAAGTTAAATTATAGCCGCCAGGGGAAACATGAAGTACCAACGAGGAAGTTTTCTTGCTAAGTTTGTTATGGTTAATTAAGATTTAGCTCTTTAATTATGTTACGAAATGAGAACATATTTATATAATACTAGTGATCCGGCATCGCGCGGGTGACGCCCGATCCGATCCCTACCAAACTTCACAGTAACTTTTTGTCGCTAGTTATGTTGTGTCCTCATTCTAGCTTTAAATTGGGTCGGCACAAGTCTCCCTCTTCCGCGCCTTTCTATCAACTATGATCTCAGTAGTTACTCCTCTCTTGCTCGTGCCACCTTTCACGAAATACGTCTATTTTTCTTAGGTCTACATCTATCGAAATAGCTTACTCCATATTTAAAACTCTCCGTATCGCATGTTAGTCTTACCGCCTTATAACAGGGCCATACCATGGTAGGGTTAGTTCTCAATTTATCTATCTTACGTGCGACTTTGAGGCTTCCCTAATATACTCGTTGCGAACCTTATCCGTTCTTGTTACCACACACAACCATCTCAACATTCGTATTTCTGCCGCAAGCATGGTCCTTCGATTCATAATATAAATCATTATATAAAAACCTAGTTTCAATAAAGCCAACATGCTATAGCAACTTAAATATAACATAACAGTTAAATTTAACCTAGTCCTTATTACAGTAGCTATCGCATCGCGTGCGCCAACGTTTACACTGCGGTTATTAACAACTCTGAAAGCTGCACGGGATTTATTACTATACCAGCGATAAAGGATATATGAACGTGGGGTATATTTAAAGCCTTTGAAGGTATACTTTTATAATAATAGAATGTGGCAAAGGACTGGCGTCACCAGCGATCCATAGGCATATGCAACTAGCTAATGAGTTGCAAGCGCCTTACGTCGCCAAATCTTTAATGGACATCGGACAAACAGAAGAAATCATGTTTCCTTTTCCTATTTATCCCTTCCAGGTCGAACCATCCTCCCCTTCCCATTCTTTCCTTGTAAGAAATAAATAGGAAGGGGAAGAGGAATATAGTAAGGGCTCCAGGTTAAAAATAAAATGGGTAATAGAAGCTATCATTAATTCAAGAAAATAAATGTTTACACCTTTCCACTCAATCGGAGTAGACAGGAAATGGTAGTCAAAGTCTGTCTCATTATTAATTTCGTATAATGTTATTTTTTATAATGTTTTAATCAATTTAACTTACTGGAATCAATGATAAATTGGAATCTTTATTGAGGAATACAATATTACGTCAAAAGTTAACTTCAGTTGCGTTGCGTTGTAAGCTACAACCAGGGAATGTTTCCGCGAAAATTGAGAAACAAAAGGAAAATTATAACATTTTCCTCATCGAGATAGCTCAATTAACACGTTCCATTTATAAGCGATGGACGAGATAAAACGGTCCATTTTATATTTTTTCAATTTAAATTGAAATGTTTTTTTGTTTTTCGTTTTTGCTTGTAATTGAATAATTTATACGATACAAAGTACAAGCGTCCGTCATCCTGTCAGGTGGAGGTTGTGTATTTTAATTTTGCATTATTATGAGATATA
This sequence comes from Papilio elwesi, assembly GCA_029849275.1. NCBI lineage: Eukaryota > Metazoa > Arthropoda > Insecta > Lepidoptera > Papilionidae > Papilio > Papilio elwesi. The sequence goes on along the minus strand of CM056708.1, from coordinate 5,378,756 downwards.
CAGTTTCATGTGTGCCAAATTATGTGTTTTCTTTTTACCAAATGGAGAGAGATAGAGATAATAAAGATTTTTTTTTAATATTTTGCCTTCTATGCAAAGACGAAGGCAAAAAAATCACTTCATGCCAGTTTTCTGTGAGATCGTGATAATTTACTTAGTAAAATGTTGATTTCTTATCGAACTTTAACTAAGTAAATAAATTACAGACTAGTTTTAATTAAAATTTTATTCGTATCACCCGTTTTTGTTGATCTTGACATTTAGAAAATATTTCTTGTGGATAAAATGTTCAAAATTGTTGAAAAAATGGGCGGTGATTTTTTTTTATATTACTAAGTGGCAAACGAGCAAGCGGCCCCTGGAAATAAGTACCGCTACCCATAGGCATCCGCAACAAGCTAATGAGTTGCAGATGCGTTGCCTACCTTCATGGACGAAGGAAGGGACAAACAGAAAAAAGGATAATTCCATTCCCTGTCCATCCCCTCCTCATCCGTCAAATCCTCTTCCTCTTCCCATCCTTTCCTTATTAGAAAAGGGTAGGAGGGGGAAGAGGACTACAATTAGGCCTCCGGCACGACACTCATCAGACGAAACGCAGAATACTTCTACTTCACGCCAGTCTTCTGTGACGTCGTGGTATTTCACCGGTCGAGCCGGCCCATTCGTGCAAAAGATGTTGTTATTGCGGGCACTACCACTGTGGATTACAAGCGGTTACAAAAATATAGCTGCATAAGTTCTTGTGACCGTGTTTCGATCGGTAACAATTATTCGCTAACTTAAGGAAACTTAAAAACTATTGAATAAACAAAATTTTGCAGAGCGTTTGTTTGAAAAATGTTTAAAAAAATAAAATAACAAGTAACGGATAGCTATACAAACTAACCTCTTAAAAAGAAATTTATTAAAACAAATATACGTTTGACATGGCAAGTCAAATTTTAGTCTTTCATTAGTTTATAATATCGCTAGTGAGATTATAAAATAAGTCTCCAGTTTTACAGTGACATATACATATAACTAATTCGGGGCAGTTGAATACCTAGCGAAAGACCCAGCAGTTATAAGTTGAACAATTAATGTAATTTCGATACCTAATAAAAAGATTTTACCATCAATTGAGTTCATGTCTGTTTAAAATGTTCCCTTGCTTGTGTGTTGTTCTTTCTACAGCTTCAAAAGGATTCACAAGCAAGATTGATTTGGGCCATCGTTTAATGCCTTGTAAAATATGCTGAGAGCATTGTCACCTTAAAGCTTAATACATATTTGATACAAAACAAAAGAGTAGAGACAGTATCATTAATTCTACCACCGATTAAGTTTATTTTAATTAGCATTAATAGTTAAAACGCTATATATCTTGCACATGAAACTATAAAAGTCATGAATAGAGACATTAAAAGCGTTGCATGATATTAATTAGTTATTTCCAGGAACTATTGGACATTATCAAGTCGATTAATTTTTACAACAGCAGCCGTCGCGGGTTCGTAGTCACGCATCCACGTCATGGCTACGAAATCAAATTAATATTCAGTAAAGTTTAGTTTAATATCACGAATTGTATTTTTAAATTTTATATGTATTTATAATATACTGTTATTTAAAAAAAAACACAGGCAGTCATAGGGACTGCCGACAGAAGTTGAAGAACTATACAGGTGGGAAGGCGCGACAATAGTTCAAAAATAAGTAATCAACAAAAATAAACGCCTGTATTTAACAATAAAATTCAAAATTGAATGCAGGAAAATTAAATGAAAAAGAAGTTGTAAGCTGTTCCAAATTCAAAAAAGCATGTTGCTGACCTCTGTTAAGCATGTTTTTCACGGAAGCCTATAAGATTTTCCTCTACCAAATATCGTCGAACGCGGCAAAAGCAGTTTTCACTTCAAAAATACGATGTTCGATCTCTTTGCGAAATACATAGATTAATTCGTAGTAATGAAATTAATAGATTAATTGGTCTGGCTCTGGCTAATAAGCAAGTTGAGTCCCGTGGTTCGACCCGCAATGCAATTTAATTTAACTGATAATTGTCCAGCCTAACCTAAGCCATATTTAATGTGATCATATAGATCTGAGGTCAATACACTTAAATGTGATTATAAATGTGTTTCAACACTAACTTTCATCCCCTAGTTTAGACCCTTAGGGAATAAATTTAGAAAAATCCTTTCTTAGTGCTCGCCTACGTTATAACAGAAATCTCTGTGCAAAATTTCAAGTCTCTCAGCCCAGTAGTTTGGGCTGTGCATAAATACATATATCATTCAGTCACTTTCTTATTTTATTTAAAGATATATTATTTAGTCTATTACATAATAGAATAACACTTCAGCTATTATATAAAACACAAAAACGAAAGATGAAGAGGATACAAAGGATTCTGCCTTCTACTTTACATGGCTGTATCACTTATAAATTGTATAAATAATATCCAGTAATATCACAGGTCACTTCTACTTACACAACTGCGCCTCCCAAAAGCGTAATTAGTGTACTTAGTACGTACTAAGAGTTGACATTAAAAGCTATTGTTGTTATATTGCTTAATATTCTGCAGTTCTATTTTATTCTCATTCCCTACACTCAATAATTTCTCACGTCCACATGTTCAAGGATCCATTCGTTTGAGACGTGACTAGAGATTAGCACGCGTCGGTATGAACGCACTAGCGATACGTGACACTTTGTAATCCTGAGTTATTGGATACCCAATACTACTCGTATGTATAGTTGACTAATGAAAGGGATATGGATACGTCATTGAAATGAAAGCGATATAAGGGAATAGTGTAACGCTCCCGGCTTTTATATAGAAAGGAAGTATCCTATTGTGTTGCAGGCTTTCTTTCTGTAACTGATTTGTATTTGTTTGCCTTAAATCTTTTTTTGTGAATGAAGGATATAAGCAAGAAAGCTTAAAGAAGCTTTTTAATATATTCGCAATGAAATAGTAGAAAATACGTTGAAAGCCATACAGCATCTGTCAAATATCCCGAAAAAAATTAAACTACATTTTTTCGCTGAAAATTAGCATTGCCCCAACTAATTCTTTAAGGCTCTCAATTAAAGAGTTATTTTTATATCCATACTTTTGATAGGGTTTAAGCCAGAGGTTTTTGTATATTACATTTTATTTATGTTTCGACGTCTAGTGAAGAAGAATTGACGAAGAAGGAAACTGAAGCCGGCCTTATGATTTGGCAAATCAGGATCAAAACCCACGAGTAGATACAAAATTATGTTCTCATACTGTCCAACTTAGTATGCGGTCATTCCACAAGTGGACGAGAATCTAAAAAATTTAAAATCATGGCAGGTTATAAAATAAAAATATATAAAAAAATAAAATAAGCATTTAATCCATAGTGGGCTGTGATTACGGATTCCTGTTTGGCACACCTCTACAAAATAGTTCATTTATTTAAAAATGGATCCGTTTCATCACGTGCTTAATATTTCCCCACTCTTTCAAAGATTTTAGACAATGATCTACTTCGACACCTATCTTGCAAAGACGATCAGTTAATTTCAAGTTTTCGAAAGTACGCTAAGAAGAGGGCTCCTTTTTGCGGTTAATACTTCAAATGCTTTCGCTCTTCGCAATGCTCGTAAATCCATTAAATCTCTCCCTCCACCTACATTCTTTAAGTTTCTGATAAATTGGTTCGGAATCTTTCCAAATTGCGAGCATTTTATGCGGTGATGGTTGTAAGATAAATAAAAAGGTTTTACGTAAACGAAATCTTTAAAGTATACTTCTTACAGAAAAATATTTTTAAACTAAGTGTATACCTTAAATAATAAATTCAATGGAATTTGTATAGATTTTTCTTTAAGACTAGTTGTTACTAAGAATTTAAAAAAATAACAAAACTCTTTCTCTCACGCACAGTGCCTGCATGTATACGCACATTCACATCTGCATCACTTTCCCGGCTTGCGTACAAATATGAGTCGGACAATGACTCTATCCATCACGAACCTATAGTACATATCTACCTATCAAACGTACGGGCACCCAATCGAGCGACCAGTCGAGCGATCAGTCCAGCGATCAGTCGAGCGATCAGTCGAGCGATCAGTCGAGCGATCGGACGAACGATTAATCGAGTGATTAGTCGCTAACCCTCAGTGGAGTGACCAGTCGAATAAATAATGCAATAGTAAAAGGCTTTTTTTACTTTTAAACTTTACACTTTTTTATTTGGCCAATAGTATTGATATTTTTTGAAGAAGTTTATCGAACAGGTACGCCTTTTTCCGCTAGGGTTTTAGACGTAATAATGAAAAAAATCAAATTTTGATTTAAATGTGTTACGTGTTATTTGAAATTAAAAGTAAACTAAATTTAGTTACTTTTATTATCTTTTGGTTTTCTAATTGTATATTGCCGCATTTCGTTTCGTATTTTGTACACAGCTACTCGTAATGCCACCTAAAGAAAAACTATTTTTCTTTACTATGGGATGGGATAAACTTTCAATCATTATCATTTTAAAGATCATAATATAACTAATGACATATATAACTAAAAGTTCCACCTATTCAATCGAACAGGTATATTTTTATCGCACAAATGTTTGACACGGTTCTTTAAATTGATATAACTTTTATCTATAAACCTATTGAGAGAGAGATCTATTAACAGATGAAGCTTATACACATTAGTGAAAACCGCATTCAAATCGGCTGTCTTTTCTGGAATTAGCAGTAACAAACGCACAGACAAACAGACATACAGACAAACAGGTAAACCGAAAAACAAACAAAAGTCTAATAATCATTGTTTTGGGTTTTATTGCGTTTATAAAGGCCCCAATAACAGTTTTTTTTTCAAATATCTTCCATGTACAGACAGCGATCAGTTACAGTTTTATTATATGTATAGATTATAGATCTAAGGCATCTTATAATGTGAAGTGATTAGATGTTCCTAACTAATTCTATCAAAGGACGTCCACTGCTAGAATCACATGAATCACCACATGGTGGGTAGACGTACGTACGTACGACAATGGGTAAACGTGATTGTACGTAGCCACGAATACGTAGCTACCATACCAGAACTTATAGACTCATCGACTGTGTATTAATTACTTATTTTACGTAATTTACCGCACTTTACTTAACCACGTAAATTGGATAGAATGAATACAAGGATACAATTTGGAAGACAAAATATTTGATACCTGAATTATTAAAAATATTACCCATTATTGTAGTCAACCTTACTTCAATTAAAATTATATTTTCTATTGTATATGTAGAGTACTTTAAGCCATAATCTTTAGTTAATAGTAATTGATGTTATTAAAACTTAAAACCTAATACTTGAACTACTTTAACTTGTTAGAGTTAAGCAAACAACTGCGGTCTTTCGCATCTTAAGGAGCTTAAGACGGCGTTCCATTCAACAAAATTTTCAATAATATTTCGATAAAATACTTCTTTTGATATTTATGTACGTTAAGCAAAGGGTAATTGTTGTATGAAAACGAAGGAATGCGATCCTCCAAGACTTTATCTGTACTATGTTCAAACAAAAAATAACAATTATGAGTAGAAACTCGGTTATCATTGGTCAATTCAATCATAAACAATATATAAAGTAAAACAGACCGCCTTTTAGTTAATATCCTGGCGCCAGAGAAGAGATATCGTCGTAATCTGTAATGAGGCTTTCCGACCTCGTCGTCATATGTTTGAAAATATTATTAAATTTATAAATATGGTGTACAATAAAACATAATTCAATAACAGCTGTTTGTAATCAAATTACTTAGACTGCGAGAATACTGAGAGTTAGCCAACTCATTTTACTTGTTTGGATTTGTTGATTGGCTTGAATAGATCTAGCGCTACTGCGCGGAATTTCATTAACGTTTTCGAGAACGCCCTCTTTTATTGCAATAAAAAAACTTACTATCACTATTACAAGTACTTTTACGCAAAAAGGTTAGTTTCAGTTAAACGTTAACCTTATTTCGAATTTATCATATTTTGGTATGTATAGAGAACAAACATGTATACTTAATTTTTTTTTAAATGATTCATAATTTTAATTAGTGATTAATAATTCTTGGAAAACTTGCGTTATTCAGACGTCATTTAGGTTCATTTTTGATTATTAACGTATTTTCAAAGCCTTTTGCTCTGATTCTCTCATCCCGTGGAGAGGCGACTGACAAAGTAAAAGACGTTCAATTAAAGAGCTCTGAACAACTTTTAAATCCTATTGGACGGATCTTAAAATTATATATTAGGTATACAGTAAGACGTTTGATTTTAAATCTTCTTTAATTTGCAATTCTCATAAACATGCTGTATTAATCAAATTCTAGAAGATAAAAAAGTGAATTTCTTAGTAGTTCTGCCGACAGCTATAATTCAACTTCCGTTCTGGAATACTTAGTTATCCTTAAGCAGCATTCAAGCAAGCACATCACGCGGCGAGTTACTTTGCTATTCAGAGAATATCATCTAGCCCTAAATAACTTAAAGTAAAATATCTAATTACTACTTAAACTTTTGGCTTTCACTTCTAAACTTAAAAGATAAAATTAAAAGAGAAAAAGTTAAGGTTTAACGAAAAAATAACTTTTAATTACAGCTCCTTTAAGCTAATTTAACAGATGTCCTTATGATTTGATGGATACAATGGCAGCACTCGGAAGCCAGGCGTCAGGACATGCCCTGGTCCAAAAATGTTAAAGTGAGTCAGGAAATGAATAGATTTGTATAGAAAGCAGTAAATATGATAATTTGGCTTATTATAGTATTATATATTGATATACAATTCAAATTAAGTAAGAAATTAATTCAATCATCATTCATTTCCATCCCCTTTTACATGTGTCAAGCATTCATGAGGTACAGTTGGATCGATTGCATAGTTAAGGATGGCTGGCATTCCTAGAGCTAGTTGCGGTTCTCGAACTAGTTCGAGTACGGACTCAACTGAATTCACTGGTTTGCTAGTTCGAACATTACTTGCTAAGAGAATTGCATGAATGAACTGATTATAATGTAAGTGGCTTGGAGAATGGATTGCGAAAAATAAGGACGTGGGATCGAATTCGCTATTCCATTAATGTTTTAAATCTTCTCCTTGCTGACTTATACGTATTTTGCCTCCGTTTTTTTTAAATGAAGTTGGCTAACCAGCAAGCTAATGAGTCGCAAATGCGTATTGTTATGGACTTATTATTAATTAAAAATAAATATGTTTTCCTGGGGACTGTCGTCTCAGCGACACTATATTTGGTTATATAAGATAACACTACAAATGCAATCAAAGCAAAATTGCAAAAAGGCATCGTCTAACTCTTGTTTTCAACTTTCAATTTAAACCAGCAATTCTTGAAAAAATGTAACAAAGTTTTGTAGCGTCGTTTTTTGTGATACTGTATCATTGTCAATGAATGATAAACTAATAATATCTTAAAATTATGTGCGATAGGTGTGATGAGATAATTATGGTCTTCTCTTATCTTAGTTAGACTCCAAATGTGATAAAGACCGAGAACCGTGTTCCCATACAATAGGGATTTTTATTTCATGAATTTATTTCATTTTTTTTGTTATATAACTAATAAAAGTGATAAAATGATAAATCTAAAGAAAGTATATCAATCGTGAAGTTGTTTAAAAATTATATGATACTACTCGAAACAATCGCTTCTGAAGAAAACCCATTTCAAGTTTATAGCATTTTCTTTTCCTCGTCTAACAGACTAGTGTCACAAGAAAATACAAGAATACACAATGTTTATACATTAAAACAAACTTTGGTAACATAAAGAAACGGCCAAGTGAGAAACAGATTCGCGCACGAAGGGTTCCGTACAATTATAATATCAATAAAAACGGCAAAAAATCATGTCATGTCATGTCAATTGAATCTGAGAAAAACAGAAAGAAACTAGAACATGGTAATTTGACCTTTTGTATTCATGAGTGATTTGTTACCGGAAAAGACTTATTAAATCACTAGAACATCTACAAGTCCCACAGAAGAGTTTGCGTGATACTTAAGCCAAGACAAATACCTAGAGTTGGTTCTTCGATCACCGCGACTACACGGCTACTCAAGCGAAGAAGTTTTAAACCGATATTTTTTTAATCAAGCAATAGATATGAAATGTTCATTGATAATTTACATCAAAACTGTTAATGTTTTTGTTAACACAATTTAAAAAGTAGCAAATGTTTCAATGCAACAAATAAAGAAAGGATCGTGGTGCAAATAATCGACAGCGACGTACCGCTTTGCTTTAAACTTATAGTCCACTTAGGAAACTAATTCGATCAACTGGAACTCGAGTTAGTTCGCTTAGGAGATAATGAAATCCACATACATTTAGTTAGTCGTTCTTTATTTTTCTGTTTATGACAGACTTAAACTCTTATGTAGTACAAAAACCGAGTGATGTATTAAATTAGTTTTCGTAAATGACATTGACGAGGTCCTGGCACACCTCTCCCACTTCTATGCATACATGATCGTCGGTACCATGTGCTCTTAATACCACCATTCTTCAGTATGTCACCAATCTCGGAATAAGTATAATACTTCTAGGATTACCCCTACCAACACTGCTACTCACTTTCCTAACATACATTTCTCTGGTCAATCTCCTTTCACTCATACTTTTAAAATGTCCGAACCATTGAAGTACCTTTCTCAATTTCAATAACAACATTCACTTTTCACTAATCCCTTACCCTTATAATTTTTAATCCTATCACTCAGTCACGCCTAACATACTTCTCAGAGACCGCATTTGCTTCGCACATGACCGCTATTTTTATATCACTCGAATCTTTGAAAAAGTAAACATGTATTTCTAGACAGATTTTGTTTTATTACTTTAAGGACTTTAAAGCAATAAAGCTGTTGAATAAAGATGTTATTTGGTCCATATGTAATTATAATAATATACTTCATTCAAAAGATGACAAAAAGGAGTTAATTATTATAATTAATAAATTAGAGCTTGACCACAATACCATCTGATGTGGGCTCAAAAGGTGGTATAATGGTCTCGTTTTGAAGCCTTTCTCATTCCTTTGCCATTCTCCTCTCGAGGGTACCCATTTCATAGAACATCTTGAACGTGGTATTTTCAAGACTTATAAATCATATATGCTTGCTTATAAATCAGTTAAAAAAATACAAATATCATAACCAGAAGCAAAAACGAATATAGGTTACATAAGGTTCCGTGAGCGATTGAACAACGAAATGTTCTTTCGTCGAATCTGCAGATTTTTATAAACCTTTTTCACGAGCACAATAAAAACGGTTTGTGCCCAATTACACTTTAACGATTATCTTCACAAACAAAAAATGTTTTTGTGGCAAAATATTTAAGAGATGAAATTGTTCTGCGATTGTAGACAGTAAATGACTTTTTTTCTAAAAAGTAATGTCTATTTTATAGACTTTATAAAGCCTCCAATTAAGTTGTCGGTCACTTTATTACTAGGACGTAATTCAGTCTAGACGTTATTTAATGCTTCCGTCTTAATAACTTCTCAACTTAGCATAGTCTGACTAAAGAAAGTTTGAGGAAAAAACACGTATAGTTTTTGCATGTAAGTAGCTTGTGTACGTGTTTCTTCTACAGGTAGATACAAAAATCACATTTCAGATTTCCCGAAGAGTACTAAGACCAAATGTGACTAAACATGATCCTAAAGTTAAAGCATAGCTATGGATTTTTTGCACGAACGAATCCAGGATGCTCTTCCATCGAAAACGACTGGTATTTTATCTTGATTAAAAACTCGACTTTTTTATAGTACCACTAGTAGCACTAGTAATGGTGGCAAATTGTATTTCAATCGACTTATAACACGTATTCGCGCCAGAGGCGTTGCCGATTTGTGGTTTTGTTGAGAAGTATATTTAGACGATGATTTATACGTAGCTTTTGAACTTACAATAGTGCGATCTGCCATCAACTATCTCAATAACTCCTTCAAATATCAATTACCCAACATAAATTGCTTTTTAGATAATCCTGATGCTTAACAAGATAAATCTAAAGGTAATCGACCTTTATGATGATAATTAACACTCGACAAGCTTCAAATGACGCGGCCGTTTGGTATAATGACTCCCGCAGGGCACTTGTCACGGTAACGAGTTTCAGAAGTGCAGTGGTTTTATTTACCCAAGCTTGCAATAACTACTTTACTGCCTTATAACTTAATCTCAGTTGTTTCTTGAGTATATTCTACCTCAGTAGACAAGATAATGACAAAAACGTTATTGTGTAAGCTCCCCGCTATGTGTTTTGCATTGCAGTGCAGATTAAGTGAAGCACACACTCACAACTAATTTTTCTATTAAAAACTGTAACTCTTACTTGCTTTTCAAAGACAAGTAGATTTGTTTTCATGTCTACGATGTCATTTTATATTTTTTAGTTCAATTCTGTTGCAGTTAAATTATAGAAGGCATAACAGTCACGTCCACTAGTTCGGTGTAAGTTCGGTCTGCAACAGATGTGAAGCGGTCACCGGACCAGAATGCTAATATACAGCCATATTACTCCATTCGTTTTTCTATCTTATATAGACTGGTGTACTACAAAATTAATTTAAAAAGTTATATTATTTCTGACAATTACCATCCATTGTGTAAATAATAATTAGAAGCATAGTATTAACATATTATGTTAAATTAATGGAGGATTTGTCTGTCTGTCCATTAAAGGCTCTTGCAGATGCCTATGGGTACATTCTTCCATTGAATACATTTCCAAAAAAACGATCCCCCTGCAAACAGACGTCAAGTAGTCAGAAGTCAAGTCCTTTTGTATAAAACAATATTGCTTATGTAGTTGGTATTGCAAGACTACGGCGTAGCACGCGTAGCAGTCGTAGCTCCCATATCCCTCGTAGGAGCCTAGCCGATTTTAGTTCGATAAGATGATGTTTATTGTGCCGCCTTGAGTAGGGCTGAAGGGGAAAACGTTACCGATAGACTAGTTGCAGAGAATTATCTACTACTGATAGTGAATTACACAGAAAATTTACAGTCGTGAAAACACAATAAGGGTTACAAAACTTTTGAATCAATAGCAATGGCTGAAAAATTATTATAAATTTACATCATTTTCATAAGTCAAAAAATACGAAGTAATATTTTGATAGTAAAAATAAATTTAGATTTAAGGAATCTACAAGCATCCCAGTGGCGCTACAACGTTATTGGAAGAAAACACATATCCTGCTTTGGTTATTTTAAATAACCATTTTAATTGAAGATATTTTCGTGTAGTTTTACTTATTGGTATTATGTATCGCTTGCTAACAGATGAGTACCTAATGTCGTTAGCTCAGTTTAGATCCAATAAATTGATAAATTCTTCAAAACTAACAAAGTGTCGTATGATCGATCTTAACACATGAAGATCGTGAACCTTGTATGGTGCGAACCATTTTTTATTCTATAGCCGTACGTCCCATTTCAAAAAGCACAGATAGTCCTAAGAACAGCCGACAGAAATGAAAACTCAAAACGCGACAATAACAAACAAAAATAAACTGTTCTAAATTCAAATAAGCATGTTTCTTTCGCGTGTTGTTGACGCATATTAATCATGTTGTTTACGCGAACCTTTAAGATTTTCCCCGACTAAATATTGTCTAATGCGACTTAAGAAGTTCTCACTCAAAAAAATATAAGATCATCTCCATGCCCTTTTCCCACTCTTGTGGGGTCGGCACAGTATGATTGTAGTCCATACCGTATAAGTTTTGGCTATAGTTTTTACAGCCTGCCTGACGCCAACCCTCCTTGGGAATAAAAAAAATATAAGATGAAGGGAATATATTATTATCAATGTTTTAAGTTCACACCGTTCAGCTCTCTTAAAAACGAGACTCGGAAGACTTTATGTCTCTTTTAACAACTCAATCAGAGTAATATTGCTAAGAGATTGTTAATTAATATACGTTCACGTCTTTTACGAGAGATCTGAAACATTACGTTATAACGTAGGATTTTGCAAGTAAGAAATATATGTCGATTTGTAAGCAGATAATATCTTCTGACAAGTATTTAGGCTGTTTTCCGAGAAGAGAATTATGAAATACAAGACCCGATTTGTTTAGTATTCAGCCTACTTGGTTATTTAAGTGTAAATTATATTTTGACGATTATTCTATTATAATATTTCAAACACTCAAATGTTTTCTTTTATGTTTTAGTATTTTAAGTATGTAATTAAGACTGTAAATATTGGTTTTTGGTTGGCAAATAATCAATTTAAAAATCAATAGGTATATATTAAATGAAATTAAAATTATCTTTGCGGTTGTTCTTCTCTGTATTTTTACTATATTTATCAACTCAGGAGAACTAAGCAAAGGAATAGAATTTCATTCCGATTGTTGTAAGGTAGCACACGTTAAAGGAACTAAAGATATTATAGACATATGTTGTTTTACTTATAATTTGGAAATATTAGGAAAAAAAAGATTGCGCTTCATTTAAAGAGGTACGCTTATTCTAAATTTTAATAAAATGTTTTGACTGCCTGTAAAGTTAATTACTTCGACACACAGTAAAATTATGAGTACCTTTGTGTTTGAAAAGATAACACAAAATTAGTAAACACTTCTACCAAGTTAAACCATATTTAAACTTCGCAATAACTGTAGCTTTGTAAAATTACATTTCTACTCGAAGTACTGCTTCGTAATAAAGTATACATTTATTTTTAATTACTTGATATTTTAAATACTCATGTAATGTATATATTAGTACGTGAAACAAAAAAAACAGCCCCATTTTAAGACTTGTCAGGATAGAGGTGTGTGATGATTTGGCAAATTTAAAGTTTCTGTGGAAGAGCATACAGCTAATATTTAAATATAGTACTGTATATATAATCCAAATAAATTAAATCAAATGACATAAAACACAAATAGTGGTATGGAAGCCGAAGCAGGGATTTCTGTACATCCTCGAGCGAGTTTGATTCCCATATCGGTTGTAACTTGGACCGTGTTTAGTACCCTTCACCACATATTGTATATACAGAACCATGCCGCGCTTGTGAGTAGCCCATTAAATTTGTAAAAAGAAAGATCGTGGGACATACTCGAACTAGGTAGTTACGAGACCTTATAAGATGAAAGTGAAAGTAACAGCAGCTTGAAAAATCTTAAAATATTAAGTAATGTTAGCAGCAATTATAGTCTACTTTTTGATTCTAAAATTTCAAATAATTCAATTTAACAGGGTATCATTGGTAGCCAGTGCGGACTGGAGGCATACAGATAACGCTTTGAACCCAGCCATGCGTTTAATCCAATTGCACGCCACAGCTTAATCACTCCGCTATAAAGTTATTCACAGGCTATGCATGCATTCTAGGACTCCCCACTCACTTAACCAGCCAAATATCAAAGCAAAATTCTAAAAATTTGTGTTTGATAAATATGATGTTACTACTAGATAGGAATGTTATCTATCTTCTATGTGTATAAACGTCAATTTCTGTGCGCTAGTCTTGCTTATTCTCAAAAGCGGTTGAATGCATTGGGATTCATCCATTCATCCATTGGGATATTTTATTAAAAGTAAGTAAATTTTTTTTCTCATCTTCTATGATCCTTGTGCACGTTATTTTTCCGATAATCAATTATAAGTAGCTACCCATGTGTGGAAACTTTTGATTAGCCTTAAGATGCCAAATAAGTATTTCATGTTTTTTTAAGATAGCTGTTAGTTTTCCTATTAAAATAAAATAAAATAAAATAGGAAAACCCATTAGAAAAAAAGACTAAAATCGGTATTTTTCTGTCAAATTTTAGGATTATGATTATGATGATTTGTTTACATTTAAAACCATTTTTCGTAAGGGAGGTAGTGAATTTTGTAAATAATATAGTTTAAGCGAATTGAATTACATTTTGCAAACTACAAAAACTCATTTTGAATTCGCGAAATAATATGTTGCGGACAAATCATCAAATATGAAATTCAGCGATAGAGCCCTTGTGTTGTGCGATCGAACATTGTAATCCCCGCAATCGGTTTCACCTCTAGAACCACTCGTAGTTTCTAGAAGTACTTCGTTTATTTCGTGATTACACGTTTGTATCGAAAGCAAATCCAATGTGAACAATACATTTATCTTAGCGCTTACTGCCGACAGCGATGAAAACAAAGTGGAAAATTGGCAACTTTTGTCGCTACTTATATAAGTTCTATAAGGTAAATCAGCTTTTTAACTACGTCATAGAGACAACGATTAAAGACAGGAAAAAGTCTGACGTAACGATTCGCGTCTCTAATCTTTGTTTATTTACGCGACGAATAGAGGTGTTTTACACTTAGCTTGCGATAAGGACTTGCATTGAATGTTAACTAAATTTATTTCTTAAATTCAAAATTTTAAGATTCATTTAAATTATTTTTCATAAACGCAACTTAAGTTGGACACGATGCAGCGAATATTATCGGTCGCAATGAATAATAGTTGGAAGGATATTTGGATCGAACTACGAAGGTATTGTAATCAAATCAATTTATTTAGGTAGTACGAAGTTCGCCGGGTCATCTAGTTTATTTTATATTTCTGTATCATTGTTTTTATTGCAAAGAACCTTCTAGAATAAGAACCCCCACATAGTAATATTGTTTGGGGCTGCCTAAAAACTATAAGGATTTTTCAGTTAGAAGGAGGCTAATCAGTTAAGGGCACACCTCGATAATATTGCCTCACTCTTGGGGAGTAAGGCGTGCGTTACGTAATTCTGGATTACCCTAGCACTGCTAAGGCACAAGGGGAGTTTTCGTCTCTTGTAGCAGAAGCTCAGTGCAGATAGTGTGTTCCTTTGGAAATCCCAGAAACCGCTTCCGTGACACTCGAAGATGGCCACCGAAGGAGTTTTAGTGATTAAAAACTCAAATAACACTGTCTTGGCTCCAAAAGCAAGGCATTTGTGAGACATAGTAACGTGAAATTTTATTTTTATTAATTAATTTGTGTGTACATAAATGTGCAATCCCGGCCACAAGAAACTAAATTTATATTGCATTTGGAAATACAAGCTTAGGCTAAAAAATCGTCATCTCCCTGCTCTTTTCTCACTTATGTGTGCACAGTATGACCGTAATCCATACTGTATAGGTTTTGACTACTAATTTTATTACCGGCCGCCTGCCTGTAGAGTGTATTATTTTCAAATTTAAAAAAATCATTAAACATCATATATTTAACATTCCTAATTACACCGTGTTGTAAGCAGTGGTTTTACATTATAAATTCACTTAAAAGCACTCCTAAATAAAAACATAGGACGAAAATTACGATACATTTATAATTCTGTTTTAAAAAGCAGAGGTTCCTTGAATTTAACAACACCCATTTAATCCGATTAAGGGGAAGCGGTAAAAATATTTTCTGCCTAATTATACGGACTTTTCTCTAATCCCCTACAATGTTAAACGGTAAATAATATTGTAACGGCTCGCGAGGGAATTAACGGTAATAATTAAATGCTATATTTTCTTTTAATTTAGAAGAAGCACTCAACATACCTTTTATACATCTGAAGAATGTTTTTAATTGGAAGAAACATTAGTTAATTTATAATAATATTATATTGCATGTAATATGAATAAATAAATAAAGAGGTAATCGAGCTATTTTTATATGTTTTTTATCAGTCCAAAACTCACAAACTGATCTCAGTCCCATCTGCTTTTACGTGTAAATGTACACTTAGTAAACCACAGCTAATTTCCCTTCATTTTTAAAGATATCAAAATTATAATTAATACCCTTGGTTTAAATATGTAAAAATGTGTAATGATGTGACGTCGATTGCCCATAATGAAATGAAAGGTGAAGAGAAAATGTATGTACTAAAATAAGACAGGTACCCTATTACAGATAACGGTCCCAGGTTTAATTTTATTTAATTTATTTTAGTGAATGTTATAATAACCTACTTGAGTCGATCGATCGTATCCAAGTTTGGGCTATATGTGAGTAGCAGTTTTCTAAAACTAAATCAAATTAAACTTCGCCCCGTCAAAACTAAAATAAACTCTAGTAAATTCAAATCGCATGATATAAATTATACTTTTAACTACTATCACAATAACATTAATGAATATAAATAGGAAGCGGAGATACGACTATAAATTACTTTTGAGTGAAAATAACACTAAGTAGAATAGTTTAAATATAAAGTACCTGACATATGTATGTATGTTCATTAAAGGTAATTGTACTGGTAACAAAGCGAACATGGGAACAAAGATACGACTAGTATTGTTACATAATAGAAATGTTGGAAAAACTCTGTACCCATTACAAAAAGAATATTATAATCTGTGCAAAGTACTGAAACAATAGTTATTAAGTCATCAATATAAGCAAAAAAATGAAGCGTAAAAAAAGCAAAATCTCACAGAAGGGTAGGCTAATTTTTATTGTTATACATAAAGTTAACAACACGTTTGTCGTTCAAATACATACTGATGTAACACCATCTTCTGACCGTACCTTTACATAATTCCTTAAATAACTTCATCTTGAATTGATCATGTTAAGGTCTTGAATAGCGTGTATATAAAGTAACTACGAACTAAGGTAGATGGTAAGTGAATTTTAGAAATAAAACCCATATTAGTTATAGCGCGAATCAAGCAAATGAACCTTGTTATGTTATCTACATCACCTTAGAGGTGCGATAGTGCATTAATATAAACAGCGATACGACTGCGAGAGGTCGTTGAAATGGATATTCGAGTTTGATTACGTATATTTGAACTAGATCTCACCAAGAAATTACTATAAGAAGGTATTATTTATTTTAACATCAGGTGAGATTGTAGCTAGATTAGTTATGAAAAAAAAATCCTTACCAAGCTATCATAAAAGACGGTAACTGTCCAAAACAGTGCAGGTACGAAAGTCATTGCATATTATAAAAGAAATGATATCGCACACTGGTTGTAGCTTAATATTTCCATTGCACAATATACTGTACACACTATATACGACTACTTATAACAATCAGTCAAGGCCCCGAGCCTGATTGTTATCTCAATCTCAAGAGGTGCTGTCACGACCGTTGACAGAAGTACAAACTGAGTCTCCTTCCTTTGAAAAGTGCTTATAAAGACTCTGCTGTCTAAAGTCAGCTACGCAACTTTACGTTTCACTGCCGTACTCATACATTTCTGGCAAACCGGAAATGTGAGTGACAACACAAAGGAATCAAAAGACAATAGAGAAAATAATAAAAAGTGTTTAAATAAAATTATCAGACTTTTATGAGAGTATTTCTACTATATTAAATTAGGATCGACGATTTAGCTGTATAGATTTTAATAATATAAAACAACAACGTAAGGTCTAACTAAATAATTTGAGCAAGTTGGTAGGACATATTTTCCAACAAACATGACAGATCGACATGGTTTGGCTTTCACCCAGTAGTCAAACTTTGGAACTCCATGAAGTATCGATACCGGTGATTAATGAATTCCAATTGCGGGGAATATAAATCTATACGTATCATGTTAAGTATAATATTTAACCAGAAATAGTATCATTGCATGAACCGAACCGTCTGTGGATCACGTAATCAAGTGAGATAGTTGTTGAGCTGAAGTAAGAATGAATGGGACATATTTTTATGCCTATTTTGTAGGAGAGGAAAACTTATAAGCAAGTCGAAACTCGGTACTTGATCAAATAAGAATTTGTTCAGTCTTGGAAAACTTTAAGGACATAAATTCTGAGTATTGGAGTCATGAACATAAAGTTTATAAAGTTATTACATCCCGCCAGGAATAAATAGGTTTTTGTTGGGAGGCCACTTCAATATTTACGATTGTTACCTTTACCCCTTTTTAGTTTACGACGGTTTTATGAGATAGTCTCAGTTCTGTTGTTGATTGAATTTTACAAAATATAGAAGTATATACATGTATCGATACGAACGATCTGAAGGTTCTTAGAACATGACCTGCAGTTATGTTGTATGGAAGTACGCTCTAGGCTAAAAATAAACATAGACTGGACCTAGATTTCTACAAAGTCTTTCACAATATGCGCTTTCCTCATCCAGTGGTCTATTTGGAAATACTGAACAAGGAAATAAAAAAGTTTGAACCACTAGAATTAATACTTATACAAAGAAAACAGGCTCGTCTAGTGTCATCCGGGGAATAGTGTTACCTATAATAATTATAAGAAACTAAGCTCGTACATATTACTTTTGAATGTTTCTTTCTTTTTGTTTAGAAATACACTATACAAAACAATACTCTTTCGAGAGTGCTAACGGCTACACTATGCAGCCCTCTAATCTTTGGGCCTTGGAAGCATTTTTGAGACTTGATGTTTGAAAAGCGGAACACAGTCAAAGACACATGTACATCATTGTATACCCTCTTCATGATAAACTTGGTTCAATAAAAGAAATCGTAGATCACGCGTACTTAAACTTAAATAATACATACGCACAGATGGGCAGCGTTGACACCTAACTCCATCTTATATAGCTCAGGCATCGGGAGGTAGGGTAAGGAGTTTGACACGTAGCGAAATACATGAGAACATTACAATATTTTCATTAATCAAGGATCGATACTACAGCACGTATATATATGTATGTGTGTGTATGTGTAACGTGTACATTAGCTCAGCGCGACCGAAGTTACAAATGCTAACTTTTACATAAAACGATTCGAGAAATTTATTTAAAAAGTTTAACGCTAGATGTCATACTTCTTAAGTCGTAATCTTAACATTGTAAAGGCTATTTTGAAGTTGTTTTACGATGTTTAATTAAAAGTTTGTCCTTCGCTGGGCTTTATTCTTGAATTTGTTTTAAAATAGCTCTCCACGATCGGTCGTTTGATTTTCAACTTTGCACAATCTTGAAAATATCTATACAATTTACTTACAACAAATTTTAACATTTCCCAAACAACATTACGTTCAAAGTATGAGATACTATTTTCGAATCAGATACGTCCGAAAACTGCGACAAGCGCAGGTAAGCCCGCAGCAGCTGCTGTTGTAAGCTCATGGGCCAATTTGATCGGGTAAGTCCTTCCATTTCTATTTGACGTAGTCTTTGCACACCTCTCCACTTCTTCTGCGTATATAAACATGCTCGTCCTTTTGTTTGTATGTCACCATTCCGATCTGTGTAAGTTCGCCTAGAATCCATACCAACAAAGTAACTCACTTTCGCGAAATATTATTTTCTTGACACTCTTCTTTCATTTATCCTTTCTACATGCCCAAACCACCGAAGTATTTATTCTTCGATTTTGGCCACAACGTTCTCTTTTAATCCAAACTTTACCCGTACACCGCTATTTTGCTCTATCCTATCATTTATTCACGGTTATTTTACTTCTTAAAGACTTCATCTTAACTGCATTACTTACTTCCATACACTATGGTGGGTACTGGCTTTACGTATTTTCAAACATGCATTTCAATGCAACACATACAATATTCATAAACACATTCTGGCTCCTGACTACTGTGCCTATAGCCACATTCATTTTATTTCCTGCATCCATTTTTAGTTCCATATTGTTACGTGCCAGGTCCGGTTAATTCGGAAATAATATTATGCCTTTGACGAGTAACGACTAAGTCACTGTATCGCTTGGGTATCGCTATGAAGTATCGCACTCAATAGCTCACTAAAAACTAAACTGTCCCACCCCACCGTCTTTTTTTGTGTATGACTTGTCACTGTGAGCCTGGAGGAGGGTTTTACAGATTCACCGGGCTTGAGGCGGCAGAGCGCTGAGGGCGCTTAGCCTAATCCTCTTTGCAATAACTAAGCTCGAGGGCTCCCTCGGGAGCCTTGGCTCGGACCGTTACTTTATTAGTATTACCGGATTGGGAGGGCGCCGAGCTCTTAGGTCGGCGTGCGCTCCACGGAGTGACTGGGCTCAAGGGACCCCCAGAGGAGACCTTGGTTTGGGCTGTCATTCAATACGCGTTTAGCATTCCGATTCGAGTGTGCCCGAGAGGGCCGAGCCTCGGCTCGATCGATAGCCATTATCTGATTACAAGTATTATTATATTTAAAATTACTACCACTTCGGAAAACGTTAGCGCTGGGAGCAGAAGTGGTAGAAGAAACCCCAGCAACGCTTCTATCAAGAGTAGGGGCGAAAATTCTGCCGGCTATGTGGCCGCATCGAGAAGGTAATAGCCGTCCTCGCCGGCGAAGACGGTGTGTGATTTGTTTGCGATGTAGTTTCATCGTAGCCTCAGCGATGGTTATTGCATCGTCTTGATAGTCGAGGACGTGCCTAGGACGTCTATTGTCGTGGCGGAACGTACCGAATATAAGTACGCCTAGTTAATGAGTAAGTTTCTACAGGCCCCATTTCCATCCCTTCTTTATCTTCTTATCTAGAGTTCTCGTGTTTCCAAGAGTAAAAAAAGCCTTTATTTAGATTGTCTCTTTGTCGTAGATGTTGATAGGAAGTTGGTGGTCCCCTAAAATAATAAATATTTATTTAAACTGGTATAAATGCAGTATATTAAAGAAATAAACAAATGTCTAATCTTGGTAGTTTCATTGTTGTGAACGCATTACAACTTGAAAACAACACGGACACGCCGCTCCGAACGATGTACTTTCAAAGAAAACCTATTTGAAGTTTATAAGATTTTCTGTGACGAGTTTAGCGATATACGAAAGTTTAAATTATTTTATATAAAATGTTTAGTTTTCTACGAAATTGATAGAAAAAAAACTTGAAACTGTGATATTATAATATAAAATATAAAAGAAATCAGTATGGCCGAAAACTAACCGTGAAATGATAAATCTATATCGACAAGATAGATCATTAATCAATGAAATCGATTCGAGTTTCGGCATTCAGTCGTGAAGCTTGACTTCTGGGTAAAAGCCAAAACATGTCCAACTGTCACGGTCGTTGGCAAACGTATCCGGCCCATAAATACAATTTATACGTTTAGATATTGCTTGCTCAGATTCTGTACTTTGAAATCTTTAAAAACAACTTAAGAAACGTTTAAATCTTGTCGTTTCTATACTTTGCCGTATATACATTATAAAGTTCGATTTAATCCTGGATTGTCAGGATGTTTTTACAAACGTAAATAATTCGAATCTTATGTTTTATTATAAAATACATTTTTAATTTTAATACTTCAGACATTCCTAATAGTAATTTTAATATAATCTTCCATTTATACAATAAAATCATATAATAATAATAAAGATTCCTAATATAAATTAATGTTTTACTTGTGAATTCTTACTTCAAGTTTTAAACTGTTTTAAATATGAACTGAAATTTTTATATGAAGCACTAACATGAAGTAAATCATATTTTAAATATGTTATGCAGTTAAGAAAGTTATATGTATGCAAGGCGCGGAACGCAAGGCAGCACTTGTAGCGAGCCTGAAAAGACTGTATTATGCAAATGAGAAACTGAGGCGAATCTACCTTCCTCCTTGTTTTATTCGTATACTATGGTTTTGTTTCTGTCCTTGACTCAACTTTAAAACTTCTACTATTTCTGTACATTACAGCAGAGAATACATTGTAACTTCTCAGATTCTTACCTCAGGGGTAGACAGAGATGTATACAACTATTCTTCGTCTTTACATAGTATAAAACAAAGTCGCTTCCGCTGTCTGTTCTCTTAGACCTTTCAAACTTCGCAACAGACTATAATGCTGTTTTCGTCCATAAACAGAGTGAATCAAGTAGAATATATAATGAAACTAGTGACCCACCCCGTGTTATGATAAAAAAATGGCGTATACTGCTTCCGGTGCGAGGCGGGTCGCTAGTATATAATATATGAAGGAGTAGGTAACGAGGAGGAATAGTGAGAAAGAAAGGAAAGGAAAAAAAACTAGCAATAACGTCATATTCTAATAATAAAAAGAAATAGAAGTTTAGTTTTAGCATAAAAAATAATACGGCTAAAATAAGAAGGTCTAATGAATAGCTAATTGTCGTGAATAATTTCACTGCAACGTTCTTTCCTTTTCAATATTGTAGGAGATTAAAACAAAGTCGTATAATTAGCCGGAAGTTCTCTTTCGCGTTTCGCTTTAATCTTATTAGCCGGGAGTTTCATGTTTTAGTACCGTATACTTTTGACAGAGTGAGCAAAGACTAAGAATTATAAATATTCCCTTGTGCTTCTATAATAATTTGATATTTGAACAATACTCTCATTATTCTGGGACCTTATCTTCATAAAATTTTGGATTCAAGTAATATTTCACTTTTACTGAACCTTTTGAATTCAATTAATATCTACTTACACATATTGGTTATATATATTGGTTTTCAAATTCGAACATTTCCATTGCCTATCAATGTGAAGCTGTTCCAAGTAAAAATGTCTTAAAAGACAAGTAGCTATGAGCGTTAGCAAATTACTTAAGCACTAAAATAAAATTAGTTGCATAAATTATCAGTAGACATTTTGAAACCTTGGTGATATAGTAGTCGTACATATAATGAAAAGAATGAAGTAATAAAAACATGTTAACAAAACTAAATATATATAATACTAAGAGTATCTCTAACCGATAACTATCTATGTATAGCTGAATCGATTTCTATAAAACAAGAGTGTTTTTTTCATGCAAAATTTACTTTTGTAGTTTCTACTCATCCCCTTTGGATCATGACTTAGCTTCAGTTCCAATTTTTCTATACTATTTTAGATATACCTTATTGTATGACAACCCTTTCTAAATTTTCGTAAACTTTTCTAATCACACTTGAGTGTATCTCGAACTAGCAAGGGTATGTAAGCAAATAAAATTTCTGAAATTCAATCAAATATCTCGCATAATTTAATGTTAGATTGACATCCTACCTAGACTACCGAGACGAGGGTCGCTTGTAAAATATAGTTAAGTGTGGTTCATGTATTGATCTTGAGGTTTTCGGAACTGAATGGACTCCTAGTGTAAATATAAATCATTATTTTTCGCTTATTCTCTAAATGACACGACTTTGACCAGAGCCCAATTTGTTTAGTGATTTTCATGTATAAATCCATTTGTCATGAAGCTTCACACATTGCATATAAACAAAATACTAAGAATCTAAGTTTTACATCATGTTTCATTGATATGAGTTCATCTGATCTGGAAGTATTCCGAGATCAATTTTCTTAAAATTATAATGCGAGCAAATAAAACCTACTCTCAGGCCAATTGTTTAAAGCGAATTACTTTGCCGATATTGACATTTTATAAACGAAATAGAAGAAAGGATTATTTTGGCCCATAATCTCCACTTAAAAACCATGTAAAATTTAGATTTTTTACGGAAAGACATGAAAAACGAGCGTGCGTTTCAACGAATCTTAACTAATATTCAACCATAAAATTCACAAAATAAAAGAAGAAAACGGGGAAACAATTAGGTTTAAAAGTCGAAAAATAGAGTACACAACCACTTAAGGTCTCTACGTTTGATCACTCCATTAAGGCGGCACGTTCTTGGAAGTTTATTACTTATAAGAAAATACAGTCTTGTTTAACATGAGGCAAACATAATACTTATAAAATACAATGTAACAATACAGATAGAAGTAAAATTTACTGTCACATTTTACAGTGTTACATACAATGTTACTTTAAAGTTAAACATGGTTTCACGCTGTGTTCTTGCGTAAAAGTTAACAACTCTTAAACCATTAGTCATTTAGCAATGTAGCACCACAAACCGCAAACATCTTTTTTTCTTTGAGGTATGACGTCAGTACAATATTACAATAATTTTTATGGCAGAAGGTGATAAACAAGCAAGTGGGACACCTGATATTCAGTGACCGCTACCCATAGGCAACTGCACACAACATGTAACAAGCTAATGAGTTGCAGGTGCGTTGCCTGCCTTTGATGCACAGAGGAGGAAACAGATGATCAAGTCCTCTTCCCCTTCCGTTACTCTTAATGTTGCCTTTCTTTACTAAGTTACTTATAAAGTCGATAAATGTCCATCTTTATCTTTATTCACACTAAAACATAAGACTGACTGACTGACTGGCTATCAACGCACAGCCCAAAAGTTTAGATACTAAATTTTGCACAGAGATTTCTGTTATTACGTAGGCAAGCACTATAAAATGATTATTCTAAATTTCATACTCTAAAGGTCTTAAGTGGATAAAAGTTTGTATCGAGAAACTACCCGTGCAAATCCGGGACGGATCGCTAGTTAATGATAAATATTGAGCTTAACAAATTACATTTCCCCCGTTTAAAGTACACTTTAATGCACTCGCAGGCAGTTCAATTTCAAAAGTGGCACTGATCCCACGTTTCCAAGCTGATGATAATTTAAAAAAAGCAATTACTTTAAAGCGCATTGAATAAATTAATTGCACGCAATGAAAAATAAATTTAATTTAAGTTTTAATTTATGAGCGAAGTTCATTTCGTTTTAAAGCACAATTAAATATTTTTAATTAAAATACTGAATTGTTGAACATTGCTAATAG
The DNA here is from genome assembly GCA_029849275.1 of Papilio elwesi. Classification (NCBI taxonomy): domain Eukaryota; kingdom Metazoa; phylum Arthropoda; class Insecta; order Lepidoptera; family Papilionidae; genus Papilio; species Papilio elwesi. The sequence goes on along the minus strand of CM056708.1, from coordinate 5,354,205 downwards.
TTATAATAATCATTCACGGCGCCATTTTTGAACAGTTTATAAACTGTCGAAATCAAGTCGTCAAATTGTGTATTGACATTTTGGTGGCGATGTTACGGTTAACTTTAAGTTAGAATGGAAAACAATTATTGGTTAGGTTCGTTATGTTGGACATTGTTGTTTATCAAAAAAAACATAAGTTTATTGCATTTGACATGATACGTCAAATATTTATTTACAATTTATTGACCGTACATACTATTCCTAGTCCGAAAACTTTTAACTGATGAAGTTCACAATATGTTATATGTAGAATTATGTTGACCCGATCGCTACCAAACACAGGAATGTGCCAATCCGGACAATCCCTGTAAATTTCATCGAAATCGGTCCAGCCCTTTCGAAGTCTATAGGTCTATAGGGAACATACATAATTCGCTTTTTATATACTATTTTATTTTCATAGTGTCCTATGTTACTTCTAGTGCCTTCAAGAATATACATATAAACAATGTTTCATGATGATCGGTTGAATAGTTTTCGCGTGAAAGCGTAACAAACAAACTTACATTTAAATTTATAATATTAGTAGGGATTTACGTGATATTCATTGAATATTTCACCCGAATGATACCAGGAAGATGATGAAGGCATACGAAACATATTGTTCTAACAGCTACCCAGCTGAACTGGAGCATCGCCTATCTTAGTAATGTCCAAAGTCGCTTTGGCTGTTGTTCCTTTACTAGAAACTTAGGTTATAGATATAAATTGAAGTCCTAATTTTACACGTAGCACAGGTACTTTACACACTCAGCCGCCTAAGTATAACACATGTAGCCTGAACATTCTAAACTTTTGCAATAAACTCTGCCAAGAATATAACGCGGTTTCGATATGAATTTCACTTAGGTAGCCCGTCGACTTAGTCCAAACTACAAGTTCTTTGTCCAATACATATTACATGCCGCTAAATCATTTGGAATTTATAGAATAAACATGTTATTTACAAACAATATCTTTTCATTAAACAAATAAATTCCTTTATAAAAACTTGTTTTGCTAAGAAGGATCGCTTTTTTGGGGCATTGTAATTAAAATAGGGGGGTATTTTAATTACATAGCCCCAATTGCACGATGATACAATCCATACCCAGCAGTTTATGGACTGTATCATCAGAAAACAGGCGTGAAGTAGAAGTATTCTGCGTTTCTTCGAATGAGTGATGTGCCGGTGGCCCAAATGAAACAAGCCAACGAGATACATGCAGTTATAGCACCGCTTTTCATAGTTTACTTTCATAATAACTTGAGAAATAATAAGGGGATATATTTTAGAAACTTTGTTTCAGCAAATCTGATTATCAAATTTATTGTTACATGGAAAAGGATTTAGCGTAAAGCATAGCTTATGCTCACAACTTATCCCGATAGTCCCCGAATGAATAATTCAATATAACGTTCGCGATCTTCAAAGGTTTACGTAGAAGATTGTATAAATACTACGATTTAGATATCAAAATGTAGAAATGTTAGGATTTGTTTTATTTTATACTAGTGACCCGCCCGTCTCCGTGCGAAAAAAAATAAAGAATAATATAATAAATAAAAAGAACACCTGAATACGTGTTTCCCTAGCTTTTAAAGATATTAGCAATTTAAGTTAGTTTTGTCACAGACACGATGTGAATTCACATATAAGCTTATATCGTTGCTATAACGAAATTAACAGTGAAAGGGAAATTTAGACGTTTTTCTTCTGTCCACGCTTGAATTTTCAATACAAGCGAAATTTCACAGGTATCGGGCTTCGTAATGACACGACGGCGGCTCTTTTAAGCACTGTAGTACTTTAACGAAGTTGAGTTCCATCCTAGCTACATACACCTTATAATTTCAAAGCTACCGTGATACAAACTCTATACTCGGGAATTGCTTGAATCTGTGTAAGGGCCATGCACAGATATACTTTCAATTTTAAATAAAATTACGAAGGTCAGTCACCGGCTCCTGGCATAATAGATTGCAACAACCCTATGAGTTGCAGATGCGTGGAAAACCTTCATAAAGTACATATGATAAGGGACCGAAGAGGTTTTTACCACATCACCAATCACCAAAAAATTAGTTGTTATTGTGTACAAGTCCTAGTTTTAATCATTAAAATAAAAGTTAACTTTTGAACACACGTGAACGGAAAGACATTGCAGTGAATGAGGGAACGCAGCTATATAAGATATCTAAGCCGGTATTCCGTCGGTTCTTAAGAACTTGGAAAATAGTAGTACCTAGTTTTGCGATATTATTATTTTCGTAGTTTAAAATATTCATGTAATAAAATAATAAAATATTTTATGTATATTTATAAAGAATGGAACGTATAAGACTTACGTGTTATCTTGAAAGAAATTCGGGAAATTCTCCCTTTAATATACGGTTTTCTATCTCGACATCCTTTAAGGAAATTGCCGTAGGTTAAATGTAAATTACAGCCAGAAAATAAAGTAACGTGAATACAAAGTAGAACGGCTCATGTTAAGGGGCTTGTGTGCTTTTATAAATAAAACTTGTTGGCTGTATCTTCATAGGTTTAATGCTACGTCAAGATGTAAATTTCTAATAATTAAATATTTATTGAAATTAATCCTGAAATTTCAGTGCTTACTACACACAGACAAATATTTATTATTTTATATTTCCCCCTTCCCTTCTTCCTTATATTCTCAGCTGATATTCGTCCACTGCTAGACGTAGGCGTCCCCCATCGATCATAACAAAGATCGGTCCCCTACAGCCCTCTTCCTAGAGTCGACTACTCCCGCAAGGTTGACCAGATCATCAACTTAAAATGGCAACGTGAACTAAGTGCCCTAATTCTTACTTAGTTCATGTTTCATAAAAACACTTCATCTGTCGTATATAATCGGATATTACTTGATATTAGATAGGTACAAAAAATAATTTTATCACAGACCACACAGAGATTCTTTTTCCGACGTTCTTTTCATAAATATTTAATATACTTTTCAATGAGGAGGAAGCACATCTGGTGTTCAGTGACTACCGATCGTCATTAATATATGCAACAAAACAGGTAATGTTAACGTACTATCTATCTCACTATTTATAATATATATATATATATATATATATATATATATATAGATACCCTTAACATCAATCTATACATTATAGTATAAAAAAACGCTAGTATTGGCATTCGTTACAACTTTTTCATACTAATAATGTTTAAAGTCTGTTCTTCATTAACAACATCACGTATTGTTGTTACGACCAGCCATGGGAATAAACTGAAAGTGAATTAAAACTTTACCACCTATGTGCCGGTGCTGGATTGTGAATGTATGACTTTTTAATATTTTACGGTTCCGTTGTAGTTGCTGGAAATGTATTTATATTAAAATAGAACAACTGACTCACCGTAATGGATTGGGTAATATCATTGTCAATTTCTTTCATATTAACTAGTACTTGACCACAATGCCACGCGATGTTAAGTGACGATATGGTCCAAAGATGCTAAGCAACGCACTAATTTGGCCAACCACTCTTACACGGTCGTTTAAATCTTTTTTATCAAGAATTGGGAGACAATAGGTAAACCTATAGTATATATGTAAGCTTATGATTGATGTCGCACACTGGTTGTAGCTCAATATTTCCATTACACAATATACTGTACACACATATACGACTACTTATAACAATCAGTCAAGGCTCGGGCCTCAAGAGGTGTTGTCACGACCGTTGACAGAAGTACAAACTGAGTCTCCTTCCTTTGACAAGTGCTTATAAAGACTCTTGCTGTCTAAAGTCAGCTACGTAACTTTACGTTTCACTACCGTACTCATACATTTCTGGCAAACCGGAAATGTGAGCGACAACACGATATAAGAATAAAATACCTGCGAATTTTGTGAAATTGACATATTCCTCAGATAAACATCAGGTGTACCAGAATGCATTACCAGCACGGTGCCTGCTTAAATTCAATTTCCTGGTTTTATCAAACAAGAAATCTTCGATCTGTTTATATGGTTCATTTCAAACAAAATATGTTTTTGCAATTTTATAAAGTGTTAAGACTTGGAACGTTGCAATTTCCTTTAATTATTCTTAAGGTATCTGCTGAAGTCTTGAAATCAATTGATTTTAACGAGATGTTAATAAAATCAAAAGTAAATCAACTAATAGAATTCGAATTTCGAAAGCCTTTATATGACTTTATGACGTGACTTTTTATGTAAGATAATATTTAACACATTGACAACATCTCAGTGCAATGCAACACATACTTGTGTAATTAAAATCCGTCGCAAGGTAGAGGTTACTTCTGCGATCCGATCTGTGAGTAAATTGAATTAAAGCCTATTGTTTTGTTTTTTGTCGTTATTCTTTACTAACCCTTCCCCCTTCTATGTCCTTAATAAAGGCCGTCAACTTAACTGCGATTTGTTAATAGGGTAGGGGGGATAACAAGCATAGGGCGCCTAATGCTACGTGATCGCCGACGCCCATAAACATGCACAACACTAAAGGAACTGCCGAAGATCGTTTAAGGAAGGCGTACCCTAACTTCTTTAAAGAACGAAGTCGTATTAGTTTGGAAATATTGATGGGGAGTTATCATTTCATAGCGCAGTTGTGCGAGACAGGAGTTTGTGCGAAAACCAAGAAGTAGTGGAATGCTATCCATCAAGGTAGTGTGGATGGTATTTAGAACTCTTTGGATTGTTTTTAATTTAATGGATTTTATGGATAGATTTTGCTATATGAGTGAACTGCTTGTACCTTTGTGATCTCTTTCTATAAAAAGTAAAACCTTTTTTGTACTTATTCCTATTCTCCTTATGAAACACAAAAATGTTTCGTATTCTATACATAAAGACAGCAAAGTTCTTAAAAGGTTATATGGAATTCTTGACATCTATTGACACATCAAAACTTTATTGTAGATGTTCCCCCTTGTATTTTCTTGAAACCAGTGAAATTTGTTAGTGTCGCCTTTGAAATGAAAATGAGCTTCGTCCGAAAACTTTTGTTGTTACGACTTGAAAGCCTTTCAGATACTTCGTTGACATAAAAATGACTTTATTTTCACTTAATATTTACTTATTTAATTACTAAAAGAAGCTTTATTATTGTTCTTTTACTGTGAAGTGAAGAAATCGCGCTTGGCACTTGTACTTGTATCAAGTTTCATAGGCAACATAAAATAAGCTTGGTGCTATGCGAGCTTGATCCGAAATGGCAGGTCCACAACCCAAATGGCGAGTTTGAAATGTCGGGCGTGCGTTGTGTTCTCAGGCATTGTCAACGAACTGCTAAGGCTAGCTTGTCCGCATTGCGGGTGATACAAATGATTGAAAAAACAAATCAAACGACAAAATTATTTTTACTTACTACTTTGGTCTGAATTATCTTCAACTAAATGTTTATAAAACGGCTTTATTCACGTTCGCGTTCATTGGTGTCGGTACCAATAAGTTTCGGACCTGTTACAGGTCCTTCTTCAGGGTGTTTGGGATTAGTTCATTTAATAATTTTATTCGGGCATAATCACGTTGTCTCCACTTCCATGGGTATTTTTAATATTTTCCCTTCTTTAGTACTTATTACAAATAACTTAGATCGATATAAATGTGTCTAAAAGGTGTTTCTACTATTATATCTGATGGTAATTTATAACACTAGTGAATATTACTGAAGAAACTATTCAATATGTTCATTGTCAACTTAACCGACGTAAATTAAGTAATGGGTCACGTCTCGAATGCGTATAATGACACATGCAAATGTCAAGTCACGTTTCGAATAAATGGACCCTAGAAGTACGTGAGCGAGACTACAGGGTATTGAAAATTAAATGCTTTGGATTTCAACTTACACAATTTATGGAGTAATGGAAATAGACCATGAATTTGTTTTATATATTTATGCGGCCAGCAGTTGAAAGAGTTATTATTAAAAAATATATTCAGTATTTTTCTTTGAATAGCATTTCTATTAAAACTGTACATTTAATTAACGGACCTCGTTAGAGATGGCTGGATGGCTTATTCTTATATTTAACCTGTAAGGTCTACTGACACTTAAGTTTTGCAATTCTTCGGGCAGTGTTCATTTTGGTTCGGCTGGATAGCCGATAGGGTCGAAAGATGTAATGGTGGCCAGGTTGATGCACCGCAGGTAGACCTCCCCTGAGGTGAGCTGACGATCTGATAAAGGTTGTGAGAGTCAACTGGATGAGGATGGCGATCAATGAGGGAGACTTACCTCCTACAATGGACGACTATCAGCTAAAGCGCTATATTTATATACATTTTTATAATTGCATGGATTATTTAAAATAATTGTTATAAATCAAATGTGTACATACAATCGGCTTTGCGTCCGTCGAGCGCTGTTTAATCTTATTATTGACTGATTGTTATTGTCGCAAAACAAATACCGAAATGTGCGGTTTGATAAAGTATTTCCATAATGAATAAACATTTATGTTAAATATATTTCACAGTTATTAATGCGAATGTGCAATATGTATTGGTTTCAATTTCGTGCCTAAGGCGATATTTTCTTAATGAGTTTTGATACTTAAATAGTTTTAAACCTTGAGAATACACAAGCTACCAATAAACACGAAAAAAAAACATAACAACTTAAGAGCCAGAAGTGGCATTAACTGTTGCGTGGATTGGCTCGAACAGAGATCACCTCACTTATCAAACGAAAGTACGAAAATTGCCTGTCCATTACAGCGGAGCTAAGCTGTTCCAATATTAACATTCAAATCTAAGCCCCGCTCTGCTTCAATGGCCAGGTGTTTAAGGTATTAAAAAATCATACATATCTTGGTAATTCTCCAGGTTGAACGCGGCCATTCGTACAATAATTGCAGCTGGCTCTGTCACTGTTACAACTTTATTCATCTCGATACATGTTGTCACCCGTAAAAGATTAGTAGACGTAACAAAAATATAAGTTCTAATATTTAGTGGTAAAACTATGAAAAGCTCATCGTGATGAGAACGATGAAACTTAAATTACTATCTCAACACCCACAACTTGAACATAAGTTGCTTGCTAAGGACTTACAAGTTTAAGCACTTTGAGTATCGCGGTTCAAGTTTTAATTAATTCATGAGCTGTTAATTGAATTTCATCGGGTTTCGTAAACACCGTACTGACGATTTCTATAAAATTTCACTACACCATAGCCTATATTGTTCAAGCAAGTAAAATGCACACTCGTTTGTTTCTACGATTTTAAAATTTATAAAAGTTCCGTTCTATTTTATCTATGCCTAGTGTTAAAGAGTCACCTCCTCTGAACTAAAACTACTTTTGTGTTAGTTTACTGGTATAAAATGTTGATTGTTGAAGAATACTTGCCCGGTATGACATTGGGAACAAAAAGACCCGTGTTGGCGTACATGATACCCGAGCTAGGCTTAGGCAAAAGTTAGTACTAAAAAAAGTTATTTTTATGTATGAAATACTTACAGTCAAAAAGTGTCAATACAGACTATTAGTAGGTCTGTCGGAAGCTCACAATGCTCAGTAAAAAATAGACTTTATAAAACGAAATTGAATTTTCCGCGGCATTTTTCATTTCAAATTGAAAAAGCGCATGATATACCGACGTCATGTTGTCTTTTTTCCTCGACGTTTCCTGATTTAAGTTTTAAAAACGCGGAAGCTGGCATACAAATGGCAGAAATGCATAACTTTTGACTGATAGCAGTTTTTTTGTTATTGCTCCATTATTGTATAACAAAAGGTAAAATGAATGACGATCAGCTAATGTCGAATCTAACGAGAATTGATGCGGCCAATATTCCAAAACATTCATAATAATTACACAATCAGGTGTTTTGGAAACTATTTAACAAACTAACTTCTTACTTATAAGGTATTTTATAAAATTTAATCCAAAGAAAGATGTTAACATGAAAGACTATGTGATATATAGAATTATAAAGTATATATGTTTGTCCGTTTTCTTAACATTTTCATCTAAAATTGGCTCATCCATTCCAATCAAAATTCTTTCATAACTTGGAAGAAAGCATTAACCGTTAGTAATAAAAATTTATTTCAATCTGAAAGCGCTAGGAAAGTGTTTCATTCGACTTGCAGGTTGTTATTTAGTTTGCATAACTTTAATGACAGAAATAATGTAGTTGCCGCTAGCAGTAGAAGTTGAAATACAGTTTCCCGAAATTTTACAATATTTGTTTTACAGCTCCACTAAAAACAACATTTATAGCTGATTTTAATTTTTTTCTGCGAGCCAGAAGTATTGTTACATTACTATTTTGTAACATTTCTTTCCTTCTCATCATTAAACTCATTGTCAAAATATTACGGACGCTGGTTTAAGAGATAAGGTTTAATAAAAACTAATAACAACAATTAATGGCCAATTAATACATTTAATCAATAATCTTTATACTAATTATTATAAATTCGAATGAAAGTTTGTTTATTTGTTACGCTTTTTGCAGACACATTATCAGGGAAACAGAAAATGACATCGCGGGTAATTAGCTTTCAGACCGAAAATAAAAGTGTTCCTGAGGTTCAGCATAAAACCTTCACTTGCAATATCGGTTGCTATGACAATCTTTTGACAACAACAACTTTTCGACTTGTTATACGCGGAATCATTTAAAAAAATTACAACCTGGAAATTGAAAAATGATCGTATGAAGCCGCGGGCAATGACTAGTACGAGATACGTTTAAGGTTTCTTTTACTGTAAGTCAAGCCAGTGAAGCAAAATGTATGTAATACTAGAATCTGACTGACACAAGCTCTACTCCATTACAATGGTCGGCGAATGAAACCCAAAAAGTACTGCGAATTTCTTTTGCCAAACTTTAACATTAAAATATGCATTTCAATTCATACGATTTCACTTAATGTATGTTTTATAAAAGCGTGCAACATACATAATACTGTGTTAATAATTTAGTAGTAGTAGTTTGGTAGCATTCAAATATTAAGCGAATATAGTGCTAGAAAACAAAAAGAAAACCAAGGAGCAAAGCGTGATATGTGCGAAAAAGTTGATTAGTTAATTTAAATGCATGAGATTTGTACAAATAAGTACAACCGTTGGACATGTTTTATGAGTTCTATCTGCCGGCTATCCTTCATTCGTTTACGTTACCGAATCCCTTGATTGTCAATACAAGCAATGCAATGCTTCCCTATTCCGTTATTACCATTGGCTATAATTTTGTCTTCGCCTGGTTGGGTAAATATAGATATAATATATAAATAACTCACTGACTGATGTTGAGCCCAGAAACTTGAAATATTACGCAGAGATTACGTTAGCGAGCACTAAGAATGTATTTTTTTAAATTCATCCACTAAAAGTCTAATATAGGGGATGAAAGTATGCACAGAGAAGCCGTGCGAATTCGGAGCGGATCACAATTTAAAATATTTACAAAAAAAATGAACGGAAAATTGGGACATGTTGTAAACGAATGTCTCCTTTAAAGGAAGAAATGTTGTTTTTAAACGATAGTATTTTACGCAAACGGAAATGGACAGCCTGGGCAAAATAATGACCTAGTAATAAAGTGTCCTGGTAATCCAGATTTTATGAAGTCTGTAGAAGTAGTCAATTACATTTCAGAACACGTAATTTCTTTATAGTCCACAATCACAGACCAATTTCAACTCTTGAATGTTTATCGCAAAATTATACTTTCGTCGGAGATAATTTTTTATGTAATAGGCCTACAGATCGTTTTTTGGGTTATGATTGTCTTTTTTATGGTCCCAGTACTCTCATAATACATTAGAGAGTTACATTAGTTTTTTTTTGAGAAGTTTGAACAAGACATACTACTAAATTAGTTTGATTCAAATTTTATACACTTAGGATTTTTAATTTTAAAAACGACTTCGAGATAATGAGTGCGTGTAAATTAAGTTCAATTATTCATTCTCAAAATACTTCCAGTAGTAATCAAGTATAATAGAAAAGAGAGATTAAGTGCTTAAGAACAATTTTAGCACCAACATATAAAAATGGCACGACTTAGTTAATACGGCTGCTACGAATTTTGAAACCAGTCACCGCAAGACCTGTGGTTTCTACTTTTGAAAAAGAGCTGTTGAAATGCATTTGCATGCGAAAAAAGTTAAATATTTTTATTTGACAGGTGTCAAAACTTAGGTTAGGTTTTATTTTTTATTAGTAAAATCAAATGCTAGTGGCTTAAATCAAATCTTTCTATTATATATCGCTCGAGCTCATTTCCAATTCTAGATTAATCGTTTTGGCTAGTTCTCGAGTTAAAAAGTCGAGAGAGTCTTACTCAAAAATCGACCTCCTGGACGCAAAACACCTACTTAAGAAACCCCGACCCAAGTCTTCCTATTCCTATAGTTATAATTCCCCAATCTAGTCGCTCTGTGCTCCATGTGACCGGACCTTTAAGATCAAGTTTGTCGCCAGCCATCTTGGTTCCCGTTTACGTTACTAGCCAAGTTGCCGTTGACGGATACGTCAAGTCATCCAGTCATCATTATTATCACATTTTTACCTATGACAATAACTTATTTATTCTTCGTCTTATTTATGTGTAAATGTGATAATTCTTATAAAGTCGGCTCTCGTATCTACCTTGTAATATATTACCGTGAAAGAAATTGTCGTATGACAAAAATAATATTTTATGTCGAAGAATGTCAATGTTAGGCTGGCAAGCAATAATTCTTCATGTTACATGGATATTGAACACATTCTGAGAGAGAAACATTTTACGTATGCGGTGAGCCGAATATAAGAACTTTATGAATCTATCCCCTGTTTGTCTTATAATATTCAGTGAAAACATAAGGCGTTGTACACATACTTATTTTGTTAAAACATCACAATAATAATTATTACCTCAATTGGCAATTTTCATCTTGCAAATTTAAAGAATTCGCTTTGAAAATTATGACGTAACCAAGGTCGAAAAGACGAAAGTCTTTTACCTTTAAAAATGATTTATCTATGTTGTTTTCTTTATTCGAAAGCAATAAACGAGCAAGCTTGATGTTACCGGCCAGTGTCCGCAATATTCAGAATAGTTGCCGATGCGCTGCGCAGCTTTTAGTAGGAATGAGGTGGGACTTAATAAGGAAAATGGAAAGAGAAAACATGATATTTTTTTTTTAATCAGGCAGCAGGAAGTGAAGTGAGTCCGTCCGTGCAACAGTTAATTTTCCTTTCCTGATTTACAGGCTATAAATAGTATCAAAACTTCATAATAAGCTTGTGCTAATAATACATTTCGAAGTATCCTTTGTGTGTTATGTATCCGTTGGCCGTTTTGTTGTTATTAAAATTACCATAGCTTAAAAGGAAGAATAATTTTGCTACTAAGCAACCAGACTGGAGTTGCAAAGGCAAAGTGTGTGGGCTCCATAAAATGTGCAACTTATCCTTATTTATATTGGAAAATCGGTGGATGCGGGTGCTTTTGAAATTGCGCTTCGTAGCAGTGTTTGTTTGCATTCATGGGCTGGAAGAAAATCTAGTATTTGTAAAATATAGTGCTAAAGACATTTTAAAAACGGAAAATGGTTCGTGAAAAGATACAGGGAATATTTGCATAAGATAAAGAATATTTGTATGCGGTCTATATAATTAAATTTTTTGACGGCTTAAGCATTTTTAAGAATTGCTATTTTTTATTTAAGTATTGTCTATCTATTTAACGATATTCTACATTTACGCGAATACTATAATACATATTAAAATTTAATTTATGTGTAATTTTATTGCGTTTATTTAATGTTTTTTTTTCTTCGTACAGCACTCGCGTTCACGTCAGGTGTTTGACGTCCCAAAGCCCAATTGCTTTCGAGGTACAATCTTTGTAAAAAATATATTTTTTCTCCGAAGGTTTTGCGCGGATTTGTGGTACTTGTAAAATGTTCTTATTAAAGCCTTCATGTCTACACACATCAACTAAGCCCCAAATTAATTTCTCTGTCGCAATCTTAAGGGCTAACTGAGCGTTATTATAAAGTCATTTATTAGTATCACCTCCTGCCATCAAATATTGGTAGAGCCCGCAACAACAATGTTGCACAAGCGGACCGGCTCGACCGGTATACCACGACATCACAGAAGACAGGCGTGAAGTAGAAGCGTCTTTTAATCTGATGATTGAGGTGCCTATGCTTTAATCCTCTTATATTAGATAGGATGGGAAGGAAAGAGGATCGGACGTGAATGGGATGAATAGGAAAATATTCTGCTTACTGTCCCCTCATTTGTCCATTAAACATGCGCAATGCATCAGTGACTCATTTGCTTGTTGCGGATGCTGGGAAGTGGTCACTTATTATCAGGTGAACTGTTTCTTCGTTTGCCACTTTCTTACATCACCAAAAGCTGTTAATACTTAAACAATATATGGGGTCCTAGTAGGTAATATACAAGTACTAACAGGCCGCAGTGAAGTGAAATCATTGAACGGATGCAGATATTAACTCGCGATGTTGGTGCGGAGCCAACACGATGCAAAACTTATGTCGCATCCGTAGAGCTTAGTTCACACATATACAACTTATACAGCATTGATATTTTAAAATAAAGCACTGATAGCTGCGTTGTTTATTTTTGCCTAACAATTTTTTAAATACCGCGCTTTTAAATTGTTTCTTCTATTTCTTCTTAACTTAATCTAATTTTTGATGGAATGCTCAACTATTGTTAAAATTAGGAACCTCCAGCTCATTGGTAAGCGTGCTTACAGTCAATTATAAAATTTAACATACATCAAAATACGTGTTAATGTTGTGCTATTAAAATTCTATCTAGTATATGTGTCATGTGCTTACATATATCCAGGCAGGTAACAAACAGGCAGTCGTAGACAGAACCCTCGTAGTCGAATTTAATAACAGGGTGCCCTCATTTCAATACCATATCAACTCGCAAGGTAAAAAAAACAAACTTACATTTTGAAAAGCTGATCTTGTTTTTTTTAATAACTTAACCGAACGAAGACGGAATTGGAGCCGAAGGTACACATGGAGAATGACAGGCTTCCCACAGGATGGACCGTCGATTAATAAAATGCTTTAATTCTTAAAGAAACTTAATCAGAATTTATTGGCCAAGTTGGAAAATAAATTCTGCTACGTGTACTAAACTGTCTAAAGAGAAAACTGTTCCTCAATTTTATTACCAGTCCCCAACCTTTACGGTCGACATCAACGTTTATGCCTATATTTTATTGTTTATCAACCAGATAGCAAAGAAAATCGAGCAAAACATATATCTAATAGATTTAGTTATTATATCAGAAGTAGTTTATTTACAGAATTATATATCGATTAAATTATATAGAATTTGTACGTCTTACCTCGATGGCACGAATGCAATCAATTTTGCTTATAATTTTTTGTATTTCTCGTAATATGTTTGTACTATGTGGGTTTTTATAAATACTTGAATAACGCCTTATAAACAATAAATTATTATTAAACTCAAATCAATTAGTCGAAGAGTAATTTAGTATTGTTACTAAGATTGCACACATTTATACATGTACACAATACTAATACCATGTTTTTATAATTGGTTATTTAAAGACTAATGCGTGAAAGTAGATAAAATGGGATGCATTTTTTTTAATCTTAAATAACAAATGTAACTTAGTCCACCGGCTACGATTTAAAGTCGTGAATATTGGCTACGAATTATGTTTTCTTGTTCCAAAAATCATAAATGTTTTCCTCGAGAGTGTTGTAACCTTTGAAAATTAATAGTTACACGGTCAATGGTGGTCAAAACAGATGGTAGCTTATGTTTACACTGTCTCTGATTTTAAGCTTGTAATTTTTCACCGAACTGTATTTAATAAAATATTAGCAACCTTTAAGTCATTCATTAAAATAATTTTATTCTTAGCACATTTTAAATTCAAATGAAGATTCCGTAATTAAATTCCGAATAGGCGGAGATAGTCAATAGGTTGATAAATTAAATTCCAGAAAACTTCCCGCACCTTAAAGGAAGCTCCTTTCAATAAACCTGGACAAATGGGATAGACAATGTCACGTAAATATTCATTTGATTTGAGTGGTTTGGAAGATTCGAAGCCGACTAAAATGAATTTATTCTTTCGTTTGTTACTCTTTACTGACTTCCTTATAGTTTAAGATACGGCAAAAGGAATTTACAAGCTTATCTGTTATTTTGACTAAGAATATATAGTGTTATCTTACAACATATACGTTGATAAATCAAAAGTGGACTACCGCTACTTTTTATAACAATATTTGTTAGCCGCTGACAATTGAGAGGTGTGCTTATCCCTATAAATATAGAATTCAGCAAACTATCTATATATCTATCTATTATATCTAGCCATTTTGTTATTCTTGGGATTTTTATATAATATAATAGGCGATGTGTGTATTTCTCTATAGAATATCGGAAACGCCAAAAATACTGCCCCCCGGACAAATTGTGGCAGATCACTAGTATACTTCATAATCAGATGATATTGTACGTTTATGTCTGTACTTCATACCGCATAATATACAACATTATTTTAGTCGGTTCGTTATTTGCGTAGTAAAAACAAACAGTGCGGCTCATTGTCGTAAAATTAAATGATTATTTCGATCGTTACGTTCGTTAGCATATTTATTGTAACTGGCAAACGAGAACTGCGTCCTTAATTAATTTGTTCTGGATTAGAGCAACCTGATTCTTTCCTGGGAGGAATTAATGCAACAGGTCGTTATGCCAAAGTAATTATTAGATAAACTGTTATTTCATAAGTTTGGTAAAATAGTTGAAAGTTCTAATGATGTTGGTTTCAGTTAGCTGTCACGTACAGGATGACAGCGTGGGTAGACCCTCCCATGAGATAGATCGATGATGTGGTCAAAGTTGCGAAGCGTTTTTAAATGTAAAATAGTACTTCTTCCTGTGTACAATCTGTACCGGATTGTGCCAAGATATAGGGGAGAGGGGCACCGGTACGTCCACTTGGAGATCCTGGAGCTCCTGGTCTTGCACCTGAAGATGACCACCGCTTGGTTATTTTAAGTATAATCCCGCATTATTCTGCCTTTTTCCCAGAGGACAAGATATCTATACAAGACTCCCCCCTGATATACACAAAGTTCTGTCTGTCCTTAAATTGTTATTATTATATTAATAGTATTTTTTTAAATAACTACTGGACCCACTTTCACACAAATTTTTCAAATACATGAGTTTTGGTTTAAACTACATTTGTCGGGGATTTCCATTAAAACGATCATAGCACTTTAAATACTACCTGTTTTAGAAAGTCACTGTTGGGATGCATAAATATTTTACTATTTCGGAGAGCGAAATATATGTATTGTCATATAAACACAAAGACGTCACTTAACATGTTAAACACATTAAGTGCCACATTAATCATTAAATTAAATATTTACACTCGGACATTGTTGTGGACACAAAGTGAACGTCGACAAACATTTTACTGTAGTCGCGAAAACTCATTACTTATAACAATACATGTTGCAGTTAATTTGAATAATTGGAACGTTCTTCCGAACATACATATTGCATTAATGGCATCGCAAAACACGATATCGTTGTGTATTATAACCACAAAAATATTTAATTAACGTGTTATTATTAGTAAAGTTACGCAGTGACACAAAGTGGGCAAGGCCCGACAACATTAAGAGTTTCTTTTCAGCATCTTTCAAAGCTCTATACCTCGACCGGTCGACTGGGCGTGTGCAAAACATATTGACAAAAACATGTAGAATTCTACGTACGTTGTATGTCACTGGCTTCTTTCAGTGCGGTACCGTTTTCGATAAAAAGAAATTGTATGAGTTTAAGTTAGTCCCGGGCTGGTTTGGTTCATATTTGGGACCGGTGTGTACCGCTGCTATCGGGGACAAGTAATAAAAAACGTAAGCTGAACCCGGTAATAACAGGTAAGACAACGTTCATGCAAGACATCGTCAGCTAGGCCTGCTAGTTTTTTTTTATAAATAATAAAATGTATTATACAATAGATCGTAAGATTTATTATGGTCATAATTTCAAGTAAAGAAACGTTAACTTAAAACGTGATAAGTAATAACAATTTCTGCTTATTTCTCTCCCTTTCTCTGGGCTGTCTGGTCCCCGAATCCCCTTGTCGAGGGAATACCGTTAGGATTGACTTCATTTGTTTGTTTATGTATTTCATATTATTTTATACATTAATATGAATTTAATTGTATAAATATAGGTGTAGTCAACATTTAAATCCGAAAAATAACAAAGTATGGATAAAAGATATATATATAGAATCTTGTGAAAGTCACACATATTTCGAAGATAACAGAATATATACATACACATGTAAAGACATATATACGTACATAGTGTATATTTATATATAAATAAAATATCACAAATATTAAGACCTTCAAGAAGGTGCTAACGGGTTCCTACAGGCCAAACGGACCTGATGTTCATTGGCGGTGTTGATCCCTCCCTCGCCCCCCTCCCCTACCTTAACTTAGTAGATGTAAAAATTCCTATTCTGTATTATATTATCTAATGACGTAATCATAATCAGAATCTAATGACATATTAAAATAACGATACTAATACTTCGAAATTTGTTTCATTGTGATTATATTTGTAGCAGTAGTGAAACAAACCGCTCTACTGCTGTGAATTACACTAATCTTAATTAATGGCATGACGGTTCCTTCCGATGTTTTATTGTAGCGCACACTAATGCAATCGGGATTATTTATTTTCTTTGCACAGTCGTTTGTTTCGTCCGTATTAAGTACATTTCTATACAAATTAAATAAAAGATTTTTTGAGATAAAGATTTTAATTTAATTGAAGTAGGCGAAAATAGGCGAGTACACTGCCTACTTATCAAATACTAGGGTACCACAAATCGAAATTGGTCCAGCCGTTTCATACAAGCACTTTATGTATTTTTTTTTCATAAAAGTATCCTATGTTACTTCTAATACCTCCAAAAATATGTGTACAAAGTTTCATGATGATCGTTTGAGTAGTTGTCGCGTGAAAGAGTAACAATCAAACTTACATTCACATTTATAATATTAGTAGGGATTACCTATCTAGCTCACTAGAGGTGTCAGAGGCCTAATTCTGGTACGTTTTCGCTTCCTACTCTTTTCTAATAAGAAAGGGAAAGAGGATTTGACGGATAATGGGTTGGATAATAAAAGGAAATATCCTAAAAAATTGTGCTGATGAGCAGGAGTTCAGGTACGTAGACAGTACATCTAAAACGTTTTTTTTTCTTTGTAAATGGCTGCTAGTTTAAAATTTAGGGAGGACAAGGACTATCAGCCCAGGACTCACAAACTCACGGTCCAACTACTGTCAATCAGAATAAAATCTATATTACATCTTCGCTATCCAAAACAACATACTTTTTTATTTATTTATTTAGTACATCCACACACTTTATACAAACTGTGCTCATTGATAGAAACGTTATGCAAATGAACGACCTAATCGTCCTTTGGATTTATTCGTGCAGAAATAATGGTCACACTTTTCGTAAATTATAAGCGCTGGGTTCGCCGTCTGACGGCAGATTTATTAAATTCTTTGACATTTTCTACTCGTTCCCCGCTTTGTTCAGAAACGACTTCATTATGTTCGCCATATTATTTCAATAGCATTTGGTTATAATGAAAATCCATCTTATATATGCTCGATAACACACTAGATTATTTGGACCTAGATATACTAATGTCAGATGTCTAGACAACTATAGCTCTAAAAGCAACTTACTTCAATCTGTGCGACATTATACGCGATACTTGTAGTTTCATCCGTCCAAGAAGAAAGAAAGTCCGTCCAAAAAACTTATAACCTCACCTGTTATTTTATCAGGACCAAGTTTATGTTAGATAGTATGTATATTGATATCGCAAGTGGAGTCGAGCTCACACATAAACTTGACCCAACGTCGATTTACGCAAGGCGTCGACTATATGTGGATTTTACGATTTAACAGTTTTGGCCCCATAATTAGCTTCGCAGCTTACTTGTGATTTATCAATATACATATGTATTATCTAGATCTTGATCAAATTACAGTTGCGGGATTATATTTCTTATGCCGTGTCTTAGGCCATAAGTCATATTGGTTAAGATATTGCTGGAGATCATTCCGCATCAATAAATAGATTTCTCTTTTGATAGTAAAAAAAATAAACAGGAAATTAGATAAGATTTTGTTCCCGACGCTTCGAGTAATTTACAGAGCTCGTGGTATCTCTCATCCTCAACTCTGTAAAGTACTCGAAATATCGGGGCCAAAATCATTAAAATAAACACTATAAAAACCGTAAAATTAGTTTTTTGTAGATCAGATGTTCAGATTGGCCTAGCGGGTGATCATGTGAAGTTTGGTAGCCATCGAATCAACATAATTAGTGCTACCCGGGCGATGCCAGGACGATCTCCAGTAATTTATATAGTGTGCAGCGAGAATACCTTACGTGATCAAGGATCGCCTGGACTACGCAAAGTGATGAAGTTAAGTTGTTAACAAAAACAAATGCAAGTAATAACACAATTTGCTACAATTTTAACAACTCCTGAGATTTATTTTATAAATGTATCGCTCCTGGAAAGTTCATAATTAGAAATTTTCCTTTAATTGAAAATTGTCTTGCTCTCAAATATGCCGTCTCCAACTTGTCTTAGCAGAAAGACATTTCTAAACCGAATTAATTATAGCTATCTGTATAAATCCCTGATTGTATAACTCAATTATATCTCCAGTTGCAATAATGTTATTTCGAACTTTGCCGCTCCATCTATCGGTCAATAAATTACGAATGTTTAAATATTGTTTTATAAGATGGCGCTTGTTCACAAATGTGATAAAATTATTTTGGATTGTTGTTAATTATTTTAAGAGAAAACAGTGAATAAAAAGTAATACTGCCCTGATAAGGCTTTAACTAATAACATAGTAGCGATATCCATATTATTAGTTAACATACAAAGATGAACAATGCATTTTTCATCTGTAATCAGTAAACGTCACGTCAGTTTACGCCAAGGCATTGGCGTATTCGGTGGTGTCTTAGGTTAGATAGTTCAGGATAATAGAAAAAGGTAAATATACGTTCGTTCCATACTTAAATTATTGTAGGGCTTCACCACAGTGCAACCTCGAGGTGCTAAAGGACAAATCAAGCTACATAATCAGGGAAGTAGACTCTAAACAAGGTAAGAGAGACATTTAAACCAATTAATACTATAATATTTTAGCTTCCTAAAAAGGATTCACTAAGTTTAAAAAGGAAATCTCTACTTGTTTTTTTTAAATCGTTTTTGCATATAATAATACAAAATATTCCTACATTCAACTTAAATTTAAAACATCACCTTTTCTTTTTTTCAATATTTATAAATCTGGTGACGATTACTAAAATACTGTTTGACTACAAGCTAAATAGTATAATGTGAGATCACTTTTGTAATATTTGACTTTTTAATCCCTAATTAATTAAATATTTAACTTTTCATTTTAAAATAAGGCTCGTAGCGCCATCTGGGAAACGTGATCTGTTTTGTGTATGTTTAGTTAGAAACCGTCGCACATAGATGTCGCTTATTGTAAATTCGATCCAAACCCGCTTTGCAGTAAATTCCAAAATTATGACTATGAATTATTGTTAAGGTCATCGTGAAACAGTTTACATTCTCTATTACGTGCACAAATACATAGTAAATATATTAAAACAATATTTATCAATGCGTTAGAATTGTGTATTATTATTACTATTGCGTCTACTTTGACACGACTGAAAGAGGTCTTGCTTGCTCTGTTCCTATGGTAAAAAGGGTAATAAAAAGAGGTCGCGAGTTTCCGGAGGTATTGAATGAAAGCAGGCTCAGAATAACACAAATGTAGAGGCGCAGGGAGTAATGAGGTTTTGAATTCCGTAACGGAGATATGATAGACTGGAGGCTCCTAATGATGGAGTAACAAACGACACTTTTTAGATGTTTTTTTTTATAAAAACGCTACATAGAAAAAGGAGAATACTTGATTATGCTATAATTACTTAAGTGAAAAAGGTGGGTCGTAAAAACTGTAGTCAAAACTTCTACAGTATGGACTACGGGTATACTGTGCTGAATCATTATTTTAATTTTTAGCAGATTACAAAAAGCTAATATGCTATACTTTTTCAACATTTTATTAACTTTTCACGACGGCACAATTGATGAATTCGAACACACGACCTTACGTTTCGAATTCCTTTAGAAGCTTTTTTTTACGGAATAAAACATAAATAAAATATTTTCGACTATTATACAAGGATATAAAATTAGACGAAACGCAGAAGTATACTTTTACTTCACGCTTTATTTCACCGGTCGAGCCGGCCCATTCGTGCACCAGATGTTGCGGAATCTACCACAGTCATTTTATATAAGGCCTTATAAAACTATTTATACAACCTATTGATACAATACAAGCAATAATAAACAAAATTGATTGCTTTAGAAATAAAAAAAAAATTTACAGTGGTAGAGCCCGCAATAACAACATCTTTTGCACGAATGGGCAGGCTCGACCGGTGAAATACCACGACGTCACAGAAGACAGGCGTGAAGTAGAAGTATTCTGCGTTTCGTCTGATGAGTGACGTGCCGGAGGCCTAATTGTAGTCCTCTTCCCCCTCCTACCCTTTTCTAATAAGGAAAGGACGGGAAGAGGAAGAGGATTTAACGGATGGGGAGGGGATGGACAGGGAATGGAATTATCCTTTTTCTGTTTGTCCCCTCCTTCGTCCATGAAGGTAGGCAACGCATCTGCAACTCATTAGCTTGTGGCGGATGCCTATGGGTAGCGGTACTTATTTCCAGGGGCCGCTTGCTCGTTTGCCACTTTGTAATATAAAAAAAAAATAAGGTCGCTCACTATACGCTCAGAGGGTTACGGGCGTGAGCGCATATTTATATATATTTAAATATTTTTGTCTTTGTAATTTAAGAAAATGAAATTCGTCTGGACCATGTGGTTGATTATCGCTTACAGCCTTTATTCTTTAAAATAAATACCGTATTAGTGGAAAATAAATCGATCGTTACCAAATTATACAGGTTCAATCTCCGGACCAGATTGACGATTGAAAAATTCACCGAAATCGGTTCTTGAGTCCAAAATATTTACACACATCGATTTTATTTTTAATTGCACTAATTGTAAATGTATATGTGAAATATTATATTGTTATAACTCGATTTCAACAAAGGGTATTTCCTATTATTTCCCTTACGTTATTTGTTCTGGCCGGAGCACTTGTGTCGGCGCCGGAGAAAATTAACAACAAGAGCCGTGCAAATATCTCTTTTTCCTGTTCCAACTGAATGCTGCATTATATTGCACAAGAAAATTGATTTTATTTTCTCAGTAGAATATTGTTCTCTATTATTGTACTATATATTCTTAGATATAACTAAAGATATATTTTGCGTTGTACGTTTCTTTAATTAATATTTCCTTTTTCAGGCGGAAGAGGAAATTTAAAAAATGGTGAGTGAAATGATAGTTATGTTTTGTAATTAAGTTTTTAATGACTTCTTTTGATGTGTGTTTTATGTTTCAGTCAAGTTTTGCGATTATTTTTAAACTAAGTTTCCTACTGGTCGATTCCGGAGCGAATTAATAGAAAAAAAAACGATATACAAGATAAATATAATATCGTTTTTTCCCTTTTCAGTACGGTTTCGTCAACTACGCTTTGGAACTTCTCGTTCTGAAGTCATTTGGTGAAGAAACATGGGAGAAAATTAAGTAAGTTTTATACAATTGTATTGCAATGTACATAAAAAATGGACGGATGATATGGTGAAGGTTGCTGGAGCCCACTGGATGAAGCCAATGGGGGGATAAATATTTGTGTCGATCATTGTGGGAGGCCTATATCTAGTAGCGATATTCAGTGACCACTACCCATACACTACACACGAATGCGTGAAGATTTTGAGCTACAGATACGTTCCTACATTTCATTGACAGAGGATCCGTCCTATGTAAAGGAAAAAGGAAATTTCCTTTTCCTGTCAACCCCCTCCACCCTCAAATTGTCGTTCCCTTCCCATTCTTTCCATATTAGAAAAGGATTGGAAAGGGAAAACTATGCTTAGGCCTCCGGCACCTCACTCATTACGTCATTAGCGTGTGTTCTTTTAAACTGACTACAAAAAGCGGAGGTACCTCAGAACTTCGATATTTATGAATAGATTTTGAAAATTATATTTGCTATTGATGTATCGATAATTTTTGTTCTGTTTTGATTCGATAAATGGTTCCAGAGTACAAGATTTACGCAAATTGAAATCGGTTTTTAATAGTTTTACTCAGTTTAAAATATAACAATTTAATTTATCAGAAATAAGAAGTTACGTTATTCATCTTTTCTTATCACAAATATAAATAAAAGTTTTAACATTAAATAATTGTATTTCTATATAAAATTACGTCTTGTATACAGTGAATATATTTCTGAATCATTTTTAT
This sequence comes from Papilio elwesi, assembly GCA_029849275.1. NCBI lineage: Eukaryota > Metazoa > Arthropoda > Insecta > Lepidoptera > Papilionidae > Papilio > Papilio elwesi. Next base: position 5,331,622 of record CM056708.1, on the reverse strand, counting down.
TTATCATACTTAAGACGAAGCGATTACCCGCGGAGCGAGTCTGGAACCATCGATCAAGTTTTTTTCCCTTGATCCCTCCGGCATTGTCTGTTTGTTTGAATCTTTAATATATATTTGATATTCCATTGCCAAGATTATAATAAGAAATTTAATTTAAATTCATTATTAGGTTATTTTCTTACTATCACTTTCATTATTTTTTAGTCTATTTTATGAGAAGGTGGCAAACTAGCATGCATTTCTTCTGATGTTAAGTGACCGAAACCCATACATCCGCAACAGTTAATGAGCCAGCAGCATACCTTTAATGGACAAAGGAAGAAATAGACACGAAAATGATATTGCCTTCCACTATTCTAAAATTGGGCCTCCTGCACCTCACCCATTAGACGAAACGCAGAATACTTCTACTTCTCATCTCTATTCTGTCAGGTCGTGGTACTTTACCGGTCGAGCTGGCCCTGTCTGGCAACAGACGTTGTTGCGGGCTCCACTACTGTTATATTAGCCTATTCGGCTGTTGTTTTGAAAGTTTAAGTTTGTTTTGATATAAATAGTAAATAAATAAAATAGTGACGCAATGGTAACGCAAGGTTATAATAATTGACAACTGTTTACTAAACTCGAGTGGTAATGAATAAGTAGCAACTGGCACGGTGCAGGTGACAGCGAAACTAATTAAAATTATGTCTTTATAGGAAGAAAGCTGCAGTGTCAATGGAAGGAAGTTTTCTTGTTCGTCAGATTTACGAGGATGAAATAACTTACAATCTGATTACTGCCGCAGTAGAAATTTTGCGTAAGTTATTAATCCCTACTAATATTATAAATGTGAATGTAAGTTTGTTTGTTACGCTTTCACGCGAAAACTACTTAACCGATCCTTATGAAACTTTGTACACATATTCTTGGAGGTACTAGAAGTAACATAGGATACTCTTCTATGAAAAAAATAGTATATAGAAAGCGAAGTATGTATGTTTCCTATATACCTATAGACTCCGAAAAGGCTGGACCGATTTTGATGAAATTTACAGGGATTGTCCAGATTGGCACATTCCTGTGTTTGGTAGCGATCGGATCAACATAATTAGTGGTACTCGGGCGAAGCCGGGGCGGGTCACTAGTACTAAATAAATATAAACAGCCAACCCATTCGTGAGATAGATGTTGTTGCAGGCTCTACCACTGTTAAAACATATAGATAGACATAATCCAGAAATACTTCTACTTCACGCCTGTCTTTAATTAGACCATGGTATTCGGTCGAGCGTGTCCTAAAGAAATTTTTAAAATCAACATATGTATGTATATTTTCAGAGACTCCGGCCGACGCAATATTGGAGTCATTTGGAAGGACTTTTTTCGAGTTCTGTCAGGACTCTGGATACGATAAAATTCTGCAAGTTCTCGGAGCAAATCCACGAGATTTTCTACAAGTGTGTATAACCAGTGTTTTACTCTTCTTATTTTGTAATAATTAAGAAAAGTGCCACGGAAGTTATTGTGGTCAAGTAATGGACTTGACCGCAATCGCCTCGTGGTAATTGAATCGAGATTGAAATCCCAACAATGCATGACCGAATTTCAAACTTTTATATTTGATTTTCAATTATTGACAAGAAACTGAAATCATTACATGATTTTATGCGAGTGTTCCGGCAGTGCGAACTCACGGTCACAGTTAGACATTTTGCATATGGCACCTCACTTGTCAAATGAAACGAAACGCACTTGTAGTTGGTATATTAATGCAACAGCGTGTTAGCTTTACTGCTGTTATTATTGATTGCTTTGATATCGGTAGAATCTGGATGGTCTGCACGACCACCTGGGCACGCTGTACCCCGGGATGCGGTCTCCGTCGTTCCGTTGCACCGAGCGGCCGGAAGATGGGGCGCTGGTGCTGCACTACTACTCCGACAGACCTGGCCTAGAGCACATCGTCATTGGTATTGTTAAAGTAAGTTTCACCATGTAATTTCCACTAACGTGTAAACGTCCGTTCGACTTGAAAGTTTGTAGTCAAAGACAAGGCCGATGACTACATATTCTATATCTAATTTAGTTTAAGGCCTGATCAGGACTACTAGGAAAAGAAAAATAATTTATTTTAAGATTGAGATAACGCCACCTATTAGCAGAAATACTAATTGTTTTTTTAATGCTGTTTAATGGATTATTGACTGACTGGTAGGTTGCTTATAAATGAAAGATAAAACAAAGACAAAGACCATATCATAAAAAATAACTACAGAAACTGTATAAGAATCATTAACAAAAGTCATTAAAATTAAAATACTTTAGAACCGATTTTTTTTTGCAGACCGTAGCTAGTAAGCTGCACAACACGGAGGTGAAGGTGGAGATACTGAAGACCAAGGAGGAATGCGACCACGTGCAGTTCCTCATCACGGAGACTTCCACGCCGGGTCGAGTCTCCGTGCCGGAGATTGCTGAGATTGAAACATTATCCCTTGGTAATATATTAAAGTAAAATTTAATAACATGATGTGTGACGTGTGGAAAAAACGATGTAAAACTCCTGCTATGTTTTAATTAATCATATTTTTATTTCAATACTTTTACTAGTATTTTACTGTTATCAGATGACTACCAGGCAAAAGTCCACCTCGAAAAGTCCAAGTTAATTTTGTACTATTGTTACAGAGCCCAAAGTGAGTCCGGCGACCTTTTGTCGGGTGTTCCCTTTCCACCTGATGTTCGATCGCGAGTTGAACATAGTCCAGGCGGGCCGGACTGTGTCCCGGCTGCTGCCCAGGGTCACCAGGCCGGGATGTAAGATCACCGATGTCTTGGATACGGTACGTTACCAGCGGTTATTGCGGTCTCCAAATGTACATTGAGACATTGGAACTTTTGTTTTGAAAAATAATTTTATGTATATTAAAGGTTCGTCCCCATTTGGAGATGACATTCTTGAACGTCCTGGCACATATCAATACCGTCTACGTGTTAAAGACTAAGCCAGAAGAAATGAACGCTACTGATCCTCATGAAGAGATCGCTTCCCTTCGTCTAAAGGTAACCAAGCAATTTAAATATTGTATTTGTACTTATTACGGGAATGTCTAGAAGCTTTCTTAGTTTTATATTTTTCTGGGTGAAATATTATGAGTACAATTAGATTGTGATAATATTTTTACAGTCAAGTCCTGCCTAATCTACAATTTAGCAATGTTTTACTTCAGGGACAGATGCTGTACATTCCAGAGACCGATGTGATTGTATTCCAGTGCTATCCCAGCGTTACAAATCTTGATGATTTGACCCGGTATGATCTTTTATTTCTTCATCATAATAAATAGAAAGGCCAAAAGGTAGACGTAGCCCTTTTTGTATTTATTGAAAAATAAGTAAGATTGATCACGAGGTTGTGTAGATAAAGTAAAGGTGAGTGGACGAGTCGGTACTTTATGCCCGAGTGTATTATCGTGTGAATAAAATATTATATAAGAAAAGACATTCCATGCCTCGTACAATTTTCATTCAGACACCTTAGCAACATAATCACAGTCGAATATAATAAGTTTGATAATGCATACGTTCTTTAATACCTGTGACCTGGCTTTTCGTTTATGACCTTTATTGACGTTTACGTGTTTATACAGGCGTGGTCTTTGCATCTCGGACATACCGCTGCACGACGCGACGCGCGACTTAGTCCTGATGTCGGAGCAATTCGAGGCGGACTACAAGCTGACCCAAAGCCTAGAGGTGCTCACCGACAAGCTGCAGCAGACTTTCCGCGAGCTCGACTCAGAGAAGCAGAAGACAGACAGGTCAGGAGTCGTTATTTTAGAAGGAGGCAGATCAAACGAATTACGAGAATAAAATTAATACGCAACATACATATGTTGAATGTTATATAAGATGCGGCATACGAAATGTATTCTCTCATCTGTTATTTTATCAACAAGTTTGTGTGGACATCAAATCAAACTCGAGTCTTACATACTGTTGACCGACAACATAAGCTTGCTGAGCTATGCAAGGGTTCAACCTAATTTGGTTTTTATGATTTAACAGCGTTGGCCACAGATTCAGCTCGGCAATTATCTATCATGTAATGTAAGTCCTGGTTAAATAAGAGACGAGGGTATACATTTCTTAAACCTGATCGTAGACCATTAGGAACCAATGACTATAGAGGACTTCTAGGTTGAAAATACGGCTTTTTAACGAAATGTCGGTTTCAAAATAATTAGTGGTAACTAATCAAACCATTATAATTAAATTATACTATAAACGCGTTACTTTTTACAGTCAGTTACGTTCTCAATATAATTATGTAATGTATTTTGACTTCAAATTTAGGCTTTTACAAATTACTTTCAGCATTTTGTAAATCAAACCGCGACCTTTGCACATCAAATTCGGGTTTTTTAATCTATTTCGGACAGTTCCGTATCAATTTGATGTCTTAATGTCGTAATTAGATTGACAAAAGCCTGCATTTGTTTTTAAAATTTCATATATAAAATACGTTTGAAGGTGAAAATCTATATATTCCTTCTTTTTACATTGCCTAACGCACACCCAAAGTTAACATGTTACACATTGTGTTATATTTTCTATGGCAACGAAGGTATATACGTGTTAAATTGGCTTTAATAGACGATAACGTACATGCCTAACTGAAAACGCTATTACGTAAGTACAGTGTTTGTGCTTACAGTTAAAATTAAATGTAAAATGTGTTTATGATGAAATTTGTATGATTTCGTTTAAGAAGGCGACTACAGCACTTCGACTTTCAGTTTCAGTACAGTATGTCGGTTTGAACTATAAGTTCACGTGCTATGCCCCGCGGTGGCGTTATTTTAAATGAAATAGCCAAGCATAGCCCATCCTTTTTTTATAAATCAACGATCCTTTCAATACTTTTCTTTGTTATCTACCGCAAATCGTGTATTTTCTATTTCCAGTTCAACTTAACAACCAAACTTATTCCAACTCAATGTTGCAGACTCCTCTATTCAGTGCTGCCAATAAGTGTGGCCACTGAGCTGCGTCACCGTCGCCCCGTCCCCGCGCGTCGGTACGACCCTGTCACTCTACTGTTCAGCGGTATAGTAGGCTTCGCTAACTATTGCGCACGTAACACCGACCACAAGGGCGCCATGAAGATCGTACGCATGCTCAACGATCTGTACACCGCGTTTGACGTGCTGACCGACCCCAAGAAGAATCCTAACGTTTATAAGGTTAGTCTTGTTTTCTCATAGATGCGCCGATGAGCAGCAGATTGCCTTACGTTATGAACGCTACCTATAGTATATAATACTCCAGAGCATTACCGGTCTTAAAGGAAAGACGCAATTCTCTCAGACTAGCTAAGTACTACTGCTTTGGAAGGAAAATCGTACGGTTGTGGAGTGTGTGGTATAAGTGAAAACTGTCACGTTAATTACTCCTTAATTTTTTACTCTCATTTCATCTTTTTCGAATTTATTAGTTTTATTGTTATAAAGTTGGAATAATAAGTGTTTGAACAGGTAGAGACGGTTGGAGATAAATACATGGCGGTGTCAGGTCTGCCCGAGTACCAGGTGGCGCACGCCAAGCATATCTGCCTGCTGGCGCTCGAGATGATGGACCTGTCCAAGACAGTCACCGTCGACAACGAACCAGTCGTAAGTTTATATTAATACATTTAATTTACGTTAATTTCATAGCAATGGCTATTGCGATAGCTTTTGTAACAACCATCAGGAAAGTTACAAATACTGTGACGATACCGATTGGAAGAATTTGCCACGTCGTGGTGTCAAGTTTAAAAAATATATGAATGAATGAAAACTTGATTCCGTTGTCAGTTAAAGGCCGGTTCAGAAACGTTTCAAAAGTGAATATATGCTTACTTACATTTCTGGATTGGTGGGAAACCTTGATTTCGCTGTTGTGAAGCCGGTCGGCGGTCATGTGCGGGCAATTCGCGATATACGATGATGAACCGCGTCGGAAATAGTTAGGAAGAACTTATAAGTTCCGCCAAAGAGTCTACAAAGTTGTTGTTTACATGTTATTTAGTAATATTTACTCAAACTTTTGAGTGAACGCGAGCGCAACGCGGCAGCGCTGTTTCATTGTTTTTTACGATATGAAGTTAGGTTAGGTTAAGGCGCGCTTCGTCCCGAAGTCGAAAACACGCATGCGCGGAAATACGCGCTTCATCATTGGTCCTAATTCCGATCCGCCACCGACTTGAAGTTGGACTACTTGTCAAAACAAAGGCCGGGAAGATTCGAATAAAATTGGACAAGTAGCTACGTATGATTACAATACAGATGCGTTGCTCGACTTTTGTCGGAAGACGAAGTTGGCGAACGGGAATTTGGCCTCCAGGAGGTCGATTTTTTAAAAGAATGGTCGTAATCAGAAACAAGTGGGCTAAATTATATATTTCAAACAATTGCTACTAATGCAAACCAACAGCGATGTCAAAGCGTAGTCTAGGATTTCTTTTTTCTGGTAAAAATACAATCGAGTGGTTAAAATTACTATATTTTAAATTCTATATCCCTCGATTAATCATCTAAATTAAAATTACTAGTTTTCGAGTAAACAAGTCGAACGCTCTCTCCCAAAAGACCCCAAATCATCAGACAAAACGTAAAAATATGAATTACGCTTTGCTCGCTGTTCTTTGATATACCTTAGTAAGCGTATGAGTATTACCTTTACTTATTCGAACGCTTCTTGATAAACTCATGAAAATTTATCCAAACAGGGCATAACAATCGGCATACATTCCGGTGAAGTGGTAACCGGTGTGATCGGGCACCGCATGCCGCGGTACTGTCTTTTCGGCAACACTGTCAACCTGACCAGCCGCTGCGAGACCACAGGTGTGCCGGGGACAATCAACGTCAGCGAGGACACTTACAGGTATAACCAAGATACAATAATAAAAATCATTTAATAAGAGCTCACACTTAATATGAAGTAGGCGGAGTACTACACACATATGTATTTATGCATAAGGTAAAATGTCCGTAGGTAGAAGAAATAAAAGACGGTCCTATAGGGGTGATATAAATAATATTTTATATAGTATTTGTATATATATTATACATTGTACCTGGAGTAGGACGAAACCTTAAAAAAATCAATCCCATTCAAAAGAAATTACTTTAAGCAAATAAAGTAGTGGGAACTAGCTAGTCCTCCAACAAATCCAAATACTTTTTCAATGCCATCGGTAAAGGTAACTTATGTATGCCAAAAGGTAATTCGAAATTAACCCAAAGCATATGTCGTATTAAACATCTGCATAAATGCTTCAGTTCCACGGGCTTTAGACCACATCGAGAGCTTGGTATCAAATGATCCTCCAAAATTTCATTGTACTTGTCTAACACGACTCTTCGATCATAATTATAATCATCTGGTAACTCTAAATGCTTAAACGATGTCTTGTCGATTGTTAAATGTAACCTTGGAACGGCTCTCAGTACCAATTTCAAACAAGTTACTAATTCATAGGGATATTTTCTGTTGTACTCCATCAATCGATCGAGAATAGACTCTATAGGGTTCGTTGAAACATGGTCCGAAGTGATTCGAGCGCCGAATCTAAGTAATATCATTAATACTTCGGCAGCGCCCATTTGTATGACCACTCTGACTGGAGACGCTTTGCCGCAACTTTCCAACGGCACGTCTATAAACCGGTATGACTTACTGCCCTCTTTGAATTCCAAATTCGCATTTGTGGCGTGATCGAGAAAGAATACTAGTGCTGACACGTTCTCTTCTCTATCCATAAAGTCTGACTTCCAACCCGCCAAGAAATATGGAGCTGAAGTTCCGAAAATTGCCCCTGGAACATAACAAAATAGATTCGTTTAGATTGATTATCCTCTCGTCTGTCCATTACATGTAGACAACGCATCTGCAAGTCGTCAGTTTGTTGCGGATGTCTATGTTTAGTGGAATGGTGACTTAATAATAGGCGAATCGCTTATTAGTTTGCCACCTTATATAAAACATACCTCTACAGATAGAAGTTTTTGATTTTGTGTCAAACAGATCTGTTGAATTCATTATCTATATATGTATTTCTATTACTATCTATATGTTTTGTGACAAAGTAGCTCTGTCTGTTTATCGCCTAATTCGATGAATTAATTTTAGTTTTTTTTGTATAGACGGCATGGAGTTTGTAAATTAAATTGTGTGGGCTTACCTAGAAATATCCTTTCAAAGGTACCTTCGCAAGCGTACAGTTCATCTAATAGAGCTGCTACGACACCATTGTCCTGTAAGCTCCAATCAAACGCTAGTTTCATTGCTATGTACAATAAGTTATGGTATTTCCCCATTAAACACACATTACCGTTATTAGATTTGCAATTATTGTGGTATCGCAATGCTGACGTCACAAAGTTCTTACACGTTACGTTGTCCGACTCATTTTGTCCTGAAGGAAAAAAAACATAGAAACTGAAATGTGATACACCACTTAATTAACTTAATAAAAATTTAAACCATATCCAAGGGGACTATCCAAATATGAACTAAACACGCCTATAATTCATAGATTATTGGATTTTGTTTGCTGGTCTTCCCTATAAATAAAAAATAGGAACTTTTTATAGTCTTCTATCTTATCACTTTTGCACAGGACGTTTTAGTTCAGGTATTTTTCGGGTATTAATCGAAACAGATCCGTGTGGCGATCAAGAGAGCAGTGGTCGACCATCTGATAAAAGTCATGTCGGGAACGATGATGTCATCAATTTTATATAGTCCTTTATTACTTAGTAATGGTCATTGGATTTACATTATGTAGTTCTTAGAGAATAGATTACTTTAAGTTTTGATTGACTGTAAACACGTTCCCATACAAGACTCAGTTTCTAAGACTTTGTATGAACACACTATATAGTCATGCAAACTGTAGCTTTTTTTCAATAACAGTATGTGCAATACTGACCGGGATGCCCTTCATATATGTATGTATATTTAAGATAGATTAAGAATCTATAAATAAAATAAAAATATTAACCTTTTGCACATCCAGATATAACAGAGTTAAAATATTCTACAAGTTCCCGCCTTTTGTACCTTTCATTCAAACTATCACGGTCCAAATCACAAAACACTTCCTCGAAATAATAATCCATGAACGCATCCATTTTTATGCAGATTGTTAAATGTCTTATATACTAAAATATTTCCAATATTAAATATCCAATTACATTACATTAATTTTGCAAAATGACATATTTTTTTACATTTGACAGACAATTTGTATTAACCAATTATTTATAAAAAGCACAAAATAGTTGACACAACACGTCACTTCATAGTTGGACTAGTAATAAACGGAAATCAGTAGCGATGTCCATCGCTTATACCCAGAAAACTTGTAAGTGCAGTCAAATCCACTTACCTTCGGTCGCGTTGTTGGGAAGCCTTTGAAATTGTAGTAACCTCCTCCGTAGATAAAAATATTAATAACAGAATTTTACTAAATTTTATGTATTTTATTGAAAGACGATGCCGATTGAGAGCTCTGTCGCTTCGGCCGACGCTCCATGGAGTGACAGGGCGCAAGACCTCTGCTTGGGCTGTCACTCATTCTGATTCGAGGGTGCCCGAGAGGGCCGAGCCTCGGCTCGATCGGTAGCTGTTAACAGATTAGGTCACCGCTAGGCAGATGCGTTGCCTTCTATATTGCCGTGTTTGCGCTTAGATGCACTTTCTTATCTTTAAGCCGGAATATCAAATAGCTTTGTAACGAATGTGAACTGCCTTTATGTATAAAGCGTATAAAGTACGTTGAAGTGATTTGAATTTTATTAGATGGTACGAAGTTCACTACCCACGGACATTCTTTGTATAACCTGAAATTTTATATATTTAAAATAATAAATCGTTTTACAGCTGCCTCATGGGAGAAGATAATTACGACGATCAGTTCGAGCTAACCTATCGTGGCCACGTTTCCATGAAAGGTAAAGCTGAACCAATGCAAACTTGGTTCTTGACAAGAAAGAAGATATAAATATAATTACTCTATGACAGTTCGCTATAGGTACTTGTCGTTTTACAAAGTATGTAATATCAGTAGATGTTATCCAAAGATTTTAGCGCTCCCTCGCGTGTTGCTATTTCGATGTTGTTTTTCATGTTGATTATAATATTTAGCATTTTCTTAATTTTATTCTCTTATTATTCATAGCCAATGGCTAAAAGCCTTGTGCTAATACCTTATAAAAAGTTTGTGACTTCCATAAAATTTCAAAGATATTGATCACACTATATATTGCATTTCATGCTACTCTTAGAAATATTAAATATCATTTTAAGATTTTAAAGAATAATAATAATTAAAACAATGTCGCATTCGATGCTAATCAATAATGTCATAAATTATCTTTGTATTAATTTATGTTTTTTTATTATGTTATTTTTATATTTATGTTAAGAAAATATCGTGTAATTTATATCTTTTAGGATTGTTATCTGTTGGTAAAATTTTATTATTGAATCTCTTGTAACCATTAATTTATTTTCACATATATTAAAATAGAAAATTAAGCAAAGAAATAAAACTGACCACGTTACTACTGGGCAGTGGATCAGTTGGATTCGTGAATATCAAAATTTCATCGCAATTATCACAAACTCAATTGATACATCCCATATATTATTTAAGATAGTTTAAATGTTTTGCACTTTCAAAAATACTAAGCTGTTCAGAATAACGTAAACTAATATAATATTAGCGTATAATGTAGAAAATGTAGCTATGTGCATGGTCTATTAAATTGAAATGTATGTCTGTCTGCTTTTAAACGACTTTTGTTATGAAATCGGTGATCTTTAGTAACTAAAATTGATTTAAATATGTATAATATTTGAATTCATTTCTATGTTTAACATTTATTTAAGAATTTATAAAATGTAAAGAATAAATAGAAATATATTATTAAATAACATATTGAAAATGGTACATAACAATATACATCATCTGATGATGTATTTTTGTTTTTATATATAATATTATTTGTTGTTTTATTATAATTTATTTTAGGTTATGTTGAAATTATAGGAATATATTTTATTATAATATTAAAATGTAGTAAAGCATTTCCGAATTGCGAGGGTTTTTAAAGTTAGCTTAAAATTACGTAATTTAACTTTATTTTATTATATTACATAACATTCTAGTCCTGACAGTTCAATGTTTTGTGCAGTATTATTTAGCTTTAAAAATTGTTTCTTATGCTTGAATTATTAAAATGTCAAAATTTTCACACGCATTTAATAATTATCAGAATAGTTGTATGAGATAAAAATACTCTTTAGATAATAGAAATTAAATCAATTCTTTATGTCGTGAAATATACATGTAACAAATATATGCTGTTTTCATTTATTATTAAAAATAATGTTAGCTATGCTACGCATTGGTCAAGCAGATGTCAGCTGAAGTTTGTTATTTATGGACGCAGATTCAGCGGCGGACTTTCATAAGCCAATAGATATGGGTCCATTTGCGGATCCGGCGGGTACTAAATAGTACCTCAGACTAATTAAGTGACAAATTTTAGGAGGAATTTGTAGTTTGAATGTCTTAGTCAGCATTAACGCTACCTGATTAAAATATGTAAAATGGTGTTTGGTTTTTAGTTTCTATCCTTATAAACCTGCCGATTTAAGAAATGGGAGGTTTTACCCTCAAATAACATTTCTTAATCAATGGGTTAAATATCACGAACGACTCAAGTGAAATCATCTATTTAAATTACATTTCTACAAATTTCGCAAGAACACTATAATCTTTCTTATTTTATCATGTACACTTCTTACAATCGTTAAACCATGTTACGAGATTACTAAAAGGTGACGGTCACAACAAATCCTCAATTGTAGTATTTAAAATGAGATAGAAAAAACATTAGCAATATTCAATTGTATATTACGAATTATTCAACACTTTGAAAGGTTTGGTTTCTTTGTAAAGTTCGTCGAATGTTAAAAATAATTCGAAAGGAATGTCGACCCGCAACCTCAGTCATCCGGTCACTTAATATTATATTACATGAATCCTCGTCGACGTGATGCCGAAATCGAACGGAATAACAGGTTTAAAGGACCATTATGTTAGCTAATAGCGTTTCTTAGCGGATGTTTTAGTCGTGTTCTGTGTTTTTTCCATAATAAAGTAGTTTATAGTCTAAGCTAAAATTATGGGTTAGTCTTTATCATTTTGATAAATACAAATGTCAGCCTTAGATTGTAAAAATCGTTAGTTTATAATGTAACTAGCTATCTAAACTGACGGTAGATTTTGACTCATTGACACAATGCGATTGACAATATATTTTTCTTTGACCTTTTTTAGATTTTTCATTTTTAAGCCACTCGCTTGTACTAGGAAACTACATATTTTATGGAATAAACCCATACCCTTGCTTAGAAAATAACAGGTCCTCCAAAACAAGGTGAAAAGAAATTATCCACTCATATTTTTGTTTTCGCTGGCACAATCATTGGAATTTTTTCTTGGATGGTTACTATAATGTAATCGCCTACCTACCTGTTTTAAATTTCCGGTATGACTGCCCATGTTTTTTTTAATTAATGTTGTGTATTTTTAAGACTTTTCTATTATCTTTAAATCGCTTAAAAGTTCAGTGTTATTCACGCCTAGTGAATTGTATTATATGAAAAGACTCAGAAAATTGTATGTTTTTTTGACAGTATACATGTAGAAAATAAATTGCAAAGAAACTTTTATCTCTAACCCTTGTGTGACGAATCATTAGTCTTTGAAGGCAAACCGCCGCATATATATATACAGTAATGTATATGATTGTCTCAGGCCCTCGATCGCGGTTTATAAGCATTAAGGCACTTCGTGAATTTTTTAATTCAAAAAACAATCAAAATATGTTTGGCCAGGCGTTGCAAATCAGTTACTGCTATATAAGTTTTTGGTTATTTGGTTTTGCTTGAGCTAGCAGCTAGATAGGTAGGTAGGTAGGTAGCAATTGTTAAAACAATTTAAAAATATATATTAGTAAGTTTTATATTGTATAAATTTGCACGTCAGAATTATCTTTTCAAAACAAGTTCCAATAGCTACCCAATTATTTTAGTTAATTCATTAAAAAATTGTAGGTACGCATTAAAAATATGTATTACAATTTTTATATAAAATATCGATTAATATCAAAAAACTCACTGTAGCTTAAAACATTGTTGAAACTACAAAAGTTAATAAAAATCGTGCTTAAAGTTTTCTTCGACTTGTACAAAAATAAATAAATAAAATAGAACATGTTACGGCAAAAAGTCAACTCGTGCGCATATGAAGGCGACCGAGGTGGCAATGCGTTGTGTTTCTTTTGAAAACAGCTTACTCGCCATCTATTTGTTCCGATATTTCAATCTTAACTTTCAAATCATATGGTTTTAAATTGTCTGAAGCATGAGTAATCTACCTGCCAGCGTGAATGGAGAAGGCTCTTCATTCCAACCACCAGTCAAACAACCGCTTTAGTCAGTTTGCTTCGAGCATTAGTCGATGGTAGATGCGTGCGCACCGCAGCGCCATTGGCAGATTTGAATTTCGAACGTTTACCGAGCGGCCAATCGCATACCATCGATTGTTTGATTTCTTTTTCGCGACCAATTTTTAGCGTCAACCTGTGTCCCGTTACGTGTGCTTTGTTTTGTGACATTGAAAACTTATTTTTTATTCTTAAATGACAAGCTGATTGTGTTTTTAAATTGAATGCTCAGAAGATTGGATGTTTTCTCACGTGTTCTGGTAAGATTTCTATCTTCATATTACTTTATCGTAAGACAATTTCACCCATTAAAGTTTATTTATTGTTATGATGTTGCTATTCTTATCAAGGTAGGCAAGTTAGGCAGTAATGCGTTTTTATTCCGAGAATTTATTAACAAGCATTGTACGGTACGGTATTGGTATTGTAATATTTCTTGGAAGTTTTATTTGTAACATTATAATACTCATTTCTACGAATTAGGTACAGAAATAACTTTTTTTTTAATAATCCGTCATTCGAATTTAACGGTTCGATGTTTGAATTTACTAGCTAGTCTATAAATACGATATTTATTATTTTAACTTAAAATCATTTTCAAAAATATGTCATAACTATGATATACTAAAGAATGACGATTATACGATACGTGAACGTATACCCAGGCCAGGCACGTGTCTATTTTGGACGAAGAAGAAGCTACAGAGATATATCTTAGGTGCGTTCCAAATGAATCTATAATCTCTGCCATTTCCTCTGGGTTATAGGCGTGAAGTTATTTCATGTAAATGAATCGAAGTAATAATGTCGGGAGGACGAAGTATAGGTCAACTTTGTTAGATCCAACATAGGTACATAAAATACAAGAAGCATGGGGCTAAAGCCTGACCCGGGGACATTTCATCCGCTAGCATACTAATTCGCATTGCAAAACATACAGATAATATAAAGTATACTTTCATATGATTGCAACAATCCTGGCATCTATACGAAGTGAGTGTTACAAAACATCTCGCGGTCTACATTTCTTAAAATTGTCTTATTTTTTTAATTAGAAAGAAAAAAATGCACTTTAGTAACATATATGAAAATCCCACGAACTAGTTGTTAATACAATTTCAACTCAACGCGTGGCTTTATGTGGTTAACGCAATTAGGAATTAATTGTTAGACAATTGTCGATGTACCCATGTACATGACGTGGTTTTATTTGTATGCTTGATAACTAAGTTAATTGTTATTGAATGTGTGTAGTTTATATAATTATATAAAATAATAGGTAAGAGCCGTGTTATAAAGAGAATTCTCTATAGTCCACCTAAGATAAATGTTTTAAGCGGAAACAATACCTGCGCGAAATCTTTTGCAAAAGTAAAAACAACTGCTATTTGGTCAACTTTATTAACATTATTTTATAAATTTTACAGAATTGTTAAATACCGTCAAAGATGATGAAAAATAATAGTTCTATTATTGGAATGAAGTGAATTTGAATGAAATTTCATGTTTTCTTGTATTTCCCATTTGTTTTTGTTGTAATATTTAATGCTGTTTTGTTAATATGAGTAGTCAATGTTTGCAATATTAGAATTATTTAGATTATTTCTAAGATATATATATATATATATATATATATATATATATATATATATATATACGTGTATTGTGTATATGTAAGTCATTGTAACAGATTAATCAAAACTATGTAACGACTATTATTTATTTAAAGCAATGACTGGTGTTTACGGTTGCTTCTAGACTTAATATGTGACTGAATCATATGATCAACTTTTGATTCAATGTTTTATGGAAGAAAAATGAACAAACGGGTCGTCCGATATTAAGTGAGCGCTATCCCTAGGCATCTGCAACTAGCTAATAAGTTGCAAAGGCGTTGCCTACCTTTAATGGATAGAGGAGGGGATAAACAAAATAAAGGATATTTTTTCTTCGCCTTCGCATTTTTTCCTTATTGGAAAATGATAAAAAGGGAGAAAAGGACTTGGATTTGGCCAAATACATTTGGTTCACGTCTGTCTTCCGTGAGGTCGTGGTATTACACCAATCGAGCCGGCCCATTCGTGCAACAGATGTTGTTGCGGGCTGTTTCATTGTAAACTATTGTTTCTGTGGAAAAATGTAAAAGTTTCTTATGACCAATTGGTAACACGATACCAGAGTGCCAAAAATCATTAAGTAACAAAGTTTAAGAGCTAAGGTATAACTCTTTACTGCTTTGTTTACAACAATTTGGCCTTAGTTATCTTTCACCGATCGTAGGGTAACCAGCTGTGCTATTATTAAAAATACTTCCATGAGAGATTACCAAATAATCCAATTGAATTGGTAGATTTTACGGATTAGTTTCTTTTGAACTTATTATTACTTATTCAGATTCATCCTTTTTGTAGATTAACTTTACGTTCCCACGGGAGAACCTTATCTCGAACGCTGTATCAAAATAATTTTGAGTGCAATAGATAACAGCTCGTACTTCACGTCGATTCGCGTGTTTGTACAACAATCGAAAAGTCTATAACATTTTAGTTAGTCCCATAAGATTATTTCACGACATAGATTTTTTGTACTTAATATCTCGCCGTATGACGTCGTAATCAGGTATTCTGTTTGTGTGCACGAGTACTTTGATCAATGTACATCAATTGTCTAGACTTTTCGAATTACGAGGATAATAAAGAATTTTATAGTATTTTGCCTTACACCGATGAAACAAAGCATGCCCCAAGCAACCTGTTTAATGGTAGCATGCTAAAGAAATTTATATAATTTTCACACATGGCGACATTGTTACAAATATTGCTTCTCTATATTGCAACATTATACATGACACATATACGAAATAAAAAGCAATAAATGATTATTTCTAAACTAGATTCGGAATTGTGAAAAAATATGTGATTCTTGTATTATTATGAAATAAATTTCATAATAGAAAATTAATTTAATGAGTACGATACTACGGAAGACGTTTCTGTTTAATACATCATTATTGATTCCAGTTATTGTAATTAGGCCTTGACATTTGTGGGGCTAATCATTTAAACGTATAATCATCGTCTATTAGATAAAGATAAAATTAATTATTAATTAGATAAGATAATAGTATTACATGATGCCATCCATAATGAATGAATCATTGGAAAGTAAATGAATCTAGGTATAAATAAAGCAATGGTATATAATAGTGAATAAAGTATAAAGAACAAGGAATGACTGGTGGAAAAATAATTGAATCTGTGTGTATACTCATATAAAAATAGCTTCTATAGATATAGAAATATGAGTGTTACTGTCTTGATACTAATAAATGCCGAGTAGGGCTTAAACACGTTAAGGCTTGCAGCATGTTTGTGTCAACGTAAGTTCCCACTGGCATAAAAACGTGTCGCGATACAAGCTTCTCTCTCAATCGTTCTGAAAAAAATTAAATGACAATATGTTTTATTTAAACGACTTTTTCATTTTATAATTCAACATGAATAAGCCCTTTGTTCCTTATTTCATAGTTATGGGTTCACACGCCAAAAAAATACTTGTATACATCCTCCGGTTTTTTTTCTCCGACGCCAGCAATATTTTTTTTCTTGAGTGTAAAATTATCAATCCGTAATTTATACGAATTATCAAATACTTGCTTATCCCGTTCCAAATTAAGGTAAAATCTAAATTTAGCTGAAATTCTTCATTTTATTACTTCTTGTCAATTTACTGGTTCATAGTAATACATAGATACTATACGATATATTTTACTTTATATAAAACGTAATAAAAAGTAACGGCAAAAACTTTTTCCTTAAACACTAAACCTTTATTACTATGAATTAAGTATAAAGAATTTTATATCAATAGATTAAGCTTCACGTTTTATTAGTTTGTGGCTCTCACACTTAAAGTATTAAAGTTACATGTGACCTCACTGGAAAGTGCTATAGCGGCGACAATTTGAATAATCTCTTGGAAAAAAAGATTTAATCAATCTAGTTCTACAAAATGTGGGTTGGCGGCTTTTTTACTTTCTTCTCTCGAATGTGTGAGGCAATTCTGTCGCATTTAATGTGTTTTTATGCGAGAGAAACTCTGTCTATTTCTTTTGTAGGAGATTTATCTTGGTGATACATGACTTGTAAATTATAAGACAAAATGTTTTGTGAGCTTATCCATCTCACTGTGACTTACTTTGAATAAAAGTGTTGTTTAGATTTATTTCAGCACCTTTCTATAGTTGGGAAACATAGAAAGTATTAATTACATTTAAAATCATATCTACATGAATATTGCAATTATGACAAACGATATAATATTTTGGAAAGTACCCAGTGGTTTCTTTTGGCTCTCTTCATTTGAAGATTGAGACTTATTAAAAAAAAACACATACACACACACTAAAATGATTGGATAGAACTACCGGGCTTAAAAACTTGAAATTTAGTCAAATTAAATATTTCTGTAATTACGTAGGCGAGCACTATAAAATGATTTTTCTAAGTTCACCCCCTAAAGATCTAAGGGGGACCTAAGACAGAGGATGAAAGTTTGTATAGAGAAACTACCCGTGCCAAGTCGGATCAGGTCGGTTGTTATTTATAAAGCAATCTTTATTATTTACTTATAGTATTACTATCTTGAGGCCAATACCCTAACGGATAAGGGTACGGACTGCGAAACATGCACAACATGATCGTGGCTTTGAATCCGCCATGCGACTATTGTCAACCAAGCTTATATTATTAAATAGTATATATTTTAACCATTCCAAAACAAATTAAGCTTGGTTGAGAATGGTTAAAATAAATTTAAGTACATTATTTCAATAATATTTCATCCCTAGGAGGGTTGTCGTCAGGCGGCTGATCGGAAAATATAGGCAAAACCTATTACAGTATAGGCTATGTTCGTTATGGCCCACATAAAAATGGGGCCGGGCGGAGAAATTCATTGTTATTATTTATTTTTATGTAAGAAATAATACTGAATTGTTATCTTACAACAAACCAATCAACATTGAATACTCCTTACGACAGTTCATTATTAGTCTCTACTTAGCATGGTGGATGAGATTCTGGAACCGAAGCCTTCTTCTATACGCAAGTTAACTGCACCGCTTAGACTAAACAATTCTGTAATAACATATATTTGAAATATGTTATACAACTGTTCTTATATTTTAATTCAAATATTTGTCAACATGTTAACTGGGGCGAATATTCCGTCATCGCTCGCAAAATTTTATAGATAAACGAGATGATGTGACCTCGTGTGATTTCGTATACATTTGCTTTATAGTTTTAAATTTATTGACACATTATGTTCGATGAGATTAAAAGAAAAACATGTTTCGTTTATACAGAAAACAGGCGTGAAGTAGAAGTACTCTGCGTTTCGTCTGATGAGTGAGGTGCCAGAGGCCTAATTTGAGTCCTCTTTCCCTTCCCACCCTATCCTTATAAAGATAGGATAGGAAAATATGCTTTTTCCTGTCTGTGCCCTCCTCTGTCCATTAAAAGGAGGCAACGCATCTGCAACACATTTGCTTGTTGCGGATGTCTATGGGTAGCGTTCACTTAGCATCGGGTGATCCACTTGCTCGTTTGCCACCTTTTAATTAAAAAATGATCGCGCCTTCACCCCCCCCCCCTTCACCTTACCCCCTATCGAATGGACTCTCACAACCTTGACCAGATCATCGGATCACATTTGAGTCCTTCAAGTTAAGACAAACTATAAATAAATACTTAAACGATACTACTAATACTTCTTGAAGTATTTCTGCGTTTTGCTAGATGAGTGAGGTGTCAGAGGGTTAAGCCAGGTGTTTTTTCCCGTTAAACTGCTTGCTCGCTTGCTTCCGTTTCATAAAAAACATATTTTTGCTTTCCTCTATGAAATTTTAGTCGCTTACTTAATCGTTTCGGTATAAAACTAAAGCTCTGTAATAAAGTCCTATGGGAACATCGTTAAATCCAAAGCAAACGACCAGTATAAAACCTGATCCGCTTTGTTTCTCCACACGTAAGCTGCTTTGAAATCTGAGCGTTGGAAAAAAAATACGCGACACAACGCCCTCCAGTGTTCCCAAGCAAAATAAGGAAAGTACGAAGTGAAAGCAAAATTGATGTGGCATTGTTCACAATTTAACTGCCGACTTAAATATTTGTGTATACATGTGGTATACATACATTTATAGTACATGTCTACACTTCAGGCATTATTCAAGGCAGACGAATTCGTAAGTCACTCATACATAGTGTTACACTAAAAGACATTTTAATGCTTGATATAGCCAAAATTCTTGCATGGACCTCAACAGTCATTCATATTACTTACGACTGCTCCAACTCAAACAAAGCGAGTCATTAAACTTGGTACTAAATAAGTGGAATTTTCCATTAGTTCTTACATCATCGTTGCAGAACAGTATGAGATATGTTCTCTCTAGCTTTGTTGAGTGCAATAAATCACAAGTTATTTACACATTTCTATTTTAAGGTTTACTTCCCTTAAACAATATTAGTATTTGAATAACGTAACTATATAAGTCCCAAGTTTTAGGTACCTGTATGGTTTTCATTCATTGACAACGATACAAATACCAAAGATAGAGGTCTGAATTTTATTTTGATTGCTTACCAGAAACACCTTGCAAGTATATAGATAAATTTCTGATAGATAAGTTTCTGAGATATCTGAAATAAATTCGCATACATACAAGAATTGTTACCTTTATGTATCTAATATTCTTATGTGACCCGCATTCTGACGCGGCTAAACGGCTCTGTCAGCTCGTTCCCTGAATAATTATTCTAAGTGTATATATATATGTAAGTATGTAAGTTTGAAGTTTGTAAAGGTACTATGGGGTTGCCTTGTCCTAATTGGATAAAAACCCCTTAAAAAATGGATTAAAAAAATGTATCTAATGATATACCTACAACGTTTAAAAGGCTAACGATAATCCAGAAAGATAGGGAATCATACTACAATTGATTTCGGTACTGAGCAAGCAATATTATATTTGCAGTCAAACATTACGTAACTATCAATAAATTATTTAATTTTTTATATTTGGCTACTTCTGACGTCTTCAATAGCCGCTAAACCATCTGAATATGATGCCGGAATTTTTAAGCCCTCCAGGCATTATACTTAGCCATTAGCAAAGCAATTCCATCCTAACAAATACAAAGAGGGTAACTTTTATAATCGTCAGTAATTACTGCTCTAATGTTGGTATAATAAATATCTGCATAAAAACTTGTGGGTACTTACAGATTAAATTCAATTAATGGAACGGAGTTGAGTATACAGAAGCATTTAAGTTTATTCATTTCAAAAGAAATCAATAGCAGTGTTTATACGAAATAATTTTACCTTGCGATTAGCGACTTTAGATTAGTTCACATTAGTAGCGAACTTAACATGAACCCCAAATCGTGGTGATCGGTAAGCACTTTAGTCAGCAATGAAGACGACCTCATTTTTATTTTACGAAAATAATGACGCTGGCTTCGTGCTACTAAATATTTTGCTGAACAGCATTACCAAAGTCACACATTGTTGATTTAGCACAATATTGTTCTGTCGAATTTTATTAAACGCAACAAACTTGACAATCTTGTCAACAGAATGCAAAAATTATAAAGTAACAATAACAGAACAAATAAACAATGAACGTTCTGATGACATACAACATTAAACGACATTACGAAAGTCCACAACCAACTCACATGTGTAGAGAGATTTATTTATGTGAAATAATTTAATCAGATTAAATCAGATCAGCGTTAAATTTGTAACGCATGTTTTCGAATCCCATATCAATAAGTTTTCATTTTGTATTTGACAATTATTTAACAACTGTAAGTCGTCAGAATCCAATTGTGTATTGCCAATCGCCGAGAGAGTGTTCAAACCAACAATACAAGAAGTATTATTATTACATCAACACTGTTAACTCGCCTCGTTCATGATTTTAGCGTTCAGCGATCCGGGTTCTCTAAACGTGTATTCAAAAATTCCGAAGAGTATGAATTAAAATAAAATATCACATCCACAAAGCTCAGAGGACATGTTTATGCATCGAAGGCGTTGGCTGCACAAGTTATGGCTTTTTGAAACCTGTTCGCAGACGCGAACTTGTGCCTGCGCCCTCGCACACGTCAGACTGAATCAAGGACAATTATTTTTCAGCATTACTCAGTTATGTCCAGTCGATGCAGATTTAGTTATTCGTGTAAGGAGTAAATTATGTTCCGCTTTAAGCGTATTCATGGATATTTAACTCAATTTGGTGTTTAGAAGCATTTAAAACCAGCTGTTTCACAGCAAGATGTGGTTTTTGTAAACAAAGATTTGACATTAACATTCGTAAATTTCAAAATGCTAACTATATGTTGAGATAATTCGTGAAAATAATATTTTACAGGTTTATAGGATCCGAATACGAATATGGCGTTAGGCTCATCATTTCACCTGATGTCGAGGCTTTTTATTGGACTCTCTTCAGTAGTATTAACCTGCATGAACTAGCGAATACCGTCAGGCGCTTATATTTTTAATGGAGTATGCTGGATATTCGTCATACCGACTACAATCATTATGAAATGCCACAGTATAATATGTTTAACAATACCGTAGTTCAACTTCCACACAATTTCACTCGTCTCGGCTGATTAGGCGTGCAATTGTTGTTATTTTTTCCTCTCGGTGGAGACCGCACCTGAGGTGACCCATTGTTGTCGCCGGTTTCCCAAACTGCGTGGAACGCAACGCGTATTGAATGACGTCACCATTGTTAAGCAACCTTTGTTCTGAATTAGTTAAATAGTAAGATTTTTTTTACTTCTTTTTTTATTAGTATTTTTTAATAGTAAGTTGATATAATGGACTACATATTGGTTTCAAAGTTGCAATGATAACATTGTGACAAAACCCTTTTGTATTATAAATGTACTCAAAAAAATCCCAGAAGGCGTATTTTAGAATGCGCTGTTTAACTTTACGGATTTTGTTTGAAATAAACAAGATTAGATCCATAAAATTAATTAATATAAGATTTGATTTCAATGTGTAGTAAGTATTGTGTCAATCAGCGCTGTTTTATTATTTACCTTATTCGGTCTAATTAAATAGGTCTCACGATTCAAGGGACGGGATAGGCTTCAGTGAATAGCATAGTTAAATAATTCCCCTTTTTTTCCCAATGCAGATAGAGGCAGAAAACAACTAGGTTCAAGCGTTTCCATCCCGCTACGCATACTCAGTTCTGGGGAATGCGCAAGATAGGTTGTGCATGAGATCAGTTTCCGTAACGCTTTTCGTGTAACAAATACTTTGATTTTACTCCTCATAAATTTTCATACCCGTGGGCTTTTATATGAAAATTGATTCTTAAGGAGTAAACTCCTAAAATAGCTTCCTTGGATGCATTAAATAATTTGTTTCCTTTCCATAACGTATACGCTTATGTTAGATACGAGTCAAAGGCTTAAAATTTATTATAGGTGATAATACTTCAATTTAATCTTGACCAACGAATTGAATTTTGGTGAACACAAACCAGTTTCAGTTGACCGAACCTTTAATAATGAGAGGAGCAGGAAAGTCCTCCAGGCTTGGGTCAATGACCTGACGCTAGCACGGTCGCTGCTTTCTCATATTACAATCCAACATTAATGTTGTATCACTAATTTAATAAAAAAACTGTATTTTAACCGAATCCTAGCTTATCTCCACTACATCGACTTGCTATATATATTTATAAAGAGACAGGACTTTACTACTATTAGATTACTGGACCTCTAACTAAGGGCGGAGGTTAAAAGGGGATAATTTGTTGCGCCCATCGATACGCTCTTTGGTGGCTTGGGCTAGTCAAGACACCACCACATGATCATTTTGATCTTATGTGCGAAAAATATTGAGAGATACAACGTACCAGTCAACAGTGGTAGAGCCCGGAACAACAACATCTGTTGCACGAATTAGCCGGCTCACAGAAAACAGGCGTGAAGTAGAAGTACTCTGCGTTTCGTCTGATGAGTGAGGTGCCGGAGCCCTTATTTCAGTCCTTTTCCCTTTTCTACCCGCTCCTCATAAGGATAGAATGGAAAAGGGTAGAGGATTGGACGGGGAGGGGATTAACTGGGAAAAGGAAATATCCTTTTCCTAGCTATGTCCTCCTCTGTGCATTAAAGGCAGGCAACGCATCTGCAACACATTCACTTGTTGCGGATGTCTATGGGTAGCGCTCACTTTACATCACTTGCTCGTTTACCACCTTATCACATAAAAGGACCCACACAGACTGTTAAATTGAATGCAGTATATTATGAGACATATAATTACAAATATACTACATACGCACAATAATCCACTTTATATTAATTGCAGTAATAACGTTGCAAAACAAAAATACATTGAATTATATAACCATATCTAAGTTGGCGCAGCTATAGCTAATACCGATCAATGTGCCGGCTGCTAAACACGTAGATACTGGCAACACATCACGGAAAATCACTCTTGGAGTTTACATTATCATGTTTGGTAAAAAGAAATCGTTGTTTTTTGTCGACATTTGTACCGGATGTATTTTTGAGACGCTATGAATCATCATTACTCATATATGACTTTACAGTACAGTGACGTACAGTTTTGTTAAGGACTTGAAGGAATACATTACAAGGTAACAAGTTCGTGAAAATAACATTGAGAGATTCCGTTAAGTAAATTCAGGTAAAGCTATTAAAAACGTGTTAAAAGTCTCAAAGTAGTCAAATGTTGAACTATTGTTGGACGGTTTTCACTTTATATATTAATAAAAAACCGCAACATCCAGTCGATGACCCGGTCATTTTACAGTTAAATACAAACCGGAGAAGGTATGCCGATAATGTGGTCTTAGAGATCACAAGACAATAGTACGCTTCATCATTTGACAGACGCAAAGAGTATTGAAATGTAGACCATCCGTTTGCTAACATTGAATTAACTTACACAAATATTTGAATCAAGTAGAATAGTGTTGGTACTTTAAGATATTTTCGAATTAACACACAACACTTTTTTTTATTATAACAAATTGGCTAACAAGCAAGCGGCCCCTGGAAATAAGTACCGCTACCCATAGGCATCCGCAACAAGCTAATGAGTTGCAGATGCGTTGCCTACCTTCCTGGACGAAGGAGGGGACAAACAGAAAAAAGGATAATTCCATTCCCTGTCCATCCCCTCCTCATCCGTCAAATCCTCTTCCTCTTCCCATTCTTTCCTTATTAGAAAAGGGTAGGAGGGAAGAGGACTACAATTAGGCCTCCGGCACGTCACTCATCAGACGAAACGCAGAATACTTCTACTTCACGCTTGTCTTCTGTGGCGTTCACCGGTCGAGCCTGCCCAATCGTGCAAAATATGTTGTTATTGCGGGCTCTACCACTGTTAAAACATTATACCAAGCATATGACAGAAGACAACATTTTTGTCCAAGTAAATACAATTTTTAGACAATATTTCTGGGATCTAGCTGTAACTATAATTACACAATTTCTTTTAAGTATTGATAATACGGCTATTATAAAAGACCCTTTCACGCACTATCGAAAAACATTTTTATACTTGAATCTTTTTCGAGTGAAAGTCAATCGTAAATCATTTTGGAATCTGTTTACGTGTCCTTATTACTCGGGTTGTTAATTCGAACCAATTTTTACTTTTCTTCAGAACATCATTATTGTTGATCAAAAAAATTAACCGCTATTGATCGCGCGATAAAAACTTTATAGTAAACAACTAGCCCGCCCTTAGATTAATTATCCTGATAATTAGATCACCCGGTAATTAAAATTCGACCATTATTAAGTTACTTTCTTATGTAAAACGGAATCATTATATATATTTAATCAAACATTCTTAATAATTAATAATCTTAAAAACCAAAAAAAAACTCTAAGCTTCAATTACATAAAGTTCCTATTGTTATCTATTCCTATTGTTGTTTTTTTTACCTAGATGGCAAAACTAACTTATGAAAAAAGTTTTATCATCGCTTATTAATACGAGCGTAATTTTTCTAGTCAATCGGACATACGTTGACATGACGAAAGATTCCGTTACATACTACATACAAAAATAGACCAAGCTAATAGAATCGTGTTAAAAATGTTCCCGAAGTTTACGCTTCAGGTATTAAATGAGTCTTTAGTCAATTAAATATCGGTTGAATACATATAGTATCGAAGACCGCAGTATTAACGGCAAACATAATAGTCATTGTATGTAGCACGAAACATAATGGCAATCGAAGTTAAACCTAATTATTTAATTATTCATTAAATATTTAATACGATAAAAAAAACTAATAAAACCTGTAAATGCAGTGAAATAGTAGATTTGTAAAAACTACATAAATTTTTTTCAGCTTTTATGACCAATATTTTTTTGATAAGTCCTAACAACGATTTGTGGGTGTGTGACTTTTTGACACTTGAAAGACGTGAAATTTTATGCAATTACATTTACAATTACACGAGTGCGAGCGAAGCCGCTGCAACAGCAAGTCTATGAGAATTTCAACGTATAGAATATTAAATTTGCTAGTTAGCAAGCCACGGCAGATATACTTTGCGATGACGTGAGCGAGTGAATGACCTGTCGCTGACCGAATGGCGATCGAAGAGTGTTACCATCGCTTGGACGACTTTTATACAAAATATGAATTAAACCCCGACACAAAGAAACCCTCTAGAAAGTACGACTCATAATGCTCATAACAATTATTTTTACACACAAGTGGGAAAAAGGGCTGATGGTCTTCATAAATCTTTATAAAATGACAACCACCTCGATCTCATCTGATCTCAACAGAAAAACCATAATCGGTCGTTCATTTGGTTGCTACACAGACAAACAAAAATTATAACTACCCTCCTTTTGCGTCGCGGGTTAAAACCACCATCGCGTATGGTAACACTGTCAACTTTCATTGGCACGTAGAAATATCCAGATGCTGTGTATACCTGAGAGCTTTTACGATGCTTATCGCGTTGTGCTTCGTTTTTAAATTACGCGCTTGCAACAGTTCATTGGTCGTCGAATGGCTGTTACGGTACACGTTTACCGTGGTTTTTATATCATCGTATACTAAAGATATATCGACTGTATGACCCGTTGCATGTACAAAGAACCAAAATCATTCTCATATTCTGGACGTGACTTCCTGCTTAATCTTAATACTTTATGCATTCTCATAAAATTAGAAATAGTTTAAGAAGTTATTGTATTATATTTGTAAGTGCTTTAAGTGGGTTACACTCTATATTACATACCAACAAGTCCTTACCAGCATAATTAAATTGAATGTTGTCATAATGTTGGTAGACATGGAACAACATAAGAACATCGTTGAAACTAATGTTAAGCCCTTTTAATACGCTTATACCTATTAGTTCCTCTGGTATGTATGATTGTAACGGACTCTTTTAATCTTGATTGACGCTCACTTCCAAAAGTCAGATTGAATTGTAACTTAACCTAGACATCAAGGCCCGATGGCAATACATTTTTCATAGGTTCGTTCGTTCTTGTTACACCATCATTTATATTAACATTTTGTTTCCATACTACTCATTACAATTATAAAAGGTGACAATTGAGCTCACCTCATGTAATGTGACCCTCTCATATACCAACATCCACAAAAATAGAAAGGAAAAGATATATCGAAATGAACAGTGGCCCTAGACAAAGTACATTCCTTAACGAACTTCGCTATCGATATACGATCGCTCATCAAAATGTCACTGTCACTCACACACCTGTCAATGCTTTTGTTTGTCAAGTTTTTCAATTCACTATCGGTGACTATAGACCACGTGACATTTTCAAAGGTTATGTCAGTTTTATATATTTTTGACTTTTCTACTAGCGATATCGCTAATCTAATGTTTTTTGTCCAGGCCCCCTGATTACTTAATAAAAGCAATAACATTCATAACAAGTTGTAACTCTGTGGGTTACAGTTACAGGCGTG
Organism: Papilio elwesi; assembly: GCA_029849275.1. NCBI lineage: Eukaryota > Metazoa > Arthropoda > Insecta > Lepidoptera > Papilionidae > Papilio > Papilio elwesi. The sequence continues at coordinate 5,304,022 of CM056708.1, read as the reverse complement.
TCTGTCGGAGCCCACGCACTTATATAAATAATGTTTTATTATATTTACGACGCACCTTGTAAAACTACTTTTACGTTTGGATATAGTAACATATTTGTTAATAAGTTAATAAATATTGAAGTATATAATCTTTAACAAATCATTTTTGAACGTTTAATTTTAAAAAATTCATTAATTATAACAAACCGAACCGAAAGTAGACAGCAGATTGAAAATTAGTTTAGTTAAGTATCAAAAATTCGTCCAACAACAAAGCCTACTGACGATCAATCGATTTTATCAACTAACATAATAAACAATGTAATTACCGAAATAAGATCGCTTAGCTGTAAATAGAATTTTTAATGTAAGAAACGTATTATTCTTTTTTATGTCAATCGATTTTTTGTTGTACCTATTGATTGAAACATGTTGTTTGTTTGTAAAAAGCGTAGAGTTTAATATTGATTAATGGTATTTATTTGAGTTGTGTTTTAAATACCTATTAAAATTACCATAACTCTACTTGCTCCTTACATAGCATTGTCTAATGTTAACAATATTTTTGTCGGATGCTATAGAATAACGAATTTTAATAGAAGATCAATAAGGAAAACATCGTATTCAATAAAAAAAAACAAATATATCGGTTTTATTAACATTAGCGTGTTCACGATTATGACGTGACCTTGTGGTGCGGCCGGTGACGGTTGTCTGACACACTGGCTTGGTATGGGCGACGGGGTGGCTTGGTAATAAATCTATACGAATCATAGTGTAGATTGCACAGTCTAGCTTGATATCTAAACACGCGAATACCATTTGTTCTTTCATGTGTATTAATAATTACCGTCTTTTGAAAATGTTCAACAAAACAATCCCCCCTAGACTAGAGCACCCAAAAATACGCGAAGGGTAGTAGATTCGATTGGATGTCTAAGTTTAAAAATCACGCTTATTCCTGATTTTGTTTCATGTCTGGTTATTTTAGGACTACTATACATGAAAAGTGAGCGTCAGCCTTTATCTCTCTCTACTCAAATTGAATTGAAACACACTTGGATTTTTTTTTGGAAAGTATAGTAGACACTTTCCAAATAAAAAGGTTTTCAACTCGTCCCATTACATTAATTCCCGCACTCAAATATCTCTCCTATCGGATATTGGAAAAAGTTTTTTTTACCCGACTAACCCAGAAGGAGGGTAATTTTTCAGTATGTTTATATGACCGTTCCATTGTGACTTCTTGAAGTCTAGATGGTAGTAGAATCAAATGTATATTAATATATATATATATATATATATATATATATATATAGTTTAGTCAGATCTATTAAAATGTTATAAGATTATAGACGTTTTATGTAACAATACTAAGTTGTGATATACTCAGCCGGACAATTTCGCAAGCGACAGTCTCTCGACATTCGGTATTTTTGACAAACAGCCATTTGTTGTTCACCTTGAATCATAAAATCAATTTAATGGACTGACCATTCTCGTTGCTGGAATTGAAACTCATCGCTAATGAAATATCTAATAAATTATAACTGATTATTTAGAATTAAGAATTCATATGTGAAATTATTATTAAGGAACTGAGACTGTTTAAGATGTCTAACACTTTTAATTCAAGTAGTTATATTACGAATAGTAACTGAATTCCCTTTCGTGATTAGTGTCTTTGTAGAACTATAGTCCTTTTCTTACATTATTTTGGCGTATGTCTTATGGTTAAGACTACGTAAATCATGAAAGGAATTTTTCTTTACTTATTTGCATACAATATTTACATAATTTAATTAAATAAGAATGTAGTATGCATATAAAACTCATGGAAAATAATGGTGACAACTGGCCAGCATACTTCCTTTTATACTATGTTTAGTGTTCATTAATAAAGTAATTGTTAATACTGCTGTAAAGTGCCCTTGTTGTCCAAAAATGGTACTTACGTACGTACTTCAGATTCAAATCAAATACGAACGGGATAGCACAAAAAACTCGTCTATACCCTAAAAGCTTGATGATTTACTAACACGCGTAAATACAGTTAATACAACTGTCTTATGTCTATAGAACATCTTGTAGTATAAACAGAGGTAAAGCTAGATTTATTTATCTAACCTTATGTTTTAGCAATAGGTATCACGTAGGCATAAGTTTTAATGGAAGAACCGAGTAAACACGCGCTTGTCGACACAGAAGAAAGTCTTGTTAGGCGCTCACATACCTGTAAACATCAAGTGAGATTTTCTAATCTCTTATGGGAGTGGCTCTTTCATCCTTGTATGGTGTCACCAGTAATCATTTAAAGGTTAAAGACATATAGTTACGTGGTAATATTAAATATATTACGTGATAATAAAAAAACAACAATATATACCTGTTCAATGATAGCTGTCCAAACATTAGAGCTTTCTCACCACATTAAACTGACAGATTTTAATTTTTCAAGTGACTAAGTCATTAAATGGCAATGGCTGAGAGTCGTCGTATCCGAAACCCAAGGCCTTGCTTTCTCAAACTCACTAAGTGCTAAACGGATTTTCATATGGTTTTCATCAAAGACGGAGTAATTCATTAGGAAGGTTTTAGTGTATACATTTTATTATTGTTATTGCCTTAAATCTGAAGATGATTGTTAATGTAGACGTAACCGCCTGGCGACATTACAACAAATATTTCTGCTTATTTTATGCTCTGCTACTCGTGCGAAGGAAGAAGGTCGCGTAGTATGTCTTTATAATACATAGTAAAATATACGTATCGTCGGCGAAAGTGACTGACTTCGTAACTCCATCAGAATCTGTTTTAAAGGAAGCACAAAAAACTTCACCATGAAATTTTTGTTTATAGGTTTTATTTTGTTACTTTTATAATACACAAGGGTTTTGCTTTTGGAAGCGTTGATAAATTAGGTAAGAAAATATCGAGTTCAATTTGAAAATAACATGGAGGTCCTACCACTTTAGCCGATAATATAGGGTACAAGTCCCAAGTCCTTGAGCGAAACAAACTTATTTATTTAATCAAGAAAACATTAATGTATTAAGCGAATGGCCATTTGTAATTATATATTTCTGAACTTGTCTAGCAAAATTTTCGATCCAGCGGTAATCATAATTCGAGACAGGTTCAAGCACGTTTATTCAGAACAGGCTAGCAAGTTGTATAACTGACATCTTTAAAACCTGAACATTGATTTCGTGGTGAAAGTGTCGACATGTGTTATGCGATAATGCGCATTCAATGGCGTGTGTAATGGGACAGGTACTTCAAAGTTCGAACATACTTGTTTTGACGGCAATTTAGTCTATAGTAAGGTGTGTTAAATAACATCGAATATGACAAGAAGACAAACGATAAATCCGTACTATGAGTTCACACTGCCGAAAACGTTCACAAAAAACATATTATCATCTCAATTTGATCAGAGATAAAGAGAGAAATAGCAACATATTTTATTAGAATGTTTTCGGCAGTGTGAACACGATGTTACTAATGAACATTAGCACCAAACAGAAATGTTGCAGATACAACGTCGGTCCTTATGAATAAGAAATATGGAGTGTAAGCATAATGAGGTAACCTCATTTACCAGATGCAATGGGAATCTGAGAACTTCGATGAACTTTTGTTCTTACTCCTCAAGCCAGAATGACTGAACGAATCTAGAAAATAATTGGCACAGATATTGGTATATTCTGTTATATTGCATATATTAAAAGTAGTAGATATATTACCAATAATTACCGGTACCACTTCACAAACCTAATTGTTTGAAAATAGTTTATGCTCAAAAAATGACTAGAAACGCTATAATGTTGACCGTGAAAACTTGTTCTCGTGTACAAAAAGAATAACTTTCCAAAACCGGTTTATTTTCTTTTTTGTGTTTGGTATTTCCGTATACGGTATATTATAGATAGGTAGATGCGTATACTGCTCCACCTATAAATCAAAAATAATTACTTACGCAGAACTATGCGGAGCTCTCAAAATACAGGCAAATAAAACCTCTTTTATGTTATCAAACATGTCTAAATCTCATTATTTTACATGAAAGTGGAAAACGAGCAAGCGGGTCACATGATATTAAGTGAGCGCTGCCCATAGACATCTGCAACAAGCTGATCAGTTTCAGATGCGTTGCCTACCTTTAATAGACAGAGGAGGGGTAAACAGGAAAAATAATATTCCCTTTTCCTACCCATACCTCGCCCGTCAAATCCTCTTCCCCTTCCCATCCCTTCCTAATAAGGGGAGACGAAACGCAGATTACTTCTACTTCAGGTCTGTCTTCTATGATATCATGGTAATTCACAGGACATTGCCGGCCTATTTGTGCCACAAATGTTGTTGAGGACTCATTCGAATCGTTTAAAAAAAACATCTAGTCTAAAGTAATGAAACACATTTTTATTAAATTCACAATTTATTGGTCGTACCACATTCCCGCCGTTTGCCAGAAACAAAACATGGACACTCGTATGCACCTGTTGCGAAAAGAACCTAACCACAGAAACATAATAGGAACCACATAGTGTTGACCGCTATGCATGTTCGATCAGTACTATTGACTAAACTAAAGACTTACACTAGCCAACGTCATAATGGATTCCAAGGTTGATATCAACAGATTGTATTAAATCAAATTACAACATCTTCGACACGTTATATGTCTTCGGACATGAACGTAAACGAACCGTGTTCCGATCGCCCCGGGCATCGTAGGGACGAACAAAAAGTCCACTCCATGCGCGGTGCACACCTATTATATTTCTACTACCTGACACCATGAGTAATAGACCGGAAATCGCTACCTGCGCCCGCGCATAACAACGAAAGTCTCCAAGCGCAGACAGTCCAGACAGACAGATTAAATAGAATAATTTATATAGTCAAAGTGATGTACTTAGTTTTGGTGATTTCCTATCGATAGTTTAAATACATTGTATAGCGCTGGAAACCATGTGTTTTTGATTAATAAATAGATTACATAATCAATAGATTTATGTGTTTAAACTTATGATACTAAAATGATATGTCTTTCTATTATTGTCATTTGATTCGGAAGGAAATAAGTAGTTAACTGAAATAAAAGTATCTCATGCTCGGTTCACAGTTTCTCATCTTACAACGTCACGTCTTGTACCGTATCTTCTTCGACCTTACATCTATGCATTCATGATCGTCGTGAAACTTAGCTTTTGATAGTCAGAGAGATTACGTATTCTATGTACATCCATGCGTCGTATATATTAATGTTTGCTTTATATCATTTGAATGTTAATGAAGTAAGATTATTGCAATTATTACTACTAGACTATTGTAACGCAATAGAACAGAATACACTAAACGGCTCATAAAAATAATTTGTATAAAAAAGTTGTGGTAGCAACGTATGCAGTCTTTCATATCGATACAACTGCAATTGTTTCTCCCCACTAACATTATACTTGAAATTGGACATACCAGCTGGTCACTATCTGATGTTCAAAATTAACATTGGTAATATAAGATAAAAGTTGTTTCAGACTGATGTTATTGTTACACATTCTTAAATATTCCTGTTTTACGTATGTCAATTGAGTTTGGAAGCGATAACTTCTTATAAACCGCTTCGTTATGTAACGCGTTACGGCGGCAGTCTGTCCTTTTTTATGTTTATTAATTCGTAGCTCCGCTCCTCATTTACCATTTTTTTAATGATTTTTTTAACCGAATTCAAAAAGGAAGTTATCAATTTTTCTGTATGTTTTTTATTCGGCGAATATGACTGTCATGTAGGGTCACGCTTTTTTTTCAAAAACTGAGTAGTTTTTGAGTTATTCTTAATAATACCTACCAAAAAGTCGGTTAGACTATAGGACTGACATTAAAATCATGTATGAAAGAATTGTAGTTCTTTAAATATGCTAAATAAAAATCCCCTATGACATATATCTATCTTCTATGGTTGTCTCACAAGAACCATATTTTTCTTAGGAATCATTAATTAAAACTTACTCCGTTATTATTCGTGTTCGTTATTAATCCGTATCCATTTAAATGTGTTAATTATCAAGAGAATTTAATGTAGATTATAATTGCCCGTTGAACTATATCATTTTGACAATTAGTTTAAAAGGTATCAAAAGATTAAAAGTACGCGCAGCTGAAAAATGCAATAACACGTAACAAAGGACAATTTTGCTTCTGAGGTTTCACTTCTACTATGTGTCCCAGCACTCTATCGATTAAGATATACCTTCATCTCATTTAAACGTCTACATAATGCTCTTTCTTTCTTGGAAATAAGTTCCATCCAGTTATAAACACATTGTACTTAATAATAATTGTGTAGATAGAATATACTTAATTATCTAGCAATTAAAAAAATAAAACTGTTTTAAGAGCATGAGTTTAGTCAGTGATCGTCCCCGGCTTCGCCCGGTAATCACTAATTATATTGATTTGATCGCTACTTGAACTAAGAACACCGCTAGGTCAATCTGAGCATTTTCTGAAAATTTCATCGAAATCGGATCTAGCCGTTTCGGAATCTATAGGGAACACACATTGCTTTTTATATATACAGCTATAAAATGATCATCGTAGTGCCATAAGGTAAACAAATTAACAAATACTCAGTACATTTGTTTACTCTCTTTTTTGCATTCAAACACGCGTTCAAAAATCGGTGCAGCAGTGATGAAAGCGACGCGTGAGTCGCCTGTTAACGTCATAAACTTGACAATGAACATTTACTTTCATATTCTGACCCCTTGTTGCATTACCCGAATGCTATTGTGAGTCATGTTTGCATGTTTAAGTGAGAGAGAGAAGGAAATAATCGTGATAGCTGTATAGTTCTTAATATCTTGAACGGTTGTCAGTATTAATTCCAGATAACTTGTGAGACCTTGTTAGGAGATAAGTTAGATTTAGTTCCTTTACATCTTGTAGGCCTATACGTATATCATGCACGTATGTTTATCTTAACGGGTACTCTTGATATTACCGTCATCATAATCCTAACTAATACTATAAATGAGAAGTGAGTTTGTTTGTTACGTTTTAACTTCTTTACGACTCCACCCATAATATTAAAATTTATCGCACATATTGTCATACATATAAAAAAGGTCATAGGTACCTTTTACCCCTAAAAGAAAAAAGTGCCCAAGTGATATGAAAATATGTTATCATGGCAACCATACACTACCATGGCAACCAATAACAGTAATTTAATATTTTCCTATAATGCCAAGTAATTTTTTGCGAAATTAAGTTACACACACATTTCTACCGAGGAAGATAAGAAGCGAACACGCGTGAATTCGCGCGAAAAGTTAGTAATAGGTAAAAATATATTAAAACTACACTTATAAATTTGTGTACTCAAATCTTCCATCGTCAAATCGTAACTTATGGTGTAGTTACAATTTCTTCTGCGTGTACAGACCTAGCTAATTTATAATAAAACCTTATGACAAACGCTATAAGAAACAATCAATCAATAACTTACACCTCAATTGCAAGCACCTTACGCTCTTAAAATAAGGTTCAGATTGAAATGCTACTCCTCTTGTTTCCGTCACACGACCACGAAATCGTGACTCTCAATGAAGAATCAATTTCAAGTCGTATAAAATTTAATAGGCAATCACTTTGTCGGGATCATTTCGTTACTTCAGTACATTATTTGACTGGAACAATATATTTATAGCAAGATCAATATCCAATAGCAATATGTTTCTGAATCACGTGGCTGTGTGGATCAAATACTAGAGCGATCGAGCGGGAATTTTATCGTGCGTTCGGCGAAGGATTGGAACAAGTTGCCAGCGTCAGTGTTTCCGTTCAACTATGACGTGGGTGCCTTCAAGAGAAGAGTGAACAAGGTATTACTAAACTATTGTGTACCATCTTTAAACCACATCACCACGTAACATCATTTGGATCGTGGTCAAGCCGTAGTTTATCTGTATATATAAGTAAAAAATGAATCCCTTTTTCCCTTGGTCTCGGTATAACGCGTAAACGGCTGGACCGATAACTGTCAATCGTTTGATACTTGGTACGAATCAATTAAGTACGATGAACGTTTGTATGGAGAATGTACGCGTGCGAAGTCAGGGCGGGTCGCTATTTCAAAATAAAAAAGTACTCCATAAATAGTTTGGCGTTGTAAGCTTATATATAATATAAGCGAGCTTATATGCAATTTCTAAAAATCAGGACCAACGCAAATGGTGGCTATAAAATGCAAAGGTCCAACTACAACGGGATCGCAGAAGACTAATATAATAAAAAAGCTGTTGTTCCGCAAACAATCGGTTTTCCCAAAAACGGCTTGTATCAAAATATTTGTTAATAATATAGGGAAATTAACATTGTCATTTACAATATTAAAGAATCAACTTAAATTCTTGTAATCACATTCTTCGACTATTTGGTGCAATTTATAAGATAGATCTGAAAATAACAGTTGTATTGTACTTTAAAAGGGTGTTCTTTACTTTTAACTGAATAGATGTGAAGCACATTAAACTTATTAAGGCGATGCGCTTTAGAATTTTAATAAAACTTTTGTTAAATACGGGTAACTGAACTTTGTAATATAATCAGAACAACAACAACAGAAAAATATGTATTTCTGGTATATAGAGATGTTGACACGGATAATTATATTTACAAGATTCGTCATTATTAACCTGACTAGTGTTATAAATGAGATTGTTTGTTTGTTACACATAAATGAAATTTTGCATGCAAGGCCTAAGGTTACAAAAAGGGGTACATTTCACTATGAACCAAATGAGAATCCATTTAATCCTGAACAGGACTTAGGGCCAAAGTAAATTCTAATAAAAATAAAATATACGTTCGATGGACTTTGAGGACATTAATGCGTGCGAAACCGCAAGCTATTAGTAATATAAAAAGTAAGTCTTAAAAATGTGTTACCAATATGCATATATCACGTTATATCTATAACCTCTGCTTGTCCCACAGTGTCCTAAGCGTAAGTAATACTTTATAAAAAGAGACAACAAAAAGTGGACACTATAAATCAAAGTGTTAATAAAAAAGCAACGCATTAGAAACTCGTAAATAATCGCAAATATGGTAGCTTGTCATGCCGCACTTCGGTCGCGGCTGGTCGGACCATCCGTCGCTGCGCGATCGCTTGAATGGAAATTTAGATCACACTTGGAAAGCCGATCTTGACTCGAAGGCTGGCTTGTGTAATTTACAGATTGAGAATGTAACTGACCATTTATAGCGCATTTGTGTCGAATGTGTAAAAAAACATTAAATATTGAACCACGTTCTGTTTTAGACTTTAAATGTGGGTAGTTTAAGGTTATGCACATGGTACGACGGACATACTTGAATAACGACGTCGTCTACCTTGAAGGTAATCTTTCCAGTATATATATCACACTTGTACACAATTCTGAACACATTAATATATTTTAATTTATTATTACCAGATGGATCAGGTACAAATTTAAAATATTAACATATAATGTACTCTGAAATATAAAAAATATACTATTATTTGTATGTAAGAATGAACCAAATGTAACTTCAATATATATTTTTTGTACTTATTCGCTTATTTTTTTTTGTTTTAAGAAATTGCTTTTCCTTACAGTCATACCGACGTATTTAACACTGCACACACTTTTGTCAACAAAGAACATAAAAAATATTGTTATTCTTGTGTTACTCATATTAAGAATCTTAACTAAAACCTTTACTTCACAAATAACATAGCGCTAAATTAAAGACATGTATATTATTTACTTAGACGACATAAATTTTTATTTCAATTAGGTATGTTTTACTACAACCAAGCGTATGTTAATATATTACATAACAGGTAATAATAGTATCTATAAAAATTATCATTGCCGAGTATAAACATATGGCTATGTCGTATAATATAAACAATACATTCTTAGTTCAGTTTTGTGACTTATAGTTACGGAAACTTCCACTGAATCGCGCCCCACAATGATGACTAATATCGTATTCATCGATTTATATCTATCCCCTATTTAATAACGATTAATAGACTGTACAATAACTGGTGCCAGTCGTAAAAAGCGAGCTAGTAGAGTTAATGCCGTAAAGATGCGATCCTTGAGAATTATGTTATGCGAGCCATTGATCGATAAGATTAAAAATATCATTATAAGGGAAAAATATGGCTTAAAGTGGATGCTGTGACTAGAATTGTCCAATATCTCTGCCATGGCCTACCCCTCTGGGTTACGAGCGTGACTGTATTCCTTATTTAATTCACAGAAAATCGATTGTACTATTTTATTATTCCTTCACTAGCTTTGATATTGATTTTAATCTTTTAATAAATATTCAATAAGTCCATAAATACTATCAATGATTGAATTGATTTATTAGGTATACATATACATAAAACGTTGCATTAGTCACAGTTTTGAATCTGTTGAAGTATTAAAAAGGCATACATCCTAAGCGCGGCCTTGACTGCTTGACTTTTCGTAAATGTCGGGATCAAATATAATTTGAAAGGCCGTATCGATTATATGTGTAATAGTAATTATATAGACATTATGTATTAATATATAACATTAGCTTGAGGTGCGTGTGGGGATTGTTTCCTTCGCAATCTAGAGGCCGTCTCAGTAAACTGGGCGCTTGTTTCACAAAAAGAATTATAACATTTAATCAGCATATCGGTCACGTAATTGAATACAATTTGTGTGGAATTTCAAGGTTATTACGCCTTGACAGTTGAACAGTGAACAAGATCTATGTCAATGTCGAACTAGCAATTAGTTGTTTATTTACTAGGATTCCTTCCTTTAGGTGTGTGGAAATAAAGAAGGTCGTTTGAGCGAGCGAAAACCAGAAACAGCCATGGTTTTACCGAAAAGAAAATGTTTTGGATACTGAAACATTCAAAGTACTAAAGTAATAAGTTCCGAATTAATAGCCCCAGTAGAATGTTTGAATTGTACGGTCCTAAGAGCGATTCATTTCGTATTCCCAGTGTCCTGCAGTCTGTCAGGTTTATTGGTTTTCCAAACAAACTATCGTTTGTTAATAAGATGAATGATTCTAATTTAATTTGATTAACATTTTAATATGCTTAAGTGAACTTTTTCGTTCAACAGAAGGTTAAGAAAGAACAAGGTCATAACATGATTTTTGTGTAACCCACTTCTCTCTCTCACGTCATCGTTTCATATTAAACATAACGTCTGCCATCAATCTTACATGTAAAAGTTAACTCTTTACTTGATAATTAATAACGACTGCTAGCTTAAAAATGCCATATTCAAAAGTTTTAATATTTGAGTTTAACGTATGGTGTTAGCGGTGTGTCACAAGATATATCATAAAGATTAGGATATTTATCACAGTGACCTTTAGTAAAACTATATTACACAAGTGTAAATTTGTTGAGCAGGGTTCAATTCTTTTTCTAACCTAGTCTGATCTTACTAACACATACTAGAGAGGTTGTTGTTGTTATGGTTTTATCCCAGATTTTAATAGAAAAATTCTGTACACCAACGGACTCAGCAGATGATGTAGTGCCTGAACTTTTAGTTCCCTGCTATCAGCAGCTCAGCAGTGCCACCTACCGGATCCAATTGTGAATGTATACTATCCCGGGACCAATTTAAACACCCACACAAAATTTCATTCAAACCCGTCCGGACCCTTCGTAAGATTTCAGTCACATACACGTCCATATAAGATATATATCTTCTATATATGTAAAAATGAATTCCTATTGTCCGTGGACCGATTTTGCATTTTTGTTATTGTCTAGAGAAGGTTCTAATGAAAGAAAAATATAAGGCGACCTATCCACTACCTATCAGTGACAATCATAAGCCTTGCAGTTGGATTTACAGTCTGACATAAGAAAATTGGAATATATGACGAAATTTAAACGGCGACTACATTACACCAAAGAAAACTTCTATTAATTCTCAGTATCCAATTAATTTCCCCATTTTAGTAGTCAGTAGGTCAGTGTATTATTTAGCCCGCAAATCAGTAAGGAAACGAGATACTACGAGTATTTCTGACACGTTTTGACGGAACCCTTTTAATGCTCTCAAAAAATGGGATGCATCATTTTATTTTTTACATTACCACGTGTCACAAAAAACATTAACGTTATCGGGTCAACTAAGATTTTATTATAGAAAATTTACCGTCGGTAATTAGACACGGTGTAAATTTGTCACGCTTGCTTTTAATAGTGCCGAATACCACGATGAAGTACTGGCTATTTCAGTGAAAGTGTTCCCAATAAACTTCATTGATGGACTATAAATGGGCTCACATCTTATTTTAAGTTGCTTAGAGAGTTATAAATGAATAATGGAGGAAAATTATTTTATTGACATTAATAAGTCTTCTATCGCTTATATATACATACATATATACTTTAATGTTAACATTTTTAACTTATTTGACGATAAACAATCAAAATACATTTTCCCTACGAACCGCCAACATGACCTCTAATATTCATTAAGTTAGATTAGTTATTTTAATTTACCACTCATAATTTAATTCATTATATAACTAACATCTAAATTAACTAATACACCAAATATTTCGTACTGATTATTTATGAACAAACAATATTTTCTACATCGTGACGTTTACTAATTATCGCGCTTTGTGAACGCGGTCGTATTTGCATCAGCAAACTGACAGCTGTTAACATACTACCTACATGTTAATGCCCCCGATCTATTGTTGAATGTTGTAAACATTTCACTCATTTCTAACAGTACAATGGAAAAAATAAACGAGGTAGACAGCTCGCGTTTTATGGGACTTCTGCGCTCATCACTTACTAGGGCAAGAAAAGCGACAATTTGACAATTAAACAGGGCTTTGCCCAGTGTTTGTTATTCAAAAGTTAGAGTATGAACAAACAAATGAGGCACAAAGATTAAAAACACTCACAGATAAAAAAAATCCCGCATAACAATAACATTTTAAAAACGTAAACAAAATTATTTCATAGTTTTTTTTTACCCAGAACCGTACATACATCGTTGTTAGTTGGTGCGAAGTAATTTACACGAGCTAGAAGATGCAAAAAAGCGTTCTGTGGCGCGTAAGAATTCATTAGAAAATCAATTCGTCTCGACACTTAAAAAGGGGAAAGTGTTCATAGCATCTGTTTTGGCGTGGCAATATTTTGTAAGTCCGTAATGATCGGCCGCTAAGTTATTAAGACGACACAGCGTGGATAAACTCTTTGGTTCCGTAGAATATTAAGCAATTGAAGGATTGTATGGCGTTTATAATTCTGAAACAAAAGCGACTGTAATTGAACAATGTTGTCGGTGGCTGTCGCAAGAATGGATCGCCATGATCAAGCTATTAAAGAATATCGCCATAGAAGTATTTAACCCCGGCTTCCCCTTTCCGTCTTAGCCACTTATTTTCGAAACTTTCCCTACATTTTTCCACAGGAATGCATACGGACCTTCTTTTTTCTTTTCCTTTTGCGTATGTGTACGGACAGCAGCAATCGCTTGACGTCAGTTGAACTGCTTATTTATTTTCCTATATATTATTCTTATATTTCATTGCTGCTTTTTAGGCTAACAGTACCTTCGTCCTTTATACCTTTTACGGTGATATGATCATCATAAGAAATCAAACATTTATGAATGGCTCAGCTCTTGTTTTTTTAAAGTGCCTTACCCTCTTGCGTCGTTAGCCGATTAAAGTACAGCATTACCTTTGTGGGTTTTTTTAAATAAATTGTGAAAAACCAACCACTGTACAAATAAGACTTGTAGGTAGATACTTAAGTCGTAAATCATGTTAACATTCAAAAGATAACGGTATAATATTTCTATTTACCAACATAGTTGTGTAATCCGAGTGCAAATAACAATATTACACGGTTCAAAAATCAGAGCGATTGTGTTGATGATATTGGGGACATTGCTAAATCAGGTCGAGTGCGGTCACACCAACAATTGTTACGTCCGGAAGAGATTGACCGAACTTTATTTGAAGCGTAAGCAAATTGAAATCGAATCGTTAAATAAAAATCGATGAAAAGTAGCAACGCTTAGTTAATTTGTTGTCCATTACCTATTTTTGACTAATAGCAGGAAGCTACAGTAGAATATAATACATAAGGATTTTAGAACCACGTTATATATTGTACTAGCCGCCTCAGCCTCGCACGGGTCAGGTCATGTTCATTCTAATTATTTCTATTTCATACTAGCATATATCCGACAATACCCGTACACAAAACCTTCCTCGTAAATTTACTCCGTATCTCAGTGTACGAAAACCTATTCAGTGCTTTGTTGAGTTTATTGCGTTCAGACCGACAGACGCGGCGATACGTTATATAAACGTTTACATTCATAGACAGATAGCTTTATAAATATAATGCAAAATGAATGTTAGGAATATTACTTCAAATACTAATATATTCAGCATATGAATTTTTCTTACATTATACATAGCAATTTGAATAAATTAACATCCATTCTAATAAGCAGAAGTACTTTCTCTTTCGCTGTTTTTGTAACTATGTAAATATTAATGAAAAAAGTAAAAGTATTTGCTAAGATTTCATGCTTTTATCAAACTAGTTTTTGCTAGGATTCTTCCGCAATAAGAACATTGTGATAATCTAGCTCAAAGTTGGATTCAGCAAAAGAACTCGTTTCACGAATGTGTCAGCGCGACAGGTGTAGGACCTTACAATGTCAAGTATCAAGAGAATTTCATAAGAAATTATTTTACAAATATTTTCTGTACTGCTTTTTATAAAAATAATGCTTTTGATCCAATCTCACATCACCTAATGTCCCAGTGGCGTAGCCAAAGCGAATTTCATGATTCTAATACAGTATTCCTGTTTTTATGTTCCTGGTAGTGGGCTACGGGTGTTTTGATATTGAAATTTCATATAGCGACAGCAATGTAATCGATTTACGTTGTCTATGGCGGCGACTTTACCTATACCTTGTTTCACAGCTAGATGTGATTTTTGTACACAAAGGTTTTTACGTTAAAATTCATAAATTACAAAATACTTTCGAATTACAATTCTCATAACCCTATAACATTGGCTATACATATTACACAATTTCACTTCGCTTTATCTCACGATTTCCACAAAATTACAACATTCCCGATGAAAGTATAAAAAATAATGGCCGCCATATATGGTAATTGACGTTTGTTTGTTTACAACAATCATATCTTACAATGAAGAAGATATATAAGTATATCGACTTTTGACGTTTTTTTATCTCTGTTACCTCACTAATAATGAAGTAAGGGTAGAACTCTCGTAGAAAAAGGGTTTAATTTTATATCATAAACGTAACATCAACATAAAGATTTTTAATTTAAAACATAAGCCGAAACACGTTTCCGAACGTGTTTTAAAACTGTCAGTCAATCGTCAAATTAACACGTAACCTATTTATTATTTTGACATTATTTAAAGAAATAATCGAAAACCGCGTATGACACAGTTTTTTTTCTTTCAATTACTCAACTTTTCAACAGATCATGGCTGTGCTTTAAGCAATACATACCTTCTATGTACACATTTTATGCGTACGCGTTTAAAATTGTATGATAAACATGAATGAGGTTGTTTCAAACTGACCTTACGTAACAATGCAGGTACTTAATTATTACGTGCCTAATAACTTGACGTAATGTTGTGTATTTATGCATTCAAAATATAAGTTTTAACCTATTTCTATTTATATTTGATTTAGTACCTAAGTAGTTGCTATAAGTATAGCGCATAGCTTAAATAAATGAAATAAAGGGGTAAGTTTCTTTGACACTTATAATCAGCAGAGCAGTGGTGGCTCAGCGGTTTAAGCCCCGACTTACGTACTGTAGGTCGCGGGTTCGAACTCAGGCAGGCGCCTTACTTTGTGTAATTTATTTCATCACCACTACTCCAAAAACGGTGAAGTAAAACATCGTGAGGAAACCGGCATGTTCTTAGAACCATCAAATTCAATTCAAGACATGTGACATCCACCAACCCGCACTGGGCCAGCGCGGTGGATTACGGCTCATTCCCTCTTTCGGAGAGGAGGCCTGTGTCCCTGCAGTGGGAAACATTCTAGAAAAGGCCGATTTATTATTTTATTATTATTTAATCAGCAGTTTTACTAGCCTGCGATGTCGTTTAAATCACAGCTCAAGTATATTTAGACAACAAGAAAATTGGATATAGTGGCCAAGTTTTTAAGATAAAGTATTCTATTTAGTAGTATCATAGTATAAATTATATTAGAATTATTTTTTAATAATTTGTATGTACTCTAGATAAATTCTCACAAAAGAAGAAAGTTATTGAAGAATCTAAACAACTATTTATGTTGACCTCCATTATGTAATTCTATAAACATACTAACATTCCAATACATGAACGTATCTAATCTATAAATACTTGTTGCAGGTGTAAACATCGTGAAGAAGCGAACGTGCCCGCACAGCAGACGATTGACCCAGTATCGAACGGTCACCGGATCCATTATGCCTTATAAATCAATCACAATCTGAAGCGACGCACCTGTCTCGCATCGTAAGCAGAACCACCGTTAACTAATTATGCGGATTTATTAATCGACGAAACATGATGGAAGAGGTGACGACGCGCACCAATCTCGAATACATCCCCTCTCTGTCCCAAAAAGTGAAACAGAGAGGATCGACAACTTTTACGCAGATAACGAGCGAAGATGCCCCTCTCAGAGTGAACGCGTTCAGTGCGAACGACGGCCGGTCTAACATGGACTCGTTGAGTTCGATGCACTCGCTTGTCCTTAATTCTAAGTCCCCATCGGCAACGGTATTCATAGCGGCGACCCAACCAGAGCGACCTGCGAACACGCCCAGCTCAGACGCTCTCTCTGGCGCCGGCCCACACGTGGTCACGATCAGAATCAACACGGACGCCGATAAACCGAAAGCGCCAAAGATTTCTAGCGTGCATCTCAAGAGCGATGTCGACTTCGAAACGTACAAAATCAGTGAAACGAAGAAGAATAATAGTTTAGTAACATTAAACGTGGACGATAATCGCCCGAAGATCTTAGATAGCGAAGAACAAACGAAGATGGACAAGGCGCCCTATATTTATTGCAATGCATATATAAATTCGAACAATACGATCATGTCGAGCGGTCAATGCTCTCCGAGCGATACCCTAGATTCGGGTACATGTAGCGATCTAGACGGTACGCCGCCGCCGCTCCCAAAAAAGAAGACATCGAAATCGTCATCCAAAAAAGCAGTGTCGGTCACAATGATAAGCTCCGCGAGAAACATTAGTGAACTAGATTTCGAAGACAATGATTCGAATATATCGTGCGATTCGCTTAATAGCAGCGAGTTCAATGGAAGTTTGCACGCCGATGAAGGCCACGGCGATGATACGGGTAAAAAAGAAAAGAAACAAATCCCGGAGCCACCTAGCGCGCCGCTCCTACCGACGTTTTTAAGTAAATCAAGCAACAAAAACGGTAGCTTTCTACCGCAAGGCCTGCTACAAGATATTAGAGACCATTCGGCGAAACTCAATACGGTCGAAACTGAAAGTGACTCGAGCGACCAAACGCAAGAAGAAGCGAGCCGGAATATTAATGAAAATGCTAATGTATCGAAAGAAAGCGCGCAGCTAACGTCGTTCCGATTAGTTTCACAGTTGAAAGAGTCGAAGAACAATAGCGCCGCGGAGTCATCACCCGCTCATTTTGAAAATAAGACACCTTTGATCAAAGAGAAGACCTACGAAGAAAGACAGAAAGAGGAAAAAATGAAGCAGGAACGCATTTGCTACAGTAGTCATTACTTCGATACGGACAAGTTTTACGATTTTCATCTTAATGAGAAGCAATTCGATGATGTGCCGGTCAAGAGTGATAGTGTTGATAGGAGTGTCAGTGAGGCAACGTCTGAACATGAATATTTTGCGGGAGTGAAGGATTTTAAGAGTGAAGAACCTGCGTCAACTATAAGAAGCTCTAAGGGAACGATACGTGGCGTCAAGAACCGCGTGCGAGCTGGGATCGCAACATTCCTACAGATGCAGAGCGCAACAAAGGTAATTTGTGCATTTATTTTTTCATTATAATATGTATCTCAGTAAGTTTTCGTGTCAACAACTCGCTCGTTATACACGCGCTGACTTTAGAGGTCATTGTTAAACGTATTTGAAAGTGTTTCGCGCCAGCACGTAGTCCGTTATTACAATTCTCACTTTTAATATTCGATATAAACTGTGCGTGAAAATAATTTCAATATTGTTCCTTAGAAGCCTGTCGTTTGCCACACATAACAGTAGGAATAGCTTTACCCTAAATAAATATCCAATAAGATACCATAAACAAATTCTTATGCCTATGGTATTTAGTAAGAATTAACTAACTCAGGTGTAGAGCACGAATTTCCAATTGGCACACACCAACTACATCTATACTGCCTAACTTCTTGTCTTTTGATATCACGAATCTGGTCCTTTACAGAGACCACCACTAATTTTGCAACAAAAATATCGACTTGCCAGTCATTCTTTTCTAATATTTTATAGCATGCAATTAAAATATAAATAAAAAGTTTAATATTATGGATAAAAAACCATCAAATATGAATTATAAAAGCTAATAAATATCGTGCAATTGAACGGGATTGTCTCGGCAGGGGGAGAGCAAACGGTCAAGGGTCAGAGAGAAAGGGAGGGAAACCAGCGTAAAGTATAATTTATTGATACCACCATTCTAATGTGAACTCAAAATAGAATTGGTCAGCCAATGTCTCATGATAATGAATGAGGTCTGGTATGTCAGACATGCACCCGACATCTCGTCTTGTGTTGAATGATCTCGTCATTTGACCGGCACGGCTGCTCGTCTATATTTATTTGGATTATGTATTTATTATGTTGTACATATGAATTTTGAATTTAAAGAGACGCGCTATACACCGTAAAATATAATTGGTACTGCACGATGTAATTACTCTAGACGGTCTCCCAACAAATGAAAACATTGTCAGATGAGAGAGTATGCTTGAAACTTACAATTATAATAGGATTATCGCAGGTGTTCCACTTTTTGTAATCTTACGTGATAATTATAGTAAAATTGTCATTGCCTTTTACGGTGATCTCTCATGCAACGCTTTGTATGTCGGAAGCGCCTATCTTCCAGTTTTCTAAGCATTCAACACAACGTTGAACAAGAAATCGAAGTATTGTGGTGAAAGTGACGCAGCTTGGAAAGAAAACACAACAACTTTTGATGTGTGAATTTAGAAACCAGTAGTAAGTAAAATCAGTGAATGTCGAGTATTTTTATTAATTCATATTCCCATATCAACCAAGCATCTATATGAAATTAAATTGAAAAACCAGAGGAAGTCGTAGGGACTAATATTTACCGCCTTTGTTCATTTTAAATTGCTTGATTAGACAATGTGTACTGAAGACTTTGAGCATTCGCAAGACAAAAATGGAATCTAACATTTTGATATTTCGTAATAGGTTTTGATTCATCAATTACTTCTTGTTTAAATTTTTAATTAGCAAATGGAATGATTGGCAAATGAGCTGAGGTGTCGACGTCAACCGCGACGCGAACCCGTAAGGTTTTCCGGTACTTAAAATCACTCAACGTGGCTTAAAAAGTTTTCACTTCAAATAGCAAGGCCTCCCGTACGCTTAAGTGTGCTCAATACCACCACAACCTTCTTGAGAGGCCTATATCTGACAGTAGAAATCCATAGATTGTTCAATGAATGGATCAATCGAAAAGATCTAATTAAAAACTAATAACGCACTTGCATCGTTAAATGAAACAACATGTTATACACGGTTCCGTTGTCAAGATTGCCGTTTACAATCACTGATTACGTTTTGTTTAATAATAGTCAATTTAGTGAAGCGCGTAACTTGGTTAATGCGATAGTAGCACGCCACAACAGAGTTTCTACCTCGTACTATATTCATCCTTTCTTATTTATATACAATACAGTTCTTAATTTTTAATTTTAAGTCGGTGACAAGTTAGTGGGTGGTTCGTGTAGATAAATAATACGAGATGGGGGGGCGGGAATCCGAGCATCTGCAACAAACAAGGACAGAGAACAGAAAAAAAGCATATTAAAACTTCTCTTAGTATCGTATTTCATATATTACCAATCTGGTTGATATCAGTTTGTCCATTATGTCTACGCTGCGTTGTTTGACTTAATATTATGTCTGTTGATGATTTAGTTGATTTTTACCTAAAAAGCTATTTTTTGGATTATTAGATATTAAAATGACTATTATCGTCCTCAATGTAAAGAAACGAGCGTTGACGAGCTCAATTAATCAATTTCAATCGTCAACGAAACGGAACAGTTTTCGTCTTATGCTCTCCTAGTCGGAGATATATGTTACTTGTATGTTCTTTTCTACGTAAATGCTTAGGTATTTATTTTGATTTATGTTAGTTATTATGATGTTCAAGTGTCATGCAGTTCTGTTTGGTAATTGTCTTCTTTCGTGTACAATAAATAACTTTTGTCTATCTATTACTCGGATTAGTTATTCGAAGAATTTAGATAACCAGTTTCATGCAATCTGTCTATTATAGTCGATGTAAAGCATTCTATTTAAGAACGTCCTCTGCTCAACATACAAAGAACATTCCACAATTCGATATAAATAAGGCACGGAGAGTGAAACCCGTTGTCAACTTGTCGATCTTCCGTGTTCTTTTATATTCCAACCTTGGATTTTAAACGGACCTTCTCTGGGAGCTCTAGGACATTCACTTATTTGTTCATTGTTCAAGAAATTTAAAACAATATGTGAAGCACAGTCGCTAAATATCGCTACCTTTCTGTGAAAAAGATTTTTGTATAGTTAAGCTGTCTTCGTTTCCGTTTTATTTTTAAATAAACCACTTGAGGGTCAATTCCTGAAGCATTTGCTTCACGTATTATCTTGTTAGATATCATTCTCTAACTACACAGATTATCGCAATTGTTTTCTAACTTGTAATGAGCAATCACTAGAAATATCGGATACGTCAGTACTTGACTGTACTGGATTTTGAATCACAGCTGTTGATAATAGTTGCGATCGTGTCGAATGTTTAACAAGTAAAATTACATAAGTGTTAACTTTGAAGGTCAATAATCGTGTTAACAAATCAACACACATGTACGAGCCGACGATTCGATTCAATGAGCTGTAGACAATTAGGCAAGCTATGAATACATTTGTTTTTGCTGCTAATAGGAAGTTATTGCGATTCATACGTTAGTTGGCCGCGTTTCCTTAACCGAACAATTGTCACAACACAAATTATAAGGCGTATTGACAATAACGCTATAATGGGTTCGGTGCTGCGGAAAGAGTTACTTTCACCGTCTTTATAATTACGTACCATTTCTTTGCACTACACGCCGTAATAGGAATGGTTAATGTAACAATGCATGCGGCGAACAGTGTACTTTTGCGGTTTTATTGTGTTTTAATTTTTTTCTTTAAAACACATTAAGGATAATAAGTTAAATAAATATGCGCTCACGTGCGTAACCCACCGGGGTCGGCAGAGATCATAGATTTCCATTTGGCGCGATTCTGGCGCACATCTCTCGCTTCACCCTTTTTTAGTAACCCGCTCCACTGATTGATGTAAGTTTTCCTAGGGCGTCCTCTACCCACACTGCCACTCATTTTTTCATTGTAAATTTGTATCGTTATTCTGACTTCATTCCTCCTTTTAATATGCCCGAACAACCGAAGCATATCTTTCTCGATTCCAGTCATCCACTTTTAAACCACTCTTTTCCCTTATAACGGTACGTTTAATCCTTTAATTTCACCATGAAATGGAATAACAATGACCTAGTGGTTAAAAGCCTGTCTCAAGTAAATTAGTAGTACATTCAAATCTCGGAAACTAGCTAACTGGTATACAGAAATTAGTATTAAAAACATAACTCATTTAAATTGATTTTCGGTCGACGGTACCTGTATTTCAAAATAAAAGACTGTTAAACGGAATATGACATCGGTGTTTTACATAAAGCGAACTGTGTAAACTGAGAGAGACATAGAAAAAAGAATCCAGTGTGTAATATCATAAGATGGTAGAAGTTGTTGTCGACCATCGGATATGTACACCCATTCTAGGAACAATAGGGACCCATCTATAAACACCGATGGTGAGTTCACCTTGACACTAGGGTAAGGTAGGCCACGATCAAGTACTACTGGGTATAAAAAATATGTATTTCATGAATATTGTAAAAAAAAACATGGTTTGGCTGCGTCGAACCGACGTGCGCTGGAAGTGGCTTTGATCCGGATATAAACAATCAATCCATCAATCCGGATATAAATAAAACGATATATAAAATCTCACAGCGATGATGAGGACCTAATAGACTCTTTTGAATTCACCTCGCTTTTATTACGTGACATTTTGTAATTAGTACTTTAGCTGATACGTACTTGAATGTCGCGTTAGGTAAAAGGTAACTGGGTACCTTGACAATGTCGTAATATTTTTGTTATAACCTACGTGTTAGCTGTTAGACTAATTATTATTATTATTTTGTTGTGAACATGTAGATAAAGTGTAATATAAAAAAGGTATTGCTGCGTATTCGGAACTATGACAAGAATATTGAACTGTGATACTAGAAATTTGTTTATATACTCGTAAAATAAATAAATTAGCTCTGACGATTGGCGGCCGTAACAAATGTGCTCAATTTGTTACCGAACACATCGATAGGCGATCTTTTATATGGCAGAGAGAGGCACTTGATGTTTTGTGATCATAACCACATCTGTGACAATTAAATAAAAGATTTATACAAGAGTAGAAGACATGAGAAGGTAGAAAGGAAACGAAGAGCAATATAGAAAGGAATTGGGCCTCCTGCACCACCCTCATGTGTGTATATATTTATGTAAATACTTTTCACGGATATGACTCGTTCCACTTTCCTTGGCAAGTCGGCCGGTTCTTGCAGGAGCTGCTAGTGCTAGTGGCTTTGATAGGCCATATATTTTTGCGTCAACTTATAAAACCGTTTAATTTTGCAACGTACTATTTTGTCCTTATTCTTTAAAACATTCAACGCAGACGCATCGTAAGCGACCAAAGCACATGAAATTTTATCAAATGTAAATACGAAGCGCTTCCATCTTCGTTCAACGTGCGCACGGTAAAGGACTAGAACAAATTGCAAGCGTCAGTGTTTCCGCCGAATAATGACGTGGTTACCTTCAATAGAAGAGTGAATCAAACTGTATAGATTTCTATTTTCTCTTATGTGTATGTAATGCTTTTTTTATTATATACATCTTTTCCTTATAATTTTCTATAGATTATTCTAGAAAGAATCTATTAAGAATAACTGAAATTAGTTTTATTGCAATGTCGTGACAGTGGTCTTATCGTACAGTTTTTATATTAATAAAATTAGCTAGTCCTTCGACTTCATCTGTTGTCGGAATAATTCTGCTGAATGATAAATATTTCTCCATACATACTTTCACCCCCTACTTCAGATCTTTAGGGAATGTTAACAGTAAGCTGTTACATTTTACATACATATACTCATTTAGCTCTATTTGTAGTAGAAAGCTAGAATTCTCTAAATTCAAGGATTCCTTCCTCATCGACTTTCACATTTATGACATCTTCAGTTATTACCAGGCACTGAGTTGCATCATACAATGATTGGGAACATATCGCAATTGTTCCATATTGGTTACATTTTTTCACTTGGTTACATTTTAAATATCATCGTTTGATATTTGTACATAAAAATAGGTTCCATCTTGTTTTATCCTAATTGAGACGGACAGAAATTTTAATTGTCTACAACTTTTGATCAAGCATGATACTAAATTTAGACTAAAATATTAAACCATGAGGTAAAACTTTGTTCAAACGAAATTTACTTATGATCGGATTCTGTTCACTTGGAACAATTCATTATAAGGCTGTTGAAGGTGTGAATAAGAAATAAGTTTATTTAATTATAGTTGGTATTTAAAATTGAGTTCGCATGTACCTGTTATGAGTTCCCAAGTAGAAAACAGAAGAAGGCCAACTCGTCTCTCTCTAGCGCCCTTTGAATATTATTTCTTATAGAGCGAATTATCGAGTATTATTATAATTTGCTGTAAAAGGAAATGTGAAGGATTGTAGTTGTTTAACGTATTAAAGATATTATTATGTCCATTTTTTTTATTTTTTTTTAAATTTGAGAAGGTGGCAAACGAGCAAGCGGATCACCAGATGTAAAGTGAGCGCTGTCCATAAACATGCGCAACAAGTAGAATGCGTTGCCTACCTTTAATGGACAAAGGAAGGCATAGACAGGAAAATGATATTTCCTTTTCCCCGTTAACCCCCTCCCCGTCTAATTCTCTTTCCTTTACCATCCTATCCCCCTTATGGGGAACGGATGGGAAGGGGAAGAGGACTGCTATTAGGCCTCCGGCACCGCACTCATTAGACGAAACGCAGAGTACTTCTACTTCACGCTTGTGTTCATTACACTGCATTGCACATCCATTTTTATCAAAATTAATTTTACAAAATGTCTACTGAGTCTTTATATAAATTCTCCACTTCTTTTTGAACATTTGAGATTTGTAAGACTTGTGTCCGCAAAAACGTGGGTGTGACTGGTTGCGTATAAGCAAGGTCAATTATAACGAAACACGCACCGCGGAACAAATATGCCGAGCCTTTTCCAATGTGTATTAATCTAGTTTTCATAACCTTAAACTTAAATTAAGGTTGCCTTTTATGACTTTTATTATTGTTCTCTTTTTCTATTAATAAGTATCTAGCTGGCAAAACTATGTGGTATCTTAAATTAGAATGAAAGAAGAAATAAAATTGAATGGAATATTTAACAGAAATAAAATATAATTTGAACGATGTATGTCAAATAAGTGTAGACATAATATACATAACACTATGAAAAAGACGCACGCACAAGTACGCACGCATACACACACGCACACACACACACACATATAATTAAGTGTCGCTCCCACCACCGAAGTCCTTAAGACGTTTTCCTTTTAGATTAACTTTAATGTGTTTAGATTTGTTTTTAAAAACTGTTCATAAGCACTACGGAGAAGTAAAAAGAATGTTGACACAAGTTCATTACGAAGTTATTTTGAATACCCTTTACGAAACATTCAATCGTACACCCGATTCGTAACTTGATAGCATAAACAAATGACTGTTTGTAAAACAAACTCGTGTAACGTGTCAAATTACAATTCGTCGTGAATGGTCACCAGAAGTACCAACATTTCGTGAAAACTCTATGCCAAGAAGTCATTTGTGTAAACAATAAACCCATAATTTGCTTTGTTTGAACTTTAAAGAGAAGCCAACCGAGATACGAACAATATGTTAAAGGTGTTTTCTATTCACAAGTTACTTAACTGAACTTAAAATATAAGAAATGATAACGTGTCAATTTAAACACTTTACTGGTAGACAACGTGAGAGATAAACAATATTCAATATACTGTTGTATATAAAAGAAAGTAATTTATAATCGCAAAATAACCTAACCCAACCGCACCGTGAAAGTTTATTTACGTGTCTACCTTTTAGGTGTGCCAAATACTTTGCGGTAACGCTTTTAGTTTCTTCGTGTTTATTAAGTTAAATATTAAATAAATATTATGAATGTCTCAAGTAAAAAGAAATAGCAAGGCATCGACCTATCAAACTCAGCACCTGAAGAAAACCAACAAGAAGTCCTGGGACACTATTCACTCACAGCCATCTCCCAAACTAAGCATAGCTTGTACTATGGGAACCAGATATAGTACTTTTTCTTTCGCAAATATATACTTCAGTAGATAATTACACCCCGGCTCAGGACAAACAGACTTTTTCATGCACTCAAATGTCTGTCCTGGGTCTTACTTAACTTGCTAATCGGTGCGTCTATTGAGTAATTGTAGAAAAGCCTAAAGGACTAAAACCTTAAGGATTATAAGTTTTGAGAAGAGGTATTTAGTATTCGTGTCGTATAGCGCCATCTCACAAAATTGTAAGGTACTACTTAATTAATTCTACCATGATTTCATTTGAAGACATGAGTATATAAATCTCTAATGATCGAGAAAGACTCAGCCAGTATATATAAGCTAACATTAGTGCACGAAGAGCGAATTTCTCTGCGTTCTATGTTAGAACTGTCAAGGTAAGATCGCATTGTGTCGTGCTGCTGGAAAACAATGATAAAATCGTCGTGAACATGTGCGTTTGCCGCGAGAACGCCATTGAGCCCAATAACTTGAGCAACACGCGATCACCTGTAGGAGATAAGGATTATCACATGGGTACTGTGTTGATAGGCCTTCATTTACTAACTGACAATTGATTTGACTTTCACCATTGAATTTAATTTTGTTCATTGTTCGATATTTAATGTATATTATAAATTAATACAGAAAAATGGTAATCATAAATAACTTTAAAAGCATAATTTACCACAGTACATTGTTTTTTTTTCAAACATTGTACAGTAATAAAAAATATACGTATGAACTTTTGCCTTCACGTTATGAACTAAACCCCAAATATAAAACTATACTTTTCATATTTGTGACTAAATTACCTCGATGTAAAGCATGGAATGACCAGATGTTTTCATAGTCAAGGACAATAGGCGTTAAATCAAAAAAAATGTTAATCACCACTCGCCCATTTTTGCTCGCACGTACTTTTTGATAGCAACTGAAGCGATAAGGATATTAGTGGTCGATTTCATGCAGTACGATAGAAGTAAAAAAAAAATATTTTTTGTATTTAATTACCTTACAAACATAAAATCTCGGTGACTAGGGCAATTTTTACATGTTGACCACTAACCCCGTCGCTTGTGGGCGAACCGTGGGCGATCACAAGGCGATCCACGTGCTTAGAATACCTTCAGCTACCGTTGTTTGTGCATTAATCACCGTCTACACGCGCTTACACGAAACTATAAATAAGAATTATAATCTCTGCCTTACAACGTTTTAGACCGACTAACGGACTACTTCGACGTCAAAACAAGTAACTTTAAGCTTGTGTCAAATTGCCTTCAAAACAATAGATTGGTACCCCGTCCCGTACCCCAGCTATCAAAGTGTCTTTGGAAGTCCACTGTTATACGATGGCCTTTCCAAATGTTGCTTTATCTCACTCTTCCTCCGTATCGATTCTTCTTAATCCGTATCGATGCTGTCCGCTCTCTTAAATCTATTTCATCGTAAAAAAATGTCTATACCAGCGATCAGCAATCTATGACCCTATAATGTATGATTGGATAATGGCAAGTGACCCCATTTTAGTATGTTTCACACAAAAAAAATGAAATAGATAAGTATACTAAGTACAACATTTTGTTAATATATACCTTGCTATTTTCTGAAAGTCAAAAGTAATACAAAAATATCTGTGACCCAAAGGTCTCTTTCATGCTAACATTTTGATTGAATTTCACCCGCGGTCAAAAAAACCTTTTTAAAAGCCGACCCCTGATCTAACAAATCATTGCGTTTTGCTATATGTCTATCTATCTTATTCTTAATGTCATTGAAAAGGATGATTAAAGGTTTTTTTGTATATTTCTAGTGAGTTTTCCCGCTCGCACAGCGGAGACGGAGCTAGAAAGCGATGTAAGTCGTTTCTCGGAAATAAGCAATTTCTCTTTTATAGTCGTATCCGTATCACGTACATTATGAAACATTGTGTGACGCTGTTAGTTATATTCGTTGGTTTTTTTAAGTTCAGTAATTTTATAATATAATTCTTACAAAACGGCTCTGAAGCGTATTTGAGCGCATCTCATTTTTCATTCAAGCTTAAAGTTGGCTCATAATAAATGATGACCGTAAACTTAATTACAAAAGTCCTTAGGTTTTACTAGAATTTTTGCTTAATAGACATGAGAGTTGGAGTCGAAACGTTTTTAATTCAATAAATAATATAAAATGTTCATTTCCAATACAGTTTTACAATGTACAACATTTATAAGTTATTGTTAAGTTAAAACTATCCTTCTGTATTACCTTCTTAGATATTTTCGTGTGTTAACCATTTATTCTTATACCATAATTATCTATAAAAGATGACATGACACAGTAATCGTTTTATGAAAATATTTCTATGCGTTTAAAAAGTTTGTATCCATTATTGTATTTATTTGTATTACCTGCAATTGGAATGTGGCTTTAAATCGATCACGTCCAACACGTCACCCACTACGTAACGTCACATGTAACAAAGATAAATCGCATTTGGTAACAGAATGTAACAAAAATATATTGGATTTGTACAACAATGCGAACGAAAATCAGTTATTCCGGTAACCTTCGTTAGTCTCGTGAATATTCACCGACGATAACATCTATTGCATACCAATTGTATAGCTTGTTTTGAATTAAATAGTTTGTTAGTTCGCACGTTACACGCATTATTCTTATAGCATTCCCGGTGGCGCAGTGTACATAGTAACTTTGTTAGCATTCCTAGGGTTGAATTCACATAAAAAATTTGGCAAATGCTATGTTTTTCTAAATCTTCTTTGTAAATATGTGTACAAATTACGTGTATGTGCGAAAGCTTTGGGCATATTTCCATAAATGTTGGGTGCACAGGCACAGGCGTAATTAATGTTTCTGTGACGTGAAGCGAAAAAATCTAAGCTTAAAAAATTATTCATCCATCGTCTTCTCATTATATATATATATATATATATATATATATATATATTTCATAGTAGACAAGACTACGCAACCTTCGACACTGAAAATTTCTCTACTATCGCGCATCTGCCATCTTCGAATCGGATAGCGATGTTTGTTTAAATACTTACGGCACTATAATATATTCTCCACAGTTGACATCATCTCTAAAAAAGAAACCTTGGTTTTTTTATTATGCTTTTAATTTGATTTTACAATTTATTCACATTCCAATGACAATTTTGAGCAATAAAGTCATCTTTATTTATGTATTCTGACAATGACTGACTATACGTTTTATAACGCCTTAACATCGTTGAAAGGACGTGACGTTAAATTTAAATGTATTGCTTATTTTTTTAAAACGTAACTTGAAACGATGAACTTGAACGTAACAGAAACGATCTATATCAGATTGTACAATTTATTAAAGTTAAAATATACTAGCGACCCGCCCCGGATTTTCGGGTAGTACTAATATCCGGAAAATCACGCGTGTCGTGGTACGGGAAAGGCTAGATTAAGATGTTGAAGTTAGTCAATAAACTTGCCATCATAGCCACTGACTGTTACAATTCAATCAAGAAGCGAGCGTACAACGCATCCGCAGTTCCCCTGGTGTTGCTCGTTTGCCCCCTTATGCTATAAAAAAATCGAGATAAAATCCTTTAAATCTTTTAAGTTGGATCAGTTTACACACACTGAACAAATTTATCATCATCAGATCGGCTTAACAGTTTCGGAGTGTACGTTAAAATTCATTAATATTAAATAACCTTAATACATAATCTGTATTTCAAATCTTTTCCAATATATGTTTGCCGTAAAGAGCACAAAAGATAGTTTAATTCAATGTGAATGAATAATACCTATTGATGACTGGGTTCACTCCAATTAATTTTAGTAATAACATATATACTCGTATACTTTGTTACTACGGGACTGGTCTATCCTTCTTATTGTGGAAGAATAATTGAAATCGGTTCAGTCGTTCACAATATAACCGGTAGTATCAAATATTTCTCCTCATAAGTAAAAAATGTAAAAAAATAAAATCATTTCGTTAACAAACAGCAATAAAACAACTCATTACAGCCATAACTCTGTATTGACTTCCAGTTGCTTAAAAGCCTTGTTAGTGAGCTATAAAATAATTACGATATTATATTGTGCAACGACAAATTACATTAGTAAAGCGAAATTAACGCATTGAAATATTGTTCAGCGGTAGTCACATCGATTGTCCTTGGTTCAAGATATTTGAACGGACCAAATTTTTTATTCATCGTGCCGGTTTATACTAAACTAGCGATCCGCCCCGGCTTCGCGCGGTAGCACAGTACGCCATTATTTATTTCGTACCAGCCATTAACGCATTTAAGAATCAATAGTCATATTTCAGCTAACTTAGGCAAAACCTTAAAGAGTTGTTCAAGAACTACACCATCTATGACCTGAAATCAATTAAGTCCCCAATATGAATCATTAACTTTGGTACTATCCTTACATATGTTTTCTTCAACAAATTAAATACGATATACCGCATTCCATCCACAACACCATTACAATCGGGAGACACCGACCTTAGGGTTTCCGCGCAACTGCAACTCTATATCGCAGTACTTTAACTGTATAGAACGTTATTTTCAAACTGATACCCATGCCTTCAATAAAATAACCATCGTCATCTCCTTTCCCGTTCTCACTTCATGTGGGGTCAGCCCAACATATTTTCAAAATAATCATGTTCACGCAATTCATACTTCTCTTCTTAGGCATATAACTGTGGCCCGAGAGCCTGAAACAAAAACATCTGTTGCATGAATGGGCCGGCTCGATCAGTGAAATACCAAAACCACAGGAGAGAAGAACAATATTCTGCGTTTCGTCTTTACTCGTTACTCTCTCTTCATTCATTCTTTTATACAATATACGTTATTTTACAAAATACGTATTTCATTTCAACATACACCGAAACATAGCTATCTCAATTCTCATTCACTTTTAAGCCATACTTTTCTCTTATAACGCTATAAGAGAAAAGTAGAAAGAAATTCGAACTCCGTTGATCGGGTGAATTTAATTACCACTTTAAAAAATAATTATAACTTTTACCACAAAATGTATGGTAAGAGAGCTAAAGCGAGGATTTGTGTATGTACATCCTCGAGTGCGTCAGATATACATATCGGGGGTTCCTAGAGAGCCGCGCGCTTAGGGTAGCACATTAAATTTGTACAAAATGATCATCAGACATAATCGAGCGCGTCGTATTAAGATGGTTGGTTGTTTACATGCTAATAAGTGTGGATTTATCGAAGGATTTTAGTGGGATGGAAAGGAGTGCAGAAATCACAAACTTATACGAAACCGTCACCTGGACATTCTCGAGCGCGGTTAATTTTTTCAAAGATAACGCGATGGGATAATCTGACAGTTTTAACAAGACGAAGTAATAACTGTAGGCCCTTTCCCCATCGCAAAAATTAAAAGTTACTTAGAAGTAGATAAAAAAACTATATTATCTAGAACCGAAGCGAAGCTATATTTTTCATGAATAAAGTCGACCGGACGAAGCTTAGTTATTTTTCCTTACTTCAAACGGAACAACAAACAAAAACAATATTCTGTAATCGTCGTAAACCTCTCGTCAGTGTGATACAGCCCTAAATTAGTTGCGTCGACTCAACAGTCCACTGTCCAGTCACGATCTAACTCGACCTTGTAAGGCGAACGAGTTGGAAGATCCGTGGCCCGCGCGCATACCGGTTCTTAGGAAAAGTGGGGAACGGTGAAGTGGGTAATTTAAATATACCTCTACTATTGATGGGTTTGTTAACCCACTTTATCTGGGAGGTTCATAGCGATCACTCGATCGATCTATAGGAATTTTCACCTTTGATATTTTTCCATGTAATATTCGAATAATTTTGAATTGCTTTTTACGTTTAGTGGGATAGTGATATAAGTACTAGAATACTACGCGTAGACTAGACCTATTTTAGAGTGAATCCACGCAAATTTCTTCCGTTACACGCTGTAAATTAGGCTTAGAAGTTTTTCTATTTTAAAAAGACGTTTTATCGAACAAAAGACTACATAATAAGAACCTAGAAATCACATTGCATAATTATACATTCGGAATTAAGCGTTTTCAATTAGTTATACGAACTTTTTCTTTTGTAGCCATTTTTGTATGTATGCAAATAAACTGATAATTGTATCTGTACTAAAATAATAAAAAGAACTAAATAATGCGTTGTTGCTTTTGTTAATATTGTTGATTTATAAAAACCGTTTTACAATTTTCTATTATTCATTTACGATGACGTTCACTCCTATCCATTTGTTTCTCTTCATTTATTTTTGAGTTTGCGTTGTATTTTTCTTCTGTTTCACCACTATGACTTAGGCAAGTCTTTTGATTATTTACTAATGACTTAGCGGTCTCGAACTATTTTTAAAAACCTTTAGCTGTGTTCTTCTGAGAGATTTCGCTGAATAGTTTTAATATGTACGCTATGTTTATGTAAAACAAATAAATATACTTATATAAGTAGTTTCTGAGTTTATCTATATATTAGTATAGATACAGTATTACCTTAAACAACGTCATAATCAGACCATGACGTGTCGTATCCGTTACGTAACGTGTCGTGTGGCCTGTAATGACAGTCAATCGGCGTAAGTCAATTCGGTTGGAAATAACTGTAAAAAATGCATCGCTTTATGCTAAATAAGCGGTTAATTTATCATGCATGGCTTCATTTAAATATCAGTAATCATTTCAATGTCTTGATGTTTCTGGGGCAATTAGTGATGTTACTTTCTTTCTGTGTTTATGTCACCGACCGATTGTAAAGTTTATAATGGGGCTCGGAAAATTACAAACTGTTAGCATATTGTCAACTGAATGAATCATTGACAATTTGATGTAACACTTAACTTTGATAAACATCTTATGATATACCTATAATATTTTCCATTCGAACTTAACGTAATAACACAAGCGAAATGTCAATCCACAATTTAACGATTTGACTTCTACGGTTTATAAACTGTAGCGTGAGTGAATTGTGAATCGATCAGTTCACAATTTGCTGAGGGGAGCAGTCCGATTATGAACTGGCGAATCACACAGTCGGTCGCTGTGATTTAAACACCAATACCATCGCAGGTCGTAAATAACTAAACGTACGCTTTCAAATCAATGCGTCGAATTGATTTCTACTGTTTTCTTACAATTCTTTTTTCTTAATAATCATAAGCACATATGATATGCGACATACATTTCGCAATAGAAATACACTATTTAATGACGGTTGGATAGTAATATTACAATCATTACGGCGATGTACCGTTGTTGTAAAATCGACTTTCGAGTGACATCTAGTTTGCAATGTATTCCACTTAAGCGTTAATGTGCCACATGATGCAACAAACTATACTGCACAAGCTACTATTAATTTATTTATTTCCTCCTTCCATACAGTAATCATTTCATCAATGAACAATGTGTAACTCGTTTGATTAAGGTCAGATACTAGGAGTGGCGGTGCAAAATTTAAATTTTGATCCGGGCAAATTATATTTCGCGAGGCCTTCTAGTGCATACCAAGCACGAATTTCATTTAACATAAGTAAAAAAAGAAAAAAAAATAGTTTATACAAATAAACTATATATAGAAAAATGAAGTCATATTTCCATTGGTCACAGCATCACGCGTGAACTGCTGGACGATTTTGCTATTTATTTTTTTATGTATTGTTATTATCTGGAGAAGATTATGAAAGAAAAGAGAATTGAGTGGAAATTTTGAAAATTTAAGGAAACTTCGCGACCATTTTAACTTTTTTAATGTAGGTAATCTTAGTGCTTTTTACATAATTGTCAGTTTGATAGTTGGCGCGATTACCTCAAGCACTTAGCGGGTTATAATGTAAATAAAAACATTATTTATATCCTTTTGACAATATTACGCAGTGTGTCATATTAAACTGAGCTGTGGTCCAACCTGAGTATATTTAGTTAATGCGATGTAAACAGCGCGAAATTCGTTACATATATCAAAAGTAAAATTAATCCGTAATTAAACTGAAGTAGACTATCCGAATAAACTACCAACGCATGGTCACCTTCGCTAACGGTGTGGTCTTAATCGCACACGGTCCCCGGATAAGTGTGTTGAGCACTGAGTGCTTAGCGCTTTCGTAAGGAGAGTGGACCAAATTAACGCCAAGTGTTTACGATACCCTTTTTCATTTAGATAAACCATATCTAGAGAAATGATAGCAGTGTCTCCAGACGCTTGCCGTGTTAGTGATGCGTCACACAATTTATTTATTTTTTAAGAAAGACATACCATGTTCTTAACTGGAGAAATAGTTTTAAGTCTTACGAAGTTACCTTTATTACACGTTATTTTATTTATCAGAGATAATTAAAGAGATTAATGGAGACAGTGAGACGTAGTTGTACGGAATGAAATAAAGAAATAAATACAACAATTATTATAGTTCATACAAGTAAATTAATCATAGTCACTCGGGAAACGGATCCGTCTTTGGTGGAAGGCTTTGTGGAGGAATATGTTGAGCAGTGAGCTGACAACGGTTGCAAATGATGATGAAAATTTTTTGAGTGCTATCTTTGGTACTTGCATTATTTTCACTGAATGATAACCTACTGGTACCCTTGGACGCTAAGAGATGGCGCTATATGCCATTATTCGAATTTTAAATAGAAAGCTCCCAAATAAAATACACGAAAGAAAGGACAACGCAGTCGACGGTCGCCCAAGTTATAATACGAACATAAATTTACTTGCCAAAGTTGCAAAAATGAAAAAAAACGTGTATCCTCTTTCTTACATAATAACCACCATTACCTGTTATTTTATTTGTTGACAGGAAAAAATTTACAATTAAGATAAAATTAAAAGCAATTTTAAAATTAATAGGTTTTTGTCATCAATAAGACTTAAACGATTTCGGGATTATTATTCGAGTGCAAGTCTCCGAATCGAGTAATCGTCCAATTTTGAACTTGGTATTGGTATCTTAGTGTAAACATTTTCCTTATTTCAGACACTGGTATGTTAGAAGTAACAATCGACTTCTGTAAACTGAAACAAGCTGTAAAGAAAGCCAATGATATTATAATACAATAGATTTTTATTTAGCGGTCGAAAAGTGAAGACTCGAAAACGTCCTACTTAGGACGCTTTTTCTATAGTTTTACGTCATGTCATCTACGCGTAGGTGACAAAAACTAGCTGTCATCTTTTTTCTTATCACTTTAATTACGCTATCCTTTTAACATCATTTGACATGCGTGAATGCTGTTGGCACTGTTTTGGACCACTTTTGATCAAGATTTTGTATGAGTATATCTACCTAACCGCTGAGATAATATGTTGTGTAAAATTAAATAAATGTGCGCACAACTCAGGAGAAAATATATTAGCATACATTACATATTTCTATAAAGAACGGCCGCTAGGCCGACAACCATTTTCACCGCTAATTCAGTGTATACTACATAACTTGTCACGAGTGTCCTACACATGCAGCCAAGTGACAGCTTTCCAAGATATCTTCACTTTCTACGTCCAGTATAGGCAAGGCAGACTTCAAAGCTGTTTATAATGTGATAGAGCCTGTATTGAAATTTTCTCCATTTTCTAATGTACGCCATTGTATCTACATTAAATATTCATGGTTTGTTGTTGATCACGACATGTAATTGTTGGATACTTTTAATAATTACTTGTATTGTAGTGTATCGCTTAATATTCGGACTTGATTCCTAAAAAGTTAATCAGCCTTTTAAATAAAAACTAAGGTTCTCAATTTCCTTGTATTTTGATATTTGTTCCCTCAGACCTTCGGCATTTATGAAGCGATTTCTTTTCAATTGATAGTTTTTGTTTACACAGATTGGCCTCATTTTAATTTGATCCCGATCCAATATGTGTTTCCATAGTTAAGTATTCGGGATTTTCACAAACATAAATGGTTTCTTGTAGTCATATTAATTTAAAATAATTGTTTTTATACACAACAGGACTAGTACACCATAGTGTCAATCTTCAAGTTTTTGATATATATCAGCTAAAACCGTTCTCGTATACATATATTGATTTAGTTTCCATTTTGAGACTCCAAATTTACTTTTTAGCTATTAAAAATCATTTTTAAATATACTTCAATAAGAACTAACACAACAAGATATAAAGTTCAAAGGTACAAAAATAAAAACGAATAGCGACGATGTAAATCAATGAAGCGGAACCACAACGCCTTCACATTACGTCATTTTATTTGTACACGTCAATCTGTTAACAGATTACATAAGCTAAGATGGTAATGTCTAGTACCGAAACATTTAGCACCGGACGAGGTATGTAGAAACGAATTACGGTAGATATTTGCATAATAAGTAAATAATTACATCACTCTTTGCGACTGTTATGACAGTACAAAAAAAGTTCGAATTCTTTTCGGTTCGGAAATGTTTAATTGATTTACATTTCTATGTACACAAATTTCATTTCTTTTTGTTCAATTTAAGTCATCATCGCTACTTCTTAACGTCTGCAAAATTACGATGCGTCGTCAAGCAATAAATAAACAATAAGGCTCTGTTTAAATGTGCAATTACAGATTAGAAATTGAATAGTCATGTTTGTTTCTGGGTTGTCCAGTGGGAATTACGCAAAGAGGAATTGCAGTTGACAGTTTAACGACCGAATGTTGCTACACTAGGTTATTCGTCTACAGGGTTGTCATTAATTATTTGCTATTTTATACCAATATTTGTGTTATCTTTAACACAATAACCATTCTTCACAAAATTCAAGCACGATTGTAAGACCTGTTTGCTTGTTACCTATCTAATGTAAGATTTCCAACACAGATTTAAATGTATCGACAAGCACCAGACTAGCGAAGGCTTTATATGTCCGAAACGCAGATTTTTTAAGCATCCATCTGCGTTTACGGATCCTAGACTTACATTTATATGCAGATAGAGAAATACAATACATAAAACATACGGAGAGGCCTAATACATACTACATCATTATATTTTTATGCAATTCCCAAAGGCGGACCGTGAGTTTGTGGCCCTGGACTAATAGTACTTGGGAGTCGAAATTCGACTGGTACTGGTAAGTACCAGTCGAATTTTTTACCGAACAACGAAAGGAGATGCAAATGATCATGTCAACTTTAACGTTTCATGTTAAAGTTTATGTCCGAGTTGTCATGATAATTGGACCCTTTATACGGGGCCCTGGACTGCAGCTCAAAAAGCCGTAACGTAGATGGTATTTCTGTCATCTGGAAGAGGTGTAAGTCTTTACTATTGTTAAACATAGCTTTCTTTTCAATATTATTTTTCTAGTGATTAGTAAGAATATATTTTAGTGGTAAGATAACCCTAACTGTACAAGACAGGTAAAGAATAAAGAGGTGTGAGTAAGACAGATGTGCTAAAATGATGCCATCACGGTTTTGTTTATTCGTCTCAACGACGTTGTATGCAACCGTTAAATTTGACATATCGTCGATAATAAAATGATGGATTTCAAGTTACTTGAGTACCTTTAACCATAGTATTAATACATTCTTGAGTTTGTCCTCAAGTCCTCTTTAAAATTAAATAAATAATCCTAAGGAGGTCGTTATTGTTAAATAAAAACCCCATTTTAATAAGAATCTTCTAGGGCCTAGTAGATTATTATTAAAAGTGGCCTGGTTACAGGCGCTATGTAAGTCACAACAAAAAAATGGTATAGGATAAATAAATACGCCAAAATAACCGATAAATACGCCATCTAGCATATATCTTAATAAACTATTGCATTAAACTTAGGTATGCAATCCCATTGGTTAAATCTTTCTTTTAAAAAGTAGTTTCTTTTAAAAGATGTCGCTACAGTTTTATCACATATTGTGCAAAATTAAGAAAAATCTTAAGACGCGTTATTTATATACAAATGTTTGTTATATACCGTAATGTGTGTGTAACGTGTTGTATTCTTATTATAATTATGTATCATTTAATTTTTTAAACTCATAGTTTAATATCTCCGAGATAGATGGCGCTTATTACAGTTAATATACGTTCTAAAGTAAATTCCGAAAAGCACGTAAATAAGCTTTCTCGGCGATGAGACTACGTTTCCTGCTTTATAAAATTTTTATCTGTATCTCTTCATTTATCCTTTACTCGCAACTAGCCTTTGTTGAAGTTGAACAGACTTATTTATAATTAAAATAACTGGATGACTTTTTAATACAGTTTCAAGACCAAGTCATGAACGACACAACACCAATAGTGAATTCTTAAAATTTTTGTAAGACACTATGTAGTTTGTCTCCAAGTTTCGGCAAGGAAACAACTAACCTCCTAATATACGTTAGTTTAAAATTTGAAAAGCAATAACGTGTATAGATATAAAACAGTGAATAAGTTTAGTTTCCACGATTTATAATTTTTAAGCGTTGAGTAGATTTATTTTATATCATCATCTCATCACTAGCTGTAGCCAGTGGTAGTAATTAATTAATCATCAGTTGCCATAATCAGTATAAAATTAGGTTAAAAACCATACGTCCATCTATTTACAGCGCCACGCACTTATAACTATACTCACTCACTCATAAGAAAACGTAAATAAAACCATAGACAATCGTATAAATCATGTACCTAATAGTATAAGATACGGCATAAGAAATATATAGCCACATCTGTTATTGTAATCACATCACAATGGGTTACCGAGTCAGGCCACGTGCACATAAACCCAATCCCTAGAATCGCCAACGGCGAGTTACGCAAGGGTTCAAACTAATTTAGTTTTTACGATTTCACAGTACGGGTCACAGATTTAGCGCGGCAACTCACTTGTGATTTATTAATGTACATAAAAAAATTTTAACATATGATCTAGGTCCTGATGAAATCAAATAACAGATGAGGGTATGAATATCTTATGTCGTATCTTAGTAGATAATAGTATTTTATTACGTGTCATAGAAATTAAGTAATTTAGTATAGATATTATATGAGACTAAGTATAGTTTTAAAAAACATTATTTATCTTTGCAGAGTTACAAAGAAAAAGATGCCGGTAAAGTTGTAGTGTACACAACCACGATGGGCATCGTGAGAGGTACCTACCAGCGCTGCGTGCTCGTGAAGAAAATCCTCAGGAACCTACTGGTGAAGTACGAGGAGAGGGACGTCTTCATGAGTACCGAGTACCAGGACGAGATACGTGATCGAATGAAGAGCGATCAGATCTTGGTGCCGCAGCTGTTCATCGATGGACAGCATATAGGGGTGAGTCAGTTTTATAGTAATTATGTTACTAGATTATACTTCCGCTAGATATGTTTCATAGAAGATATGCATGTGCATGCATTGACATTAACTACATGACCCGTTCAGGAGGGTGGAACATCGTTAAAAATACCAAGTTAGGTCACAGTGGGGGATTTTCATAACGTAGTCTATATCCACTAGGAAAATCGCACACTTTTCAAGCTATATTCAAGAATGGCGCGCAGCGCTTAACGCTTTTTAAACTCACGCCGTAATAATAAATACAAATATTTATTTTACTTCCCGTTTGCCAAAAATAATTTAAAACTATTTAAGCTTATGGTAGCTTACACTTAGCATGCTTTACGACAATAGTCAAACGGCGCATTCGAACCCACTACATCTTGTATCGCAGTTCATACCCTTAACTAGTAGGCTATTGGCAATTAAAATAATACAGCGCTATTCAAAACTAAACTACATACTAATGTCTTTATTTATCTTCCGAACCCTGGATCCTATTTAATTACCTTTCTTGTGGGCTTTCGAGGTCAAGTTTGCTAAGCAAAGGATGTGAAGAGGAAGAGAAGTCAACTCTCTCCCTCTTGGAGGAGGGAATGGATAGAAAAAGGTTTTTTTTTCTTTGTTTATCCCTCTCTCTGTCCATTGAAGATAGAAAACGCATCTGCAACTCATTACCTTGTTAGTGTAGTTAAGTGAGTAGAGTAGAGTAGTAGGCAGATGCCTATGGATACTCACTCAATATTAGTTGAACCGCTTGCTTATTTGCCATCTTCGTCTAAAAGAAGTGTTATATTCAATGGATTGAACGAAAATATTATCTTCCTAGTTACTATCTACCTTGTCCCCAACTATCCTGGGTACTCTTCAAGGTGGCTGTGGTGAATTTAAATGTCAAGTTTATCGAGTTCACGGTTAATTAAATCCCATACGATTCGCTCTGTGAATTTTAAAATACTTTGGTTAATCCGATTTTAATTACAAATTCCATGTCGCGTGAACTCTGTTTTAATTAATGCAGTAAACGAATACCGTTGGATGTGGGATCTGTCGATGTACGAGTGTATAGGCAATAAAGACAAAAAGAACTGGACGAATAATGCTATTTTTGCTTTGATAAACATCTTTTTAAAATATATGTTTTATAATGTATGACTATCATGTCTAACCTAACCTGTTTTCCGTTCTAAATTAAACCTTAACGTAATTACGCAAAAAAAATCAGTTCACAATTTGACAAATCACAATTGCCACGTGAGATTAGGGGAGGGATTGAAAAATAACCTCACGTAATTAATGGATGCTCCCTTATGTAGGGCAGAGGAGTGATGTATAAAAGAATAAGGTAAGGGATGAAAGGGGGAGAAAATTGACCTCAATTGTCGGACGAAACACAAAAACATTAAATATTTCAACTTCATGCCACTCTATCTTTAGTTTAGTAATTTTGTGTTGCCTCTATATTTTACAATACATGTCATAACTGTTTATCTCGAAAAATTAATGTATAGATGCAAAGCGTCTGTGTAGTTTCGCTATACCCTTTCACTCGTTCAGCGTGCGAGAAGGACGGACGATTCATCCGGGTGCATGGTATTGAACCGGGATGTATCCCGGATCATTACGGCGTATGCACCCAATCCCCTGTCCGATGTGGCATCTCTTTGTACTCACTCGGGCATACATTTTTTATCTACGCCGTTAATAACTGCCTCACATTTGAACTGTATCATACTGCATTTTGAATGTTTTGTTTATCACAATCCTTAGAGACAAATTTGTCTATAGCACTGTTATTCCTTTTAATCATATATTAAATGATATTGAAACCCACAAAGCAACTTACTTCAATGGTTTATTACAACAATATATGACATTCCACACATTTAACCAGTAAAGAAGACTTACAAAGAATATGATGCGTTCCACAATCAAAATTTTAAATCATGTGAAGTGGCCAGTGATACACAAATTACAGTTATTATGTAGCCTCAAGGATCTTTGTGCCAAACATCCGATTATACCAGTTTCAACCGACTTCAAAAAGGAGTCTGAGAGTCTGTATGTTTTTTTTAGATCACAAGTTCACTCCGCGACTGGTCCTCGTAGCTTAAATATTTTTAAGTTTTGAAATTGTGAACTCAATAGTAAGATAAATAAAAAAGTAGGCTCGCCTGTCGCCCTGGTAAATTACTGGTCCAATGACAATATTAGAAATGCAATAAGGTAATATTACTTATATTATTATTTTTTCAATTCAGCGAAAATCCCATTTTGAAAGTTGAAGACATTGACATTATAAGTAACCTCTCGCATTACCTTTCGCAATACGCAAACGGCGGGTAAATAAATATTTAAAAACAGAAACAATTACACGCACAAATATTCAGTTACACCTTCCAGGGGTAACAAATCGCAAATACTTGCAATTGAACAATATTTAATTGTGGTCCCGGCGTGCGAACATGGCTTGTAGTTGTGAAAATATTACCATCCGTGACATTTACGGTACAGCCGCTTACGAAAGCGCTTTTTACACTTATTTATGTAATACCACGACGACCATGTGACCCAGCGATTATAGTCCCTACTGAGTATACTGTTACCGTGTAATTTTGACTTCGATTACGGAAGAGGTAAAATGTCATAACAAAATACTCACCAAGACTCGTGATTTAATTTGAGTATATATATATATATATATATATATATATATCAATGAGCCTACAGAGAAATTACAAACTTCTAGTAGCTTGTTGCAAAAAGTTTAGTTAGTAAAAGTGTGTAGTTTAGTTATATGGGCGCGGTCCTAACTGAAAAACAGCGCTCCTTCTGAAGCTATAGGCTGAGCTAGGGAGGGCCGCTGTAGTCTCAAAAATATCTTGTTTTTTTTATTTATGTTAGCTAATATATTATTATTTACTTAATGTGTCTAATATAGTGGAGTGGAGTGTAGTGGCAACAATAAACTATTTTCTATCTTTCTTCTTTTTGTAATCATTCGCATGTGATTAAGTTTAAGACAGATTTTATTCTTTTATTTCCATCTGTTTCTAAACGGGGACGTGTGCGTTTTCTCAATACGTGCCTGAGCTTAGAGATCACAATCCGAAGCAAGGTGTTCTTTTGTTTATTTTATCCTACTATCCTACTAATATTATAAATGCGTAATTTTGTAAGTATGGATGTGTGGATGCATGGATGTTTGTAACTCCTTCAAGCAAAAATTACTGAATGGATCTTAAAGAAACTTTACAATATTATACCTTATACATCAGAATAGTACATAGGCTATAATTTACAAAGATGTTGTGTGATTTGACTAATATACAACGATAAGTGTCAAATTAAGAGGAAAAAATTCCGCCATTTGCGCGCTATTCCGGCGTGCGCTCCAAAAACCGTTAGAGCTACACGTATATAGTCTATAATGGAAATGTTACCTTAAATAGTCCTACATAAAAGCCCGCGACAGCATATATCTATCTTTCATTAAGCCATTGTAAGCTATTATCACCAAAATAGTGAACCATCTATTAATTATAGGGCGGATCGAAGTTTGAAGGGCCAGCTAGTATTCTATATTTAAGGTTCGCAATTTGACTATGTGCTGTTAACGATGTCCGAGAAAATAATCTAGATTACGGGGTACGGCTACTATACTATATTATTATCATTAAGATTATAGGGCTGTAAACAAGAATAATATGAAAAAGAATTCTTATATTTACGCGAATACCACACCACACATTGAAATTAAACAAATTTTGGGAACCTCCTGTCAGTCTCTCCTTGACCATGAGTAGTGTAGATTTTAGACAGGATTTATGTAATTCTTCTGTTTACGTGTTCTGCTCTACGTGTATTTTTTATCCAATATATAACAGGCGGCCCCATTTCTCGTTTATGTCAAGAAATAAATTATGCACGATTTACGAGATAAAAGAACGATATTTGATTAAGGCTGTCTAAATATGGTCAATGGAATGCCGGAACAAACGGATAAAATTCATTAAAAAAACAAGTTGCTTTTTCCAATTATTTTCTCCAAACTTAAACTTTCTATTTTACATTTAAAACATCCTGTAATGCAGCCTACGCCCAAACTTAAAATTCAGGCCGGACATCCGGTATGGACCAAGTTACGTTAAGCAAACAAGATTACAAAAGCCGACACAGCATTCAATCATTTTATACGGTTTTGTAAAAGCCGCTAATGAACTGATGAAATTGGTGTAATCGGATGATCTAAATCTGAATTTATTAATTTAAAATTATTTTTGAAGTTCGTGGCAACGATTCAAACGATGCCGAGTAACCATCGTTACCAATAAATCAACAATTAAATCAATTACAGTAGTCTCTGTGTTTCAATGTGGGTCTAGTAGGTTTTTGAGATACCTGACTTTACCCCTTTCTTTCGTATTCAATAAAGTAGCCGTCGT
This sequence comes from Papilio elwesi, assembly GCA_029849275.1. NCBI lineage: Eukaryota > Metazoa > Arthropoda > Insecta > Lepidoptera > Papilionidae > Papilio > Papilio elwesi. The sequence goes on along the minus strand of CM056708.1, from coordinate 5,260,428 downwards.
CTCAGCTGATATTCGTCCACTGCTGGAGGTAGGCCTCCTCCATTGATTGCCACTAAGATCGGTGCCGTCGCTCTCGTCCAGTGGGCGACCTTGACATCGGTCTGTCTCGTGGGAGGCCAACCTGCGTTGCGTCAACTTGTACGTTTTCATACCGTGGTTTTAGTACCAGGTCGTGGTGACCTCATACATTACAGGTGAAGTAGATCTGTTCGTCGTTCTCTGGTTGTCTGTTAACATCGGACGAACTGCTTGTCCGTTTGCTGTCCTCTATAAAAACGCAATATAAAACTCACCAGTAAAATGTGCGAAAATGTGTTTTATTAACACATTTTTTTCGCTTTATTGAAACCTATTAAGCGTGATCATACGAACGTGACAAAATTACAAACATCGTCTAGATATTAAATTAAATAATCGAGATGCAACCCTAGGTATATGCTTGTGTAGATGATGCATTAAAAGTAACGTTAGTGGTCCCTATTGCGGTGGGATAAGGTCTGTTTTTATTAGGTCGGTCACATTAGTTCAGCAAACTGTACATCTGAGCAGAAACAGGGAGCACCCGGCAGACATTCCGCCGCACATTGCGCCTTACTTTATTGCAGGCGTCTATATTAGATTATCGACGTACACTGAACTGCAAAATATATTCGTAAATTTCACTTGTCAACTTATACGTGTGGTTGAAATTCGACATAATTCATTTAGTTTCTTTTATTTTTTATAAATAGAAAATATGAATGTTTCAACAGATCTGGCTGACTGCCAGGCAAGTTATTCCTAATATCGATAATTCAATAAATTCCTTAGGTTATATAATTTCTTTCAGGTGTGTTAGTAACAATAACACGGTGTCTAAAGTAGATTTTTAGTTGAAGTTTGTGAGTATGCGGTCCTCCGCTTTCCGTATCCAGCGACTTCCTGGCGTCCTCCCGTGGCTATCGGTCCATCTGGAAGGAGGACACTGACACGTTTTGTTCCATATACCATGTTAAATATATAACAGTTTTTTTTATGTTAAAAGGCGTTATGTTCCTTTACTGTACGTCGATCCTAACTCATGTATAGCGTCAAATCGATAACCGCACGAGACCTCCACCTGTTGCGATGAGACATGCGCTTACAAAAACACACACAGACAAGCTACGGACATCTGTACCCGTGCTACAGACATCTGCACCCGTACCAGACAGGATACACGGATAAGGTCTGCGGTTACCGGCTGGATATAAAACATGAAAGTTTTTATACGAGATTCTTATTACGATGCAGAATTATTATAGTTTCTTTACTTCCGTTCGATCAGTAACTCTGTCTTTCAGATAAACTGTGTCTTAACTCGAAATCGATATTTGTTTGTTAAGTTAAATGTTCAATGTTTCATTTCATCGTCTTTACTCTCATGTGAGGGACCATAATATCTAAAACAAAATTTTCTTTTTAACTAAGGTCATAAGACTACAATAGACCTGAGAATGGCGGTAGCGAATAAGGGAATTCTTGGGATAGTGGTGAAACAAAGAACTTCCATCCCGTCATTGGAACAAATAGACCGCCATCTCTCAATACACCATCATCTTTCATTAATAATAACGTAACGTATCGTAATTCCGATTGAGAAAAAGTTAAAGTTAAAGTTCCATTAATATGTCATTTTACATCCAAACTATAAATTTTGATATAATCCTGTTCTATAATCCTATTGGAAGAAGAATTTCTTCAATTTTCGGAGTATAGTCTTTTAACCACAAAAATTGTACCTGACCGGTAGTAAATGACTGGCATCAATTTCAAAAAAGTTTCCTTTTGCTCATACTTAAATACCGTAAAATCATCTCCTGGAATCCTTTAAACGATGCTTCTCTGTGTGTTGCATGAAGTGCTTCCGTTGCGGATTTCCCTCGAGAACGTTTCACTGTAATCACGAACATGTGTCGTATTTTAAATACCTTGAATTTATACTCTTGAGATATTGTATATTTAATAGCTGTAATAAGATCATATTTTTAAGTGATTCGTCCGTCAAAATCACAGAATATAGAGGACAAGTAGAGTTTTTTTTGTGTATACCTCTGCCTCTCTTCTAATTTCTTTATTTTCTTTATGTACATTTTTATTTACGGTATTTTGATTTTATTGATACTATAGAAACTGACAATGGATGTATCTATAAGCTAGTCTTAATATAATAATCATATATATCATATATAAGAAATATATCTTTTGGTGACGCTCATGTTGTTTTGGTGCAGTTTGATATTTTTTTATCATAAAAGCTTATGGTATAGGCAATTAATAAATATCATTTATTTTTATAATTCGTCACCGATTGACGACGACGAGACCTTTTATATGATAAACTATTGTTAGTCTCACTTTCCTCATTTGCCAATTTAATTAATTCAACGAACCACAGCTTCCTTAATGTTGTTAATTTTTGTTTATAATAATTTCTACTTCCCTTTGACGACCTCAATTTGATTAACCTGTACAAATATGTGTTACCCAAGTTGTTTGCTTCTTCGTTAATTAGCCAGCGCCCGGAGCACGCCTAATTATGAACAAATATTCATCGATACGTTAATTGCTCCATTCATTTATGAAACTAAGTATGTTATTACGAGCCGCACATTACAGTATCGATAACATATATCTAAACGTTTACTGGTATTAAAAGCCTAGATTTGCGATAGTAAACAAATTTGCGCTATTTAATATTATGATTATGATCGTAAAGATAAAGATAAAGTTCATGAAAATGATGAAAGAGTTAACTTTGATAATGGCTATGATAAAACGTTAAAAGCTAAAAGATAAAGTTACTCAATTCCTGGACCAAATGAAGCATGCAGCATTCAAACAGATTTCTACTTCAACACCCATAGATCGACTTAGGTCGGTTAGGGGATTCTTTGTTGGTAGCTATTGCAGAGAACAACCTAATCTATATAATATATAAGAAGTCTGATAACATTGACGATATAAATAGATGATGACGTGAATGATGACTACATACAAAATGAACATAATGACAACGACGATTAACTTTATGAATATAAAGTGATATTGTAATATGTCGGCCGATTAATGAATCCAAAAGCAGCCTGTGTGTCAACTTTCTATAGTACAATACCAGACGTTTTTCAAAGGAAAAAAAGGATCGAATGCAGGGAACAAAGAACACACAGATACAACAAACCGTTTGAACAAGTCAAATCTATGTTATAAAATCTACAAGGGTAAATTCTACAATGTAATTGAAATCCGAACGTTCCTTCCTACTAATCAATTTATCGGTTTTCTATTACCCAGAGGTAATTGAACTTTCAGTGTATTTACTAAGGCACCGATTGAATGTTTAATGCACCTGTTAGAATACGAGTAGAACGATTGAGCGATAAATTTGCAGGACTTTAGTTGATGGTAAGTGTTAGTAATGGCAGGACAGCACCTATTGAGATACCAAATTAAAATCGATTACTTTGAAACTGTGGTATGGCCCGCAGCAGCAAACAGCTGTTTTACGAATAAGCCGGCTCGACCGGTGTAATATCATGACCTCGTAGAAGATAGGCGTGAAGTAGAAGTATTCTGCGCTTCGTCCGTAGAGTGTAGTGCACAATCCTCTTCCATTTCACCTCCCTCTCTGACAAGGATAGAATGGGAAGGGAAAGAGGATTGGACTGGGGAGGGGATAGACATGAAACGAAAATAAGAAAATATCATATCTGTCGACTATAAAGGTAGGCGGCGACGCGTCTGGAACTCGTTAGTTTACTGCGGATGTCACTTAACATTAGGGGAATTAATTGCTCGTTTGCGATTCGGTGCATGCAGAACCTCACAGAATAAATGAAACTCAGAAGTAGGTACTAATATTTCATGCTGGTATCATTTATAAATCTGCTGGCGGTATTGCTATCATTCAACATTATTCTACGACCTTTGTCCAAGCTTCTTCTACATCCATACATCTACCCATACCAGCTCATCGGTAACGGATACTCTTTATATCGCCCTTCTTTAGTATGTTACTAATCTGATATAATACTAATCGAATATAATGTAATTCCTTTTCGCCCAAGTAAGTGTGACTCGTAATCTTGATAAATTAAAAGGCAGTAGTTTGACAACCCTGAACAAGCGGAATGGCGATGCACGTGCTAGGGCAGCGACCTTGACCGAGTCCCGGCTCCCGTGCGTTGCCCGCCTGGACCTGATCGATACAGCAGCCCCCGTACATTGTATTAACATTGTGTGTTTACTTAATATATTTTAAACTCCGATCGCGTACGTTTCTAAACTGCTTTCTCCAATGCCGATCCCGTAGATTGTAACCAACAAAAAGTCCCGGATTGGAGAAGACAAAATTGTCTTATTTATTTAAAAAAACTCACAAAAAATTGTTCGCCAAATTAAATAGTTAATTGATTTTATTTTAAGGCTATAAACTATAAAGGAACAATGGGCGGTGCACTTTACCTATTAGAACTTATCACACATGGGGTAAAAAGGCTCTAGAACAAGGGCCACATGCAGGGCGACTCAGCGTAGGTAGACCTCCCCATAGATGGGCCGACGATCTTCCGGAATTGTATTGTATAATTTCAGGTAGGGATCGATTCTTGGGGCAGACCTATGTATACTAGTAGACTTATTTTTGCTGATGATAACCAGGTTCCTGTTGGACATTGGTCTTCCCCGTTACATTTTTTCACAAACACCAACAAAAAAACGAGTATGGAACTCGTATTTTTGTTCTTGAGAAGTAAAAATAATATCTATGAGGGTTTTTTAGATTAAATCACCTAAGTAAATACCACTTAAGCTCTACATATTTTATCAGAATAGAAGTTTAATAAAATATTTTCTGTGATTTATTATTTATTTAGGATTGAAGCTTTACAAGTATCGATATAAAATTAAAATACACGTTTTTTAAAAGCCTTAAAAATTTATGTCACGATGGATTAAAGTATGGAAATTCATTTAAACGCAAAACAGAAAAAATACTCTATTAATATATGATTATTTGATGCGTAGAATTTGTAACGAGTGTGGACGGAACGTGTGGATAGTTTTGCAATAACTATGTTTGTTTCTGGTTACCTTCGTGTTTTCCGTCATCGACAATGTTTGTTTTAAAGTTACGAGCTACGTGTTTTAAATTTGCCAGTTTATGTTTCATATGTAAGTATGGGCTACACTTTCGAACATATAAACGTGGACAAAAGCTTATATATTGGTACTAGATTACTATTTCAAAAACATAAGAAAACTATATTAAAAGTCCCATCCATATAAGTCAGTGGAAATCTACTGCTGGAATTTTTATGAACAATTATGTATGTTTTTTTTTTAATGTACGCGTATCTTTTTTAAGGTTATGTTGTATCGTTTTTTCCTTACTCGCGTTTTGAGTTCACTAGTTTTGAATACACTGTATAATAAAATAACAAATACCTATTTTGATCTTCCAGCTCATCTTTGATTTGATATGATTGGATTGAAACCTCCTTAGTTAAGACACCGTAAGAGACAAACAAGCCGTATGTAGATGGTTGTGCGTGATTACACAAAAGCAAACATTAAACAAATTCATGTCAGTGACACTTGACCGATAAATATTTCGTTATGAGCCTTCGCGCTTATTAAAGTGACTGGCCATCTAAGGTCATTTGTAATTGGTTATATGATGCGTTAAATAACATTGCAACATATCACTTGGGTACTTGATAAACTCTTATTTTACCATAATGCTTTATGACCTTACACTAACAAAATAATCTGAAATACGGGCTGTGATAGGACTACTTGACCTGGCTTGGAGTAGTGCAGCGCTGAAGGCGTATAGCCTTTTTAGTTTAACTTCGGCGCGTGCCGTTACATCGTTTAGGTTACTCGTGAGGTGACCAAGGTGTAGTACCTAACTGGTATTAGTTAGAAGGTAGACTTAATTTTAAAAATGTAGTACCGTAATAGTGATTTTTTGCAAGTCAGTGTACAAACAATGAGCAAATATTTAAGTTTTACCAACTTTTATTTGCGTAACTAACTCGGCGGCTTACTTTACTATGTCAACGGAGTTTAAGACTTATTTGCAAATCTAAACCTATGTACATTTGATTCCGTTATTTATTTACTTTGACAACGCTTAAAAATATTATATCTCAAATTTTCGCCGATTTAATGTTTTGATTAGTCCTAGCTAATGGAGCCGTGTTTGTGAATTGCTATTATTTTTAATTAAATAGGATTCCCCTACCTTAATGTCATTGAACCTAAAAGACTTATGTTTAGAGATGGTCACACACACAGAACTTGGTCACAGTAAAAGGGGACGCTGAAAATCAGCGGGCCTTTCAAAACTCGAAGCAGCAACAATTGCGCCTCTTCCTTTTACCCTGCAATGGTTATGTTTAGTTTATTCTTCTCTCCCTCTCTCTCTCTTATGTGTTTCACCTTTTTGTTTGGGTAATAAATTTTATTTTATTTACTTAGATTTTGCTTAGAGGTATGTACATTCAATGTAACTCGAAATCAACGAATGAAGAAGTGTCACTTTAAAATTTAGTTTACAAATGAATTTGTCTTCCATTACCTTTCTCTTTTTTATTGCAATGTTGCTATATTGTATGATTTATACCAACATCTTTATGAAGGTATTTGATGTACGAATTATCTACTAGTCTTAATGCTTAGACCAGGGTTGCTAAAACTTCAACTGGTTGCTATATACCTCTATATTGTTAGACTCCGATTGATCGAGCGACGTGTAAGGCTGGAAATATATATTTTAATCAAGGTACGTATGGGTCAGGTTTAAAAGCAATGAAAGTTCATACATATTTAAATAGGGATTTTTTTCTCGAGATCGACTCAAAAGGCACTGGCGATCGACTGTTTAAGTAGTACCAAAAGTAAGCTCTCTGCGAACAAAGATGTTAAAAAACGCACTAAAAGAAAATTAAAGTATTTCAAAACACAAAAGGATGTGCCACAGTATAAGTTCATCAATCGTCCTATTCAAACATTTCTAATAATTAATATTTGCAAAAGTAAATTCTAATTGAAAATGCACCTAACTGTACTGAGAACTGAGATGAAAATGACAAACCACCATTAGAAAAAGCAAAGCTTAAACAAATGCATCGCACATTGACCCAGTTGAATTAAAACTTAGAAACAGATTAAGTCTAACACTAAATTGTGCTCTACAGCGACCTCTTTAAAGTTTTAAATTGTTTGCGCGTCGCTTGTAATTTTCCGAGAAAATTTTCTCTCGCGTTCTCATAACGAACTTTAAAGAAAGCAGGTAAAAGTTTGTAGCTAATGTCAAACGTATTGATAAGTTGCCTTTAGTATCAGCTATCTTTGCAACTCGACTGGCGTTTAATGAAGACTTTCAACTTATATAATTAGATAGAAAACAGTCATAAAAAGCAGTCTCCTTACTACTGTGCTATTTCAATATACTTGTTTCGCATGTGACTACTTCGATGAAAATGAGGTTTAACTTTGTCGTATAGTATACTTAACTGGTTGAGTGAGACAACAAACAAAAGAATGTTCAATTAACGTTTGTATGTGGATAATACTATAACATCCATATACATAAAACATCTAACTATATACATATCACTTTTTGCCCTATAACAACAGCAGCTATTGTATGAATGGGTCGGCTCGCTCCGACGAACCACAGCCTCACAGAATACGGGCCACATATCGACATATCTTCTATTCTTCAGCTGTACTCTTTCCTTTTTCTTTTTTTTCTTCTTTTCTTATCTAATCACATCCTATTTCCTACGTAAAGTCTAGTAATTTATAAAAATGAAATTTCTACGCACAAATAACTTTGAAAAAAAAATATAGCGTCAATTTTTCTAGTAACCTAACTAGAAAGACATCGGCTGAGTTTTTATAGGATTTTATTGATTATTTAATAACAGATAATTCTCTGTATTTCAGGACGCAGATACAGTTGAAAAACTTAATGAGTGCGGCGAGCTGCGGAAAATGCTGAAGCCTTACAAGGTGTGTCAACAATTATTTAAATCTTTAAAAATTACTTATAAAGTCGTAAGTCGACGTTTATCAAGGTGTTGACAATACAACTACATAGTTGATACATTTCATATGTATCTGAAAAATTATGTCACTCAAAAGATTACGGTAGAAGAACTCTGTCCTCTTCCGCTTCAAATCATCTCATAACAATAGAAATGGAGAGAGGATGTATAGAGAAAGAAAGAAAGAAAAGGTTATTCGTTTCGTTTACTCACATTACTAATTACAAATTGAAAACTAACAAACGAATGGAGTCCACAACACTGATTTTCAGAGCTGCCCTATCGGTAGTGCACTAACATATTATTCCGCACAAATTAAATGGAACAGGTACAATGAGATACATAAACACAAGGCAGAGACACGACGAGCGCTAAGCATGCCAACATTTTACCACCCGACTATACCTACTTTCTGTGAATTATGCCACGAAATAATACAACGACACTGTGATTAATAGGAAGACGATTAGTTTTAAACGCTTAGAGACCAAGATTTATATTGAGGGTTGAACTTTTATTGTGGCTAAGTTACATATAAGTGGAGGCAGATTGATCTAGCAATGGAATCTATGTCTGCTCATTGTGACACTTGTAGCCAGAAGAATTGTTTCATTTTGATAAGTGAGAAAACATTCGATTCGTATCTGTGTGTGTGATCACAAAGTAGGTGAGTCAGTTGCCCGTTTCTATCCTCTAAAGATTTTTCTGCCAACGCCAAAAAGCTACGCTGTAGTTACGCATGCCAATATTTATTAAGGCAAGCACACATGAGCCCAACCTTACTCAAACAAGTCGTGTAATTTTGATTGATCGAGTGAAACTTATACAATAATAACGCAATTACCGCGCAAACGCAACTTATATAATTGGCACTTGTACAGTTTCGCCGCCGTAATTTCAATACTTTTCAAGAACTTGGAACTTATTTACTTTTGAAAATAATTCCTTATAAATATAATTTGTATATTTACACTTTATAACCATATTGAATGGGTTAAATCCAATTTTTTTATCAAATCCATTAGATTACATTTGGATACCAAACCTCGACGGTCCGATTTTAAGCTTAATCACTAATCTTAAAGCCTTTAATTTAGCGTCTTAATAACAACGCTTAAATACTGTTAATATGATGGAAATTTTTAAAGTAAGTAATTCGATGATTACGGCGTAATTTTAGTAGCACGAAAAAACTCAAAGACAAAGGTTTGACAGTAAGCTCGGAGAGAACTTAAATAAGGCACCTGAAATGGGTAATTAGCCTGGAGATTCGAGAAAATGCTTTTAGACGACTATAAGAAAAATGAAACTTCATTATGCCAAAAATAACTTTTGTTCCAAGCCCATTTAAACTGATAATCAAATAATAATAGATAGAATACTAAGCATTCATTACACACACACACACACACACGGCAGAAGCCATGTGATGGTTATCAGCCTACCATCGCCTATTCTCGCCTTGCGCCTTAAGAGGAGTATTTTACCTAACATAAATAAATAAAAAAGACATGAATAAACCGCACTAACTAAAAATTAAACTACAAAAAATAAAAAAAAACACATTTAAAAAAATATTATACAATTTAATATGAATTTGATATTAAAACCACAAATACCCAATCTATCAGTACGGCTTCAGCAATCTGCTTAATTTTGGTTTTTAGATATATAAATAAAAAAATGTTCACAATAAAATAATGTTTTACTTTGTAATTTTATCATTGCTCAAACATTAATGGCAATAAGTTAATTTATATAAGAATACCATAAAAATATGATTATTTTAAGTTGCAGATTGCTTATTCCTTTTCAGTAATAAATTTTCAATGGACATGAAAATATTTGACTGAAAATTCTAAAGCTCTTACAAACTTTAAGGGAAAAGTTCACTCTTTTGTTCTATTGATACTGAGCTTCGTAGAGCTGAAGTCGTAGACTCGTAGACTGTCCATATAACATTACGTACAGTTCCAACAAGCGTTAAAGTTTTGTAGAGGTTTCTCTTTTACTTCTCTTACGATTTATTTCCGATGTGTCCTTTGAAATTTGTAGCTTTGTAATCTTAAGATAAGAATCTTACAGACGGCTATAAAATAAATTCATACAGCTTTTAAAATAAATATTTGAAGAAACAAATTTATATTTTAAAGGCATCATTAATTTTAAACTTGCAGTTGTTACATTATATGTTGATGCTTTAAATACTTCTTGCACAACAAAATCTAATGCTACACTTACTGTCTAAATGATAAAATAATTAGTTAAAATTTTAATTACGTATTATGAACATCGTGTTTTCCTTCTCCTAATAGAAATAGATGTAATGATTTAAGTATGTAACGAGGTGAACTTTATCAAAGAAAAAGAGAAAAAAAACATGGTATGTATGTTTTCAGAGTCCAGACGCCTGCAACACGTGCCAGATGTGCGGAGGTTTTCGCCTGCTGCCGTGCCGCATCTGCAACGGGTCCAAGAAGAGCTTACATCGTAACCACTTCACTGCCGAGTTCGTAGCCCTCAAGTGCATGAACTGCGACGAAGTCGGTCTCGTCAGATGCGAAGCTTGCTCTTGATTTTACTCTCAAACCTTACTAGTTTGAACTATAATTTTGTTGGATTAAGTTTAAAAAAATGTAAAAGACCTTAGGTCTATTATCCCTAATGGCATAGAAGTAGCTAACGAGAAACGCTTTTCACTGAACTAAAGAGACAACCAAGAGTAAGACTGTCACTTCCAGCCAATCAACCAGACCAGTCGCTCTTTAAACTAATCAACCAGACCCGTCACTCTTTAATCTATCAACCAGACCCATCACTCTTTAATCTAATCAACCAGACCCGTCACTCTTTAATCTAATCAACCAGACCCATCACTCTTTAAACTAATCAACTAGACCCGTCACTCTTTAAACTAATCAACCAGACCCGTCACTCTTAAATTTAATAGGTTGGAAATGTGACGGTCCTGTGTAATTACTGCTTTAAGACGGCATGTACGATCTCTGGAACTTTTATGATTTAAGGCAAATACTAAGCATTAGTAGTTTACCTCTTTAGGGTCAATAGACTTTAGAGTTATTTTTCACTTATATAAAATACTAGGTACATATTACATAAATGTTCGCATTATTGTCTTGGGCATTTTTTTGAAGGTGTATTATTGAATTCAACGACTTATTTACAAAAATATTCATAACGTAACATTAATGTCTCTAGGTAATTAAAAAGCATTAAGCTGGTACTATTAAAAAAAACTAGTATGCCATAATTTAGATGCAATATATTTTATACTTTTATATTAAATATTTTTAGTTCTTTAATTATATATTATATATGTAAACTTTCTAATGTGGTTCTTTAAAACATAGGTTCTATTTTGTGATTTTAATTTGTGCTCTGGACATATTCCTAGTGTAAATTATGTTCAATGTTTAACTTGCACCTAAGTAGTAACAGTGATTTGTGCAGTCAAAGCGTTAGACTAATGTATGGTTGCAGTAAAAAATAATACATGCGTGAGCAACCAAAAATCACTACTGTGAAACAATAATTAATTAATTATTGCGATAAAAAAACAATACAAGTATCACTGCGGTAAAAATAATGCATTTTATGATTTCGCTAAAAATAATACATGCATAGCTACGATAAAAAATAAAAATATCATAAACTTCGCTTAACATAATACATGTAGTACATGGTACATGGCCGCTAGTATGCTTTCTAAGAAGCTGATGTTGACATTTAATCTCTAACTATACAGGTTACTTTAAAACGGAATATCTTAGTTATTATGATTATTAAAACTTTCGTAAGACATTATTAACTATATAATCAATTACAGACGGCTTAAGTAACGTTCGTGTAGTCCAGTGTACTAGTCCGTACCTACACCGGGACTACCTAAGCGTGAGTTTAGTCGTTTTTCATTAATTATTTCCTTAGTTATTAGTTTATACAGGTTGTTTTATAGAAAAACTTGGACACCATTCGAACAGTAACTTAATAGATAAATTTAAAATGAAATGGAATTATTAATAATATTGTTCAAAATTAAATCTTGTAGTTCGATATGATTTTAATAATCAACATTCGTATTGTGATAGTTATATGCATGTATTCAAAATATAAATGACATTATAATAAAATAATTATTGTAAGTTTTTTATTACTTTGTACTTAAATTCTATACGTTCCATTTAGGTTATAATTTTTTTTACTATAAGATTTTTGTACATATGTTATTAAATAAAATTCCAAACAACATATGACTTATTATTATGCAATGCATTATGCCTCTTGATATTTAAAATATAAATTAGTTCACGCGCTTCAATCGTAATGGTAACGCAGGCAAGTTGATATGATACAATAACGTATTGCTGTGATGTTATTCTGGCAATATATATATGCTTTTCCCCCTTCTTACCCCTTCACGGTAACAGAAATCGCAGATATTTGATTTGGTCAACAATTGAAACAATTTGACTGTGGTTCATTGTTGATATTGAATAATTGATTAATAGGACGGAAAATAACACAAACTTATTATTGTTAGCCACAAGAACCTTAAAATCGTCAATTGCGCCGTGGACAGCGACATCTATTAAAACACTTAATAATGTTAGTATATTAAACGCTAGCTGTGCCCGCGGTTTCACCCGCTCTGCAATTTTCATTAAACGAAATGATATTACTTCATACCTATTAAAATACTACCCTAACGCTTAAACAATCACATATGATTGTTTCATCATGTTAGCAAGTTTGAAGATTCATAGATGTCTAATTTGCCTCTATAAAATCGTAGTCAAACACTGATTACATGTTGAATTGAACATTAAAGAATATTAACAAAAAAATCTTAAAGTGTAATAAATTCAAGTTCATTTAATTTATTTAAGTTTTTAGATTAAATATTTATCTTTGACTTAGTGTCACAGACCGTCTGCGAAGTTATTCTGATTGGCAAAATTTGCGATTATAAAAAGTAGTTATCGAAGTCATAAAAGGCATGAAGTTTGTTTGTTTATTAATAATTTACGAAAAAAAATCTACGAAAAAAAAGCATGTGTAAATTAGTGAGGTTTTTTTGTACTTTAATGAGATAAACTAACTCCTCGGCTTTCATAACTAAGTCTCCTCACTGCATAATTTCACATTTTACGATTTCATATACTACTGGCGGACCCAATGTTGTCGCAAGAAAGTTCTGCTCTGATAGAGTTCACCTATGTTTTATTTGTTTTTTGTTTCGTTATCATCAAAAGTTAGTAAATACTATTCAAACCAAAAGGAAGCGCCACCTATCGGGAAATTATATATATAAGCTTCATCCCAGGGTCAACTCAAATATGTACAAAAAATGTCAAAATCGGCCCGAAGCTTCTCACGAAGCTTTGACTCCTGTCAATGATTTACGTCTGTGTAATATATGTTAACATCCATACTAATATAGAATTACAAAATAATAATTATATTATTATCATTTTGTATTTCTATATGGTAGGACAATAAGAAGGGAAGATGTCAAAACAGTTCCTTTATCTAGACCATAAACAATGGCTTTCTGATTTGTAAAGCTTTGTTGGCTTGATCACAGAAGGTAATAAACAATACGCACGGTCTTTCCTGTGTTATGTTTAAGCTTGTTATGTTTAAGTGATGCCCTGTTGGCTTATTTTTTAAGGTATCGACAACGAGTACTGTAGCGTTTACATAATATGTACTATTAGGTTTAAACTTATTTTTTTTATATTACAAAGTGGCAAACGAGCAAGCGGCCCCTGGAAATAAGTACCGCTACCCATAGGCATCCGCAACAAGCCAATGAGTTGCAGATGCGTTGCCTACCTTCATGGACGAAGGAGGGGACAAACAGAAAAAAGGATAATTCCATTCCCCGTCCATCCCCTCCTCATCCGTCAAATCCTCTTCCTCTTCCCATCCTTTCCTTATTAGAAAAGGGTAGGAGGGGGAAGAGGACTACAATTAGGCCTCCGGCACGTCACTCATCAGACGAAACGCAGAATACTTCTACTTCACGCCTGTCTTCTGTGACGTCGTGGTATTTCGTCGATCGGGTCGGTCGAGCAGGCCCATTCGTGCAAAATTTGTTGTTATTGCGGGCTCTACCACTGTTATTACTTATTTAACAATGGAAGAGGCCGCAACAACAACATTTGTTGCACGTATGGTCCGGCTTGACCGGTGTAATACCCCGACCTCATAGAAGGCTGGCGTTTCGCTAGATGAATAAGGTACTGGAGGCCTAATTCTCCCGTCCATAAAAAATAAAAACATAAGATTATTTTAAATTTTAATTAAGTAATTACAACTCGCAAAGCGCAAACAGTAATATTCATTTGGCAAACTCTATAATAGCGACGTATTAAGGATGACTGTCTGAAGTCTGAAGAAGAAGAAGGCTGAAAGTCTCATGTAATATATCGATATGAAATGTGGCAGCCCTAGCGACTAACGTCTGTGCACGGCCGGAAGACACGTATCCTTTCCGAGCGCCCGTCTGACTCTGAAGGCCCATCCATTATTGTTCGTTGGAATTGCGATGAGTTTTTGCACCTATATTATATTATATTACACTAGTGACCCGCTCCGGCTTCGTCCGGGTACCACTAATAATATTCATCCGATCGCGACCAAACACAGGAATGGGTCAATCTGGACAATCCCGTTAAATTTCATCGAAGTCAGTTCAAGGAACATCGAACATTCGCTTTTTATATACTATTTTTTCATAAAAAGTAACCTATGTTACTTCTAGTACCTCCAAGAATATGTGTACAAAGTTTCATGATGATCGGTTGAGTAGTTTTCGCGTGAAAGCGTAACAAACTTACATTCACATTTATAATATTAGTAAGGATTATATTTGATTTCAGTAACCAATGGAATTGTAAACAATGTATTCGTACTTATTTTTTAGTTACTAATTACACTTTTATTTATTTACTTGTCAAAGTCTTAGATGCTGTTTCGGAAAATAGCCGATACTCATATCAAAAGAAATATGCTCACACCGAGCTTAAATATGAAACATGACATGACTATGGAGGTATGTATGTACCTAGGTTCAGCAGTATGACAGGACTAACTTAACGCTTTCACCATTAATCACGGAATAAACTCAAAGTCAAACGATTGTGAAATAAAAAAAGTTAGCCGTCAGAGAACGCCCGGCAGATGTAAAACAGTGAACATTCGAACTTCTATTTAAATAATAACAAATAGAAAACATGGTGTGGAGTAATAGAACAGAATAAAGTTTCGTAATTAAAATCAATATATTTTACTAATTATAATAAGTAATAATTACAGATTATATTTATTTGTAAAGGGAGTCGGTGAAGTAGAATTAGCGTAACGCCATGAGAGCGTCACGCCGTTTGCTGTCGAGGCATACCGGCTTACTGCCAAGGCGCACCAATATATGTATCACATCCAAAAATTATCTCATCTGGAAATCAAACCCAGGTACTGGAACTTACTGTACATTAACAGAATTAAAAACTAGTTAAGATTATTTCGAATACTTAGAATGTAATATACATTTGTATCAAGGATAATTATAACATTTTGCAATCAAAACCTATTGAAATGAAATCAAGCTAAGGTTATCACAATAGATTAACTTTTGCAACGTCAGTACAGTATTTGTAAGCAAGTCTACAGAACCATTTCGAGGGACATGTGCCAAGAGAAATAGCAATTGGTATGCATTAAATACAACTCGATCTAACTCGTTACACGACCTCTGTGGCGTAGTGTTACAACACAATTGTCGGTTACTTTGTATCTTAAAAGAATTCAAATCATTGTCTTCGTTTCTAATAGTATTTCAAATAACCCCAAAGCAAATCTATTCGAATTAAAGACAAATGCGGTCAAGGTTGAGGAATACGTGTCCATTTTCGGAAAAATTCAGTGTTATTTTATAGGGCTTGTTATCGGGTTATTCGGTACATGCGTTTGAGTATATACTTAACTCATACATCATCTGTTAGACGTGAGTGTTTATTATTTAAATATCATATAAAAGCTACCAAAAATTGCTTACTACTTGATATGAAACAAATTTTACTTGACATTGAGTACTTCTTAGCTAAAAAAATATTGGGAAAAGCTTTCGAAGTTACCATACCGTAAAACAAAATATACGACCATAAGGAATATTGGTTGTGTTGCTACGCGAAATATCACAAGTTCGTAGCGATCGTAACGAATCTAGAAGTTCAGGAAAATGTTCCCATTTCGCGGCACCATGTTGATACAAACACACACATCAACAGAGCTCATGCTGCACACATAGATAAGGTTGCACCCCAGCCAGACAGTACGGCGAGGTCGGAGCTAGAGAGAGATAGACTAAATCGTTGTGTTTGATAGACAGGGATAAAGGACTGGTATTGACCTTGCGCGAAATGACGTCATCCACGACCTAGCTGCAGGTTTTGAATGTGTGAGTGAACCAGACCCTGAAAATTGTCGATGTGTGTTATTCGTCTTCGAATGTACACGCATACTATGATATTTTTTCTATGTGTTCGTTGTTGTATTTAGAGCTATCATATCATTCGTATAGAATAGGATCGCGTGCAACAGGCGACTGTGTCTATGTAGTAACATTGATTTCTCCTTTGCCTATGAAAGCAACAGGCCTGTTACTTTTTATGTCTCGTGTACATAGATACAATAGTTTGTGAGATGTTGGACATCGTCGGGAGAACGGAATCGTTTCCATAATTACTTGTGAAAACGCAACAAGCGCCGATATTTTACAGTTATTAAATTTGTTTTGATAATTTAACTATTTAAGTCAGCCGCTGTTAAATTATGTGTCCTGGACAATACTATTGCACTGCCTAGTAGATACTTTGTAACCTGTCTTATCTTGGATATGTATCTGCAATCCACACCTAGCCCTTAAGGGCTATTTAAATAATAAAGTGCATTTAAATGATTGACTAGATATTACTATTCGGCCTCAACTTAAGTTATTACTTAAATAAAATTAAGTTATTAATTGTATGTTATACAACTGAAATAGAAAAAGATAATAACTTAAGCACACAAGTAATAGTTAATGAAAAATTACGAACTGGACAAATAATTAACATTTTGACGTGTCGACTTTTTCAAAATATTATAATTGTCCTTGAAAAAAAAATGCATGTTACATTTTCAGTATTCGCAGTAATCTAGTCTGGTTTTTAATTCGTTTAAAATATGACTTTGGTGCTTTGATGTATATTTGTAGTACCTGGGTTCAATTTCCAGATGAGATGTGTCATTGCTTGACAATTTAGAAACTGTCAAAAAAATTGAAGACTGATATTTTGCTTCCTTTACGTTAAAAATACGATACTTAACTTTGAAGATTTTTATCATAAAGGTTTGTTGAGTATGAAAATTTGCCGACAGTTTATATGCCTAGTCCGATTAAACACTGATTAAGTTTACAAGCGGTCGGTTACATATGGAGTGTAAAATATAAAGCTAACACTGTTTTTTTTGTAAAAATGCACCTAAGGTTTAAATTTATTGTGCTAATTGTCGTCTTGCAGTTTCCGCGTGGGCCTGTTCACACACATTAGCGCTCTGACTAGCGCTAAGCATGAAGCTCTATTTCCGTTAGCTAATAAAGGAACAAATAAAGGATGTGTATTTCCTTTCGCCGACATTATCTATACCTAGTCAAACTACAAATATATCTGTTTTCACGGCTTTCATATTGTTATTACATCGTATTGAGTAGCGGATTTTAATATATTAAAAAAGTGATTTAAAAAGGAGACATTGATAATTGTTCGAGTATTAGAATGTAATTTAAAAGCAGGACTATTAGGTATATTTTGTTACATAAAGATGAAAGATATAACGTAGATAGTATGTAAAAGAAAATTAACCACGCAAGAGTGTACATTAAGATATGTATGATAGCGCCATCTATATAAAAGTTGGTGAACCACAACGATATTGTCCGATTAGTTTTTATTATTTGAAACGATCTGCTTGAAGGTCGCCAATGAGCCTGTTTTAATTAGTATTTATTTTATTCTTTCTGTCTTTCTTATCAATAAATGCCGTAAAGTAGATAATACGTATATGTTTCCAGCATATAATGAGATGTCTTATTTGGAGCATAATAATGCTTACGTCGGAACGATATCATCTTACGTCAGTTTGGTTTTAAATGTCAGTTTCAATCATTACAAATTAGTTATTTCACTTATACTTTGTTATTTGCAAGCGAAGAAGCTCGCCGCAGAATTGTTGTAAAACTTTTGTTAGAGTTTTGATTAAAATGATTAATGAGAAATTAGAAATATAAGGAAAACCGCTGGGACGCTTCCTAATTAAATTTATACAAATAAATCACTACTGTAGTACCCAATAAGGGTAGACAGAGTTGAAAATATTAAACATAAATAACATTTTTTATCAATTATAAGCCAGATGACTAACTACGATACGATAAATACGATAAACGACGAAATACGATAGTACTTGTAAAGGTTTTTTTTTGTATAAGCTTCCACGTAATTGTTATACTTTTTTTATTATACTCAAGTTTAGCAGGTCCACAGGCCGTATTGAGTGATTTTCGGTCGGGATAAAAAGATAGGTTCGCGTCATCGAGTGTATGGAGTGGAGATGATAGATGGCGCGCGATTCTACTGCGAATTCTAGTTTGCATATTGTTTTTATCTTTAATTGGAATAAATCTTGTAGAGTCGTAGAACAAGTTGTTATCAAAAAGGGTTCTTTAGAATTCCCGTAAATTCATAAAACACAAGAGAGACCGATGATCTCAAGGTTGCGGGAGTCCACTGGATGAGGGCGGCACGGGACCGATCTTCGTGGCGCCCGCAATGGGGGAGCCCTACGACCAGCAGTTGACGATCGCGGCCAGAAACAAAGACTTCTACCGTCAATCCTCAATTACTATTTTTTTTATTACAAATTAGTGCTTTATTACAAAGCAAAGGCGGAATGATAGAAAGATGGTACGCAATCATTAAGTATTAGCCTATTCACTGCTCTAAAGACGACTGACAACAAATAAGATAGCATTGTAGTTTTAATCTTATAAATTACTGTTATTGTTACACCAATTAAGTTTCAAAATGGCTAGCCTCAAATTGTAAGGAAGGCCCATCTACTGATGACTTCACGCAAACGATTTGTAGGTTGAATCAGGCGAAAGCTTACAAAATTGGAACTGAAGAGAGAAACAATAAACATATTTCTTTACACAGTGATATTATTTTCCCTGAAATTGTATAATATCTAGCACAAGGACGTCTTGTCATACCGCTGACTTTGGACTTGAAGTAAATTGCTTTTAAACGTGAAACGTATTCCAGTGCAGGAGGGTATATTTCTGTATGACGTCTTTTCGAAACTAAAGGATAAGGTTGCTCATTTATACGTGCTTAGGACGCAGGGCTGTCAACTACTTGAATTTTATGAAGTGACAGCTTAGTTTACACACATAACGTCCTTTTATCTAAATGCCAAGAATTCGAATTATGGTAAATATTAATATTCATGTTTAGTTTTTTTCGTTTATGAACTGTCGACGTAAATTCGTCAAGCTTCGAACACATATTTGGCTTGCGTTATTACGCTTGAAATGATACGCCACATTGTCAGCGATTCGTTCTGCTTACAATTTGCTGACAGTTCATAATATGCCAAGTCCGATTATAAACTGACGAAGTTCACAATCCGACGGTAATGTAGAAAATTAGCTGATGGCATCAGATGTAACTGAATCTCAATATAGCAAGACAATAAAGACAAATATGTCATATGTTTTTTATCCAGATATAACGCTCCTTTCTAATGGTAAAGCTAAATATTAATATCGGATCATTATTGTCACAGTTTACCCAATACAAACACATACATCTTTTCTCTTATTGTGCATATTTATTAAGGTATATGTTATCGTGGTACTGTTACAAAATGGTGCTTTTATAAATTAGTTTTAAGATAACTGACAATTAAATAAGAAGAATAAACAAAGTAGAATAAATATCGTGTAGAGTGGCAGATAGTGTTCTACCTGTCTACAATAGTCAGTATTGTTATCCATCTACACTTTTAGCACGTTTGAATATAAATAGTTATTGTTGTTATAATTGTGAGAGAGTATACATAAATAAATTACTAGAAATCGACAACCCTAACAAAGAATAGCGCAAGTAAAAGAGGAGACGATTGGGTCTTTTTACGAGACCTGAGTAAGCAACTAATATATTAAATATGACGTTATACAAACCCGTTAACGTATTACAGTTGACATATTATTTGTACCTGAAAAAAAAATATCACAATGTATCACGTAATAAATTTACATAAGTTTAAAATTTTCTAATTTTATTTATTTAAAAAAAAATTAGTTTTCTCAACTTTCTTCGTCAGTATGACTTCCAGTAGTGAACGCCTGTTGTGAATCGGCAACATATTACGGTACATTTAACATTAAACTATAGAATATGACAAATAAAAAAGTAATGGACGTCTCAATCGAAATGGTAATGAGCTAGTCATATAAAAATAAAATACTAAGCCACGAACTGCCAAAAATGGGGGAAAGATTCAATAATTTTTCAGTTATGCTACCGCGTGTGCCAAGCGCAGATTTATCTTATTACAAAGGAAACATTTGCTAAATATATATTTCCATGTGCACTGACTTGAATAATATTACAAAAGTTCTGTTACCTCTATCTTGTTTGAGTCTTAAATATAAAAAACACGTGTCTTAAATAAAACAACAGTTAAATTTATATGATAGATGGAACACTACCTGATATCATATTGTATTACCATGTTCAATCAGTTAATTTTGCGCTCACGCCCGTAACCCGGAGAGCCAGGTAGATGGCGGCTTTCCATTTGGCGCGATCCTGGCACACCTCTCGCGCTAAAAAACAGAAAATGAAACAAGAATAAAATCATTGCAAATAATCGCGTAATCTAGAAATGTGTTGCATTTGGCTGTTGTTTTTTGCTTCCTGAAAAAAGTTTTAATATACCTATTTAAACATGGTGAGTTGTAATTAAATCATGATTTCATTGTACCGACCAAGAGGTAGCGTGGCCGAGCGGTCTAAGGCGCTGGTTTAAGGCACCAGTCTCTTCGGAGGCGTGGGTTCGAATCCCACCGCTGCCATGTACTTTTGAAAGTTGGGCAACTATTTGTATTTTAATATTTTTTTTATATAAATCTCTATGATTGTTATTAAGAACATGTATATATAATACATTTTTTTGTATATGAAATTTTAAAATTACTAAAATATCATTTTTACTGATTATTACGATAATTACATCCGTAATACTGATATAACACAATATAGTTTTTGTCACGTTATTTATAAATATGACATAGTAAAGCATAAAGCACAATGCATACGTAACGGGATTTTACCGGTACGGGAAATATCATTTCATAGAAATTGTATATGAGTGGAACATAAGTCACGGAGGCACGAACTGAACGAGAACACTAAAAAACGTACGAAGGGCGTTTAAACGTCGTCAAATATAATTTTAAAATGTTGCAATTAAATTTTCACATAAAACAAAACATTTTATATATTTAATATTTTATATATTTTACATTAATATATTTTACAAGTAATGCTGCAGTTTCGTACATAGTGACATAGATGGCGCTAGTAGTATATTAAAACGCGGTATCGAGTAACTATGTCGTCGGATAGGCTTGCCGTTCCCCCGGCGAGCTAATCGTGGTCACTTAATATCAGGTGAACTGTATAGTTTATCTATAAAACAATTTTTAAATACACTGCTCGCACCTCAATAGTGTCGAGTGGTAAATAATCGCTACATGAATGTATATGTGCTTCATAAAAATAGATGATAGTACAATTTAATGTGAGTCCTGTGTAACTTACTACTACTCTATAGTATAATGATGATAATGTTCTTTTTAAGTATAAGAGGACACGACATTTTTTGTGCAGACGATGCGCGTTTTAGATAAGCACGGCCTCTGCGCGTATTGTGGGCTATATATACAAAGGAATAATACATCGACAGTCTTAAGTTCGCTAGGCGTCATATTCGCGTACATCGCGCGTCGTCCGCGCGCAATAAAAACGTGGTTCATAACGGTCGGTATATGCATCGTATCAAACACATTATTTATAATAATAATCAGCCTTTTTTTGCACGTTTTCCCACTGCAGGGACACAGGCCTACGAGAGAGGGGGGGCCGTAAATCACGCTGGCCTACTGCGGGTTGGTGGATGACTCATGCATTCGAATTTGGTGGAAAGTGAGGAAACCGAATGTCTTAGACATGCCGGTTTCCCTTCGGTTCTTTTAGGTTCCTCACTTTCTTTCACCGTTTTTGGAGGAGGCAGGCGGCAGTAGTTATGTGACATAAATTACACAAAGTAAAGCGCCTTTGCTTACTAAATATTAATCGTATCGCTTATTTACCACTCGGACTTTTGAAGTGCAAGCAGTTTTTATAAAAAAATGTTTTATAGGTAAACTATAGAGTTCACCTGTAACTTAGTAACGATGGTTAGGTCGCTGGGGGAGCGGCATGCCTATATGTCTACATAGTTTTTTTTTGTGACTGAAAGGTCATTGTTTGCCTTGAGGAGGCATTTACAGCTACACCCGGCTCGAGGCGGCAGGGCGCAGAGGGCGCCTAGCCTAAGCCTTTTTAAGAGTAACTTAGCTCGAGGGCTCCCTCCGTAGGGGGAGCCTCGGCTCGGGCCGTTACCTTACTAGTATTACCGGATTGGGAGGCCGCCGAGCTCTTAGGTCGCTTCGGCGGACGCTCCATGGCGTGACTGGGCTCAAGGGACCCCGAGAGGGGACCTCGGCTTGGGCTGTCACTCAATTCGCGTTTAGCTTTCCGATTCGAGGGTGCCCGAGAGGGCCGAGCCTCGGCTCGATCGGTAGCTATTGTCTGACTAAGCTACATAGTTACTCGACACCGCGTTTTTAAATACTACTAGCGCCATCTGTGTCGCCGTTAACGAAACTACAGCGTTGCTAGCAAAATATGTCAAAAATAAGTGATAAGCACAGCTCATTCGGCCATGTCTACCACCGACTGACTGCTGAATTATTTTAAGATAAATTTGAAGTTGTATACTAATACATACAATAGGTTTCTGTACGCTCAAAAGTAATAAATACCCAATACAAATGCGTATGCGTAATACGATGTGACCAGCGAATTAATCAGAAAGAGAAGAAACGCCGCTATTCTTTCCGTGATGAAATCGGCAACGCAAGGACTTACCAAGTCTACATTGCGATGCTCTATGCTCTCAATAATTCCAATACAACAAAGGCTACTTTACCTACCTTATCTACCCTAAATTGAACGAAATACGCAATGGAATTTCTTTTAATTAACTCAATTATTTTTATTTCACCTTTGAATTTGGCGACTGCGTAGGTGCTGTGAAGTCAAGGCGAAACGCCCTACAAATATTGGGTTAGTATTACGGTAATACAATAGGTTAATTGCCGTGAATTCTAACCACGTGATCGTTTTGCGACGTAAACGGTTCTGTGGGCAAATTGGCTCCATTTTATTTTTCTAACAACGTACACTGTTCCCGTCTCATTTGACTTCTAAAATAGCAACATAACAAAGTATAGTTGCATAAGAAACATACCTTTGCCTTTATATTTAAGATTGAAAGTCGTACATTTCATCTGTAGTAGTATCTTTGTCGGAACACGTGTATGACGAACGTTTGAGCGAACACTAATTGAATCAGAAATTTTCGCGATCTTATTTCAACGGAATAAAGTCGAAAATTGCTTCGTTCAGTCAATCAGATAAATTTGTATTTGTCGTAGAAAACGTGGTGGCGTTTCAGCGCTGAACGCCGATGACGTTGATGATGTTGTAACTGTCATTATTAAAAGATGACATTTAATAATATAAAAATATGCTAATAATAGTTATATGCATAACATATTAGAATATCATTACAAAATATTGATATTTAATTTAATATATAAAGTTACATTATTTGGTATAATGAAGATATAAATCGTGATTAAAGGTACTTAAAGACCTATAAAACACTTATAAGTAATATAAATACATATTAATATTGATATCGAATCAATACATTAAGGAAAATAGGGGCATAAGAATTACATGTGTTCTCGTATTGATTTTTCGTGAAAATCATACCAAGTCTAAAGAGTGAGTTCGTGCATTGATTTTTTTATTGAATTTAAATCCAAAAATAGGGTAATAGGTATTGTATACACTTATAATGAACGTTTATAATAAAATAATTTAAAAATGCGAAAGTGAAAAATCCTACGCGAACGGACATCAAAATGGCCTGTACGTAGATACACACCCATGACCTTACATATATGAGTAATGCGGCCGGCGTGAAGCGTTGGACGTCGAACTATTGAAATAATTTATTTATTTTGATGATAAATATATTTGAGGGGAAATATATAAAATGAATAATGCCGATTACTATGTGGTGGTTGTTTTGGAATACGGATCGTATACAAGCGGTATACAGGGTCCAATTTCCGTAAAATGTTGCGTTGTGAAATTATACTGGAAATCGCATAGACATGTTCTCACGATGAATAAATGTCTATAAACCTATACCGGCTAGAGTGTAGTTGGTGAGTTATTCACTAATTATGCTTTGGTTTGGGAAGAGTGTGTTTTTGCACTTCGGTGTATTAAACGTGCTCAGAACCATGTCTTAGAGCTTCGGCTTTTTGATAATGGGTACTTGGCGTCTTAGAGGCTTGCTTCTATGATACGTCGAGTTTATATGATTTGCCAACTAACTTTTGTACCGAAATTGATTCTGTTTATAGAGATGAAAATAGAGGTAGCGGATACTTGTTGCCTAAGCTTGATTTCTTGTTGGTTCGCAAGCATTCTCGCAAGCGCGATTATACATGCTCGCTACAATAACATTACACGGGTGTTTATTGTGTTCATAATGCGTCATTGATGGTTGCAGGGTGTTGATTGCAAATTTCTGCTCTGAAGCGGCTACGCCTAGAGTATTATCTCTATCGCCTGTCGTGGAGTGTGCAGAGTTGCAATTCGACATTACTGCACCTGATATGCTGCTTATGTTTGGTCTTTGGTACATCTTTTGATGGATCATTGATGGGATCAACGAGTCTTCCTGTGACGGGTATATAAGTGGTTCGTGGCTAATATGCTCATTTGTATTATTCGGATAGATTGAGGATAAGATATTGTCGTTTGCTATGGTATTCTGTATTGTAGTATGACGCTTGTCTTAATTAGATTTGCCCAAGTCGGGTCCCTCTATACGGGATTGCAGACTGTTTGCCCTCCATGATTTACAAATCAATTAAGTGGCCTGTAAAATACCCATGTTTATAAACGAAGGCAAATTATTGGTGGGTGATGCAAATTTGATCGAGACTCGCATTATGCGAAAAGTTGGTGTATAACACAATTATATGATGTTCGAGAATTATACTAAAAGTTATTAATGTGACCGAAACTGCCCTGGCATTAGTTGGTGGAGCCTGTGCATTTGTCTCTTGCGAAGATGGTAGCTGGAGGGAGCTATGCTCTCAAGGCTCGCGCTGACACCGCACAACGAGGAAATTAGCCATCCCCTGAGGCGAGTTTTATACTCCTAATGCGCTCCGTAGGTCGATACCTATGCTGACAATGTCTTGGTGGTGACGCCTTATTATACACTTGACGGTGTAACGCATTGATATGCGAGAAACGACTGAATGGTGTTTATTCACCAATAATGAGCTAAAAACTCTTACTGGTTTACCAGTATTTTTCTGCGATATACGGTGGCCGATCTGTTGTCCCTTGTTCGGGGGGAGTGCAAGCGGTGGACGGCACTCACCGTACACAGCGGGGATTTCCGCTGGAGCTGTGTACCTCCATATATTTTTAAAGACAAAAATATATGTTGCGATAGTAGGGTTGTATCGGGTATTTGAGATTAAAGCATGTAAACCCTTTACAAGTAAAAATTTTAATGAAATATTTGGAAATTGCAATGGATCAATAAATGCCAAAATATTATTTTGGCAAATTTTATATAGAGTTTAAGGACTTTAATAATAAGCATCCTACGGCTTCAATAAGCTTGGCGAATCTTTCTTCCTCTATAATTCCTAGAAGAATTAGTTATTACAACTCACAAAGTAGAACAAAGTTCTACAACTAGACAATCACTTATAAATATATCATTGGCCTAATATAATATAAAAGAGACGATCTTGGTGGTGTTTCGACTTGGGGACATTTTATGTTTCCGAGTCGATTTCATTAATATACTCCTAAAAATCCCTAGAGGAAAAAATGATGGTTACAATGTCAAGTGCAAAGAAATCAATGTCAATTCCAAAAGCACCAAGTCCCGACAGTTCCTTATTTTGATCGTTATCTGCCACCGTTTAAAGTGACTAAATAAATGAAATATTTATTTTATTCTGATTTTTAGTATTTTTTGTAATAGAAATATGTCTGTGAAAATTTCAACTGTTTATCACGGTTCCATGAGATAAAGCCTGGTGATAGACTGACAGACAGACAGACAGAGACGGACGGAGGCTTAGTAATAGGGTTTCCGATTAACCCTTTGGGTACCGAACCCTATTAAATAGTGGCGTAGGAATGAAATTTCATTGCGCTCGTTCATGCCGTGAAAAATCGAAAATTCACCGTGATGTGTTCACATGCCGCATGTCCCATGACGAACAATTATTATTTTATGTAGTATTTATTATCTCGTTAGATACTAATTTTGCAATTATACTCATAAATTGAAACTGCTTCCGTAAGCATTCATTAAATATCTAAATAATATTTTTTGTAATCTTGAATATTATTATTTATTATTAAATCTGAGCTTCTTATTTAATAAAGATTAGAAATAAAATTTCTTACATGTTTAATATTTTGATATTACAAAAAATACAACAAATATTTTTATTTATTACTAACACGCTATAAATTCGGATGCTGCAATTCTTTTGTAACATATTTCCAACTTACCTTGGCCAGGATTTATACAATGAATCCTCGTATGAAGTGCTGAGTTTTGGAAACCCACAAACGTTGATTGCAATTGAAAGACGTTGTCAGCAATATTACAATCCTTTGAAAATTGTGTCAGACTTAATGAATGCCTACTACTAACGTCACCCCGTCAATTTGACGGCCAATTTACGTCGACACCTGTTGCCCGGGATTAGATAGAATTATGAATGTACGGTACGGTTATAACCCAGTTAACAATACAATTGCTTAGTGAGAAAACATTGTTGCACGACGAATTGTTGCTTATTATTTATTCAGTCTTCATCCCCAGGTTTTTTATTCACGATGTTGCCTCGAGTTTTGTTGAGAGAATTGTCTCGTCTCTATAGGCAGCAAATAAAATATATAATAATAATTTTAATTGATTACTTAGGTGGTGAAAATTTCGCCACCGGCTGGTTGGGTATAAATGTATACAATACATAAAATAAATTAATTAATTTTGAAATTTTGCCACACGAAAACAAAAACCTATGTTTGTTATTTAAAAAGTTATAATTTGTTCTGTGAAATGGAATTAAAAACATACCTCAAAGAAAAATAAGTGTGCAAACTTAAAATTTCACAATTAACTAATTAATTTTATAATTTAAAGAACCATGTCGAACATTTTTTCGATAAAAATGCTATAAAATAGCTGTTCAGATGAATAAGTTGAAAATTTAATTAACTATATATTATGATCTTTAAAATAATGATGATTGAATGTTTATAACAAAGAAGACAGTTTCAGAGATATCGCAAGTGTCAGCTAGACGCACTTTACATTGGAGATATTCATAGCACATGCACGTATTTCGGAGACGCACGGCGCTCCCTGGTAATGGTAACAACTATATTTAGTAACGCAGTATTTACACGTACATAGACGATTTTATAAATTATATATGTATTCTTTTCTAATATGTTTTGTTAGGTTAGTAGCTTATTATACCCGAGGAGCTAACGCCAACCCAACAACAAGCGGCCGGCCGTAATAACTGTAGCCAGAACCTATACAGTATGGACTACGGTCACAGTTTAAACAATCGTATGTGATTGTTGAACTATGCAACGGTCATACTGTGTCTACCCTACATACGCGGGAAAAGGTTAGGGTAGTATTAAGTAGGTAACATCATTTTGTTTAAGTAAAATTGCAGGGCGGGTGAAACCGCGGGGCGCAGCTAGTTTATGCATAAGATTCTAAACAATCGCGGCAAAAATCGAGGTTCACTTTTGAATGTTGAATACGTATGTAACGCGGTATCCAGAATTATATAAATCGCCTACTTTTAAAGCAGGAGATGCAGCTGTCCCTTAAGACCTTTTAATACATTTCATAAAAATAGAATTACATAACTTTTAGGATAGATATTTTATAGAAAAATCAGTTCGAATCCCAAATCTAACTACTTACATTGTCATGATGAAAATAGAGCAGGGACACCTTCGATTTAGTTATCGCAGTTCGCATTCAGCTCACATTCCGTTGTAACCCAACTGGGAGCGGAATATATTTTGTACAAAAGATTAACAATGATTATCGAAATCTTTGGAAATATTTTCCTTTCACTATATAATATTAGGCGCCAATAGCTTTATGGTTCAGGGTACGGACTGCGAAACATGAACAACATGGTCATGAGGTTGAATCCGCCATTTGACTATTATTGTCAACAATCTCCAACCAAGTTTAAGCTTGATTAGAAATAGTTAATTAAATATTAGTAGATTATTTCGATAATCTACTAATATTTTATATAGACGCCCGAGTGGCGTCAGCCATACCAACCATATCCAAAAAGTATAGACTACGGTCGTACTGTGCCAACCCCACATAAAAAAGTGGCGAAAGGGAAAGGGCAAGGCGAAGAATATATAATATTGAAAAAAAATCGAAACAGATAATAAAATTAAATTGTGCTCTTTGAAATTATTTGTTCAGCTACGCTCGTGCAGATTGATAGACGTATAAAAATAATATGACCTACTCGCTGATATAAGATTTTTCTGTTGGTGAACGAATTTAAAACAAAATCTGTAGTTTTTGTGTTAATCTGGAACAAACAAATCTTTACTCATTGTAATATTTCATTATTAAACATTAGTACACATTCTGGATTTAGCACGTACCGGTTCAAACGGAATTGAGCTGAGTAACAGAAGGACTGAATATTTACCAGTTTGTTTTTAGTGGGTTCTGGGTCCAATTATGTAAAAAAAATACGCTACAAGACATAAGACCAAGAGTAACGTCCATCAGTTCTTAATCAAGCTTAACCTCAACTACTAAATTAAGAGCCAGCAACCTGTTTTCAAATAACACAAAAGTCGGAATGAATTTTACTTTACGCCTGCTTTAAGTGCCTGCCTCGCTGTGAGAAGAGAAATGTGGCGTTTTCGCGCTCTTTACTCAAAATCATTTACCAAGTTCTTTGACACACAGTACCCTTTGATAAAATCGCTCGAGGGTACTCGAAGAGTGTTTATCCATGGATTCCTTACTCACTTCAGCGGGATCAGCTGTCCTCAATTCCAGCAAATACTTGGACCTTTATATGTTTACACTTAACGCTTTTAATGACCGCTGAAAAATGGCAATATTACACATTTATTTATATTTAAAAAAAATTTCTTATCTATACAGATAAATAGAGTTGAGTAGAAGTATTTGTTTGTAACGTCAAAATACAATTTCTATGCTAAATTCAAATGACAATTTGCGCTGTGAAAACATGTTTTAATTGACTTCCACGCGCATGAAGTCACGGGAACAGCTAGTACGACAATAATCCCAACATTTTTACAAATCCAGGAACATTTCATGATGTTTACCTTGATGTACAGATTATTGAGTTTAGGGTGTGAGAAAATAAGAGGAATATTTTTTCAAACTAATGCAGTTCACTCACGTAGGATTCCATTTATTTCGACCGATCTACTTTCGAGATAAGTCTCAAAGGATCATATACCTTCATAGCTCTTAGGGACTGAATTTGAATTGCTGCTTTAAGACCACTAGATGAACACTGTATATGAGCCTCAAATATTTATCACTTTGGTTAAAAAAATCAATCGATACATTAATAGTGATATGAGTTGTCCACTTTACCTTTATCCTGCGTTATAATAATAAAAAAAAAACTTTTTCAGAATTTTTTTTCATAAAAAGCCCCGATAACATATTTGTTTAGGACTAATTTTCTTATCCATCATCCATAACTTTGCTATCGATCTTAATTTTTGACGAAATTTGGGCTTTGTGCAAAATTATTTTCACATCTAATCTTCATATGAAACTGGTGAATATCTTCATGTAAGACTATATCATTTATAATTAATACTTGATTGTGATAAGATTATACAAATTTGTACACTTTTTTAAATAACAAGTTGAGATATTATTTAAAGTTTTAATATCAGAGTTGCTGCAACAAATGTATTTTCTATTCAAGAGTCGTCCAACAGTGTTAGACAAAAGCATTGGCGCACCTGCACATTATTCACAAGTGCTTGTTTATCTAGTTTATATTTAATACCACAAAGTGAGTGATATATGATCCCTAATTAAAATGAAACGTGACAAAAAATCCGCGTAATGAAATATGTTTGCACAATGCTTCAACTATTCTTTTAACAAACTTATTTATGATGAAATTATTGTTTTCAATTTTTTATTACATTGTATTTCACAATACATTTTTATCGAATATGTATGTTTTATTTGTTGAGTAAAAACCAGGTAAAAACTGAAACCAACATATACTTTTATATTTTTCAGCTTGACGCATAACAAGATGGTTAAAAAAACAATCAGATTATCAATGACTAGGTGCAGCCCCGCCTCTGTAGCTCAATGTTGGGTTAACCAGTATATTTACTCAATAAAAATTAAGAGCCACATAAACATACGTGATTGAAATAACATGTAGCTTTCCCCACGAGGGCAGCGCTGCTGCGATAGTAATATGGTCGAACGGTTTTCATCAAGTGAATGACGTATGTTAGGTTAAGGTTAAGGGCACAATGACCTTTGCAATGTTCACTTAAGAATAACTAGACCTGTCCATTAAAACGATTACATTAGAAAATATATTATTTATCTTTTGCTATTGTCAACCTGTAGCATTTAAATACAGACGAAACACGATCATGCTAATTAGACGGTTACACCAAAGAAAGCCGACACTCAATAAGTTAGGTATCCACCTAAGCTTAGTAAAAGAAGTAATAAAAACAAAATTACAATTATGTTTACAAGTAGTAGTTATTTAAAAAAATACGTGACTGACCGCATGTTTGTCATCAAATCAACATATTGCCAATGACACTCCCAAGAAGAGTATCTCATGATATCTCGCTCGTTAAAATCGGTCAAGCCGTTTAGCTGGAAGGTCGCGAAATAGCTACATATCCTTAAGTACATACGCGCCAAAAACATTATCTTCTGCCTCAGTCGGGTAAAAAGACATGCCGCCTCTATTCTTGTGTGTACCTATGATATTTTCGCACACACCAGTTGATTTCCTTCGAGTATCGATGGTACATGGCCGTCGCGACGGCTAATGTATTTACTCAGTTCCTATTGCTTCCCCGCGGCTTCAAATTTTTCTACATAACGCAAAAGAAATCCAAATACATTTTGTTCTTGAAATGTGCGTGAAAATTGATTTATTTTACTATAAACTGGCCGTCCGGTCATAGTCTTCGAACCTTCTAGAACACACATAATTAATATTTTTTTTATAATTAATAATGCGGCAAGCGCGCAAGCGGTTTGCCTGATATTTCTATTAATTTTATTAATCGTCTAATTTATATAAATGTAAAAATATCAGCTTGAGTATAGTCAAATTGTTGTCAGGAGTAAAAATCATACAAGCTATCACATTACCTGTCAAACAAAAATGGCCTCATAGAGACTAAAAACAACTAAAGCTCATAATATTTTAGTCGTACTAAGTAAAATGAGCGTGCTAAATGCTACTCTAGCTGAAAGCATTGGCTTTTTGAAGTAAAATTGATTGTCCAATACAAATTGGTGAATTTGATATTCTCCACTTTGATGGCACACATAACAGACACATAATTATGTATCTGTTAGGATAGACTTACCTTTCCCCAAGTCATATATGAACAAACAACTTATATATCATACTTCTTTGAAGTTTATCCTCTTGGTGATCAAACTGGTTGTATTTTACAGTAGCTAAGCTAATCTAAGCATCGGGTTACATGTAATTTCGAAAAAGCAATCTATACGTATATGATGGCGGTGGCCGATATTATCTATGGTTTTTATCTTTGGTTGGTTCAGTCATTGAGTGGAGTGAATGCTCTGGAGCGGATGGACGTCGTTATGATGGTACCGGGGCGACCATCTTGTCGAGCAGACTGTGAGTGACGTCTACGACGGATCGCTTCCAAAAGAAATTAAATTTTTGATAAGTGATAAATGATAAATGTGCGATAATCATAGTGTGATAACTGGTGTATAATTATAATAAATATACGTGGAATGTCATTTATAAAAAAATTATCATGTCAAAGTATCTAGGGCGGTATTACTTAACGGCCTACCTACACCTTACACCATGTACATTTGTGAACAGAAAGTAACGGTGTCGATATATAAAAAGCGATGTGTGTATGGATGTATGTTCCCTATAAAAACGCTTTAATCGATTTAGATGAAATTTTAGGATATGTTCATATCGACCTAGCGGGTATACCTGTGAAGTTTGGATTGAAACAATTTAATCATTGCCAGCCGGCAAAGCCGGGGTGGATCACTAGTAGTCAATATTTAAAACGGTAAATATAAAAAATAACCAAAAAGAAAATTTTGAAATCATTATATTTTAAATTTATAAACGTAACTACAGATCCAACTTGATGTATCGCTTACATTCCTTAAAGGCAATTATCAAAGGTTACTTACCAAGTTCAATATCAGCAAGCGAGGCTGTATCCCGGCTGACCCACTTCCCGCGAGCAGGCCGCAAGGACGGGGCCTTCGTCTTACATCTTATATTTAGAACTTGATACAGACACTCCTTTACGTGGGTGGCGAATTAAGTCTTGAACAATATTTGTGTTGTATTATTCTCGTAGATAGATTTAGAACAAACAAGCAAAACAGTTTAATCTATATATACTATTAAACTTTACACAAAGGTTGCTTTCATAATGTAGGCGAGAAGTAATAAATTAATTCTGGAAATTCCAATCACTACCTCCTAGGTGATGAAAACATAATATACAATATATTACCCCCGTTATAATTAAATAAGCTAAGCTATGGCTTGATATCTGATAGATAGATGGATGTTTAACCTTATCGGGCGATTGAAATCATCGTAGGCGCTACTGATTTGACCCATTCACATTTCAACTATGTGTCTGTCAGTATAGAAATCAATAGCTACCGCCCAATGAGCTTGTATTGTAGTTGGAACAACCCTGACCACCGCATTCTTATTTTTTATTTTGATCATTAAAATAATTACAAGCAACATGTTTGAACTTGAAAAAAATTCAACGTATTTTCAATATGCAAAATAGTTCAATAAAATATCCATTAAATCGCGCTCTACGCTCTACTTACCCGTCTATTACAAGAGATCTGTTCTCATTTTGCTGTTGAAACGGAATATATTCTTCCTTTTATACGTCCAGCTTTCCCGATGTAAATTGCCTCCTTACACGTATAAGTATTGAATTTCAAGCAATAGATAGAATTCAACTAGATTGAAGTCATTGATCGAATTTATTCTAATGGTACTTGATACTCAAGATAATGCCCAAGAGTTTATTGACTACGAGTGGAGTAAGTGTGAGTGAGATAAAAGAGGAGGCTTTATTTTTTCTAAAAGCGTGAGTTGCAGATAAGTTGCCTACCTTGGACAGAGGACGGATAGGGGAGAGACAATCATATCCCCGTCCAATCCTCTTCCTGTTTACTAAAAAATGAAATTGGACCTTCTGCACCTCATTCGTCAGACGAAACGTGTGAGGCCGTGGTATTTAACCGGTCAAGCCGACCCATTCAACGGACTATACCATGACTAGAATTTTCATAATGAATAAAGTAGTGCTTGATCACTATTCCGCCTGATATGAGGAGCCGTTTGTTGAAAGATGGGACACACTAGTTTTAGCATTAGTCTATTCACCTTACTCTTGAAGGTACCCACGTAATAATCGAACGGTCTGACCAATGGCTTGCAATGCTTCCATAACTTTTGTGTTTCTGATTGTTACGGTACGTAAATTGACATGGAAACGTACGAATTTGATTGATATGCAAAAGTCCGAAGTTAATTTTCCAAGTGAAAATATGTAAAAGTCCAAATGTGCAGTTAAAAACCTCCGCTAGCGACGCGAATAAGTAGAAGAAGAAAAAAATATTGGGTATTTTAATAGACAGCGGCGCCCGTGGCGGCGGCGGCGGCGTGTAATTAAATTTCCTTTATCAGATTCATTTTCTCTCCAATGTGAAACTTGTGGGGTTTTAACAAAGTATTTATGTATGTGCTCGTACTTTAGAAGCAGCATTATGTTAAGGTTTTCGGTACTAATTCTACTCAAGGCTTGATTATCAGCCTTAGGCTAAATACTGCGTACTTAGGATAAATGGATATCTCAATTGGCACTTGATGAACCTGATGGAAACTTTTGATTCTTATTTCGTCCTCATTATCAGTTCAGTACACAACATTTTGTGAGACGAAAGATTTGTTTATTTGCGATAGATAAATTCTGAAACTATAGAACCAATTTTAACAATTCATTCACCATTATTCGTATTCAAACCAGTAAACCTTATCTTTTTTTTCTTTTTTTTTCATTAGACAGCTATATTTCCCTGAAGTAACGTAAACAATTGCGTTTAAGTTTCAATATTCACACGGTTGGCGCTAAGCGGGTATAGTTTTTGTTAATAAACGAGAACAATAGACAACAAATCCTGACGTCAATTGAGAAACTTCTATAAAGGTAGGTGTTATTTATAAAACACATTCTGTTCTCAAGCTCCGCTGAATGATTGAATTTCTAAATATAGAACTCCCATCCAAGACGCCATTGGATGTAGGTCAGTTATAAAATTACCTTTTACGTCCTAATATACAACTCTACGAGGAAACCACAGACGTTTCGTATTGAATATATAGTGAAGTTTGTAGTACTTTTTGAGGGTTTATAAGGAAAAAACTTCGAATTTAGTTTGGCTGGGATAGTCAACCATGTTATGCGGCGATTTTGCTGTTTTTTTCTTATGGTAGCTTATTTTTGATCCTATGTTTACAATTAAGTTGTTGAGAGTAGTTTTATATAATGTTTTAGCTAGCATATAAAGAAGTGGAATGTCATCGAATCGAAAAGTTTGTTATTATACATTTCAAGGTCAATGACTTTACAGAGACGCCTTGTTCTGGATTAATAAATTACTTACAAGTAGACCATTATTGGTGAGATCGGTGAATCAATACTAAAACGGAGAAGGAAAACATCGTGAGGAATCTGGCATGTCCTAGAACCACCAATTTCGAAGACATGTGACATCCACCAACCCGCACCGGACGTGGTGGATTATGGCCCCTTCCCTCTCTTGGTGAGGAGGCCTGTGTCCCTGCAGTGGGGAACATTCTATAAAAGGCCGATTTGTTATTATTATTATGCTATATTTATAACGAAAATCTTCGTTTGTCTAGGATTCACACGGTTACGGTGTCTATTGCCGGTACAATTTCTTTCTGGGCTTCCAAATATTCCAAGTCGATGGAATAAATTTAGTTCGTGTTTATTTTTGACGATTTAAATAATAAATACACAAATGCAACTCAAATGACAACTTCTGGTTAAAACGTTTTGAGTTTACTACCGAAGTTAAACTTGGGGTCCCGGCGGTTTAACTTTAGTACCATCGATAGTTCTCGGACTAGCGCCAAACTTTATTTTGTAATAGAGTTTATTTTAGTTCATGTTTTAAACCTAAAGAAATAAATCCGGTACTACATGTAGACTACGTTTTGGAATAAGAGGGGATATATCTTTTGGATTGGTGAGTGAAAATAGATTACTTTTTGAATTTATTATTACGGTGTTATTTAAGCTTTCCGATTTGTTCATATTGAATATAATTGGCAACACTAAAGTGAGAGCGGCAACGCGGCTCAGTTTGCAGATAAGTTGGTCAGACTATACCTTGTGCTTTTGCTTTTCGTCCATTGAGTAAGAAATCGCAGGTCCCATTATCTGTACACGCTCTTCTCTTTTCTTTTGTCTTCTTATCCAACCCACAACTCTTTCTTACAAAAACTTGGGTAATTTAGCTGTAACTGATAAATGCAAATGCGTTGCTTATCTAATGGACAGAGAAGGGGTAAGACAGGATAGATGTTTTAAGGAAAGGATGGAAAAAAAGGAGGACTAAAATTGGGCCTCCGGCACCTCACTTAACGGGCGAAACGCCTTTCTTCGGAGGTGGTTTACTCTCGATATAGATGTTGTTGTTGCGGACTATACCACTATTGCTTTCTAGAATGAACATTATGATAGACCTTACTCTTTAATTGTTGGTCGTTTTCTTTAATCCTTCGATCGGCAGACAAGGAGCAGAAGCCCTTTGCAACTCTTTTAAGTGTCGTGTAACTCAAGAGCGAAATAATATTATTTTTATGGTATATCAACAATATCGCTTACAAGACTTTAAGGGCGCACAAACTCTTTGAA
Organism: Papilio elwesi; assembly: GCA_029849275.1. Taxonomy (NCBI): domain Eukaryota; kingdom Metazoa; phylum Arthropoda; class Insecta; order Lepidoptera; family Papilionidae; genus Papilio; species Papilio elwesi. The sequence goes on along the minus strand of CM056708.1, from coordinate 5,223,500 downwards.
ATTATAAGGTCAAGTATACAAAAGACACTTTATGGTGAATTTTGAATCGTCGATTTTATAAATGAAACGAAAAATTAACGAGCATCACGAAGAATTTACAAGTAACTTTTGTTTATTTATTACTTGTGTTTTGTTTTTTACTTTTTGCTTTTTTGTTTATTGCTGTTTCATTTAACAATTATTTTTATTAATTTATATAAAGGGAAAGTAGTATGTGAAATGAAAACAAATTAATTATGCAAATTGCAAACATAACGTTCCTTTATTTTCAAATGTTTCCTTCTATAAGATAGGATTACAAAGGTAATTAATATATTTAGTGCCAAGTCCTAGAACAGGCCCTATCTCTTTATTTCATCAGAACGATACAAGTCTTACAAGCACAGTGCCTGAAGCAAGAAGTTTTTTTTAAGAACATCCACTTTTTACATTTTGTATACGATTTATGGAGTGAAAACTTCTTTAGCTGCGTTAGTCTTTTAAATCTCATAAGTGTTCGTGAACAACATGCTTCAGAAACACACATCATCAACATGTTCATTTGAATTTGGGACAGATTCGACCAACTTCTTTCATTTACTTCTTGCATTTCACTTTTAAATTTTCGTTTTACGGTAGACGGGCTTATATTTATATTACATATTATAAATTAACATAACAACAGCGCCAGATTGTTTTGCTAGCAATGCAATTTTTGAAAGTCCTGAATGCATTTTAATGAATCTTTTACGATATAAAAGCTACGTTGTCCAGAAGTAACATATGCTGTATTATTTATTAAAATGAAATGTTGAAATTTACACGGCCAACGCCGGGATGCACTTACCAATTATATTTTGTAAATTCATTGAACTAAAATGAAATTGAAATGAGAAAACTTATGAGGTATAGATTTTTGTTTGCTGCACAGGTATCTTGAACCTATTAGATGAACCGAAAAATAAATTCTAACATAAATAGAAGATTTCCCTTCACACCCTTCGAGTAAACGAAATACGTGATCGACTTACGAACGTGCAAATCAAGGCCATTGTCGAATAAGTCCTTTGATTTTAGAGGTCTTCTGCATGACACGGGCACTGATAAAGGGAAACCTTTTTAGAAGTTAGAATTTTATAACTTCTTGAAATTATATCAAGTAATTGTAATAAGTATAAATCATCGACATGATCAATGATGATTAGAGAGTTCTTAAGTAAGTAATAAGCGTAGGCCGAAGATAAGGTGGATGATGTCGAGCTAGGTCTAAAAAATATTGACGAAGAGATGGAGAAATTTACTTGACCTGGCCCACCAGCGCCTGTAGAGCCTCACATGAATAAATGAATTGTAACAAGTGTGGTCTGGTCCTAATTAAGACCACATCACAATTTATCATATACGTAACCAAATTGGCCTCTAGCCAGGTCAGTGCCCCTAATCGGCGATATATGTATATTAATGTACTAATTATATACATATAATCCGATGACCTGTACATTTTCTTCTTCTTCAAACGATGTTATGACAGCACAGTTTGATTGTTTTTTTGTCTAATTAACCATTTTAAAATAAATGTAATATGGTTTTTATAATATAAAAATTAAAAATACAGCAAGCCAGTTAACCGATATTGGCAGTGACACGACGGCTCAGGAGGAAGCGAGCTGGCAAATATCGATTGAATGACTCCAAAGCTTTGCGGCAGATCAGGCGAACATAACTCGCCGGTAGCGTCGCGTTTAGGTATTCCGCTCTTCTGCACTTTGCAGTTTAACTTTACTGCATATGAAATTCTATCGAACATAGCCGTACACACGGCGGTCATTCCGCAGCGTTAAAGTGAAACGATTAATTGATTAAATAACAAAACAACAGTTCCTTGCAATCTATTAGCGTCTGTCTGTCTGTTTAAAAATCTATTAGACTTGAATGTATTCAACGTAAGGTTGTTGAACAAAAATCGACTTGATGTGGATTTCTAAGATTGTCGGAAATGCAATTCGATTTTGAACTTAATTTAGTCTTAGAATTTTGTTCTTACAAAAACAAAGTTTAATACCTTACCGAGATTACTTTCAGGCTAGGAAGAGTCAGCAATTTCCATTCGATTTTAACAAATATCTTCAAGATTAACATTTGGCAAAGAGTAAGGAATTTCACCATACGCGAAGAACTCATTAAAAATCAAATATTTGTAGTTCATGTTTAATACATACTATTTTTGCCAACGTATTGGAAGATCGTTTCAACTTTTTTTTTTAACTCTCAAAACTCTGGAAGTGTATTTTTATTATTCGATATTAATTCCCCGCTGTGATGACGAATACTGGTTTGGTAAGTACGTTAATATTTTTGATACCACCAATGTTTTGGTTAAGATTTAATCTCATTCTCGAATTTCAGTATCTGTAACTGTGAAATTGAATGTTTTTTCATATTTAAAAGTAACGTACGACTGTAAAGTATAAAACAAAGATGACAACAATAACGACAACAGCAGCAAAAAAGATAGCGCTAACGGTACCGACTGCTCAGTGTCACGATATTACGTCATCAAAATCGACGCCAGGCACATTATCAACTCGCGGGAGTTATATCAACCTTATAAAAAATGTTTTGAATTCTGTTTGTGACAACTCGGGATACAATATTTATATTCGTGGGATCATTTCAACAAACTATCATAGGGAAAAATATACATATAATATTTGCGAACCCCTAGTTTATTATTTCATTGAGTTAATTGGAGACGAACCCTTGTCATAGCAAATAGGATAACAACCTGTACCGTGCCTTACTCTGTTACGTTACCTTGATGACGGACAAAGTAATAGACACGTGACACTGATAACAATAGCGTAACGGATACAATAATGTAATATTTAATAAAATAGATATAATATATAGTAAATATAATTAATAATAGTAAAGTAGGTAAATCAGTATTCACGACCGTAACTCAAAGGGGTAAGCGGATACTTACGGATTTACATTTAGCGCGATCCTGGCACACTTCTCTCGCTTCTTACACATACATGCTCCCCCTTAGCTAGCAGCAATTTCGAAAAATTTAAACAAAGGAAAAATCCAAGTTATAGTACAACAACCTAACTTAGTAAGCTTCTTAAAAACTTATCCTTTGTCCCGAGTGTAACACAGCCGAAAACTTTTCTCCCCTAAAATTTGTTGCCAAAGAAAATTATGTTCGGTAAGTTTGAGTCCGTCGCTCTATGAATATGTTATTATTATTTTTAGAAACAGTTTATTTTTAATATGACCTTGGTGTATACAGTTTTTTGAACACAGATTAATAAAGTTGTGAAATCAATAAGAAAGATTACTCCTTTCTTATTGAATTGATAATTTCGTTTTATGTACTATGTGTACTAGATATATTTAAAGTGATGTACAGTGAGTGCGTTTCAAATAAGAATGTGCACGACAATGACCTTGATACGTCAAAGATCATAGAAAAGTACAGACAGCAGCCAAGATGTATTTGCATATTTTTATTTTATTTTAGTGACCATAATTTGAATACTTATAGCTATATTATTATGAGTTTTTTAATGAACAATAAACACCTGCATAGTTTTCTGGAAAATCGGACTGTAAACTGACATAAAAACACCATTTTGTCGTATTTCGTTAAAAACACAGGTGATAGATTGTTATACAAAATCAATCAATAGAATATTTTATTGACCTAATATTTTTATAGGGTAAAGCAGCAGTGAGGATGAAAACGAACATGAAATGATGACTGCATCAAGCAGTGGGATGAGCGGAATCGACAAACTGGGATATAGAATAAAATGAAATGTTTTATTTTATATATATATATATATATATATATACTCCCTACTAATAGTATAAATGTAAATGTTTGTTTGTTACGCTTTCACGCGAAAACTACTCAACCGATCATCATGAAACTTTGTACACATATTCTTGGAGATATTAGAAGAAAAAAAGTATATAAAAAGCGAAGATGTATGTTCCCTATAGACCTATAGACTCCGAAACGGTTTCGATGAAAATTTCAGGGATTGTACTGATTGGCACATTCCTGTGTTTGGTAGCGATCGAATCAATATAATTAGTGGTACCCGGGCGAAGCTGGGGCGGGCCACTAGGATTTAATATATTTTAAAAACATTGTTTCTCTGAACCTAAATACTTAAAATAAGGATATAATATTATCGATACCAGTATCACCTAACAAATTTATTGTACACGGTATCAGTTGTACTACGCAAGCACAATAATCTGATATTCGCGTGGAATGCGACACCTCACCTCACCGTGTGCTACAGTGTTTTACACCACCTTCGCAGCTAATCTATATTCGTAAGTCTACTTTAGTACTATTTTACACTCCTTGCCCACTGAGCATTGCAGGGAGTATTCGTATATAGAAGCAAACCCTTACCCACATTGCAAAGTACATAGTACACTGATGTGATGTCATGGAACTCAGTTTTCGTGTTATTGATGTACTGTTCATAGTAGTAAATAAAGTATGACTGCGAAAAATAAAAGATCGGTTTTTTTTAAAAAGTCAACATTTTATTCAGTATAAGTACGTAATAATATTCATACATATATTATACATAGAATTTAGTATAAAGACTTAAGTAATTACCACGAAGTTATCTAATCTCATACAAAAATAATTAGTTCTCATCCAACCATATCTTGTACTCCATTACCATAAATATCCTCGCTTAGTAAGAAAAACCAGAATCCCATCTGGTAGGAAAGTTTGTTCTGGTAAGAAATATCTTCGTGATACACAACATTTAGTATTTTCTTATACTTTTGTTAACATCAATATCCAATTACAAACTAATCGAAATTACAAAGCTTTATCTTAAAAGACAATACATTAAGGTATCTATTATAATAATTCCATCCAAATTTACAACACGATACAATTTTGTTGCAACAGGATATAATAATACATCGGGTAATCGGCATACGAACTTGTGCCGTAAACTTATTCCAAAGTACTGGCCGCCAGTATTGTAAGATATTTTGATTATTTCCTTTAAAGCCTTGTAGTTTGATTATATATCTTTTTTGTGTTCATGATTCTTAAACCGAATCAACTTTTAATTAAAGAACTACAACTTGTATAAAACAGCGTGAAGTTTTACATTTGTACACCCGAGCAGGAGATAATCGGAAGTCCCCCAACCTCCTTCCTATCCTTCCCCATACTTGCTATCATACAAAGGCTGACAACGAATCTATTATTTTTCTATTCGTTGAGGATGTTAATGGTCATTTGACATTAGGGAACTACCTCCGATGTTTGTGTTGATCAAGAGAGAGAGGAAGAACTGCATGCTCCTTTTTTAGCTTTCTCCAATAAAAAACCAACTAAGTAATAAGAAGGTCGGCTCGAAATATCACGAACTTAAAGAATACCGAAATGTATTGAAGATATCTCACTTTTGCGTTTCATCTCTTAAGGTACCTGGAGACCATTTCCCCCCTTCGCTATCACATAAAATCCACACGTGTAATCAGAAAAAGCACCAATAATTGTGTGCGAAAAATGAACTAAGCAAATGCATTTCTTTGTCATTTCATCCATGAAAAAGTAACTGCTTAGAAATTTATATCATCATCATATCATTTATTTCATGAAATAAGTTACTTTGGTTGAAGCGTCAAGTTAGTCAAGATATGCTGTATAATAAACTTCTGTATCTTTCATATAACTTTAAATAAAGGTAATAAAAGTCAGGTCAGACAAATTAAACATGAATAAGACATATTAGTCGACCACTGTTAATTTAGTGATACTATATCAAACTTGACTACCGTATACAATTTTACAACATAGACAACAACAATCATAAACAATGGTATGACTAATATTAAAATAGGACTACATCTAAAAGCCTCCTGCTTTGATTCTATCATCTCTTTTCACGTTCGAAATACTTTAAATATTTTTATTAGCAGTAATGTTTAGGTACCAATGTTTGTTACGAGTGTTCATCAGCACGTCAACAATACTGTCTATTTAAAAACTCTACTTATAAAATTAAAAGAGATAAAAATAGAGAGCGTGTTAAAATTTAGTAACATGTTGATAAAAATATCTAATCAAATAGATAGCATATGTAATAATCATAAAAAATAAACAACATTATACAATATGACTTAAGCAAGCAGCATATTATGTTTTAACTATGACAAAGACCTAGCTAATAAACATATAGTAGAGTAGACAGTATAGAAATACCAGTTTCTATACATCATATAACATCTAGTGAAAATAATTACATTTGTTATTATACGACACATAGATATCAATATTATATTTAATTTTAACACGATTTAAAGCTTCAATTTCCTCTTATAAAAACAGTATCGTACGTACACCATTAGTATGTTGTGAACCGTTCAGTAAAGTAAAGGTATTGTTAGTAAAATCTCTTGCAAAAAGTCCAGCTACATTATTGTCCGACATTGAAAGAATGTTTTGAACATTCGCCATTTCAATATTACGTCATTGCTAAACATCCATTTCCATAAATGTCTCAGTAACCTTAAAACCTTTCCATGAAAAGTTCGTACAAACATCAATAGGTAAATGTGCTTTAACGGTGTTAAAAAGACAACAAATCTACAATATATGTAACTTATCAATTTTTATGGCTCATTAACATGTTAATTACAAGTCTTCAATTTGAAATGTGCGTATGCAGATATAATTACAGTTTTAAAACAGTTACAATTTTATATAAACGATAAATCAACTATCAAGTTAAACTGATTTACACCAAAAGTGAACTACATTGATTCAGTATTAGGTTAGGGCATAAAATTTGCTTCTACAATTAAAATTACATCTATTTCAAACGAACATGGGTTACACATAATAATTCTACTCTGGATAAACAATTACAACTCTAAGGAATAAATTCACCATCTACTTTCAACATTGATATCTAAATTACATTTCTTCTTCCTGAATATAATCTACCTGATATCTACATTCCAATATCACTTATCATCCGAAGTTATAACTTAGCTTCTCCTACAGTAAATGGACATACAACCGTTTGTCATCCTAATCGTAATTTCCTACGGTTACAATTTTGGCATCGCGAGATTACCTTGTTCGGTAAATTTTATTGAATGAAGTTGATCGTTCCGAAATCTTTCCTCAGTAATTGTCAATTTTATTAATATTCTCGCCTTAGATTTATTCTTCGTCTCTTCATCTGAAATTTTTATCAATTAAAAAAAATATTGTTGCACTTTGTTTTATTTTTTTAACATGATTGTTATATTTTAATTTGGTACAAGTTTAATGTTGTTTACTACCAAGATAATTGTAATGACAACAAAAGAGACCCCATTTATAAATAGCCCTAGACAAGTATAATATTATATAGAAACAATATATTTAGTAGGACTGATCGTATTTAACTTATTAGGCCATCTATTTCAAATTTTTCTACTATTTATTTTTGTGATACGTGGCCATTACTATCGTTATTAAGTATACTTCATTGTTAATAGGCTTTATTTGTTTTAGTGTATCAGTTTGGGCCTCCTTTAATTAAAGAAATTTCTTAGCTGACCTAGCCTGGTCTTCTATAAGCTATTTCTTCTCCTATTATTTGTAAGCGTATTTTTGCCATTAATAGTTGTATAGAGTGTAAACTCTAGCTAACAATGATGTGTGCATTAATATACTTAGCAATGATGAATATTTCTGGAACCTTACCTCACATTAAGACAACTCAAACCGGCGTTCTGCTTGTCGTTTGAGGGCAGAGCAATATTCGTCGGCAGGCTCTTGTTCAATGGATACCACTGCGCTACCGGTTTCCTTGAATTGTCAAGCATCTCGAGCCAGTGGTCACGGCCAATACCAATCAGCGAGGAACCAATGGCAGTGCAACCAATCAATTCATTGGGGCCGATCCTGATACAAAATTGAACGTGTTAAAATAATTCAAGGTCACTTCACATTGGTAGAAGAAAGCTAGATTTGCTGCCCATTTTCGTTAAAAAAAAGGATTTATGTATAAACAGCAAAGTCTTCCTGCTTATGCATAAGTCCTGCTGACAAGGAGCGGGGCCAGCTCGATCGGAGGAGCATCACGATTTTACCCAATATCGGAGCGTTTCGCTTAGTCTGACGATCAAGGTGGCCGCAAGACTTAGATCTCTTCCCAATCTGTACAATAATACTCACATGTCGTAATCGATAACTTTGACGAGCAGAGTGACATCGTAGACGTTCTCGTATGGCAAGTCAAACACTAAGGCCTCATTGTACACGGGGCTAAGGGTATTCTTCCTAACAGTTGTCTTTTTCTTCTTGATTCGTTTGCCTTGACATATGAGGCAAATTTTGACATATGGATCTGCAATAAGGCATTTAATTGACAACAGCCCATAAAATGATTTAAATATCTTGATATTTTTATTATTTACATGTTAAGCTTATTGGAATAGTCACCCGTTTTATCTAAGAGTGGGGGAATGGGATGGCGTAAGTTTTCTGCTTTAAGACTTTTAAAACAATACTGCATATTTATAAAAAGAATCGAATTTATATAACATTGTTGTGACGTAGCTTTCTAATGATGAATTATTAAATCAGTTCTGTAACTTTAGTCTCCCCAAGCAATAATACTTAATAACACCATTATTATCGTTAGAAGGAATGCAAAAGATTACAACAACATAAAATATCTAACAATAAAATAGGGTAATACCAAAATAAAGGAATACATTTTCTTGCTTACCCGACGACCCATTTATGTCCATAGCTTTCAAATTTCGGCCTTTAATAACTGTTACCGTAAGCCGTCCCGCAGTGGGCAGGTAGCAAAGCGACAGCATTAACTCGCCCAAATCCTTCTTTTCCTGTTAAAACAATATTTAAACTTAATTCTTGTTAAATAGCATATTCAGTGTAAACCTGAAACTTCCCTTGGCCGTGCCAGAAGTTAAGAATGACTTTATAACTTAGACGTTTGCAAAAGGCAAAGAAAAATTGAAAAATTTCAGAAAACAACGACTATTTTATGAATTGCCAGTTTGATGAATGTGAATTTAGCAGCGGCTGTCGACTTTTTGTTAATTTTTAGATAAATATACATTTAATAGTTAAAAAGAAGAAAAATTGAGCAGAAAATTCATAATGCAGAGAATTTCCGTAATGTACATTAGTAAACGCACGTTTTGTGTTAAAAGTATCGTTTATGCATGCTCTGCATGCATCATCTAACTAAGCTTTAATACAATAGGGTATAATAATTAACAGATAAGATTTAATTCCGAATAGTATATTACTCTGGTTTATTTTCCTATAACAACGAAATTATGTTGACATATATATTAATCCTTTTTTAATAAATTGTTGAACAGTCTGTGAGGTACCTATAGCCTTGTAATTCACCCTTAAGGCGTAACGAGAACAAGAAACGGCAATATTGCTTCTGAAGTACTTGATTAATGACACCGAATCTTACGTAAATAAGCTTCGGGCTATTGCATTACTTAAGTTGATTATTCATAGCACGTTAATCAATTATGGAAATGGGTTTAATGTTCTTTTTAATAAGAAAAAGAGGAACTGGAGTGTCAAGGGATCAACGCAACATTAATGTATTGGGAAAAACTACTATCTTTTTTACTTCAATATTCTAAAATCCTCGAATAATTGTTGGCTACAATGTCGTAAGTTTCACAACAACAATTAACAGGTAATCCTCATTGATTTATACTTTAATATGACAAACAAATGGTCTTTATCGACTCTTTATAGTTTATGAAAAGTTTGCTGTTCTCTTTTCTCAGTCGAGTTAACCTATGCGACATTAAACATTGCTTTGTTGCCTACAAAACTTTTTACATCTCCGCATTACAATTTTACTATTATTTCAAGCTATCTACATTACAATTTAATATGAAATATCAAATCTTTTATGAAATATCGAATACCCAAATAGTTTCAGGTGTGAGAATTTATCTAATACTACTTATACATTTTCATTATCATTTTCAACTGCACGCACTTCAAAATGTAGACAAACTTATGGATGTTTAACCAATAATTTAAATTTACACAACGCGAAAATTGAAATAAATTGAATGAAAACTTTATTGCATTTGTGTCACATTACCTGCGGTGCCGCAAGGATGTTCATCGTGTACTCGATCTCCTGCGTCAGGTCGGCGGACTCCAGCAGGCCCTTGAGCACGACGTGACCGATCAAGTCATGACGACTGAAACGGTCGAAGTCGTACACCGAGAACTGGAGGTAACGCTGACGTAGCTCCTCGTAAGGTACGCTGCAAGGAAATCGCTTATGACTAATAGTTTAAAAGTTGGCTGTAAACAATTATAAACTAAATTTCATGTACTGAATAATATTTGACTACCGAACCGCTCTGGTTTCCCACAGGTAGCAGAGAACATACGCCATTTTTCTGTCGTAATATCGCACCAGCCTATTTTACCTCTTCATCTCATCAATACAGTTCAGTCCATTGGCACATAACCTCAATTAATTATGCTGTAACCTAACCCAATCTAACCTTACCCGAGGAAGCTTTCAGTTTAATTATCTTTACGCCCTTCTGTTAGTCTAAGGGCGTAAAAATAATCTAACTTAAACCGGGTGCCTAACGTATAGATTAAGGGCGTGAGTTTATTTTATTATTTACTTTATAAATTATATAATTTTATTTCACTCACATTATTTGATGAAATATTATGAAACAATGTTTTATTGCAGACATTTAAAATGCATACAAAATAGCAGCTGCTGAACTCTCTTTCAAGGAATATTAAAATTGGGAAAATTCATTTCGAAAAAATATAATAAAATGAAAATATTGTCTCGAAATCTTGACGGCTAAAAAGGTATATATTTTTAACAAAAATTTTATCCAGAATAGTATATGATTCACCTGGCGATGTGAACGTAGTGGTAGGTGACCAACCGAGAACCAAACAAGAATAGACAATGCTATCCGACCATTAATTTCATGCTCACGCCCACTACCCTGAGAGTTAGGTAGATATCACAGATTTCCATTTGTCGCGATCGTGGCGAATTTCTTTATCACACGCATATGTACATGTTTGTCGGTTACTCCGTATGTTGCTAATTTGAGATAATGTGCATAAATTAAATGAAACAATCTTATCTATTAAATACCTGAACAAGAAAGTTTCATTGAAAACGGGGTTGAGATTCTTGCGGTGCACTTTGGTCTGGAACTTCTTCTTGCGGTCAGGAAGCAGGAAGACCTTGATGTAGGGATCGCTGCTTCCCGACACGTCCTTGATTGGGAGGTCGCGTGCCTCGAATATCTAAACGCATTTTTTATTCATGAGCACCCATTTTACACAAGAATTTCTGTTTATTACTTTATTTTTATTTATTTATGTTATAGATGTTTCATTTTATCAATACTTACTAAGTATACAACGAACTAAATGTTGTATGAAAAAAAATGTAATTAAACCCAGAACATTTTATTTATTTATTTTAAAATTATTAATATTGATTCTGAAATGTATTCATAAAATGTTTAAACTTACCTTTACCACAAGAGCTTCAACTTCCTGATCGTATTTGAGAGCGAAGTGAAGTTTCCCGCAGAACTCCAGCTCACCGCTGTCGGTCGACGACTGGCGCACCAGCTCGTTCTTATACAGCTCCGGCTAACGACAAAAGAAGTCAAGTGACTACCCATAGTCATCTACTACAAGGTGATGATGAGTTACGTTGCCTACTTTAATAGACACAGGAAAAGAAATAAGTATACTTTCTTTATCTCTCCAGCACCTCACTCGTCGGACGAGACGCAGAATACTTCTACTTCACGCCTGTCTTCTGTGTGGCCACTCATGTAACAGATGACGTTGGCTCTACAAAGATGGTTGGCATTCCACTACCGACACTGATCAGTCGCTTTATTTCCAAACCAATACGACTTAGGGTCCTTTAAGAAGTGAGCTACTTCCTTAAAGGTTAGCAAGACATTTGCAATTCCTCTGGATTTGAGGATGTTCATACTCGGTGATCGCTTAGCTTTGGGCGATCCGTTGCTCGTTCGTATCTTATAAAACAAACGGTAATAACGACATAACCTCATGGTAAAAGCTTTTGCGAAATAAATTCTAATGTAATCGTTTCCTTTTCCTTAACAATTATCAAATAAACTCTTGTATTCGGTTGTTGAAAGATGATAAATTAAACAAAAGATATAAAAACAATGGACATTAAGAAGAAGAAACGAAAGTATTCTGAGGGTGATTACAACGGTAGACTAATCAGTAAGCTTCCTTACACCGACTGAATCACAATAGACAGCAACAAACAACTCAAGTTTTTAATCTCTCCTTCTTATGTTCTGCCATAACGCTTCGGTATTAATTAGCTTTATAAGCAAAAATATTCCTAAGTGTTTATGAATCTTACTGAATAAATAACATTTTAATAAACAAACATATAAATGTTTTTTCATCTACGCCATCCTTCTCACATAAACAAATAGTCAAGTTTTATTTCTATAATTTAAAAGATAAACAAAAGCTGACTAGCTCAACATGTAGTAGTAACAAGTCGACTTTTCACACGAATAGTTGTATGATTTATATTGAATAATAAAAAATATTTAATATTACGTTATTGGTGTATGCATCTACAATTTACATAGCTTCTTACTATACTCAGATCAAAATTACAACGACGATTCCGTGAGTGTATGACGTCATGATACAGGCTGGTAACCCTGGGGGCGAGCAGTCAAGGTCTGACCTGGTTATGTGTCACGGTCGCGCTCCCCCGGGAACCTGCGTGCGCACCTCGGGAACGGCACGAATCAGATAAAGTAGTAATAGCTTACTTTACAAACCAATAAGGTGGTTTAGAGATAAACATTTTCGTTAAAAAGAAAACATATTTTGTGCATTATCAAACCACGTTTGTCTTAGTTTTTTAGATTTTAAAAAAAATAATATTGGTATCTAGCCTACAGTGAGACTATCAGATAAGAGACGATTATTAACTCAAATTTGGGGTAAAAAAAACAATTAAACAAAACTATTCCTACAGCGCATTAAGCATGCTTAAAACAATTCATAAATGAATTTTTTTTCATTAAAATTTCACTTCAACAAAAAGGCAATTCTGCACAAAACGTTTCACAGTACTAGTGAACTAAATTTTAAATGTTAGCATAAACGTCACAGGTGACAATACGAAGCTCTCATTTCAAAAGGCACGCTTTATGAATAGGCGCCGTTCACACCGGAACTAGTCGAAGCTCGTCCCGGAAGCTGCGCTCCGAACCGCGCCGACAACTGACACAAAGTCGAGTAGCATTCTATTGAAATCGCAGTGTTCGTTTAGCTTTTGTTAAATTCTATTTTTAAACAATTGTACTGTAGCCGACGCATAGACGTTGGTTGGTGCATTTACTATATCCTAAACGGACATTTTATTGTTTAGTTAAGTAAGAAATTGTCTTTCAATATATATGCTGGGTGTGACTCACAATGAGAGTAACATATATTGGAATATTGTTATTCCATTTGTTGACCAAACAGGCATTTCATTTCAAGTTGGTTTCAGCACAGAAAATGTGTTAGGAGTGCTTTGTATAGTGAAGACAAAAACTACTTAAGCAGTTTAGGCATATCGAAAATTTGTAAGAGAATTACTGTAGGAGACTCTTATTGATTGAACAATCAGTATTCTGATAATCAATACAAAAAATAACTGCAACACTGACAATGTAATGACGTACGACATATACATTGTTCAGTTTTTATTGAAGTGTAAATAAGTTTCTTTAGCCGCCTTAGACGATATTTTACAGGGGAAAATCTTATAGGTTTACGTGAACAACATGCTCAACATGCGTCAGCAATATGCTTATTTAAATTTGGAACAGTTTCGACGATTTTTTTATTTATTTATCTTGCGTACTATTTCGAATGTTATTAAGTTAATTTTTGTTAATTTATTATTGAACAATTTTCGCACCTGTTAACCTATTTTGAGTTTTCACTTCTGTCGGCAGTACTTAGCCTGGTTTTTTTATGCTAACCACACAAGTCACCTTACGTATATTTATTTAAATACACTACATATAATATCTAAATGTAATGTCAGGAACAAATTCTTCAGAAACAACTGTCGTCGTTTGATATGTTATTTTTGCAACCTGTTACTTTCTCACGGTCACTTCAAAGAAGCTCCGTTTAAAGTAAAATGTCAATTTATGTTACAATGAAGTTAATTAGAAATTCGATTATAACTAATTCAAAGATATGTCAACTAGAATTTTAGTATAAAATGTATTGTAATCTTAAATAATTTTTTAACTTAATTAATTATTTAATTTATTAGAGTCTGAGAGCGAATCTGGTTTTTTGTACTTTATATAAATACAAGAGTCTGAAATTACAAATTAAATTTGTAAATAGATGCCCAAAAAAAGCTCTCACAGAGAGTGAAGTAAAATTTTCGAGATTTAATTACCGTACCTCGACTTTGACACTACTCACGGTTACGAAAATATATTTAAATTTTCTTGAGATTTATTCACATCTGAAATATGTCGATTTTGTACTTGCCCGTTAAACGGCGCTTTGCTCTCTCTTTGATATCTCCTAAGATATCCCATTACTGTTTTGTTAAAGGTATAGTATAAAGGTATATATATATTTGTAAAGGCATAAGGTCATTATGGTTTTACTGTTTTAAAACCATAATGACCTTACTTGTCTTGTCAATCAAATTTATTATATTTTCATTCAATCAAATTTATTTATATTATATTATTTATCTCTCGAAGAGGAGGCCTGTGTCCCCCTGCAGTGGGGAGCATTCTAAAAAAGGCTGATTTATTATTATATTATTCTTATTTATGTTTATGACAGGACACCATTGGTGTTTGTTTAAAAAATAACAATTGCACCCTAACAATTACATTCCATGTAAAAAAAATGCCAAGACTCAGAAGGATATCATTCTTATATAGAACTATTATGAATTAATTACACGTTAACTGAGTAGATAGAAGAAGGACCGTGAGTTTATCTTCATTTATTACATTTAAATTATACATGATGTACAAATATTTCAAGGATCATAAAACCAAATTCGTTTTATCATTCCGGGGACGGAGGAAAAATACGTCGTCCGGGTAAAGGATCGCTGTGTTCCGGTCATAAACAATCCAAGAACCAATAAAGATCCCTTCAAGGACGACTTACTTTTATATTTATTTTTACATCTTTGTTACATTGTATTTACAAAGGCTCCACATAATATCGACTGACCATTTTTATGTGAATAGGCTAATAGAATAGGGAATAGGCTAATGCTAAACTAGAGCATAACATCTTTCGATTACATCGTTACATCAGGTGATTGTGTTTAAGCACTGAGTAAAGAAATAATGTAAAAGTTTGAAAAAAGCAATTTTACCATAATATATGACAGGGGAATTTTATTGGGATCCAAATGTAAAAAAATGAATAAACCTTTATCAATCCAATAGATGAATCAGCACGCTCTAGGCTGCAAATGCTGAACTGTATGGAAGGCAGGTCCAACCGATGGGAGAGCTGGCGCTGGAAGGTCTGGTGGCGAGTGGGCACGATCGGCAGCGTCGTCTGACGCAGCACCTGGGAAAAATAGTTGATATAAGCTCACTTCTACACATTCTTGTAATCATCCATACACTTTTTCTTTAAATATATTCTTGAAACTGAAAAAATTATCTTTTTGTAAAAGTTATTGTTTAAAAAGTCTACTGCGACTGTTGACTTCGCTTGAAGAATCTGTAGCTGTTAGACTCTGCATACTCATAATTGGAAATTTTATAATTTCCTGAAGAGACGTCCTGGTGAAATGCGTTCTTATTTAACTTTTGCCTATCCTATTCCATTTAGTTCATCTTCTATAAATTATAACTGAGGCATCAATTTAACTCAATTGTATTATTCTTTTATTATATTTAAATTGATCCTGAGCTCCGTGTATCTAATGACTTTTCCTGTCTTTAAGTTTCAGGGATTGCTGTCAGTGTTGTCGTCAATAGTAATATAAATTATTGCTTATTTCTTTACGCCTTCGAATTGTATCGGCATGGTACATATTTTAATGGTGTTTTCTAAATTATTAATTTTCGTATGTTTCTAATTGAGGTTATCTCCAATTCTTTCTGAAACTGTAGAGGCAAGCAGATCCCCTAAACATAAGCCACAAGATTTCACACGGATAATGATTTTGATTTTGTTAGAATACATTTAATTTTTGTTATAATATACGTGTTGTTAAAAACATTAAAGACAAAAGATAAGAAAATATTAAGATAATAAATACACGATTAGATTTAAAGTTGGCTAGTGCACGATTTGTTTTGATTAGTGGAAAACACTTTTGCTAAGAACCAAACATTCACTCTACGATTCGTCCTAGTCGACCTTTTTGTCCAATAAAAGTCACAGTTCCCAGTAACGTCTCGTTAGCCAGACTACGGAGTATATAAACATTATTTCTCGCTCAAGTTAAAGCGAGAGCTTATGTTATTTATTTGATATCACCGTCTGCTGCTGTTAAAGACACGTATAGCACTGTTTCCATGATGTCAATAGAAGTAAAGGCAACTTAAGAATTTGAATTGAAGAAAATAATTTGAAATCACACGAGATGCCTTGACACATTATTACCAATTCCAGTGGCGATGGCGAACTACTTCAATTTAAACAATATTTAAAATACGTGTGATGCATTAGCAACTCTCAACCCTCTTTAGTAGAAAAATACCATTGTATTTTGCTTGGATAAGCTTTAGTATAATATTTTTGAAAGTTGTAACAATTTAGAAGGTATTTAATTGCCAGTCTTGAAAAGAGGACCGTTTGTACTGTAGAAACGAATACAGCTTGAGGCACTCTTGCCTTTTCTAAGGTTTAAAGGTTTCTTAAAAGTAGTAATAGGTTTGAATTATATTATTTTCTTTTATAAGTACATAATTGAATCTAAAGCGGTTATGTACCTCTGTAGTTGTGCAAAAATATAGCAATTGATTATATAAGTAGTGCGATAAATATAAAAGACCTTTTTAAAACCCTTCGAGTCCGGAAATGTGCCCTAGTCCTGGAATTTATCAAACGTTCAGTACCAAAATAACAAATATGTTGACTCAGGAAATAACTTACCCCTCTCGATTACGTCTATACTCCGCAAGACTATTAAGCATTTAATGAATTCAACAACAACAATAAGCAACTTAGCCTTAATAATGTGAGGTGTAGTTTTCGAAGTGCTGGAGTGGAAACGTAATTCGATAGGCCATAGCGCAATATTAAGAAACAAAGTTTGTTGAAATATCAGATTTTGCCATTATACTGAAAGCGAGTTTGCAACAAACAGGTTTAAATCCCCCTCAAATGAATTGCTTTCAGATGGATGCTTTCATAGACAACAACATCACACCGATCCGGAGCGATGTTAGTTTCTTAACTCAGTTTATTGTTCGCAACCAAACTCATGGTCCTGTATTCGTGATTATTGTACACAGGCTGAATAATGAAGTTAATTTAACATTTGATATAACATGTAGCAACTAGGCAAACAAATTATAACTAGTTAGTACTTCTGCTGTGGTTTTATTTATCATCATTGCTGTAAGGATCGGTCTCTTGCCGTCCACATTCCTTGACTAAATCTTCTAAGCTGAAGGTCTACCTGCTTGCGTTCTCTAGTGTTCGCCATTTTGGAAGATTTTAGTTCCAATTTTATTTTTACTAACAAAGGCATTTGTATGACATAAAAAATAAACATTGATTACGAAGATCCATTTTACTGTTCCTGGAACACATCGTCTTTCCCCTTAACCATGTTCCGATTATGAATAATAGATTGGAGAAGAAAATCTAAATAGTGACTCATTGTAAAATGAATCCGGTGCTCCCGAATATTTACGATTGCTCTTTTCAGCTTTAGAAGGAATCGCCACAGGTTAGTCTACTTCAAGATACGTGTACACCCTCAATAATATCTGTCTACGTGCTTCTAGGTTCTAAAGTGTTACGGATGTACATGAGAAGCGGTGAGCACTTAACACCGAGCCCTCGACCCTGCTATTTTAATTCTGTCAAAGTGGTTTGTTAACAGTATATTACTGTCAAATATATATGAATTGGTTATAAAAATCAACAATTACTAAACCATTGTAACATGATTGTGCTATCAGAATCAGGTACAGGTATCAGACGCTGCTCTGTTTCCCAATATAAAGTAAAAACTAAACAACTAACATAAAAGAGAGTGCCAGATGTGATATTAGTTTAAGGTGTTTCTAAATTCAATCGTCGTTCACTTAAACGCAAAACCAACAAAATCTAAAACTTTATAGACAGCTTGTTCAATATTCGAGAGGTACGTGATGAAACAAGTTATTTGAAGATTGGATTTATGCGGAATTAATACGCTATACGATTTTGGATGATGCCATTGACCTCAAAAGTTTGTTAAGCTTCTCCAAAATATCTACTTTCAACTCAGATTTACATGTACTGAGTTTGTTATTTTATAACTTCCAAATAGAAGCGCAAAATTCTCTTTTAACTTTCGTGTTTCGATGGAGAATTGAAAAGTGAATGGACTGTAATTGAATTTAGCATTTCAATAAAAGTTTTATTCACTTTCGGCAATATTTCTGCGGCCGCCAATTCACTGAAATCTGTCGATGTAAGGAATACAAGGTTATAACCGAGTTCAAATAACTCGGCACTCTGCCTTTCATCAAACAATTTGGATTATACAACAATATTTGAATATGTACTTGCATTTATGTTCTTAACAAAGCCTAGGCTAAAATTCTTTGTCTTACCTTGCGTATGATAATAAATATTTCTTCGTTATTAACGTTCTTGTCTTATGGATAATTTTATAGACGGAAGGGGGAAACGAACAAGCGCTGTCGTGACGTTAAGCACGCATCCCATCAGTAACTCATGAGATTGTTAAGAATGTTTTGCTTAAGAATCACATGAGTTACTGATGCTGTACCAGCCTGTTTGTAGGAGTATATAGACATGATGAGAAAAGAGATGGTAACAAATTGAAAGGGTAAGGGGACTGGGCCACCAGCATTTCATTCTTCAACCGAAACACAGACGCAATAAAAACCTTTACGCTTATCTTCGGTGAGGTCGTGGTAGCTTAATCGAGGCTTCTGCCTTCTTCTTCATTTACGTTCTAAGGAATGTTAGTATATTTGGTTATGATGTATAGGTTACCTTTTTACCAGCGTCCTTATGCTCTTGTACGTACTCCTGCTTGAGCGGCTCAGTCTGCAGATCGGGCAGCGAATGGCTGATGCGGATTGCGGCTTGCCGGGACTGAGAGTCGCAGTTGCTGTCCTGAGACTCGCGCCTCGACCTAACGAAACATCTAATAATAAAGAAACATTTTATCGTTTGAATCTAGATGATGATCTCCACGAGGTCATCTCATGACCTCAGATGACCTCGTGAAGAGTGAAGTACCGCATTTGTTGGATGGAATTTGCGAAGGCATATGTCCTACGATATTTATGATTTTAACAATTAATTATAAAAGATGACTCCCTATTATTTATTATAGTACAATCTTTGTGGAAGATTTACATTTTCGAACAACAACAATTTTCAACAGTGGAGTTAATGAGGTTTATGATAATATTTATGACCAAATATTATCTTCAACAATGAATGAATATGAATAATTTAATTATTATTAATTAATAATTAATTTTATTCAAATTTACATGCATGTCGTCATGAGCTCGAGTTCCAGACACACATAGCATTAAAAGAGATACATTATATAACTGTAACCAAAACATAGTAAATATCCTTACCTTCCCATAAGCCATCGCCATGTCGCAGCGCAGTGGTAGCCAACGGCAGCCAGTAGTACCGCCGCCATCGCTGCCAGCAGCACGGCTGCTACGTAGTCCAAGGAACTGCCGCGCACCCCCGACTGCTGACCTTCCAAGCCTTTCGGCGCCCAGGCACCTCCTAGCAAACCGAAACCTTAGTGAAGAATACTTTTAGAAAACTATTATTAAATTTGTGTTAAGTCTTGCGTTCGGGACAGGTGGTTTGGAATAAAACACAGAAATTGAGCTAAGAGTGCGTGCGGAGCACGTCCGCTCGCGCCGGCGTCTGTCAACGTAATGCCAGGCAGCGGGTGTCGCAGGCGCATATTGTATTTTATTATAATTTCTATATACCTCAATATTTATTTTATTAACCCCTATTTTTTAATAATTCAGACTGCTGTAGGTGGACTACCTACCCATTTCGAACCTCAAGTTAATTATACATATAAGAATTTATCAAGATTTGAGAGTATAGGTAAATTCTTATGCAATTCATGATGAGGCTTTTAAGGTAATTTTACGATATCATTGTTATTAAAATGCAGAAATAGTTTACTAAAAGCAGCTAAGTTGTTATAAGATATAGGAAATACAGAAAATAAAGGGAAGAGGGCAATTCTAAGTTAAGACGTCTCAACTAACTTATCGCAAGTTTAATTAATGTCGACTAATATAGGATATATGTAAATCGCTTAAGAATATAAAACATTACGTTTTATTAATCGGAGTTGTATAATTTTTAATGTAAGTTCATAATTTAAATTATTTGATGACGTCACATGATCCGCGCAGGACCTAATTATAATGTTATGTATTGACATAAGCTATTTTAAAACACAAATGTAAGGGCGAAACTAGATTTACATACAATATATAACGGAGAATAAATGCAAAATAAAAAAGGTTATATCAAAATGTATTTATGTCATTAGCGGACAAAAAGTTATTTTTCTATTGCTTACGTCATGTGTTTGCATCTATGCGTAGGTGACAAACACTAGCTGTCATCTTTTCTCGTATTATTTTAATGACGCTATTTTTTAACACCATTTGACATGCGTGAATAGTGCTGTCGCTGCATCTGACAACACTTTGACCGGTGGTTTTGTATGCGTATAACATATCCATAGCAATTTATTTCTTTTTTGTTCAAAGAAAGCAGTAATATAAAGTACATAAGACGTTAATTAAAATTATCCGAGCTTAAGCCTGACAAATATTTAATAAGCAGTTATGTACGTGTTGCGGCATCTTGGCTTTGATCTTTTGATCTCAGATTAAGATCGCGAACGTGAAATGAATTAATAGGGATTTATCTCGACGTTTAATGTTACAGAATTACCAGACTCGATAATCCATCGAAAGCTTACAATAAAAACCATACAAAATACATAAACAGTACATACACACGAATATTGTTTGACATGATACGTCAAAATGTCTATGTTTCGTTCCATTCGCAATTTGCTGATAGTTTGTCCGATTACAAACTGAATACGAAAACAATCGGTCGGTGACAAATATATTTATAATCTCGTATTTATAGCGTAAACTCGGTGATAAAATCCGATTGCAGCGGGCACTTTCCGGCTAAGTTATCTACTGGTCTAAATAAGTTCTAATATATGTCAAGTACAAAGTAGCTTCGTTTTATTTATGTGATTGTAGAAGCAGGTTTTCGAGTAAGAACCTCATCAGATGGAAATATGCAGTGCCACCTAACAACCTTCACACGAATTATATGCCATTATCTTAATTTACAAATAGATGCGTATTTAACACGTTTTTTATTGCTTGTTAACCTGCATGTTTAAATTTTTTGAAAAAAAATTGCAAATTACTGTGCTCATTGCTTGCTAGCCGTGTTTAACGTATATATTCTATGTAAGAATGTAAATAAAAATGATTAATATGTTTTCGATCGTTACAGGAGCATTGTAATTTACAACATGACGCGCTTTCACTTAGTTATTAATGATTCTCGGAGTCTTGACAATAGATAATGTGAGCTCATTCTAATGCCTATATTCTAAACAATAATGTACCTGACATGACTGCACGACGGAAGCCTTTACTCAACACCTGTTAGTTTGAGTACTTGAACAAACAATAAACAGTACCCCTTAGTAAAGGTTTAATTTAGAACCAATACTTCGATGTCTTATCCTAGTGAAATCACAAATACTAACTAAAATACATTTCTCAATACTCACAAATTTCAGTTAGAATGCAAACAATGATTTCTAAAGTAGAAGAAAAAACACATAAATCTCACTGTAACTTGTGTATTATCCCCAATACAAACACCAAACACTGCGCACGTCGTAAATTTCGCTATTAGACAAATAGCTTAACTTTTAATGTTCCTATAGCACAGTTTCCGACGGGATATTAGACCTCTAAGGTCGCGTTAAGACGAGGTCGTCACGTTCCAAACAATTAACCGAACAAACAACAATATAAATAAATAAGTTCTCGTTTAACTGTTTGGACTTCGTTAGCGAACGAGCGGTTAGTAATCTGTGGAAGCTATTATTCGGATATGGAATACAGTTAACTGTCGGAGCGTGGGTGTATGGACCGATAAAAAGGGAATATTGTTTTTTCATTTTTTATTTAAACAATTATCTTTGTGTTGATGAAAAAGGTATAAAAGTGGTTCTGTTTATTATTGGGTCGGGAATATTGTTCTGTATCCATACTGTTGAGTCCCTGTAGCACCTGTTTTCACTCTTTGTATTAATAAAATAAATGTACACATCTTTACTTAGTTTAATCATTTTTGTTGTTTTTTTTAGATTCAAATAAGTTTAGATTTCGTGCTCTTGTTTTCATTTAATTTATCATGTTTCTTAGAGAGATTTAATCCTCCTGATTGACACTATCGGGTGTTGTCATAAAAGTACATGTTGGTAGTATGTCGGGTTATAGCCAGCGCGATTCTCGGGTCTTTTAGAAAGTATTCCATTGAAGTTTTGTTTCTCTTCAAAATTTAAGGAATGTTTCATGTAAGTAAACGATCACTGATTCTTCCACTGAATTATTTTTGATACCGGGCTTAATCCATTTTATAATTCAAAATCTATCAAAGATTAAGATCCTTTCTTTTTTATTTAATTTTATACATGAACAAAACACTGATACGTTTCTCAACTTTTAGAAGAACGTTATATATCCTATAGAAAAATATTGGCCCAGCTAATAAGAAAGTAGTAATAGTAAAGTATATAAGAATTCATAGATACAACAAATATCACTTTATTTTATCTACATTTAATTTTATGAGTGAATCTATGAATTCTTTTCTACATATATGGAATGATCGGTCTTCCGCTTACTGTCTAGAGCACAGTCTAACATCTGTAGATTGTAACCTTTCCTTTGTAAATGCGAAAAGTTACGAACATTACAATTTACTGTCGAATTATGAGACTTATGTAGACTTATGCTCGCAAAGTCAAGGAACTTGCCGCGTCTCCGCCAATCAGAGGTGAATGCGCTCTTTATTGTCCGACCTAAGCCCCGCCGGCAATTCGCCATCTTTGATGAATTTTGCCTTACAAATTGGAATAATTTCAACACCTGCTGCTAGCAGTAATTGTACATTTACGTGAAGTAACTACACTTAGCTGAATAATAGGCAGACCGTGGATGACCTACCGCGCTTCGGCCCGTATGACCTGAGGGTCGGTGTGGTCATGGGTGGTGGTGGGCTTACTGTCACATTTGTGTGCCAAATTAACGCAATTAAGATACAACTCCTAAGGTCTTTCGTTGTGCTTTCCCGATGGCCTTAAGAATATTATTACGTAAACGTTTTGTATTTTGTACAACAGGGTACAAAAACATTCGTCGTGATTTAATAAAATGAGATAAAAGAAACATATTATGACTTCGTAGCTCACTATAAAAAAACAATAGCTCATGAGCTCTTTAAATTCGATCGCCATTTCTACTCGTATATGTGATCTCTCCTCGAGCCTATTCGTTATTTGCAACTCCGTGCACTCTTAATTCAGACTTTAGACAATAAATCAACTAGTATAATATTTTCCAGGTATGTTTGCTTATCTGAAGTTACGATAAGTTAGTTAGAAGTTAAGGTCTGCTACGACGGAATCATGGCTCCCGTGTCCCGCGCCATTTTTGTGTCACATTGTTGCGACTTTACCGTGGGTTTACACTGTCGAAAACATTCATTTAAAACATATTATGACCTCAGTTTTATCTCAGAGCGAACGAGAGAACCTTGTATCGCGACAAGTTTATACGCCAGTGGACACCCACGGTTGCAAATTTCAGATGTAAAGATTCGTGGCGAAAAACAGCTTCTATTAATCGAGAAGCTTCTATATACGTCAATATAATTAAAATAATCGCCTAAATACTCGACTTGTCATTTATCTGTCAGTGTTTAGCAGCTGTTATCTAGCTATTATATCTTTTGATAAAAACGTCGAATTTTTATTACAGTTTATTGTGCAGGTCGATGGGAAAATGATACATATTTTAATTAAATTGATAAAGACATTTTATTGTGCATATAAACATACCTTTATATTACTTTTATTTATAAATCATTTAAAACAACTGATAAACTTACTGTCAAGATTATTGATTATAATACGAACAGTAGCTGATATGCCATTAGCGGTCTAAAGTGAAGACTCGAAAGCGTCAAAACTAGGACACATTTTCTATAGCTTACGTTGTGTTTACATTTACGCTAAAGTGACAAACACTAGCTGTCGCTTTTTTTCTTACTATTTAAATTACGCTATCCTTTTTATACCATTCGACATATGTGTGAATGTTGATGTCACTTGTGTTATGAACTTAAGTTTGTACGAGTACAACATATAGTATAAAATATAATTTTTGTCGAGATGGTTAGAAGAAATCTCTGCCTACCCAGAGGGGTAACGGTCGTGAGCGCATATATTTGTTTATACTTTTTTTTCAAAGAGACATTATATAGCATAAAATATTTCTAGCCATATAATACTTATTATTATATTGATTAAAACTAGCAACTGTGTGTGTATATACATATGTGTCTTTGTTCCGGCGTTGTATATCTCCTTTGTTCTCCAGTGCTGAAGGAGAACGCGCTCAGTAATAATATTTGGTATGTGGATCGGATAAATATTAGTCACGTTCTAATAACACGTATTGATTAAGGAACTTGACCTCGGTAGAAATACGAAGACGGTATGTTCTAGCTTAAAAATAATAATGAAGTCCTAACGCTGAGCCAATAATATTGATATTAACTTTTATTAATATTGTCGTTTAAAAGCTGATTCTTAGCTTTTAGGTATTCGGCATGAGCATGGTCGAAAACCGATTTAAGCCTCTTCAAACTAAATCACTCAATAAAATCTAAAAATGAATAAAACTGAATGATGAATCAGTCAGCGTGTGGTTTACGTGATATGAAAGTTTTTCGCTACCCAAGGAAGGGTTAGATTTTTTTTAAGAGTAGTAAACAAGAGAAAGAAATGTATTTCTCTTATTATATTTGAGCTACTCCAGTAGCCGCCGTATGGTTGTACCGCTGCGCTGATCTTTCTTTTAGAATAATCTCGAGTCCGTATAAAATACGTAACCTAGCTAGCGCAACCAGAGTTCTCGTTTCTCAGGACAAATGAGCTGCAATGCTGAAGTTAATAAGCCTACTTAAGTACAGGAAGTGACCAATTAATTTGGAATTAAGTCGTAACTATGGAACTTTGCAATTACAATTTAATTTACTTGCACCAAAGTTATATCAGCTTAATACACAACTCATTTCTCTGCTCCCATCGATGTTATCTCGAAGGAGATAGAGTTGAGGGCATTTGATTTTAAGGCAATTTTGAGAGACATGAAATCTGTAAATTATTAATTTCTCTTTAAACTTTAGTATGTAACGTTAATTTTAAATCATTTTTATTTATATATCAGGACATAAATTATATCGTACTACCGCTTCTTTGTAGACTTATGAAGGCAATTATTGTTCTTTTATGTTTATAAACAAGGTTTGCAAGGTTTTAAGGTGAACGCACCGTCTATGAACGTCTACGGGCTTAGGCGATATTTCATTATGATTTCCATCTATGTATTCTGAGATTTATATAAAACTTCCCGGCTTCACGATGAAGAAAGACCGAGATATTTTTTAGTATATTGCTATGATACTTCTTTACATATAAATGCAGTGTCATTTCTTACGATCAGAATTTTTGTATTTTTTTATTCTCTTGTATGGATCAAATCATTTAATTTAAATGTATACTCGATGACTATTGCGAAAATAAACAAAATCTTAGTTGCTTTGCCGGTTCTTAAGAAAGGGTAAGTCTGTTTTCTTAACGTCTTTCTACCTCATTTAGTCGCTACTGATGGATTGTTGGATTTATTTACGTCAAAAGTCATATATATTAAGGTTTTGGATCATAGACTTACAGATAACATAATTCGATTGATTTACGTTAAACTTTAAAACACTCCACATCGTTGTCTGACATTGATTAATTTGTGGTTTTAAAAACGCCATAGGAGAACTTATCTAGAGTGGCTTACTAAAAACAGCGATATAAGGAGCACCCATATGCCGAGGAGCTTGTCTTAGTGTTGCGTAGATGTACGAATGTAGAAGAAGCGAGAAAGGTATGCCAGGATCGCGCCAAATGGTAATCCATGATCTGTGCCTAATCATCTGGGTTACTGGATCACGCCAGTTATATTATTTTATAGCAGCATATTTATTTGTTAAACACAAACCGTAACAAAAAATCCATTTACAGAGTTCACGTACAAAATAAATAAAGGACTATCGCCATAACATTAAAATATATCGCGTAGTCTATTTGAACGCTTTTATCATTTTTTTCTGTCCTCAATGTTTATAGACACTCAAAGTGATGGAACGCACAACTCAAACTAGCTGTGAATATATTTTCGTCGAGGACTTATATCGCTGAGTAGAAAACGTATAAATGTAATGTCGATATAAAGTGTTTTGTTTAATGGCCTAATGTGTGTAAGACTCGTGATCATAAAGTCACAAATCTCAATTGTGAACACTTTTAAACGGAAAATTACTTTATCCGTATTATTGTGCTAATAAAAAGACCTTATGTCGCTTAACAGCTTACACGAGGAGCAGCTCCTATATACTATTCGGATTGATAACGTCTTACCCGTATCGATATCTAATTCAATCAAATTGTATTGAGTATCGTCGCTGTCTTTTGCTCCACCTATGTTATATCATACTTCTGTCTTATGTGACAAAGAAACGTGATACTGTCTCGAATTCGTCCAGTTATCAAAAATCCGGAGTTTTCGTTTCAAAAATCACAAATGTTTTGATAATGTTCAGGTTGATGATTGGCGTTTGGTGATAGAACAGCGGTAGAGGCCGCAACAACGTATGCTCCCGCTGAACCGGCGAAATACCATAACCTCAGAGTTTCGTCCTCTCCGCCTTTCCACTCTTTTCATATTAGGAAAAAGTGGGAAAGGAAAGAGGATTTGACGGAGGAGGGTTCGATGGAAAAGGAATTATCCTTTGCTCTGTAATGAGATGCAGAACGGAGGGATTCTTTCTGCATCTCATTAGTTTGTTGCCTATGGGTAGCGGTCACTTAATATTAGGTGAAAGGCTTGCTTCTTGGCCAAACTTCTTCTATAAAAAGACCTTTCATGTATGGCTACACAAACTTGGTAAAAATCAAATCTTTTTATAACTTCAGAACTTCGATGAGATCATTTGTAGCAACTTTTCGATATCGATAGTATTTCTGTGACGCAACTTACCGCATACTGGTATTAGAAAGTCGAAAGGTAACTATAATTGAATCTAAAGTCCTCGACCCTTCACTTTTATTTACGTCTTAACGTCCCATAGCAAACACTCAGAGTAATGGAATTGCTTGACGACCTATGAAGAAATTCGTAAAAGGTTTATACGACTTCCAAGTCACCATTTTATAAGGAGCTATGAGATCTTTAAAATTGCGTACTATATTCAAAGGAGCTAGAGATCGTGAAATATCTGAGGGGACTGGAAATTTAACGGTTCAAGTAATTTATTGTAAATGAGTACTAATTGACACGCAAGACGAATGGATACTTGTCATTCAGCAATTGTACAGAAGACTGATGTTTAATTCGTCCTCACTTTAACAAAACAGACAGACAGAGAAAGGAAATTAGAGTAAACAGCCGCAATCCGTATACATCGAATTTATCCAGAATCCATCGTGACACATGATTTTATATAATAAAGATATACGTCAAAAATACTTCCTTTTATGTGAAAGTGTAGAGTGTTATTAACCTGTGATATACAAAACTAAATAAATAAATCTCCTTTGGACTAATTTCATGGTTAAGAACTTTTACAATTTACGTAAAGCGGAGGCCGTAAATTGTATTAAAATATTACTAAATTCGGATCGTAACCGGAACGTTCACCCCTGTTAAACTTCAAATTACGGAATTTCGGCTACCCATAATAAACGAGCCTACATTTAACCGTCTCGTTTTATACCTTAGTCAATCTTATATTAAGACAAGTAAAAGGCATTGAAGCTCTTATTCCACATAATTAGGAACAGATTTCACATTCACGTAATCGTGGGCCTATCCTACAAAGGCAAAACGCTTGATCGTTTTTATGTAGAAGAGGGCTAACGATCATCGCGTCGCCAAATACTACAGGACCCTCAGATGCGTTGCTGATATTTGAGGAGAGATTACGTTCTCTTGCTGAACGACCATTGGTATGGAAATACCGCTGGGGGCAGATCATTCGACAGGTGAGCAT
This sequence comes from Papilio elwesi, assembly GCA_029849275.1. Classification (NCBI taxonomy): domain Eukaryota; kingdom Metazoa; phylum Arthropoda; class Insecta; order Lepidoptera; family Papilionidae; genus Papilio; species Papilio elwesi. Next base: position 5,194,756 of record CM056708.1, on the reverse strand, counting down.
TTCGTTTGTGCGTGTGGTATAGATGTGATCCAGTCAATGTAAGTTAGCTAACTAAACCATCACTTCATTTCGTATGATCAATTTTCTTATCTCTCTTTCGTCCACGTTTTCGCTATACCAAAACCTCAGTTATGAATGTTTACCTCTCTCAATTCTAGTTACAAGAAAATGTTGTCATTTTAGAAACTATACATTTTACATTTTGTCTTTTATTTACACAGTTTACCTTTTCCTGAAATCTCTACAACGATATGATTCCGTGTATTAAAATATAAAGAATGTAATAAAATGTAAAGCGATGCGACGTCTTGAATTCAAATCTGTATTTATTATACGTGCATGCATAATTTATTATTGTGTATAAGCATGTCTAGACGTGTGCGATTTAGTCTAAACAGACGTAATAAAATATGGCATTACATTTAACGTGTTCTGTCAGTCAATATTAGTAATAAATAGGATGTTATCGCAACCGTAAATTGCTTTGGATACTAGTGATACGTGCTACGCGTGCACAATAACATGACACTTGTGTGGAATACGACGCATACGTCTCATCGTCGTGCGTTATAGTCGTTAGATTAATTTTATTTTCACATTCACCTTCATGAAAAATAGGTATGATAATTTTTACACCATAGTGTACATTGCAAGACCTTAGCATTCCGGTGTGTACAAGACTTGCAATCATAGTGGACCTGCCACTTAATCGCACAAAATTCGTAGTGAAGAGAGTTATTACTTTTTACTTCATGTGTACTCTTGAGCTACAATGGTTAATACGTAAAAGCATAATACGAAATAATTATTATTGTTGCCATTACATTAAAAAAACATAATAATACAATAATCACCAAAATACAACTTTCCGGTATTATTAAATTTGGAATTCCCCTTTCCATTCTATTACCCTAAGTACCTGAATACTGAAGGCTTTTAAATTCATAAAAGAAGACAACTTTCTTAGTAATAGCTGATGAAAATCGGCGAAAGCCCACTGGGACATAAATCATTCCTTACAATTACTTTATTCATTAGAATCATCTTCAAAATACAATATCTTGTAACTCAATTTAAAATTTGCTTTGCGTTTGAAAAAAGTGTCATAATGGATATATTTTTATTACTTCAGTTATTTAAAGATTTTAATAAGTTTATAGATGTATATGCATTCAGTAATTTTTAATTGACTTGTAAATTGTACACTGACTGGGCTATGATTATTGAAATACTGCAATATCTATATATATATTGTTGTGAGAAATGACAATATAATCTTCTATATCTATCTGTATAAATTGTGCCGAATCCGTGTCCGTGCATAACGTTATAACCGCTGCACTTATTTGTCTACATCTTTTTTGTGTTTGTATCAAAAAATATGCAATAGTGAAAAATTGGGATTGAAAAATCTGCAAAGAGAAAATCTCTTTGTAATTTACAATATCGGTTGCCATAGTAATATTATATGGAATTACTACGTGTTATGTTTTGACAGTAATAAATTTTAACATAATTTTTCTTATCAAATCCTTACAAAATTTCTAACTAGAAAAATAAGAGACGAATGCGTTGGAAGCCGTGGGGAGCAGCTAGCTACCAAACAATTATAATAATATGATTTCATACTTTTTGTTTTAAGATTAAATTACGGTTTTATTTTTAAATTTCACCAATAACTTGCCAATAGTAATGGTATTAAGCAATTTACAAAGGCCTTGGAGATGAGAAAACACATTTCTACAGATGTTTTACGAGCAGTTTCGTTGAATTTAGCAGGTAAACAGCTTTTATTTCATAATTCAATTTTCTCCTTATGTATGAATTACTTATATTTTTCTTTGCTGTATATTATTACGACTCTTAGCAAATTTTACCTATAGGCTCGTCGTAGCGATCGATATTAATTTAAATTTTCATAGGCCGCTTATACACATAAGTGTTGAATGTTATTTTTTAACAGTTACAATACTTTATTGGTATACTTACTTCGCATGTTTGCAATTCTTAAGAATTCAGGAATTAATTTAGATGTCATCTTTTATTCTGGTTTAGGTGTATCACAACATTTTACAAAGAGGCATTGTATTCGACAGCGTCTATTACGACGTACGTTCTATTCTTGTGGTGATTTCGTTAAAGGAAAACTATACGACCTTCTTACTAACTATAACCTCTTTCTGCTTTTTACGCCTGTCAAATTAGTAAAGAAGAAAATAAAAAAATGACAGTCGGCAAATATAGAGATGCAGTTACGTACGCACTCGAAGAATAAATAAATGTAAATACTTACCGCATTCGTTAGGATTTTTTTAAAACAGTTGTGACCACTACTATGTGACTGCTAAGCTGTCGGAAGGTAAATTATTTTTTATAATTATATCTTACTCCCTTGAAATCTAATTTAATACGTAAATCAAGACCATGTTTGATTTAAATGTATTTTTATTATAGATAAAAGCAAGCATTTTATAAGATATATTTGTGTCTGAAATAGTCTATTTTAGAGTATACCTCTTCTGGAAATAATATTTGCGCTCGTGCCTATATTTTATTACGAAATTGCCATTTGTAATAAAATATGGACGCTATCTAGAAAGGTTCATGTACGTAAATAACATGTATATTTACTGAGCATATATTTCAAAAGTTTGGGCGGCCCTCTAGCGGAAAATCGTAGACAACAAATAAAATATAGTGATGTAATACGTCGCTCTGTGAAACGTCGTTTCAACATGGTAACGTAATTTTGAATCTGTGTTTATTTAGTTTAAGTGGTCAATTTTTGATATTCACGTGACTATATTGCATCTAAAAATTCAATTATTTAGAAATATTAAGCATAAATCAAACTCCCATAACTTTTGCGCAGTCCTTTGATTGGAAAACTAGCTTATACTTAAGTAATATAAACAGAAAGTGTGTAACAATAATTTGCTCGTCTCGTAACTAAGAGACAAAATGAAGTAGGCATCCGCTAATCGCTAATGAAATGCCCTTGATCCGACAGGAACTCGCTACGGGCTCCTTTCAATGACAAAGTTTCAGAAGCTAATATATGTACATACCTCAGTCGCATTCTGAACACGTAGCACAAAAATTAAAGTATTGCACGGTTTTACAAAAAAAACAAATATCGCATATGTCATATATTCGAACGAACATTATATGCAAAACTTAATTAAATTCTACTTTACCTAACTGTCTAACCAAAGGACAAGGACTGTTTTATGGCGGAATGCCTCAACTTCAAATGTACATTAAGGCATATTACTGAGAGTACCACCATTTCCTTAATATTAATTTATGGTGTAATGCATCAAAAAACAATCACTAACGTCATGTCATCGGCTTGTAAATAAATTTAGGCATTATATTGTCAATTAATATGGCAGACTCTTAGCTACTGTTAAAAGACTAAAAATATGAAAGCTGTAGCCCACGGGTTCACCCGCTCTGCATATTAATTTGAGAAGCTGGAGTGAGCTTAATAAAAATATTACAGTATAGTACAAAAATCTAAGAATGCATCTAAAAATATCAGATAACATTTGAAGCTCTATTTGGCCGTGAAATAAATATCCTAACGATACGAGAATACTTTTATATCAGGGTATTCTATAAAAACAATAAAACTTGATGTTAAATCCACTACTGTACTCTATGCATATAGACGGAAATGTGCATCTACACGTCATTACCCTGGAGTAACAAGGTTGTTGCGACGTTATACTTGGAAAACATATTCGAAAATAAAATTTTATTTCTTATTATCATATTCGATATTTGAAAGAGTTTTCACAGAAAACGCTATTTTAAAAACAAATCTACCCTGTAATATGAGTCATCTTAGATTGCAGATAAAATTATTGACCTGGTAAGCATGTCTTCTCATACATTAACATAATAGCTGACCAAGAGAGAGTTCAGGATATTCGAGATAATGATACTTAATTAGTAGGCATTCTGCAAAAACGTAGACAGAGCAGTAAAATATAAGATTACTTTATTACAAAGCTAGTTTATCCTCCATTGATACAACTACAAGAACTGTTCTTCTAAAATATTGTAGACCTAAACTTACATTTTATCTTATTTATTGTGAATTTAACAGCCAATGACGAGCACTTAATCAAGCCTTGATTACAATGGAAGCCTGAAAAACGGGAAAATTCGTAAATCATTTCAGCTTTAGTGAAACGGAGAAACGTCGCGTGGTAAGCAAATAAATAAACGCCGAGTGATGTGGGCATATTGTGGATCAATTTAGCAGTTAGCGATTATGGAGCTGATTTATGTATACTTGTCATAAATCGTTTAAGACAGAGATAGCGGTAGAATTCCACATTTACGTAAAACATTAACATAAACTGAAAGTATAAATATTAACACTTTCACAGTCACATAACCTGAATGGACTTATTGAAGATTGTTCCAAATAATCTGGATCAACGGAATTATCGCTCCCGGGACATAAAACAACGACCAATACAGTACTAATGCCAGCAGCAAGAGGAAAAACAATTAGAACAACACATAATGTCTAACCATAATCCAACGTTAGGTTAGGTTCATTTAAATGTTTACTGACTACCCCGATACATTTTATTAAATAAACGAGATGCGGTTGTCTGTAAAATTAATATGAACAATAGAAGTCCGCTTCGAAATCAGCTTTGATATTTGGTTCAGTAATTGAAAAACTTTTCTGACGTTTGACCTTTCGATTGTTCACTTTGGATTGAATAAACTGAAATGTTCCTGATGACGTAGATGGAATCGTATCGCGAGAACTTTACAATTTAACTTTGATAAATTATGCGCAAACTGATATTACGTTATTTTTTTAAATACAAAGAACCAAAGCATAACATCGAAAATATAAAGCCATTATTATTGAAGGAGGTCCAACAAAATGTGACACAAATTCATAAGGTATAATATACATGGAAATTTCAGCTCACACATCATTACTTCTGAATAGGAATATTGTTTGAAAGTAAAACGTTCAAAATGTGTATTGGACTGAAAAATTCTCCGATTATTCGCGCTCGGTTGTCCTGAAAAGAAAAGGAATGTCACGACCGCATTTGCTAGTGATTTAAATTGTCTGAAACTAATTTTCACCAGAATTTATTAGGGCCAGTGTACATGTTGGTACTGTTCTATCCATCCCTCCCCCTTCAAATCTTTTTTCCTTTCATCCTTACCTAAGAAGGAGAAAACAAAGTACACCTCTCTTCAGACATAATGCAGGTACTTCTAATTCACGCCTGTTTTCTGTGAGACTGTGATATTACACCGGTCGAAACGGCCCGCTCAGACAGCGATGATGTTGTGGCGAGACGTACCACTGTTGAATAATAGGAAGTCCAACTAAATTTCAAGTCTCTAGGCCATAGGGTTCCAAAGATATCAGATGAGTCTATAGATACCTGGAAATATCTTATATATATATATATATATATATATATATATATATATTTACTATTTATCTATTGCTTAAATATTTTGGAGCCTAAACATTCTTCTCTTCTTAATGTCTTATTTGGTATATTTTTTATTTTCATCTGATCTGTTACTTAAAAGCTAGTAATATATATTTTGTGCGGTATAAATTTATTTTTCTCACAAAATAACTGTATTAATATGAAGCTTGTTAAAAATAATCCATTATCCAGTCTATGAACTTTTATCTTTATTGAACATGTCTCTATACATTCTTCTCGAGAAACAACTAATAAAGTACAGACAAAACAATTATTTTCTTGAAACTTTTTAGTTTTGTATTGGTATTACATTTGTTATTAAATTAAATTGCTATAAAATGAAAATCAGTCTTTCTTAATTATATTTTAAGTTTATATGACATAAGCTTAGTATTTGTAAAGTTCTCATTTATTAACAATTTATAACTAGGTGGGATTATTGTCAATCATAAAATGTCAGTTATTCTATCTATATGAACATCGTCCTTACTAAACTTCCAAATTATCAAATTATATTAGACAACTTTGAGGTCACATGTCAGTAGTTCATTCATCTATGCGAATAGTCATGTCTACATATATTTATTTAATTACAATTAAACTAATCTTGTAAGAATAATTCATATAAGTTACCTAAAATATATACCCGGATACCTACAGCTGACAAAGTCTGTCTCTCCACCTTATTAAGATCACAACATCACTTATAATTTACCATATCTTTTGCTTTGATAAAGATTGTGATTAAAATATAACGTCTAGTATCATATATTTCCTTTGTCTAGATTATTTTTGCCATATGAGTTGCTATAAAGACATGTCATTGTTATGTTTCAGGTTTATGTGAAGGCTTTTAGGCGCGGTGCTTAATAAATGAAAGTGCTTTACTGCCATGAAAACAATTCTCATATATCAAATGTATATTAAAACATGCGACAATGGTTAATCCACAAGGTTGATTGAGGTCAAAAGATTTTTTTGTCTCGCTAACGACCGCTATTTGTAACAGGATAAGTGATTTATGGCGTAACATCAATTTTTTTTATCTGCGACCTAGACAAAACACGCAATGTCCAAGATCGGTGTATTTCCCGTCTATATGGTTTCGGAAAATGGACGATTGGAAAAAGAACTAAATAGTTAATGCATTAACAAACTTTTTAGCCGCGTTAGAAAATATTTGTTACGGAAAATCTTTGTTAATTGCTGTTTACGTGCTCAACATGCGTCCGCAACACGCGTCCGCAACACGCGTCCGCAACACGCGTCAACAACACGCGTCAACAACACGCGTCAACAACATGCTTATTTGAATTTGGAGCAGTTTCGACGAACTTTTTTTTTCATCTATTTTTCTTTTATTCAATTAATAATTTTACTGTTGTATTTGCTTCACTTCTTTCGGTAGTCCTTATTCTCGACGTACCTTGATACTATATTATGAATGCATAATATATACACTTATTTATTAAGACCCCTGCTATTTTCCTTCTCGAAGGTTTCGGGAAATATAAAAAAAGGAAAGTATCCTTGACCCATAAAGTTAAAAGCTTTAAAAACCGCGGACCTCGGGGCGTAATAAAGTGGACCATAAAATGATACAAAATCGCAGAACGGATGCAGCTTGCCGCCACTGGCATAATGTAGCTCTCCGTGTTATTTACGTAATTATTATGTTGAACTTTAAATACAAACGCCAAAACACTTAGTTTTACATTAGAGCTTTTACTTAACTTGACCTTGTTTAAGTATTAGGATGACAGTTTAGAGTACATATAATTTATTCATTGAAGTGAAAGTAAAAAAATATTTTACATTCGACTATTGTAGGAGAGATTTTTTATAGTATAAATATGATTGTTAATAACCTATTAATACATGGGACTTTACAATTGATCGATGTGTGTGTATGTGCCTGGACCTTCAGAAATATAGGCGGAAAACACAGGTATTAGTTGCGTTTCATCTAAAGAGATCATAAAGCCCTTTCCCCTTGCCTTCCATCTAGTGAAAAAGCCTTTCTTAAATCAGCCTTTCACAATTTCGATTACATATATTATCTTCATCAGTCTTTATACTAACTGAAGTATTTAATAAAATAAATGGTATTCATGCTGTCATAGAGAAAACCTTGAAAAAAGATATAGGCTACCGCAGTAATCATTCTAAGTAGACAATTCTCGGTCATTAGCTAGTTACAAGAAAAGTTAAATGCTGTCTCATTTTCATAAGTCAATGACGTTTTCAGGACAACTCTCGAGTCTGCAAGTACTCCTATTGATTTTTTTTTAAATACAGATTTTATCGTGATTCTTAAAGGTTTTTGTGCCCGGCGTTTCGATTACTTTACTCCGATTTCTGATAAAACGTCCGTCGATCTATAAGTTCTCAAGTAATCAAATTAACAGATTCAACACTGATCGTGTCAACCATTAAGCTTAAGCGAAAATCGAACAGTTCACGAAATTAAAGAAAACTGAAACCATTTGCGCAATTTTATTTTGATAGACTTATCTTTTAAATTAAAGATTACGCTTCCTTATTCAATCCAAGCTCAATTTAATTGAATTGAGTTTATGATCTTCTGTACATCGCCATCTGTTTTACCTCATCTTTATAAAATATAAATTTTATTACACGTAAGAACATACTAATTTTAAATCGATCAATAATAACCATTCCATTGTTTCCCTTTTCATTACACACTTAATTACAATCCTACGTAATTGTTTTCTAGTCTAATATAAAATAGAGGCGAAAAATGATACTGCGTTATTTAAGTCTGAAATACTTTGATCGATTACAATATACGGATATCCTAATTTTAAATATCTTTCGCTATATATTGAAATAAGTACTAGAGCTAGTATGACGGCTGGTCTGGTAATACACAATACTGTACCCCATTTAAATGAATGCAAGTGAGAGCTAAATTTGGCAGGGAAAGCATGCTAGTAGAATTAATGCCGTTTAATATGATCCTTAAGAAGTATGTAGGCGTGAAACAATTGAGAAAGGTATGCTTCGGTGGTTAGGGCATGTTGAAAGGATGAATGAAGAGAGAAAAACGAAACAAATTTATGTGTCAAAAGTAAGTGGCAGAGTTTGTAGGGGCCGACGACCATGTATGAATGTAAAAGAAGCGAGAGAGGTATGCCAGGTTCGCGCTAAATGGAAATCCATGATCTCTGTCTGCCCCTCTGGTTTACGGGTGTTACCGTTTTTTTTAACGAACTAGTATCGAGCAATCAACATTTGCGTATTGAAATTATATTCTTCCCAAAGTGAGACTGTTATAGGTTTAGTCATCCCGCGGAAAATTCTATTGTAAAATGAAACTTTAGAAGTGTCTTAAGAAGAAATTAAACGGTGCTTGAGTTTTACCTCGACCCCAAATAACCTGTGTGTATAATTTAATTACAACGTTGCATTGATACTACCAGACTTATTTTCAAGAAAACTTCAATCTCGGATCCTGTTAATTTCTTATATTGTTAATATTTTATTTATTTATGCAACGTCTGTTGGAAGCTAAGCATTTTATTTTCTTACTTTAAATTTATATATATTGTCTTCTTTAATTTTTATATTTTTATCGAGACACAGTAGTTGTATGATGTATTTAAAGCAGTATAAAAGATTATTCTATTTACAAAACAAAAACCTGTAAGTAACTTAATTGTTTGAGCGTTTTGCATCGCCTCCGTATTAATTGATAATTATGCGGTATTTCAGGGTTATATTAAATGGCTTTCAATTTATTACAGTTAATTATTACAAGGAATGGTCCGCTAAGATGGCTTGGTTACTATAAAGGCTCGTTCATAATCATACACGAATAGACAATAAACTGTCGTCCATATTTATACATTGTGCACTAGAATCGAATGTAACGGACATGCATGTGTGGAAGTATGAAAGTAGAGGAAGCAAGAGGGTGTGCCAGGACCGTGAGAGAAAAGAAATTCATAATACCTGCCTACCCCTCTGGGTTACGGGGCGTAAGTTCTTGTGCATTTTTTGTTTCACACTCATTATAATTTTTAAGATCCTATTTAAGTGTAAGTTAAGTAAAAAAAAGTTAAAACTATGTTGAAGAACAACCTGAGTTTATCAATCATTTTTATCAACGCAACCGGCAATAGTGATTATAAATAATAATATACTTTTCGATTTTAAATTCGTTTGTCTTCAAAAGTAGGACTCTCGAGAGTTTTGTGTTCAAAGAAAATATTGTATTTATAGAATATTATCTATGAACATAAGATAAAGAATATTTACATTAACGAACGGCTTACGTTGTTATTCTATATCTTTCATGCGTAAATACTTTGAAAACACGTACCAGCAAAGCGGCACTTTCTAGATTATTTTTATAAAAGGAACATAGTATATAAATACATAAAATATAATATATTAAAAATGAATTAATTGGAACCTTGAGTAATAAGTTGACTTTATTTTTACCTATATACGATCGCGAACGATGTTGCAGGCGTCGGCTAGTTATTACTAATGTACTCATAGCTTTTCATTATCAAACATCAAAGCGTGCTGCGCAGAGCCACTCTTTCACTTTCATCATGTTACACATCCCTGACTTTTTTTACTTTACCTTTTCCTTAAAAAAAGGAGTTGCATAAGCAAAGAGTTTAACTCGCTTCCTCTACTTTCAACGTCTATTCTGTTTGTATTTTATTAGTAAAACACTAGATTTTTTTAGATATCAGATAAAGGTATAGGTAATGTTATAACATTCTTTTTATCTTTGGCGCTTGGAATGGTGCCTTCCAGCCCACGATTTTATACTTAGCATTCGGTATCCCCAACCATTAGCTGTACTTGTACAATTGTACTATATACAACGGAATGTAATGTCTTATTTTATGCATCTATGAGAAATTATGTTTATCAGTTTCGTTACATTATATATCCAGAATATCTGAATAATAAAACAGTTAGTCAAAAGAAAAATGCTGTAACACAAAGTAGAAGTGAAACTTCAACGGACAAATGGAAATATCGAATACACGTGGACTTTTTAGCATATAGATATACAATTCTTTCATATATCATTTATATGTAGAGCCTACGTAAGCCAAGAGAGCAATATTGTCCTGTTTGTAACCGACTTCTTGGTACGTATTATTAAAAACAACTCAAAAACTATTTGTCAGTAATTGATTTAAAAAAAAGGAACCGCACGACAAGTATTGTCGAAACAAAATCACCATAATCGGTAAATCAGGAGCGGAGCTACGGATTAATATCCATAGAAAAGTCGCTCTACGCGGCCGTAAAGCTTTTTCATTAGAGAAAAAAATAATTTCATAGTTTTTACTTAATTTTGTTTAAATCCTACAAACAATATTTGATTCATCATTTCAAGTTCCAGACTGTTAATGAGACAGCTAATAATTTTCTCGAAACAACTCCTGAAACAGCGCCGCGAGCGACTTTACAAGAGAAAACTTTGCGCCGGGCCTTAACTTGCTTATGAACGAAACGTAACGCTCGGCCGCCGCACCCCAACAACAATAAATGTAAAACTGGCCTATAAATGTGTTATGATTTTTGAAAACTTCTTTAGGCACGCCTGACGTTACAAAAGTGTGATTGAACGAATTGCGAATTGGGAATAGTTTCGACTAACTTTATTTTTTTTCTTGAATTATATTTTAAGTTTATTATTATTGATTATTTACTATTAAACTTTTTTTTATAGTAGAAGGTGGCAAATGAGCACGCGGTTCACTACCCATAAGCATCCGCAACTAGAGTTGCAGTTGCGTTGCCTACCTTTAATGGTCAGAGAAAGGGATGAACAGAAAATAGATATATCCCTTTTCTATTCACCCCCTCTACCGTCAAGTCCTCTTCCCCTTCCCATCCTTTCCTTATTATCAAAAGGTGGGAAGTGGAAGTGGACCAGATTTAGGCCTCCGGCACCTCACTCATCAGACGAAACGCAGAATAATCTACTTCACGCCTGTCTTCTGTGAGGTCGTGGTATTTCACCGGTCGAGCCGGCCCATTCGTGCAACAGATGTTGTTGTTGCGGGCTCTACCATTGTTTAACTATTGGAGAGTCTGTTATATTACTGGATTTTCACTTCTGTCGGCAGTCCTTATGACTGCTTGTATTTTTTTGAATCGCTCTTATTGTACATCGATTCCGTTTTACATATTGTTGAAATTCCACTAAATATTTGTTTGATACAATCACATTCAGCGTAGAATTCATATCAATACGAAAGAACAAATCACACGCATTGAGTGAAATGCTAGCGCTAACAAGAAATTAGCACTGACGCCCTTACCCGAGAGATGTAGGCAGAGAGAATTCTAGTCTACATTTGTGTACATATATCTACATTTGTACTGGTTTGTCGTTTACAAGTTCTCTCAATATCGCTTTTTCTTAGTATGTCAGTTATCTGATATGTAGTATGTACAAACACAGTAGCTTTGACAAATTCAGGAGTCTGTCGCTTAGTTCAATGGAGCGAACCAGGAGCGTAAGACGCATGCGCCACGTTATCCGCAGCTTCCGTTTGATCTTGACCCGGAAGTGGGTCACGATCGGGTCCCGCGCAGCCTTCGACCTTGTCCCCGTCTGCCTGTGTGGTTCTATAAATAAATGTGCCAGCAAAATAGCTCCATTGATCATTGGGAATAAATATATATGTATATATTTTATTTCATTATTAATATCTTATCCATTTTTGTACACTTTTCTGTTTGGGTCTTTAAACTTGGCTACACTTTTAACTGTGTGTATTAGTATTATGCTTTGTTTGTTCACATTTCTAAATTTATTAAGTTGTATCTGTGAGTGAGACTTATTATTGGCTGTATAATTTATATACGACTGCTACTCTTGTAGGGAGCTGTAAGTATTCCATGTCTAAATAGATCATTATTAAAAATTATATATTAATAGTTGGCAAGCACCACTATTACTCGCTAGTGGCTAAACGTTAAGTTGAACGACTACCGCATGTAAACGATTTTCCCAACAAAGGTTGGCGTTACCCAAAACCCACACAGTATGAGCATATGTGCCGACCCCACGTAACATGGGTAGGGAGATGATGATGACAGTGTATCGACGTACCTGGGAAGCAAACAGACAGACTTTTTTTATAACTTACATTTGCGTTTGTTTTATCATAACTTTAAAAAAACTTGCGATTTACAATACTTGTATTAATAGGTTCATTTTTATAAGTTACCTTAAACATGTGATTTCTTTAACACTCGTTAAGGGTGACTTAAAAGTATTAAAGAATAATTCGCCCGTATTTTTCTTAAGCATCTTCATGTACAAACATTCGACAACATTTTGAGATCATTAAGTCATATTCCACGATCCATTATATCTCTGTTGACCGCTCGTAAAGCAACAACTTTATGAGCCATTCCCATACATCGTGATCTACAGCATCGCGATCTCACGAATCACGGTCATCAAGCCAATTAACCCGTCAGCACAGTCGAAATATAACCTGATAGATAAAATGTACGTTCTCGTTAAATGTTAATTTCGATACGAGGTGATCTTCGTCAATTTATTAATATTTAATAATGACATTTCAAACTGTTGAGTATTGACACGTCAAATGGAATTAATAAATATTTTAAATCCCCAATACATATTTTCGTGTTTTCAGTATGAAAATGTGTTTATTATAAAAATATTTCTATATTATTAATGTAGACCAAATTATGTTAATCACTCAATAACATGATTTTAAACCATTCCAACCACAGTTCTTGAAGATATTTTTCTACAATGATTCGATGGTAGATTCAACCTACCTTCGATAAGTACGTGTGTGTATCAAGGGCTTGTTTCCCAATCTTATTAATGGATTCCCTTTTTCGGATTGATAACCACTACCCAAAAAAAATTAATTAAGTTTAAGCAAGTTATCAGTGGTGTAGTGTATAATTATTATATTATGCTTATGTGGGTAAGGTGAAATATATTTGTTAATTGTGGAGGTACATTAAAATATTAGTCTTGTTCAATATGGCGTTTCATTTCATGGTGGCAGCGATGTTAAATACCGAATTTAATAAGTAAAAAGAAATTTAGAGTAAATATAGAGCACGCTAGACCTCCAGCGGAACTTATTCTACAAGGTGGACCGGCATCGCGCGCGGACGCCTGGCGAAAGTGGTATCGGTAGTTCAACGTATTTTTGAAGGCGTCGGAAGTACATAAAGAAGCCAAAGATGTACAAAGCAGTTTGTTAGTGAATCTAATCGGGCTAGAAGCTTATGATGTGTATACAACCTTCAAATTTTTTAAAAGACGAAGACGCTGAGGTTTTGGTAAAAAAAATTAATGATCACTTTGGCTCGAAGCAAAATACGACGATATCCAGGTTTAAATTTTTTCGCGATTTCAAAACAGAGGTGATTCCATAGACGAATATGTAACCGCCCTAAAACTATTGAGTGAGTCCTGTGAGTTTAAGCATTTAGAAGATGGCTTGATACGTGATAGAATCGTTTGCGGAGTAGCGGACGGTGTCGTGAGGGAAAGATTACTCAGGACGGAGGATCCTACTTTGGCCAAGGCAGTAAAAATATGCCAGGCAAATGAAATGTCTAATGAGGAGAAGCAACAGACAGAAGAAACTAAAGGAGGGTCGGCAGAAGTGGAGACGAGTGCATCGAGCCTAAAGGTGGACGACGTAGCCGGCGCGTGGAGCCGCGGGCGGCTCGTTGGCGGGCGCGGGCGCTTTTTCGACGGTCGATCACCAGCGTCGGGTCACCGGTTAGATGTCTCGCCGCGTGTGAAAAGTTCAAGTTGTGCTAATTATAAATGTAACGGTGATATTACCTGTCCTGCTAAAAATGCGATTTGTTTTATGTGTAATCAAAAAGGTCATTTCAAAAAGTACTGTCGGCAGAAAGTTTATAGAAAGGTATTCCAATTAAATGAAAGTAGTGAAAGTGATAACGATAAGGGCTTGTACCGTGTGCCGACTCTTTACGACAAATGCAAGGACAACGGCAGCAAATGGTATGAAAATTTCATTTTAAATAGTAATGGAATGCTAGAAGTTTTTAAGGTAGTTGTTAGTTAGTTGCGCTTCATCTAGTCAAGCAAGTCATTTTTGATAGAATCATCTCTTATTAAAGTTGAGGCCTAATAACGATTGCGACCCGTGTTTCTACCAATTGTATTATAATACTGAAAGCTTTATTCTAATAATATTTCTGCGTATCTCTGAATTGCTTCAAGTAGGTTTAGTCGTTTGTGAATTATTTGTCCTGAACAAGAAAAAAGAAATTTTTCTACTCAAGTCTAGACTAAGAAAGATAAATTTCCTGGCGATATATTTCCTTGCAGAATTATTTATTCAGCATTTCGCTTCCATCCATTTACAGTTTTACTTTGTCTTTGTGTATTATATACTTTTTTAACACTCGTAGCATTAATGAAAATGACATAAATCGAATCCTTGACAATTTGTGGAGTTATGATACAAAAAAAACCATAATGATATACCAAATTGATTTAAATCGAATAAAGTGATGCACATTTGTATCTTATCATTTTAAAAATGCTGGATAAAATATATGTTATCAATAAACTAGTGGAAAAAAGGATATTTTTTATTCCATTAAAGTAATCGAAAAGACAACAACCGAGGCGGGGCTATCCCAGTGTAAGAGCTACGCCAGCCATGCCCACGCTTTCGTGGAAGCAGCGATACGTTATCGAATAATTTCACTACAACTGAAGATATTGCGAAGCCCTTGACTCCAACGACACCGTCACATGAATCGTTTAGGCGACGATTCGAATTACGCAATAAATCTCAACATCTAGGCGCGCTTCCACTATTTAATTAATTAGTTGTATTTCGTTTACAAAGCTTGCTTAATTAAATCTGATAGAATAGTTGTGCACTAACAACTATGGATAATATAACTATGAAGTCAATGTTAAGTTTTGGTTTTAAAATATTTTGGTTGTGAAATGAAGTACTCTACCTGCACACAGATATACTGTCAGATAGTGCAACTTTCCGACTTGTATTAGCCAAGATGAAGTAAAATCGAAACGTCTTGGGCTAGTACCAATGTTATCAGAAGATGGATGATGTTGCTCTCTTAATTTCTCCTGTCTACCTAAGTTAGTGAAAGAATGGGATCCACAACAATTTTGAGGGTATTTATTAAACAATTTTCTTACACTACATAAATTTATTTTTACAACTCTTCATGAAATCAGTCGTCTGTTAAATCTATATAAAAACCTCAATAAACAGACGAGCGACTGGCGATGGGAAAACCCCTCAACTGTGAACGAATCTTATTTCATCGTTCTCTTAGTAACAAGAACAATTAATTTTGACAATAGGAAGAAAGGTTACTCCAAATAATATTTGCACAGTAAAAAGCTCGCAACAACTTTGAATAGTAATTGAAATATGAATTATATAATTTTATATTTGACGAACGTAATCATGAATTTATATGATACTGGGGTGTTTCAAATTAGTTCGAGTGAATGTTCTAAAACGATATTTTTTAGGAATTTAAAAATAGTATTATTGTTGTATTTTGTTGTACGTTCATGGTTAGGTATTATTCATATTTTTACATATAATATTTTATTTATTTTTTAACTTTGAAAACATAGACTGCTTTGTTTAAAAACATATAGACTGTAAATAGGTAGTTCATTTATATACTTACACTATAACCTTACAAAATAAAAGTCAATTATGTTTGTAAGCGATACCTCTAAGGACTAAATATTGACACAGTTGAGTGCTGTAATAGCGGATATTAGTTTGTCCCGGCATTACTATCGCCCTTGGTTTCCGTCGTAGTCTATGTAACTTTGTTAATATGTATTTTACACATCGCTCACTGGTGAACAAGATTAGAATAATAAACTATAATAAAATTGTTGATTCTCTTGGCAGGTGACATCAATATTTTACAAAAAAATAAATTTAAATTGTGCCAAGATAATGATTAACCTTCATATAAAAGCAAAACAACTAAGTAACGTATTGGTAGTATATAAATTAGTGTTCCTTGAATTAAAACACTCTCACATTATAAATTTCCTTTTTGCCCGACTGATTCAGAAGGAGGGTAATTAATATTTTTCGCAGGAACACATGCGCGTACATTTATAAGTATGTATGTATTTTTAAGAGTGAGGTTTTCTCATTCTTCCCCTGAGAGAGCTCATATGCCGTCAGCATAAAACGCAACTATTGGAAGTACAACACCATTAATATGTCAATAATTATAGAGTCGGTCGGGTATTTTTTTTATTATTACTTGTCTCAATTTTGTTATCTCTCTACATGGTTGTATTCTTCAAAAAACCGTACAACCAGATACTCTAATAGACAGATTGTACATTTTAATTAATCCATTTTCAAGAATACTACCGAAAGCACCGTAAAACTGAGTCGCGTTTTCGGGATCACCTAACTCCAAACGTAATGCTCGTCGTTACATTCGTTACGTCATTCAATGTAAATCCTCTTTAACTTCTAAAGAGGATTTACATTGAATTGGACGGATAATTGTGAGTGTTTCAAGCTAGTGTGCTCACAAAATGGTACCACGATTTTTGCTACCAGGTTTATTGTCAGTTTTTTTATATTATATATATATGTAATACCCACTAAGGGTAGTTATTTTTTTTTTACTTTGTAAGTGACTGTTTAAATAGTTCTTCTTCACTTCACTTATATTAGTATTAATCCAAGCATAGTAACGACGGCGGGTATCTAATAATTACTAGAACTAAAAGCGAAATATATAAGTAAACATTAATATATGAAATATTTTATAATATTCCGACCCTGAATGTGACGATAAACCTTGTCCGGCAAACTGTTATTATCCACGCCGGCTTGTGAAGCGAACAGGCTGCACAATTTATAAGCGAAAACATTATCTTTAAATATAACTTTTTCAGAATAAGCCTGCATTTAGGAATAAATAAGCGTAAATTAAGTGATGTCCCATTGGGCTTAAGTTACGAAGTAAATGTAAAAAGGTACGAAAATAACGGATTCAAAAATATCCCATAAACATTTTACTTACCTAACTTGCCTTAAAATATCCTGAACGTTAAGCTGGATGTTATATCTTCATTAAAAATATTAAATATCTACTCGAAAGATCTAAAATGCGCCCTGGGTGTAGCAAAACAATTTAATGACACCGCAATGAGGGTAAATTGTTAAACTTAAAATGACCGAACGATGGAGATGGCAAGGTAAGATCGTTATACTTTGTACTTTGGTTTCATATTACGATTTTATGAAATTTGGACGATAATTTCATGACATTGTAATATGAAGGCCTTAAGCCGTCTTCTAGCAATAAATATTTATACTTTACAATCGTCAAGTTACAGCTTCCAGGATCAACTTGTACTTACTAAACATTATTTATTACAACAGAATTTAACTCCCTTACTGATAAATTCTGTTCTTATCAAAAATCTCTCTCGCTCTGGCGTAGAACTCATCCATCCATCTTCTTGCTTACTTCTAGAACCTACTGTAGCCAAGTTTTATACTATTAAGTAGTATTTACTTGAAGTTACTGTAAGTAAAATTTTAGCAATATTGGAAATATTTTAATTGTAACGTATTTATTTATTTAAAACACTTTGTTGTACAAAAAAGTACAAATGGCGGACTTATAGACATTCTCTACCAGTCGAATACGCATTAAAGAATCATATAGAAATGAAACCAAAGATACATAAATACAAGTATACATAAATACAAATATATGATAGTAGTGATCTGTTGGTCAAGTATTACACAAAGAATGTAAAAATATCTTTAAAAAAGATTAAAATACAAATTATCTTGAATTTGTCCACATTTAAATTTCAAGGAAAATATTCGCTTTGGAATAATTAATTAATTTAATAATGATACTGTCAACTGGTATTTCATAATTTGAGACTAATCCGAAGTATTACTTTGATTCATTAATTTGATTGCACCCTAATTAAATTAAATGTGTTCAGTGATTTTGGTGAAAGCTTCAACAATACCGAACCAATCCATTTAAAGCCGATTAAAACAAGGCCTTAAATTCTGTGTTTTAAACCTAAACCTTCTAAAAAAATTATGACAACAATAACCTGTTGGTAATTTGCTAATCATTAAAATTCAATTTTTTGAATATATTAAAAATCAATATTTCAAATAAGAATATTTATTGTTTTTTTAATTTAAAATGTTCGATAAAAAATGCCTCGTAAATTTTAAATAAAAACAATATTTGTTGTCACTTACCTTCTCCCGCACGGGTTTCCCTCGAGTCGTCGACGATCAACAGGTGGGGTCGTCTCGCCCGCTCGAGTTCGAGCTCGGCTGATGAGGTGCTAGCAACTCGCGGTACGCCCATCGCGGTCGGCGGTCTGCGCGCGAATGCCGTCCGCCCTACGAATACCGTAGACGTTCAGGTGGCTACCGTAGCTGAGCTACGGCAAGCTACGAACGCGAAGCTTTGCCTTTTACCTTACCTACAACCTTGATTATTTTTTCTTGATCCGAATCTTGTATGTTCATTGTTATTTCTATGAGTAATTTATTTTTAAGTAATCTTCGTTTTAACATCATCGTTAGCTGGGCTTAAGTGTTATTCGAAAAATGACAACATCCAACCAAAAGCTTTTATTTTATTTAAAGTTTTAAAATAAAGTTTTTATGTGTATTTTTTCTTCTTAATTGACGTTTACAGGATATCTCTATTCGTAGAGTGTCAAACCTATCACTTTCCACTCGTATTGAGAAAAAGAAAATGTTAACTGTAATATTGCGTATATCCCATAAAAAGCTCAACAGTTGGGTCTACAGCAATGAGTATATCATTTTATATTTAAGTAGATCTTTAAAAAACATTCATGACTTTTGTTCAAACTTTTGGAAATCCGGGACTTTCTTTTGTGATAATGTTGTAGTTTCATTTTTGTATCAAATATGTTTACATCAACAAACATGTTTTACTTTTTATATTCTGTTTATATTCCTCATAAATAGGACAGACGACATAAATGTTTATGCATATTATGACATGTACTCCTTTATTTGCATTTACGATGAAAAGTTTCACGTTTGAATTAAAACTTGAAAGTACGCCAGCATCGCCTAGACAACAAGTCACAACAAGTGTCTTTAGAGTGTCGGTTTTACGATAACAAGATACACGAGGCTTCATTATCTTTGTTTGATATAACAAATACGCACATTACCCCGTAGTCTACTCCACCAGGTTCTGTTGTATCGAAACTGTTGGATTCGGAATGGACTATAAGGCTGTGGGTTAGTGACTTTAGGAGGCATGTAACGTCAGACGGAAATGTGAAGGCATAGCTTCATATATACCAAGAATACACGTCATTTTCAAACACGTGACACGAAATTTCGTATTAATTGCCATCAGTTGGACGTCCCCCTTGTCTCGTCGCTCAATATTTTGAAAAAAAAAGTGAGAAAGGGATCCATATTTTCTACACGGAGTTCTTTCTTGGAGTAATTGTCAAGAGAATACACGCAGGTTAAATAAAATATTTTTCACGATTTCTCTTTGGACGATAAACATTGATCTTCTATTTATACTAATCAAACATTGACACAGCTTTGATGTGAGTCCAGTTGATATATTGAAATTTAATGTACATTATATTTTAAAATTGCTTATAATATAAAAAGGCAAACATGCTAAGGAAAATACTTCAAAGCTTGGTTACTAGATGTAAAAAAGAAGTATGTACGACAGTAAAAAAAAACTCTTTAGCGTTTTATATTTACACTAGCAGATCCGGCAAACTTCCTTCCGCCTTATAATTAATTAACGGCCCTGTGACCCTTGCGGGTGGAATTTCGTAAAAACCGTTCTAACTCGACCTATACTCAGCGAAAGGGATGTTCCTTCCAAATTTCAAGTCTCTAGACCATATGTTTCCAGAAATATAATGATGAGTTCGATACCTGGAAATGTCTTACATTTACTATACTATATACCATGCATGTCATTCAATAATGAATTTTTCATAACCCTTCTTCCAATATCAACTTTATAGATGGCAGTATGGCAGGAATGAGCAAAATGCTGCGTTTAAGAGGTGCCCATACAAGTCATAAAATTAAGTCTACCAAGTTGACAAACTTAAGTGCAATGCAACGGAAGGCTATATATTTTAAAGTAAAAAACATTTTAGATTTATTTTAGAAGTAAAAACATATAGATAGCTTTTGCGGAATGGGCTGCCTGGACCGGGGAAGTAGCTCGACCCCACAGTGTGAAGGATCGTACACATCGGGACAAGTAATCATTTATTGTGTATAATGTATATTCTACGTGTATGTATTCATTTATATTTCGTATATTCATTATACATATACACTGCAGCTAGTATTAAGTTCTTAAGAACACAAATATTGGGAACGGTAGCGCCAACTACGGGTTTTATCGAGACGCTTTTCAAACATTCATGTGAACCTGTTCTTATTGTTGTTTTTTTTATGAAAACAAAACACGTTTATTATTTTAAATCCGTGCCATTACTTTTATACAAACTATGATATGTTACTGAAATTGTGACGAAAAGAAATCTTTATTAATCAATGGAATAAAATCCTCGCATGGCTGGAGCTGCAATTTAATTTTAACCATTGTTTACTTTATCTTTGCTAAGCTCTGTACTGTCGCACAATGACAATCAATAAAACTTCTTGCATTTGTAATTGTGACTCAGATACTTAGAGATTGTAAATTGCTAAGATTATCTGGATCTTTTAAAAGGAACGATATGAATTATTCAGACTAGTAATGTTCTTTGTCAACAAAAAAACTTTAATATTAAATCAAAATAAATATTTGACTAATTTTGAAGGAAAAGTCTATAGCTAAAGTAAAGAAATAGCGCTGTATAAGTCTTTAATAATTTAACACAAGCTCAGAAATTTATTCTATTTTTATGTGGATCTTTACAGAATTATTATAACTGCCTTCAGCCATAGATTTCAAATTTAGAACTCAGATTTGTCTAGTCTTTGTAGTAAAATAAAATTGCTTCAGTCTTCTATAATTTATTTTTAATTCTTACACGTCTATAGACAGTAGAATTTTAGTATTAGCTGCATACAAAAGTACACAGACCTGACGAAATAACCTTTATCGTATGGATTAATGTGTATATTGGAAAACACTGGACCGTAATAAAACATGCGTATGGCTAGAAGTTATTCTTGCGGCTAAAAGCTTTAATGAGTCGCTTCATAAAATAAACATTTCACAACATTAACTTGCAAGAAAGGGGTTATCGCACTTAGTATGTTAACCTTTATACCATACATATATAGAACATATATAGTTTATATACAATGAACGAATTAATAAATTTATTCCTTTACTATTCAGATACATTGTTATGCTTCTCTGAGTAAGAAAAAAGACTGGAGCAAGTTGCTTGAGTTTTCACATTTGATCATGATGGGTACCTTCAAGACGATACGGTCTAAGATATTTTATAAATAAAAGAAAGGAATTATTAAAGAAAGGACTAGAAAGAAGAATAGGCAGAGAGATGGAGGATTAATCCTGCCATTCTTTACCTATTCCTATCCCCTTCCACTTCTTAACAGTGTCTACTTTTCTTTTAAGGCATAATGGTAGGAAGTGGATGGGTGTAGGATTCATTGACAGCGTTTCTTCAGTAAAAGAGGGAGCGGTTATAGATACCCTTTATCTCACGAAAAGGCTGCCAACGAACTTACTACTATTTACTTTTGTATATTTTGATGGGTAGGTGGCGATCATTTAAATTTCTAATAAGTTCAAGGGTCGAATCCTGTCTCAAACTTAATATCTTTGAAAACATAAATCATTTCATACTTAGTTTCTTACATGAAATTGTTCTTAAAAATATCTATTTAAAGGCCACTAAAAGAAAAAAAAGTATTTTTATTAGACAATAGAAACTTTGCAGATTGAACAAGTTGATTAATAACAGATTCAATTTTTCCGACCTGATAACTTTGAGGGAAGTTGTCGCAAGTTTTGATATAGTTTCTATAACATTTTTATCTCTTCTCATAAATCTTGAATTTACTTTGATCCAACAAGAACAAATATACTGAGCTGTACTTATTGTGTTAGGTAATAATGCCGTATAATCAATTCTTACTCGGTCCGTACTAAAAATAAGATAACAATTGTCGTAAAGCTAACATTAAAATTAAAAGAAACATTTGCATGAAGCGGCTGGCTGAAGGTAGACCTAGTTGAATACAGGAGTAACTAGAGTTTCTGGATAGACTTCTGCGCCCCGTGTGATGTATAAAAACCAACAGGCCCTTTCTCTTAACACCATTTTCTCCTATTTCCTATTCACTTCTTCTCCTTACCAAATACGTGCATTATACATTAGGTGAACATTTTAAGTTCTCGATAAAAAAAACTATATTTTTTCGCGGACGGTACAATAATGACGAAACATACACATACAAAATCACCGGTCGAAAGTGTTCCAAAGACAGCGACATTCGCACATGTCAGATGGTGTAATAAAATAAAAGATGACAGCTAGTGTTTGTAACTTAAGCCTAAATGTAAGCGATAGAAAAAGCGAGCTATAAAAATGCTTTTCGAGTCTTTACTTTTCGACTGCTAATGACATATCTATAGAACAGTGGTAGAGCCCGCAATAACAACATCTTTTGCACGAATGGGCCGGCTCGACCGGTGAAATACCACGACGTCACAGAAGACAGGCGTGAAGTAGAAGTATTCTGCGTTTCGTCTGATGAGTGACGTGCCGGAGGCCTAATTGTAGTCCTCTTCCCCCTCCTACCCTTTTCTAATAAGGAAAGGATGGGAAGAGGAAGAGGATTTGACGGATGAGGAGGGGATGGACAGGGAATGGAATTATCCTTTTTTCTGTTTGTCTCCTCCTTCGTCCATGAAGGTAGGCAACGCATTTGCAACTCATTATCTTGTTGCGGATGCCTATGGGTAGCGGTACTTATTTCCAGGGGCCGCTTGCTCGTTTGCCACTTGGTAATATAAAAAAAAAATCTATTGTATTATAATATCATTGGCTAACGGGTTTTATTATGACAAAATTAACGTCAAATAGCACTTTTGACGTTTAACTTTTAAAAATACAAATCTTAATTCTTCAGTGTTGTATCAATTTAAATCTAGCTCCACAAAAAGAATAGACGCATTTATTAATGAGTTTATATCTAAGGTTATACGAGTACATATGTACATCTATGCGCTTACTTATTTCAAGGATCGTTCGTTCGCCGCACTCCCACTCCCCCGTTACAGATTGTATATTGTGCAAGTCCTATTAAAGTTATTGGAGCAGAATAAAAACATTTATTGTACAGTGTATAGCGTCGCTTTGGTTAGTCTCGCATCATTTGTCGTAGAAGTTGAACGTCCACACAGCCACTGAACTACAAGTCGATTACTATATGAAATTACTAAGGAAACTAATATTTTAGGAATCAGAACTTGAAACGGTTTGAAAAAAAACGTTGGACTATAAAGGTACAATCCAAAGTGATTGGGCACTTACTCTAGTACACTCCAATTGGCACGTAAAGCATCTGTCTAAGAGAAGTCATATAATGTGACTGCAGTACATATACGAGCACTATATCCAATTTACTTGAAACATCGAAATGTATATATATATTACATTTTGTCAGTGTCTTGGCCTAAATAAAATTAAATTACGTGTTCAAGCACTATAGTCATGCTACTCCGTCACATTCGAGCGGACCAGTCGAGCGACTAGTTGAGTGACCAACACAGCGACAAGTCGTAAGAAGACCATAAGTGCGCACCTAACTTGTCTTAACTGTAATCCGATCATAGGTACCGATCCACCTAGGCTCGGCTCTCTCGGAAACCCTCGAACCGAATCGAATAAAGTAACGGCCCGAGCTGAGGTTCCCTCGGGAGCCCTCGATCTTAATTACTCTCTGCCTAAAGAGGTTTAGGCTAGACGCCTTCTGCGACCTGCCACCTCAAGCCCGGTGTAGATATAGATGCCTCGTCTAGGCATACAGTGACAAATGAATCACAAAAAAATTGTTTTTGTTTAAGTTTTTTATATGGTAGATTCTACCTTCTATAGGTAAGATATAGGATATTCAAAAGTGTATTTATTTTATATCATTAAACGTGTTATTTTTTATTGTATCCCGGATATTCTGGAATGCTTTCTGCTTTTTCACTATCTAGTTAATATCAATCATCAGCGCTATGTGTTCATGCGATTTGCTCTCAATATAACGTTCACGTTAATGACTTATCATTTCCATATAATATGTAGACGTTTACCATTAATTATTGGTCTTATGAACGCTCATAATTGTACCAATCTGCTTATGCGTGAATGAGCTCTTACTTGCGATTTAGAAGGTAAAATATAATTTTTGGAGACATACTTTAAGAGTATCAAATGTCCCTAGTTTCACCCGCCTCTTTTATTAGCAGTTAATATCCTAAATATTAATTTGTGACAGCAATAGCTGCAGAAAATTTTATTTTTCTAACAATAGTTAGTTACATTTAATTCACTTGTATCAAAGTTGTATAAAAATCATATTTGCCCTTCATAAATAACTTTTAGGTCGTTAACCTAGCATTGTACAGAAGGAGTGGCGACAGTGTTTTCATGATAAAACGAACATTTATCTTCCATCCAATGCGTTGTATCTGTGATCATTAGTAAAAGGGGCGTTGGACTTAGATAAAGAAAGAAGGGAAAAAAAATTCAGCAAAGCAGTAATACCGAAATTTTAAAATCTACGACATAAGCCTAACACAAAAGTGATGTTTCTGTGTATTCAAAAATAATTAATAAAATTACATCAAAACCGTCCCAATCGTTTCGTAAGGGGTCACATCTGTGTATGAGAACACAGAAAAAATTGTATTATTTATAGCATACGGCTTATCTAATAATGTTCGAGACAATCAACTTCATGAACATGAATAAATTGAGGTCCCATGAGAGAACAACGATTTGTTTATTTATGATTTATTTATATTTCGTTTGGCGTCTACAAGATGGTGAATAATAAGTAAAAAAGATGCATGAACATCTATTTTTATGTAAAAAAATTATTAAGAACCAAGCATCGCACCGGGCTATCTAATAGACTAAGATGAAATGCTTCGTATTCCAGACACAAATTCTTTTCAAACGAAATACCTCAAAAAGAATTTTACGTATATTTTTATTATCACAAAATATGTTGATCTCAGTGGGCAGATGATTGACCTAAGATGTGAAGATTGAAGGATGAAATTCACACAATTTTGTACCGAAGAATTCGCATTGTTTAGACACCATATAACCCTGACTCATCTTCGATGCACTAGGGACCTTACTTGTAGAAAAAATACACAGAATATCTACTTAATTCTACTGCGGATAGATTAAAAATTTAGAAGGGCAACATTATCCTTCGTATTTGGGTCTAAATATGAACAAATTCGCCATTCGACTATTGTCGTTAGTACAAGCTTTTACGCTTAGTTGGAATGGTTAAAAGGAATATTAGTAAATTATTTCAATAACGTACTAATATTTATATACAAAAAAACTACTATTTCGAGGAAAGTTTGATATTTAAGAAAGAACGGTTGATGACCATGTAACAAAATCACACCCGGCCGTTACCAGAAACACCCTTAAAAATCCACAAGTTAGAAGAAACGATTTCTATTATACGCTAATTGATTTCTGATATCAGATTCGACGTTATATCAATGTCAATGTCTCGCTCTTTTTACTTCGGCTCAATCACCCTTACAATTTATTACCCGGCTAGCCTTTCAACGTATGCCAATGGGATCAAACCATTCGTAAAAGATTGAAAACGATTCTTCATTGTCAACAAAAACGTTCATTTTCTTCCACGTATTGTAAAACATCTCGAAACTTTTTAACAACATATAGATTGTAATAAGAAGTTAACAGGCAATTTTAAATTTATTATGTTTGTAACAATATAATGGCAATGGTATAATTGTGATAAGAAAACGTCTGGAAGAGTACCAGACTGTCTTGTCTTGAATCCGGTACATCCTATAACCGAACATGATCGGTGAAATACCACGACCTCACAGAAGACAGGCGTGAAGTAGAAGTACTCTGCGTTTCGTCGGATGAATGAGGTGAGGTGAGGTGCCAGCGACCTAATTCCAGTCATCCAATAACTTTTGCTACGTATCTACTTTGCTTTGGTTTTTTTTTCTATATATATGTATAACTAGTAAAGGCCGCTGTTCCCGCGTTTGTAACGATTTCATTTTAATCTTTCATTAAAATAAACGTGATACTTGACCTTAATGACAATTCGTTTTTATATTTGATATTTATTATTTATATTATTTGATATTCGATAAAGGATAGACAGGGAAAAGGATATTTCCTTTCCCCCGCTAACCCCCTTCCCCGTCCAATCCTCTTCCTTTTCCCATCCTACCCCCCTTATGAGGAACGGGTGGGAAAGGGAAGAGGACTGAAATTAGGCCTCCGGCACCTCACTCATCAGACAGATCAGTTCGGATCAGAGTACTTCTACTTCACGCCTGTCTTCTGTTAGGTTGTGGTATTTCACCGGTCGAGCCGACCAATTCGTGCAACAGATGTTGTTGTTGCGGACTCTACCACTGTTAAATCGTTTGATTTCGTTGATATCTCGAACAGGTTGTAGCCCAATATTCCACTACACAATATACTGTACACATTGTATACAACCACTTATAACAATTAGTATACTTGCTTTTCACGCCGATTCCCACCCAGGACAGACATTTGTGTGCATGAACATGTCTGTTTGTCCTGAGTCTGTGTGAAATTATCTATTTAAGTATGTATTTACAAAAGAAAAAGTAGTATGGTATATGTAGTATATCAGTTAGCTGGTTGCCATAGCACAAGCTTTGCTTAGTTTGGGATCAGGTGGCCGTGTGTGAATATGTCCTAGGATAAAAAAAACCAGCTCGGGCCTCAAGAGGTGTTGTCATGACCGTTGACGAGTAAAAACTGAGTCGACCTTCCTTTGACAAGTATTAGCATTAGCTTATAAAGACTCTTGCTGTCTAAAGTCACTTACGCAACTTCACGTTTCAGTACCATATTCATGCATTTCCGGCAAACCGGAAATGTGACCTATAAGAAGTTCTACTCCAGTCCGACTTTTCCCTTTCTTCTTTTCCTGGCTTTTGGTGGTCCTTATAGACTAGGACAAACAAAATAAAATGTAAGCCGGTCACCACTTATAGGTCTTCAGGTCATTTATAAAATCCCACAGAAAAAAACACTGCTTCTTTTCCTCATTTCTTATTGTCCCATAAATTCTTATTGCTTTTCGAGGCGGTCTTTAAATAACTTTTCATTTTATTTATATAGATAACTTCGTCTTAACTCCACCGGTCTTACCATCGCCTAGCGGTAGTTGGCGATCATTATGACAAAAAAGTATATACAATTTGTAATTGCATAAGTATAAAGGGGAAAATACGTATAGTGCTTTCAACCTCAAGATCCCACGCAGCACGTGACACGTTTCACGTTACACCCACGTGATAAGTTTTTAGATTAGCTTTGCCACGAACGTGACGGCCTACGTAAACACTTTGCCTCGACTTTAACGTTTCCCTTGCTTATACTCTCGATAGACTGATCTCAATTCAAATGTTTAAAATTAGATTGGACAGTTACATATATGTTATACGTATTAAACCACCGATCAAAAGTGTTGCGAAGCAGTGACAGCAACATTCACACGTCAAACGGTGTAAAAAGATAGCGTAATTAAAATAATAAGAAAAAAGAAGACAGCTAGTGTTTGTCACTTACGCGATGTAAACACATGACGTAATCTAAAGAAAAAGAGTCCTAATTACGACGCTTTTAGTCTTCACTTTTCGACCGCTAACGACATAATATGATTGATACATAAAGTAGCAGATATGAGATGATTAAAGGAAGTCTATCTTAATATTTATTATTAATTCAATTCAAACAAACATTAATTTTGAATGTATTAAATAGGCACCGCGAATTCATTACAGTATATTCTCTTTAGCAGCATTTTGAGGTTATGATGTTGAATTTAGTATTGCAACAATACATCAGATGAGTGCTCGCTGAACAGAGATTTGACTTGTTATATGAACTTTATATTAGTCATAATATTGCAAATATTAAAATTAAAAACCCAGTAAGTATTGACTGCTAGAAAAGCTGATAGAAAAATGATTTTGTAGATAGAATAACAGACGTTGCCTTTATTGAAACTCTAAATAAGGTTTCATAAAGATAATAATATAACGTATTTTTTATTAAGTAAAAAAATACCACTAAAAGGTCAACTACGATTTAAAATATCTTGTATATATAAGTATATGATCACAGTTTATATTATTCATTAATAGCTAATTTGTTACATATTTTACTTAAATTTACAATCAGATTTTACAGGAATTCATTAATCACTACAAATAGCATTCACTCCCAAAACTTTGTACTAGCAATAATCATTTTTGTCGTATCTTTTTATCACTTCAGATGATAAATATTTTTTTTCCATTTAGCGGTCCTATTATATCAAAAGCCTTTTGTTTGTTAAAGTTGAAATGTTTCATTCTCAAAAGTGTCGGCTATTGTTCGATGTGTATTTTAAAGTTCCTACAATTCCGAGCTATTCCATACTTTAAAATATAAAGAAAGTATTTGATTGTTTATTTATATCGAATAAATTCAAAAAGTACACAACATATTTTTAAAATTATTTTTTTTAAGTTTTGCTTTTTTTTCTTTGTATTTCCTATCTACCTACATAAGCGAAGCTGGGGTGGGTTGCTAGTGTTATAGCACTGAACAAGCAATGAAAGTAACTTTGAAATGTTGTTGTAATTTACTAACAATCAATAATTACTTAATGATTAATCTTTGTAATAATAGCACTGGAATCATAAACTATCCTATGTTTTTAAAAAAGTACTTAAATGTTCAAAAAAATTCACTTGTTTCTTCTAAATTGTTAATGTTTATTGTATTATTGAAGTAAAACAGACATTTTACTTAACTTTATACTAAAATAATTAACTTATACACGTTGAACTAAACCGTATATTTTTATTATAATTTAGACGACAATCCCATACAATTTCTAATAAAAAACATAAATCCGTATTTTCAATGTAAGTAATGTCGTGTAAACCTAAAGATAATTCTTATATCACACAACTAACTCACTCAGGCCCAGTTTCTTAAAGGCCGATTAAGGGAAGATAGCTGGTAGTCAGCTGTTAGTCAGCGTCTAATAGCGTCCGATCAAATGTCATTTGAGAGATTTGCTGGAGGCATGATCATCAACTTGTTTTCTTTTTCAATTTTAATTTATTCAATATAAAACTTTAGAAGCTAAAATTAATTTGATAATCTTACTTTGTATAAAGTATTACACACCGGACAATAGCTTACAGCTTTAATTCTTTCAGAAATTACATATATCAATCAGTCCACAAGAATATTTTCGCAACCTCTATTAATTTTTTGTCATGATTAATATTTTGTACTTAATTTATGTATTGTTATAATTAAAAAAAGAGAAGGGCTTTACGATCATCATAATTCATCACAACATCGTACGTATTATCTACTAGCTGTGCCCAGCGGTTTCCCTCGCTGTACAATTTAATTAAGTCGTCGTTTACTGTTGCACAAATGAGCCGAATTCATACAGAGGTTGTTGTTGCGGGCACTACCACTGTTAGATGATAATGTTAGGATTTACCAATATTAGGCAATACGAGATACTTGAGATCTAAATCAGCAGACAAAACGCAGACGTAGTACCAGAGGTACTTACTGGTATTCTGTGCGGTTGTCTGTTCATCTCGTCATACATTTCATCGCAACCAAACATCATCTACACCAGATATGTTGTTGCAAATGTTTGTCGGTTAAAAGAACTATAGTGCCGTCTACTCGTCTACTTATTCTATGAAAAAACTTAACACAAAAATGTGCTAAACTCAGCTAAATTTAAGTACAACTTCTCAAGTTTTAATTTTAAGCTCTTACGTCTAACAGCACAAAGACTGAGCTGCTTGTCGTAAGGTCGTAACTTCTTTTGCAACGGCGTTGCAAGTCGTTTCTTTACATCAGAGAGCTTTGATACAACTTTCTCGCTCAAAGAAAGTTTCATATAGCAAAGTAAATACTTTTGGTTCACTATATTATTCAAGATGTTTTTATTTACATTTATTTATTTACTCAACAACATTCGCACATATTATACAAAAATTGCTCGCTTAAAGGTTTTATATATATTGAGAGATAAATATTTCGTGACTAAATCATTTCATGCTGTGGCCGGCCATTTCTACGTCTACAACTGACTATATCGTTCAAATATCAACGTTTAATGATATGTAAACCAACGTTTATCAATAATTAAGGGTTTCCATGAGATTCCTGTTGAATTTAGAAAAAAAAAAGTTTGTTGCGTTTGACATGATACGCCAAATTATCAATGATTCATTCAGCTACAGTTTTTGTTGACATTATATAATAACATTTGTCGCACTCCTTTGCACAGAAATGCTTACCTTCCTGGATTCGATCTACGCAGAATATTCACGCCACTTAATTTTTCACTTACTATTGGTTTAGCACGCATTGGTAAAGTTCTAGATCCCATTAGTATTTTATGAAGTCCTGGTACTTGGTCCATCGAACCTCATCAACATCACAGCTGACGTTAAAAAACTTTTTCAGTATTTAAAACTTTGTAATTAGATATTCCTTATCTGTTTCTTCTCATCTACCTTTATTTAGTTTTTGAAACGGAGGTCGTTCACAGCGCCAATATAAATAAAGTAATATAGTTAAGTAGCTGACCCGTTGTTGTTGTTTTTTGTTGTTGTTTTGTTGTTGTTTTGCCTTATAAATTATTTCTAGTGAATAACTCCATATTTTTGTAGTCAAATTAAAAATAACCAACTTATTGTTTGGGGGATGTGGTCCAAGACTGAAAGAGAAATGGAGCGCCGTGAACGATGAAAGATTAAAAATAGATACATAAAAAATTAAGAACAGAATATTTTGCCCAAAAAAATATTGGAATGGACCACCTATATCTCTTAGGGGTAAAAAAATAGTTTACCTCCTGTTCTTAGACATAACGAGTTATACACAAGTAAATTCCGAGTTTTGTCACAGACGCCGTGACACTCTAATTTTATATATTAGATTAACATATTTACGTAATACACACTCAGAGACTGTTTTCCTTAACACGAAAGTAATGTCTAGGCTTCATAACTAGGTAGTGGGTCAGTGAGAGTTTTATATCGCACTCACGGAGGCCATAAACCGATGCTCATATCGCCTTGAGGGTTGAGATCAGAGCCTCGTAAAGTGCGTCATAAAGTCTCCTAGGCCTTCATATACACAGCATTTAAAGACATCTTGTATTATTATTATTTAGCATCTGTTATTTAAGTATCAACATTCGAACCTTATAATAGAAGTAAGTCATTGGCTGGATGTCTCGGATGGGGTTCGAAACCTGAGAGTATACTTCGCTTATTCCTTATTTTAGTATTTTTTAAGAAAAACATTACGTATTAACTCCACCGCAGATGCAGTTTTTTTATTTCCGGGGAATCCATCATATTTAGATTAAACGCCTTAGTCACTTCTGGCGGATAAACTACTTTTTTATGGGTGGAATATGCCCCCTGTAAACGCGACAACAGAGGCTCTGTAAGAGCTTACCCACTAAAAACCACACGCGTTCCCTTATGGCCATTGTGTCACATTGTGTGGACTCCGCGGGAGCATGAGAGGGAGAATGGCACACCGCATTACCAACACTCCTCTCCCTCCGCAACTCACCCTCCACTCTCCTATCGTCTCGGGGAGTCGTCTACGGCACTCTCTGGCTGGTCCTTCGTCACGGACCGGCCTTGGGTTCCTCTTAGCTTCACCGTGGGTGACTCGAGTCCACGGTTACTGAGCCCCACCGCCGCGACAAGGCGGAACCCGGTCGCCCCGGTTGGGGGAGGCTAATCTACTCTAACCTAACCTAACCTAACGTAACTTTTACTTTCCATAATCAAATTAAAACCTTTCATACAGTAAAGTTAACACACTTTGTGTATTCGAGACGTGCCTTCTCCTACATTTTCTGACTTCACAGTCAAATGTAATTATCTGTACACAAATAAAAGTTAACAGTAAAATACATAAACTTTAATTAAGTTGCAATTCGTTAAGAGACTTATCTGGCTTCAGAAAACGAATTGAGTTCTAACCAATAGCGTGGGCGTATAGAAAGCACAAATAAAATAAATTTTGAACATCAAACAAAACCCATTGATTATTTTTTATATTTTCTTATTTTTACACAATTAATTAAAGAATAAAGTAAAATAAAGGATGTTATATATAATCGGTTGCTTTGAAAGAACTTAAAAATATTAATAAAATATAAACATTATCGTTTCCCAAATTGAAACTGCTCAAGTGCTTGAACTCTGAAAACAGATCTCTTAGAATGAGTTATCAGTATTTTAAATAACGTAGTACTTGGAACAACAATGCCAGTAAAATAACAAAATCCGAGTTATTATTATATACGTTTATTGTCATCATCAAGAAGATTACAAAAATACTTTTATCTTTTTTTACTAAAATATATTTGGTATGTCATTGGTTACAATTGCTGGTATAAGAATTACATTTTTTCCCTTTATAAACAAACAATGGCACAATTATATTGCGTTCTTTAATAGATTTAGAAATACACATATATTATCCAATACTCAGTTGTAATATACAAAAATTCACCACCAATCTAATGTCACAAAGAAAACATAAGTTTCTTATCGTTATTGCATAATTATAACAAGAACTGACATCTTCTCAGATGATTCGGATATAATAGTAATTTATTTGACCACAAGAATGCTTGTGGAAAATGTAAATTGATTGATAGCGTACTCAAGTTCTCAACTCTAATAACATTATACCACGCTGCGCGGAGCGCAATAACTCTTTGTGTGATTTACCTACCTTCAACGTAATTTAAAATAAATCCAACAAAAATTTGTTGGACGTTAGTAAAACGTGAAGCTATATGTACAAACATAGTCAATTACACAGATCCTAAAACTACGAAGTCCTGCTAACATATTTGTGTAGAAATATTATATTACACTCAGGTTGTAGCCTAATATTCTCACTATAAATTATACTATACACACTATATAAGGCTCGGGCCTCAAGAGTTGTTGTCACGACCGTTAGCAAGAATACAAGCTGAGTCTCCTTCCTTTGACAAGTGCTTATACAGACTCTTGCTGTCTAAAGTCGCTACGCAACTTTAGGTTTTAGTACCGTTCTCATACTCGTTGTCGCTTTCATTTCTTGCAAACCGGATACGGACAAAAATTGCTATTCAATAGTTTCACAATTATTAAATTGGCTTTTTTATAATCAATTGTGTCTTATATATAGTGTGGCTTGTTAATGATCATTTTGACACGATTGACACCTCGGAGTTGAGAGCCACAACTGTTAAGACATGTCGCGGGCCCGGATGAGATTATAAATTTTGCACTTTTTCCCTTATTCGTAAATAAGTAATGACAAGTAACCTGGTTGTCGTTGACGTCTATAGTAGCTATGATCATATAACAAAAAGTAAACCTACTGCTCGTTTCCAGCCTAACATACTATATACAAGTAATAATATATAAAGGTTTGATTATTTGTTTGTTTGAGATAAATTAAAAAGTACCGAATCGATTTTAATAATTATTTCACCAATAGAAAGCTTATCTATCAGCGAGTAACGTAGGTAATATTTATTTTATTTATTTGCCTTCCTGACCTATCTACCTCAGCTAATTCGGGGCGGGGTGCTAGTAAATAATTGTACAATAATGAAAGATACAAAACACCCAAGGCATTTTCATCCACCTGTATGAATATGACTACTACAGCTACATCTTTCTGTCTTGTTCAGGTGTCGGTCACTGATCTACCGTCGCCGCCTTAAAAAGAACGGCGACGACCAAACTTAAAATAATTAAAATAAATGTCTCAGTGTTATTTATTTGTAAATAAGACGCAGCGTTATTGAAATCCAAACCGCAATTAATGATTTTAAATTAAGGGCGCTCGGTTTAATTAAAGCCGACGACATTATGAATCTACGTGTTAACGACTTTACATTTGAATTTTCCATCGATAAAAATAGAAAGGTTGTTCCCTGGCCGTGCTCCGCTATCTCAGCTGAAGATTTATAACAGGTAATCTGTTGTAGAAAGGATACAATTTTTAATGATGTATCCGTTATCGTTTGATGACGTCATAGGACACCAGCAAAATAATTAACAATAATAATAATAAGCTCTCGCTAGACGGTTGGGTTAAGGGT
The DNA here is from genome assembly GCA_029849275.1 of Papilio elwesi. Taxonomy (NCBI): domain Eukaryota; kingdom Metazoa; phylum Arthropoda; class Insecta; order Lepidoptera; family Papilionidae; genus Papilio; species Papilio elwesi. The sequence continues at coordinate 5,159,754 of CM056708.1, read as the reverse complement.
TTGATACAAAAAGCGGTAATTTTAGAGTCTGCCCGCATTGTGAGAAAGTTCCTCTCTCTGTAACCCTGACCACTGGTTGCTTGAAATAAAAGGACTCCGCAGCCGGTGGAACACTATTTTTATATAATATATTTTAGAATGTCTGTTGTTTTGGTAGATTTTTTAAGGTATATTATAAAAAAATATGTTTTAAATATAAATAAATGTCATAATAATAACAAATCTTTATTGCACACTACAAATCCAGTTCAATATTGCCTTGACCCCTTAGCTAGGTAAACCTGTATTTATGGAGTCAATGACTTCCCTTACATGCTATTTTACAAGTTTTGTGCAAAATACAAAAAAAAGTTTAACCAAAATTAGTTTTTTTTTAATATAAAATCTTAATATCTTTGTGTGTGTATGTGTATGTGTGTGTGTGTGTATGTGTGAGTATGTGCGCGTGTATATGAGCAAGTGCGCTTGAATTACTCATGAAGTTTATATAAAAATAAATTTATATGTCTTAAAAATCCCATAAATAAAGCCCCGTAAATCCCATCCGGTTAATTTACTAATGTTAAATTCTGAAACAAATGTTTATTATTATTAAAAAAAGCCGTGTACATAATTTTCAAAACGGCTGACAAACAAAACAATTACTGATCTCAACGACGTTCGAACAAATAGATACTTGGAACAAAGACGTTTCGCGGTATCGCTCATCCTTATTCCAGAACACAGCTAATGTCGTAGTTCAACAGACGTAAACACAGACAACTTAATCTCTCTACCCTCAACTGAGCCTCAAAGCTTTTCTTTTCTTATAAAGTCACTACGTAATTGGAATCCACACAAAAGATTTTTTTCGGTGAAGCTCTCAATTTGTTCGTTTGCTTATTTCAAGAAATTCCATATAGTGTAAACACATATAGTATATTCATTGTTATGTGCGTAGGCACTGGACGGCTCCGAAAAGTCTGGGCCGATGTTTAGGAACTTTCGTGCGTGTGTATGTGTGTATCTTGAACCTTCTGCGTAAAGTGTCACACAAATCAATGATAAAGATGTTATAGCTAGAAAACCTATCTCGCTCACCTTCGCAGAAGGGATCATGAGCGTTATAAGACACTCGAAATGTCTGGATAGTAATCAATTTAAATTTAATCCTGAAACCAGTCTAATTCAATTCTTAAAATTACTTATTCGCCCTCACGCCTGTATTTAGTATTTTTTTATGATTCAATAAATCTGTTCATCGTGTTTCATCCATATTATTACAACAACGGACACATTCATATTTCGACTACGTATCCCTACGTATATCATATATATCTACGTATTAGAAATACGACCGCATATGTTTAATGTTAATAAGTAAATTAACTTTAGGCATCACAATTTGTCAGAGTTAGTGCTAGGGGGTAGCAAAGCATATTGCATATATCTGGTATCCGAGAAAACATCACCACCCCATTTCGCTCTCTGCTTTTCTTTATCTACTGTTTCCTTATAGGACACGTGCCGACGAACTTTAAATGTTATGTGACGTACCATTTTAATCGCCCGTTTTCCCTCGCAGTCCTATCATCGTCGCATCTACGGCGCAACCCTGCTTAGTCGCGGAGGATAGGGAGAGCAGCGAACCACAGTACCAGCACTCCTCTCCCTCCGCAACTGCACCTCGACTGCGGAAGGGATAGCGATCCCTGAATCCCCGCAGACCAGCAGCTCGCTTCCAAAGTGGACTCAAATGATTCCACCTGGAGCGGCCACCTCTGGCCGGCCTTATACCCCAGACTGGCCGTGGGTTCCTCTTGGTTAACCGTAGTGGACCAGCCCACGGCGACTAATAACTAAATCATAATGACGTTAGCGTTTACTAAAACGCTAAATCAAGAATTGATAAACCATTGGGGAACCATTGTGACATCTCTCTGTTAGAAGAACTGAAAGGCTGGTAACAATATATAGGGGACCTGCACAACCTATCGTAACCGTTGGTTACAAGAACGATTTACGCTACAGTCCCTTGTAACCTAGCCAAGGTATGGATGCCCTCATACAGCTCACAAATGACCTTATGTCATTGAAAAAATATTAGACAGTACTAATCGACTGCCTGCAAAATAAATTTTAGCATAAGGCGGATTATCCGCGGAGTTTTAAATACTTCAAAAGGATAAAAGTCCTTCTTTGAATTAAAAGTTCAGACGCGATTATTTTACCATAAATTTACATCGAAATGTCAAAAAGTTAAAAGTTTAGGGATAAAATAAGCCGATCAAAAGCTTACTAAATAATACTGCTAATATAAAGAGGAACGGTTTAACGTTTAAAATGCGTCGAGACAACCCGTGGTGTAAATGTTCTCCGATTTTTCGAATTATGATGTGAAAACGCTTTTATGTTGTTATTTTAGGGAATAAGTGAAGTGGAATAGACCCCATCTTGATGAAACGGTGGCATACGGACAGTAAATCACTTACTATAATGCATATATTTTTCCAATATTACTGACTAACTCACTCCTTACCGTTAAGCCCAAACTATTAGTGCTTCAATTTAGAAATATTACACTACACATATTTGATTTTGAAAGATGTTGTCGGAGGATCAAAGATTGCAAAAAGAATCTTATTAAGAACAACTACTCGGAGTTGTAATTATGGAATGTATTCAGTACCTCGTTACGTCCCTAAACAAAAAGGACATTGAGCGAGAAGTGTAATAACACGGACTAGAGATGCGTTGCAACGCAGTGGGTCAAGGAAATGTTTTTCGCAAGTACATGCGTGTTGCTTGAGAGGGTCCTACACTTAATTATAAATTGTCTTTTATTATGCACACATTTTTTTGTTTAGGGAGAAATCTTAAACAGGGTACCTTGGGGTTCGTGGGGAAGAGATAGAGTTATGTAAGGTTATATTCAATATAACCCTTGTACTACTAGCCTTACTGTACATAAGATTCTTACAATTTGTGGTTAAATAAAAAACCTAAATAAATGAGATAATCCACCGGTAAAATAGTAATCAACAAACCATATAGATACACAATATTTTATAATATTTTTCAAGCTTCATTCCTGATGAGAAATCCTTTAAATATTAATTTAAATAAATATAAAAAAAGTTAAACCAACATCGTAGCACTAGCATCACCATCAGGTCATAAAATATCTTGTCTTTGAAGTCCTCAATTCACAATTGAACACCAATCATAATAATTAACATTTTCATTCACACACACAATTTCATTGCAATAAAATATATGGTGATTAGCGTTCGAACAGTGGCACGTGCTTTTTATATTATCAATAATAGTATACTCTACTCAAAATGTACAGAAATTTAGGGAGATATAAAAGACTATCGATGAAACGTTAATAAAAACAATTCAGGTGAACATTGGTGTACTCTTGTAACGGCATGTTCGAATTTGGTCCGAATACTCTCGTGTTAATCAAACAAAGGGATATAATAGAATTACAATATGGATGACCGCATTAATCTCCAACGGCCGTAGCACTAAACTAGATATTAATTAGCCTCTCAATGTAAGCATAATTCGAGCTGAGGCATTTCGTGCAAATACTATATCTCGTTAAGCACATGACCGCCTTGTTAAGTACATTCCCATACAATTATGTTACGAAATGATAAGTTTGCTGCTGGGCTAATTAGACAATAACAAATACTAAATGCAATAACTATGATATATTGAGGTGTGACTCAGAATATTTTTATGCAAAAGGCTTTCTTAAAGCTCTTACCATCCACTACATTCGAACGGCTAATGGTCAAGATGTGGGTATTAAGTCCTAGATTCTATTACGTCACGAAAAACATGCTTTTTCATGATAAATAACCCGCCCCTACTTTCCACCGATAGCAGATTATATACGGCCTTATACTTGTATTGATTTCAATTATTCATATTTAATATTAATTATTTATTATTAATATAAATTGTTCAACTGTCACCAGTCGCACTACACCTAAACGCTGAACAATAAATACAGTTACTCAAAGGTCTTCAGAGATTTTTCGTCTCTGATATTTTAAAACAGCGAATGTTCAGCCCAATTTGGTAACGCGTCCGATAAACGCCATAAAAATGGTGGTACTGTGAATATCTCAATGTGTATCTAGCTGAAGCTTGCGAAATCTCCAACACTGTCCTGTTTTGAACTTTATGCAAACTTTCAATCGACATCATTTTAAAGAATAATACATTGTTTAGGGTTTTATTGTATTTATAAAGGCCCCCAATAATAGTTATTCTCGAATATCTTCCATGTACAGATAGCGATCAGTTACATTTTTATTTTATTGTTATATTTAATTAATAGTATTGAAAAAATGTTATTGATTTATAGGCGCCATATAATTTCCAACGTTTGACAACTTCAAAGTACCGGAGAATTGATTATCGTACTGGTTTTTTCCGCTAGGGAGACGTAATAATGAAAAATATCAAATTTTGATTTTAATGTGTTATTTGGTATTAAAAGTAATACTAATTTTTATAAGTAATACTAATTTTCTAACTAAAGTTACTTTTATTATATTTTGGTTTTCTAATTGTATATTGCCGCATTTAGTTTCATTATTTGAACTCGTAACGCCATCTAAAGAACAAACTAATTTTCTTTACTATGGGATGGGAGCCCGTGATGAACATTCAATCATCATTTGTAAGATCGTAATATAACTAATAACATACATAACTAAAACTTCGACATATCCAACTGAACATTTATTTTATAGCAGTTTTATCGAACAGATGTTTGACATGGTTCTTTAAATTGATACAACTTCTTTATTTATAAGCCGATTGAGATAAAAAAAATGTTAAGTGCAGCTTACCACAACATATTAGTGAAAACCGCATCCAAATCGGTTAAGGCGTTTCTGAGATTAGCGGTAACAAACGCACAGACAAACATACAAAAATTCTAAAGATCATTGTTTTTGAGTTTTATTGTGTTTATAAAGGCCCCCAATAATAGTTTTTTTTTTCAAATATATTCCATGTACAGACAGCGATCAGTTACAATTTTATTATATGTATATATAACAATTATAGGAAGTTAGAGCCAGTTACTAGGAGTGGAGGTCACATAAAAAGATTCTGGAAAGGCAATTAATTTGACTTTTACATAGTTCTAAATTATAGGATATGTTTGTATGGTTTACCAGTTACGAAATGATTTTAAAAGGACTTAGAACACTAATTCTTATTCTTTTTTTTAAATTATATTTTTTTTTAATATTTAATATCTAGATGAAAGCAGGGTTGTCCTTATATCTAGAATGTTCATGAAAAAAGAGGTAAAAAGTATCTCCTGTTATCAAATAATCTATTCTATTCTATATATATATACGTATTATGACGTATGACGACGCGGAAACTAGTGGAGATTAATATATGTAAGTTGAACTTTTTAAAAATATATATAATTATTATCATAGTTTCCTGCAGCATTTTTGATGCATTGTGGGCTTTACAAAATGAATATGCCTGTTGGTAATAGTTAATTATTTACATTTTCAATCGCACAATCTGATTTATATAGGCTACCACACCAGTGGGCCCAGAAAAAACTGTCTCCTTTATGTAGCAGACTAACATACCATCTTTTCAAACAATCATGTTGCAGCCAATTTATCCAACACTTAACAAATTATTATACCTAAATTGTCCTCACAAATCACATCGTCCATTGGATAAAACCATACGAAAATCCGTCCAGTAGTTTTTGAATTAATCCCGCCTAAGCATACACACACACGCGCCCGAAGAGAGGACTTTATATTACAATATCTATCTTTAGATAATAGATAGGTAGTCTACGAAAGAATGATTGAAAGTACAATGTTTTCTTAAAAATTTAACAAATTTCCAAATTCAATATTTTCTCACGGCGCTCTTAGAGCATGCCAAAGGAAAATATTTTGATAACAAATTTCTATTCACTCGAGCAAATGGTTTTTATGACCCTCAATCAAACACCAGATGACAGATATTAATTTGTCGCCCCGCGGAGGGCACTCGATGCGAAAATTGATTCACTGTGAATGACCAGAATGTTTTTTATGGACAAAATAAAAAGGGACTCAATAAATATCGTCGATTTATGTTTGTTTAATGTTACCTAACAAATACTCGATATTCATTCTTTTAGTTTTATTACATTTTATTAACGGGTTCAGTTTTTTGTTATTCGTTTCCTTGTAATCCAATATATTTAAAGAAACTATTGAGAACCTACGAGTAAACCATCCTGGGAACAACTCTGTCACACACACGCACGCACACACAATTTCATCAAAACCAACTCATCGAGTTCAGTCATCATTTTTAATTTCCTCTTCTTATTATCGAAGCAACTAATAAAGTAAAATGTTACATCTATAGCAAAGGAACTAGTACTATAAGACTTATTTCAAAGCAACTGATGTACTTTGTAATGAACTTCTATCGCAGGGGACCGAGGCGAACTGGAGAAGCCGTTATTAGTTATTGATTTATGTATACCAACGACCTGTTTGCGATGGAAAATACTAAATATTAATATGTTAGTAGGTACATGTTTATAAAACGGCTTTACTCACGTTAACGTATTGGTACCGACAAGTTTCGAACCTGTCGGAGGTTCTTCTTCAGGGTGAATGAGATTAATTTGCAGTAAGTAATTAATTCGTGGTGCGAGGCGCGTGGCAACCACGATATAATCCGCTTTATAAACATTTGGTAAATAATGACTCACGAAAGGCTTAATAATTTTATGAATATGCTATTTTTCAACAGTGGTAGTCCGCAACATCTGTTGCACGAACGGGCCGGCTCCGCCGGTCAAATACCACGGCCTCACAGAAGACAGGCGTGAAGTAGAGTATTCTGTATTTCGTCAAATGAGTGAGGTGCCGGAGGCCTAATACTGGTTCTCTCCCACCCTTTTCTTATAAGGAGAGGATGGGAAGGGGAAGGAAACTTGACGGTGGGTGGGATGTGCAGGAATTGGAACTAACCATTTTCTGTTTGTCCCCTCCTCAGTCCATTAAAGGTGGGCAACGCATCTGCAACTCATTAGTTAGTTGCAGATGTCTATGGGTAGCGATCACTTGACATCGCTTGCTCGTTTGCCACCTAGTGCTATAAAAAAATATATATTATGAATTATTCAGTACGTCAAGATTGACTTTTGTGTAAAAAACATGCCTGCTTTCCGAAATATAATTTGACGTTTTAAGGGATGTGCTCCTTCGTAAACCTTAAAACGTTTCAGGCCTTGGGCAGTTTTCGATTGAGAGTAACTAAAATTACGTCTAAAGTCCACGTATCGGTCAATTTTGATGTTTCAGTTATCACTATACATGGGGTGAAATTTCCATTAAGTCATACTTGTTATCCACAATATTTAAGGTTTGCCTTACCCTCTGGCGGCATCGTCGGCGGTCTTTATGTACTAAAATTTGTTGGTGTCCGGGACCAAAAGACTTCTTGCCAAATTAGAGACCAAATAATCAAATGGAAATAATTAAAAGGAGATAAATAAAAGAACATTAAATATTTATATACATATATCAATTTATTAACTTAGTAAATTAAACCCTAAAATCAGTGACAATTCGTCAGTGTCATTGTATACACGAAAATCTTACATACTAATACTATAACTATAATCTACAGCAGATAAACACAGCTGGAAAATTTTCGAAATTCAAAAATCTCAAGAAATGGAAAATTCGAAAGGAATTTGAAGCAAGTTTAATTCAATTCTAGAATTTAATGTAATTTCAACAAACTGTAGAGGATAACGTTGAAAGAACAACTTGAATATTTTACGTTAGCATATACGTTAAATGTAACAAGTGATTTATGGTCCTTCGAGCCAGATACATAAATAAAAGCTGTTGTAGATCTTGGTATCTAAAAATCACTTCACAAAAAAATAATGAATAAAAATTTATATTATGAAATTGCATGCAAATATTTTCATTTCAACTCAATACAATAAGAACAATACTAATAATTTAGCATAGGATATTAGAACTTAGTATGCTTTAATTTTACCTGAAACGTGACGCAGTTTTAACAAAATTTTAAAAGTGGAGTTAAGCATTAGAATAAACGTACATTAAGTCACCACTGCACTATTGCCACTGAAACTAAATTTGTACAAGATGATAATAATATTTCATTGCTGATTATTGGCTACCATATGTTTTATATTGTATAATTCTAAATGAATCTGAATGAAATGAAAGTTCTCAGATGTCGTGGTGTCGCCACAGAATAAATCTCAATCAAAAATACATCTATTTAAACCCAATTAATTAAATGAAATAGTTATTAAAAACTTTATAATACCAAAAGATAGAAAAAAGAGTTTTGCTATTGATTTTCTAAATAAAAAAAATCTCATGATAACCATTGATGTACGTCGGTACCACAAGCCAATGTACAATCTTTTGTCTTGGGGCGTCAGGATTATGAAATAAGAAAATAAATCGAATAATATGTTTTATTTCACACAAGTTATAAATTTCAAGAAAATGGTTGTAAGTTCTGAGAATATTTATAGAAAGGACGTTTAAATCATTAAATACACTATAATCAATGAGTCCAGCGATGCATCAAAAATACAACCGCTAGGCGAAAGTGCTAACTTTAGTACCGACAACTGTGGTAGAAGTAAATCAAAATGATTCATATATTATTATAACTTATATAGTCAGATTCAAACACGGAATCATCACAATGTTCAATGTCAAATGTTTGCCGCATTACACTGCAATGTAATGTTAATGTCAACCACAAGAAACCTTGCCAGCCACTATTTTTTCCCAAGCCGTATATATAAGTACAACCACATCCGTTCACGATCGTTACCGTATTTGCTATTTGAAGAAATAACAACTTTTTGCACCTCCAGACTCCAGTTGCTTATGGCTACCACAAAGTTCTATTTTGTAAACAAGTACCGTCCGGTTAAAATTCACTATTGTAACACGATTTACAGAGCATATGCTCGGTAAACTCTCTCACGACATTATCTACCAAAATATACTTCAACACGGTGACTATTGATTTCACTTTTGTTCGAAGCCTTCCAATTCAGAATGCCTATGTCATTGAACAGAACGGTTTATTAGTAAAGTGGGCTATACTATATTAATTCTTTACTATATATTTATATAATATACAGCTAAAACGTTCGCTTCAACGCGCTTATCTCAGAAACTACCAATCGGATTTAGGAAATTTCTTTCCTATTGTCAGCTGCATTATTATGGAAGATTATAGGCTATCCAACCTCATGCTACGACTCTTAAGTACCGAGTAAAAAGAAAAAGAACGCTAAGCTAGAAAGATGTAACAGGGCGGACGATGCGCTGCTACAGGGTGGGTCAATAGAATATTTTTTTCCCAGGAATCTTATATCTTGCCTTATATGTGGCGAAAAGTAGCATACATAACGCAGGAAAGACCGCGGGGCAGTAAAAGTCGCGCATTTTATAATTTTATAAAACTTTGTGGTAAACCAATTTAACCAAAGACAATGTAACGTTGTTACTAAAGATTTCACAATATAATCCAAGTATAGGCGATGGATAGTTAAAATAATAGATCTGTTAGTGTTGCTCTACTGTGGGGCAAGAGTTTTGTAGATAAGTACAGCCGATGTGTACCAGTGTTCTTTATTTCACAGCTGTCTGCGCATCTGTATGGGTTGCGACGCGCGCTTGAGTAGAGAGTGCCGGCGGCTGTTGTGCCAAGGCTCGCAGTTACGGCCGGTACCACGAAAGCGTACGCCAAGAGGTGATCGCTTGTATCGAAGCGTTGAGTTGAGGGATCTGCCAGACGTATTGAACTGGTGGGAAGCGCTGCAACAATGTTTGCAGTAGTCTCAGTCGGTCTTGTGGATGTGCAGTACTAGTGCGGTGGCTAGTGGTCGGGGTTGTTGCTTGTGGCGCTGGACGCAGTAGCTAGTGTCGCGCGTCGCGGCGGTGGTCGCGGTCCCGGTCCCGGTCGCGGTCCGCGGGCGGCGGGTCTCGCTCCCTGCGCTCGCGGTAACGCTCGTCGTAGTACGGCGCTCCGGCGGACCGACTCTTAGCGCCAGTCGCGTCTCCCGCGCCGCTCTCGACCGTCGGCTCGACTGGTGATTTGCGTGCCCTAGAAAATATTTTAACATTTAATGTATCTTCGTCTTGTTTATTACAATACGGGATGCCGTGATAGCAATTTTTTAAGTTATGTGTCGTATTTAAGGCATTTCTTAAGCGGCTATAATTCATGACTGAGTATCCAACTTACAGACTAGTCCGAAATTTAAACGCAGATAGGCTTAAACCTGATATATATTCTGTTTTACTATTATGATGAACAAATCTGTTGTAAGTGTTCGATAAAAGGTATGGTTGCCTTACCGCCTTAACCCTTAGTAGCCTGATTTACGAAAATGATTTTTTTAAATATTACTGTGTTTGCTTGAGGCTCTAGATGAAGGGAAAAATAGCTAAAAAAACACAATATTTATTTTACATATTTATTTAGAAAAAAACAGGTATATTTATAATCTTCAGAAAAAGGAAATATATCAAATTTGTATTCAACAAAACTTTTAGTAAAATGTGTTTACTGGTTCACTTTGCGCGCAAGTAATATGTCACGTATAAAATAAAACAATAATTACATTTGTTTTTTTGTGTTGGCGAGAATATTATACAACAGTAAAATACGCACAGCCTACCTATAATAAAACTAATAGTAATGTGAACATTCGGTTTAAAAGATTGGTATCAAAATTGAAACTCTAGGTTATTAAGGGTTAACATATACATAATATAAAAAGAATTCTTTTTACCAAGCTAATGAGGGAGCTTTTATAAAAGAAGCGGGCAAGAGCCTAATTTTATAATAATGTTCCTACCTTTCCTCCCGGCTGTGCCCCCTATTGTAGTGGTCGGCGCGCTCCCGGTCGCGTGACCTGGAGCGGTCGCGCTCGCGTTCACGATAGTCCCTGTAGTACCTACAACAACAAATACATTTTGTTGATATGTTAATTATTACATTATAATTCAGACGACTTTTGATCTGAATCTAGGCTAAAATTAAAAACTATAACAATACTAGAGCCTGCAACAATATCCCTCGGCCTGCACCACCAGCGAAAAACCACGACCTCGCAGAAGACAGGTGTGAAGTATAAGTATTTCTGCGTTTCGTCTGACACCTGACGTGTCGGAGGCCTAATAGTCGGGATAGGATGGATAGAAGGAAATATCCTTTCCTCTGTCTATTAAAGGCAAGCAACGCATCTGCCACTCATTAGCTTTATTGCAGTTGCGCATGAATTGATATCTGGTGAATTGCTTGCTCGTTTGTCACCATCACATCTTCCATTAAAAAATGTTCATTTCCAGGCCCAAAATTGTACAAAACCGTAAAAATCGAAGCAGAAGGACGTTATTAGTTACATCTACTGGTATTTATACTTCACATTTTATTGCTATAACTAAGCCTAAATTGTACAAATTAAGTCCCTGTGAATGACATCAAGGTTATCAATAAGACTGGGAACCCTTTGATAGAATTTATTGTAATAACTTACGGAAACCATTTATTTAATCAATAAATACAACCTACTACAAACACATTTCATTAAATTATTCTTATAGTCGTGTTAATTTGGAAGCTGTCTTAATAAGCTTATCTTTACATAGTATAAAACAAAGTAGCTTCTGTTATATATATATATATATATTATATATATATATATATATATATATATATATATATATATATATATATATATATTGAAAGATATCTTTCAAACTACGCAACGGATTTCCACTCCCCCGACTGAAGGAATTGAAACATGTGCAACCCAATAAGCAATTAATACAGCTTATAAGGTAATCAATGAATTCTAAGGAGGAACGAAGTTTTCCGGGTCAGCGCTATTTAATTATAAATAGTATTGGTTTGGCAGGAAAAGCATGCTAGTAGAGTTAATGACGTTGAGATGCGATCCTTGAGAAGTATGTTAGGCGTGACATTAAATGATAGGATTAAAAATAGCGTTATAAGGGTGTGGCTTAAAAGTGGATGTTGTGACTAGAATTGAGAAAGGTATGCTTCGGTCGTTCGGGCACGTTGAAAGGATGAATGAAGAGAGATAACAAAACAAATTTATGTTGCAAAAGTGAGTGGCAGTGTTGGTAGGGGCCGCCCTAGGAGAACTTATATCGATTAGATTAGTGACTTACTAAAAAGGGCGATATAAGGAGCACCCAGAACCGACGAGCATGCATGCGTAGATGTATAGATCTAGAAGAAGCGAAAGAGGTATGCCAGGATCGGGCCAAATGGAAATCCATTATCTCTGCCTACCCCTCCGGGTTACGGGAGTGAGTGCATATTTATTCATAACTTCAATTGATTTATTTACCAAAATACATAGAAGGCAGTGTATTAATAAACAATGGTAAATAATTCCATCTTTATTTTTACTAAACGAGCGCACCTTATAGTGATAGCACCTGCAAGACTTATTCGAGATCAAACTAAAGTTAAATTGTTAATTATCAACAGTTGAAAAGGTGAAATAAAACATTTCAATAAACATCAAAAACCTTGATTTTTAATTGATTGATATATTTAATTAAATTAATTTAAAATAATAATGAGACATGTTTAGAAATGGTCGGCAAAGTTATGGTTAAAAAAAATTAACAATCGCTTTAATTTTATGTCATACAGTTATCCCCAAAAAAGGAATTGGAGTCCAACACACCACATATAATGTTAGTTTAACTAAGTTTAGATGAAAAGTGAGTGGGACGATTAATGCTTATTGTATTGCAAAATGGTTTTATATTATAGTAGTTAATCAGAAAGTATATATTTGTAACTTTGACAAGGGTATTTGCGATGGGCCCGACACTTACGCATCTCTGTCGCGATCGCGATCGTGATCTCTCGAGCGTTCCCTATACCTGTAATGGAAGCGGCCAATTTATACCAAATTGTTTATTCCATAATTATAATTAGATGTACTCTTTAATGTCCAAATTAATAACGAGCAGTGTATACCGGACAATCTAAATAAAAACTAAATTATCATCGAATCCAAGGATCCAACCGAAAGTCGACTAACGAAAATTATTTAATATTTTGTCGTACTATACCGATTATTTTGTCTCTAAGAGTGAGGTTAAGAGGCGAAAATCCGATTTTTTTCTAAAGATTGAGCACACGCAAGCACAGTTTAACATACACGTACAGTTGCGCAACGAATGTACTTGTATTAGGCAACGGCGAGGATTTACTTTTTTAGAACTTTTATAGTAAGATGGCTCATCCGAATGCGAATACATTACATAATTAAATTTAAAAATCAAAAACTAAAAACCTCTTAAAATAAAGTGCCACGTAAATATTTAATAGTGCAACACATGTTGATGTGATTAGGTGCACTCGTACTTGTAAATAAATGGTTATATCATAACAAATTATTTTTTATCATTTTTTTGACGACCCTAGCACATTAGCGACTGCTAGTGTAAATATCTACGCGGGCGGCGGTGTCACCCGCAATCAAACACGTTGCCCAACTGTACGACTGTTTAAACTATTTTTATTTTGCGATATGACGCGGCATAGCTATTTGAGAAGAAAGAAGATGCTCTGGCCGCTTATAACTATGAAACTTCTCAGGTGCCTAAGAAGAGTGGCCATTAGTATTCTCCGAGTGGTTTAGACAGATGAAAAATTATATATGTATTGTGTTGACGGTGAATACTTCGAAAAATAGATCATTAGTTTAATTTAATTTCTTAGATATGAGTAACCACAACTGCGGTGTTCTACCACTTGTTATGCCCAGGTTTACGGGCAAACTCCTCCCACTCCGGGCCCACAGTATGTTAGTATCGTCATCATATCATACGAGGGATGATAGCGCACCTGTCGCGATCTTCCCGGTCGCGGCTACGGTCACGGTAGCGGCTGGCGGAGCGGTCGCGGCGACGCGGTGCGCGGTGGTGCGCCCTGGCATCGCGCTCTCTCGATCGCGACCGCCGTCGCTCGCCGCCGTACGACTTCGTCTCCACGCCGTGTAGCGTGTCTTGCAGGGATGATATCAGGATCTTGCAACGGTCGTCGTGCGCCACCTGAAAAGGTTTTATTTCAAAATAAAAATAGCTTTTTCTTGCAATGCAACTGCTGTTATCAATATCTATACAAATAAAGTTTTATTGTAACTGATCGCAGTCTGTACATGGAAGATATTTGAGAAAAACTATCATTGGGGGTCTTTATATACGCAATAAAACCCAAAACAACGATTATTACAATTTTTTTCTGTTTGTGCGCTTGTTTCCGCTAATCTCAGAAACGGCTTAACCAATTTGCGCTTTTCACTAATGTATTGTGGTAAGCTGCACTTAACATTTAGTGTTTGTTTTACCTCAATCGGTTTATAAAAAATAAAGTTATATCAATTAAAAGAACCATGTCAAACATTTGTTCGACAAAAATGGTATATAATAGCTTTTCAGTTGAATTCGTTGAACTTTTAGTTATATGTGTTATTATTTATATTACGATCTTTAAGATGATGATGATGGAAAGTTTATCATGGGGTCCTATCCCATAGTAAAAAAAATAGTTTGGTGAGGGACAAGGCGGTCACGAGCGTCTTTTTGATGTATCCTGGAGGATGTGTATGTGTGAGCTGACCTTGCTCTGTTTGGTGAGGGACAAGGCGGTGACGAGCGTCTCTATGATGTATCCTGGAGGATGTGTATGTGTGAGCTGACCTTGCTCTGTTTGGTGAGGGACATGGCGGTGACGAGCGTCTTTATGATGTATCCTGTAGGATGTGTATGTGTGAGCTGACCTTGCTCTGTTTGGTGAGGGACAAGGCGGTGACGAGCGTCTCTATGATGTATCCTGTAGGATGTGTATGTGTGAGCTGACCTTGCTCTGTTTGGTGAGGGACATGGCGGTGACGAGCGTCCTTATGATGTATCCTGTAGGATGTGTATGTGTGAGCTGACCTTGCTCTGTTTGGTGAGGGACAAGGCGGTGACGAGCGTCTCTATGATGTATCCTGTAGGATGTGTATGTGTGAGCTGACCTTGCTCTGTTTGGTGAGGGACAAGGCGGTGACGAGCGTCTCTATGATGTATCCTGTAGGATGTGTATGTGTGAGCTGACCTTGCTCTGTTTGGTGAGGGACATGGCGGTGACGAGCGTCTCTATGATGTATCCTGTAGGATGTGTATGTGTGAGCTGACCTTGCTCTGTTTGGTGAGGGACATGGCGGTGACGAGCGTCCTTATGATGTATCCTGTAGGATGTGTATGTGTGAGCTGACCTTGCTCTGTTTGGTGAAAGACAAGGCGGTGACGAGCGTCTCTATGATGTATCCTGTAGGATGTGTATGTGTGAGCTGACCTTGCTCTGTTTGGTGAGGGACAAGGCGGTGACGAGCGTCTCTATGATGTATCCTGTAGGATGTGTATGTGTGAGCTGACCTTGCTCTGTTTGGTGAGGGACAAGGCGGTGACGAGCGTCTCTATGATGTATCCTGGAGGATGTGTATGTGTGAGCTGACCTTGCTCTGTTTGGTGAGGGACAAGGCGGTGACGAGCGTCTCTATGATGTATCCTGTAGGATGTGTATGTGTGAGCTGACCTTGCTCTGTTTGGTGAGGGACATGGCGGTGACGAGCGTCCTTATGATGTATCCTGTAGGATGTGTATGTGTGAGCTGACCTTGCTCTGTTTGGTGAGGGACAAGGCGGTGACGAGCGTCTCTATGATGTATCCTGTAGGATGTGTATGTGTGAGCTGACCTTGCTCTGTTTGGTGAGGGACAAGGCGGTGACGAGCGTCTCTATGATGTATCCTGTAGGATGTGTATGTGTGAGCTGACCTTGCTCTGTTTGGTGAGGGACATGGCGGTGACGAGCGTCTCTATGATGTATCCTGTAGGATGTGTATGTGTGAGCTGACCTTGCTCTGTTTGGTGAGGGACATGGCGGTGACGAGCGTCCTTATGATGTATCCTGTAGGATGTGTATGTGTGAGCTGACCTTGCTCTGTTTGGTGAAAGACAAGGCGGTGACGAGCGTCTCTATGATGTATCCTGTAGGATGTGTATGTGTGAGCTGACCTTGCTCTGTTTGGTGAGGGACAAGGCGGTGACGAGCGTCTCTATGATGTATCCTGTAGGATGTGTATGTGTGAGCTGACCTTGCTCTGTTTGGTGAGGGACATGGCGGTGACGAGCGTCTCTATGATGTATCCTGTAGGATGTGTATGTGTGAGCTGACCTTGCTCTGTTTGGTGAGGGACATGGCGGTGACGAGCGTCCTTATGATGTATCCTGTAGGATGTGTATGTGTGAGCTGACCTTGCTCTGTTTGGTGAGGGACAAGGCGGTGACGAGCGTCTCTATGATGTATCCTGTAGGATGTGTATGTGTGAGCTGACCTTGCTCTGTTTGGTGAGGGACAAGGCGGTGACGAGCGTCTCTATGATGTATCCTGTAGGATGTGTATGTGTGAGCTGACCTTGCTCTGTTTGGTGAGGGACATGGCGGTGACGAGCGTCTCTATGATGTATCCTGTAGGATGTGTATGTGTGAGCTGACCTTGCTCTGTTTGGTGAGGGACATGGCGGTGACGAGCGTCTTTATGATGTATCCTGTAGGATGTGTATGTGTGAGCTGACCTTGCTCTGTTTGGTGAGGGACATGGCGGTGACGAGCGTCTTTATGATGTATCCTGTAGGATGTGTATGTGTGAGCTGACCTTGCTCTGTTTGGTGAGGGACATGGCGGTGACGAGCGTCTCTATGATGTATCCTGTAGGATGTGTATGTGTGAGCTGACCTTGCTCTGTTTGGTGAGGGACATGGCGGTGACGAGCGTCTCTATGATGTATCCTGTAGGATGTGTATGTGTGAGCTGACCTTGCTCTGTTTGGTGAGGGACATGGCGGTGACGAGCGTCTTTATGATGTATCCTGTAGGATGTGTATGTGTGAGCTGACCTTGCTCTGTTTGGTGAGGGACATGGCGGTGACGAGCGTCTCTATGATGTATCCTGTAGGATGTGTATGTGTGAGCTGACCTTGCTCTGTTTGGTGAGGGACATGGCGGTGACGAGCGTCTCTATGATGTATCCTGTAGGATGTGTATGTGTGAGCTGACCTTGCTCTGTTTGGTGAGGGACATGGCGGTGACGAGCGTCTTTATGATGTATCCTGTAGGATGTGTATGTGTGAGCTGACCTTGCTCTGTTTGGTGAGGGACATGGCGGTGACGAGCGTCTTCTTGATGTATCCTGTAGGATGTGTATGTGTGAGCTGACCTTGCTCTGTTTGGTGAGGGACATGGCGGTGACGAGCGTCTCTATGATGTATCCTGTAGGATGTGTATGTGTGAGCTGACCTTGCTCTGTTTGGTGAGGGACAAGGCGGTGACGAGCGTCTCTATGATGTATCCTGTAGGATGTGTATGTGTGAGCTGACCTTGCTCTGTTTGGTGAGGGACATGGCGGTGACGAGCGTCTTCTTGATGTATCCTGTAGGATGTGTATGTGTGAGCTGACCTTGCTCTGTTTGGTGAGGGACATGGCGGTGACGAGCGTCTTTATGATGTATCCTGTAGGATGTGTATGTGTGAAATGACCTTGCTCTGCTTGGTGACGGACATGGCGGTAATGAACCTCTCTATGATGTATCCTGTAGGATGTGTATGTGTGAGCTGACCTTGCTCTGTTTGGTGAGGGACATGGCGGTGACGAGCGTCTCTATGATGTATCCTGTAGGATGTGTATGTGTGAGCTGACCTTGCTCTGTTTGGTGAGGGACATGGCGGTGACGAGCGTCCTTATGATGTATCCTGTAGGATGTGTATGTGTGAGCTGACCTTGCTCAGTTTGGTGAGGGACATGGCGGTGACGAGCGTCTTTATGATGTATCCTGTAGGATGTGTATGTGTGAGCTGACCTTGCTCTGTTCGGTGAGGGACATGGCGGTGATGAGCGTCTTTATGATGTATCCTGTAGGATGTATATGTGTGAGCTGACCTTGCTCTGTTTGGTGAGGGACATGGCGGTGACGAGCGTCTCTATGATGTATCCTGTAGGATGTGTATGTGTGAGCTGACCTTGCTCTGTTTGGTGAGGGACATGGCGGTGACGAGCGTCCTTATGATGTATCCTGTAGGATGTGTATGTGTGAGCTGACCTTGCTCTGTTTGGTGAGGGACATGGCGGTGACGAGCGTCCTTATGATGTATCCTGTAGGATGTGTATGTGTGAGCTGACCTTGCTCTGTTTGGTGAGGGACAAGGCGGTGACGAGCGTCTTTATGATGTATCCTGTAGGATGTGTATGTGTGAGCTGACCTTGCTCTGTTTGGTGAGGGACATGGCGGTGACGAGCGTCCTTATGATGTATCCTGTAGGATGTGTATGTGTGAGCTGACCTTGCTCTGTTTGGTGAGGGACATGGCGGTGACGAGCGTCTCTATGATGTATCCTGTAGGATGTGTATGTGTGAGCTGACCTTGCTCTGTTTGGTGAGGGACATGGCGGTGACGAGCGTCCTTATGATGTATCCTGTAGGATGTGTATGTGTGAGCTGACCTTGCTCAGTTTGGTGAGGGACATGGCGGTGACGAGCGTCTTTATGATGTATCCTGTAGGATGTGTATGTGTGAGCTGACCTTGCTCTGTTTGGTGAGGGATATGGCGGTGACGAGCGTCTTTATGATGTATCCTGTAGGATGTGTATGTGTGAGCTGATCTTGCTCTGTTTGGTGAGGGACATGGCGGTGACGAGCGTCTTCTTGATGTATCCTATAGGATGTGTATGTGTGAGCTGACCTTGCTCTGCTTGGTGAGGGACATGTCGGTGATGAGCGTCTATATGATGTATCCAGTAGGATGTGTATGTGTGAGCTGACCTTGCTCTGCTTGGTGAGGGACATGTCGGTTATGAGCGTCTCTATGATGTATCCTGTAGGATGTGTATGGGTAAGCTGATCTGGCTCTGTTTGGTGAGGGGCATGGCGGTGACGAGCGTCTCATGATACAGGATGGTTAAATGAGAGCTGACCTTGCTCTGTTTGATGAGCGATATGGCGGTGACGAGCGTCTCAATGGCGGAGGCGTACTCGCCGGCGGCGGCGTCGGAGACGGCGCGCGCAATAGCGCTAGAGGACACGGTGCGGTTGCGGCCCATCACCTCCTCGAACTCCGCCTCGCTGATGGCTGGCTGCGGGTGCGGGTGCGGGTGCGGGTGCACTAACGGCGCCACGTGATGTGCGCCCCGTGGCTCACCACCGCCACCGTAGCTCTGGATATTTAAAAAGCTTTTATTGAGAAAATCCTTTTTTAAACCAATTTATCCTCGTTTGGATATTGTAACCAAGGCCCACGGCCTAACATTATTCACGACTAGGAATCAATATTAATTAGAAAGAGATTAAATGACATGGAATCAAGACTTTGACCTTTATTGTATGATTGCATACCAAGCCTGTCACATCAACCTTATAAATATACTTGTGCCATGTATCTAAACTATATGATTTATTGTACTCAGTAATGCATGAATTTGTAACCTGTGGTGGTCTTCCATATGGTGTTCTGGCGCCTGGCAGTGGCGGACCTTGATTCGGCGGAGGTGCGCCATGAGGTGGATGCCCATAGGGTGCTCCGGGACCTAGAGATAATCCAACAAATATACAAAAAATTGCGGATATAGGTACAAGACTAAATATTTATAAAAATTATATTCTTTTATTATTTACTAGTGACCCGCCCCGGCTTCGCCCGGGTACCAGTAATTATGTTGACCCGATCGCTACCAAACATAGGAATGTGCCAATCTGGACAATCCCTGTAAATTTCATCGAAATCGGTCCAGCCGTTTCAGAGTCTATAGGTCTATAGGGAACACACATACTTCGCTTTTTATATACTTTTTTTTCATAAAGTTATATTGTTATGTTACTTCTAATACTTCCAAGAATATGTTTACAAAATTTCATGATGTAGTTTTCGCGCGAAAGCGTAACAAGCATCCACATTTATAATATTAGCAGGGAAGTAGGATGGCGTTGTAGTAGCTAGATTTTTAGATTTAATGACAAACATTTTTCTCTTTTTCGTAAAAAATATTTTTAACATTAGTATGGATATTCTATTTAAATTATTTTTAAATTACCTATGTATATTTATATTTAGCAAACAATCCAACAATTTTTAGAGTGTCCATAAAAGACAAAAATAAAACTAAGGGAGATAGGAAGCAGTATCCTTCTCTGTCTACAATGGTCTTCAAAGCACATTAGCCAAGCGTGGCTAACATCGGCTACACTAATATTTGAATGTGATCATACCAATACACATATACCCATATACCAATGAACGTGAGTGAGTTGTACCTGGGACGGCCGGCTGCGGCGGCGGCTGCACGCCAGGTGCAGGCTGGCCTGGCGGCTGCTGGCTGAAGAACGCGGGGTTAACGTGCGGTGCCGGCGCACCCGGGCCCACGCCCACCGGGAACCCGTCTGCCAACAAACAACGTCATTACACCTGTTTCCCATAACACCTCTAATGCTAATAACATAGCATATGATTGTAATTTCAAAGCAGAGAAAAGCACTGCTGATGAGTAGCACACAGGACAATACTTCTCAGGAAAATGTTACTTTATACCTCCTAAACATCGAATATTTGTATTTGGTACAAACTTGTTTAAAATCCATGAAGATATACTATTTTATATACATCTAGAAGTGGTAGGTAAAGTAGACGTAGTTTATAGATTTCAAGAGTATGTGCGCGAGTTGCATATCTGTATTGCATCTTACTCGAACTGCATTTCGGTACCTGGATGTTGTGGTAATGGTGTAGGTCCCCGTGGCGGGCCGGCTTGGTGCGGTGGCAGCTGGTGATGTGGCGGCGGCAGCCCCTGCCCCGGAGGCTGCTAAAACGGCAAAGGTTTTCTTTAATTTGCATAAGTTAAAAATATTCACGACAAAAACGTCTGTTGGATATATTTTGAACTTGGACGATGAGGGACACGTTTCCGAGGGATAGTCGCTGGCTCTTACATCTAGCAGTAAGTGACTCAGACATATCAGAATGTATAAACAGGAAACTGAGATCACAACATTTTCTTTGGTATGTCGGACGCATCCCTTCCCTTCTCGTCAGATTCGTCATTCATCTCTTCTGTGATAAGAATAACGTGCTATTTCGTTAGAAACAGCTTCTGTCTTCATGGAATTCACTTCACATCAGGTGGTTAGTCAGGTTAGTCTTGTTGATTTCGAAACAATCGAATTAAGGATGAGAAGGCAGCCATGCGGGACATTCAACAGAACATTTCGCACTTGTAAGCATCGCCCAGTCTTTTTCAATGAAATAGCGATTTGATAATGAAGACACGCACGTTGCCTTTAGAAGGCTTCTGGTTGCAAATATTTTCTTTCCTAACCTTTATTCATGTGAAACTAATGTTTGACCAGGACTCTGTCTCAGGACACAGTCTAAAAGTTAACCAGTAAACAATTATTATAATACTTATATTGACGCCGAGCGTAATTTATGGAGAAATCACGCTTGACATTGTTTTAATAATGATATTTATAAATATATATATTATAATATAATTTTGATATAATTATTTTTACATGACGAAGAATTACATGTATTATTATCGCAGCTAAATACGCCCTTTCTCTTTGACAATAACATTATTTATTCACCTACATAAACAATATCAAATGCTGTGTAAATCTTTAATTGAAATTGTATAGTATTTACTACCTAGGATATAATATATATTAAGATTTTCACAAAACTAAAGTTTATTATTTAAAAAAAACAATTCATGTTATTTTGATAAACCATTTTAATTATTATAATAATAATAAATCAGCCTTTTCTAGAACGTTTCCCCCTGCAGGGACACGGCCTCCTCTCCGAGAGAGGGAATGAGCCGTAATCCACCAGGCTGGCCCAGTGCGGGTTGGCGGATGTCAGGCTCGACCGGTGAAATACCACGACGTCACAGAAGACAGGCGTGAAGTAGGAATATTCTGCGCTTCGTCTGATGAGTGACGTGCCGGAAGCCTAATTGTACTCCTCTTCCCCCTCCTACCCTTTTCTAATAAGGAAAGGATAGGATGAGCATTTCACGGATGAGGAGGGGATGGACAGGGAATGGAATTTTCCTTTTTTCTGTTTGTCCTCTCCTTTGTCCATGAAGGCAGGCAACGTATCTGCAACTCATTAGCTTGTTGCGGATGCCTTTGGGTAGCGGTACTTATTTCCAGGGGCCGCTTGCTCGTTTGCCACTTTGTAATATAAAAAAAACATGCCAGTTTCCTCACGATGTCTTCCTTCACCGTTTTTGGAGCAGTGGTGATGAAATAAATGACACAAAGTAACGCGTCTGCCTGGGTTCGAACCCGTAATACATAAGTCGGGGCCTAAACCGCTGAGCCACCACTGCTTCATTATACCATTTACAAAAGAAATAAATAAATAAGCTTTATTGTAACTATATTGATTTTTCTAGGATTTTTATTAATTGTTTGTGTAAAAACGCCAACACTAGAGGGTGCTATACTGTTGTAAGTTTTAAATGCTATTATCGTGTATTACTGACCCCGTGCGGCGGCGGCATCTGGTGTGGCATCTGATGCTGCGGCGGGCCGTACTGCGGCGCAGGCGCGGGCTGCATGTGGTGCGGCGGGCGCGGCCACTCTGGCCCCGCGCGCGGCCCGCCGGCGCGCTGCATCTGTGGGCCGCCCTGGAACTACACAAAATACTTCGTTTTGTTAATGCCCTGGATTCTCACATTAAGGTCGTCATCTATACATATAATAAAAATGAAACTGATCGCTGTCTGTACATGGAAGAACTATTATTGGGGGCCGTCATATACGCAAAACAATGATTATTACAATTTTTGTCTGTTTGTCTATGTCTGTTTGTGTGTGCGTTTGTTCCCGCTAATATCCGAAACGACTTAACCGATTTGGGTGCGGTTTTCACTAATGTATTGTGGCAAGCTTCATTTAACATTTAGTAATTAGGCTAAGAAAAACAAAGAGGTTTTAAAAAAGCTTCGGACATAAAAGTTAAAACTGCGCAACGTCTGCACCTGTTATATGACCTTACAATATAGCAGGATGAGTTATCCAAAGACTTAATTGTCTTACCATCTATTATCTAGTAATTGTTACTTACCATTAGATGCACATCCCTCTCGTCTCTTCGCTGTTAAATGAAAAAAAAAAACGTGATTATATTGTAACTATTGGAAACGGTTTATAACTGATCACAATTCGCTAAACACAGCCATCATACTCTTGCCATCTACTTCTACTATAAAATAACACAGATATAATAGGGATGCTTACTTGCATGGGAGGACGATGCGGCGGTGGCCCCTGATGCGGTGGCAGGCCCTGGTGCTGCATGTGATGGGGCGGCGGGCCCTGGTGCTGGGGAAGGTGGTGGGGCCCATGCGGCCCGTGAGGCCCCGGCGGGGGACCGCGCAACTGGTGGTGAGGTCCTCCAGGGCCCGGGCCCGACATCATCATCCTTGGGCCATTGGGCCCCGGCCCGTTTGGTCCACCACCAAAGAATTCTGTAAATGATAAATAACTCCTATTTGTCGAGGACTGGCCGAATGCAGAGTGACTTGACGAGTAAAACGTTCGAGCTGTCAGTCACTCTGACACAACTCCAAGCGCCAGACATCGATGGCAGCACGCGCCACATTCATATCTTATTTATGCCACTGCTTTAACCAGAAACGCTCTAAAAAACTCCAAATTCTGATGAGGTTTACCGTAGACATTCTCCTCCAAATTAAGCCATATTTTGTAGTTGGACAGCTGGACTAGAAGAGGGCCAGTCTGCATGCCCGATAAAGCTTATTCCATGGGCGGTCAACCAGTTTTGCCTTCTTCATGCCCTATGAGCTGGTGCAGATTTCTGTTGGAATACCCAATGCCCGTTTTCGAACATTGTTCGAGAACGGGCATTGTTCGAGAATAAGGTTCCACTATGTTAGTAAGGACGGTATATTGGTACACACCACGGCATTAGTTTTTACACCATTTTTTTTGAAAAAAAACGCCTCAGTTAAGCCGGAATATGAGATTCAACGGCCAACCTTGAGTGCCGAATTATGATGCCCTCGTTGAACCCTCGGAACACGTGAGCTGGCTTCTACACTGGTGTGGTCATACGCATTTATATCATTTTGTTTATTGTAACTCTCTTCGGTGGTAAAAAAAATCATCCGAAAACAACATTTAGCGGATTTTTTTTCCCGCGTACCGGCCTAACAAAGCGCGGGATCTTTCCAGTCTAATTCTTTTCAAACGCTCGTTCAAAAAATGTTGGGTCTTTTTACGATAGGCTCGTAGTCCAAGGTTTCTTCATTTAACACTATTTTGACCGTGGTTATGATCCCCATTTAAAGAGCTAAGTTTATTCGCCCCTTCACTGGTGTAATGATCGCTGGCGTCTTAACTGTGCGAGGTCGACCGGTCCGCTTACGATATTCGAAGCTTGAATCTTCAGTGTATCGTTTCAGCGGTCAAACGCGATAACTGCGACTATATCTTATCTTATATCTTCGACCTGTCCATATTTGATCATTAGATTTTTTTTCTTTTTCATATACAGAACTTACGACTCGACTACATTATATATATATATGCTACTGTGTTTCACTACCATTATGAAGTCATTTTTAATCACTCCAATATCTTATTTGAACTACCAATGGTCATATATTTTTGATGTATGTCACGTTAAACAATAAACTCAAGAAATTATAATAAACAACATAGGTTTTCTGTCGGATACATACGACAGTGCCGCAGGAACCCGAAATGTTTTGTCATATTTATTCGACTATAATATATAAATTATAGCAGTCGAATAATATTATTATTATTATTCTTCGACTGCTACCCAGAGCTTAAAGTTAAAGCAGTACACGTTTTTTTTGACGCATTTACTATTCAATCTATATCTCCAAGAGACTTGTATCCATCACCAGTTACCAAATTCAACACTTTGTACCAATTCTACAATGTTTATAGTTTTATTTATTCATATACTTTACCTCCTGGATGCGGGCCGGGGGGCCCGCTCGGATGTGGACCTCTCATGCCCGGATTATTAGGTCCCGGTGGCGTCGACCTAGTCTTCGACTGACTCTCGAATTGATTCAATGCCTGTAAAGCAATGTTATTCTATTTGTATTCTAGTAAGATAATTGGGTACAAGCAAAATAGCAACTTGTTATTCAATAATTAATTGCAAAAAGCAACCTGTCGTATTTGAAATTTTTTTTCTTCCAGAAGCCAGGTACAGCCTCTTGTCACATTTGAGATGTAGAAGACCGGTGAAAAACATACTGTTATCTCTGTCTCCCTCAATTTAATTTTAGTAACCGAGAACTCTGATTATTAATATGACAACGTCGCTACAAAGTCAATGAGGACTACAGAACAAGGAATGAGGAATATGAGCCAATCCTTTGCCGCGAATTACCTGTTTTGTGGGCAGAGTTACTACTGGATGCTGTCCGTGAATTTCTTTCTTTGGCAGCCGGTCCATGACCATTCTTATCGATTGGTCTGAACCAAGCGATATAACGCAGAAACCTTTCGATTGTCCATTAGCCCTGTTTTCGAAGAATTTGACGTCTTGGAAATCGCTCACGCCAATGTCTGCGACGGCGTTTGCAATGTCTTGATCAGTCGCCCACTGTAAAAATTAGTTTCCAAAACTCAGGGAAAAATGCGTAGGCGACAATGTTGGATATTCATTAAATTCATACGTAAGTATGAACCTTTAGAACTTTCTATTTGCCTATGCATTTTCAATAACATTAGAAATGTCAATGCTTAATTTATAATAATTCGAACGCCTAACGATAATGTGTTTTTCCTTGTATAGAAAAAGTTTGTTTTGATTACTAAAAATAAATGTTTATATACCGCAGTGAATTGAATAAGTGTAAACTTCAAAACCTTGTCTGAAATACCTGTCATATTTCATTCACTTAAATCTCGCGATTTTTTTGTGCACGGGTGTAGTTGGGTGGAAAGGAAACAGATTTTTTTGTTACCATTCTTTTATTATCATTATCACAGCATTGTCTTTTCACGATAACAACAGTTTGTCAGTAGAAAGGGTGAACAAGTTCAGAAACTGAACCTTTAACTTTTTACAAGTGACAAAGTTCAAAATGATGTCCCTCCCAAATGTAGTCATCCCCAACCTTAATAATAATCTATTATTTAGATTGTATTTCTATTAATATTAAAAATCGACTAGAGTACAAAATAATTACACTACAAATTTAAAACAAAAAATTGAAAGCGGTGGATCATGTAAGACAAATTTGAAAGTCCGGATTTACAAAAATGTAACAAATCTCTATTTAGTAAATTACAAAAGTATTTTGACAAGCGGCGGATTTTCAACAAATCGTGGATTTTTTGACAAGACAATTAATTCATTACACTTATTTTTACGGTCCGAAAGAATAACGCGAAAAACAATATTCAAGGTGTCCCATATCAGTTCTACAACCAAAGGGTGCACCTGAGAAAATTGAAAAACATCTAACACAACATTTCAATCTGTTTTGCTTGGCAGAAGCTTCGTAGAAGAATTTTTAACACAATGAAATATATCTATTTCCGATCAGACTGTTTTATTTATGATGAACACAATTAACCTTTCAAAATATTTAACATTAAATATCTAAGAGGTAAATTATATTTAACATATAAATATGAAAAAAAAGACAAAACACATAGCTACATACAAGTTTAAATATCTTACCTCATCGCAACCTGATAAGAAAAACATATTAGTTTACACATATTATGTAATGAGAATGCAACGAAATATCCCAGCATTCCAATTACAGACAAAAGCAAAGTATAAAATTAGACTGACTTCATTATATTATCATGCTCATTTTTATAACGAATTTTATATTAAACACACTTTTGTTTTACTAACAGTGATATAAGAAGTACCCAATATGTATCATTGTATATATATATACATAAAACAATTGTCTAATAAATTCACCACGGTACTTTATTAGACAATTTCTTGTTATGTTAAAACTTACTAAATGTTAAAACACAATATGTCAAACACTAATACAAATATATAAAATACCAATACATACAGCACAGCATTCTTCCATCCCAGACATCCATATTTATTAAGCACTCATACACTCTCTTTCTTATTTAATAACACTTTGCATATTGAAGTAAAATATCACATGGTAAAATAGTGAAAAACAAAAGAAATCAGACCATATAGACTCTAGACAACAATAACAAAAGTGGAAATATTAAAACTTCTGTAACTGAAATTTGTAACTTTCTTCAAAATTACAATTTTTTTATTTTTTCTTTTGTAGTTTTATTTATTGACATTTGTATTTTGTTAGTAATAATAATTATTAAGCATATTTTTTTTAAATATATATCTCATGGTATAGTAGTCACTGAATGTGCAGTAAAATGGTAACTAAGTTGCTTCAATGATTTTTTTATGATTTTCATTCTACTTAATTGGTCTACGGATTATGATATATTTTATGAGATTATATGATGATATGGATTGACAACAATTATGGGACCCGTTTATGCTCCAGATAAGAGTTATTATTTTTAATAAAAATAGTACAAACATTTTTAGACAATATAAACAAATAACTGCTTTCGAAATGAGTCATCTTTTATTACCCGTTATGTTGAACTATTTGTAAATAATCAAAGCAAAAAATAAAATACCTTAATATGGTAAAAAGTATGTGATTTTAAACTAATTCAAATTCAAACAAAACCACAAAATTGATAACAATTTTGAAGTGAATGCATTATGCATAAAAGATAAGCTATAGTAAATTGAAACATAACCAAGATAGAAATAGAAATAACCAATAATTGAGCTATTTTTTACACAAATTAAAGATGTTTATTCCATAAAAATTATTTATTTTATGAATCTGTTGTTTCTGTTTCATATTACATATATAGCAATGGTGACCATGAAAATAATACTTTGCATTTATAACACTTGTATTTAATGAGACAAAACTTTTTTTTTACATTTCACTAAATGACAATTTTATAGATTAATATTCTTTTGAGTTACATTAACTCATCTAGAAATTTACATCTACATAATTGAAAGTTATTAAAAGATCACATGAACATCTTCTATGTATATCTTTTACAAAAACTTTCATACATGTGAGAACAATTAACTATTGTAATCACATACATATACAGAGCAGATGATTATATTTTTATACACCTGTGTGATACAATATCGCTTCTTAACTATAGCAATACTTTTTTTAACAATTAAAACTTTTGCACAAGATAAGAACTTTTTAATGTTAATTAACAATAAAATCTAAAATAAAATTAGTTAAGGATCTCTAAGTATGTAGTCTAAAAGCTCATTGTTATTATTTTTAACTATTCTAAACAAATGCAATGCATTAGACCCATTCTGAACAGAGTATTATTTTCATGGTAATATTTTGAGAAATACTATTTGCTATACCGCAATTTGGACTTATATGTAGCATATATCATTATATATTTAATGCCAAACAACATAATTTATTGTGAAATGGTAAAGTGTAATCTTTTCACATCTACCATTATAAAATAATTATAACCATATGAAACAATCATTTGTTTATGCATAAAATGTTACACAGACACCTAACTTAACTGACATAAATTGTCAAAAATATACAGATACAACTTCCAAATTGTAAGGGCAACAGCCAAGCCCTAAAATGTCATACATTTATCGATCCATGGGTACTAAGATGGAATGCTTTTTTGTCATAGATGTTTAAATATCAATGAACTTGAACATGTCAATTCACTAGTTGAGTGATCCTAATTTAACCAATGGATAATTTATAGCTTTAAGATATCTTTAACACAGTAACAATAGACCAAACAATATACAATTAAATATAATTGCAAAACCTTTATATGTAAGGCAATGTCCAGCAGTAGACTTCTGAAGATAACAATGTAGCATATGAATTAGTTATTCTATCATTAATTGCAATCTTGTTTACACAAATAAACAAGATTTCTTGTTTAATGTTAGAAACATTATTTACAATCTGACAAACATAACATTGACTGATGAAGTATAATGGAGAAGTAAAAATACTTTCTTAACATATTCAGTATCTACATATAGCCAAATTGTTATTTAAATTTAAGACATTTTTAAGAAAGTTATAAACCTCACTTTAATTTTAAACTTTAATGCTTAACTGTTTTAAAATAAAATGGAAGTTGTACAATTTTCATATGGTTATCTTTATTAGGAACTGCAATTTTAAAATTTCAAACATAGACTAAATTCATCAATCCTTTATTAAACTTTTATTTGAAAGAGGATTGATACTGTTAAACAATGTATTTTGCAAGTGTTAACATAGGCACTTCCATTGGTGTAAAAGCATGTATTGAAATAAGCTTTCTCTCTCTTTCTCTTTGAGAAACTGTGATGATAATATGTTTTATGTGAATGTTTTCCGCAATGCCAACCCACAGTTATGAATACAAAGTTGTTTGTGTTTCACAAACCTTGACTTTAGCCATTGATCCTAAAAATTTGTCAAATTACAACATATTTTTGACATCTTAGGATTAAAAGTTAACTCGTTAAACATTTCAAGTGAACAGACCTTTAAAATTTTCATTATGTTTTTTTTTTCAAACAATAAATTCAAGTATTTTAAAACATGGATATTGTCTGAGGATGAAGTCTTGTAGTAAGTATTGCCTATATATAAGTAAAATAAGTCCGAAAGTTGCTTTAGAAGACAGGGCTGTGTGGCATTCCTGTGGCTGTTCAATCTCTTTATGGATGATTGTTTGAAAGCATTGAAAGACAAAGAGTGGTGATTAAGAATGGGTGAGCATGTTGTAAAATGTCTCTTGTATGCCAATGACCAGGCTGTGTTTGCGTCATCAGCGGAGGACTTACAATTAATGCTGAAAGTAATGAATGATTCATTGGAAGGTAAAGGTATGAAGATGAATGTAGACAAAATGAAAGTTATGGTGTTTGAAAGAGAACAAAGTAAGACAGTCATTGATATAAATGTAAACAGCAGAGGTTGAACAGGTGGAAGACATTGTTTATTTAGGATGTATGTTTAGTAGAGATGGTAGACACGTTAAAGATGTCGAACAACGAGTGAATGCGGGAAATAAAATTAATGGGGCTATAGGTACCTACTGCTGTACAGCAGTGAGGAGTCAGGATACGGATGCTCGCTGGCAATACGCAATGCTGTACTAGTCCCTTCATTAATGTATGGAAGTGAGAGCTGGGTTTGGCAGAAAAAGCATGCGCTAGTAGAGTTAATGCCGTTGAGATGCGATCCTTAAGAAGTATGTTAGGTGTGACTTTGAATGGTAGGGTTAAAAATAGTGTTATAAGAGAGGAGTGCTTAGTACTAGTGAGCTTAAGAGTGGATGTTGTGACTAGAATTGAGAAAGGTATGCTGCGGTGGTTCGGGCATGTTGAAAGGATGAATGACGAGAGAGTAACGAAACAAATTTATGGTGCAAAAGTGAGTGCGTGTATGGGCGTGAGTGCATATTTATTCATTTATATTTATTTATTTATAAAGTTGCTTTATGCTCATAATATCCATAACGTTTTGATTTAGTTTAGTATTTTTTAATTGGATAAGACATAACAACTTAAGAACTTCTTTTATTTACTAAAATAATACGAATCAAAATGTGGGAATTAACGTGAGGATTTTTTTTGAAAATACGAGTCAATTTTCTTTAGCCGTCAACAAGCAATATAAAAACATAAAATAGCAAAGATGGACACGTGGATGGCGGATGTTTTATTTTGTTAAGTTGATACACTGACAAATTTTAAAATTGCAGCTCCCGTAGTATCGATATATGTTCGGAGAATAAATCTCGAAAATTTAACTTGAAACCTATATTTACAAAAGGACGCTAAGTAAATCAAAATCTTGTACAAACCCATGTTAGGTTGCCAACATAAAGTTGGAATCGGCGGCCATGATGGTGGCTTGGACCGCTATTGTGATAGGGAGCGTTGCCGTTCGTTTCCTCCGGTGGATGTGAATGCTGCTGAGACGAGTTCCGAGGGCCGTCAGCATCCTCGGGCTTCGACGACGGAGCAGCAAGCACATCGTCATACAAATCTACGTTGTCACCTCCAAAATCATCCTGAAAACAGCCGGCAATATTTTATATAGTAACATGCTAGCATTGCAACTTGAAAATATTACATTATTTTATAATTAAAATAGAGAAAACATAGCAAACTACTGATATTTTACCTGTCTATTAAAATCTGATTCAATATCGTCAGCGTACAAATCTATATCCACGCCTCCGTCCGCCATTTTGGGAATAGCAGACAAAAAGCGTCCGTATCTTCAATTTACTTTTGACTTTTGTTTCGATTACATTCTGCCAGTTGCCAGCGACAAACAAGCGGGCAGTATTGCTATGCTATAACAAAGAGTATAATAAATAACTGGTGTAACTGTGTAATGTAATTTGCAGCGTTTTAGGTAATTTAAGTTGAAAATTGAAAATACTACTCCCTTCGTCAAATAACAACCTAAAGTTTATACAGGCCAACCTCCACCACATAGATGCCGCTTCAAGCCGAGTTCAGTTAGGGAGTGATTGGGATGTAGAACAAAGTAATTTCCCTGATTCAAGAGCCGTTTTCAAATGCGTGGTATTTTAATCGGTTACAGTGTTATAGTTCAAAAGGCAATAATAATCTACATTAAATTATTTTGATAAGTAACACATTAAAATGTATAAGGATTCATACCGAACCCAAATAATAGCGAAGTAAGTGGCGTCTTCGTTTTAATTAATATTTTTTAAGAAAAAAATTATATTGTGAGACAACCATAGTAGATACATGTCATGACGGACTTTTATTTAGCATAAAGAGCTACAATTCTTTCATACATCATTTTAATGCAAGTCCCATAATTTGGCCTACTTAGCCAAGAAAGCAAAATCGACCTATTTTTAACCCACTTTTTGGTACGCATTATTGAGATTAACTCTAAAACTACTTGTCAGTTTGAAAAATGGGATCACATGACAAGCACTTCTCTGTCAAGTTCAAGTCTGTCTGTACAAGTAAAAAAAATCAAAATCGGTAATTGAGGAGCATAGCTACGAATTAACAACCTTTTCAAAAATACTCCCTGCACGCGGCCGTAACGCTTTTTCTTGACAGAAAAATCCTAATACCCCCTATATAGAAGTTTCAAAAATGAGACACTTACTAACCTAACCTAACTTGAAAATTAATTTAGCTTAGGGGCTGATTCAGGGAATTCCTCAGGTTAGAGAACCCCTAGTAAGAGAGAGTTTGAAAGTGCGCTGGTGAAAACGGGAACAAGTTATGTATCCATTGCCTTATACGGTATATCCCTTCTAATGTTCTCCGACTTCCAGGACCTCGGCTCATTTATCCAAAACGATGGTGATATTTATTGTCTGTGACGTGAAGAACAGAATAAATGGATGGATGAAATTGCGACTGGTCGCAGGACCTAATGTGCTACCCACAAACTTTAAAATAAAGGGTCAGATTAACGAAAGCGTTCAAAGACCTGCCGTAATAAATATGGTTCGAAGTGTTGGGTACTTAAAGCTGTAGATTTTAAGAGAGTGCAGCGTCATACATGCAAGTGTTGAGATGGATATATATGATGGATGGATAAGGTACGAAACGAGTATATAAGTCAAATATTAGTAAAAGCCTGGAAGTAGATTATGGAAGTTAACTAGATAAATTAAGTTCTCTTTTCACTATATGCTGTTTATGTTTCAATTTTTAATTTCATTTAAGAATGACGAAACGTCATCCGCATTATGATGAATTGAAACCAGCACGTACATAATTTTGTCTGTATAAAAATTTGAAAACAGAAATTAACATGAATAATAAAAAAAAGAATATATAGATTGTTCAATTTATTTTATGTGGTATACAGTTTACAGCCAACTTCTAAGCAGCCTATCGCAGGACATTTCAATTTCCGTTCTCATACAAGGTGGTGATGGTGCTCCTTTACCTATACCTTCTATATGCAGAAGATTGTTTTTTTTCGTTTTATAAACTCTTAGCTTAGTTAAGGTGCCATCTGGTGAACGTTACATGCTTTCGAGCGTCGACCACTTTTATGTTGCCCATTACATTTATGTGGTGCCATCTATCCAAGAATCTGAAGATTATTTATTTTAATTTTATCGTAGTATGCGCGGGGAGAGAGACGAGGGGATTTTACCTATCGTGCCTCGCCATTTTCCGTCAAGCTCAACTCAATCAAGTTAGCTCCTGTCAGTCGTCGTGTGTGTTGTGTTGTGAAAAATTATTTGTACCGATGAATATCAATGGGAAATCGTGTTGATTACGACGCCAAGCTATGGCTCGATTATTGTGTTTGTGGCTTTAAAGCACGGCTCGATCAGTGATAATGGCCGAGTGATTGGTTAGTGCAGTGTTTTGTGTTGTACGCTGGGCTGTCGCAGCAACAGTGAGATCCTTTCTCTGGATAAATCGTCTGTACAGCGACGTGGGATCATACATCGAGAAGAGGACGCACCATGTCGGCGAAAAATATCCCTGGAGACAAGGTAAGTCCGCTGCAAGTCCAAGTTGCTGAGCTGATATCTACAAAAAGGTCATTTTTTTGTTGTAAAACCTTTCCTTTCTCTCGTCGAGGCACTGCCTAATTTGGGATAAAATACTTTGTTCATAGTCTACGTAGAACGGCTTGAGGAATAATGTCTTCATAGCTTTTATTTTGAATTAGTCTGTAATGTGTTGTTAAACAATTTGTCACTTATCACAAAGTTTACATTAACTTTTGTGTTTGTCGCCTCGAAAATTATACGAATTTGTTATCACTCTTAGATTGTTTTAAAATGAAACTGCTTCCCATTCAAATTGATGCTTTTACCAAAGCAAAAGGCGTTGTTTGTAACAGATTTTTCAAACATACGAAAAAATGTTTGAAGTGTTAAAAAAATATGGAAGCTTATGATCTAACAGCAACACATTTCAGCCACATAGATCATATATGGTTATACCATTGTGAATTTTATTATCATTCATATTTTAAAGGGCTGACCCAAAGACACACATATCTAATTATTTAAATTCTTATGGTCCTTACCATAAAGAATTTTTAGAATTAGAATTTTTGAAATTAGAATTAAATATTAAAACATCTACTGGATAGTACATCTTTTAAGGTATTTTTTCTATCATTTAACTGATAAATATAAACCTATTTATATTAGTTTAGTTCATTGAATTTATTGAATTTGGCCACTGTTTATGTAAATTACTATTCCAAAGGGTCTTTAATTTCATAATAAATAATTATTACCTTCATTTTTGTAGTAATAGATATTCAGACTAGATGTAATGTTATATTCTTTTCCTTCTAATAACTTACTATGTGTTGATTTAGTTGACAGTTTACAAAATGTTAATCAGGAATTCATAATATATACATTATTTAAAAATAACAACTACTAAATTGTTAGTTAAAATTTCTGGTATCTTCTATTTTTTTATTTGTATTTATAACAAAATAATTATTTGTTGAAATCCTGGCCATTCTGTTGCAATGTATATTCTTCACCAAGCTAATGTGATTGATTATTTATTTGAATGCATTTAAGCTTGGTGAATATGTAGGACCAATATTTTAGCTTTATAGGTGAGATTGTCTTTATTTTATGTGCATTTGCTTATACTAGCTTCACCTGTATGCATTTACTGATGTAATGCAATTTTGCAAGTAAATTGTTAGTGAAAGTAACACTATAAACTTGGTGCTTATTGTTGATATCTAAAGTATACCTTGCATTATATTATAAGTGGGCAAATGAGCGGGTCTTCTAATATATAAATGAACACCAATGCCGCATCACTAGAGAAACTGCACATGCATTGCCAGCCTTTTAAGGAAGGTCTATGCTCACTGCTTGAGGGACCCTAAGTCACATTAGTTTGCAAATAATGCTGGGAACAGATCATTCCACAAGTCAAGGTTGGAAATTTCACGAAAACCGCATTGTAGTGAAATGCAACTCAGCGACGAATTGATTAAAATTCATTTATTTTCTATGAGGATATGCTTAGTGCCTAGTTGTTTGGTAACAGCAAACAATAGTTAGTTTCAAACCCAATATACCTGACTGATTAGATTATTCACATTTTAATGGTTTACTTTCATTATGTGGGTTTTATGCTGACATTATATGTGCTATGATACTCCAGGGATAAATATGAATTTAACAACACCTCACTCTTCAAAATTAGTCAAGCCATTTAGGCTATAGGAAGTCACAATGGATATACAGGCATATATACATACAAACCTACATACATTCTGGGTTTGTTCGGCAAAAAGCAAATATTTTTTTTTATCTGTGGTCATATCTGATGAGATAAAAAGATAGGATATAGATAATACTAGTCTGTGTCTTGCATAGTCCAGGCTAATTTTAATACCACCACCCACCCATAGGCATCTGCAACAATCTAATGCATTGCCCACCTTTAATGTCCAGAGGAGGGAATAGACAGAAAAAAGTATTTCCTTTTCCTATTGTAACCATCCTTTTTTCCTCTAGGGATTATTAGGAGTATATTAATGAAATCGACTCGGAAACATAAAATGTCTCCAAGTCGAAACACCACCAAGATCATCTCTTTTATATTATATTAGGCCAATGATATATTTATATGTGATCGTCTAGTTGTAGAACTTTGTTCTACTTTGTGAGTTGTAATAACTAGTTCTTCTAGGAATTATAGAGGAAGAAAGATTCGCCAAGCTTATTGAAGCCGTAGGATGCTTATTATTAAAGTCCTTAAACTCTATATAAAATTTGCCAAAATAATAAATTAAATTTATCGATCAATTGCAATTTCCAAAATATTTCATTAAAATTTTTACTTGTAAAGGGTTTACATGCTTTAATCTCAAATACCCGATACAACCCTACTATCGCAACATATATTTTTGTCTTTAAAAATATATGGAGGTACACAGCTCCAGCGGAAATCCCCGCTGTGTACGGTGAGTGCCGTCCACCGGTTGCACTCCCCCCGTCTTCAAGGGACAACAGATCGGCCACCGTATATCGCAGAAAAATACTGGTAAACCAGTAAGAGTTTTTAGCTCATTATTGGTGAATAAACACCATTCAGTCGTTTCTCGCATATCAATGCGTTACACCGTCAAGTGTATAATAAGGCGTCACCACCAAGACATTGTCAGCATAGGTATCGACCTACGGAGCGCATTAGGAGTATTAAACTCGCCTCAGGGGATGGCTAATTCCCTCGTTGTGCGGTGTCAGCGCGAGCCTTGAGAGCATAGCTCCCTCCAGCTACCATCTTCGCAAGAGACAAATGCACAGGCTCCACCAACTAATGCCAGGGCAGTTTCGGCCACATTAATAACTTTTAGTATAATTCTCGAACATCATATAATTGTGTTATACACCAACTTTTCGCAAAATGCGAGTCTCGATCAAATTTGCATCACCCACCAATAATTTGCCTTCGTTTATAAACATGGGTATTTTACAGGCCACTTAATTGATTTGTAAATCATGGAGGGCAAACAGTCTGCAATCCCGTATAGAGGGACCCGACTTGGGCAAATCTAATTAAGACAAGCGTCATACTACAATACAGAATACCATAGCAAACGACAATATCTTATCCTCAATCTATCCGAATAATACAAATGAGCATATTAGCCACGAACCACTTATATACCCGTCACAGGAAGACTCGTTGATCCCATCAATGATCCATCAAAAGATGTACCAAAGACCAAACATAAGCAGCATATCAGGTGCAGTAATGTCGAATTGCAACTCTACACACTCCACGACAGGCGATAGAGATATTACTCTAGGCGAAGCCGCTTCAGAGCAGAAATTTGCAATCAACACCCCGCAACCATCAATGACGCATTATGAACACAATAAACACCCGTGTAATGTTATTGTAGCGAGCATGTATAATCGCGCTTGCGAGACATGCTTGCGAACCAACAAGAAATCAAGCTTAGGCAACAAGTATCCGCTACCTCTATTTTCATCCGTATAGACAGATTCAATTTCGGTACAAAAGTTAGTTGGCAAATCATATAAACTCGACGTATCATAGAAGCAAGCCTCTAAGACGCCAAGTACCCATTATCAAAAAGCCGAAGCTCTAAGACATGGTTCTGAGCACATTTAATACACCGAAGTGCAAAAACACACTCTTCCCAAACCAAAGCATAATTAGTGAATAACTCACCAACTACACCCTAGCCGGTATAGGTTTATAGACGTTTATTCATCGTCAGAACATGTCTATGCGATTTCCAGCATAATTTCACAACGCAACATTTTACGGAAATTGGACCCTGTATACCGCTTGTATACGATCCGTATTCCAAAACAACCACCACATAGTAATCGGCATTATTCATTTTATATATTTCCCTTCAAATATATTTTTCATCAAAATAAATAATTTATTTCAATAGTTCGACGTCCAACGCTTCACGCCGGCCGCATTACTCATATATGTAAGGTCATGGGTGTGCATCTACGTACAGGCCATTTTGCTGTCCGTTCGCGTAGGATTTTTCACTTTCGTATTTTTAAATTATTTTATCATAAACGTTCATTATAAGTGTATACAATACCTATTACCCTATTTTTGGATTTAAATTCAATAAAAAAAATCAATGCACGAACTCACTCCTTAGACTTAGTATGATTTTCACGAAAAATCAATACGAGAACACACGTAATTCTTATGCCCTTATTTTCCTTAATGTATTGATTCGATATCAATAGTAATATGTATTTATATTACTTATAAGTGTTTTATAGGTCTTTAAGTACCTTTAATCACGATTTATATCTTCATGAGACCAAATAATGTAACTTTATATTTTAATTTAAATATCAATATTTTGTAATGATATTCTAATATGTTATGCATATAACTATTATTAGCATATTTTTATATTATTAAAAATCATCTTTTAATGATTTAATAATGATAGTTACAATCCACCCCCAAATTTTATATTAATGACTGACAAAGTCAGGTAGTTAATGTATAAATTTGAACTTCCCCTTTTTGAGCACATATAAACTACAACTCTATATAATAAAACAAACCTTTGAGCACATAAAACAACAACTCAATATAATAATTATTCCCTACCCCCGGGAATGACCGCCCCAACTCCCCTTCAATCACATCTCTCAGGATGTTGTCAATTTCCATTACATTCGCTTACTCATATGCTGATGTAATTCACTTGATAATTTAATTGTTTCTTTCAAAAATTTATATTTAGTTGTATCTCAATTATGATTGCCTCCATCTCTCAACAAATGTGATTGAGTCATTCGCCCTAACCCAAATCCCATTTATTTATTGAAAAAAATTAAAAACACAACTTCTGTTAAAGAAAAAAATTAATAAATTGAAATATTTTCTATACACTTTATGGTACCTACATCTACCATTATATAATTCAATTATTTCTAACACAAATAATGGTACCCACATTTACCATTTCTTACAATATGCTATTTAAATAATAATTACAATTTATTATTTATAATATCTCAATAAATGAATTGTATTTAAGTTTCCTCGAACTACACCAGTTTGAGGATCTGTTAACGTATAAACATTATCAAACGGAATTGCGGCTATTACATAAGGCCCTTCATAAGCCAAGTCAAACTTACTTATATGCTTATGTTCTGCATTCGATCTAGTCGACCTTCGAATTTTTACTAAGTCTCCAATATGATATACAATCAATCGATTCCTGTTATCGAATTTTGTCCGTCGAATTTTACTAGAATTTTTCAAATTCTTTCGAACTTGGTCTCTTACTTGCATAATATCGAATTTAAATTTATCTTTGTAAATAACTTTATCAAAAGTCATTTCCGTTCTATCGCCATATAATATTTCGCAAGGTGTAAACCCTGTACTATCGTGTAAAGAATTATTGTATAATTCTTCTATTTTAGGTAAGGCATAAGCCCAATCTTTATGTTTTGCATGACATAAAGTTCTGAACAATCTGCCCAACTCTTTGTTTACTCGCTCTGTTGTGTTCGGTCTTGGATTTCTTACAGTTGTATGTATCGATTTTATGTCTAATTCTCTCATAGAATTTTTCCAATGGTTACTAATAAATTGCTTTCCATTATCAGTTAATATAGTTTTCGGCTTTATAATTTCCGAGAAATGTTTGACTTTCGTTACGACTGATTTTGCAGTTGACTGCTTTAACGGGTATAACTTTATAAATTTACTAAAGGTATCTTGAATAACAAAAATAAATGTATATCCAAAATTCCCTGATATTAATGGTCCATATAAATCAGCCATCACCATATCTCCAATGTTCTCCATTACAATAGACTTGCACGGACCCACATAAGTTATATTTTCCTTTCGAGCTAATTGACATATATGACAAATTTTAATTTGCCTTTTGATTTCTTTGGCCATGCGCTTCCAATAGAATCTTTCTCTTATATATTTAATAACTTTGTATGCACTTTGATGCCCCATCTCAATATGTACTTGGCTAATAATTTCGCTTTGTAAACTCTTTGGTAAATATATTATTTCTCTTATATAAGCTTTATAATATAATATATTATCTTTTAAGCTATAACGCTTTAAATTTTCATCTACTATGTTATCATCGCCTTGCAATGAATTTAATTTATTTATAATTAATAAAAGGTCTGAATCTTGCCTCTGATAATTCGAAATAGATTTCAATTTTTCGATTAGAACATTGTTAGGTTCTGTCTCTGTATATGCTATATCTAAACTTTGATTTTTATTCTCTTGTACAACATTGCCATCCGGTGGATATCTAGAAAGCACATCTGCAACTATGTTACTTTTACCAGATATATGTAATACCTCATAATTAAATTGTTCAAGATATATTATCCATCTTGTAATTCGTCCATTAAATAATTTCATGTTATTTATAAACAACAACGCTTTATGATCGGTCAAAATGAATACTTTACTTCCCCTCAAGTAAGTTTCGAATTTCTTTAAACAACTTATAACAGCATAAAACTCTTGCTCTGTAACTGTCCAATTTAATTCGGACCCTTTTAACGCTTTACTATGATAACCCAAAATGTGCATCTCATTGTTATCATTTAACTGATATAAAACGCCAGCCAAACCAATTCCTGAACAATCAGTTTGTAAATAGTACAGCTTACTAAAATCAGGATGATGGAGTTGTATAGTGTTTATAAATTGTTGCTTAATATCTCTAAATGCCTTATTTTCTTTTTCACTCCATAGAAATTTATGCCCTTTCTTTAATAGGTCACATAATGGTATTATACTTTCGCTATAATTTGGTATAAATCTTCGATAAAAATTACAAAGACCTAAAAAGGCCCTTAATTGTTTAATTTTTCTAGGTATTGGAAAATCTTGTATTGCACGAATTTTATCAGAATCTGTTCTAATGCCATCAGTCGAGATGATAAATCCCAACATTTTTATTTCTTTACAAATAAATTCACATTTACTTATATTGCAAGTTAAACCAGCTTTATTCAATTTATCAAGCACTATATCAATGTGTTCCAAATGTTTATCTAGATCTCCGGTCGTTATGATTGCTAAATCATCTAGATAATTTACGCAAAAATCTTGTACTTGTGGTCCCAATATTATATTCATTGCTCGGCTAAAACTCCCCACTGAAGTCTTTAAGCCTTGTGGTAATACGTTGTATACATAGGATTTTCCATTAAAGTTAAATCCTGTATACTTTCTTCCATTCTTATTGATTGGAATTTGAAAATATGCATTATTCAAATCAATTGTTGTAATATATTTAGCTCCATGAAATGAATTTAAGACATCCAATTGAATTGGCGGTTTCTCTGTTTCTGCAACCATTTTCTTATTAATATTTCTCGCATCTAACAATACTCTTATTGATCCATCTCTTTTCAATGTAAAAGTTAAAGGACTGCTATAAGGGGTTGAAGCCCTCGTAATTATACCAGCTTGTTCCAAGTCCTGTAATTTCTCTTCCACCTTCGATCTGTATGCATAAGGTATCGGATATGATCGTGTAACAATAGGTATTTCATCCAGCATTTCTATTTTATGCTCATAACATTTTGCTCTACCTAATCTATCCGTAAACATATCTCGGTATTTATTTAAAATAACTTTTATTTTTTCTGTATCTATTTTCGACAAAGTGGTCCCAATTTTTATATTCTCAATAATATCTACTTTTTCGAATTCATTAACACATATACAATTTTGTAAATTATTTTTAAATGAAATGAAATGGTCTTTGCCGCCAACTCTAAATTTCAAACCAATATTTTCATCTCTCAAATTAATTAAAACTTTGTTTGCCTTCATCCAATCAAATCCCAAAATCATTGGTCTTATCAAATTACTAATGATCAAAGTCTGAGTTTCAAAAATTACTTCACCAACCTTAATAGGCAATATAATCATCTGCTGTATCTTTGTACTGCGTTGCCCTATTACACCTCTTATCTGTAACGCTTTAACAGGTAGCACTGATAATTTATTATTTCCACTTTTAAGTTGTAAAAATAAATTTTCTGAAATGCATGTAACATCGCTCCCTGTATCTAATAATGCTACAACATTTTCATTAAACAATGATACATCTATTTCAGAACGCATGCTCCCTACAAATTCCTTTGTATAGTCATCATCACTCTTAAACACAGTTTGCACGAACAACTCTTTTATAAGCAAGTTTGACTTGGCTTTTAAAAGTTTAATAATACTGTTAATATTATTTTTATAACCAACACCATGTCTATCAAACTGACCTAAGACAGATATTGGTTTTCGCAAACCTTTATTATTCTTTCCCAAAGATTGCCCAGGTTGCCACCCCATTTTCATTAGAATATTCAACGCTTTATTTCCTTTAAAATTATCAGAGATTGAATCGGAAACTAATTCAACCTCTGCTCCTCTAAGTAATGCACTGTTTCCTTTAATATTATCAAAGATTGAATCGGAAACTAATTCAACCTCTGCTCCTCTAAATTTGAATTAGTGCTTCCACTTGTATTTTGTACAACTTGTACTTCATTCAATTGTTGAACCACCTCCTTTGCTTCATCTGGTCTGCGCCATCTCTTAAAAGACGGTTGATTTTCTTTAAGTTTATTTTCGTAGTTGTGATTAAATCGCCTCTTCCTCTCTTTTATATAAGATTCTTGTTGACTATCGTCTTGCTTTTCAATATCATCTAAATTTCTCAAGAAATCTGTAGTTTCAATGATTGTATCTATTTTCGCAATACGCCACAACTGTTGTACATTCTTTGGATAATGTCTTAGTACATCAGCTAAAATTTGTTTTTCTGGTATCTTATATGATAACATTTGCACCTTCTCAATGACGAACAGAAAATATCCAACCATTGTTGGATAAGTATTTTTATTCCATTTATTCTGGACTAAGAATCTCCTCACTTTGTTCTGTTCATCTTCGCCCCAAAAGATTCTGAGGAAGTCATTCTTAAAATCATCGAATGTTCTCCATTTTACACTATTAATGCGTGCCCAGTGTTTAGCCTCTCCTCTTAAACACTCTCTTGCTATATCAATTTCTATATTTTTCGAAGGCACCTTTTTGAAATAGTTTGCGAGATCATCTATAAATGTAACTGGATGAACATTTTCTGTTCCTCCAAACTTTGGCTTTTCTATGGTTATATTATTGATATTATAGACAACGTTTTGTCTTGGATCTATTGTTTGATCCATTGAAGCAATGTTTTCCTCAAGAACACTACTTTCTTTGCTCGTATTCTCTTTTTTAATTATGTCTTCTAATTTTTTAAACCTTACTTCAAAGGTCTCCACAGTCTTCTTAAGAAGCTTGTGTAAAAGTTTAAAGTCCTTATTAACATATCCTGCCTTGGTATTTCTCCTTTTCTGAACTTTACTCATTTTTGAATAGTTGTTTCACTTAACACAATTAATAAATTGCACTGTTTTATAACACTTTTTATAGAATCGGTCCAAATATTTTGTTCGCATCGAATATCTGAAATTAATGTTTGCCATTAAATTGTGCCACCCCCAGACTTCAATACCCAAGCAAACTCTCTCCTCTAATCATCCTTTCCATTTCACAAGCAACAAATTGTAGGCTACAAGCCCACTTTTATAATATAATTTTTTTTTTTTTATATATATATCCTGGTCACGGCACCAAATTGTAACCATCCTTTTTTCCTCTAGGGATTATTAGGAGTATATTAATGAAATCGACTCGGAAACATAAAATGTCTCCAAGTCGAAACACCACCAAGATCATCTCTTTTATATTATATTAGGCCAATGATATATTTATATGTGATCGTCTAGTTGTAGAACTTTGTTCTACTTTGTGAGTTGTAATAACTAGTTCTTCTAGGAATTATAGAGGAAGAAAGATTCGCCAAGCTTATTGAAGCCGTAGGATGCTTATTATTAAAGTCCTTAAACTCTATATAAAATTTGCCAAAATAATAAATTAAATTTATCGATCAATTGCAA
The DNA here is from genome assembly GCA_029849275.1 of Papilio elwesi. Classification (NCBI taxonomy): domain Eukaryota; kingdom Metazoa; phylum Arthropoda; class Insecta; order Lepidoptera; family Papilionidae; genus Papilio; species Papilio elwesi. The sequence goes on along the minus strand of CM056708.1, from coordinate 5,115,923 downwards.
TTTCCAAAATATTTCATTAAAATTTTTACTTGTAAAGGGTTTACATGCTTTAATCTCAAATACCCGATACAACCCTACTATCGCAACATATATTTTTGTCTTTAAAAATATATGGAGGTACACAGCTCCAGCGGAAATCCCCGCTGTGTACGGTGAGTGCCGTCCACCGGTTGCACTCCCCCCGTCTTCAAGGGACAACAGATCGGCCACCGTATATCGCAGAAAAATACTGGTAAACCAGTAAGAGTTTTTAGCTCATTATTGGTGAATAAACACCATTCAGTCGTTTCTCGCATATCAATGCGTTACACCGTCAAGTGTATAATAAGGCGTCACCACCAAGACATTGTCAGCATAGGTATCGACCTACGGAGCGCATTAGGAGTATTAAACTCGCCTCAGGGGATGGCTAATTCCCTCGTTGTGCGGTGTCAGCGCGAGCCTTGAGAGCATAGCTCCCTCCAGCTACCATCTTCGCAAGAGACAAATGCACAGGCTCCACCAACTAATGCCAGGGCAGTTTCGGCCACATTAATAACTTTTAGTATAATTCTCGAACATCATATAATTGTGTTATACACCAACTTTTCGCAAAATGCGAGTCTCGATCAAATTTGCATCACCCACCAATAATTTGCCTTCGTTTATAAACATGGGTATTTTACAGGCCACTTAATTGATTTGTAAATCATGGAGGGCAAACAGTCTGCAATCCCGTATAGAGGGACCCGACTTGGGCAAATCTAATTAAGACAAGCGTCATACTACAATACAGAATACCATAGCAAACGACAATATCTTATCCTCAATCTATCCGAATAATACAAATGAGCATATTAGCCACGAACCACTTATATACCCGTCACAGGAAGACTCGTTGATCCCATCAATGATCCATCAAAAGATGTACCAAAGACCAAACATAAGCAGCATATCAGGTGCAGTAATGTCGAATTGCAACTCTACACACTCCACGACAGGCGATAGAGATATTACTCTAGGCGAAGCCGCTTCAGAGCAGAAATTTGCAATCAACACCCCGCAACCATCAATGACGCATTATGAACACAATAAACACCCGTGTAATGTTATTGTAGCGAGCATGTATAATCGCGCTTGCGAGACATGCTTGCGAACCAACAAGAAATCAAGCTTAGGCAACAAGTATCCGCTACCTCTATTTTCATCCGTATAGACAGATTCAATTTCGGTACAAAAGTTAGTTGGCAAATCATATAAACTCGACGTATCATAGAAGCAAGCCTCTAAGACGCCAAGTACCCATTATCAAAAAGCCGAAGCTCTAAGACATGGTTCTGAGCACATTTAATACACCGAAGTGCAAAAACACACTCTTCCCAAACCAAAGCATAATTAGTGAATAACTCACCAACTACACCCTAGCCGGTATAGGTTTATAGACGTTTATTCATCGTCAGAACATGTCTATGCGATTTCCAGCATAATTTCACAACGCAACATTTTACGGAAATTGGACCCTGTATACCGCTTGTATACGATCCGTATTCCAAAACAACCACCACATAGTAATCGGCATTATTCATTTATATATTTCCCTTCAAATATATTTTTCATCAAAATAAATAATTTATTTCAATAGTTCGACGTCCAACGCTTCACGCCGGCCGCATTACTCATATATGTAAGGTCATGGGTGTGCATCTACGTACAGGCCATTTTGCTGTCCGTTCGCGTAGGATTTTTCACTTTCGTATTTTTAAATTATTTTATCATAAACGTTCATTATAAGTGTATACAATACCTATTACCCTATTTTTGGATTTAAATTCAATAAAAAAAATCAATGCACGAACTCACTCCTTAGACTTAGTATGATTTTCACGAAAAATCAATACGAGAACACACGTAATTCTTATGCCCTTATTTTCCTTAATGTATTGATTCGATATCAATAGTAATATGTATTTATATTACTTATAAGTGTTTTATAGGTCTTTAAGTACCTTTAATCACGATTTATATCTTCATGAGACCAAATAATGTAACTTTATATTTTAATTTAAATATCAATATTTTGTAATGATATTCTAATATGTTATGCATATAACTATTATTAGCATATTTTTATATTATTAAAAATCATCTTTTAATGATTTAATAATGATAGTTACACTATCAACACCTTCGCCCAAACCCTCTTCCGCATCCCATCCCCTCTTAATAAATTAAGTGGACAGGACTAGATTAGAGCCTCACCTCATGCCTGTCTTCTGTGAGGTTATGGTATTTCATGGGTCTTTTCTTGTACTTTTTTTTTTCAAAACATCTTAGTCTGGTTTTAAATCTATGGACTATGCTAAATCATTTTAAAAATTATTTTTCTCATACTTCTACTTTTTAAATTAATAAACCAAAATTTCTAAGTGAAAACATTGTAAAAGTCACAGTTGTCAGACATTTATGTAAGGTATGTTTAGGTTAGCCGGTCCAAATAGACTTATGCATTAACTAGGCAGCTCCAAGTACAGTACCAGCGGAAGTGAAAGTGTTAATACCATAAATTAAGGTTGAAGAGGTATTATATAAAAGTCCGGCGGACATTCAATCCCGCAACTCTCCACCCACTCCCGGATTTGACCGAGCCATTCGTTGGAAAGGCGATATCAGGCTGCCAGTTTGCTATGAAAAAAAAACGTAGGCAAGGGACAGGATTTGAAGAGCTATGTTACGGTAAATACTCGCATTATTATTGGCTCCTAACTGTTATATTAGTTCGACACAATTGCTTCCATTTTTTCCTTGGATTAATCTAATTTGGGCTGGCGGTCTACATAGATTGCAGCCATTTTTTAAATAAAAATGTCTTTCGTAAAACCCTTTCTAAATTCTGTAAAAAGATAATTCGAATATTTTTTGACCTTTATATGATAGTTGAAAGTTTTAACTGAACCTGTACGCTTTTGTTATTCAGTATTATTGCAAAAGTTGTTTCCAATACACAACAATCTCCTAGTATCCTAATAAAGAAGTTCGACAACAAATAATACGAATACGAAAAAGAGAAAGGCCAAGAAGCCTATGTCCATAAAAGAGACTTCGTATGATGTCAGGAAGCCAAGAGTAAGGCACAATGCAGTGAGGACTGGAGGATTTCTGGCTCCACAAAGCAAAATAAAACTCTTAAATTGGTGATGTGATCATTTTTGTACTAGACATTGAGTCCGAGTTAGCTAGCTAGTTTTGTCGTTGTATGACAACTTGAGATTTTTTTTCATTTAGTGCTTGTCATTTATCCTTCGACATAACCTTCAACGCAAAACTTCTAATTTATCCAGTCTAATTTACACAAAGTCGACTGCGGTATAATTTAACTTGTATAGTATTAATAATTGAATGACGCTATGTTTTAAAGACTTTAAAAAACTTTCAATTTTCAACAAGATAAAAATGTTCAATTCACTCATTAAACACCGAAATCCTAAAGGATTATCAAATTTCAAGGGATCTTGGTGCTTAAGAAGTTATGCCATCACCATACGCAACAAGCACTTTCGGTAGTGTTCCTAGGTCTTTTGTTGAGGAAATGAGCTTATAAAGAAAGCGAATAGGAGTGGTACAAAGAAGAGAAGTATAAATAAATTTACTTTATAACGCCATTCTGTGAAGACCTAGCACCCGAATCCATTATTCTAACAACAAGTTACAACTTATTCTGTGAAATGTTTCTTAGTGTTATTTATGTCTATTTTTTCGTTGTCATAAATACTGTATTAACGCCAGCAGTTAGTGAATAAATAAATAAGTTGTATGAACCAAATGAAATAGACGTTTTTTGTCGGACATAACATCGTTTATTATTTTTCCAAGCGGTAGAATAACTGAAAATATATGTTTCCTTCTAAGAATCGATGAGCCGATGTCGATCTACCCATGATCAATACAAAAGATCTTATACCATTGTTCATTTAAACACTGGTCCATTGTTATGGTTCTCACAAGCACACTGTTCCTGTCAGCTACCTCGTAAATCCGGTGACATTATCCACCATCATGGCCGTGTTGTTTAAAATCGACGTAAAATTTTCTACACTTCATAAAATTATAATAATAAATATTTACTTGGTATTTTAAGAAAACCACTAGTTCACCCCTAGACGGATGAGAATTACATGTTACTAAAAAAAAATTCGAATAGCACTGGTTTTTCCTGTAACTAGGCGATTAAAATCTTTAACGCACAACACAACTCGTTATTGTGGTCTACAGGCAGAGAGAAAACGAATCTTTTAGTTTACCTTATTAACTGCGTAATGCATTTTTTTCTGAACGAAAGTCAAACCGAAGTATATCGATTTCGAGTCGGTAAAAAGTTATACATACAATATTAATTAAAACATATATTAAAATATACATGATATGTATGTTTGTTTTAATTATTTTTTTAAAAAGAAGAATTTTAATTAGTTTATTTTAAAGAATCTCTTGAATTCTGCCAATTTTCTCGTTGCGTTCTTGGAAATCTAAAACAGATGCAGTGAGACGCGTGTTTACATTATTTCTAAAGCGGGCAAGGTGACCTATTTAAAGAAAAAACAACGTTTTACCCGCCATTTGCTACTTACGTATATATAAATTGTATGGAGGGTTTTCTGAACTCACTTGTAAGAAATAGTTTGAATTATTTAATTATATTAAAGTATTTTCATACAAAACCAAAAGTTAGTTACCACACGTTTTGCTTTATTTAGTTATTGGGCGAAAGCTGTGTCAATTGGCGAGACAATCTTCACAGGCCCTGCCTAGCGGTCAGGTAGTCATTTTAAATGTTAAGTTTTGTCAATATTCATATTTAAAATGTTTAATAGTGTATAATTATATCCATCATGTAATAGATAAACTTAAGAGGAGTTTGATCAAGATACTTAATTAAAATCCACACGCACCAATGGCTTCTCCTTTAATAGAATTGTTATTTCGCTATCAATAAGATATTTTTAGTGGATTCATGTGAAGTAGGCTTCCTGCGTAATTGACCAAGTCGTTGGTCTATCTAGTAAAAGGGAGAGCGGAAATATTACAGTACCCCGGTACATAGCCATCAGTTAGACTTCCGCAACTCGAACCTGATCATCTGCGTCGACCTGTACGTGACCGTCATTCCAGTACCTTTTGACCGACTAAATTAGTGTAACGAGTAATGAGGTCCAATATATTTTGTACGTAGTACAACGCGGCGTAAGTTTGCATATGTTGAAATGGAATTAATTACCATCTCATTAACACGGATCGTTCGAGTATTTGTAAACATACCAACAGAAAAATTGTTATCTCGAGTAATATTTTTACGATGCCACAAAAATAACATATAGACCATATTAATATTTATGAAATTATTTACGCATTTTACTGACGTAATAAAGTCTGAAACAGTGCGTAAGTCAGTGCAGTTTGACGCCGCTTGGGAAAGCATACTACAATTGTATGTTGTAATAACATAGCTTTCGTTAGTATTGTTTTTATTAGTATAAAATTTCCAAGCACACAGTGCAGCTATCAACTAACAAATTAAATACCGTCGAAATTAACAATTAAGTTAGCAATGGATAATTCTAAATATATAACAGGACAACAGGTGAAACATAAAATAGATTAAAATGTCGCCCCATCAGAGGTGAGGGGTTGGTATTGGTAATGTTGCGGCGAGAAGTGAAAATTATTGGAAAATTCATGTTTTACACTTTTTTCTTTACGGTCAATGCGCGCCGTAACAATAGCCTTTGTCCGCCGCTCGATCGCCGTGCCCCGGTCTACAGTTATTAGTGCTCGAAAGATGGCTCCTACGTCGAATGATTTTAGGAAGCGGATAATTAAACGAGAGCCGAGATACAGCCGAGCTAAAAAATAAAGAACATTTAAATTCTCTCGCCGATTGCGGAACGGAGTTATATAAATTTTAAGTTACTCGTTGATAATTGTTGCCTTTCTATCCGTCGTTCTGTAATTATTTTTGGAGGCTTTTAAATAAATAAATGGAAATCCATGATCTCTGCCTACCCCTCTGGATTAAGGGCGTGAGCTCAGAGCTAGGCAGAGATTACGGGTTTCTTTTCGCGCAATCCTGACATACATCAATACATCGAAGCATGCAAGCTTGTCGGTTATATACGTCCTGGGACGTCCCCTGTCAACACTGCCTTTTTGCCACTCTCTTTTGCAAATAGATTTGTCTTGTTTGATTCATTCCTCCTTTCAACGTGCCCGCGCCACCGCAGCATACCTTTTTTAGTTCTAGCACCAACATCCACTTTAAAGCCACATTTTTCCTTTATAACGATATTTTTAATTCTATCATTCCATCATCAAAATATAATAAACACTAGTATTCATCGGCGCGCCATAAATTTTCTATAATTAATTTCTTCCTTCATCCCCTTAATGCACCATAATTATTTTTTTTATTCAAATATAAAACCTCATCATTCCAGAAATTGTTCGATGCAGACTTCATTACACGAGCATCGTTTAATTGACATTACGAGTTAAGTGGCGTCAGTAATAAAACCGATGCCGTATTTGGTAGTAGAGGTGGGTGCCTTCAATACCACAGTTTATTGCAATGCTCTCAAATCTGAAGGTCTACTGTATGCAGCGCGCAATACGGTCGCGTGCTACGGATTCACTTTTCATTGCAAACTTTTGTCCTTTGCCGGTTCGTTTTATTTTTATGTAGTTTGAAATGTTGATTAAACTCTCTATTGGGCCAAGGTGAACACATGCGGTGTTTGAGGATTTTATTTAACCTTTAGATAATGTCTATTTTTAGCAATGTACTTTAATACTGATAACAATGATTTCCTGGTCCATTTAAACAGAAAGACGCCTAACAATAATACTTGGGTAAGTCTCCAGATATTTGGTTCTGATGAACCTTTAAGAACTTTCTTTTATTTAATTTAATCATTTAGTGGTCAACACTAAAAGAATTATAAAAACTGTTTCCGAAGCTTTGAGAAATAGATTAGCCTAATAAGTAGGTTGTGGGTCTCTCTTTTTTCTCGCCTTGGTCTATTGTTTACTTCAAGTGCTTTTACAACATGCGTGTCACGTCACGTGTCACCTCCAACAGTGTCTACACTGTTTTTTACCATGAATATGTTATTAATGTACGAAAGCGTTGAGTGACTTAATCTTCATTTATATCAAAGTAGAAAACATAAAATATGAATCTGAAATCCATAAAAATCTGCAATATCACGACCCAACTTATATGTTTTTCAACAATCCACCTCATGATAATTCTACCAATTTACAAAAAATCTTAGTTTAGTATATACGTAAAGTTTTTCGTGTATCATTCTGTCCACTGATGAAATTTAGATTTTTTTATGTGAAAAGGTAGCAAACGAGCCAGCAATCACATGTTGTCAAGTGGGCGCCGCCCATAAACATCCGCAATAGACAATTGTGTTGCAGATGCGTTGCCCACCCTTAACGGACATAGACAGGAAAAAGGATATTTCCCTTTCCCCGTTAACCCCCTCCCCGTCCAATCCTCGACCCTTTCCCGTCCTATCCTTACAAGGAAAGGGTGGGAAGGGGAAGATGACTTCAATTAGGCCTCCGGCACCTCACTCATCGGACAAAGCGCAGAGTACTTCTACTTCACGCCGGTTTTCTGTGAGGTCGTGGTATTTCACTGATCGAGCCAGCCAATTCGTGCAACAGACGGTGTTGTTGCGGGCTCTACCACTGTTCAATTTGAATATTTGATAAAATAATATAGTTTAAAACACTATATAATCTATATTTAATGCTCAAGCTTACTAACTTGGACAAAAATTTTACGTTAAGTTTTATATTGAATTTTTGAAGTAAGGTTTTGTTCACTAAACTCATTAAACAGTACTTAAATTTCTATTTACTCACACAGAGGTTCACATGTAACTAACAGTTAATCACGTCGATAGGTATGACGTCAGTAGAACGTGCAAGCGGTTTTATCTCGTCTTGTTAAGTCTTTTATCTTTTACATCTTCTTGCACGTTAATTTAGCATTTTAGTATGTAAGTCATAAATAATCTGGGAAACGGACTCACAAACAGCTCGAGCGCCAGTGGTAAACACTCCTAAAGGTGAATTATCAAACTTGAAATTTTGACCAGTCTGTCTCTCATACCTGTATACCATACCCATGATGAGATGATCTCGCTAAGCACGGCAAGGTGGATCCTCGAGTTACTTAGGTGTGCCAAGTATGAGAGAATTAGATACTGGTCAAAATTTCAAGTTTTATAATTTACCCTTAGTTTGCTTGCCACTGGCTCTTTATCTATAATGTCGCTGTCCGAGCTGTCGCGCCGATTTAGTAAACAGTTTTTATACCTACGTAACTTAGACTCTGTCCATCTCCTAACCCTGGAAAATAACTAACGGGCTAAGTAAAAGTTACCGCTTCCATGAGCTCTTGATGTGTAGATTTTTTTGTAAATCGGTGCTATTGTGTGTGAAAGTATTGGTGTGCATTTCGTCTAACATATGATTATCTGATTAACGTTGCGAGAGCCTATTGGATGACTACGGAAATGTATTGGTCTTTAGGGCGATTCAAAAGGAAGGTACAGGTAGGTCTATGTCTGCTAGCTGCTCAAGCCATTTTAACATATAAAGGTTTTTTTGTAATGCTCTAGTTTATCAGGAAAACAAAGAGAATAAATAAAATTATAAATAACCGCACATGCCCGTAACTCAGTGCGGTAGGCAGAGATTATGGATTTCCATTAGGCGCGATCCTTGCACACCTCTCTCGGTTCTTCTACATCCATACATGTACGTCGGTTACGGGTAGTCCTTATATCACTAATCTGAAATTATTATTGAAATATCTTTCTAAATGAACTTTAGGATGTAACAAGAAAATCGTGCGAATTCACTGCTTATTCTTTGTCTTATCATATTATATATTATATTTAAATGACGTCTACAAACCATTCCGCTCACTGACTACGCACTATATCTCGATTCAGGTCAAAAGTTCGCGCCGCGCTTCCGGGCGGCCGTGCGCGGGTTAACGATCTACAGCTATGAAAACGAGATGAGCTTCGAACAATAGCCGATTAGCCAGGCCCACCACGCCGCACACGCAGTTCCCGGACACTTCATCAATTGAACCCTCTTAACGACTTTACTTTTCAAAAAAAGAAATCTGCGTTTCCGTTATCATCAAAAAAACTCTGTGTCAATTTTAATGTATGGTTCTCTAAATTACATGCCAATATTGAACGAACAATCAAGCGTGTTGCCTGAAAGAGAAACTAGAGGAAAAAGGATTACGGATAACTCAGAGGGATAGGCAGACATTACGGATTTCTATTTGCTGCGATCCTGGCGCACCTCTCACTTCTTCTAAATCCATATATCTATGCATACATAATTCTCATTGACGTACTTCCCTCAGGTATTCAATAAGATGGGTATACCATTCCAATTTATGCTACACCAACATTGCTTCTTCTCTGTAGCAGAGCTATAACTATTGTTAACAATTCTTAAAAATACTAACACCAGTTTTATTTAATTCAATATCAAGGTCACCAAATAAGAAGTAATTAGGGCTGCAGATGAAACGGTAGGAAAAAGATGAAGCTCCGGCAATCTGCTTCTGTGCCTAGTTGTTATATTCTGTGACGTCGCTGTATTCCTTCGTTGGTTCTTCATACATCACATATTCAAGCATCCATCCATGGCGCCGTCTTTGTTCCACTTTACTGTCACGGTTTACGGAGTCGATGTACTTGATCATACAGATAAGTCATAAGCATATTTCTTTCTCCATATTTGTCTTGAAACAATGTGGATTGTTTGTTTCTATATATCCAGTATAGTGACACAAACGTATCACTTTACACTTACACCATAATTCCAATTAGTTTATTTTATCTTTTAAATATAATATATAAATATGTTATCTTATTTCATTTAATCTATTAATTACCTATGCATATTATATATTTTTTTGCTTTTTCCACAAAAAATAACTATGTTAAATAAAATGAAGTTTGCACCTTCATTTGATTTACCTATAAATACTAAAAAACTAATTGTCTTATCTATATCTATACTGATACATAAAATTGAAGTGTCTGTATGTAATATCAAAATAACATTTCCATACTCAATACACATGATGTATATAAGGTACTTATAACGAAAGTACAATTTTTAAAATTTTTGTCTGTCTGTTTATTCCGGGTAATTTCCGAAACGACTGAACCGTTTCGGATGGGACTTTTACTGTAAGATAGCTAATATTGTCGGGATTCAAATAGTCTAATTTAATTTAAGCAAAATATTTAGGGTTTCGCGCAAAAAGTGAAAAACCCTCGAAATTGTTTTTTCGAATTTATTTCCACGCGGACGAAGTCGCAGGAAACAGCTAGTAATAAATATATTGCATTAATTAACAATTTTAATCTGCTTTAAATATACCTATCACCTCTAAATAATGTTTTACAATATCCACAAATAAATTCTTTTGAAGTACAGTTTGTGTTTCATAAAGTATAACGTCGCACAGGCAAAATAGAGGACAAAACTTTGTACTAAAGTACGACTGACCACCCTACTCAAAGTATACAATTTGGATTAGGTAATAATTATATTATTGCGTTTCGTATTTTGAGAGTTCCTTTTACTCGTCCCCCTGCCTCCTTTCGCAGGATATATATATATATATATAAAATAATAGGATGTGTTGCGACACATCCCATTATTTTATGAAAAATCATGGTAACCCCTAACTTAACTGTTGGATCGACAAGGTTTCGTCGTGGTGGCAAGATTTCAAATTCGTTGCTTCAAATTTAGTCGAAAATATTCATACTTGCTCACGTTTCCGGCCTTTAGGTAACTTCAAAGCTCTGCTGGGGTGTTCATAAATTTCGTAAAGTTCAGAGGTATGTTCATGACCAGGATTGTTCCACTGCGACTGGCAAAGTTTCTTTGAAGGTATGAATTAATTTACGAATACCCTACATTTTAAACTTCTTTATCACATTTCGTAAAGGTTTTTGTTGAAAATTGCTTAATATTGAATATTATTCTTTAACTTCGGCACATTAATTCTTATTTAGGAAATAAAGATTTCTAAATTGGATTCATCATATAACTAATTTGTTTTCATAAACACTTTAGTTTGTACCTTAGAGTATAAATATCAAGTGGTCATTTTTAACGTATTGTTGCCTAAACCTATCGTACGCAATTTAACTGGCATGAAATAGGGAAGTAAATTATATGTTTTATTTTTAATTAATCCCACTACTCCCACTATGCAATGTTATTAATGTGAAAGTTTGGATGGACGGATGCATGTCTGTAACTCAATCACGCTAGAACGGCTGAACGGGATCTAGATGAAATTTAGCACATAGACAGACTATAGTCTAGAATAGGCTACTACTGCTTTTTATACCGGTATGGTTCCCGTGGGATAGATATGTTTTAATTTTTCATAGAGCAAAGGATCGACATGATTTTTTGCATGGGTAGTTGTAGTTAGGGTAAGAAAATAACAGGTTAATAAACAATAATAATTAAAAAAAATTAAATGTCTAAAGAACGGTATTGGAATCCTAATATTTACTTTTAACGCTTTTTTACTTTTAATGTTTTTTACAACAAATTAATGCTAAATTTAAATGCCACTGAGAGTTTGTTTATTTGTCCACTTGTAACGCTTTTACGCCATTACTACTCAACCGATCATCATAAAATTTTGCTCACATGGCGTACAAAAAAGGATATACTTTCGGTTAATAACGCGGGGCGCATAGTAAGATTATGAACGATGAAATAGTATTAAGTTAAAGTGTTGCTTTAAGAAAGACCTTGTGACTAAAATTTAGAAAAGTTTGCTTTTATGTATGAAGCCTGCTAAAAGGATGAATGTCGAATGTTCCAAAAGAGTTGATGCGGGTTAAAGAAACTCATTTGAATTTATATGATCTGTCGCTCTCTCATATCTACATACAAAATTTTAGAAATGAAAGTACTACGTAACGTCTGGGAAAAGGATAGGGTCACTAGGTCTTGTGCCACAATACTTGACCGCTGTGATACGATACCGTGTGACTGACTGCTCAGAACAATTACATTATTCAAATTTTTGTTAAGCATCAAACCACATTTAAGAGTTCTAGAAATTTGAGTTTTAAGGATTTAATTGTACATGGATTTTATAACATCATGGTTGTTATTATCTATACAAACATTAGAAAGACGAAATATTTCATTGTTTGTTTGTTTGTATTGAATAGGCTCAGAAACTACTGAACTGATTTAAAACATTATTTCTTTAATGGGAAGCTACATTATCCCCTAGTACTACTCGTGTGAAGCCGGGGTGGATCGCTAGTACAAAAATAAACCGTGTCGCCATAAAACGAAATATGTCCTGATACTTTACACTTCAATCCAACTTTAGGATCACAGGATCATCCGCTTGGTCAATCTAAAGATTTCCTGAAAATTTCATCGAAATCGTTCCAGTCGTCGACACATCGACTTATATAAGATGTATGTGGAATATACGGTCGGACGGTCAACCTCCAGTAATGGAGAGGCACTCACAGAAAGAGAGAGATAGAGATTGGAAAATATAATATAGTAGTATAATTGATTTATAAAACGATACGATACGAAACAATTTGCACGTTTCCAATCAGCTAAAGTATCTTTCCAGTTTAGTATACACTAATTTATAGACGAGTTGCAATGTTTTTTTTATAAATGTGTTCGCGATACTTAAGGAGAACTACTACTTGGCAAATGTAATAATGTTTGTTTTATCTTAGTGTACTCGTAGCACTCTCAGGACATGGCTTAGTTCGTTGTGTAATGTCTCTCGCGGGATCTTTAAAACTTAGGGTTTCGACGGTAGTTACTTTCTTTAGTTTTCTCTTTTTACGTTCAATATTTGAGCCATTTTTTGCTTCTGTATATTTATTTTGAAATGTTGAGATTTGAATGTTCAAAGATTTATTATTACTGTTTGCTGTAAAGTTGAAGTAAACTCTAAAAAGCTATTATCTAAGCTTAATTAGGCTGAGTTAGTGTTATTTTATTTATTTTTAAATTTATTACAGTATCAGTGTTACATTTACGTTATGTGAAATAAGTCTTGATGGAACGTGGATCGTGGAAATCTTTACCAATTGAGTTCTCTGTATTTCTGACCACCAATATCTCTTTTGATTGTAAAATCTTTTAGAAATATCTTTACATAGAGAAGAAATAACGTCTGAGATTGACGCACTTGAATAGTTTTATAGCTGTTGTCTCCATTATGCGAGTTTCCAAGTTTATTTTTATTTTTTATTCTATTATGTTCATTTTATAGGCGTCCGCTGTCTGGCTGGTGGCAATAATTTATGATATTTTATGTGTTTAAAAAGCGTTGTATGTTCGCGGCAAATTGCGCTGGCGTGTAGTGCGGATGACAAATCGGTTTGAAGGCACGCATCCGCTCGTCCGTTTGTCGCGCTTTTCCAATAACCCGCCCGTTAAAGCCATCGTCTAATACGATTTAACCCCGACGCTGCTATTGTCTTTTGTAATGGATTATTTTCCATTCAAAAGAAAAACTTTCTTTTTTCGTGTTTAGGCATATTTTTTATTTGTGCATCAAATTATAATTTAACTACAACATATATTACTTGAATGTACTCATTATATTTCGTGTACAACAAAAGATTAGAGCTATTCACCTACCTCAGTTTTTCCCTACAACTATGATGTGACAATTTAATGAGAAATAGGCTAATGTTGAACTAGTGCATACATCTATGGAACACATTGCCACTTAACATGTGGTGGGATTGTAGTCCAGCACAAGTTACCGTGTCCCTAATTGTGACGTACGTGACGACATAGTATGGGTGGACCTTCCAGATGATGGGTCCAATGATCAGGTCTACTGATTAGTCATTCTGCTGATCGCTGTATCTGTGTATCCCGATACGGTAATATGTGAGGTCTCGCTTTTTGTTATATGAAACACTACTGCAATATTCACTTGCTTGAATTGAACCTTTCATATTACCTCCCTCATAGCGTGTATCTATATCTCCTCGGTTATTTTATTCTAGCATTTATTCACGTTTGTTTTCAGAGTAATTTTGTTCGTGTAATATTTCACATTGGAGCATGTAAATCTTTCCCAAATGAGTTGCTGTCCCGCCATGATTTATAGCGAGAGGTCGCTGTTGGGGATTTAAGTAATGCCACACGGTCTTCGGTGCTAATACTGTATTTTTGTTTATACTTTATTTGAATATTAATATTTTCTTTAGGTTTTGTACGCTTGCTCAAAGGTAGATTTTGCCTCATATCCCGAACGGTAAAATTTGACATCGAAAATATATTATATAAAAATGCAACATTCATAATTCTGCATAGGAATTATCCTTTTGTGTCATACCATTCGTTATGACTTTTTTGTTTGTATTAAGGTAAATGCTTTTTAAGTTATAAACGAACAGTATTCTTATTTCTTTGTTCACGAAACATGTCGAGAATTCCCAAGTACAAGCATCCATTTGGAATGGTTTATTCGCGCGATATTTGTTTATCCCGGACAACTTAAAGGATATTGCGACGGGCTGTAACGGTATCCATTTGATATTAGGAGTGCGTTTACATGTTTCCTATAGTGATGCATGACACCGTAGTATATAAATAAATACAATTCAAATATATACGTGTACAGTGTTATAAATTAGCTTTAATAATTATTTTAATTAAAAAGATACATATGTAATAAATATAGTACACTAGATACAGTACACTAGCTGGTGTCTGCTACTTCGTTCACGTGAAAAAAACTGCCTCGATTAATTTTTTACTGCTGCATAGTTGCTTGAATAAAAATGTTGTATTCAATAGCTTCAGCAGTAAGGAAGGTAGCCGTATGTCAAATTTCCCGATACAACTGGAAGGCAGGTACAGTATTAATGCTCATCAACGTAAATACGTTAGTTACGTTACCCTAAGCATATTATGATAATATTTTACAGCATATAATTTTAATGAATAATTTAAGAGTTGTTGCAAATTGAAAACGAATGCGCGGGAAAATAAAATCAAGCGCGGGTGTCACACCGATGTCGGCACTGTTCGCTTAATGCGCCGCACCCTAAGATGTGATTTCTGTGATGATCCATACATCTACGCATACATGCTCGTTGGTTCCAGTTCTAAGGTTACACAATATAAAAACAATTCTAAGGCGTAACGAAGTTTGCCGGGTTAGTTAGTTAGTAATATAATATTTGTAGTACTTAAGGACTTTTTGTGTAGATATATTTTTTTGCGCCTCATGTGTATTCTCTAGATAATAACAGTGGGTCATCTCACCTCTACAGTGGTTATTAAAAAAAGTTATAGCCTAGTGATGTCAGCGAGATCGCGCTCACTGCGGCTATCTTCTGACCCCTGTATTACTCTGCTGTTAAGTTGTTAGTCATATCGATGATTACATAGTTGATGGTAAACTAAGTGTACTAATTGCATTGTTATGGTCGCACGGTGCTAAAATCGGAGTGCGGAGATGTTTGCATCATACTGCGTCGGAAATAACTCTATGACGTAGACGATGATAAGTAACCTAGAGCTTGAGACCATGATCACTGGCCGGTCTACATTGAAATCAGATACGGGATGGCCGTTTAAAAAGCGATGGTTGACGTACAGTGACCCCGCGTGGGCGATGGTATTGCGAAGCGATTGTTGAGGTCATTGTCATTGTATCTTAAAATGCTGCATTAAATACGTTATGCAGGGTAATAAGTGTGTGCTCAGCTTGGTTCAGATTTTATGAAAGTCCGCCAATGTTAGCAAGAACAATTTGTATCGCAGAGCATAGCATATTTGAAATTAAATTTAAAAAGGCCAGTAGATAGATCGAGTATTTTTTATGATGCTTGTGTCTTCTGCATAGCTCAATAATTTCGTTAGCGAAAGTTGAAATTATTAAACCCTGCCGCTCAAAACCCACCTAGACGGTATTACTGCAGAAAACTTATTTACGACTATAAATACAGCACCACCATGCCCGCAGCCTAGAGGGGTAAGCAGATATTACGGTGTGTCGCGTCTTCTTAATTTATATTTATTACACATGTTTGTCGACGGGTTCCTGCCATTAGGAAAAAATAAATATACATTATAATCAAAAATACATTATCGGCAACTTCGAGCTTTAAGCAACTATACATACAATATATTGAAATTCAATTCAGGCGGTGTAGGTTATTCTCGGTCGATTTTCGGTCCGTACGTCTAATTTTCTCGACTAGACGGGGAGATGCTCCTTGCTACTGTATTAAAGTGTTTGTCTGTGTTTTCTCGGGAGATGAACTGTACCGTGGGGGTGGGTCGGGTGAGATTATTACCTCCCAGTTCCATCGATGTTGAGTAAGAATATAAACAATCGTGTCGTTTACATTATGTAATATGATTTTTTGTTAGTTGTAAGTTTGCAAAAATATAAATAATAAACTCCCTGTTTATGAACGAATGAAAAATAAACGTTTAATTAACATGCCTATATTATGTATGTGACTACTTACTTACTGCTTTGTTGATATTTATATATTATTTAAGCCTTCACTTTTATCTCCTGCCGTTTCTTTTATATCTAACAATACAAAAAAAAAACTATGATACTTACATTTTTAACCCTAACCAAGAAAACGATTGCTCGAACTATTCATTGATCGGGCGGGTAAATACAAGCCTACCAATACAAGTTCGACAGAGGTTCTGAACTTGGAATCCCGACGAAGTAGCCCGAGGCCAAGTCCCCTTCTCGTCCTCTGCTCTTTTCTTTTAAAATAGAATAAGCTTTTATTGTTGCGTAACAAACTACGTCTTTTAATATAATGTAACCTAATCTATTTCTATATAAAATTTATATACATTTGTTTTTTCCATATTTTTTGTAGACTTTTAACGGTCTTTCGACACAGGCCTCGTAACCATTCTGGGCTTGCTACACTTTTGATGACTTTCCCATCGTTTTAATTATAGTCCTTTGTTCGTTTTCCCACTGGGGTTTTCCGTGGTTGCATCTCTGTTATTATTTTTGTCCATTAATCGCATTTTTTCTTAACATGTGACTTCCTGTCCACTTTTGTGTTACTTCTACTGTTTTTGCATTTTTAAACTTCTCTCATATTTTCGAACTCTTCTATTTTAATAAACGTTCTTATTTCTATTATAATAGCTAGTATCTCATCTGAAAATTTGAAACTCAACGCTCTGATAATTCCGATTGTCTGACGCTTGTTTGTCTCCTTTATCTATTAAGCCCTATAAAAGTTTGTAAACAATATACCCTTAAAAGGGCGACCGATTATTACTTATTGTATTTGATAAGCCTTAACTCATTACTGAGGTCTCACCTTCATAGGATTATATATGGAGAGACGTCGTTCTTACTTAAATTTATTTATTTATACTTGCTCTGGACGAAAATGATGAATCGTGGATGTAGTTTCATATGCGAAAAAGTAAAGTAAACGAAACCTATGCAAGTATAATGGTACCTGGGATTATGATATATAAACTGTTCAGTTAGTTTATGAACCCCGCGAATGTTACTTCGTTACCGCGTCCAAGCAGGTTTCGCGAAAGCTGTTAGACAAGTTTTAATTCTGCACTTGTAGCCCGCGTCGCGCCACTATTGTTACACTCTCATATTTTAAACTAGAAAGATGCTAGCTAACAACTTACATACTATTTAGTGGTTTCATACCAGTTACCAATGCGAACGTCGGACTGTATTCATAGGTTTTAGGAAATGTAGAAATAGATGACGTGTGATCAATCGGGCCAATTTAAAAGCTTTTCGATAGGATGGAAAGAAATGGCATTTATGAAAATCGCTCATATCATTAAATTTGTTAGTGGTTTGTAGACCAGGATAGGTGAATTTAAATTCGTTTTGTTTGAAGTTTCCTTGTTCCCAAATATTAATCAGACTTTTACGTGGATACCTTTGAGAGAAGTGTTTATAATTTAATGCTAAGCTAGTGCGTAACATCTTTATATCACATCGCCACTTAACGTTCGGGGGACTGTGGTTAAGCACTAATTTCATATCACAAAGAAAACCTCATGTACAGAACCAAAGGTACATAAGCCGGAGTAAAATAAATTTAAATTGTTGAATTCATTTGTCATCAGCGTTTATCATACATTATATTGTGACTAAGTAAAATTTGAAAGATATTACAAACAGGGTTTTTATGGAAGTAGGCGGCAGACGAGCATGCGGGTCACCTGATGTTAAGTGAGCGCTACCCATCACAGGCATCTGTAACAACCAAATGTGTTGCAGATTATCTGCCTAACTTTAATGGACAGAGGAGAGCATAAACAGGAAAAAGGATATTTCCTTCTTCCCGTTAACCCCCTCCTCGTCCAAACCTCTTCCTGTTCCCATCCTCTCCATATGAGGGAAGGGTTGGAAGTGGAAGAGTACTGAAGTTGGGCCTCCGGCACCTCACTCATCAGACGAAACACAGAGTACTTCTACTTTACGCCTGTTTTTTGTGAGGTCGTGGTATTTCACCGGTCGAGCCGGCCTATTCTTGCAACAGATATTGTTATGGGCTCTAGCACTGTTAAAAATGTTTATGCGTATATAACATACATCGTATAATGTATATTATAAAGTGTTAGAAAAAGCCATGTCTTTGAGGTAACTTGACCTTTTAGACGACGTTAAGGTCAGGGTTTTAAAGGCAGCATTTTTATGTTGTAAATACGAAGTTCCTCGAATAACGACTTCACGTAGCGCCTGAGCCCCTACTAATACTAGTAAAGGGTATTACCATTTTAGAAATAATCAATACGCGATTGTGTCTAGGGGTGTTACCGCGGGATTAGAGGGTGACGCTTTTGACAGGTCGTTAATAAGAACATTGCACCCTTGTTGATTTTACACCCAACCCCCGTTGTAAAAATGCATGAACGTATAATTTTACTTTCGGTTGTACACACATGTGAGTGGGAAAAGATTTTTATGTTAACTTTGTACAAATTTTATGGTTATACTGTCTAAATTATGGATAGGTTACTGAACTCTACTTATAGCAATACGACACAAAAATTGTTTTTCCTAATGGGTGTGTTATTTGTTTCAGGTAATTCATAAGGGCATGCTGTATCCGCCTTATTGACATTGTTTTCTTTTTCAACGGTTAAAAATAAATTACCCCAATCACGCAGAACGCAATCACGAAGTCAGATGCCTCTTCTATACGGTAAAGTATGGGAACTGTAACTTCTCTATTGTGAAAGTAGTCACTCCAAGTCATTCCAAGTTCGGCGGACTAGATTTCAATTCTTTAGTAGTATAGCACGTCAAGAAATTGAAGTAGCCAAATTCGTACTTGCTACGTACAAATTGTAAATCTACCTTTAATACCCATTAACTCCTTTATTAACTTACTATCTAAGCCCCGTTATTTTACCTGTCGTTTTAAAAAAATGACCTTAATTATATTTTATTACTATTAGAAGGCTATATCCAAATTTACGAAGAGCATTATTTTCTTATTATTGTCGTTTCATATTGAAATAAACTCGAGCGTCGCCACGTACAATCAGTTAGTGTTTAATGTAACCATAACAGAGTTGTAAAGATATTGTCCCCTTGCTATTTTTTCTGCTTTATCGTTTACCGCCTGTGGTGGTATTGTAAAGCCGGTGCGCTTTTCTTTGCGGCTATACCGGGATTACTCTATCTTAGATTATTGGTGAACCCTTACCCGTCTTATCAGATCCACCACCCGTAGTCGACGTCCTTTGTAAACACGATATCGGTTGCCGGCTGATTATCTCGCCCGATTCTTTGTCCGCCTTTTAAATGTTCCTGTTTTACTTAATAATAATAATATAGCCTTTTATTCTGAAATGGGTTTGTTTTGGTAGTAATATTGTAAATTATATGATGTCCCTAATTTCAGTGTGCCGCTTGGCATAGGCCTCCTTTAAACTTTTCTACTGTTGTCGTGGGCGACTCTCATCCAATTTGTTTACTTATTTTTATTTAAATTCAATGGGTTTTAAAAAACGTTAATTTTGTAAAAGTTGTTGATCTTTTTTATATTGAATAAGTTAGCGCTTGACCACGTGATGTTAAGTGGTGACGTGGTCGAAAGATGGTACACACAAGTTTAGTAACAGATTAGATTCGAAACCGCAGTATATCTACTATAAAAGGATGCAGAAGAGCCGTGTGTCTTTCATTCAATGATAAAATGCAAATTTCTGCACACTCTGCCCAAAATGCATTCTGTACAACAACGAGAGGTTAGCCACTTTGCGTCTGTGCTTTACTATCGATCTTTATAATGGTGTCGATATCCCATGTCTTTTGGTGTTGGTGCCCTTCTAGTTCGTCAACGCTATTCACAGAGCTGGTTAACGATTCCAGATCGTTGCACTCGTTATAGTCGCTACAAGGCGTTAAAAGACCGGTCTTTTGGATTTCCTACAGCTAAAACACTTGTTGCGGTTCGTGTTCTTGCTCACCAGGAGAATGACACTCGGAGTCGAATAGTGATATTTTATTTACAATTCTTAACTATTTATACACCGTAGGTGCCACTTGATTACTGACCATACACCAATTAGAATATATAATTGTCGACCACTTAGGAAGACGGGCTAATTAATAGTAAAAAGGACTAAGAGTGAGTGAGAAGGTCCGGAAGTCTCTTTCACATATTCTTGCGAGTTCCGCAGTACGGAGATCACCATGCGCCGATAATGATCTTCCATACACTACTCGTCATGTCATATGTTGGACCGTGCTGGACGTATTATGTATCCGTACGACCGTAAAGTGTTTCCGGGACTACTTACTGTAATGTATTCGACTACGTCTCGGAATTTAATTTGAAAATCTAACTCTAAATATAAAATATCGTATAAAATAGCAGAACATTTACCTGAGAGAAGACTGCTAACTAGTTCTTTATAAATGGATACAACGATAAAAAAATGGATCAAGTTTCTAGTCGTTAAAAATATAAACGTCGAATAAGTCAAACATTAACTATGATAGACGAAATCTGGTACACCGAAGGGATAACACCGGTTAATTGGCGTCGGCCCTCGCCCCAGGGTATTTGTTGTTAGTCAGACGCAATGAGTCATTGGAATACCGGAGGTGCGCGTGTAGAATATGAGACTCAGATGACAGCATTTGTTGTGTAACCAAACTATTCTGTATTTACTAAATAGTCGATAAACATGTAACCTTAACAAACATACCTGTTGCATGGTTGTCAATTAGAATTTGACTTTATCCATATATCTAAGTATTGACTTTTATAAAATAAAACTAACTCTGCCCCACGGTTTCAACATCCGCGCAATTTAGTTTAAACGGAATCGTTTTACAAATAGGTGACCATTCCTTTGTAACAAATTTCTGTGGCATTTTTCTTTAAAACTTTTAAATTGGTATTTATCCAAAAATACGCTCGAACTGTCAAACGCGTGAAGTTATGTCACAGTAGGTATAGTCGGTAGGTTTTCTTAAATTCTTAATTTTTTCTTTCATAAGAACCTTCTCATTGCAATAACAAACAGAAAAAAAAGAATTAGTGAAATCGGACCAGTCGGTCTCGCGTGCTGTGCCAAGGGATACATATATGGGTTCATTTTTATATAAACCGGCGTCGCCCGGATGAATTTAAATATAATTAAGAAGTAATATTTGACTATAATCCCTACTAATATTATAAATGTCAATGTAAGTTTGTTACGCTTTCACGCGAAAACTACTCAACCGATCATCATGAAACTTTGTACACATTTTTTTGGAGGTACTAGAAGTAACATAGGATACTCTTTATGAAAAAAAATGGTATATAAAAAGCGAAGTACGTATGTTTCCTATAAACCTATAGACTCCGAAATGGCTGGACCGATTTCGATGAAATTTACTGTGATTGTCCAGATTGGCACATTTCTGTGTTTGGTAGCAATCGGATCAAAATAATTAGTGGTACCCGAACGAAGCCGCGGCGGGTCACTAGTATAATATATAACTTATGTAAGTCTATGTACCTTCAAGGCAATGTATCTTTCTATTGTTTAAAATCGGTTAGGTTAGTTCACGAGTTTACGCATTTCGAATATGCAAATCATCGCTCTTTATTACGTTAGTGTAACTAATGTATAAGAATTGTAGTGGCCACATAGCATCAGGTGAGCCGCATGTTTGTTAGTCGCCTTATATTAAAAAAAAAAACAAAACGTACGGCCGATAAATTTATAAAAATCCTAAGATATTTCCCAAAGGATATGCATTGTTCACCACCGTTCCGATAAGCTTTTATGTGTTACTTTAGACAAAGCGCCTCGTTAAGATCTTCGCGCTCGTATCAAGCCTTATAAAGCGATATTCCAATAATCCCCGGTAATAGTTGTGGGGTGATCGCCCTTCCTTTCAATATGTGCCAGCAGGGGGTGCATTGTTGACTAGAAGGGGGAATTATTTGCTTCCCTTAAGAGTTATCTGTCGCGTACTTCGATGTTTTTTTTTAATTGGATTGTGCAACTTTAATACCGTAGCTAGTTTATCCTTACTTTATATGCATGGCTCAAGACGTTTTTTATTATGCACTAGCTATTTGTCCCGGCATCATCCGGTTCAACTTTAATATTTATATACTCACGATAGTAGTAAAATATATATAATAAATGTTATTTCTGTATAATGTAGCCTTCTAATAGTGCAAAATTCGTAGCAGTAATCGAACAAATCTTTTCGCTTTGTAATACATATATATTGTTATATTCCTGTGATTCAGTACTTTGTACTAGATTTGTTATCGTAGTAGGTGGCAAACGAACAACTCGGTCATCTGATGTTAAGTAACCGCTAACCATAGAAATCCGCATCAAGCAAATGAGTCGCAGACTGGAAAAAAGATGTTTCTTTTCCTATTGATCCCCTTTCCGTCCAATCCTCGTCCCCTTCCCATCCTAGCCTTATTAGGAAAGGTTGGAAAAGGGAGGATGACTGAAGTTAAATATATCCGTAATATCCGTCCAGTACGCAGACTTCTGTTTGCTGGCTGAGGCGATATCATGATCAGCGATAACCGACCGCCGACAACTTTACTGGCGACCTTAACGTTATCGGAACGACTGCTCTAAATCAGCCGCCGCACAGCCACACGTTAAACCTGGGCTGACCGGTTGGCGTTTTCAAACGTGCTTACGTCGAAGAAATTCTTATGCTGTAAACAAATACAAATGTTATGAAGATTAAATTGTTTGAAAATCTGTTGTAATATATGTTTACTTAAATATATTTGAATAGAAACAATGATATAACGATCCTGGAAATGCACCAGTCGTTGTTGTTTCGATGTCAGCTCGATTGGATAAGTGCCACAACTTCACAGAATACGGGTGTATATATTTTTTTGGGTATCGTCCGATGAACTAGGCGCTGTAGGTCCTATCAGCTCCTCACCTTTGCCTTATTTATTACATAATCTGTGACTTTCCCTATTTCTGTGAATTTAGTCACTTGCGTTTGCTACCTTTCTACTATTGAAAAATAAAATAAAAACTTAATTTACACATTGACTAATTCCAGGCTTATTAAATATGTTGTCTATCTATAGATCAACAGTAAGTAACCTAATAGGATTTAATATGTCAAAAGGGTGACAATATAAAACCACTTCAGCGACTTTGCGCTTTAATTTTGAAAATTAATTGTCGTCCGTAATTAGGTGACCTGCAGCTATCCCGGCACCTTCGGCCCGGTAAATAGAATTAACTGAGGCCCGCACTGTCAGCTCCCCTCGCGAAACTTTAATTAAACTTGACGCAACTTGTCACCGGAAATTCGTCGGGAATTATTTACAAGAGCTCTCTCTAGCCAAAGTATTTCAACTCACAATATAAAAGGAACAAAATTTAATCTAAATTTTCATATCTTCTTTGAAGTAGCCGAGGTAAGAAACATGCTAAAAATACTGGTTATGTAGTTCTAAAATAGCGCCAGATAGAGATTTCATTGTTATTTCAACCGATTTAATATTTGGAGGTTTGTATTAATTTTAATAAATTATTAAGAGAATGAAGTTGCGACAAAAACGCCTTAGCTAATTTATACACATTTTTTAATATACATAATTTTGCTTAATGTAATTTTGCCAAGTAGCATATTGAACCCTTTATATTGAAGCAATGTAGCAACCACCATAAGGGTATCACTACAAGGATGATAATAACCAACAAGAATGTGATAGTATTTGGACGGAAAGTATACGGAAAGCAAGGCGGTCTTGTTTTTAAATTAAATGTAACTTTGATACCATGATAGTAATAGAAGGTATTTTCAAGTTTGAATGTGTAATTAAAACTGACAAATACATAAAGACGAATACATAAATAAACTGTAATGACACATGTTGTCTTTAATAAAGGATAGGGACCATTAACTCATCGCACCAATTTAGTTGAAGGTGACCCGGTGTACTGTGACGAGTAGGTGAAGTTTTATAAAGATAAGCTACGTCACACGTCTGTAAAATATTTGAAGCATTATTTCGTTTCTTTTATCTAATACTAGTGACCGCCCCGGCTTCGCCCGGGTACAACTAATTATGTTGATCCGATCGCTACCAAACAGGAATGTGCCAATCTGGATAATACCTGTAAATTTCATCGAAATCGGTCCGGCCGCTTCGGAATCTATAGAGAAAATACATACTTCGCTTTTTATATACTATTTTTTTTCTTCATAAAAAGTATCCTATGTTACTTCTAGTGCCTCCAAGAATATGTGTACAAAGTTTTATGATGATCAGTTGAGTAGTTTTCGCGTGAAAGCGTAACAAACAAACTTACATTCACATTCAGAATATTAGTAGGGATGTATATATTACTTGGATCCATGCAGCAACTCTAGAAGCCCGTTACAGATACCGAAACTTTAATACTGCATTCAAATATAGTAACCGAGGAGTTTTTAGTGAGTAGAATAATGAGACATAATCTTGTCTTCCCCGAGAGGATAAGATAAGGTCTCGCTCCATACTCAGATCGGTTCTGTGCCAAACATTGATGGAAGCTCAACATGTGAATTGATGCTTCATGAAATCGCTGTCTCAGATTGATGTCTACACGCCGCTGCGTGCAACATTGACCTATTTATTGATCACTTTCTAATGGCGGTCAGGTAAATTGGACAAAGACCAATGCAGCCGTGGCACTTTGTATAGCCCGGTGCAATTACTACATTAGTGTACACTAAAAGTAAAGGAGATGACGCAAAAGAAGTTGGCGGATTCAATTCCCGTCAGTGACTCACATTAAGACCAATGAACTATATACAACGTTAATGAAATGTACAAAGACATTTGACCTGTCGATTGGTCACCAACGACCCTAGTACCAAAACGTAACTGTTAACGTTCACCAAAGCGTATGCTCGTAACACGTTAACATGTAAAGATGGCTTCACACTAAAGCAAGGCCTATTTTTGTATAAAAGATGGTGGCAAATGAGCAAGCGTGACCGTCACCCAATTTTTGTAAAGATTCACCGAAAAAAGTCTTGCAAGGAGATTGCTGATTAGAAGTGGGTTTTAAAAAACAAAATATATATCCGTTGAACTCTCACTAAGCCATTTTAGGACCATTCTGGGAATTAGGAGCGATTACTAAAACAAGTTTTTAGTGGAGGCGAGCGTCGGGTTACAAATCAACGTGATGGGTCCCGCGCGTACCGTTGTAAATCACGACATGCCCTAACGATCTCACTTCCCACCCAGTGTCCGGACGATGACATACCCGATTGATTTATAAATATTTTTGTAAGCCGTGAATAGACCTTCGAGTACGCTAAGCTCACTAAAGACTGATTTACTGGGGCCGGTGTTAGAGTTTCCTCTATAAATATACAGTTGAATGCAGTTGACGGTAACATTTAGAAATATTTCGTTTCTATGGTACCATGTAATCTATTTAATACTTTTGCTCGAAAATGTTATCAGTGCTGTGGCTCGAGGATTTTGGAGCAGTGGTGATGAAATAAATTAAACTGAGTAAATCGCCTGCCTGGGTTCGAACCCGCGACCTACATACGTTAGTCGGCCTGTACCACTGGGCCACCACTGCTATAAATTAGCGATAAATACAAGATTATATACAAAAAACACACGTTCCAGAAGCATCATTTATTATTCATATAGATGAACCATACAAGTATAAATTTAATTGTAGGTTGAAGTGATATTCTCTTTTAAAGCCTTGTTTTTATAAATCTGAATTAAAATTTTACCCTTAGGTGTCCTCATGATATAAGTGATAAAAGTCTGGTGAGATAATTCCTTGTCTATTAACAGAGAGAGAAAAAGTCGTGTCCCTGACGCATCGCATTTACAGAAACATATATCGGCTCTCAGACGTGATCTATCGAGAGCTGGGGCTCGCATGTGGCTTTACTGCCGATAAAATATTTAGGGGTGTCTACTTATGGGGGATTTTTTTATAAGGGGAACATGTGTTGATAATATTAAACGGGGCTCGTTTCGTGCGGTTTACACCACCGACGGTGTCAACTTGTGTTATGCGTTGTACATACTGTATGTACAACGCACAACATATTAAAATAATAACATACATATATACATGCTGTATCAAATCTTCAAAATATTTTAATTATAATATGTATTCTTAGCATAGTACACATACTTTGTTAATGTTCTGCAATTATTATACAATAATCAACCGTTTCGGTGTTATAAATGAAATAAGAAAATTTTGTTGCCACATTATATCTCTTATTACAAACATTGCAAATAATTCAAATCATCAGTACGGAACTGAGTAGACTTTATTAAAGAAAAAGTCCATTTAAAAAAAATCTATTACGTCTGACAAGACGGAGTCGGCGTCGCCGGCGCTCGTTTGTTAGCGGATACTTCTCAAATAATGGCGCAGATTAAATCGAACTGCTTTTGTCGACTCGAATCTTCATCACGAGCTCTTATTTTTTTATTTTCGAGTAAGGAACGGAATATTATTGCTATAAATTGAATAAACAAAATTTTGAACTAAAAGAAACTGAATTCAAAAAAATATATTCAAAAACAAAACATGCACTCAAAAAAAATTACGCAATTAAAAATAAGAATAATTCTCTGAGGTCGCGGTATTTCACGTCGAGCCGACCCATTCTTGCAACAGATATTGTTACTGGCTCTGCGACTGTTAAAAATACATAAATTTAAAGAGATTTTTAATTAACCGAAACTCAATATTTATTCTTCTTCCTTGTGTCAAGTCAAGAGATCAGTAGAAACACATGCGACGCTCGTTACCGCAACTGACAGACACGTCGGAGAATGTCGCCCGTCTGTCACCGGCTGCTTCTAACCATACGTTATATGGATACGTGACGATAGGAATTATATTTTCGTTAGGACGACGCTCTTAGCGTATGCTTGGGGTATGTGGAGATTGGGTTAACAAGGTCAATGACACCTTCAAAAAGTGCCAGGCTCTCTTCTACTTCTCTCCACTTACTTAAACCATACGCACCCTCTGGGTGACAACTCATCCGTAGTTCTTCTGATTGGATAAACGATGTGAGCTCTTTACTACCGTTGCTCAAAAGTTCTCATGGTTTTTAACGGCATTGGCGTGAAATAAGGATCGTTTTAGCTTGATGGGTTGCAAATATAAAAAGAAATGACACGTCACTTTTACCAGAAACTTTACCGCCAGAATAGTACATACTACCGCTACATATTGTTGAAAAAAAATTGTGTTTTTTCAAATGTCCTGTAAGTTTTGGTCTCGTCTAAATTGGACCTGTAGTATTGCGGTTACAAAAATATTTTTTCTCACACCATGAAATAATTTATCAACCGAAACCACGAGTCATTACCTAAGTGCATTGTTCCAAAGGAACATCGAGAGGAAGTAACGATCAAATAAATAATGTTTCTTCTAATCAATTCGGTAAAAGAGGTCGTGACAGCGAGGCGTGAAACTCATTCAGTACCTATCCTTGAATCGTTTCGGTAGATTCAACAAGAAGGCGCGTGGATTGCGACACTGGCACACCGACCTTGGTTCAATGAAATCACACTACTTGAGCTGACTTTCCCTTAAAGTCAGATGCTATATTTTGATCCGTCTTACGATAATCGTCGAGCGCAGATCGCTATTACTCATTCTTCGTTAATTTTTAACCTATCCTATATGAGAATTTCAATATTTGATTTGCTTATTCTGTAAAACCCAGTACCTAGTAAGAAAAAAAATGTCTTCAGCGGCTATCATGTTGGGCGAGGTCTATGCTATGCTATAATAGCAATATATATATATATATATATATATATATATATATATATATATATATATATATATATATAATATTTAGAGGCCTGCTTATTGCCACAATATATAAAACATCTTTTTTCATTGTAATGTCGTGGAAAAAATAAAGCTGATTCTTTTCTCGTTATCTTCGCAATTAAAATCGAATGAACCTGAGATTTTAATAAAAATTATTCGGTGCCCGGAGCCTTTCACAAAAGGAATCCTGACGATAGTATCTGATGTGAAATAAGGAAACAAAAGTTCCCGTATTACTGGCCGACTCCGATAAGAATAGACGAATCCGCTGACTAATAGTTTCGGAGCCGAAGCTCTGTTAGGGTTGTCACATTTATTTTAGAGCGAACGCGTGGAAAGTTAAGTGCTCCGGTTTGTACGACCCTTGTTCTTGTGATTGTCTTTTGTTTTTATCTTTAAGTGTTTGAAAAAAAAGGTCACGGCTCAGAAAAGTATTTATTTTAATCAACTTTAAGGACATCATGAGAAAATTTCATAAAAGCCTGTTACATACATTCAACGGTGGTAGCTCCAAACGTTCTGCCGTTCCTGTTATCTACACAAAATATTAATAAGCGACATCTATCCATATTTTTTCGGAACCAACCTGATAAAATACACGAATTACTTTCAAAGCACCATCGAAAATTAAACACAGTATGCGGTGCGACGACCTCAATTGAAAGTATTTATAGTTCGGCGCTGGGATGTAATGGTAACTAATAACTATAAGGCGGTGTTCAAATTAAACGTACGTGGTCAGCCGCCGACTGTGAGTGAGTAACGCGCTTTATGTTTTTTCAATTCATATTCAACTTTTGTTCACGCCGAACCGACGCTACGCCATTACACCGCCAACCAAAAAAGCAATCTTCATACTGGGGCTCAGCCTGCTCATAAAAAGGTTGGTGTGAACACGCCCTAACGTTATTAACAAGGAAAACTTATTCTTTATTCGTTTATTAATTAACGTTTATTAGTAAGATAAAATATATGTTTTAGATTAATTAAATTTACTAGTGGTACAGCCATCTGCAAAAGATAATGCATGAATGGAGCGAAAACGATAACCGAAATGATTTGAAAAATATATCTACACAATTCAGGTCTGTCGGAAACTTTGAGTGAGATGTTGAGTGCAAGACAAAATAACCTGACATCTATTTTACCCAGCTGGATTAGACTACTATATGTAGATAATGTGTGAACTATAAACTTTTCACAGAACTTATGTTTTTCCGAATGAACCTGTCACTGTACTAGGCGCGTGTTTTACCGTACCAATTTTCGTGGTAAAGACAAACACAAATGGAGTAGCCTATTTTGACATGATTTTTATTTTATACGTGTCATGAGTGTATAGAACGGTTCCGCGTGAAACTAATTAAGATGTCCACTATCATTACAAACTTTTTGATTAAACATCCGATATGGTAGAACGAAGTTTCCAGTTTTAACATAAAAGCCGCGCGTTTCACTAACGAGCGCGTCCCTTCAGTTCATCTAGTTTAATTGAACCGGCCGCTTGCGCAAACCCCGGCCTCGGCGATGACACACCCCAACTCCCAGCTTCCCATCATTGTGTAGAGTGTTGCAAACATGGAAGAAATAACAATGGAAGTGTTAGGCACACATTCACGTCACGGACAGATACAAAAAGTAAGCAAATACATTTTTTTAAAAGAAAAGAAAAGTTAAATATCTGTCTAGAGCTTAGAGTACAAGAGAAAGTAACAGTTACGTTGTTGGATTCTCGTGGCGAGTCCATACTTCGAATCCCAGCCGATGTTAAATTCATGAGATTATTCCAAAAACACAAAAGTGTTTTAACTACGCGAACAGTAGCGGCAAAAGCCCTCATATTAATTGTCATATGACAGTACACACATATACACACCCACGCACGCACACACACACACGAAGCAATATCTGACGGTGGTTCTGTGGGCATTTAGTCGGTATGGGTCGCCCCAAAACAAAGGATTTCAATCAAGGAACATGCAAATGTTAGGATAGGTGGAACACCAAAAAAGCTGAGTCCTACACATCAGATGTGTGGCTCCAACATCTAAGAGTGCGGAAGTGCATTTCTTGCCTCTAGAGCTAACAATCCCAATAAATAATTTATTATTTGATATTTGGGATGTATGTTCAGTTGATAACTAAATTAAAGATGTTAAGTGAAGAGTGACTACGGGAAATAATATGAATGGGGCTATAGGTACAGTAATAAGGAGCCAGAATCTTGGCTAGAGATTGACCATCAGTAACAGTTTTCTTCACGAGTGTACATGCGCTAAAGTTCGCAGAGCTTATGTACACATTTGCCAAGATACGCCGGCCGTATTATAAATGTTGTTAATTTAATGTGTTGCTACTCGTTCCCGTACAAAACACGGTCGATAACAATTTTCTTTATTTCCTTTCTCTGATCGCGAGTTACGCACAGTGTTGGTGTTCTTTTGTTTACAAATATCTCTGCCGTCTATTCCGGGACGCCTTGAATTGTTATATGTAGTCGGAATACCGCTGACGACGACGTATCGCTTTTAGAGTGAAGATTCTATCATTTTCATATTTCAGACAATTTCTACAAAACCTTATAAAATTATATACTACGGTGAAACCGTGTAACACCGGTTAGTAATTTTTGAGTAAATCACTTTTAGATAGAGGCATATATGCTTTTTACTTTTACTTTTGTTTAAAATTGTGATTATGGTACGTTGATTTATAAATTTGTTTTGTGCGGCTCGAAAGATCCTTTTGGGGAACTTTTAACCATTTGTCTTAATTGCATATCTACCAAGTGTTAAACAATGAATTTACTTATGTATCAGAAGCGCTTAATTTATTAAATTGAAATGTATATAATAATTTCATACAGTAAAATATGAATGGTAAATACAGACTGTATCTGATTTATATATAACCTTAATAATTATAGGAAGTCGATACTGCATTCTTTAGTTTTCTAGGTTAATTCGCTTTGTATTGACTATATAATCATGGTTTGCGTTACAAAGTGGTCCGATAAATGCCAGCTGGTTGGCACTACTCCATGTGTACAGCTCGCCTCGACTTTCCAGTTGATTTCTCTGTTGACCTAATTCGTGTAAAAACATGCAAAAATGCATGTTTTTACGGCTCGTGCAAAGCTACTCTTGTTTATACGCTGCCTAGAGAATTATCGCAAGACTTTAAAAGACCGGTGGTAACTGAATATCAAGTGAGCTCGTTGCTTCTTTGCCATGTTTTATCATAAAACAGGATAATTAAATAGCATGAGAGCGTGTCCGGGCTGCCATATATTTAGTTGTATGTATTTGCTCTGTGATATAATCATATCCATTGTCACACGGTTATGTACGATATTTCGCACGAGCAACAACACGTGGAATGTCCCTATTGAATTACGCCACATATCAGATTTGTGACACTTGTTGCAGGCTGTAACAGTTGGATGAAATGATTTGTAAATTTTTTATTAATTTTGTGTGTATTTATTATGCTTTGTACATTTATTTGCTACCGATCACCACCATTAGTGTAAGTACAAATTATTACAAGAGTCTACCTGCCCTTTTCCCATATGGGGTCGGCACAGTAAGACCTTAGTCCATACAGTTTTTACGACATATCTTTTTTACGGCTAACCGGCCTGCCTGACGTCAACCCTCTTGTAAAAAAATAGTTCAAGAGTACTCTTGTACTAAAAATGTATTTTTGCCAGTTGCCAGCGCTTAGTTGTATTCATTTTATGCTAAATACATTGGCATTATACTGTTTATGACGATTAATTCAGTGACATACTTCATTGAATTGTCGTTCAAAAGAACACGCATGAAACATCAAAAGCAAATGGAGCGGTTACAGCAACACCAACACAATTTACGACGGGTAAAACTGCACGCTTGGTAGGCTTGCAATGCAACACTAAAGGCATAAGTTAACTGTTGGGCTAGGGACCAAGTCCTAAGACAAGAAAACTTTATTCTATTACTAATATATTTAAAAGTTAATCCCTCGTGTCACATAACCGAAAAAGACAAAGATAGCAATTTTTGACGCTAAGTTATTTTGTTATTATTAAGCCCATCTAGAATCTCATTTGAGACTCAAAAATAAATGTTTGTTTGAATTACTAATACATTATTATATACACAGTTTTACAGACACAGTGACTAGTAAGACCTCTAAATACTCGAGTAAGTCGGTTTCACCGGCTATATCGTTAATAATTCACTGCTTACGGGGTCTTCTGGACGGTTGCGTCCACACATCGCTGCATTAGTGCAGAAGGCCTACGTCCGACAAATAGCTAATAGGTAGCCGGGCCATTATACCCATTGAACTGAACCGCTTCTCTCTATCTGAAAGAAAGAAAGAAAAAAGAAAATAGTTTATTGTTGCCACTACACTATATTAGCCACATTAAGTAAATAAAACAAGATATTTGACTATAGCGGCGACGAATAGGTCCCTAACCCTAAATCTCGTTCTAATAGCTGTAACCGAAACCTACCACGTTACGACACGTACGGATTGTCGGAGAGTGACGCCGATGACATTCGGCAGATGGAACCGGCGACGGGGCAGGGGGAGAGAATGTCACCCGGCTGACGAAACGCGCAGGTCTAACATGCGTCTATTACCGCCCCCGCCGGACCCATGTGCCCGGGCGCTGTGCGATTATAGGCGTGAGAATAATAATTTAACCTGGTGCGTAGTTATTAGTTGTACAAAGGTATTAGTATTATCATAAATGTGCTCATATATATGTAAATGCGATCAATTTAGTTCAGTATTTATATGATCTATTGTCTAGTGTATTTGTTACGATAAATGTGTTTAAAAAGTGTAGTGTATAATAATTATAATGTACCCCACATGCTATCCAATTATATGTAATTATTAAGTCAGGTCATAAATAAATCAGGTCGTTAAACCCGCCTTTCATTGACACTACAATATCAACTTAAGTTATCATTCTGCATCAAATTCATATAACTCGCTCGTCCTACTGCTTTGTCACGTGTTACAGTAAAGTTTAATGAACATCAGTAGGACGGCACGCTCGATTAGTTGTCGCTGCAAAAAACGTATCCGCAGCCAGTTCACCTTTGTTAGGCCAGTTTCCCGTTAGCGCTGCGGCCTGCGACGTCCACTGCCGGTTCGCTATTCAGCGATCGAGTAGGAAATATATTGGCCCACTGATGTTTTGCTTTAAAAGGAAATTGGTTTTCGGATTTGCTTGTGATTTTATACGACGTCATGCTTTTCCAATTCGTTTGTAATACTTTTATAGGACGTTAGATTTTCAAATTTTAAAAAAAATCCGTTTTAATGCCAGTTAACAAACTTGTAGAATTACTTTCTTTGATCTGTGTTAAATATGCTAGCAATGTTAATAAATAAAACTCTTTGTTCTTAACATAAAACATAATTGTTTACTTCACTTGATAGATGCAAACTTACAGTATCGCAAGTAGAAGCGCACTCATTCATCGCAAACAGCATATATTGAGCATGTGGCTATTTTCGGGATTACAAACATCGTATTTTATATAAGAAATGTTTGGAAAACTTTGGAATTTAAACCAGACTTTGATCAGTATCTCGATGCATGAGTATGCGTTGCGCCGTCTGTATATGTTTTAGTGTTCCAATCCTCGGATAGGACCATTACAGTCCTACGATTTCCATTTTACTCAATCCTAGCCTCCGTTACCATTACTATTTAATATAGCTTTTCTAAAGTAAGTCAATACTAATGCCTCAGCAAAAAATGGTGGTGCAAATTGAAAATCAATATCGCAAAGCTTAGGGGTCATGGCAACCAGAATTTATAGATAAACCAGTAGAGATTACAGAAATGACTGTCGAGCCCTGTGCGTAGTTGGAAAAGCTTCAAAAGTATTTCGGAGAATCACGTTCGGTTAAATTTTAAGTTTGGATTGTCATCGCTATAAGTTCAGTTCAGTTGAAATGTCCTAGTTTGGGTACGAAGTCTCATTATTCTTGCTTAAGTCAGAAATAAAAACAATGAAAGCTATTCCCAGGATTTTTTTTGTAAAAGAGTTCTCGACTCGTAAATAAAAATCACCGAAAGAGTTAAACATTCTACGTTAAAAAAAAAACAAAATGCCCTGTCTGTGATAATGCGCATTCTGTAGCGACAAGCAAAAAAATACTGCTGAAAAAAAGCTAAAAATTGCTACTGGTAGGTTGGGACTTTCTAGATCGCTGACTATTAAAATTGATCCATGCTATTAATAAAAAATTGGAGATTTAGCTACTCTGCGTTAGATTTTAAACATGCTGCTGGTCATTTCCCAGTAAGAGCGGGTAGTACAAAAACTATTACATTAAAGTACGAATATCCCTGGACACCGTGCAGGCAGCCGACGCAGTTATAAATACAGTACATGCATTATGACGTTTGTAATAAATAAAAACGTTTGTGATGTTCACTTAATTTTTCAATTTGAGCACCTATTGAGGAACGATGTCGACACAATTTTTATAACTTTGTCCTTTTTGTGTCCTTTTTAAAGGATAAATATCTGAACTTGTTCTAAGTTTATTAGTCAGACTGTATTAGTCCAGTTTGCCTTTAATAGGACGTCGTCTTACCGCAGTAACAAGTAGCGCTCATCGCGCGCTAACATAAGCATACGGCTTTTAAACGAGGCCGGCACTTTGCTTGACGAGGCCCAAATTACGTAGAGTTGACACCGGCGAGTTATTTGATAGAAATATGAAACAAGGAACGGTTTCTAGGACAAGGAACATTTTGTGTTATGATTTATTCACATTCTCTACGCGAAAAGTTGCTACTTAAATATGAAAACGATGCGTTAGTAATTAACAATCTTTTTATTGTCCTCTCTGTTTTTTATTCGAACGAAAATACCTACTTTTTTGACAAGAAAACGTAACTAAGACGTGAAGTACTATTTATATTTATTGTTATGCTGTATTTAGTTAGTTAGTAAGTAGTAGTTATAATCTTTATGAGAATCCCAGCCTTAGACGAAATAAGTTAAGACTTCATCCTGTTAAAATAATTTGATCTGAAATTTTGATTATTAACAACTTCCCTTAATACACTTTGTGCGAGAAATTTATATCATGAGAAATTGACGTGACTGATTTGCCTACCCATTCGACGAACTATGTGTCTGACTTATTACCACTTAATAATACCTGTTACTTAGTTACAAGGAACTTTTACTTTACGCTTAAAACCTAGGAAGAAAACGTTGTAAGCTATCCTTGGAAATGTTGGTGCTAGCAAAATGTTCGTGTGCAACTAAGTTTCAAATCATACGGTTGAACACCAAACTAATTGCTATAAAGTGTTATCCAGCGAGACACGATTGCACACAAATGATCCAAAA
Source organism: Papilio elwesi (assembly GCA_029849275.1). NCBI lineage: Eukaryota > Metazoa > Arthropoda > Insecta > Lepidoptera > Papilionidae > Papilio > Papilio elwesi. The sequence continues at coordinate 5,080,092 of CM056708.1, read as the reverse complement.
ACGGTTAATTGAGTCGGCTGCAAAGCGACACGCGACGCGTTAGCTCGCTACCTCGATAGCTGGCGCTGACGTGATGTTAATTAAACGAATCTACACTAATGCAGCACCCACTTATATTTTGTATTTATTACTGTACCCTTTCAAACTACTATGTTAGGCTTAGGCAGTTAGCTTTTTTGCCTAAGCAAGAAAAACTAATTTTTGTCGCGCTGTCGTCTTCTATCATCGATCTTATTAGGTCCTACAAAATAAAGCCTATCGCCAGACATCGGGCACCAACAAACTGTGAAGCGTTTTGTAATGTTTCTTCTGAGCGAATGGATTAGATAAGGAGAGAAGAAGGGGGATAAGACCGGATGTGCGCTAATTTTCACGATTTCGTTTAAAGTTGGTTTGGTTAAAGAACTTTGTTGACATGAGCGTAACTTAATTGGTCAGTAATTTAGCCTTCTAAACCGTCCTCGTACGTGTTTATTGTGTGTCCGTTTGGCTAGACTTTCATGATTTTTGGAACACAATAAATATTTATTTTATTTTAATTATTGTTAAATGTGCTCCGTGGCGACATATGCACTTAAGGTGTGGATATTTTACTAGGTAATGTTAACGTACTTTGATAACAAGTGAGTGTTAGTGAACGATGCTCAGAGGCCGTTTACTTTTTTTCTGCTGCATTGTCTCAAGCCCTTTGTATTCGGGCAGCTGCATTAAAAGATTTATGCTGTGGATTTTAATAGTTTATCTTTTGTTCCCGGCTTCCTTTATTTGAAAGGCTCTTCCTTTATCGACTTGTTTGCTCACTGTTTATGTCGCACTCAAGTCCTCTCGACGATGTAAACGCAATGACTTCCTGCTATGGCGGGAAAGTGGGCGTTACGTGTTACTTAAGGTGATTGCGTTTTTTGTTTTAAATGGTTTCTAGTGAAATTTAAATATTCTTTTTTTGTTAAATTTGTAATGTTTTCGTTTCAAAATAAGTTATTTTTTTTATTTTACAGGTAATGAAACAGCACAGTTACTCAAAGGACTCCATACAAACTGATCTAGTAGTAAGTACAATAATTATGAAGATTAACGAACATTTATGAGCATAACATTTTAGGTTATTCAAAATTAAGTTAGTATCTTATTGCTTATACAAAGATTACATTTTAATAAGAAAATATCTTTAATTCCAACGTGTCGCTCATACTCGCAATTAGGTTGGTTTTGACCCACGGTCAAAAAAGGTTTGTAACCCTTGAAAGTATGTACTCTCTGCGAGTCTGTCATATCAATGAAGTACTAGTGGTTTGTGATTAGCTTCGCCGTGGTAGTATTTCAATATTGTATGTTTGAAAGAAAACTAGTGTTAATGTTTCTAGTTAATGCATCTTTCTAATGGTGAAAAAATGCAAATGCTTATAATGTTAGCGCAGATAATCTTTTAATAACCTCTCTCACTCGCCTCTTCTCCCCTTTTTACCAGAATGACCCAGAAGTAGGGTAATGGTTTTCATGGGTAAGTGTGTATGTCGCACGTTTGTTCCACTAACCCCTAACCTAAATGCCTTGACCGATTTTGAAGAGTGAGGTGTCAATAGATTCGTAATTTTCAGCGGAGCTAGCTAAAATGTCATGATAATCAGGCAGTCGACGGTTTTTTTTAATTAACTATTACGTGTCAAACTCCTTTATGTACTCTTTCTTATCAATGTTGCCTGATCAATTCGATTAGTGTTTTGAATGTCATTATGTATGAACGCTCACTCAACATCATCGGGCTCCTCATAAAACCGTTTGGATAAAAATAACTAGACGGCGATCCGCCGTCTTGACAAATAGCTGCATAATGTACTCACAGCGCTGACGTAATTAACATAGCCGTGTTTATGGCTCTTAAGTCACGACCATCACAGCCATTTAACGTTTTCATAATGTTATGTTATAATTTACTAATTAAAGTTACGACACCACCAAATATTCATCTTCCCACTGCTTTTACACTGATATATTCTAATCGTACGCTATAATATTAAGTTGTGTAAGATTTATGAATGCTGTCTACACAATTTAAGTTTTAATACAATCTTGCAACGAATCCTACAATCACAGCTGCACTAATGCGCAATTAAGTAAGATAGGTATCTATACTAATATTATAAAAAGGAAACATTTGATTGTTTGTTTATTCCCGATAAACTCAAAAACTACTGAATCTTTTCAGCGAGCAAGATTGGCTATATTTTATGACCAAAGCTGGAGCGGGTTGCTCGGCTATACTATAATAATTCATATTATAAATGCGAAAGTTTGTATGTATGGATGTATAGATGTATGGATGTTTGTTATTCTTTCACGCAAGTACGGCTCAACGGATCGGGGTGAAATTTGGCACAAAGGTAGATTATAGTCTGGAATAGCACACACGTTACTTTTTATCCCGAAAAAATGTATCGTACCCGTGGGATAGTTTTTTTTGTTATTTACAAGTACCTACGTATATAAAAGGCGATGTCCCTATAGATTCCGTAATCGGGCAAAGCCGGAGCGGATTACAAGTATGAAATAAATAATAAAGCCTTAATTTTTTTTCAACGTTTGTGCTCGTCACGTAAGTCTTTGTAATTTCGTAGTCCGCTACGTTTATTACTAGAGCGGTAAATCACAATAACCACAGTGAGCCGGCAGTCTACTGCGTTTTGTCGCACTCGCCTGGCCGCGGGCCGTCGACCCCGCAACGTCTTAGCACCGTTATAATATCTTTTTAACCAATCGCAAGATACAGTTGCTTGCGTTGAATTGTAGCCCACTGTGTTATGGGGACGTGACAAAATGTTTCATTTCATCTCATGCTATATACCATACATTTTGTACATTTATACTACAGTATGTTCATCCGACTTATATCGATCACATTAATGACTTACTAAAAAAGGGCGATATAAGGAGCACCCATAACCGACGAGCATGCATGCGTAGATGTATGAATGTGGAAGAAGCGAGAGAGGTGTGCCAGGATCGCGCCAAATGTAAATCCATGATCTCTGCCTACCCCTCTGGGTTACGGGCGTGAGCGCATATTTATTTATTTATTTATGTTCATCCGTTCATACATTATGCGATTTAACGTTTACCAGACATAATACCTTTAGAATTAATTCTATTACATTTAGTTACAAATTAACAACTTACTAGAGCATACATCGCCTGACTAACGTTCTTGGAAAAGTGACGTATTATGTTGTTTTTTCCTTAAATACTTCTCGTCTCTTTGTTTGGAAGTTTTCAGTAACTGGAGAACGCACTTTGCGAATTGCAGATAATATGTTAATACTTTTGTTTCAAACGAGTTAATAAAATCATCGAATATCCTTGAGTTTAGTTAATTTTGCCGCAGTTTGATCATTATAACGTGACTCATACCCATTGGTATAGTGAAGGTCAATAATAATATAGTCAAAAGTCTGGTGTCGTAAGTTTTTTATCAATCGTGCCAAACTCACAATCTTTAGCGGGCCGCTGGTCAGCGGTTCCTGTTTTATTAGACTTTAGCAGGCGATAGTGGTCGTCCGTACAACCTCTTAATGTGCACCCGCACTCACTGCATCAATATAAGCGTCACGCATACATAGCGCCGCGAGCCAAGTTGACTTGAGCTATCGCGCCTTCCGTACTTGCAGCTAGCGCCACCATATAGTAACGAAACAATCGTTTGTTATACGGCCAAATTCCAAAACATCTTAAGTGCAATATTTAAGTTTAATTAGGAACTACTCGCAAAATATAATTTATGAGGAAACAATAAATAACGACGATCAAATATTAGTTTGATTGGAGTGCTAATTATAGTGTAAATACATGTTTGTTATCGTTAAACACTGAATTGTTTCGGTTTCGATAATTGAATTTGTGAATTATTATTAATAATTATTATTATAAATTAATATTAAGGTTAGTTCAGTATATTACAACATCAGTTTTGTTAAAAGTAGGTTATCAAAACGAATAGTTGTTATTTTTTTAACAAAGTATAACTTTAGAAAAGTATCGTATGTCCATGATTTCCGATCTATCACGTGGATACACTATTCAATCCCGCGACACCTTCAGAGGACTTAAGTATACGGCCAATTACATTGCCTTAATAGCTAACGTGTTCGCGCGCCTCTACGTCTCATAACACGTAATGAACGCTGCGAAATAATATCATCTAATCTATATCTATTCTTTTGTATACTGTAACTTAATTATACTCTTGTAGATTACGGACTTGTAGATTATTGCGCGGATTTTTGGGGGATGTCTACGTCTAGTTGTGAACAACTTTCGGCTGATTAAGAATGAATTAACTGTATTATTTACAGCTCGTACAAAGGCATCAGAACTAGGTCGAAAACAGCTCATTACCAAAGTTAACAGTCTCTTAAAGTGTCGCTTGTGTATATCGTGACTCGTGACCCATTTCCTTAGTCCCACAAACAACCCGCATAGCACAACTACCTAACGGCACCGTACATTTACATGGACTAGTAACGCCTCACGTGCTCGCTTGTTACAAGATGCGTGTTAACACACATCTAACGCGCATCTATCGCTTCGTACATTTTCAACGTAACATTCACCGATCACATTCAATGTTAGATAACAGTAGCAAAAATAACTTTATAGAAATTGCATTAGAATTGAATTCGTTTTGTCATAATAATATTGTATCTATTGTAGGTGTGTTAAAATATCTCTTAGGTTTGTATTAAGAAAATTTGTCTCAAAGGGCCGGTTGGTATAGAATTATAATCTTTACTTAAACAGAAGAAAATACAATTTCGTTTTACGCATACGGTCCCAATTACCTTACATGAAATAAACCTATATAAAGCAGAGTATATTGGCATAAATGCGGGTGTATTGGCATTCAATTAGCTCATTTCTGAATTTGCTTTGTTTCGAAATATACAATTTCGCTTTACAAGATACTTAGATTTTGGTGTATTTAAAAAATGCTTCGTTTTTCCTGACATTGGTAAATGTAGGACAATATGACCAGTTGCGGCTGCTGTATACAGGCTGATAATTATGATGATGTCCGGTGTTATTGACCACTTCTCTCACAACAATTGTAAGTATTCAAAAATAGCAAAATGATTGGAAATTCCCAATCCTACGAATCTTTGTTGTGAGTAAGAACATTTGACGGATATTAGCTTTTTGATCTTATTACCATTTGTTCATTGTGCTTATTATTTAATTAAATATTATATAGCGAATGGAACGTAGTTCCTACCAGGTGTCTCACGCCACCTCCCGTTTTTAGTGAAGCCTCTTCTAAGTGAAATGTGAGTTTAAGGGAAGTGGATAAAGGAAGCAGAGCAGAAAGAGATGGAATATCAAAACTTTTAATTTAATAAATTCTGTCAATTATTTTAGTACAATAATGTTTCAATACAATTTAACAGTGAGGGAAAAGATTAAAAAACCTCAATAGTCATGATTTAAGTTAGAACACTAATCGCCTCAAGCAGTGCGCCAATGGATTTCATTGTGAATGCAGGTCGGCCGTCGTGCATTTTCCGCTCGATTGGCGGCGGCAGAACGTTCGACGGGGAAAGATTACGCCTGAACGCAGCCCGCTAAGACCCCCGCTCTCTGAAAGCTCCTTTTTGTTCACCACCAGCACAAAAATAACGAATCGTGGAAATGCTAAGGGCGAATAGATTGCTTCGTTTCTTGCAATCCGTGGCTTGTGCATTATTTTTAATTTTCCTCCTTTTTGTGTAAAGCACAACCGCTATGTATGTATTCAAATGTTACTTTAGTCCGATTCGAGATATTATATGTATATGAAATCTTACGTATGAAAATATATGTTTCTGTTTGTTTTTTAAAGCGCCAATAGCGTAATTGATAATAAATAAATTTACATTATACAGCGTCTTCATTACCCGTGGAAATAAGGGCACTCGCGGGGAGGTGACACGTGAGTGGGTCAGGTATATCCTACGCAAGTCTCGTGGTGACCGCTTAGTATCGGTAAATCACATAATTAAGTTAAAACGTTAAATCGTTATCAGAATAAGCAATTTAAATAATGTAAAACATAATAACGTTTAAACTAAGGAGCTAAGCGGTATAGTTTTCTATTAGAACAAGAACACAAACGGGAAGCGTTTATTATCTCTCTCAATACAATCGACTTCTTATTCAATTATATTGACATAATGCTTTTGTCGTCAACACTGGCTGATTTTTTTAAAAAAAATCTTTGTTGTGTTGAAGTAGCAAAAACCTAACTGTTTCCTTTTTAAGTGTATAATTTAATAGTCACAATTGACTCACAAAAAATATGTTACTTCGTATAAACGGTAGGGATAGGGATTATTTTTATAATGGTAAATGTTGAATAAGCGAGACGGAAAACATCCTACGGTTACTCATCAGGCGAGGAGCAGAACTATTCATCTAATTGATGCCGTGATTTTTGTATCCAATGAGGTCGTGGTACTTCTCCTATCGAACCGATACAATCATTGAACAACTGCAGCGTCTAGCTCTAACTTTAGATAAACTATCAGTTTTATTAAGAATTCACACACACACACACAATTTTTGTACCGCACGGGACTAATCAAAAGCACAATGCTCGGCCTCTTCCTAACATTTTATCGCTCGCTTTTGTTATCAGTGGTAATTTAATATATAATTTTGTATAACAATGAAAATAAACACATTTTTTCTCATTATTTTCCACTGTTACCTTTTTTGGTAATCAATACAGTGTACTTGATTCTTTGTTATGAAAATACCTGTATTTACAGTTCGAATTGAAAGCAATGCCACATGAACATTGTATATATATAGAAACATCCTGAGATATATATCAACACAGCCCAAACTATGGGGCATAGAGACTTGAAATTTTGCATAGATATTTCTGTCATTATATAGGCGAACACTAAAAATGATTTTTTCTAAATTCATTCCCTAAAGGTATAAAGTAGGGAATCATAAAAGACAAAGGGCAGTGTGCCGCCCCTCCAGGTGCCAGCCACCTGCACCCTTCTTCTTTTCAATTTGTAGTTATTTTGTAATAATATCCGTGTTAGTTCCTACTAGTATATTAGATCAATAATAATAAGCATTAGTTATGTTAACCCGACCAGACGGAGACAACATATTCAACCGAAAAGCAACAGTCAATCTATCTAGCTACGAAATGATCTAGTTTTTTTTATTTAATTCAATGATAGCAAGTATATTTAGCTTTACTTAATCCAGGAATGGAATTGAAAATTTATCGCCGAAGCTAGCTGTCACCAGACACAATACCTTTTACTTTGCCTAAGTGATCAGTAGAGCTATGACTCGGAGCGACCAGATGTGACTCCCTCGGCATCCGTATTACACCAACAACTTATAATGTTGCCAATCAATCTTTGCTTAAGTGAGGTTACTTGAAAGTTTTATCGACTCTGAATCTTAACCTTGAAACTTGAGGGATTTTGTATGGAACAATTTGTAAGCAAGATAAATTAATCGGGTATTTGTGAGTTGGAAGGTAATATCTCATTTAAGTAGAATAACTTCGCATATTTTCAAGTCAAGTGCGCAAAGCAAACATATGTGTGCCCATGGCCTTAAATTACAGAACCTTTATTGTTTTTTTTTAGAATACTAACATTTTTATTGTCCCCATGGTCATTGATCCCAGGATCCGTCCACTACGTATACACTATTTGATCTAACAAATCCGGTATAAGTTTTAAGTTTTCCTATAAATACACACAAAAAAGGCTTGTTCTAAATTCTATCCGCACCTCCCTAAAATTGTAAGGAAAAGGCTGGAAATACAATAGTTATGCGGATTTTGTGTAATTTCCTTCCTCGTACAAACTTTCTTGGGGAATGATCTCTCTGTCAGTAGTATTACTAAACCGCAATGTCTCGGGGTCCTCTAAGGAAAGGCGTTCATCCGCGTACACATTCTTTAAAGGCTGGCAACGCATCTGCAGCTCCCTATATGAAGGACCTGCTACTTGTTCATCTCCTTATCCTATAAAAAGATGGGGTCGTTGGGTTGACTTAACTTTCTTTTTTCGTTTAGTGTATACAATATTTTAAGGTATATAACTATGGAACTTCGATTTCACTTTGTCACGCATCCACAAAGAAAACTTTTACAAAGGTTTTACTATTAAATAATTTTATAATAGATTTGAAATAATGTTTTGAACACAAATCTTTTAGAAGTAAATTGAAAGCTTTTACAAGATATCGGTTCGTCAAAGTTTCTCGAGTCATCGATCCGGCAAAGCGACCACCTCGCTTCGCAGGCCGGTCGCTCCGCTCGCTCGCCGGACGTGTTTCGCTTTGTTGGCAATTTTTTACGCCACACGTAATCATGGACTTTCTAACTGGACAATCCCTTGCTTTTCTATTTGCAATGACTGATTATTTCATCATCGCTTGTTTGTTGTTTGTTTGTTTTCTACATGGGGTGTAATTATTGTTATGAATAGAATATTGTCCAAAGAAATTGCGAAATTCGTTTATTTTGGAATGACGATTACCTAACTTTAACTTTTATAATTTAATGTTACAGTCTTTGATAGTTAATAACTAAGGAAAAATAAATATGGTCGTGCACTAGATAGTCATTAAGAATTTGTCAATGAAACTCACACACTGCTGTTTTGGTGCTCACGTAAGAAAGCGAAAGTTGGGTATAGCAAAATAAGCATTGTCAAAAAACGAATGACATGGCAATGTGGTCATTCAGAGCTATGTCAGGTATTCAGAGGCAAGCCTAAGCCAAGGCTTATGAAAAAATTTAGAAACAGCCAAAAAAAAGGAGAAGTGTGACCAAAATGTTATATTGGTTATTCTGTACTAGTATTAACTTAGTAGAAACATTTGGACATGTATTTACAATTATACCATTGGAAATGTAACATTGTAGTAACTAGTAGTAATATGGGTTATATTTTTATTATTAACTAGCAATAGGCATTGAAAATCACCGGAGGGACGCTGGGCACGAATAGCTAGAGCGGAGCAAGCTCCGTGATCTGATGTGAAAGTGAACTACACTTTATTACTGTCCAAATCATTCACTACCTAACTAATGAAGCGAATTTTTGAAATAAGTATTAAATGTCGAGATTGTGATGGTATAAAGGTAATGTTTTGTTTCATGCTTGGTATGGCTGATTAAGCAATGCATTAATTCCTCTCCTCTACCAACTACTTAAAATTCTTGCTTGGATAAAAGCTACAAATGTGTTTGTTGACCTTGGCTGAGATGTTTATATGCAAGTGCCTTGCTTGGCCCTTGAACCATTCTTTAATTAATTATATCAAACAAAATTCATAACATACCTTTAAAAATCAATGTAATTTTTTCCAGATATGTGTCATGTTTTATAGAGTTTTTCCGGCCGGTTTCATACAGATAATGATTCATACGTTATCATTTAAAACGGTGTATAAGATAAATTTTATCAACTTCAATAAAAAAAATTGATATATTTGCGAATTGATTCAGTCAAAAACTAAATTTTAATATAAAAATTCAATATTTATATTGTAAAGGAATATAACACACTCGGTATATGAAAATCACAAGTTTTACTTGATTTTTTAGAGCTATAAATTGTACCATACAATTATACTCGAGTACTACAATTTATGTAGATACAATTGAGGTAGATTGAAAATTAACTTAATCATGGGCTTAAAGTTGAAAGTGATCCATTGAAATCACTTCACCTTTTCTGAAACAAACTTAACCAATAATGGTTCTGATTGATACTGATACTTTATAATTTACCTTTTTCTTTTCTTACACTACCCACATCTTTGCGTTCACCTCATTCGGTGAACAATGACGTCCCAACAATAGTGGCCGTGAATCAACGCACAGCAGAATCTGGGAATAATGCGATGATCAATCTCGAGACGCGGAGTGCCGTCGACGTTGATGGATCGGGATACTCCTCCGTGAGGAGGTTAATTGTGAGATTGATTGTACTTCAGGTGGACTTGATTTGTATGTATATATGTTTATGACTCGTTAGTCTTAGCAACTTGTGTCGAAGAATCTATGTAAATGTAGTCATCGAAATAGTTTGCTGATGGAGAGGGGATAGTTACTGGATGTACTGCTCTTTATCCATTGGTGTTCTATAGCTGTAAGCAAAATGTACCTATTTAATCTGCTTGTTCTTATACCAAAGACAGAATGAAGAACTCAACGACAGTAGGAGCCATTGACTATTCGATATGTATAACATTTATTAACTCGTTCTGGTAACTTTCACCGGTGATGCGGGCAGGTTCGCGTGCAAATTTACAGAACGTCTGTGCGGGGACCGCCCTTAATCGATGTAAAAATTTAATATTTATGAGAATATATCTAGGTCACTCTAAATTCTTTAACGTTGACACCATTTGAATTCGGCATACATTTTCTATTTCGAGAGGAATTTGGCTGTTACTAGTGGAATGGGATTAATGCTACAAAAGATTTTGGGCAATCTAGTTAAGCTGGATTGTTCAAAATCTTTTGTTTTGTATCATTAATTGTTTATTTCACAGTCAAAGTTGTTTTATTTCAGAGTTGAAATTGTGACTACGATGGGGCATAATAATGCGAGGTACAATTCTATTACCTATTAGATGACTTGTGCTGTACATAGGTTTCCTAAATTGTATGCGTATTCACTCTTATGTTAATCTGAACGCGTTAAAATAAGACATTCTATTTTCTACTATCGAATGTTAAATTATTTCACGTCATAAACTTGTTCGATTTGTAGTTTTGTGTTTTTGTACAAGCTGTACCTTGTTAAAGCATGGATTTGTCCACTATTCATATTCTTAATAAACTCTTAGAAACGGAAATCGCTATCTTTCTACAATTTCCCTTATTGGGGTTAAAAGACTTAATTTATATCATGAGTCATGGAAGCGGCAAGATATCAAATAAAAGCAACCTTATATTTAGCAAAAATTCGTTTACCCTTTAATAACTTTCCTTCAGATTATCAAAATGGCCAAGAAACTAAAAACATTTAAGACAAAACAAGCTCGTTATTTGTAACATACATATTTATTCTATGAAATTACGTCGCCCGGGGCTCCAATTCCGCATTCCATAATTTCCTCAAACAGAACTATATTAAGAGTAGGTACAGGCTTGTTCCTCGAAGAATATTAAGCAAGAAGGCGGCGACTTGGGCACGTTATGAATTTTGTCAACATAAAAATATTTGAAAATGTTTACACGGAGCTCCAAACAGAACGGGGAGGACTGCGAAATTCAAATATGTCTTTCTAAGTCAGTCTCTGCTACAGCTAACACACTGTTCAGTATAACTTGATCCGCACGCTCCTGGGTTATACAACGAACCTGGCTGCTCCATTCATTAAGTTGGAACGCCTTCACAAATAGGAGCGTTGCCTTGACAACGGGCTGACACCTGGACATAATTGATAGATCGCACAACCCGCCGTAGGTCCAAGAATTTGCATATTAATTTTTTTTAACAAAGAGGGACCTTTTGTAAGGGAAACAATTTTTTTTGGTTAAGGGCTTGGCTTTTTGTAGCTTCTTAACATAAAACTTTAAGGATATCTTAACAAAGAACATGAATTAATTAAAAAATATATTTTCTTCGTTACGTTAGATACGTTCTTCGAGTCAATCTTGGTTTTCGATCTGTCATTCTAATATATTCCAGCACTTATATTTTGAACTTTAATACCAATCTGATATATCTCACATCAAATATACAACCTTAAAATGTCTTAAAAAAACATATCAGTTGTATTCAAATGCATCGTGTCCATCCATCTGTGCTAACTAGTGATGTTCAAGATGGAAAGTCGACATATTGACACGGCGTGATCACGTCCGAATCTCATCGACTATGCATTGTCGGCGCCGCCGCTCATAAATATTGATGACACTTTCGCGGCCGTCTCGTAACCCAGCACTATTGCTTCTACAACTGATTTTCAAACTGGACTATATTAAAATTATAAATCGGACAATATAGGTGTGATGAACGATGGACAAGGAAAAGAAGGAATAAGGAAATTGTGCTAATATGTGAAAAAACCAGCTCGTCTTCGATTCAATCTTTTTTGTGACGATATATACAAATGCATGATGGGATTCATACGTATTCTTTCTGAAAATACCTCCTTAACAATGTAATTTGTTCTTATTAAGTAATTCTTCTATTTGAATACCACAAACATGTAAACATGATTAAAACTTTACTACTATAGGTTGTTACAAAACGAGATGAAAATGAAAGAAAGGGCCTTTTACGCTAAATTTCGTTCGTAAATTTCAAAATATTTTCGAACAAGCAATTTTTATTGCCTTAAAACATTAGCTATCCATTTTATACAATTTCACTTCACTTTATCTACCGATTTCCACTAAATTACTTTTCCGATGAAAGTATAAAAGCCGCTATGTATGTATGGTAAGTGTCGTTTGTTTGTTTACAGCATCGGAAATGTTTTTGTCTCGATTTGGAACAAACTACACATATACATATATGTAGGCATAGGTAGTGTAAACCAGCCATTAAACACTTCTCTACATAAGTAAAACTAATCTATAAGTACGCTTAAATGCATCACTAACAAAATCAATGCTAAAGAAGTCCGCACAAATAGTCTACTAGGGATTTAACCTAGTTCGCTTTGTTCGCATTCCGGCGAACGGACCGGCGTTGCCTAATCTAAAACTAGTCGCAAGCACATCGAGGTAATGGAGGACTGTGAGTCTCTCATGAATACTGAACAGACGCCGCGGCAGATGCTATCGTGCTTTAATTGTGAGAGACTATGGATCCACTGTTACATCTGCAATATAAAATCAATTCACACACACGTCATTAAATATAATGATCCTATTTAATGATGCATAATGATTTAATAAGCTGTCTAAGGCATTAAAAATGAATGTTTTTCCTAATGTTCTGTAATTAAATATTTTATCATTCAGTTTCGTCCGTCATTGATCCTTTCAAAATGCTAGGAAATAAAGAGAAATGTTTTATTTAACATGAACATTTTCTGATCATTGTTCAAAAACTACAAGTTATAAGCATTGCTTGTGCAGTACATTATGACATCTGCCTACCATTGCCGCAGTACCGCGGAACACTTCGTTCAGGTTAGGAACCGCTCAGCGACCCATTTCTGTCTATTGTTAGATACAGACGATGTTTTGAAAGTTCGCCCTTAGTTTTACGAGTCGACCAAAGTAATATCGCTTTGGTTACCCTGAACTGCAGTAGAGAAGCTAAAAGATAAGATTTCATAATACAATTTTAATATGAATATTTGTTTCGGCTATATCCACTAAACGAAAGTTTGTCAATTAATAGCTAGGCAATTATATCCTTGAGGAAGTTTGTGTAGTTACAGTGAACTATACGTAAACACGTATTATGTTTTTTTTTTTTTTCTTTTTTTTTAGGGACTTTTGTCTTAGAAGACATGTCAGTCCCATCGTTCCCCATACACCACAACTCATGCATTAACATTATACAATTATAAAATTGAAATCAGCCCGAGAACCATACTGCGCACTGCTTCTGATCTTTCAGTCAAAGGCTGAGATAAGATGGATTGGTACTCCCCCACGTACGTATTATGTTATCGAGTCTTGATAGCGATCTTATCACGTCGGCATGTAACAAGAGCTAAGCCTGCCGCAGCATTGTTCATAACTTAGAATCCAAAAGTCTGAAATCTGTAATTCAAATCCACGATTCTCAGACCTGTGTTACATTCAATAGATATTACATTATAATAATTTAGGCGAACTAAACAACAAAGAACTTATATATTTTGAGATTTCCAGATTACTAGATATATAATATTAATAAATTAAAAATCATATTGTTTTAAACATTAACGATGTTCATAAAACTTAAAAGAACGTGATATAAACATTAATTCTAGCCACAATATATCTATTTTATTGCTACATAACAACTTTAAGTTGACTTAGTCGGCTCTTTTATACCTAAACTGTTGCGGACGGTTATATTACCGTGAGATGATATTAGATTCGCTGTCCGTAAAAACGGCTCGGGGTTCATGTATAAACCCAGAAATGCAGTGGCAGTTTATTAAATTTAACTGGGTGGAACTGTCCCGTGACCCTTGTCTTGGTCCTTCGAGCCGGAGGCGGGGGTCGCCCCAGTCTTCGTTTCGACTCGACTGTTCGCCAAACTTGTTTTTCAATTTGGTTATTTCAAAAGGTTTTTGGGTTATAAAATATTGTTTTTTCAACACAATGTTATTAACCCAGCACTATTGCTTCTATCGCAGACCAGAATTATCATCATCATTCATTTGAAAGCTTAGGACAACGCTATATACTAACAAATTTAAATAACAATACGCAACTTGAGGCCGTGGGTTCGAATCAACCAGCTTGTACCAATAAATTTTCATTCTTTCAAATTTATATTCGATGCATGCAAAAAAAACACTCAGTATCGTATTCGACGTATGACGATACATTCAATTCACGTCACGTTCGAGACATAAAAGGGACAAATATACTTGCCATGCTACTTTTTCATGTTTCATTTCAACCTGATGATATAAGTACAAAGGCACTCTTTTTATCATTTTCTCTATCATATCTTTATGCTAAAGTCGCGAAAGTACCGTTCTAATATAGTTGGGGACATCATAGTTATTTTTTAAAAATATCTTTAAATTATGTTTGCGAAGTTAGAAATAGGTTTATTGCGTTTGACATGATACGTCAAATTGACAATGGTTCATTCAGTTCACAGTTTGCTGACAGTTATGGGTCTAGTCCGATTATAAACTCTGCCTACCCCTCTGGGTTACGGGCGTGAGAGTATATTTATTTATTTATCTATCTAAACAAGAGTGCTACACGCAACTAGTAAAGTTATAAATTTTGTAATTTTCAATAAAAATCCTTTGTTCTCATAATTGTTGCTTAAAGCGCTTTGTTATTCATTAAACGGCTGGTTTATTTTGTATGACGCTTGTACAAAACTTGTTTAAGGAAAGTAGACCCACTTTCTATTTAATGTTGCGCTCTCCGCTTGCTCGTTGAGGTTTTGCTTGCATTTTTATTAAGGTATAACACAATTTTACCTACATTTTGCGTTCAAAGGCCATACTAAGCCTATTTCCCTACGTCATTAGGAGAAAGGATTAGTAATGCTACCTTTCTTAGTCAGCCTACTCGACAATGTAATGTAAGAATCGTATGTACATTCAAGAGCATAGTTATTAGCGCGAGGGATCACTTTCTAGTTGATTAACGTAAATGTTTTGGATAATTTCACCATCTCTGCTAATTCTTGTACAATATTATTTTCTATTAAGATTCATACTGAACTCAGCCACAGACACGTGAACAACACCATTTATATTAGTATATTATTTGTATGGACACTTACCAACACTTCAAACGGCAACAGAATATCGCTGACCTATGGACACCGTTGTAACAATAAAAAATAGCTAAGTTTCATTATGATTTGATTTTGATACTACCTAAAGAATTTTTATATTCAATTTGTCAGATCGATTTCATACTCAAGTTCCACTGTCGATACTACGCTTAAATTGATTAATTATTTTGTGTGGAACTTACACAAATTAAGCCTTCCGTATTTCAAAAATCCTTACCCTACCGACAGTCGATAAAAACAGCGCTATTGTATTACGTAAATGGTTCATCTAGTTAATTGTACCTTTGTAATATGTTGATTGTGTAGACGTGAGTGTAAAGCTTGAGCCACACCTCCGGTTATGTCACGCGTCATTATTAATGAAGCCGAACTGACAGACGCACGTGTGGAGCGTCGTATCGATCTGCCGACAGGTACAGCAAGGTCGCGCGGTAACTGATCCATGGCAGACACTACAGTTTAAACCATACAATGTGGGATATTTTCACTTTCACCGTGGTTGACGATATTATAAATGGTACACGCGACTTACCTGATTTAGGTTATCGTATTCTCCCGGTATACTTAACTAGCTTATATCCCCAGCTTATGAGCCCCGCTTAGACGAGCCATGTGAACCAGCCGCTACCTCCTTTTGTGGTTAAAGAGCTTTATTTTTTTTTACCTCCTTTTATCGAAGCGTTTCATAGTATTTTGAATCAACGTAGTTCCGGTCTGTGTGATATCCATTAAATCCATAAGCTCTATGGGATAATCACGAAACGGTCAAAGGGTACTTTTTAGCACAATACGGGGCTTAACTATGGTCTTGGCTCTTCTAGAAATATCATAACTTCAGTCACGGGGTTTTGAAAGTTCTGAATACCCCTGCGTTTACACTTGGTACCGCGAGATACGTGTTACCTCGGTGATACGTCTCGTTAAATCAGTAACTTCATTAACGTACCCTTCAGTTAATTTATTCACGTAGTACCCACCTAGACGGTTTTAAGAACTTTTACCAATCACCGGTAAGGGTATGTAAAAGTAATATTGGTTTATAAAAACACGAAACCACGTAAGTTTCCTGGCAAACTAACTAAAATATAGTCAGAACTAGACAAAGTAATTTTGTTACATTTTTAATAAGTCAAAAATAAACTTAGTACCTGTTACTTAATAGTCAAGAACAACCATATGAACAAAATCGTTCTAATGTGTTAAAAATCACGTGTCTATATTTTTATCAGCACTAAATGTTATCTGCCATTGTCTTCCTCGTGTTTTGGCTTTGTAATAATGGATAATATACATTTTTTATAAACAACCCTGTGAAGTTTTAAGTCCCATCATTATGTTTAAAAACGCTCATAGGGAGGTTAAAACAAGAAAGATTGTTATTGTTTATTCCATGACAGAAAAGTAGCTAGGCGCTTAGCTTTCATTAGCACGCTAGAAGCGACCAATACTTCAGGTTTGGCCAGTAGTTGTACAATTCTGTTTGTAAATTCTAAAAGCAACTCTTGTGTATATCTATCTTTATATATACATTTCTTCTCTTAACTGAACTGACTGAACTCCTCCAAACGGATAGGCCAATTTGATTAAATAATGTGTCATTGGGGTCCAGGATTTTTTTTTGACTGAAAAAACGTTAGCTGGATCCAAGACATAATGTTAACGTAAGACGGGCTCTACCACAGTAAAACTTCCCTTTAAACTAAAGTTTCGGATATTTTTTTTATTTATATAAAGTATCACTTCTTAACCACATCAGCGTGAACCCTCATTTCATTTTTGGTGAGCCCACTGCTCGTTTGCCTCATCCTGAACATAAAAAGTTACGTAAAAGTAATTTAACTTGTTTCTTCCTACTTGTTTGCAAAAACTTAGCGATATTGGGCCAAACAAATTAAAAGACAAGCGCAAGTAATCTAAGAAGAAATCCCCTTGACTCCGATTTAGTAGAGCGCTGTTCGAACCCCTACCAGACATAAAACGTACTGAACTTGCAATGTTGCAGGGTACTTGAGGTTTGCGACTACTTAAATCTAACCGTAAACTTGCCCAACTTATTAGCTATTGCTTCTTCAATATCATAAGCTCCTTGTATAGGATAGGACCTTCGAATATGAATATAAGATTCTTCTTCTCCCTGCCCCCTCCCCGCTTATATGTGAGATCGGCACAGTACGACCGTAGTCTATACTGTAATAGTTTTGGCAATAGTATATGTATAACCTGACCCCTACTGGGGCATGTATATGAAATATAGGTAGCTTATCGAACTAATTTAATAATATTTCTATTTACCTTTTCCAACCAAGCCTTAACTTGGTTGTATATGGTTCATGACAGTAGTTGAATGGCGGATTCGAATCCACGACTTAACTCTAAACAAGGACTAAGCATAGATGAAATCTCTCAAACAAATACCTCTCAAAATATTTACCAAGGTAAAATTAAAACCCGAATGAGGTTTTATGGAGCCAAAGAAGACGGTCACAAAGCGGCTTGGTCGTAGACGGTTCGAGCAATGCACCTGTATTGAATTTGACTGATGAAACAGTATTCGATACCGCCAGCAAATTAAAATATTGAAGAAATTAAATTTGCATCAGAATAAAACGATTACGTTTGAAATTAAAACACAATTCCGTGATTTAACGAGGGTTCATAACGTGATTACTCGTCGGCTGCTCTGTCGACGGTGTCTGCAGATAATACAATAAATAATTAATGGCAAACAAACTCAATTCGTTGGCGTGCCGACCAAATATTTGTACACATTAATAACAGTTAGATGTGTTTGTTTCGCTACCGTTGATTTTGTTGAATGTACTATTAAGTACGACTAAACAATGATTCCCTTCTTCAACGATATAACGAATCATTTAAGGACTTTTTAAATGATTGATAGATTGCGTAAGGCCGTCCGTCCCTATCATATTTTAGGCTTATAAAGATTTTTTTAAAGTACATATGTATTGCCATCCCTTTCTACCGTAATACGATTAAAAAGTCGTGATGGTTTATTTATTTTTAATCAAATGCTTAGATTTATGTATGGTATAGCTACTATAATTTCACTAGCAGTGCCGATTCCTTATTTTTAATAATGTTCCCACGATAAAAATCAAATTTTAGCTCTTTTATTGTTTTGTTCAGTTAAGTTTGTGGAATTTGAATCAAAATATTTCTAGGAAGACACTTAAAGAGTATGTTAGGCGCGACTTTAAACGATAGAATTGAAAATAGCATTATAAGGGAAAAGTGTGGATGAAAAGTGGATGATGTGACTACAATTGAAAAAGAAAGAAAGAGAGAGAAAGAAAGAAACTATGCTTCGGTTATTCTAGCCCTCTTCACCGTCCCATCGTTTGCTAATAAGAAAAGGATGGGAAGGTGAAGAAGTTTTGACGGTGAAGGGAATGAATAGGAAAGGGAAATAACCATTTTCTGTTTAATTTATCTTTAATTTATCTATTTCCTTTGCCCATTATAGATAGGCAACGCATCTGCAACTCATTAGCTTGTTACAGATGTCTATGAGTAGGGTTCACTTGATATAGAGTGAACCGCTTGCTCGTTTGTCACCTTCTATTATAAAAGAAAAAACGAAGAATTAAAGATTGGCACAGCTTAAGCCAGGATATATTATAAGGTCCCTCGTGACGGCTCGGGGCAGCACCTACAGAGAGGCCCGTGTGCGGGCCACTGCCGGCGTGGCCCAAATAGTCGCTCGAGTGAGGAGACTGGGCCTGGAGGTAGCCTTACACAAATCCGAGGCCCTGTGTTTCCATGGGCCTCGGAACGCGCCTCCGGCCCGGTCCTCTATCACGGTGGGCGGAACCTCCATCGGCGTCAACGGTACGATGAAGTACCTGGGACTCGTCCTCGACAGCCGATGGAGGTTCGAAGAGCACTTCAGGCGTCTGGTCCCAAAGCTTGAGGGGGCGGCGGGGGCCCTTAGCTGGCTCCTGCCCAACCTGGGCGGACCGGGCTCGCGGTGTCGCCGCCTGTACGCAGGCGTGGTGCGATCCATGGCGCTCTACGGAGCGCCCATTTGGACGGACGCTCTGACCGCCCGAAATCAGACCCTGCTGCGACGGCCGCAGCGGGTCATGGCGGTCAGAGCGATACGAGGGTATCGCACCATCTCTTGCGAGGCGGCCTGCGTGCTGGCGGGGACACCGCCTTGGGATCTGGACGCCGAAGTGCTCTGCAGTATATACTGGCGGAAGGTGGACGCCCGACGCCAGGGCGAACACCCTGCGCCGGAACAAGTGCGTGGCGGAGGGCTGTGGAGGCCAATCTCGCCACCCTGTGGCGGGAGAGGCTGCTGTCGCCGTCTGCCGGCCACCGCACCATCGAGGCAATCCGGCCCGTCCTAGAGCTCTGGACGGGTCGGACACATGGAGTCCTGTCCTTCCACCTTGTGCAGGTTCTCTCGGGACATGGCAGTTTCGGGAGATACCTGTGCAGGGTGGCAGGGCGGGAACCCAACGAGGGGTGCCACGAGTGCGGCCATGCGGAAGACTCGGCCCAACATACGTTGGACGCTTGCGTCCACTGGTCGAGTCAGCGCGCTGCACTCGTGGAAATCGTAGGGAGAGACCTCTCGCTGCCTGCCGTGGTTCGCGCCATGGTGAGCGGCGAGAGGGCCTGGAACGCCGTCGCCTCCTTTTGCGAGGAGGTGATGACGCGAAAGGAGGCGGCCGAGCGGCAGCGGGAGGACGACGCAGTCGCGGACCCTCTCCGCAGCCGTAGGCCCGGACGCAGGCAGCGCGCACACGACCGCTGCCTGCCCCCCCTAGTGAGGAGCTGCGGGCGATGAGACTGTGGAGTTCATCGCCCGTCGCCACCCCCCCTCGAGACGGGAGGCGCACTGGAATGTTCCGGGTGCGCCTCCAGACGGTGTCCGGGGACCATGAGTCCCCGCTACCGAGAGTCTGCCTCGGCGGACAACGCCGGCTGGGTCGCGGAAGATTGCGCAAGCGTTCCCGTGACCCGGCCACCAGGCGCCGCGTCGAAACATCGCTGGGATCTTAGTGGGTATACCGGTCAGTACCGGGGAATCCCACATACTCTGACCCGGAACTTCGGTTCCGGGAGGGATGCATAAAGCATTTCCCAGCGTTAAAAAAAAAAAGGATATATTATAAGGTGCTAAACATTCAGTGTCCTTACGTTTTGTACTCCGTGTTATTTTGCCGAGATTATAGAAAGGGTAGACAAGTTCGAAAGAAAAGACTTTGTGCACCATCAATTGTTTTATAACCAAAGAAGTGCAAAGAGACATACCACTATACAGAGAGTTAAAAGTCACGAAGTTTATTAGATCCGAAATGAGATTATTTTTGCCTCAGTTCGTTATTAAAACCAGGGCACGTAGCGTAAGAAAGTAATACTTAGATAACTAGGCTGTGTGGTCCGTAGAAGCTCAGCGGAGATCGGCGAAGTGCTAAGTTAAATCTCAGTCTACTCTATATTATTACTACCAATCCGTCCGGCGTCGCTCGGGCAGATAGGTAGACGAACTAAAAAAGAGAAGAAAAGTATAGCTTACTCGTTCAGAGCTTCCGAAGAGAGTGAAAAAATTAAAAAAAATCGGTTCAGGCGTTTTCGAGTTTACCCGGAACAAACAAACAATCAAAGCTTTCCTTTATATAATATTAGTATAGAGTCGACAAGTGAACCAAATTTGGTACAGGTACTGTTTGTACAAAAATTACCACAAAAGGTTTGGCTTTAATGAAGATTACGTATTAAAAGTTGAATAAATAAGTAATTACACAAGTATTTCAATAAAGTTTGTTAAAATAAGCATGTTTTTATCCAGTTAACCGACGACGAATTCAAAATATGTACACGGGGTTGGCCTGTTTCCGAATTAGGTCACAGTGTCGCGCTGCATCCGCGACAATGCTCCGCCGACCGATCCGTTGACCGGTTGCTCGATTCCAGTTTAATTTCGTGCGTTGGTAATGGCACCGGTTGGGAATAATAACACAAGGAAGAGACTTGTGGTTTACCCGTCACACCGTCTTTAATGCACGGCCTTGCCCCTTTGAAGGATTGCATAATATTATAAGATGAAGTAGTGTTTTAATTAACATTTTCGAAAGTCGTGATATAGAGAGAGGATGATTGAAGAAGAGAGACTAGCATTCCCCAATGTAGTCGATATACCTATTGGTTGTTAAATACTAGCTGTCACCTGCGTTCGTTTTTGATTATTTCCCGTATACTTACAGTATTTCCTCCCTTTGGGGTAAAATTTTCAAAATCTTGTGGCCTTCATTATAAAAGCAAACTTTAAGAAATGAGATTCAGTACTTTCTCAGTGGGTCTTCTTTTATCTATATAGACATAGGCGAATTACTTAAAAAACAAACAAAGATAAGCAACATAAAATATTGTGTCGTTTTCCTTGTATAAAATAATTATATCCATATAAAGGTAGGCCTTGTTATAAGTTAAATAATATTTGCTTTGACTGTATTGAATATTTAAAATTTATTAATACAATATTATAAGAAGTAAAATCTTGATCAACTTCAATTTGACACCTAGGAAGGATTTTTAATCAATAACATTTGACCTTAGCAAAATTAAAAAGTAAAAGGTATCCAACATAGTTACCTACCCTACCAATACATATCTCAACTTCGGTATATAGGCCCATAAAACAGGTTTTCGGGGTGGACAGTATGCCAATAGTTTCAAAAGTAACCCAAGTTCCATCGCCAGTTATTTGTTTTTGTTCCCACAATAGAGAAGAGCATATGATGATATCATATTTTTTTTCTTCCTTAACTAAAGTGGCGCCCATCTCGAATACCATAGACTAATATCTGAATATGAACCGAAATAGTTTGCTGAGCCGTATCAAAGTACTTACAAAATTTGCTATCTTGTCAAAATAGGATTTTGTTCTTGAATTATCTCCAGGGCAGAAGTTTCCTTTTTTACCTCAAGCACGATATCAAGTGAGGTCATGGTATTTTCCCGGGAATCTTGTTGTAAGCCAAGTCATAAAAGACCTAGGTTTTCCAACACCATTATTTATTCATACAAAAAATTCCATATGGTCTTGTTACTTAACCATGACATTGACAATTGACTGTAACAATCTTACTTCTAGCTTTCATCTCTTGTTGCGTAATGTAAATGATATGCTACGAAAAATGAAAACGCATTTATCGTTAGGTATATATATTTAGTATTTATCTGTCATGGCCTAGGTATTGAAATCATCAATATTACAAAGCAGCGTATGGAGTCGAGGCTACTCCGATTGGTCGAGCGATTAGTCTCTTCACAAGTACCCACCCGGCTCCTTGGTAGTGGTTCCCTAATGTCGTGAGCTTTCCTTTGATATGTTCGTTTTTCTCCCCAAGTTTCTACAATTTTTCCACAGGCACGGAGATGTATTTATATAGAACGAGAGAGGATTGCCGCGTCGTTACTTTGTAATGTTTTTGCGTTTGTGTATTAGAATTTCTCGCACATTTCTTATGATTTACGTGTACGGTTTCGGTTTCGTTCGCTGAGTTAGATTGTGCAAAAAATAGCTTTCACCATCATATTCGAACATAAATCATTTAAATTAACTTTTGTCAAACACGCTTAAATCTAGTCGCAGTAAGTTCACTAATACTGCAAAGACGGTGCAACCTAATAAGAGGTTTTAGTGGGTGTTATTATATAGATATATGGATTAAATATAGTAGCAATTTATATATTAAATATTATCGAAATAAATAAGCTACGCATATTCGCCTTATGATGTTATGAATCTAGCACATTGTGTGATTTTGGGAAATCTTCAATAGTTGTTAGTTCGTCATGTTATTTGTAATAAAGCTAGGATCGAAGGCCGGCGGCGATTCGTATATAGGTTTACCACAAAGATATTTCGTAAACGGTCCTCTCCACAGTTTTGATTGCTTTTCGCGTAATGTTCGCCAACGTTGTTATTTTATTTCTTGTTTGTGATTTGATATTGTTACTTAGAAAAAATAACGAAAGCCAAATGTTTCGGTAATTCGATACCAATCAAAAAACTCATATTAAGTTTAAATGTATGAGACTAAGTTGGCTCACGATTTGTTACGTTGAATCTATGTCTGCTATCAAATTAATAAAGGCAATCTTAGATAATAAATAATAAATAAGACACGACTGGCTAACCAATGGCACAGCTCTTATGGTGTTTTTCCTAATTCCTAGTTATTAGGTCTTCTATCATTAACTTTCTACATTTCTGGAAATTACAGAAAAATACGTAACATATACGAGTACACTTATTTCAATTTGAATTATACTTTTGTTTTTTTTATACCATAAAAATTTAACAATAATTGCAAATAACAATCTGAAAAGCAACCGCCTAATGTTATCATCACAAGCCAAAGTTCAAATAGGAAACTTTCAAAGATCAATCTTGTTTACTTTGGCTGGGACTCGTCTTTTGATATTAATCAGATCTAATCAAAACACCAATGCGCTTGCCATTCGGATTAAATAATGTTTCATTTGACTTACAGCTCCCAATTCTGCTCAGGCGTCCGCTATATTCTGACCTCCTCCACCTGTTTGTGATAAATTGTACCGTCCGAGTTTATCAAATCAGCTCCAGTTCTTGTTATAATGGACGAGATATATTAATTTCCTGAACGGTTTTCTTTAGACTACTCGTAATCACATATTAACTTGTGTATTGTTTTGTTGCAGGTACGGTTATAAGGAGAAATACAACTTTCCTGGAACCTTGGCAATATGCATATATCTTACATCATAATATTTTATCCCAATCGTGAAGTTTGTTCTTGTGACTAACCAATGCTGAAATCATGCTACCAACCATTAGCTGCTGAAGATAGAATGAGAAGTCTCCCCCTTAATGCTTATGATCAGCCCTCAAAGCATCTTCTGCTGGAGAAGGGTTTCCTACAAAGTTCGCCACAAAAAGATTTTGATCGATCTCTCGCCGCCGTCATCCAGTACACTCACTAAACCTTGATCAGATGGGTTCAGCTCGTGGGACGCCTACCACCTACACTGCGTCGACCTTATAGTATTTGCTATTTAAATTTAAAGTTGCGATGTTTCCAAAGATGCTTTTTAATAAGAATATTGACCTGATGTTAAGTGATAGCCCTGTAGATTCATTAGTTGACACCTTTATGTCTAGAGGGTGGTAATGTTATGTAACGGAACCCCCGCCCAAAATATGTACTATTGAATTGTTGTTTAAGTAAATTTAAGTTTTTCGAGTATAGTGAGAGGGAGCGAGACCTTATTGTTGTTGCGAATGTTACCAACTCGTTACCGTCTCTTTTTAAATAAGACTCCGAAGTTTATCTTTAACAATGAAGCATCTTTTTGTATCCCCTATTAAAGTTTTAATTAGGAAATTGCACAAAGGATCGCTCCGACGTGCAGTCGCATATTTGCTCTCATTATGCGCACGTTACGTGCAGTTTTCATTAGCGGTACCGCCCACCCGTTCCGGCATCCTTTCTTCAATTCCGTTTATTATTTGCTTCCGTTTGTTGCGCCGCAGGGGAAGGGGATATTTAAGTCATTTTTGTAATGTCTGCCAGCTTTTTCTGAAAGCGAAAATGTTGTTTCCAGTATTGAACTACGCTGTAATGAAAACACTAATGAAGCTACGTTGTCGAAATTGTATTTTATGTAAGTGGTACAGTCGAGATCATCAAAATTTATTGTTTACTGGTATATGTAAAGATATATATGTATCTATGTGAGGAAGACGGCAGGGAACCGATCTTCGTGGCCTGCGTTCAAAAGTGGACGACAATTTGCTGAAGAGAGAGAAAACCAGTGGTATATGCCTGTGTCTACTACTACTACAAGCTAAATGCATCCGTATGATAAATCTTTCGGCGCCGATTACATTTTATAAAGGGCGTTGAACCGATCTAAATACGTTCTATCCATTAAGTGCACGCGGGTGTCCGTCGTCGCTGCATCTCTTAATTAGGCTACAGCTTATGTGTTCTTAATCCGCCTTAGTCTATGGAGGCACTATTTTTTGAGTAAATTTTGTAATATTCAAAAGTCCTGCCTCATCTACCCCGGTAGGGCTTAATTACATAGAGCATTTACATCTTCCAATTAAAAACGTCTACCACTAGTCTATCAGATTTATATTTTGGAAATTGTTGAACATAAGACTTCAATCTTTACAACGAAGTAGTCTACTTACTTTTTTTTATTCGAAGTGTAGATTCACACTACGCACAGACACACAATAAATGATTTTACATACTACTAACACTTAAGTTAGTGATATGCATTGAGTGAAAATAAAAGTCCGAATTATTACCATTTTCTAAATGATATTAATCTAATTCTTTTCATCGGTCATGTCAATTGGCACTCCCTTCGTACCACCTCGTCATGTCACCTTTAAAAAGGGAGTTACGTAATAATAATTAATTTTAAAAATTCAGTCCTAAATTTGATTGTCAAGAAGCGTGTGGGTTGCCAAGTAGTAATCCGTGATCTTTGCTTATACCTCTTGTTTTCTGTTATGGAATTTTGATTTACTAGCCACAAAATGTGATTTAGTTAATGTTTTATTTGTTCCTAATCTCATTTAGTATTAAAATTAGTTCGTTCCGCGTCCTCGCTCCCGGAGCAGTCCTCTCGACTGGAGGCCAGTTTTTAATTACCGTCGGGTTGCGGTCGCCCACGTAGTGCGGTGCCCTTCATTGTACCTCAATGCGTTTGTTATCTTTTATATCTTATAGTGGTTTCTTTTTTTTGTACGTGTTTATATTGTTAGGTCAGGTTGTCTTAATAACATATTGTGTAGATCAACGGTTCCTAAACTTTCTAAGCCTCATATCTAACGGTAATAAATCAAAGATACTGATTTAATATTTTAAACCACAGTGTCTTTAACACACACCTTTAAACTGTAATCGTATTGTAACCGCATATATTGCTAAAGTGGGTTCCACGGAAGCTACAGGTGTGAACTTGTCGATACCCGAGTTTCACGAAGTGACACACAATGTGATGTAGCAAGGTTTCTTTTAAATTTCTAGTTACTAAAGTACTTATATAAAATTAAATGTTTTAGTTTAATTGTATACATGTTCTACGCATGTGTCATATTGTTATCAACTAATTTGTTATGTTTTATGATGTACATATCGTATAAAATGTGAAAAAACAGTTTTGATTGTTACAAGCAACATTACTTCACGTACATATTTTTACTTACGATAATGTCTACTTTGTTACCAAAAAATAAGATCTATTATTGTCTGTAAAGTTGTTTTACTAAATGTAAATTGTATCGGTTAATTACTGATTTTAGCGCCTTAATGTGTAACGAATCTTGTACGACTTCAAAATTGTTTTCATGCAATTTTCCGATTTATGGTTTTTGTTCCAACCATCGTATTTTTATATCTTTGAATGCTTTTGACATACATTTATTGGCGTCAAAATCTATGTTGAAAAACAAATGTTGTGATACAATAAATAAATATGCTCTGAAACCTAGCGGGGTACGCGGTACCAAAAATTACGGATTTCCGTTTGGCGCAATGCTGACACATCTCTCTTGCTTTTTCTACATTCATACGCATACAAGCTCGTCGGTTACGGGTACTCTTTATCGCCATTTTAGTATGTCTGTAGTCTGATCGATATAACGTCCTGGGACATTCCACCACCTTTGAATTATTTCCTCCTTACAATATGCCAAAACCACCCAAAACCTAGGTATGTTTCAGTGGTTCTCACAAGTTGAGATGATTGCGATATATACATGCAACGCGTGTTGCTGTACAATGTATTACTGAAAATAGTTGAGTTAAAAGCTTTTAGGCGCACTTTTCCTTTGTAACGCTATTTTTGAATCATTCAACGTCACGCTTAACATATTTCTTAAAGATCGCATATATGTTTACTGTTGCATAAATGATACCACGAGTTTATTACGTTGTCTATAATAGTTATGAGTTCACGTTTGTATATGAATTTTGGCCTCGGGACGAGTTGAATACACAAATGCATATATTACTATGTATTTTGCGTTGAAGACGTACTTAATGTCACATTGAACATACCATAAACCATAATAGTAGCGAAGCCTTATTGTTGGTATGTTAAAAATTTGATTACGTAATCAAACGATCGATTTCAATCTGTTGTCGTTGATAACGTCAATCTACGCGCGGTCTTTACGCGTCAGCAGGTATCTAGGCGTACAAGATCTGGGCGGCCGTGACATGGTCTTCAATTTAAACCAATAATCGACTGGCCAGAGCAGAACTACTGCCGGCTACCCACGCCTCACTTACGACTTGTAGCTGATTGTTATTCTTAGCTCTGCTAGCTTTCGGTATGTGTATACATTGTATCTGTAAGTAAATTAATAAGCACTCACTACTGTAACCCAGAGTAGTAGAGCGTAGACAAAGATTCCGGACTTCCATTTGAATTTTAAGACGGAAGCTCTGTCCCGCAGTCTTTGTGCAGCACATGTTATTGCGAGCTCTAGCACTGTTAAAATGTTAGTATACTCGTTGTGATTTTGGTCACAATCGGTTACATATAAATTGATTAAAATATAAAAGAATTATTATGTCCAATGATCCAATGAATAACAAAAGACTGGTTTTATTATAACAATAAACTATTTTTATATTATCTCCGTCTCAAAAAAAAAAATATAGTAGAGAAATCGATTTGTTTTCGTCGGCTTTTGACTGGCACAACGTAAAGTGAATCAATATAAGCTAGCAGCGTGTCACCCCGCTGTACGTGAGTCGTGAGCAAAGTCGAGTGTTACGTGATGCTTGCAGGCGCTCTAACGCTGATCCGAGAGAACTGTTATAGCCCCCTCTTGAAGATTGCCCCCCAACCTTCTGTGTGTGAGCATTTTAAATAATATTTTGTTTTCTTCAATCAACAATCTGTAGTTGTAACAAAAAGGTAATCTTATGTTCATAATCAGTAGGTTTCTTTCCAATTTCTTTTATAGTTGAAGTCGGTAAACAATCCACTAACACTCACCACACGTACCCATTAACATCTGCAGCGATAACAGAAGTTACGGTCTTAGATGGATGAAGTAAAACCTAGAATCGGCCCACTCCGTGCCAGTTGCTCTACCACTGTCTTGGTCCCAGTTTTAGAACGTACCCGGAACTATTGTTTCCAAACATACATAGACATATAAAAGGTAAAACAACTAGTGAAATATAATATCAGCTGAAATTCGAACGTCGACAGGTAACTTTCACGCCCATGTTTAAAACAACGACAGTTATAAAACATTTAAATGGTTTAGAAATACATATTATAAATCACCGCACACAACCTCTATAATTTCCACTCGGTAAATAAAGTTTCACGTCCGCAGAAACATAAACGCATCAACACAAGACCGGAAGGAGGTGTAAAATAAAAAAAGGCATTAAGAAAGCGGCGGGCAGTCGGTTTTGCATAATAAATTCGTTAAATAATTACAGGAAGACGGAACTACCATTATGGCCATTTCACTTGCAAATTGAAAAGGTATTCACGCATCATAACTCTACATTGGCCTTAATAGGGTTGATATATACAATGATCAGCACTTTTAGTTCAGAGGTCCGTAGTTCTTCATCTCGTTTCCTTTTGCTCTATTTTTTCTATGTTTAGACCTTAACTCAAATTGATCAGTATGACAAGGAAGGTGAGGGTAGAGTGGAAATTCGGAGCGGTAGCGTAGAGAATATTGATATATTATATTTAAGTCAGAACATGGACTCTTGGAGTACTAACTACTCTTCCACTAACCTTCGTCGCTGCCGACCAGACATTTTCTCTTGTTTCCATCCAATTAAAGACTCAAGACTATAACCCACCGTGAACATAAGAAGCCGTCAGAAATTACATATTTTAATTTACACACCTGGCCTGGTACTCATTTCAATATCCGTCTACGCTTTCTTTACTATCGGTTACGGCTGCTTTATCCCTTCGCCTTCATTATTTTTTCTTTTTATTTATTACTTTAGTATGTCTCCGGTCATTTAGCGTAGGTAAAAAGATAGGATGGGGTGTTTGAACATATATACGAATGGAAACCATTCTGAACGCTGTCCGATCTACTGAGAGATACACCCGTTGTCGTATTTATTGGCGGGAGCAACCGCAAGGCGTGTACGGGACGTGACCGGAAGCGGCGACCCTAAGTGCACTCAACAGCTTTTTTTTATAGAATTTCTGTTCAGGGCTGTGCTCTGCGTAAAAATAATATGAAATAATTTTTGGCAGAGCCTTGACTGTTTGCGAGGTGACACAGTCTTGTCGTTAAAATTTACATGCCGCTTTTAAAAGCTTTTCATATGATTGACAAAGGTTAAATATTTATTCATTGACAAAACGGAGGTTGTTGACAACAAAAATAATGGTTTTCGATTCGTGTTGAGATCTTTATGTCAGTATTTGCATGTCCTGCAGGAAAAAAAAACTCGTAACTTTTACGTAAATTTTTGTACTGAATCAAAGGATTTAGTGTCAAAGTCTTACACTGTGCTTTACTATATGAATTTAAAAATACGATATGATAAAAAAATTGAAAATTATCATCTATAAACCTGTAGACTATCTCTGGGTATCAAATATATAGGAAAAAGTTTTGACAAGAGGCGATGTTTTTTCTATTGAACTACGGCTATCGATGTGGCCGAAATCGAATTGTGAACGAGCTTTCTCTACTTTATTCGACGTGCCAGAGAAAGTTTGCTGCGGTGACACATATTATTGTGGGTGGAATATTTTTACAATTGCATTACGAACTCCAAGAAAAACGGATGTAATCCCAAGAGTCTAGTCCACTAGACAGTAATCTTACTCGTTGTTCATTACATCTACGAGGATCTAAAAAGAACAGAACATTGCACATTGCCAACACATAATTTATACACATATATATTTTTAG
Organism: Papilio elwesi; assembly: GCA_029849275.1. NCBI lineage: Eukaryota > Metazoa > Arthropoda > Insecta > Lepidoptera > Papilionidae > Papilio > Papilio elwesi. The sequence goes on along the minus strand of CM056708.1, from coordinate 5,049,663 downwards.
GTATAGTTACATAAATATTTTGAATAAACAGTGCATTGTGATATTCCTACAAACCCTTTGAGATTATTAACCTACCATGAAGATAGCGCTGGCTTTTAAGATTGTAATATATGTAAATCTATTGCCTTAATCTAATGTTCCGTGTGATTAGGTAGTTAAATAGTCAAAGCGTGATGTAGTAGTAAACAGTTGATTATTGCATGACAATAATCAATCAAAAATCTCGTCTTATTGTAGAGACAGGCAGCAATTAAGGCAAGAGAACAACTGCTTTTGTAGAGTTATTTGCCTCCAGCGGTTTTTCTCAACCAGCCACCTTACTGCTGCACTCAGAGACTTCTATGAAATTAGTATTTAGTAATTGTCATTCAATCTGCTAATGAAATGAATTATTGGTTCATTAGTTAATGACAAATTTAGACTGTTGCATTGTCAAAATTCAGATGTACATACATTGTTACGACCTCGGTGTATTCGAACATAAATATATGTTCTCATTGTCAATGTGAAAGTACAAGGATTGTTTACAATAGTTGTATATAAGTTGATTATTTACTAGTATTTTGCTGGCAACATTTGAAAGTTTGAACGGTGTGTGGCTGATACAAAAAAATAATTAATTTGTATTGCAGGCACAATGGTAAGTATGTGTACACCTCATAAAAATCTATTATATACTGTTGGATACCACAATATCTAATAACCTACCCACAAGCTTATTGTAGTGTAATATTAGCACTAACATTCATTCTGCAGAATATGATTACTTTTTTTGAAAAAATATTTTCTTCCTAAACAAACATACAACGGCACAAATTCAACGGTAGTAACTAAAAGGTAACATTAAACGTAATGTTAAAATCAAACATTAAATAATTAAGGAAAGGATTTTCTGTACTTGTAGCTTATGGCGATAAGGCTGCCCTTGCCCACATTTAGGTTATAAGTTTAGTTTCACTAAATTTATTGTATTTACTTTAATGTGAGCAAAAAAGTGGTTATCTTTCTATCTACTTTACTTTAATTATCATTATGACGCGTTAATGAACATTTAACCGTCCCTGAGAGTGCGTTACCCTTCTTTTAGTTTTTTATAATGTATAAACTAGCGCTTGACAACAATCCCACCTAATGTTAGGTGGTGATGTGGTCTAAAGATGGTACGTACTAGTTTAGAAACAGCCTATTCACTCTTCTGTCAAAGGTATCCACGGTACCACTTTAAATCTATACTGAAGGACAGCTTAAGTAAGTATTAAACGATTCTGAGTGCGGCGGATAGGGACCTTCAAGTAAGGAGTAGACTCCATCCTTAAAAACGGACAGCGTATCCGCAGTTCCCATGGTAGACGAAACGCTGCTCGTTTGTCCCCTTATCCTATAAAAAAGTACTTCTGCGTTTCATCTAATGAGTGGAGTTGCTACAAGAAATAACCCGTACCCCTTCCGATGGGAAAGGGTACGGGTTATCTCCCACTCCTGCCCCTTACTCACTCCACAAGTTAGTATAATTAATAGAAAAAAATAGATATTATAATGTTTTAAATTAATTTACATAGTTTAAAGGTATCTAGGGAGGCTTTGGAGGAGGCCTATGTCAAAAGTTAACTTATTTTGGAGCCAACGGATTTGATAGCAAAGCCTGTTACTAAGCCCTTTCCCTTTTTTTATTATGTTTAAAACTTCAAAGATATTATGAAGTCGGATAGCTTTGATATAGAACATATATAACGTGACGGCATTTTAACGGTACACGCTTTTACACTCATCCAATATATGTGTTGCGGTAAATGAAAAAGCCTGGAAATTATGTACAATAACCAGGTAATTTGATTAATAGTTAAGGGCTATGGTAATACATTTAATTCTTGGTCTGCTCTAGATAGATATCGTAGATGGTAATTAACATACTTCTCGATTAAAGCCATAAAAGATATACCATAAACTATATTGGCTATAAAAGGTAATATTCAAGAGATCACATTTACTATTATTATAATATTCTGTAATTTTTACTACTCTTCTTTAGAAGAGTTTGTAATTTATTACATAAAAAAAAGAAATACATAATGTTAAATAGTATTCTGCCAGTTGTACTTACTGTTTATCGAAAGTTCCTTAGATGTTGGTCAAAACTCTTTGTTAATAGTCCGAAAATAAATAATATTATAAGTTTACGTTTATGAAATTAATCTCGTAGTCAATCATTATAATGTGTTGTGAATATTTTTATAACAGGTTATTGTGTATATTCCCTGATGAATAACATTTACGGTAACATATCCTACAACATATTTTTTCTCATCGCGCACTACGGGTCGCTGACGCCGGTGTTTCGAACCGGTTCACGTAACGATACTGTTTCGTAATCTGAACGGTACTATTAATTAATGTCACGTGTCATTTGTGATTAGAAATCTTGTCCGGTACTAATGGGCGGTGAAAGCGCCTGATGTATATTTTTGCTTCATTAGCGAATTTTAGTGTGTAATATACTTTTATTATTATTACCTAATAAACCTAAGTAGAATAAAAAAACACCGGACTGACGACAGAAGCGTAAAATTGTATCAATATAGATATATGATACAGTAGTAATATCATGAGTTTAAGCCAGCCGTTTGCTCCTGCTACCAAGAATAATATTGATTTACAAGTATTTAAGTGTTTTTTTTTGTAACTATCCAAATAAGTAGCGTCTGTTTATGGCAACACTAGCTGACAATAATAGCGAATGGTCTATTCCGATGCGGCGGCGCGCGTAACGCTGGGAATTTAGATTGCTCCCGGCCTCGCTCCGGAACCAATGAGGAATTTCGTTACTTCTATCGATTCGATATTGTCTTATTGTCCGCTTCAGTATATTCTCTGGTTGCTTCCGCTTCGCTTTCTGTTGACTTTAGCTATAGTTCCAACTGATAATATATTGAGCTGTCGATGCATCGACGTTATTTCAAGGTAAGGACGGGATGTTTTCAAGTATCTTGAAGTTGAAATTCATGTCTTTCTGATTACCCATTTTACTCTACTTCATGCCTTTCTGTAGTACTTCTGCGTTGGGGCCGGTCCTTTCATACATTGTCTGCTGTTGCTTCTTCTTTGTCAATTTTCATACAGATTGGATTTTTTAACGATCTGGAGTAAAAGTACTTTAAATACTAATGGAGATAGCTGATATTACTTAAAGGAGAAGTGGTTTTGTTTTGTAAATGTCGAAAAACTCCATTCGATTTTTTTTAACAAAGACACGTTTGCCAGACCCGAGAATCGATCTAGATGAAATCTGACAAAATAACTATGCCGTCAGTCGATAGTGTCAATGATAACAATCAAATCTCTCTTACATTGTAAATTAAATAAATAAAAAAAATATGCGCTCACGCTCGTAACCCAGAGGGGGTAGGCAGAGATGGATTTCCATTTGGTGCGATCCTGGCACACCTCTATCGCTTCTTCCACATTCATACATCTACGCATGCATGCCCGTCGGTTATGGGTGCTCCTTATATCGCCCTTTTTTAGTAAACCATTAATCTGATTGATATAAGTTGTGCTAGGGCGTCCCCCACCAACACTGCCACATGATAAATTAAATTATAGAAAAATATGAAATTTAGTTTATTTGAATCGAAAGAAAAAAAAATCCAGTAAACTTAGTTACTCCATTATTAAGTAACTTCTTCATTAACGCATGATCAAACTAGTCATAGTCTATATACGGTACAGGTTATTAAATATTGTCGATTTAAGATATACCAGGAGTTTTTTTGGACCTTGAGTAAAAGGAAAAACGTGTTCAATTTTTTATCCTTATGGCTATCGTCTCATTATCACCGTTTGGTATTTTTTGCAACTTTGGCTTAACGAATACAGTTAATACTTACTTTTATGTAATTAACAGAAACAGCACCACTCGAGACTACAACTAAAGCTCTTTCATAAAGAGAGGTTATAAGAACCCTAGGGGGAGACGAGTGGCCGGCACGACCAATTCGAGTGAAAATTATATTAAAGGGACACTTTAATAAAATTAAAAACATAACATCGGCCAAACGTATATCATAAATAAAGCGAGGTTTCCCAAGTCACTCGTACTAACGAGTGCCCGTCCCTTATTTTATTGTGCTCTCTAGCCACTAGTCATCCTTTCCACTGTCGACTCGAAAAATCGTGGTCAAAGCAGTAAATAATGATTTATTTTTCTAAAACTTTTCGTCTATTTCGGAATCTATTCCGCTGTGATTAGAGTCGAATTTTGAATGGTAAGTGTGAATGGCGAGCTCGTTTGATATGCAAAGCACTCTGCAGAGATGACGGGTTGCCGTTCCCGCTAGTTGTTTCTATTTTATGTGCGTGATTGTGATTCGGATATTACACGGTACCGTTTTGATGGCTCCAGACGGTCTTTGCTGCGAATCGCTCGCTGTAATTTGAGACCTAAAAATATATAATACTGTCTGTCTATCTTGTCACTGTTTGCGTTTAAAAACTGTTTTGAAAATATGATGTTTTACAAGCAGATATTGAGAAATAGAAGTTTCAAGAGCTATAAAGATATTTAAAATTACCTGAACACATCGATTTATTTTTGTTACGCGCTATGGTTATTGTTAATCTGTCGCTTGGAATTTGTTATTGATAAATTATCACCAACGTATACGGAATGTTATTCAAAGAGCTTGCGGGTTCTATTTATAAAAGAGGTGGTGTGGAAGGTCGGACGGTAGGGCGAAATGGCCATTAATTCAGCGTCTGCTGCATTCAAAAATTCATTTAACCGTCTGGTAGCGTGTGTGTCGAACATTATTGTGGTAAAGGATTGGTCCTGAATGGTTATTACGTTGATACTTTAAATAAAATATATAGAACCAGTCAAGAGTTTTTTTGTGTGACAGGCGTTACATTCTTTATTCTCAGTCAGCTTAAGCGATACGCTTGGCTAATATATAAAGCCTAAATTTATTTCGTAATGAACTTTTAGGTACAACTTAAAATTAATTTGACAGTTTTAAATGAATTTTCAAATTTATACTACATATCTATATTAATATCTCTTATGAGGGAGGAAAATTATATATTTTTAACATTTTCCAACAAAATGTACCAACTAATGAACTAATTTATTCAGCAAAAGTAAGAGAACTTATAGAACGACCGGATTAGTGACATAGCAAAGAAGGGCTATATAAGGAGTGACCGTAAGCGTAGATGTATGGATGTGGAAGAAGCGAGAGGTGTGGCAGGATTGCGCCAAATGGAAATCCATAATCTCTGTCTGCTCCTCTGGCCTACATTACGGGTTACTGAGTAAGCTGATGCCTCTTTATGCCTCATGTCTTATTAACAGAATATGAGCAGTTTCGCAGAGATAGGCAATATTAAGTGCGATAGAATAGTTCCCACACTAATTAAGTTGCAACTTGCCAGAGACGCTTTCACAAGGGAATTTTCGACAGCTCTTAGTTGCTCTTAATTTATACTAATAAAGGATCTCTAAGTCAACTTCCCATTCGAACCTATAGACAACTTTGTAGTGTGCTCTTTCGAAACTCCGAGTCGACAACTGCTTCCGCTGCTTTGCTTTATTGAAGGGAAGCGACCCGAGTGCAACCCATCCAGCAGCTACACATTTATACATCTGTAACAACATAAATTAATTTTAAGACGTAACGAAGTTTGCCGGGTTAGCTATTTCATAATAAAAAAATGACATTGATAAAGTATTTTTTTAAACAACGTATCCAAAGATAATTATTGATCTTATGCCGAGTGACAAGCCTCAAACACCATAAATCGATGCAACGTTCACCGGGATCACGCGGTATCACGCGCGCGTTGCAAACAATCCCGATAGCCCATTACTTGCTCGCTAATTCCACACAAAGCTCATTTCAATTTAACACGGCACACTGTCCCGCTCAGATTATGAACAAATATGTCATGTTAATGATTTAAACATATTCATGACTTGCAATTTCGATAATTATGTAAATCATGAAATTGTTTGTATTGACGATGAAATTGATTTATTGAAACTACATACTAGATAATTGAACTAGTCAACTTGAACTTTCGCTTATTAGCATACATGGTCACAACATAAATAGTATTTTATTAATTGTATGTTTCTGTAAAATAAACCTTTGTGTAGGAGAGAAAAGTGGTGTAGATACGGAATAGAAACATTAAATCTGACCGGACTTCAAAACTAAAATTTGTGATCATTGCTCCGACCGACAGGAAGGTATGTGATAATATTTATATCCGTTCCAATGGCCTATATCTATATATCCTATATATAATAACCTAAATGGCTTGATTTTAAAGGGAGATGTCATTTGATTCTTATTTTCCCCTTTGTATTTCTAGTCCTCTTCTTATCTCTCTTCTCTTTCTTCCCGGACTGTCATAGCGTTACAGTTAGTTGGGCTTATTGTTTTTTTTTTAAATAAATATTGCATGTTTGAAAATATCACAATAATATTTTTGAATAGTCAGTCTAGTCTAAAACCGAAGTCCCTTGAATTAACAAATACTTTCAACGAGATTGTCGCGTTATTCAAAACAGATGTGAATTTTAACTCGGACAGCCTATCACAGCAGTACAGTACACACGTGATGTATGTACATAATTTATTATACTGTCAAATACTCTAAACGCGTATTTTTTGTAAATAATTTTAACGGCTTTGGGTACTTGCCCTTTTAAGTCTGTCCTTCGTAATTTACTTCATTTTTAGTTCAAAACATGTAACATTCTGTCTTGGTATTGTATAGGTTACCATTTGGCACGCTGACAACTCAATGTTTCTTCAGCGTTAGTTGTTTTCTTATGAAACGTAGGTGAAGCCTTTGTTATTGTGATACTAGTACAAGTTTTAACAGGACTACCTTCACTAACTTTTATATGAAGATATTATGACATATTATGCATGTCTTCTTACAGCTATAAATACTTAATCTATTCTTAGAGCGAGCGTGTAGTAAGCTTCTTATCGTTAGCATTATTCGCTTAGAATAGATGACGTCATCGTAGTAGATAATACTTTATACCCATAGTAGATTGGCACTACCCGATTAGAAGCCCCATCGTAAGTCATGGCTTAATTCAATGATATAACTTTCTGAAATTGAAGATGAACACAGAAAAGTAAGCATAAGTTCTAGTAGTGTAATGCTGCAGAAAAAGGTTTGTAAACCAACTATTTATTAAAGCTTACGAGTAACGTGACAGGTTGGAAAGCGAAAGTCGTCTGTTTTTCTGCTGTACAATCTGTTAAAACACTAATCTCCCAAGGTAGTTCTCATATAGCGGTGCACATTTTATACGACATGGTTATTAAATTCAGGTCAGTTGTACCATTTCGCAGCAAAATATAACAAACTAGTTACTCTCCGCTTGGTAAATTTTCTAATTAATTTAATGATTTGTTAAAATTCAATTTACTGCACGCATTACACGAGGTTTCCACCTGGAATCGTTCCGTAAGTACCATTAGTGCTCAAAAAAATCTAGTTTTTTATCTTTTTTGATTCTATATATCTTTTCTTTATTTCCGAACCAATGGAAAGGATGGGTCTTTCATCATCTCACCAGACGAAACGCAGAGATATTACTTGTCTTTTACGACGGTATTCCGAGTTTTCATATTAACCTAGACCTGCTGCGCAAAAACTAAACTAAAAACTTCATTGCTTCTCCTTATAGCCGCCGTAAATTCAAATAATAAATAGATCGACTCTCATCTATACATAATTTGACTAGAGCATGAAGTACGTTAATGTACTAACGTTGCATATAATCTCGACAGATACAGGCCTGCATGAAAAAGAGTTATGCAAACGCGGCCATTGTGTGCCGAAGTCGCTCAGAGAGCCGCCGTTGACCTACATATCTGAAACTCTGTGTACACAATGCACACGGTACTGAGAATGGCCTGATTTGCGCATTCGTCCTCGCCCGTAATATTGATATTTACTGACCTGTTCTAAGTTATTACACATTTTTGGCGTCTTTTCGACTCATCAGAAGTAACGTTGTTGCAATATGCTGAGTACCAATTTTAAAATAATATTGATTAAATAGTGGTAGAGCCGCCAACAGCAATATCCGTTGCACGAATGGGCCAGCTCGACCGGTAAAATACATCACAGAAGACAGGCGTGAAGTAGAAGTATTATGCGTTTCGTCTAACGAGTGTGGCGCCGGAGGCCTAATTCTACTTAATTACCCTTTTCCATCCCTTTCCTTATGAGGGAGAAATGGAAAACGTAAGGGGATTTGCCGGGAAAGAGAATGGAGAGGAAAGAGAAATATCCTTTTTTCTGTTTTTCCTCTGCCTATTTAAGGAAGGTAAAGCAAATGCAACTCATTAGCTTGTTATATATGCCTATGGGTAGCGGTCACTTGATATCGGGTGAACTGCTTGCTCGTTTGTCACGTTCTTCCATAAAAAATGTGTTGTTACTCTCTCTTCTATAAACACCGAAGCATACCATTCTCAATTCTAGTCACAACATTTTCTATTTTGAGAGTAAGTTATTGGTACATATAAGCTTTTGAACTCCTGACCGTATAGTTTTGACGCAGTCACTAACTAACCTACTGTCAGAGATTTGATCATGTAAATAATGAAACAAAAGAGAGTTGCGTAATAAGTGTTGTTGATCACTGGAAATCCGTCTATACAATGGGGAATGATTCGACATAGCCACTACTTGGAATCATTCTTGTCCCTTTTGTTTCATTATTGTTCAACACGACAGTGCTCCAAATTCCGTCCACACCATCTCGATGTTTAGCATTCCACAATCATCCAGTTTTCGCGCAACTTCCTGCCTCGCACAGATATTTAGTGGACTGATTTGTCTCCCGTGGCATTTCCAAACCGGCACGACTTAGTGAGTCTGCTCACTATACCAGCACCATGGCCATGCTATGAACGTATCAGGATCGGTAAGCAACACGATACACTCTACTATTCCGACTCGAGCGTATCAATAACGTCACATACGGTTTTAGTGACGGGAGTCTCCGCGGCGCGTTAGAAAGAACGAGTGATTACTTTGGTTGAGGACATTATTACGATATGATGGCTAATAGCAAATTTTCAATGAGAAAATTGGCAATGATCATACTTTTATACAATACAATTAATACTTTTTGCCTGACACGTTCCTATTCCGGTCATAGCATGTCATCAAGAGCGTACTCCTTCCATCAAGGTCAGCAACGCAACTGCAATTGTAATGTTGTAAGTTTTCTGGGTTCATCCCTTATCAGGCGACCTAGCCGCTCGTTAACTCCCCTAATCCTTTAAAGAGAAAAAAACGCTACCAAAACTTTTTCGACAATGAGATGGGAGCTATATTAGATAGTAGCAGCTGTAGGAGGAATTAAACATAAAAATCTACAAGCCTTTAGGAATTTACAACACTGTCTTCCAAGCTGAATGCATGGGAGTTATAGATGCAGCGCTAGCCATTACTGCGAGAGAAGTCAAAGATGAAAACATTCGAATTCTCTCGGACAGCATGGCAGTACTACAAGCACTGAACAGCAATATTATGACCTCCGGCCTTATCTTTGAATGCCATCAGCGTCTCAATGAGGCAGGGGCCAAGAACAATATTATCCTCCAATGGGTTAAAGGACACCGTGGATCTAGAGGTAACGACGCGGCGGATGAACTCGCTCGCAAAGGCTCGAGTATTCGACCAATTGGTCCAGAGACTATCGTTACTCTACCGCCAGCATACCTCAGGTCGAAGATAATGGAAAGAAGTCACATCCTTCACTGCGACCTATGGCATAACATAAAGGAGTGCAGACAAACGAGAGAAGCCCTACCGAAGTCAGATAGGAGGACCTCAAGTAGGTTACAAAACTTAAGTAGAAAGCAAATCCGAATAGCCGTGGCAGCGTGCACAGGACACGGCCTATTCAATAAACACCTGTTTAATTTAGGAATCACTGACAGCCCTCTTTGCAGAGCGTGTATGGAGGAAGAGGAAACGGCGTCACACGTCATGCTACACTGTCCTGCAGTGTCCCAGTACAGGGTTAAGTATCTTGGTTCGCTGGGATCGCTCCCGGAGATAATCGGCAACATTAAGGGGTTGCTGGGATTCTTCGGGGAGTTGGGCTGGCTGGAGTGATCCATGTCCCGCCCACACGCAAAATAAGCGCTAGTCGTGGAGTTGCGGTAAAGTAGCCCCCTACTACTACTACTAGCTGTAAGATAATTGTAATGTCGAATATTTGCAGTGTCATTAGTTACCTTGTTTCTTTAAAGCTGCTTTAATCCCTGTTGTATTAACTCATAGAAATTGTTAGCTATCGATCGAGTCCTGTCTATTGGAATTTCACGTCTGGTGCACCCGCCGGACCGTGTCGCCTAATGTATTGTGTAAACACGTTATCGTACCTGCATTATATCTTAGTTATGCTGAACTGTACCAATATACCTATACAAGCCAACATAAACATTAAAAAGTACAAAACATTATATGCAGGTCACCTGTACTATTGATATTATAAATAGAGATAGACAGAGATTTGTTATTCTTTTGTTGCTCTACGTTGGTAGCTTCTTTCTAAGAATAAGGGTGACTCAATAATAAAAAGAAGAAAGGAAGAGAAGAGGATGGGGCGTTTTTATAATGGCGAAACTCGGAAATTTCTTTTTCAAAACTTCTATATTTAGATCATGTTTCGGTAACTATCAATTTATTTCCAAATATATAAAATATTTAACCATAGAAAGGTAAAAGGATTCCAGATACAAAGTATTGTGAATAAAACGATTTCTTTCCCAAAAGCACAAAGATATTCCTCGAAATGTCTTTCAAGTTATTAACAATAAACCTTACTCGAGTCTGTGAAGCCATGGCCGCGGGGAATGTCGATCATTTCACTTTCCCAATGTACGTCGCGTTCGAGGATTGGATACATAAAATTGGAAAGGTTGAATAAATGTCAACGTATTTAAGGTCGTGGAGACAAATAGAATATCTTTGAAATATTTTGTGCAAAATATTTACTTGTTTCGTACTTATGTCTATATACTTATCCAACATATCGTGACAGCAGCTTAAAATGATTTGAACTCTATATTTCTGAACAATAATTTTTCTTAGTATCTGGGAATCATAAGATATACTTGTTTATACTTGTTGTATATATCATCAAATTAAGTAATGCAGTGATAATGGTAGTTTCCGAAATATTCCAACGCCATGGTCAACACATCAATCCAAAGTGTTAGTATACATGCATAGGTTTTGCTTTCATAGATGTATTATGGATCTTAATAGTAAATTCTACAGAACAATTTTGGTGTTTTCTATAAAGTAAAAAGTATATGCATGTATTATAGGCAAAATAATTTCTGTTATACTGAACCAGACACTGGGTAGGTACAAATAATAGTGATACTTTTGTACAAGAATATGTTATTCCAAGAGTTTGTATTACTTTTATGTTTTAAGCGCTATAAACTTGCAAACAGCTTGCTATAAAACGTTTATATTGAATAGGAATACCGCCACCGCGTTTTCTAAAGCTTTCTAGCTCGCGATATGTTCGCATTGTGAGGCGAGGTGTATTGTGAGCGTAAAGCGCTAACACAACTAAAAGTACAAATTCCATTAAGTTCGTTGTCCGTGCGCCGAGCTCGCGCCGACCGCACCGCAGGAGATAAAGTTGTCAGCGACGGTGACACCTCTGTGCTCGACGGCTTAAGTTGTAAGCGATTGGTGGAGTTCTCACTTAAAGGATCTTTGATAGCAGAAAACGTTTAACGTGGTACACCTTTGTTTTGCCAACATCAGCCTACTTATCCGTCGCCAGACTTCACTGACCGTAAGATATATATTATCATGAGAATTGTTAAGTTTTTATACCATTATTTAATGACATGACATGAATTTTTTCAACGACTTTGAGCACGATGGTGTTAACATACTAGGATTGTTATGTTTGGATATTGCCATAAACGTAAATACCGCAATCCTCTTTACCTATTGCAGCTAGCTAGCTTTTTGTAGCTGAAGATGCAGAATGAAAAATTCATTAAAAAACTGATTGTAATCAAACTAAGCCTAATCTATACATACAAAAAAATACGAACTCTAAACGCATTCTCTTTTCACTGTGCTACTACCCGTACGTTCCTCAGATATCTCGTTTCCCTATAAGTAGGATTGCAATTGAATAGAACAACATCCCGCTTTGTCCTAGCAGTAAATAATATTTATTACAATGTAGATGTGTTCACGAAACGTGGCAAACTTTACTCAGTAAAAATACTTTCAGTGTATCTAGACTCGTTTCAACTTACATAAAACAATAATGATTTATTTTTTGTCCCGGTTACCTAACTTTACTCTGTGCGGCTTTGTGTTTTAACCTTGACATTTACGCTGTTATAATTTTTTACTTACTGGTTGTCCTTGAATATTAGTAATGATATAAAACTCATTGATCGCATTCTTTTTATTGTTTTTTTCGCATTCGTAAAGTCTCTTCCTTCTTCCTACTCTTGGATAGCTACCTCTTTTTCCTACACTGGGGGTGGCATATTTACCTCTTCTATATGTAGTAGTAGTCACTTAAGGCGGTAAGTATTTATAAAAAATCACTTAAATAACTTAGTAGTTATGAAGATATTTATGGAGAAGAAGCGGTGGCATCTTGCTCGTTTGCCACAATCTTTCATAAAAAAATCATAATCCTTATCTGGATCTCAGACCTTTTAACTGTAATAACGACGCGGGTCGATCCTTGCAGGCAGTTAATGACGTTTACGACGCCATTCGATAAGTCTCAGCTTGTTCCTTTATCATTCAAAGTTATTACACATTGTGCAAAGGACTTGCAAACGCCGCATTAATAAGCTACGAGTGAATTCGTCATAATGTGGGCATAAAGCGGGGCGTTCGGTCGCATCCAGCCGTAAATCGCGCCGTAAACTGTACTACCTTCTGAATACCCGCATAAATTATGCAGATGGCGAAGTAATTGTACAGCTTCAATCATGTTGTACAGGTATTAAATTAATAGGAAATAAAGACGAAACAAATTTTATTATAATTTTCACACAATTTTGACCACAATGCTTGAAATTATTATAAAACAATTGGGATCCTATCATGTGCCTCAACAGGGTGCTAGAAAGACAAATTTAGAACAGGAAAGTAAAGGGAAAAAATACTAGGCTAGGCTTTTGTGTACAAATAAGTAACATTACATTTTATAGGAGTTTGAGAGATATAGGGTCTCTAGAATGGTACGTAATAATAAATAATAAAATAAAATAAATAAATAATTGTTATGGCTATATAAACAAAACCAACTTGATATCGACTGGTACTGGCTGCAAGGTCGCACGAGGTCGAATGTTAAATGTGGTCAGTTCACTGACCATTGGGCACGGAGTGTATAAAGTCCTTCAAAAGTTCTTTTCTATCAAAAAGTGTCTCACATGACACGCAATTGCCGACTGTAACAACTAATTAAAAAAATATTGTTTGAGTTTTATACATACAACAATGTTTGTTGTTTTCTACTCTACCAGAGTAGAGAGCGACACTAGGTATCACCAGTTGTTAAATGAGTCTGAAGAAAGTAACACCATCTCCTGTGGCATAAAGCAGTATTATATATGTTATGCGTTCGAATGTTGACAGGATGAATAATGAGACAGTATTAAGACAAACTTATATAGCAAAAATTAATGGCATTGTTGACAGGGGATGCCCCAGGATTACTTATATCGATGGATAACATATATAAAGGCGATATAAGAAGTACCCCTAACAGACGAGCAAGCAATAGAGGACCTGACCAGGATAGAGCCAAATGGAAGTCCGTAATTTCCATCCTTCTGGGTTGTAGGCGTGAGCGCATATTTATTTACTACTATCTTTCAGCTGATAAGTAAGGGGCGCCACATCTCTTTTGGTTATCTAATACTCGGCCTATAAAGGCTGGCTAAATATCTGCAACACATGTAGTCATCGCGGATGTTTTTAAGTAGCGGTAAATTAACTCCACGTGAACCGCTTGCTTGTTTCGTCCTCTCCCATAAAAATAATACGTGGTTGTACCCACGTATTATTTTTATGGTCTTGTGATCTTTACAGAAACAAATTTATTATAAACATTGCTATTAGTTTCATATTATTTGTAGGAATCAGTCGGTCGACATAAAATTAATTGTATTTTATAAACGATTTAGTCGCAAGCAGATATATTCGTTCGGAACAGAAAGCTTCGTGTTTGACTAACAACGCTACAGCTCATCGTTTTTAGTTGTGAATTGAATTGTTCTGACACATTGGCCACAGAGGCACCTGTCGGGGTCACGTGCCCCCGCTCGTGCATGCCAATGTGATCCGCACTCCCCGCCACCGCACCACTGACGTATATTTATAATATAAGACTCATATTACTCTCGAATGTCGAATAGTGTTGGATAAAATAAATAAGCACTCGCTCCCGTAACACAAGGGATAGGCAGAGATTATGGATTTCTATGAGGCGCATTTCTCTCGCTAATTCTTCTTCTTTACATCTATGCTTGTAGATTGCGGGTACTCTTATTGTTATTTATTCATTTTATGATTAATGGATACATGTGATATTTTTCATTTTGGACAACCTGAAACATTACTTTTTTAACCCACAATTGAAGTAGTTGTACTTGATCGTAACCGTAAGTAATTTTAAATCTTTATTTAAACTTACAGCTTACGCGATATCTTAATAAAAGTTTGAACCAGGACAGTCTATGCTTAAGACTGTCCTGGAAGATGGACGAAGATTTAGTCACCATGCTTGTACTCTGATTGTAGAGCACATATAAATTAATTTAATAATAATTATTAAATTAATTTATTGAACTGTTTCATGAGCGCACTGACCTTACTAGAAATTAATAGAAAAAATGTTACATTAAAGCTAAACTATTTCACTCGGGACTAGTTCTCGACAGACGTTAATTAATCATTGTTGTAGTGTGTTTTACGATCGAAAACGAAAATAAAACCTTTTTCATGTGTACCGAACAATTTTGTGTGTGTGTGTGTGTTTACTGTGCTTCCAATTGCTTAGTGTTTATTAAACATATTATTGTTTACTTAAGAATTGAATATTGTGCTACGGATGCAGTAAAAAAAAGTGTATATCTACATATTTTTTAATGTTTTGTACAGTTAAGTCTGAAACTTCTGTGCCGATTTTAATGACTCTTAGTGACACCTTTAGAAATATAATGGATATGTCACATTGTCAACTTGTTCTATCAATATCAAACTCAACGCACCTATTTTTCCAGTCCAACCTAATGATCCGGACCAATTTTCACGGACGGGGAGGGAATGAGCAGGAAAACGAAATGTCCTTTTCCTCTACATCACCTCCAAGTAAAGGAAGGCAACGCATGTCTATGGGTAGCGGTCACTTAACACCGCTTGTTCGTCTATCAACTTCTTCCATAATAATAAAAAAAATTGCTTAATGCAACTTCGCAACCTGTGGGGTCTAACAGTTAAACTACCACTGCTGTTTATCGCGGTTACTTTAATTTTAATGCTAGAGTTGCTGCTCTGAGTTCGTTTTCAAAACAAGGTAAAAAGTAAATCTTATCGTCTAAATATTTTAAAGGTATGTTATGGTAAATTTTATATAAAAGATTTTCAAATTCACCTTGGTGGGACAGACAGTGATGCAAAAAACGTGGCATCTAATCCTTTTATTTCTAATTTTCGATACGGTTTTAAGTAAATACAATTTTTGGGTATTCACTTTTAAATTACCGTGTATATGATTAAAACAAAATCAAGATTAAATAAAGTTCAAACTGAACTCTTATTCCGCAGTGCACAAGTAACTGCAGTCTACGTAACGTGTTCACTGGCTGTGTGAGTACATCTAATTTACTATGTTCTTATGTATTAACATAAGTAAATGGGACTTTTCCATAATGTTCCCCACTGCAGGGACACAGACCTCCTCTCCGAGAAAGGGAAGGGGTTGTAATCTACCACGCTGGCCCGGTTCGGGTTGGTAGATGTCACATGTCTTTGAATTCAGTGGTTCTAATACATGCCGGTGTCCTCACGATGTTTTCCTTCACCGTTTTTCGAGCAGTGGTGATGAAATTACACAAAGTAAAGCGCCTGCCTGGGTTCGAACCCGCAACATACAGTACGTAAGTCGGGACCTAAACCACTGAGCCACCACTGCTCCAATAGTCCTTAGTGCATCCAAATTGCTCTTTTAAGATTTCTCTTCAACTACTGTGATGTTATCTTATTTTTGTTTAATTTTTTCAGGTACTTCATCATTCTGGTCGCTATCGATAACCTTTACCCCAATATGTGTAAGTTTTCCATCTCATTTTTGAAAAACAGCATAATGGTGGAAGGGTATGCGGTGCATGTATATATATACACACGTTCATAGTAAACCACACGCCACTACTAATCCAAGCAAAAATCACCGTCGGTTGTCCGCCGAAAAAAAATTTCGTCTACAATCACTCTGATGCTTTTCCTGAGATAACGAAGGCTTAAGTGCACCATGCTCATTCATTTGACTAGCGATTATAATGGAAGTTATGTCAGAAGAATTTACGTACCAAATACTCTTGAACCGAACTTTCCCTTTCAAACTTAAAACAATTTATCGTTACCAACCCTATCCAAAATTCCGTAACATAAAGTATAAATATTTGAATTAATTTCGAAGACATTCAACGGTTTGGTCGTGCAGCAGAACGTACTCGCAATGAGTCAAATCGTAAATCACCGAGGGTAGCCGCTGTATAAAGCTGGCTTCAAACGTCCGTCTCTCTTGTATCACGATCGTACAGGAAAGCACAAGGTAGGGCTGACTATCCTCATAAGACTAAGATTGAGCGGCTGTCCAGAAATTAGTTACCAACGAACGAAAAAGCGAGCAAATGAACTTCAAAGCGATAGTGAACATTTGCAGAGGCAAAACTAAGTTTGTGTAAATTCATTGAGAGGGTGCAGGAGGGAAACCCAGGAGCAAATTTCGGAAATAATTTTGCTGTGAATCGTTCCCGCAATAAGTATAGTATACGAACGCAAACGGAACCATACGCGTTGTACATAGTATTCTGAAATATAAGTTAATATAAATGGACCTAAACAGGCAGCGACCCTTTGTTTGTCTAATGATGACACAGCTTATGGGTATACTCGTAACGAGTTTTGCTCGTAAGCAGGCGTCAGCGTCAGAAAATGGTCAAGTGCAAAAACCGGAGAATCACATATTGTGGAAGATATTAGGGAAGGCCTATGTTAAACAGTGGAGTCGACAATAATAACACGTATTTTTAGTATAATATTTCAATAACCAACACGCTTAGTGTGTTAGTAGAGATTTCAAATTTTCTCTTGGCATGGTACTAGCATACCACTCGCTTCTTCTGCAACCATGCTCATCAGTAACGGATGCTCTTGGTATCCTTCCTTGTTTAGTATATCTAATACGATTCATGTACGATCGCCTAGGACGAAGCGGAATCAGGTCTCATGTTATTTTACACGAATAGTCTTTTCAATTTGCATCATTTTCGCATCCCTCCGTCGTCGGTGTGCAGGCAGCCTTACCGTCTATTGCACTTCCTCGGTAAGTTTTTAATAGCGTTGTATAAGTCGTTCTAAAATAGTTCCATGGCTCGTCTCGGGCGGTATCGTAAAAAGTTTGTCGGCGGCCGGGGAGGCTCCGATATAAGTGTAAGTAAGCGCCCCCTACCGATATATCTTACCACTACTTGTGTTTTGGGAGATAAATTCTTAATGTGTTTATATAACATTCTGCTTTATTTACTGATAAAAAAATCTGCGACCTTAATTTAATAAGCTTGCTTTAAGTTCGTCCACGTTTGCCTTTTTTTATTAAAAAGAACACGTGACTATATAAGGACTGCCGATAGAAGTTCAAAAATAAATAAATAACCAACGAAAACATACCCTTGTATCTTTAACAATGAAATTCAAAATTAAACACAAGAAAAATATTAGTAAAGTATTTCGATAATCTACTAATATTTGAAATACATACAAGGGTTGGTGTTGAGCAGGCGCCCGGCAATATTAAAAGATAGGCAAAACCTATTACAATATGGACTACGGCCGCATTTTGACCCTACATTAAATAGTGGGTAAAGTTGCGTGTTCCAACAAAAGTGTAGTGTTATGAAATAAAATACCCGTATAGTTGTCCCCCGTGTGTCCTCTCGAGTGCAATATATTGGACGCACAAGTGTCAACACGTCGCGTCCTCTTTCAGCGACAGCGCCCGACCCCGACTGCCTACGTCGATCCCCGAGGGTTAACAAACTAATTTTCTCATTCAACTCTTTTAAGTATGAAATTGGACGGTTGATCAGCATGTTCTGACACGTTTACTACCTACACTTATATGTGTTTATGTTATGTAGAAGATGACAGTTATATGGAATATAATGTTTCTAATGTTATAAAAGAAATAACTACATATATCACGAATGTGTTACCCGAGAAGAGTAAATGATAAAAGCAGTAATGTCATAAACTACTCGAAAATTTCTAGAAAATTGTAGCACTAACCTGAAATTTAACTAGCGCATTGAATGGGATGAAGGCACCTATATAACATCTAAAACTGTAGAAAAATCAATACAAATATTGTTTTTTTGTGTATGTTTACATCGTTCGCAATTTAATAAGAGTCAGGCAGGCGGCCGGCCGCAATAACTGAAGCCAAAACCTATACAGTGTGGACTACAATCATACTGTGACTGACCGACCCCACATGAGTGGGAAAAGGGCAGGAAGATCATGATTGTTCGCAATTAGATTCAAGAAAAAATAAGGCGAATTAGGTAAAAACCAGGCTGCTATCAGTCCAATGTTTTCGACTGATTTTAATTTATACATTTCCTAGGTAAATTATTTTTTGTGTGAAATTTTATGCTACAGAAGTGCATAGTTAATGCATTTTTTAAATCCGCATTGCCTACACACTTGCACTGGCACATTCATATTCAGTAACATAAAATATAGACTTACATGAATCTTCGTAACATGAACGGCCTTGGTCAGTCATTTATTTCCGGCATAGTAAGTAGATTTGAGAATTTAACATATTTGTACAAAAACAGAGAGACGGATTTAATTTAGATTCCCGGAATATCTGAACTCTGCGTAGAACGAGGTGAGATACCAGTGCGCCGGTTCTTTGAAACGCATACTTCAAAGGAATATTTCGCGACAAACTATACAGTTCATTTCGTCCTTTTACACATCGGCGAACAACTTGTCTGTCATCTTCTATTATTATTATTGTAGTGTGTGATCCGTGGAATCAGTAAAAAAGCTTCTACTGTTAGATATAGGCCATAGGATCGCCACAAAGATCAGTCCTCTCACACCCTCATCCTGTCCACTCCCGAGATTTCAACCTAAACCCTTAATCACTAGTATGTTATCGCTCTCAGGTAAATTAAACAAAATGAACTCATCATCCAAAACCTGCAGCGGCACTATAAAATGCGGTATAGTTTCATCAAAATGCCATCTGTCACCTGTGACGGATCAATGGCCGACCGCTATAATTGATTGCCCTCGAAATATCAATAAACCGTCAACTGTTCTGTTGTCTGTGAACGTTCAGTATCTAAATTAATTTGCCCTAAAAATTAAACATACAACTAGAAATAATATTAAAAGAACACTATTCCAAAATAGGGCCGAAAGACCTAGAGTGGCGGCCACGTACAGGTCGACGCAGCCTAAGTAGGCCTCCCTCACGATAGACTGATGATCTGGTCAAAGTTGCGGGAGTCCACTGGATGAGGGCGGCAGGGGGCCGATCTTTGTGGCGATCAATGCGCCTCGTTCAGCAGTGGACGGATCTCCGCTGAAACGGCGACGATCCCAAAAGTTCCATTATCTTATCGTATCATAAAATGATAATTTATGAAATGGTATTTTTATTAGTTGTAAATTGTAGTAAAAAAAGTATAAAAAATGATTAATTGGACACGACACATCCGTATCACGCATACCTAACATATTGCGAATATCAAAATTGTATTAAAAAAAATCCTGTTACTCAGGTACTACGCAAAGCAATACCGCTTTTAAACTGTTATTATATATAAATTGCGGCAAAACGTTTTTATTAGACACGTTTTTAAAACCGGTTGTGTTTATCGTCCATTATGGTAGAGGCGCGTCCGACACGTCAAGCTTGGTCGTCGAGTCAAATGGTCTTATGCTCTGCGGTCGCGTCGGGTCATCGCGCCGCTCTGACTCACGCTATCGTGCGCTCGCGCTGCTCTTTTTTTGTTTCAAATCATGTTATTTTTATTATTTGAAACTGCACAAGGCAGGTGTCTCTTTACTCTTCGTTCTGTTTTAAATCTCACATATATGATTATGATACATATTTTTAATAATTGTTTGGGGAAAAAGTTTCTTCGCATTTTATATTTTACGATATTTTGTATGAAAATTGCAGACATTTTTTTAAAAAGTTTATTTACTACATGTATACTGTAATAAACTTTTTACAGTATATATGTGCCATTTTGTTCGATTACTTTTTGCCATCTCAAAGGTTACAAGATCCTGTTGCTGTACATATTTTGGGACTACTTAGCAAAAAAAAGGCGACAAGTAGTTTTAGTAAACCTCTCTTGATGTTATCCTGACACGTTTTTATAGTAGAAAGTGGTAAACGAGGAAGCGGTTCGCTATATTAAGAAGATTAGAATGAGACCGGCACCTCACTCATCAGACAGCAGCTTACTCTACTTCACGTCTTGTTTGAGGTCGTGGTATAACAGCGGTCGAGCCGGCCAGTTCGCGCAACAGATGTTGTTGCGAGTTCTACCACTGTTGAGAACACCGAAACAGGTGGAAATCTGCAGTTGCGCTGTATGGTATATGTATGAACACCAGCCAAACTCTCTTGCATTTTGCTGAGTGGCTAGACATCTGTGTGGTCTAGCGTTGTGGTGATGATAGAGCACACTCTTTCTATTGATCAATTCCCGAAGCATTCTCTCAACTTCTTGCTTTAATCTCGTCATATATTGACAGAAGAGATCCGAGCCAATGATTCTACGAGTCCGGCGTTCTAGTATACTACATGATAGGAAACCACTACCAATAGATTTTATATTGTTTTTTTCTTGTGTGAAAAAAAAGTATTTTTGAACATCTTAATTTGCCAGTTTAAATTATAATATTGAATTCCAGCTAGAATTGTTTGATTCATTTCGATTTGTTGTTTTACTACTTATTACTCCTCGTTGTTTTTTTTAAATTTTGAGTCAATTGTTTAGCTGGACGGAAAACATGTGAATTTTTTACAGCTACGGTTTTACACAGAACAAATACTAGCGGTGTACAATTTGTTTGCGAACAACATATAGAAGGCATTTTGCTTGCATACATAGCCGTTTGAAACATGCCACTAGGTCCGACATTCGACCGCAATTCGATACAAATTGTCGGTGTGCGTCGAACGAATGAAAAGCAATGTAACAAATGATTCGCGAGTTGTCTGTCGGCCGGGAATAGTTCTGGGTGGCCGTTTTTTTCGCAATTCTATTTTTATCAGAATATATTTCTTCTACTAAATTAGCAACGAATATGCTAGGTTGAATTATTATTCTGTCATAATATTACATATGCACAGAAATATAGCAGCTCGAGGACGCTCCAGGAGACGCATTTGTATAACAAGTTTGTGATCCCTGCACCCTTTAATAGTGGAAATCGTCCGATTATTAGAATGCACACTTATTAACATGTAAACAACCCCGTATCTTAATATGACGCGCTCGAGTATGTCCGGTGATGTTTTTTTTGTAATATAACGGACTACCCTAAGCGCGCAGCTACACATACCCATTTGTGGTGTAGGGTACTTAACAGGGTCCATGGTACCCCCGATATGAAAATCTGATGCACTCGACGATGTACAGAAATCCCCGTACCATTTTCCTAACATACGCCCGTTATCGAAAGGGTTGTCAAATTTTTATTCAGCTTACACTTAAGTTAACCGCCATACTAGTTTCAATTTATAAAAGAAAAAGTTGATAATCATGATTCTAGCAACACATTTAATCGGACATTTCACAGCTAGCCAACGCTAACCTTTTTCGTTGGTCAGTCTTTCAGAATTATGGTAGTCAAGTCAATACGAAGTATCAATTTAGTTTTACTCACAAAGCTCATTTTTCAGCCTCATCCTGTTTGTATAAAAGTGCGAGGATAATTTACTTTTATTGGCCTCATCCATGTAGGCCATATTTTCCCCGCTGCCAGTAGACACACGCAATGCCTTGTAAATGCATAATTGACAGTTGGACGAGGGTAGAACATAACTCAATATGTTATTGGACGTCTTCTGAGCCAGTTTAACTGAAACTGACGTCCTAATCCCGTGGAGACGTGTTTTTTGACGTGGATTTTTTTTGCACTTGTTTTGACATTACTTTGCTCCCACTCTATCTATCAAATGTCGTTATCATTTAAGATCCTATTAATAGGAGTTTTCAAGACTTTATTTTATGTTCCTTCAGATTTTTCAGGATTCCTCAGACTTTACAGGAGAATGAAAAGAATCTTTGTGATATGTTCCTTTCCGCTCGGAAAACGTGTTAAGCTTTCTAGTTGGAGAGTAATTGAGCGTGTGCATTATCCAACACTTTACGTTTTTTTCACTATTCAAAAATCCCTCTAAAATCTTAGGCGACCATCTCAAAGAAAACTTCGCCGTTAAAGAACCTGCCGGCGGCAGTGTCTACGCTTTGTAGGGGTTTAAAGCTATGAGAAGAGGTTTTGTGAACTGTCTAAATATTGATAACCTATGACTTGAAATTAAATTTATTTTGGTCTTCCTGTGCAGTTTAAATACGATTTAATTTATGACGTATTTCTAAAGTCCTATACTTAATACTGACGGTTTCAAAGAGTAGTTATAACGGAACAGTTTGTACTTATTTAAGGAAAAGCTATAATTGATGGCTCCGGCAATTCATTCGTTGTTGACAGTTGACAGGTTTAAGAGTAAAATAGCCAATCATAAATTTTGATCTATCCCGTCTGCAAATAAGATGTAAATGCCTCTATATTCTATTGTAGCTGTTCCTCCAAAGCATTATTTTCAACTTCGTTTCATACCCTTCAATAACTCATTCGTTTAAATTGACCACGATAACTTTCTAACCCGGACAAATTTCAATGATAAAATTTATCTTCGAGACTCGGCAACGCTCTCACGACTTGCACGGGTTCCGCTTCGTGTAATTTGGGCGCCGCAACTTTTTGAAGATTTGAATATAGATGGGCGAAGTTGGTAAGTCACCGCGATAAACAATGGCTAATGAATGAAGCGGGACCTACGATAACTTGAAATGCATCAACATACATAGATAACCTTTTGCGTGGTACATAACAGATAACTAAACAGTGTTACTGTGTAGAGAAATACTTTGTTAAAAAAATAGTTCAATTATCTGTATGTTACGTACGTTTTTTTTAAAACGCTATCATTTCTTGGTCAACTCAAATTATCATCGTCATCTGCAAACAGGTGTTATCACAGGCCACTTCCAAGAATCTCATCAAAGATCTATCTATCCCTTGCCGCCTCCACTGGACTCCCGCTACCTTATCCAGATCGTCAATTCATCTTGTCCACATAATCGTCCTTTATGCGGCTGTGATAGGAATTAGTACTTGAAAGGGAAGTAAAATCACTGTTCAGCATACTTGAGACAACACCGTTTATTTTCTTTAGATTCGAGATTTAAACTATAAACATAAAAACTTACGAAATATAACTTTGGTTCGGTCTCTTTTACTCGTACTACATTAAGAGCGTTCTCTGAATCAAGAAAAGGCAGGAAGTAGGTCGAATAACTTATCTTATTTCCTAATGAAGGAACGTTGCTTCATTTCGCCGCGTCCCAAAGTTATGCACTAAATTTAACGGAATCATCGTTACGCTTCCCCTAGCACGAAGTCGCGTACTAAAGTCGCAGTCACATGGAAAGTACGATTATGAAAGAATGCAAATTGACATAGTAGAATACTACTCTGAGTAAATACCATAACATTTTTTTATATTGCCACTTTCTTTAATCATAAATATATTTCGTTTCGCTCATCAAACATGAACCACACTGCACGCTGCTCAGATGTCACATTCACATTCAATTCACGTATTAACAAGTAACATTTTAGTTCCAAATCAATATTTGTAAAGACCTTATCTATTTTCTATAGATACAATAGGAAAGGATTACTTATTGCTGAAAGGATTGCTTATTTTATTTTGTTTCTTATTTTTGTATTAAACATTTCAGTTATATTGAATCAAAGAAAATTAAAACTCACGTATTTATTACAATTAAGGTTAATTAAAATACTCGTTTAATAAATTACTTTTGTATCAACCTTGCGTGCGTGTAACATTTTTATTTTAATGTAACTTTATTAAAGCCGACTGAAGTCTGCTCTTATTTATTGTAATCATTGTCTGGACAAAATTAATATGATAATATGAAAGTAAAACAGGATTAAGGCGTACGTTTGAATCAGGTCGGTCTTTGACTTTTAATTTTCCAATTTTTTTTCGCAAAGCTTATTATAAAAATAGCTAACAAAGTTTAATTAGCGTTGCTAAATTTCGTAAGAGTTGCAGCCACACTACTATCCGATTTGGGATCTATTAAACTATGGTTGTCCCATCTGTGATTAAAAGACAACATTAAAGTATATATTTATTGTTTTCTTTAAAATCAAATACAACGAAACATTGCTGACTATTGTACGTAAGTGTATTTCAATCCACGCCATAAGGTTAATACGGTGTCGCGAACTTATTGAGACTTGTGTTTTGCATAGATTTCTATAGTTAGTCGATGAGTAAACTACAATGACTAATGCAAACAAAAACTCCGAAACCAATGTGTGTTATGAATGAGAAACTTAGGGTCCATGTTTAAAATATTGTCTATTTTCAAAAAAATACTCATGTATTACGAAAGCTCGCGACATTAAAAGGAGATCTCTGTATTCTATAAAATACAAAGAAATGGGATTTTGTTGTATAAGAAAATACATGCTCAAGATTCAGAGACCTTGGATTTACGAGTTTTAGTTTCCTAGGTGATTGGGAAGTGCCTAGAAAATCACTGCAAATTATTTGTCGTTTTCGGTGGGGCTTTTCATCGTTACACTTTTTCAGTCTAGCTCCTCAGCTGACGAATGACGTGACAAAGAACGCAATTAAAACACTTTTATTTGTTACGAAAATTCTTAAAGTTCAGTACGCCGGCAGTCAGCAGCAGCAATCTTAATATACATATAACTAAATAATAGGTATATATTATACCTTGTCGTGTTGTAAATTCGTAAAATACGGCGCACGTTATAAACAATTCATATTCATTAGCGTCGGGTCAGTTGCAAATTTTTCCATCAACGGCGTGCGGGCCGGGATTAACCGCTCTGCTATATATCACGTTATAAACTCCTATCAGCAATAACGCGTTAACGTTATCGCGTTGCTGAAATAATCTGCTAGTTTTCAGCTTTATTTATTTTTTGTTTGGCTCACAGCTTTATTTATAGCTGACCGTAACTTTAGTAGCGATATGTTACGTAGCTCTACTGGGACTTGTGTTTATACGTAGCGATGGGTTTGTAGAATTCATTACTTTATATCATCTCATGAGGGTAATAAGGTAGTTCCTTTTCGCCACATATAAACTGAAGAATTCCTATATGTTACTATCTATAAAGTTAACGAAAATATATTTTATATCGGAAATAATTTCGAGAGGATGTGCAGTAGTGGTTATTGCTTTTTTCGACCCGCGATCATTAACTTAGCCTGTCCAAGTTAGTGCTGTGGCCCAAAATACAATTGTTCTAGTATTTACGTCGAATGACGGATGGCAATCATCATGTGTCGTCATTGATTATGTTCAATTTTGCAGTTTTTGTGTGTTTGAATTTTCAATAATAGGCAAAGAGATACGATACATCGTGCTTATGTCTGCAGATTTAGGATATCCATTGTAAATAAATGATCCTTCCTTAGTGAAATCTGTATTTGCTTCCTACCGCACGCAAGTCCATTCGAACACAACAACGATGACGCGACCCGGCAGCTGAACTTATCGAGACATTTTTGTCAACAGTGAAAAGATTAACAAAAAAGTTTGACGTTTTAGTAGTAGTATTTCGAGTGTTTTGCATTCCTGAGAAGGAAAATTAGTATTATTTATATTTGTACCTATGTTGTTGCAGCCATGTATTTTCTACATAGATCCCTGCATTTATAATACAAATAACCCTGTATGCAGATACTACTCAGTTGCATTACGTCATTCGTCTAATGACGCAGCAACAAAACGTTCTAATGCGCCATCGACTGCACGTAACCCAATGCTTACGTAAGCAAATCTCGCTACAGCTTATTATTTATACGTCACAGATTTGCTCCGTTTCGATAGTCCCAGTAACGATTTCCAGCTATAACAGATGCTTTGTGCGACAGCTTAATAATATAGCACACATAGTGGATACAGAGGATGCGTGGTGTTAAAATCAAACAAATTTCAAGTTTCCTTGAATGTTTTATAGGATCTGAACTAGTTCCCGGCCTTCTCGTGCTGGAGATCAAAAGTGTGACATCAATATGTATATAATAAAACAAGAGACCGGCAATTGTTTTAACTGGTTTTTTTTCACCTTATATTCGAATACAACTAAGGTTTTGTCGTCGCCTAACAATGAACATAAATTTAATAGGTTTGTCTTTTTGTAATTAGTAAAATAAATGCTGTTATTTTGAGATTCACGATAAACTCAACCTTTAACGCATACTTTTAATTCAGAAGTGGGATAAACGTTTTGGAATTTTATTCCAAAGATGTAAAAAAATATGTTATATTAAAATCTATAAGGCAAGGCAATGTAATAAGGTATATGTTTAAAAATATAACGTAATGATTATAATATAATCTAATGAAAGATTTATAAAAAAAAGTAGCATAGTATTAAAAATAAGAACAAACCTTTTGATAAACCATAGATGTTATAGTTTAAAAGTGTTTCAGTGTAGGGGCACTATCGCTCGTGCCTCCTACAGGATTAGGCTTTAAGCTGTTTTTCACTAAGAGCAACTCTATGTCTTTCGCCGGCATGTGAATAGACCGAATTATTTTGGGCATGAGCCTTATTTCACATCTTATTTCTTTACAGCTAATAATGCGCTTAATATTAAAAAGTCACGTTCTGTAAAGAAAAATGTTTACAAAATTAAAATATATTAGAAACCAGTCGACGCGGTTTAGTTCTCAATGCAAACTATCCGTAACTACTAACTACTATATATATAGCGTAGCGGCTAAAGGACGGTTCTTACGCCTTATATCATCAATCCATCTAATATATTTACGTAAATCTCACAAAAAGCTTATTACCTGGTATGCACATGGTAATTTTTCTAACACTTTTTGTTGCAACTTCGAATAATGAACTAGTTCTTTTTTGCACATCATTCTACATTTACAAATATTAATGTTACAGCATTGTTATATTGAAACAAAAATCTGTTTGAGTTTTTGTTACCAACAATGCGTTGTGGTTTGATCGACTGCTGGTAGATGTCAAGCAACATGATTTCTTCATGTACATTTTGTATCCAAGAAAGATATCGGCAAGAAATGAGTTTGAGTAGATGGTATACACGCACAGAAAGACGACGTCTTGTCAAAAACCTTGAAGCTACCTTATCTGAACACTACATAATAAAAAAAAGTCCTTTCGAAGGTTTTATAAATAAATAAGCGTTCACGCCTAGAATATATTTAATGCGTTCATGGTACGCCTCTCTTTTTCTTCATTCATACATCTACGCATACAGGCTCGTCGGTTACAGGTTCTCTTTGTATCACCCTTCTTTAGTATGTCACTAATCTCATCGACATAAGTTTTCCTGGGATGTGCCCTGCCAACACTGCAACTTACTTTTACAACATTAATTTGTTTCGTTGCTCTCGCTTCATTCATCTTTCCAACATGACCACTAAAGCATACCATTCTCGATTCTGGTTATATCAATTTCGAAGCGCTTGTCTTAACGCGATGGCCCAAAAACTAATAAACTGGTTTTCAATATCAAGATCTTATATATTGGCTGTAATGTCACAACGATTGTTGGAGAAGACTTATTATATAAAATGAATGAATATACGTAATGGGTTAGTATATCTGCAAGAGCCGCGCTAAGATTAAGGCACCCATCAAGATTAACGAACTTAGGCCAACATTAAATAACTTGAAAAAGAGTTATAATATCAGTAGTGACACGATGTCGATGAATGTATCGGTCATTACAAATAGTAGCTAGGAACAGTAATATGAGTACGACCAGCGATCGGAGCGGTGGCATTGCGGTTGTTTACACATCACGTAATATTATCACGGCAGACATATAATTCCGGTAACACGACACCCGCATATTGTTATTATTCGATTATTAATAACGCCGGCAATGATGGTTAATTATTAATAATTAACCACTAAGCGTATAAGCTTAGTATAATTACATACTAATAGTATTGTAATTATGCAATGCTTTCACGATCGATTCATTATAATGAATTAGCTAGAGAGACAAGTTATATTTGATCTACTTTCATGGTATGGTAGTAGAATAAAATAAAATTACGTCTGAATTCAAGATATGAAGGGAAATGGCTTAAAGAAGGCCGGTTTCCAAATTTGCAGACCCTCGATAAGGAATCCTAAAGTTCTTATTAAAACTATTCCTGCCGCTGAGTTTCGATCGCGGCTTATTTTTATTTTGTATTATATGTATGAAATTTTAATAATTAACTGTTTAAAAAGGCGATGCTCTTCAACGAGAACAATTCAATATGATGAAGTGTGAATGGAGTTTTAGGAACACAAAAGATTTGTTATTTACGAGAGTTTTCTATTTTTATTGCGGCCAATACTTGAGAAAACAACGAAAAGTATAGAAATATAGCAAACATTTAACATTTTTCTCAGATTCGATTTCTTATTTTACTTTACGTCCGACATCGTTCCACCTCAGCAGCAATAAATTGTAAATCCCGGACTATCCTGTAATTTATTTCTTCAAATGGTAGTCTGTATTTTAGGGTCAGCGCGTATAAAGTAAAAAGATCGCCGATCGCCCTGGCACCATGTAGACCTCTTTAGTTGAGTTGTTGCTTTACTGTCTTTTTCCATATTTTAATTTTAATAGATTTATTCACTAGATTTTTATAAAAATACAAGAGTAATTTATTACACACATAAAAAACGATAGTGGAATGCCAACCATGAAGATCTTTCTACATTAAATTAAATTGCACTTCGATATTGCATAACAAAACTACTTTTTCTTGTAAAATAATATTCTGAATCAGCGAAAACCCCTCGTGCCTGTACCGTGGGGTTATCGTGTAATGTTTCGTCTACCTTCCCTTCCACATTCACGTGGCTAATTTGAACTCGCGAAACGACTCGAGGCGAAATGATTTGTTCCATTATGGCGTTGTTTTATTCAGTTATCTTAGTAATGACTGTTATAATTTTGTTGATTTTATAATATAAGTAAAGTAGTATTATCTATACCGTGGTATAACAAAGCTGGAGCTCAGAAACTACCGATACAAATCGAAATCTGATTTAAAAGTTTACTTTAGCATTTGACAGTCCAATTATTATGGAAGGTTATAGGCTATTTAATATCAAGATTATTTATTTTTATTTTTTTGTTACTAATAATACCTTAGGAGCCGAGAACAAAGGAAAAGTATACTGCGGGGCACAGCTATTTGTAGATAAAATCATACATACACATTAATGTGATATCTATTTTTTTTCTTTACTTATAACCGTCACCAAGTTTACATCCAGTACAGTAAATTTTATACAGCAGAAAATGCATCGTCGCTTGAT
The DNA here is from genome assembly GCA_029849275.1 of Papilio elwesi. Lineage (NCBI taxonomy): Eukaryota > Metazoa > Arthropoda > Insecta > Lepidoptera > Papilionidae > Papilio > Papilio elwesi. The sequence continues at coordinate 5,019,618 of CM056708.1, read as the reverse complement.
AGAGTCACTGATTTAAATATCAATGTCGTTGGTGTACATTATGTCGGAATCTTCTGTTTACTAAGTTCAATTAAAAAATGTAGGTATGGCAGATATTACGAATTTTTGCAATCCTTGCGCAAATCGGAAATTAAGCGTTGTTAAATAAAAGTCAATAAGTAATGTGCACCCAACAACCAAAATGTAGGAATAAAACAGCCTAATGGTAACGAGATCCATACTATCTCACAGAGCTGTCACATCATTAATTGGACACCTTAGCTTTGTTCGCTAATTAGACGCCAGAGTATTATTGTTTCCCATTTTGTAGTCGTATACAGGTGAGCGCTTTAGTGGTGTTGTTTCGATGCTAATCGAAATGATGCCGGAGAGCGGAGTATATTATGATAGTTTATATAAAGCAAAGGAAATTTTCTCCCTTATCTATATTTCTTTTTTTTCTTTTTTTGGCCTTTTATTCAAAAATAATTTAATGATGAATGAATTAAGTATATCACAATTAAATCATAGTCAACCAAATTATTGAATTTATATTAATAAATTTACGAGAAATTTGTAACTTTAGACAAATGTTGTTTTAAATCAAGATGATCTTGAGTCTTTTAGTCATAGCACTGATTTACTTTTTCTTCTTATACAATATCCAACGGAAGCAATTGAGCGTGCGCACCTTCCGAGCTATCACTATTAGCTATACTTTTTATACAGATATTGTTGTATGTCTAAAACTATTACTCTAACTTATGTTGCCACAGTACAGTACATCCGTTACAGCTTTCAGTGGTAACTTAATTAGGAACGTGAACAAATCAATTTAAATACGAATTGAGAATAATAATTTTCTTAGATTGGTTTCAAATAAATATAGTTAACGTCGTCAGAGCGTTTTCAGTTTCAGTTTTTTTTTCAAAACCAATTCGTCGACTGAACGAAGTTTGTATAGCAGCGTCCGATTAACAGTAATTAGTGCGCAGCCACCTCATGATTAACAGCCTAATTCAGTTCAGCCGGCACAATGGCCGCGGCGGCCGTTATTACTATAGTTAACGCATTATTTATTATTCGTTGTTACGCTACCGGGTGCTTCACAACGAAGATCCTAACGCTAATGTAAAATTAGTATAATGACTATTTATCATTTAGCTTAATCATTATTGTAGCATCCTGTATACGTTCTGACTTGGCGCGGCGCCACGACTCGTTTGATTTACCGGGGGGCGATGTTATAATTCCGTACAAATATCAATATTTAAGTTTTAAAAAGTTGTTATACTAAGACTTGATAGGCCAGTGTTGTTTCCGGGTTGACTTCATTAAAATAACACCTTAACAGGTGGGCGTTGATTCTTCTTGCGTTCCCTACAATTACTTGATTTTTAAGGTGGTTATGGCCTATCCGTCTTCTAGAGCCCTGTAATAGGGACAACGGGATAAATTTACGATGCAGATTAACAATAAATGCTAACAAACTTAGATTTTAGATAATTCACTTTGTATGAGTATTGTGTATTGTGATAAAAAATAATAAAATATGAGATTTTATATGATAAACGTGACGCTAGAGTATCAGGCACAGTCGGTTTACGGCAACTATTTACTATTGCAAGTAATTCGAAAGTACAAATGGGCACAGAACAATTGTCCAATAAGGAAGACGAGGAGTCGGCTATTTCGAGAAGCAGCTAATTGCCATTTGACCTACGGGTCCAAATCGTGGGAGCGAGGCCCCTGCCCTGCTTGCACTCGATTGAACCTGGATTCAAACTGGATATATCTGTATTAGGATGATTGTTGAATCAGTAATGTGACGCAGTACAATCATAATTATTCATTAATTGAAAATGCTAACCACCGCTATCGTCGCCATTATTATTTTAATCTTTTTTGTCAAAAATATCTCTTGCTTATATTTTTTATATCCAAATTATTATTGTATTTTTTAACTATTTTATATCAGCGCAGTTTTCCTTCTAACATGAAAGATTAATACTATTTTATGACATGTAAATTCGTTTGTAATTCCTAAGATAAGAGCCTAGCTAAATAAACATTTTTATTTCACGAGCCAGGTGCATCGTTAGCTGGGTGACCTACGAGAATGGTTTCGTAACATATAGTAACTGCTTTGTTGTAGACATCGTTTCGTGAAGTAGCATCTTCCACATTCTAAGAAAAGCTGAAGTGCACTTTCAAAGATATTTTGTGTAACTACACTCGCTACCGAAGTGAATCAGATTATAGTATCGTCCCATGCATGAAAGGGTGCTCTATGCGACTGGAATTTCATTTTTAAAATTTAATTACGCGAACGTCTTTCCATTTCGAGTACTTTGTGTGCTCTCAAAAGTGGAATCCGGATTTCATATTTAGAACGCTGCCTACATTTTGTGTGGTCTGTGTATTCCATGTATAGAATGACATACGGATTGAATATTTCCGTCGCTACATTAAAGACTACAATTTATAATGTACACGAGTAACAAGTAGTACAAATATAGGAAATACACGTTTCATACGATAGGAAGTAAAAGCGCAAAATGTTTCTCTCCTCTTCCATTCTCTCCTCTTTCTTAGCTGAACTACAAGGAAGGGGTAGACCTTCCCAACACAAAGGCTAGCAATGCATCTGTAATTGTTCTAACTGTTTAGAATGTCAAAGAGCTATTTAGATAATATTAGGCGAGTCGCTTGCTCGTTCCTTCCTTTACTCTACAAAAATACATTCCATTACAATTTGACGAGAGCTATTCAACAGGCGTTAATAGTTGTACATATTGCAATGCATAATAACAAAGTTTAGATTTGTTAAAGTTGGCGCAGTTATAATTTTAATTAGTTTTCGACGGACTCAGCGACCTATTTATCGTGACGTGACGTGACGTAACGTGTCTTCATTTAAATATTCACTGTGCAATCTCTTGCGGGAAGAGTTTGCTTCCAAACTTCCAATAACGTCGTTGGATTCAATATCTGAAATATGATTCGATGCAGGCGCGGAGTTTATGTAACGACCAACTGTTACTGTGTCACTTCACTTATGAGTATGCAGCATACAGCATACGCGAGCTGATCGCTACGAGATGCATGCATATGTTGATATTGCAACTTTGTAAAGTTTGCGCAAACGATTTACATATAAATAGACAATCTTGTATCCAACCGACTATCTAGTGTTGGAACTACAATAATTGATATATTCAATGCTCAGTATTGTGTACGATATAACGACAGACAGAAGACCACCACTACGTTAGTTATAGTATAAAAAAGAACTGGAAACTATGAAATGGGATAGGCTAATGCGAGATGTATTGTAGACAAGACTGGGTTTGAAACTAAAAAGCTTGCTAACTAACTAAGTCCGTAGTTCAGTAATGGCTGATAAATAGATAGATTGTAAATAATTTAATGAAATTATCTTAGATCTTAATAGGAATATAGCTAAAATGTATTACTATATTCAATGGTTTCAGGTCAGGTCTGCTTCGAAGTAAATTAAGATACTCAGATACCAGACTTTTAGCTTTAATAATTCGTTAGGCGGCAAAAAAATCACTCAATAAAGTTTAATGACTTTGAGAATTTACATTCGGATTTCTTTACAGCATTTTTATACAATAAGGTTTAAGGAAATTATAAATTGAAAGTTTTGTATATTGCCAGTTTATTTAATGAGGAACGTATCCGTATTATCTGTTTTGGAGAAGAGAACATTTGATTGATTTGATTGAACAGAGATTGATTTATAAAATAGATTCAACAATAAATAAATAGTAACAAGGCAGTTAATAATGAACACCGCAAGCTAATACCGTCGTTAATATAAAAACCGGGCGGCGTCCGAAGTAAGGTAGGTAGGCATTTATGCTGACCTTTGACCTCTGCATGACCTTAGCCACTGGTTGATTAGGTAGGTAATCAACGTTTAAACTAATCTAGAATAACGATCTTATATAAATACTTAACCTTTTCGATATGTCGTAGGTTAGATAGGGTAGTGATGGAAAGTGAAAAATGTCTTTGATTTCAATATTTGTTGAGAAACGGTAAAAATACTACAGAAAAATTTCAATTAAAACAGTAACAGTCTAGCATTAGCTGTTTTTGTTCTTATATGAAGTTGTTTTGAGTGAATGTATGTTTATCTCCATCGGGTTGTTGGTTTATGAAATATAACCCACAGTAACAGAATAAATTAAACTTATTTAATGCCATGCCACCTTTGTTACATGAATAACTAATTAAAAAGGTAGCAGGATGGACTTGTACCGCCTGACGCTACACGTAATATAATTATATAATCAGTATGTGGATACAAAGAGTCTGGGATCGGCTTCTAGTCGTAGCTTTGTTTTATTAAGTAGTCCTGAAATAAGTTCAATGTGTACATGAGAAACGGGTGGACCTGTATCGTCCAACACTGTCCCATGGGAAGATACACCCTCCCTTTCCTCCCCCCAACTGCTCCTAGCCCGCCGTGTATCCGATAACTTACATCTGCTGTATAATCCCGATGTTAGCTTTGCGCAACTTTCATTGGCTATGTATATATATCGTAATATATAAAAGCTTCGTAATATTTGCAATATCCACTTTTATTGTATACTTTGAATGAACAATTTATTTCCTAATATCATCCCAAAAGTTTTGTATAAATATTAACTTGTATGTTTTTAGGATTAACTTCTCTTCAATGTTACATGTATTATTCAATGTAACATGAACAAATCTTCAGCCAATAGTCGTCCACAGCTGAACGTAGGCGTGTTTTTTTGCCTTGCCTGCCCTGCCGCCCATTCAGTGCACTCCCGCCACCTTGACCATATTACGTCCATCTTGTTGGATGCCTGTCAGATTGTTGTCCTGTATGTGGTCGCCATTCCAGGACTTTCCGTTTTGCCAACAATGTGTCTGGTCCATTGCCACTCAAGATTTATAATTCTTCGGGAAATGTCGGTTGTTTTGGTCCTACTGCATATCACATACTCTCGGATAGAGACTTCGAGCATTGTCCTCTCTATTGCCCTCTAACTGAACTTCAGCGGACGTTGCCCTACACGTCGAAAACTTCGAGAGTACAGCCTCCGATGGTCATTGGGGTGTGTGAGATACGGATGTTCCACATTGCTTTCGTCTTGCCTATATTAATTTTATAGCTCAATTAGTCAGAGTCGTGGTCGTCGAGCATTGTACCGAGTCCCTCCATGGTCTCAGCCATGACTGTAATGTCGTTGGCAAATCGCGGAACGAAAAAATACCAAGGTTAAATCGTCACTATCTCTTGTAGTACAAGAAATCATCTTGAACCAAGGATTATCTTTACTGTTATATTTCTTCACAAATATTATGATAATTTCTCCCTAATTTAATCGCGTCTACTCGCAATCAAGAACGATCCAACGACGCTCGAACACGCAACTTTGCTCATTCCTGAGGTTGGCAAAAGTATTACGTTAAATCGATCCAATAAGCTGCTCAGACGAAGTCATTAGTCTAATGAACGATCTGCCGCATTGTCTCGGCTTATATAATATTCGCACTCTTAATGTCTTGAAGGTATTTTGTAGCTTTAATACAAATTTACTTTTAACAAAATATCGATATCTAAGTCGTCACATCCTTCGTTTTATATCTTCCCTTCAAAAACAACAAATGTACTAAAAAATATAAAATAATATTACGCAATTAGACATAAGAATCAATTCTTAATCATATTAATCCACGTAACCCAAGAAAGTAAAACTCAACTTTGTCACATTATGCATTATTAAGAATAACTCAAAAACTACCGGTCGGATCTTGACTAAAATACACGGGACCAATCGAACAAAAAACGAATCATACAAATACGTTCACCGGGAGCGAAGTTCTGAGGTAACAAATATTTAAAAAAATCCTCCTCCTATTTGAAGTCGGTTTATAAAGACAAATGTAATGTAATGTTGCTTACGAACTGAGATGTTCATTTGAGTCTTCAACATTCATACGGCTAAGAATACATGATCTTTCGTTGCAGGCAATCTTAGTATCAATTTTCTAACATATTTTATACCAGAAGTTTGGCTACAAAACAGAAATCACGTTGCCATAAGCCGCATATAATAGATAGCTTTCCGTGATAATATTTAATTTTTCTAAACATGTACCCTTGCTATGAAAAATACGTTATATTATATAAAATACTAGAGGATATATGGTAATTCAAATTGAAGCTGACATTAATGTTATAAAATATATTTGCATCTTCAAAGGGAAGAGTAATCTTATATTACTAATTTAAACCTGGATCAAACCCCTTCGAACAGACCCATAGGTTTTTGTATAATACCGGTAGGCGCAAACAGGAGTCACGTTTCGCCAATTTATTGACCCAAACCGTAACCCTTTATCCTCTTGATGGGCTTCCGTAGCCTAATTACGAATCTCTGAAGATACTCCCCGAGGGAATATTGTGTTGCGTGGTAATTACTTACGTTGCGTCAATATTGGAGTAGGTATAATATTATATAGGTTGTTGCCGTGTCGTTATGGATCGCATGCCTCCGGTCGGTAAAGTAATTACAAATCTCTTGAGACTATGTCGGGGAAATTAATTTTAGTACTTGTTAATACCATAACTAATAGATTTTTTTAATGCAAATTTATGATAGATCCATTATTATATTACCCATCAAAGATTTATCTCTCTATACTATCTCTTCCATTGGTTCTAAGCTCTGTGGTGCGTCGCTGATCCGAACGAAATGTGTGACTGCTGCTAGCATCATTGTTCCCGGCCTAATAGAACACTCAGAGGGATAGGCTTTAATTACCCATGTGACAAGATCCCACTATCCATGTGTATACTTACGTTCTTTCAACGGTAGACAAGTAAAAACGCTTGGTGCTCCCGAAAAAGATTCACAGTGTAGCTTCTATGTAGCATTAATCGCAACTTAACGCGATGCGGAATGTCAAATAAGTCACAAGTATAAAACTTGAGGAAACAATAGCAGAATAAAAATAGTCCCCCTTGTCCACGAAATAGGGAAAACAAACGACTCTCTCGACAAGTGTAGAATTGTCTGGCCATACCTTCTAATTCGTAGCCTGCGCGGGGTTAATTAAAGAATTAACGCTACGTTGCGTCCCCTGGGTGGGAACACGACGGAAATTTGTCGCACGAGTTATTAATGGGACCTCTGTTATTTCTTTTGCAATCTCACTGACACGAGGGAAACATCAGATAATTTAATGGTGAAGAGGAATTAGCTGCTGCTCTCTAATTAAAGCAAACTTTTAGCGAATTGTGTTTGTTCTTTTTAAATTACAATTTAAGTTGATTTTCGTTGAAAAACAGTTGACTTATTCATGCTTTTTTAATACGCTAGCAGGGACCGAAACCACTGGTGCTCGTTATTCTGCTTTCAAAAAACCGACCAAGTGCCAGTCGGACTCACGCACGAGGGGTCCATGCCATTATCTATAAAAAATCACCTTTGCTGTGAGGTGCCCCTTTAAATATTTATTTTATTTTGTCTTTTAGTGTTTGTTGTTACAGCGGCAACAGAAATACATCATTTGTGAAAAATTCTAATGTATCCAACTATCACGGTTAATGAGAAACAGCCTGGAGACAGACGGACAGACAGATTGATGGTCAACGGAGTCTTAGTAATAGAGTCCCGTTTTACGGAACCCAAAAAAAGAATATATGTTATGTACGGATATGTTCCGTGTAATTATAGATTCTAGTTCTTCGTTTCGTTCAGTACCGGAAAAATCATCACAACAATCTTTTGGAATTCAGATGGAATTTTGTTAATAGATAATAAAGATAAAAGTGTTTCTTTATTAGGAAAATACTACGCTGCAATCTTAGGAAGGCTAAGAGGATCCGAAGATAAAGGAGAAAAGAGACGGGGGAAATTGACGAAAGGTGTCTTGTTGTTGCACGAAAATGTGCCAGTTCACAAGAGTTAAGTCTTTTTGTTTTATTAAGAGAATTTATAAACGCGCCCTCGTACATTATATGTAGCCTGCCTATGTGTAGCGTATTAATCTATATTAAAATTATAAAGAGAAAATATTTGATTGTTTGTTTGTTCCGGATAAACTCAAAAGCTACTACTGATTTAAAAAAAAACAATCATCAAAAGAAAGCCCTTCAAACAGCGAGGCTTGCTAGTTTAATATAAACCTATATAATAATATATAGGTCAGTAATACCGGTGTTAAAGTCCCTTTATTGTGTTCGTGCGGGATGACAAGCGTATCGATTTCTCGGTATCTTATCACCGGCTTCAGCTAAGTCGGAAGCGCGCCGGCCGCCGCAATCTGCGAGCTGCTCTTGTAGCCGTCTCAGGGAACTTCCTCGATCTTAATATGATTGATCATCGCTAACTATCATGTTCCTACTCTAAAATATTTATTACAACTGTTCTAGATTTAACATTATTACTAATCTACTATTATTACTGGTCATTACTTTATAAACAAATCTCATATCAATGTTTTATGTAATTTGATCCTCCATAGTATACATCTAATTATAGGTCAAATGTGTCAAAAGGTTGTAAAATCAAAACATTAGAACATTATTATTGCACCGGATATTGAAATTAAAGCCTTTTTGCTTTATTCTCTCGGGAACTATTTAGTTAAAATTAGGAAAAATTAATGAAATACATAAAATCCTACATGTATATGAATCTGTGTATAAATTTCTAAACGATTACTAAAGAACTTTATAAGATTAGCGATTTGAACGAATAACATTATTTTTATATATAATGTATTGTGTGTGCTCGTAATATTAAAATAAATTACTACAACAGTATACCTATTAGCATGTAGCAGCAAATAGTTGTATTTATATTTCTGTATCGCTATGGGCCATTGATCGCCACTAAAATCGGTCTCCTGCCGCCTGATGTGGTGGCATTCATCTAGTGGACTCCCGCAACCTTGACCAGATCATCGGTTTATCTCGTGGGAGGCCTACCTACGGTGGGTCGACCTGTACGTGGATGACATTCCACGACTATTTAGCCCCATCGGCCATCCGTTCTGCGATGAGGAAACTTTTCAACATAAAACTGGCTGCGTACCAGCAACTCATCTAGTTGTTGCATATGAAGCAGCGGTCACTTTGTCTCCCGTGAGCTGTTTGCTTGGTGCCTCCTTATTGCATGAGAAATATTTCAAAGAATAAAGGAATATAATCTTTGTATACAGGAATAAAATTTATCACACTTTGTATAGAGGAAAAAACATTTTCGCAACCTATTCGCACACTATTATTTATTGCCAAGGCGCCGATCATTTTCACCACCTCATCTAACGAGGGCCGGATCTAACGTTCCTCGGTCCGGAATCGCTAAGACCGCTGACGAAGCGCAAGATTCCCACCAATGTTTATTTATGAGGCCGATCCCCGATATTTGTCTGCCACACGGAAGTGTTAGTCGCGTTTGTTGCTAAATTATACCGGACTCACTGAACCTATGTACGATGACAATAAAATCTGATAGTGACGTGTGATATATGTAAGTAATATTATGTTTTGAAAGTGCTACATAATATACATTTTAGTGACTAAACAAAGTATAAGCGGCATGTATTGAAAATTGTCTGAACCATTTGGTTGATTTCAAATTGATCGTTAGGAGCAAAACAACATTTTTAGCAAAGAGGAATTGAATTTTTCTAGAAAATTTATAATTTGTGAATAATTCAATCTAAATAAAATTGCAATCGAAAAATAAATTTGGCAAATTCTGGGTTATTGAAGTTGCTGGAAGATTAAGTCAAAATTGAAATCGAATTGAAAATTTCAAAAATACTGCATATGTAACTGATAAAATAAAATAATAATAAAATACGCCCCATAAATATTTACGATTGTACTCTTATGTTTATGAAGCGTTGATATAATTATGTTGATCCTTGGGTTTTTGGCAGAACATCTACCTATGTGGAATTTGTAGTGCGCTTATAAATGTTTCTCGCATGGGAATTAAAGCCAGGTTTCGCTCCGTAACAATACATGCAATCTCAACTCCAAGTTAAATCCCTGACGGGATTCCCGACAAATAGCTTGGTTTTGCTAGCACATATTCTGTAAGGAGATTAATTATGCACTTGCATGTATTCGAAGTGAGGTGGAAGATAACCGCCCGCGCGTTGTCTGTCGGGATACATTTATGTATAGTTTTTCTCCGCGGCTTAATGCTGGTGTAATATAATCTTAGTGATGACAACTCATTATCTTACTTATTTTAGATTTACATCTATCCGACGATGATCCAATGATTCTACCGGTCATTCGTTTTACGAATGTTTGCTGTTCATTGCTACTCAAGTTTGGTCCTTTTTTCATAAGAGTAGTGGGCAAACGAGCGGTGGGAACACCGACGTGATCAGCGATGGCCATGGACATCCGCAACACCAGAGGAACTGTAGATGCGTTGCCGGCATTTAATATCAAGATCTCTCGCTCGCTTCTTGAACTTATATTTAAGATTCTTTTTACCTGTTTGTTTACTCCAGCTCCCTCCATATCTAATTGTAGCAATATTTTTATAGTATTGCTTGTCGGCACAAATATATGCAAATTTTCAGTGAAACATCTTTTATTTAGATCCTTAATCGTTAACCACGGTCAAAATGTAAATCATCGACGGAATTCTATATCATGATCAAAACTTGTTTTATAACTTATATCCAAAAAATTAAAACAGTAAGTCGCTACGTATCCCACGTATCCGCTAGCTATGTACCATCTATAAGTTGTGCAGATTAAATCAACGTATCTCAAGCGAACTATCAATATTAGTTTGCCAACTTTTGCTCGGACAAACTCCTCGTAACTCTCTTCGCTTCCTTGAAATTCTCTGAACTGTAGGAATAAGGATAAGTTTTATGTTTGCCAAATAAATGTTGAAATGAGTCCAAGGATTCATATTTTTATTATATTCGATATTTAGCAAAAAAAACACTTACACGCTCAATCATACTCGCCTTACTGATTTTTACTTACAGATTTTATTTCTTACTTACATTTGGTTACCTGTAATAATTTTTACTTATGGGTGGCCAACACGAATTTTATTAACTAAAAATTACTGCAGTGAGGGTTCTGCTAACACTTATCGTAAAGAAATTACTCGATAAATTAAATTGTTGGTATAAGTTGAAAAGCATAGAAAACATTGCGTAAATATTTATACTGTTTTGTGGTTATTGAGATTTCGATTTCTGGTGACAACGAATTACAAAGATATGAGGTCCTCTATTAACTTAGATCATTGATATGTTATTTCTGTAGCTTTACTTCAATGTATATCATCCCATATAGTGAAATGAAACGGAAAGGATGTGTTATAAGTAGCGGCGGAAGCGCGCGCTATTTGATTTGACCAATGAGCGCGTTCGATGCTAGAGTTGAGCGCCACATGGTACCCATTTTCCGAGAGCAGTTGGTGTATAATGTTGCTTATAACCGAAGTGAGATGTCAAATGCGACTGCTAGACTCGCTCCTTTTTTTGACATAACGAATATAATGACTTCATTTCCACCGCCGGATATGGGTATCTCCAAAAATACGTTTAGTCTGTACTACAAAAACTAGTACGTTACATGAATTGCAAAACGTTTTACAAATTAAATACTTTTCCGTATATCGTCCATGACGCCGTTTTATGGATACCTAATATTTTCTACTTCATAATTGCAAATGCGCTTCATCACCTTGACATTAAATAGCGTTTTTAACAAAGTTTTTTATAGTAATCGGAATAAAAATTATTATTAAATTCTTCCGTATCATTTAATTATACATTTAAGGTATTATTATGTGATGTAGCAGCGATAAACAAAAGTAAGAAAAAGGTTAATCAAAATAAAATTTATACCCGAAATGAACTCTTCAATTTTTATAATAATTTCATATGTTTACGCGAATACTACACATTGGAATTAAACTAATTTTACGGATTTTATCTCGTTTATTTTAAATTTTTGTTCCCGACGTTTCGAGTACTATTCAGCCATTATCGGGGGGACTCCCCGTGACCATGAGCATTTTAGTTCATTAAATAGCTTTATTTAATTATTAATTAAAAACCAACGTTAAATACTTTATCTAATAAATAAGACAAATGTTCATTCTGAGTTCACGAGATGACAACTCATTAACTTTATAAGGTTTATTATCATTCTTAAAAACAGAAATATACAAAGTCTACTTAGTAAAATGCCTCTAATTTATTCCCACAGGACCGGGACTTGCCCGTCATTTTTTATATTCTCCACATTTTTGCGTAATTTCTTCTCTCATTAAATTCATTGCGTTAAAGGAGACAGGAGGGAGCGCGATGCGCACTTTGTGAGCGACAATAATAACCCCCATTTCAATTTTCCTACTCCCGTTATTTATACATTTTTTACTTATTTTATGTATAACGTATTTATAAAACCTACAAAAGATACTCTTAATTCTAAAATACATTCTATAAAATAATATTCCATAAGCTGCGGAGTCCTATGATTCAAACAACCAGTAGTCAGGTTTACAAAGAGATGAACCTTCCTACATTACGCACAGTCTCTAAAACCAACGCCTTATTTATCGAAACCTTGACCTAACCGTTTAGCGCGAGCTTCCTAATGCGTCGGTCGAAGCTCTTCGATAAAAGTCTGTTTAGTGATACGCGACTATCGGAACAATGGCAGTCGATTTTAAATAACACATGTTGGTAACTGTAAGCTAAACCTGAATATTTATCCACTGCTGGAAGTACACCTTCCTCCACAATGAATCGCCCCAAAAATCGGTCATCCATCTTATACAGGTCTATTAACGCTGCGTCGATTTCTACTTGGCTGTCATTTCAGTTTCCATCCGAGGTATTATACATTATTTTCCCCGACACATTGTCTCCGTACACCTCGTCAGCTTAAGCGTAGCGAATGATATAAAAGCACAGATGAATGCCAGCTGCCCGACGTAATAACGACGTGAAACAAAAAAATATAACGGTAAAATGCTTACTGCGTCAGATATACGGCCTGTTAGAGATACGGTCAGATAATCTAGTTTGTATATTCTTTTTGCTTAGGTTTAATTTTAAGTACAACGCCTACCTTTTTTATTTAATGTTAAAAATCTGTTCAAGGTACGACATGAGTTACATAACATTTTTGAATATTTCAAAGGATGTAAGAATAAATTCAATTCTACATATACATTTCCCTCCCTTCGCAGTGCCGCAGACAGCACACACATCAAATAGGATTGTGCAAACAGTCGGGTCTAAGCGGGCGCCGAGCCTCGCTGACAGAGCATCTCCTAGAGAGCTTATCTTGGCTCCTCCCGACTACCTCTAACTCCATTACTGGCAACCACAATGCTTATTATCAGAGCAAACAATTCAAACATATTTCTTACTCGTATAATTTATAATCGTGTAAATTATGCAGCAACTTGTTTAGCAACAGTTATCACAAGAGATAAACTAGCTTATATAAAAACTCATCAGCCTGACTCACTCAGCCAGGTTGTTGATCTTTTTTGTGGAAGGTCTTACTTACGCTACGCCAACCTGTACGCGGCCACCACTTCTGACCCTCTTGGCTTCATCGGCCATGCGTTCTGCGAGTACTGTGACAAATTGCCACTTAAGTTTAGCGTCTCTTTGGACAATGTCGTTTACCTGCATTGGGGACGCAGGACTCCAGGTTGACGCAGCGTGGGTAGGTCTTCAACTATTGGACCGACTATCTGATCAACGTTGCGATAATCCAGTGACGACAGGGGGAGGATCTTTGTTTTTAGCGATCATTGGAAAAGCCTACGTCCAACAGTGAACAAAATCGGCTCAGAAGAAGAAGAAAAATTATTTTATGTACATAAATATACTTCGTTATAATAAATATCTATTTAAACGGTATTTAAATAATTTAATGAAGAATGTTATAGTCATATGATATACCAGGCATGTTCATTGCTATGACATCTGCTTGAAGTATTGATCAGTGTAAAAGCACGTTTTATGCGACTCCATTCAATCGGAAATCTGCTCCCGAAGGGACGAATAAAAAAATGCGTAGACGTAAAAAAGGTTTTCCATGGAGAGTTATTGTTGCCTGTGGGCAGATGTCTATGATCCTTATAAATCGTACAACGTTATTTTATGATTATGCCCTCGGTAGAATTAATACATTCACTGATAAATTTTATGAATGACATTCATAGATTTTTGGAATGGACAACTATTTATGTCGTAACAGTATTTACGTATTTACTAAAAATATCCATCTTTCCTCCATAAAATAGGCGACCTATAGCTTCCAAACTAACACTTCTTCTGATGATATTATTTTTAATACCCCGGGTTTATATATGAAAATAGATGCTTGGGGAGTAAACTTTTTGTAATATTTTTTGTATCGTCATGATAATGCGTTGCAATAAAGCTGCGGAACAATTCATTGTCTTTTTTGCAACTATACCTTTCTCGATAATTGAAAGGATTTGTATAAAAACCTCTACCGAAGTAGCCTGTCTGGAAGCGGGCGTCGGTCGAATCTCTTGCACACAAAACAATGGTTATTTTACAAGGATAAAGACCCACTGCCCTGAGCGGAACGGCCGAGCGATTATGGTATTTATTCCTTAGTCAGCTGTTGCTGCATTCGTGTAACGTTGCGTAGACTCGTTTTGTATGCAATTGGCGAAATGCGCCACCGAGTACATGAGCACATGCGGCATGCATTAATAAAAACAATTGCCTGTACGTCTGCGGGCTGCGCTTTAGTATTCCGATTAGCTTGGATAAGCTCGCTTTGTCTCTTCTTTTCGATGCAATGCTATACGTCATCTGTAAATCATAAACTACAAGAAAGACTATTGTTTGTTTGTGTTTTGAACAAAGACGTATGGCGCATTCCCGTGTTGGCTCTTGAGGTATCCAAGATTTATATGGAATGAATAAATAAGCACTAACTCCCTTAATGTTGTAGAATAGGCAGTTATCACAGATTTATATTTGAAACAGATACAATAATGCATAGACGCTCGTCAGTAACGAGTGTAACTAGAAGTTTCGCCTTTCTTTGTATGTCACCTTTTGATTCGTCAATCTGGTCGATTTCAGTTTTGTCTAGGAACAACCAACGCTTCTACTACTACTGCTAATTTCTTTTGCAACATAAGTATGTAAATTATAAATAAAGTTATAAAAAGGTAATGCACCGTGTATTGTTTTTAGAACTCGATCACCACAGTGGTAGAGCCCACGACAACAACATCTGTTGCACGAATGGCCCGGCTCGACCGGTGAAATACCACGACCTCAGAGAAAACAGGCGTAAAGTAGAAATACTCTGCGTTTCGTCTGACGAGTGAGGTGCCGGAGGCCTATTTTCAGTCCTCTTCCCCTTCCTTTCCCATCCCATCCTTTCCTCCTCACAAGGATAGGATGGGAAAAGGAAGAGGATTGGACGGGGAGGGGGTTAAAAAATGTTGTACGTGTTTGTAAAATGCCAAAGAAAAGAAACTATAATTTTAATATAATACCTAATCCTAATTTAATATAATAAGTCTATCCTTAAGACTAACAAAATTATCTGCATCCATATAATAACGGCACATAAGACACGTACTTATATAACGATCACTGAACGAATATGTGCCGGTGAAATTTTCCATTAAATATGTTATAAATTGCATTTTATACCCAGATCACGTCTCGTTCAAGTTATAAATGTAATATTTTAAAGTGTACGATTTTAATATTCCATTCGATTTCTACGGGAAATTCCGGAATGGTATAACGTAATAGAACGAAAGAATGCACGGAGACCCGTACATTCAGTCGTTCGTATAGCTAATTAATTTCTGTTTCAGAGTCTTGATTTTAATATAAAAAAATGCCTTTTCAGCAATTGCCTACATTGCTCGTTAATCGATTCCAGGCAGATAGGGTCAAATTCCGACATCCAGTCACAATATTGCTTATAATAAAACGAATAGCTATATTTTATTATAATTTCCTTAGCCATAGACAAGTGTACACCACTTCTGGCAATGTTTCATGTTATAATGTTTTATTTTGCCCTGTTGCAGGTAATTAGTTGTATTTATACTGCTTTCAGTATAAATAATCAAATCAAATCTTAGTTAACCCCTTTGGGTTAACTAAGATTTGATTGTGGGTGAGTAATGAAATTAATAATTCCTGATGTTCCGTATGTACACACATATAATTGATAGATGTTAATGAATGATAAAAAATATTAATGATGGGTTCTTATGATGAAACATCTGCTACGCCTTGCCACTTGTACGTATAATAAACAATCCCTTTCATCACTGTCAACGATCTGGCCGATAAAGCAATTGGCTTCCTACGGACACTACCTCTCACTCATCACACACACACATCTTTTTCTTTGTTTCTTTTAGCTCATTATGTTTTAAAATGTACAAAGTTACAATATAATTCTATTTGTATTAAGTCTCATAAAAAAATATCGAAAGATAATACTTCAGATAGCTTTTTAATAAGATAAGAACGCTGGGGAAAGTTCAGCGCACTCAAAAAAAAGAAACTCACCAGACACCTTTTAACCTCTTCGTCGGTATCCAATTTGGAGGTTTATTTTCGTCTCATCAAAGCGCCCTTTATTTATCTATAATAGTACCACTTTTTAAAGTCTTTTTCTTCAGAGGTTTGGTGAAAACAGTTCATTAAAAATAATATTCAATTTCTTTACAGAAACTCCACTTATCAAAACATCAAAGGAGCGTTATGGCCCCTAATCATTTTTTTATTGACGAAGACGAGTCTGTGTGCACAAAGGAACATTGTCCTAATGACAATGTTAAATAGAATATTTGTCTATACGACATCATTAGAGCTCCCTACTGAATTAAACATCTCTACCGACCCCTTATCTACTGTCAATTGAAGGGATATTGTTCCTTGTCGTTACTATTAAACAGTCGCTTTTTAGACGTACATTTCGGAGTGTAGTTAAGATTACTTAATGAGTTCCAAACAAACCTAATCTTTTAAAAGGTTCCATGTTAGTTCTTATCTTGCCTGGCTGCCCACGATTGCTCTTGAAGCTTTTACTTAAATATTTATAACTAGTAACGCCCGCCGGCTTCGACCGAATAAGTGGATAAAGGAAAAAAAGAATACAAAATATTTATAGCTTTAAGTGCGTGCATTATGTTATCGCCAACAAACAGATTAATTATAGCTGTGGCGAAATATAAATAAGTAAATAAATAAAAAGGAATAAAAAATTGTTTTCTATACATACATTATACAAGTTGCGTCTCGCAATTTAATTTAAACGGCGATTTGAATAAAAGTAATTTTACGGATTTTATCGCGATTATTTTACGTTTTTTTTATTCCAGACGTTTCGAGTACTTTACAGCGCTCACGGTCACGGCGGAGAATGAGGTGTCAGACGTCCTAATGTCAAAATTTGCTGGCGAAGAACCCACTTATTTTGTATTGACCACGAGCGCTTTAAAGTGCTCGAAACGTCGGGAATCAAAAAACGTTAAATAAAGGCGATAAAATCCGCAAAATTAGGTTTATTACAATGTGTAGTATGCGCGTAAATATAAGAAATCATTAGGGTAACCGACGATTTTGTAGTCTAAGCTGAACCCTATTTAATATGATTGATCATTTAGATATGAAGTCTAGTTACACTGGATTAAAATTATTTCTCCGTACAAAACTTTTATTTCCTACTTTAGACCTTTACGGGATAAATTTAGAAGTCTTCCTTAGTGCTCGCATACGGAATAAAATAATTATGTGTCAAATAAATTTTGAGTGTCATACCCGCTTGGGATTTGCGTCGATATATTTATTATTCAGTCAGCCTCTTCTGTTCTGTACAGATATAATTATATTATACAGCTTAACAATAAAAATATCCTCTGAAGTCTCCCCTCGTATTATAATTATTTACATGAGATAAATAAAGTTCTAAATACAATATTATTATTATGAAGGTTCTTCTTGAAAAACAGAATAATAGCCGCTTATTTATTTAAGAATTTATTAATAAACAGCTTGTATGCAAGCGTAGTTTTGTTCATTTATATTGTATAAGACGTACGAAGACTCTTTTCGCACAATGCAGCATTGTAAAGTAATCTTACTTGAGAAGTGGCAACAAAAAGTTGGTCAAGTTTAGTCTGCATTAGATTAGAATACAAGAATAAAAAGTTCATACAAAACATTCCGTGGTACATTACAAATTTGACTTTTTATAGTAGTAGTTTCCCACTGCAGGGACACAGGCCTCCTCTTCGAGAGAGGCAATAAGCCGTAATCCACCACGCTGGCCCAGTGCGGTTGGTGGATGTAACATGTCTTCGAATTTGATGATTCTTAGAACATGCCGGTTTCCTCACGATGTTTTCCTTTACCGTTTTTGGAGCAGTGGTGTTGAAATTAATTACACAAAGTATAGCGCCTGCCTGGGTTCGAACCCGCGACCTACAGTTCGTAAGTCAGGGCCTAAAGCGCTGTGCCACCACTGCTCTTTATTATTATTATAAAAAGTTATTTTATTATAGATTTATAATATTAGCTGGGATAATAAAATGCACTTAAATCTAATTTTCGGATTATATTTAAATTGTGATGTTATAGAGCTAGGTTTTCTAGTACCGATATCAGGTTTCTATTTTAGCTCGGCTAAATCTTATGGTTTAATTCTCTTCCAACCTAAAGTCGTTCACAGCTGGACGTAGGCATCCCCCTCATTGACCGCCACAAAATAGGTTTTTTTACTTCTTTTACTATCGAATAGGTTTATTTACCAATCAATGGGAAAGTTTATTTATCAATCTATGAAATGAAGGACCTGGCAACACAAAGTGGTATCTTATATTTCTCGTCGGCCGCACAAACTCGTTAAGAATAATCAATTCCCGATTATGAAAGATGTCTTAAAATCAATGTTCTAGTTGGTTCAGAGCGCGAAAGGCCGATCTTCAACCTGTAATTAAGAGATCGTCCGAATGTAATATACCCGGATAGATTTTTGATCTCTGCTTTTTATAGTACCTGTAGTACACATCAATTCAAATTAAAAATAAACCCTTGCTTTTGCTAATCTTAACAACATAATACTAAATTGAACGCAAGAGAATTAAATTAAATACAGTTCGTCGAAATTGTTTGAAAGTGAAATAAGCATGTTGCTCACCGAAAAGATTTTCCCCTAACAAATATCGCCTTACGTGGGTAAAGACGTTTTTACTTAAACAAAATATATTTTAACCGCATATCTTTGATTACTCGTACTTCCTTTGCTTTTCTTTGTTCGGTATCAAACTATTGCAAGTATCCGCTGTGGTAAAACACTTAACAAAAGATAAGACGTAATATTTTAATTTACAACCATGTTAAAGGATATAACGTTGCAAGACTTCGCTGTCATTGGGCAACATCGACTTGCAGCCTTTGTGTTATGTTGCCGGTGATCGGAAGTTGCACTGGTGTTCAATATACACGTAAATATTGATTAGCGATTTGTCAATCAATAGATATGCAAAAACATAGCAGACAATGGAAACATGTAACGGCTTTACTCAACTGTATGATAATTTTTGCTAACAAAATATTATATAATTGTTTCTCAACTTAGGCTTACAACGGTGAAGGAAGGGTTTAAAAAAGAAGAGTAATTAAAAATTTAAAAATTACTAAAAATTTCCAGTAAAATCCAAGGCGAGTTCACTGGCTCATAAACTAGCGTTAGCCGTATCTCATGAGCCAGTGTTCACCCCAAAAGGTACACAACACTGGTGCACTAAAACAGTATTTATGTAGAGTAAGAGTATAATTATAGTAGAACTTACATATATTGAAAAGATAAAAAAACAGAATAGTTTAAGTGTACCCGCTACTGACGACGACGACAGAGGTGTAGCAGAACCATGCCAAATGGAAATTCGTAGTCTCTGCTCTACTCTATTCCTTTGGGTTACGCATATGCGTGTTAATTTTTTTTTCGTTCTATTTATGGTGTTAGTATATATATTTGTTAATGTTCAGTTACTTACTTTTTTTTATACGCACTATTTTAACTACTTGCCTTTTGACTAATGTCATATATAAAATAAATATTGAGGACTTGTAGGTATACGTATGTGGTCCCAACAACGATACGGTAAACGATGGCTATACGAAAGTTCAGTACAGTTCAGTTCATTCCACAAAGTAACTTTAAGTAGTAGTACTCTCAAGAAGAGACATAAAGGAACGAACCCATTGGTGCAGACTTGTGCAGTTGAGAGCGCGGCGGAAAGTCTTTTCGGTGGTATAAGGAAACAGGACATTTTTAGTAAAAAAACTGTAGAAATTATAGCAGTACAGCATTGTTACAGTTGACCAGTAGGCTGAGAATTATTTTTGAGCGAATTTCTTGTCGTATGTATTGTAGTCGAGACGGCAGGTTGTATACTGGAAGGGTTGGAAACCCTCATTTTTATCAATAGGGAGGTGGAAATACATTATGGCTGCATTGTGTTCCCAACGGCTTTCGATCTATATGGTGTATCTAACATCCTTAAAAACGTTCTTTTTATATAACAACGTTAACATATATAAATAGACGAGAATACTACCACAAATAAAAGAGTTATATTTTC
The DNA here is from genome assembly GCA_029849275.1 of Papilio elwesi. Classification (NCBI taxonomy): domain Eukaryota; kingdom Metazoa; phylum Arthropoda; class Insecta; order Lepidoptera; family Papilionidae; genus Papilio; species Papilio elwesi. Next base: position 4,998,940 of record CM056708.1, on the reverse strand, counting down.
AAACAACGAGGGTGGTTTACCGTTAAATGTCAGCAAAGAAGAACACACGCCGTCTGTGATTCGATACGGTACAGAGGCAACACAGGTTGCAATAAAAATACTATCTATGCGGGTCTGCCCTGGAATCCGGAGCTACTTAATCAATATGCGAAATCGATCTGCATTAAAGATATTTTTGATCTAGATGCAACAAACCAAAAGTAATAGGCCACGTTCAAAAATTACAATATATGTATGTATGTATCTCACATCAATATCTTGTATAGAAATAAACGTGTTCTATCAAAGGCTACTAAGTCTAATCCAAAGCTTTATTATTTAATTTTATTATTACGTAAAATAAGTTATTAAGACTTATGCTATTTAGTATAATGCATGTCTTTTATTGTAAGTTAAGTATGTAATATTTTTATTATTCCTTAAATGTGCGATTGAACTAATAAAATATGTCCAATTTCTGTGCTGACATCGGCTCCAGAATAGGGCAGCTCCATCTCATCCCGTGGATGTCACATGCGCCGACTAAGAGACACGTCGCGGAATTTGCAGCAGCGTTCTAGTGAACTTTATCAGTGGAATACACATTGAAATGTCGTATGGGTTTTGTACATTTCGGCTCCAAGCAATGTAAGGTGGCAGCTATACCACCCGCGATAAAACTGTAGCGAAAATCTAGACAGTTTGTATTGCCTTACTATTACTATTATTGTCTTACTGTGCCCACCCTTAATAAGTGGGAAAAGGGTAGGGAGGGATTAGTGCGCCATAGGGAGTTATAATCTTAACATGGAACAAGCGGAAGCGACTGGGTACCAAGTGAAGTACGGAAAGGACCATGTCACCGTAGAAAATCGAAAAAGATATAACGAGTATAACCTCGTTTCCTGCAGTCCGGCTGGCAAAATGTGTGCGGAGCCCTGATAATTTTGAGGAGTTGAACGAACAGATTACGTGTCAAACCAACAGCAGTAATAATTCTATGGAAATCCTCGTGGAGTTTATCGGACAAGCATTATGCTGTGTAAATTAGGTCGATTGTCAATCTCGCGGATATAACTCGAGACGGCGACGGCCCGCAGTCCTCTGGGCTTACGGCCCACGCTCACGGATTATTGCGGAACACCTGAAAGGAAAATAGCGAAGACAGAATAATGCTACTTCATGATTAAAGTTCTCTGATGTACGACTAATAATAATTCGTGATACTTGCTGGATGGTGTTCCGGAATTTCTATATATATTTCAAGTCTTACTTTTTTCTTTCTTTTAGCATATAGTACAGTTGAATATCATCTTTTTTTCTTTTTTTTTGTGAATGTTTTACCGAAAAAAATTTTTGACTCATTTTATTGATGCAGCTCTACCACATGACCTGATTGATGAAAACAAGTTAGTGGTAGATTCTTTGGGCGTAGTGTCTATATATAAATGGAGAGGTTTATACATGTATAAATAAAAAATACACGACAGTTACGTATTAAATTAGCCATCTCAAAAAATACATCTCTATCGAACCTTGTGCAGTAAATTGAAATAACATTTAATCTCCCGTCTCGTTACTAACGTTTTCCAACACAATTACCCCCACCTCTAGCTACGCAATGAACTACTTTTTGATAAGGTCGAGGAGCGCGGACACAATTGCCTGTTAAGATGAGACAGCTGCGCTTCCTGACGGCACAAAGGAGTGGCGGCGACCGAGCAAATTACGTTTCATAAAATTCGGGAGCGAGGTCATGCCTCTCATATTGCTATATACTATGAATAAAATGTATACACAAAACATCAACTACGTACCTTTTGTTTACTTCATACATCGCTTTCAAACGAAGTTACTTATATCTACGTACATTGTGGCAAAGGATCGGAATAAGTTGACGGCGGCAGTATTTCTGTTCAGTTATCACGTGGGCTACCTTCAAGAGTAGAGAGAATTGATGTTAAAGTGTTAACACCTTCTGACCATATCATAATGACATCAAAAAGGATTATACCTATATAAAAGGCTAAAGGTGTAATGTGTAAAAATGTTGGACTTGAGACATGTGTGTTTTGATAACTAATTTATGTTAATGATAGTTAATTTTATGTAAAATATAGTTAGTATATTGTCTTTGAGGTAAAAATACCAGTTTTATGTATATTACATTTTTAAAGCTTTATAACCCATTTTGGATTTTAAAGATGTAACAGTGCGTTAGAGAAAGTGAAGTAAAGCGTACTCATTATGTTTAGTTGTGGTGCGAGCTGAAGGCGGGCGCTGCCATTCAAGACTCGGGTAGGGGCCGCTCCCGGCGACCTACTTTCCCTTTCACTATTAGTCCTAGTTTTTGTGCATTCATACATCAAGTAGGATTGTATATTAGATTTTTTTACGTTAATTTCAATGTCTATTGTATGTTACAAGCGTCTTAAGAAATAAGAAGGATAAAAGGATCTTTGCTTTTTTAAATTTAGTAAAATAACTCATTTTCTTCAACATTTTCTATTTAATAATTTATTCTTTTATGTTCATTCTTCTATATACCATCTTTTTCAATGACGTAAACACAAAACAACTTGAGAGATTATTCGAAAACGTTTTCTCTTAAATGCTTATGTATTCACAATAATAATCCATGTGCAATCATTTGATAAACTGGCGATGCGAAGATATCATAGTAACATCAGGTGGGGTTGTTCTACAGCTCGAGAGCTTTACTCTTTATAACAATAATGAGAAACAAGTGAGACATATTTCTATTCGTATATAGTTGATTAACAGTTTTGTTGTTACAAGTGGTGCTTTCTTTGCATCGATACACATAGACATCGTTACTTGTGTAGTGACGCGGAGCCGCGTGCTCGAGTGCCGGCCAGACAACTAGGCCACTGGGCTAGCATTGAACGCTTTGACCCTCAGCTACTGATGTGCTCGAAATACTTCAGTCAGCAAAAATTGTCGAATAACGATCGGCTTTTTTACGTTTTTTTAGCTTTTTTTAATGTTTAAGCCAGCAAATTATTGCATTAATAGGTCTTAAGTGATGACCACTTTAGACTTATTTAGCTTACGACTTAGAGTAAAATGCGATTCAATAGAAAACGGTCTCATCTAATCTAGTGAATGTCTGAGAATGAAGCCAAATATAAATTTGGTGATACAGATATTTATTCTAGGTATATATGTAATATACTGCATATATTATGAATCCGGCTGATAATTGGCTGTAAAATTGTATTTTTATTCCTTTTTTAAATATAGTTAGTTTCCTTATTTCCTTTTTGTTACAATAACTCAACAACTCTTCTTTAAAAAGTACGTACGACGCACTACGAAGTATAGGGATCTCATTAACTATTTATTTAAATTAAAGGTATTGTGTAATTCCCAGTATCTATCATAAGAGATGTTCACCATGGAATTTTTTTAAAATTTGGTTCAAAGAACATTTTATTAAGTAATTACTGAATAAAATCTAGATGTGAAATATCTATTGGCGCCTTGGCAATAAAATCAAGCATTATGCCGTAACGACAAACGGCATGACGCTCTTTCGTACCGTGATTTCTACTTAGCCGACACCCTTGTGTGTGGCGCGCCCATACTAATTTCTATTTATAATGGAATTGTTACTAATTATAATTAAAATAAAATTACGCTCTTGCCCGCAACCCAAAGGGGTAGGCAGATTATGGATTTCCATTTGGCGCGATGCTGGCACATCTCTCTCGCTCTCACACAAGCTCATCGGTTACGGGCACTCCTTATATCGCCCTTCTTTACTATGTCACTAATTTGACTGATATTTTAGATCGGTAGATAGTTCTCTTTGACTTTAAGCTTAACAAATGCATAACCTTGCTACTGCTTTATAAATATGTATACATCATTCCGACTTGATGTTGGTCGCGGTGTATTCTCCACGGCTCCATAACAATACAGCCTAATACTTAGTCGTTTTACATTACAGAACCATTTTGTAATGGGCCTAGCCGTTTTCTACAACAGCGGAAATCACAATGCCACTGCGACATACATATACTCATGTAAATTTATTTATTACTTTTGGATCATGGTCACTCTTTTCAGGTTAGTCTATTACTTCGCAAAATGTACTTCTAGGCTCCATACATCAAGGTGTAGGCAGAGACTCAAATTATTAATGGAATATTTATTTAATTAATAATATGGAGTATTTAGTTATCTGTACGTATTGATGTATGAAAAGCGTCGAAAAATCTACTATACTACGGCCAAAGAAAATGTAAATAACAGCAATGTACGTTTACAACGTTCTGGCTGACGCCTGCGACTTCGTCCGCATTTTAAAATGTATAACTTTTGTTTTCTAAGCAGCGCTTCTTCTTTTTCACGACCTTAGATTAATTTCACAAGATCCTTTCAATAACCACTAGCTCGCTTACATTATCAAAGGAAGCTTTCAGTATTCAGTAGTTTTCTGTCTGCCTTGTTAGATTTGGGTTTCCTTTTTACATATATATATAATGAATATGCAGTAAATCCGACATAAACCCTACACAATCCTCGGTGTCCTATGCCCCGGGGTGTCCAATACAATCGATACAGCTGCGTGAACTAACGTGTGCGAATCAATCATACTCCGATAGCTGGAGCGTGGCTTAATCACGTGCCGCCGAGCGCCCTGTTTGTGCTCCTCACTCCCTTTGATTGACAGATCCGTCATTACCATACGATACGTTTGTGACGATAGTTACGCCAGTTACGCCCCCTAGTGCTCTTTACTAACTCTACTTCGAATCACACGATTGATTGGTCTTGTACCACTTGTAGTGGGTCAGTGGACAGAGAATTTAATTTTCCAGTCAGCCGTGTATAGATAGTTCAACTCAATTTGGCGCACAGCGCTATGCAAATTTATTTCAATATCGTTTGTTAAAATGCGAAGCTTGTGATTTGTTTTGAAGTAGATAGCGATAGAAGACTGTTGATAGAAAGGTATGGAAGGAGATAACGTGTTCTCCCGACCCCACTGAAGTGGGAACAGGGCAGGGGGAAAGATGATAGTGGCAACCATGCGTGCAGCTCACCAGATGCTATGTGGCCACCGCTGTTCACAAACGTCCGCAGCGCCGGCCTTTGCATATAATAAAGCTAAAGCGAGATAGTATTTCGCCGCCTTTTGGTCGACGCTTCAACACCATCCATTGATCAGTGCATTAAACCAACCATTACTAACTTTTTAGCTATTTCGCATTTTGCACCTTGTTACGTAGTGCCTAGAGCGACCGCACGTCTCACTCGCGGTCGCTGAATTTCCGCAGTTATCAGAATGGTTATGGTTGCGTTAGTTATGGTTAAATAGAACGGAATAGATAAGAGTAAAAAAGGGGAAGAAGGGGATGGAAAGATGAAGGGCCTGTGGCAACTCATTCTCCAGATGAAACGCGAAAAATGACTGCCCCTAGTTTACGCCTGTGTCCTCTGAGGTCGTGGGTCTCATGTCCACTCTAATACGGTTCTGGTCGTTCACGTACATATAACTTTTCATAAATGCATTTTATGAAGTATATTATCTTTATCTATTAATTATCGTTTTTTATTAATCAGAAAAGAAAGATAAAAATCGTGTGCGACACAGTTCGTGCCAAATCTCGGAATGGATATTACTTAAAGTTATGAGGGCATAAGTGGCCCCTTTGACCTTTGGACGAACGCCAATCTCATATGCGGGCTGCGTTAAAACTGCAAGGTCAGACGAAACATATTCCGACCCATTGTTTAGAATAATGCCTAGTGTAGAATAGCAATAAGTCGAAGAATGTTTATTTTTATATCCATCAGAAGCAATAGATGTTTTTCGAGGCTTTACGTAGGAAAGAAGAGGAAGGAAGGAATATGAGGAAAGTACAAAAAGGTAAGTAAGCAAAAAAGGGGATGTTTTCAAAATAAAAAGTTGTTTTGTTTAGATGGCATATTAATCAAATGTGTAATTAAGCCTATTAAAGTCGTTGTGGTGAGAGCGACCGCAAATCAATACAGGTTAATAAAAACTGTTTCTTTGCAACCCTTTGGGCAGAAACAAAAGTGCTATATGTTTCTCCAATTATTGTTAATTTAAATTGATAAGGATGAGTCTTAAACCGGGGACATATATAATACAAATTTATTGATAGACTTGGTTTGAGTTGTTGAAACTTCATATTTGTTAGCACAATCTATCGCCTGACTAAGTCGGAAGGTTCAGTCACTGGACTGCCATTATTAACTCTTATTTTTTCATTGAACTATAATGCACTATTTTATTTTTAAAAAAATCTGCAGTTGTATAAATGCACTCTAGCAACATTGAGATAAAGCCGTCTATTTTGCTCGTGACCTTCGTTAGCTCGCTCGAAAGCCATACAAAGGTACTCGCTACCACTCCCCGAATCATAACGCCAGAAGACAAAAGATATACAATTGTAATTGTGCGACTGCAAGTGAAAGAATACTTCCTCTTATGGCTAGCAAATTTACAATTAAAACAATTTTAATGTTGCAATAATAGCAATTTTCTTCGTATTGTATATTGTGTTTGGATAGACTTCTTAAGCTTGCTTAATTAATTTGTTTTTTTGGCTTCAAGCTCATACAAGACGTGTAACAGAGTGTGAAACAATAGGTCGCGGGTTCGAATTGATTTTTGTGAAGGAATCCCGAGAACAATCTTTTAGCAATTGTTTGAATGATTTAAAATAATGTTTTACACTATTTGTTAATGGTACATTTAGTTGTGATTTTCTTTGAGTGAATCCTTCCTATTACATACCTAGAGAGACTCCGGTTCACCGGATTACACGTTTATATTAATTAATTGCTGTTCGTCTACTTCGAGGAACCATGAGGTCTTATTTCTTCTATCATTGGTTATTTCCCATACTTAACTAGAGTTATGGTGACTACTACCGCTCCGCAACTGCTTCGCTATACCCAAATACTCATACAGCTTTGAGCCACTTCAAAATTTGCATGTGTCACGCTATACGTTCATTTGTTTGGCGATATTTATGGAACGTTTCCAAAGCAGACGCAAGCCGCTGTTGTGAAAGTAGAGTTGACTTTATAACTGTTTTTTAATGCACTTCTATTCTGACTTGGTTGATTTAAATGTTTTCTCTGTGGACTAAGTTTTGAACATAATTTAAAAATTCAAGCTTTGTATGATTATCAACAAAATAATGGTCAGCAAAAATTTATAACAGGACTGTTGTTATTCCTTAGGTACGAGATTTCACGTTCTTATAAATACATAAAAAATCACACATGACTCTAAGAGAGTTAGGCAGACATTACGATCGATGATTACCTATTTCTCGCCTTTCTTCTTCCAAATCTCTTTCCGCTTATAACTGCTTCTACGTTTATATTAATATGTACCAACAATCATAGAGTAAAATAAAAACTGGCACAAAGTTTCAAAGCGTCGTAAAGAAACTTTGTATCTCAAACTTCCTGATAAGGTAACGGCAAACATATATACATTTCGCCAAGCTTCAGCAACCGTATACGATAATTTACACCGGCTGAAGGAAGTGCAGCACATCTAGACGATAGTGCGATAGTGGAAGCGGTAATTGTGTCCTCGCGTGCGGGTAATCTTTCGCGGCCGGACTGATTTATTGACCGGTTTGTACTCGTGCTATCGCGCCTTGTTATCTAATTAGCCAGAGAATAACCGAATGTGGGATCCTCGCACGGCTGCCAACGTAACGCAGTACAGTACTTGAATTATATTAAAGTACTAATCTGTCCTGTATATGAGCATTATGTTTGTCTACAAAGCATTGCTACAACAAACCCTTGAAACTATTATGCGTAACCCTCAAGAAGAATCTAAAGCCTCACATACTGGTTATAAGTGGTTGCTCTTTGTAGAAATTTGCCTTTATTGTAAAACTTCAAAGGGCAAACTACGCATAATTGCTTTTTGTTTGCTGTTCATCAGTGATTGCTAAATATGTTAGAGTTTTCTTGCTCTTTATAACATGTGAAGCTGTATAATTAAACCTACCTTTTTTATAATGAATGAACTAGCGCTGCACTAGTGGTACGCACTAGTTTATTAACGGCCTTTTCATTGTTGTTTTTAAGGTACCTAGCTAATAATTAGAAATATAGACGATGGCAACTTGTTCCAATCCTTTGCCCTACGTACTTATAAGGAGCGCCGATTCGAATAGCTTCGTTCGAATCGCTTCGTTCGAACGTGCGGCGTCTACGACAAAAGGATGGAGATCTGCCTTATGTCTAAATGTTCGATGGTATAATGATGATGGGGGAATTTTTTCGTGTAATTTCTGCGCACAGTCCCCCAAATGCAACCTGTAAAACGCCGAGAAATAAGCCAGTTTGCGTCTATGTTTAAAACTAAGTAAATTTAGGTCTCGGTTACCGATTAACCTTTCCACCGAATCCAATGCCGCGACTTGGTATTTGGCTTTGCCTGTCCACATATGAGAGCAGTACTCCATACATGGTCGGACGTGTGATTTACATCAAGTCCTTTGAAAGGACTTCAAGTTTTCTGGCAGCTACCTTCGCGTTAGATTTGATGAACCGTCCGATGGTAAGATTCGCAGATATTTCGACTCCCAGTAAATGCAGACTTTCAGTGAATACTACGCCTTTCTCTAGTGTGTCACTCGATCGATATAAGTTCGTCTTGGACCTACCGACACCAACGTAAATTTGCCTTGACACTTTTCCCCGTTCCTACTTTCAACACCCTTCATAACATACCTTTCATTTATAGTCACAGCGTCATCTGTGAAGCCATATAATAGTAATTATTAAAATGGTGTCAAAAAGTCAAAAAGAAAAACTGTGTTTTCCTCAAATATGCAGTACAATACTCCAAAGGACATTAGAGGGGAGTTCACTGTCGTATCTCATGTCGATTATCCGTATATCTGGTTGATTTGTAATAACTTTATCTTTCACCACGAAATGGAATGATAATTTATGTGCCGACTAAATTAATTGAGTAAAAGTAGTTGGTTCAATACAAAATATGCAACGAAACTGGGCAAAGAGTTTAGTACTAATAAGATTCCATTTTAGGAAAACAATTCAACTTGCTGCAACATCAGGTGAACCGCTAACTCGTTTGCCTTCTTCTTCCATAGAAATATGAGAAGGAAGGAGATAATCGAAAGTCTACAATAACATAAATTTATATTAATAATACGCAAACCGTAACAATATCATCGTTAAATCCGGATATTGTTAAATTCAAAGCTGATTTTCCTGTGAAATTGTCCGCGTGAAATGACAAAGACCTTTAATAAGTAACATAGTATATGTTCCGATAGTAATTTCGTATTTTAGGTATGCCTTTGAACCCCGTCAAAGTAATGAGAGTAAATCTAACCGGGTCGATTTTGGCTTTTGAAATATTGAATATAAGAGCGCAACACCGTCGGTGTTTTTGTAGGGCTTCGGTACGTGATCGTTGTAGAGTTGTTCGCGAAACGTGACCCTTTTGTCATTGAAACTTGTGCCGGAAACCGGCGGCTCAATCTAAATCCACTATACAAGCAGTTACCCACGCAAAGATTCGCCTACGTCTTCATTTTATACCACGTACAAAGGTATATTTGTGTAAACAAATTTGAGAGTCTTAGAATTTACTGTGTTAATCACTGTTAATTAAAAAGGAACTAGTAATCCGCTACGACTTCGTCCGGGTAACACTAATTATGTTGAACCGACCGCAAGCAATCTTCGCAGCATCACCCGCTAGGCCAATCTGAACATTTCCCTAAAATTTAATCGAAATCGTTCCAGCGGTTTCGGAGTACCAAAAAAGGAACACGATAGCTCACGAACCGCATGAATGTTCGAGTAGAAATACATCAAATATTTGTAATAGAAGCTTACTGAAACAAAGCGTGCGAAGCCTTTGTGTTGGTACAAAGCATTTTCGAACAGGTGTCGGCTTCAATGAAAAGTTCGCTTTGCCTTGCTACCGCTACGCAATAAATACAATTACAATACCTTTCCGGACGTATTTTAGTCATTTATTACTTAACGAACGAGAAAGTAATATGAATGTAAGAACTTATTGAATGAAAACCAATCTACGAAAAAAATGTATTTCCTCGAGAGGCGTTAAATCACATTATCACTTGAAGTTTTAGGAAGTCATTTTAAATTGTAATTCCTAAACCAAACACAACAAGCGATAATTAAAACCTATTTGGATTAAGGAAAACATATAATAAGGTTTGTGCTACGATGGTTAGTCTAGATAAAACTGTACTATATATAATTGATTGTTTTAAACGCGATTTCTGTATTAATATTGTCATTTTTGTTTCAGGTAAAAGAATAATTAACTTTACGAAAAAGGAAAATTCGACACAAAAATACAAATACATCGCCGGATCAGTACAAAGATGTTTGTATTCAAAGGAGTCGGTGCATTCATTGAACAATTTACATACATGACCGTGGTCTGCATTAAACCGTCGTTTCGATCGTTTTTGGGTACTTTGCTAAAATTCTCACTAAACATCTGTAAATAAATGATATCTGCAATACCACCTTTATACAAACTTATTGGATTTCGGCTTTTGAGGATTGTGGTCTTCGCCGTGAATCATCAAAAAGATCAGTGCCTTGTCGAGTCATCATATACCTAAATGTTATAATTTGTGTAGTTCCTAACTTTCATAGCATACATTTCTCCCAGCTTACATTGAAACTCATACGAGTGACACCGGATACGAATAGTTGTTTTTCCATGAAAATAGATGTGTGTGTCGTTTTACACGTTATTATACTAAATAAGAAGCGATATAACGAGTACCCGTAGCCGACGAGAGTGTGCGAGATGTACTGATATAGAAGAAGCAAGAGGTGTTCTATAGCGCTACATCGAAATGCTTAATCTCTGCCTACCCGTCTGCATTAACGGCGCGAGTGTTCATTTGTTTATTCTTAAGATATATATTTAACAATCATAAAGTATCAATTTTGTTAATGAGCCACGATTAATAATGTTCGTAATAAATAGTCTCTCAGTATAGACAAGTCAAATTTAGCTGCACGTTGTTTATCACAAAGGAGCTATTTTACTCGAACATCCATAAAACAGTAGACCTAATCGAGGTTAAGCGCCACGATTTATTATAATTTCAGAGTCAGGGTGAAACCTTAAGGTTCCTTTTACAGTCAACGATTACTCACAGTATACTTATATTCGAGATTACAAAAATACTGAATTCCTTCTTAAGGCTCAAGCGTAGTATATGTCATAGAAAATATTGGGTAGCTCTATTGTTTCTTAAGTTACCATTAGGTGAAATTTTTATTTGTCACGTTGTATTGTTATTTGACAAATCTGTGTTCAATAATTAAAATAAATAAATATGCGTCACGTCACTCACGTGTGTTACCCAGAAGGGTAAACAGAGATCAGCGCCACTTGGTGCAATCCTGGCACACCTCTCTCGCTACTTCTACATCATATCAATCACATACTACGCACACGCTCGTCGGTCTATGAGTACTCTTATGTTGCCCTTCTTTATTATGTCAATAATCTGATCGATATAAGTTCATAATTTACGTTTATTACTTAACTACTACTTTATTTATCAAATGGACGTACCGTATTTCCATTTTGCTTGTTGGCTATTAAGATGCTTGTGTCAGTGTGAACGCACGTAATAGTAGGAAATAGGAATCTAACGCAAAAATATAATTTCATATCGATACAAACTGACTCCTCTTACACTTTGTTTTAGAAGCTGAGGCTTAAGTAGTATCACCAGTTGCAATATATGAATTATTGATTTATAAGAAAAGTTTACGCAACTATAACATAATGAATAGTTTATGCCGATTGATCTTCATTTTTACAACCTCGTAGTCCGTTGTTAAACGCCGACCTTCCAGACTTGCCCTTGACACATTTGTTCGCTCGACTTTCAACATCGGAAATTCGTATCGTGGTCGTGACGTATCGTGCGATACAAAAGCGCCCACTGGAAGTAGGTCGGGCCGTTGTCGAAACTTATCGATTTTGCACGGAGTCGATAAGTGAAATGTGTACAACTCAGTGAAATCATTAGCGCGTCTTGTGCCCCTTTTTGTTTTTGACATTTGATTGTGTTTATAAAAGACGTTTCTTGTTGCGTTTTCGTTACAAAGTTAATAATGTCAAAATGGATGCAAAAGCTCTGTATCTAGTAGTTCACAAGCAACGCTCTATTTCAATCTTCAATTTCACTTCATTACGGTAGAGGTATGAAGATGAATGTAGACAAAACGAAAGTGTGGTGTTTGACAGAGAACAAAGTAAGACAGTAATTGATGTATGTTAACAGTAAAGAAATCGAACAGGTGGAAACGTTTGTGTATTTAGGATGTATGTTTAGTAGAGATGGTAGACACGTTAGAGTATTTGAACTACGAGTTAATGCGGGAAATGAAATGAATGGGGCTATAGATACAGTAGTGTGGAATCAGAATGTGTCCATGAAGGCTCGTCTGGCAATACACAATGCTGTACAAGTCCCCATTATTATGTATGGAAGTGAGAGCCTGGATTTGGCAGGAAAAGTATGTTGGTAAAGTTAATACTGTTGAGATGCTATCCTTAAGTTATTGTTAGGCGTGACATTGAATAATAGGATTAAAGATAGCGTTATATGGGAAAAGTGTATGTTGTGATTAGAATTGGTATGCTTCGGTGGTTCAGGCATGTTGAAAGGATGATTGAAGGGGGAGTAACGAAACATATTCATGTTGCAAAGAGTGGCAGGGACTGTCCAAGGAGAACTTATATCGATCAGATTAGTGACATACTAAAGAAGGGCGATATAAGAAGTACCCGTAACCGACGAGTATGTATATGCCTAGATGTATGAATGTACAAGAAGCGAGAGAGGTGTTCTAGGGTCGTGCCAAATGGAAATTCATAATCTATTCCCATCCTGAGGGATACCAGGGAACGCAAAGGGGTAACGGGCATGAACGCATATTTATTTATTTCATTATGGTCCGGTAGTATATATCTACAGTGGGACGTAGGACATAATCCGATAAATTATACTTGCTGATCAATAAATGTAAGAAGAGTTATAAATGTTCAAAACCAAGATGAAAACATATAATGGAGAGAGGAAGTTAAATTCAAAGAATTGATGATAATATTGAATACATTTGAATATCAATTTAATATGGAAGATTGTGTCGACGTCAGAAACGTTAAGTCTACGACGCGACTGTCGGAAACCATTGATTCTGACGCGAATGGAGAGTGACGTTGTTATTGAATTTCTATTTTTATCCGGCAATCGCAAGGGAATATACTAATACATACATACAATTAAGGGGTCGGTTAAAGTCAATGTTAAAATGTCAAAGATATTTAGTTAAAAGATTCACCAGCGATAAAAGTTACTTTTACTCTGTTCCTTTGTACCTGATTGCAATAAAGATGTAAACTATTAAACATACTGTTGTAAACAACAGAACGTAAATATATAAGCGGATGATTTTCTACTGCTGAAACTGGTGCACGGACGATCTAAGGGTTTTTGCATAACACCAGCGTTGGTTACTGCGGGTAGCCTGCACATAGCTGAGAAAGGACCTTATTTGTTTAGTATTACGCAACACTTAGTAATTAGGTATGTATATTTTTGTATAACTTTTTTTCTCATTTGTTATTTTTACCTCTTCTTTCTTAAACCTGTTTGTCTTTATGTCTGTAGTGTTGTATGTTGAACGTTAGGATTAAATGGATTATTATTATTATTAGTTAGATACAGTCTTTACATTGAGTGTAACCGTCCTCTTTTATTTATTTTATTCATTTTAATCACTCCAGACTAAGGTCACATTTTGGGTAAAGAGAAGAGGAGCGTCTACTTTTTCTTCCTTTCTTTTTGTATTCAAAAAAATACATTATAAATGTAATACAATAGAGCCATAACAAACCACTAACACCTAAAGTATATCCGAGACATAAATTACTATCGACATTTCTGTTCATTCGTTTTTCGCAGTTCATTTGCCATTAGTTTTCGGCAGCTTATATAGCTCAAGGCTCGGATGAAGGCACCCCGGGCTATCATTGCGGGAACCGGGTCAATGGGCCTCGGCACGCCTCGATTTATTGATGTCGATAATATCGTCTGTAACGCCTCCCCATAACGCATTTTATTAGAGTTCTCACCATTTTTTTAAAACGACCAATGTTGGCAGAAATAGAGGAATTTGTATATGAGCTTAAACTGAACAAATTTCTGGTTAGCTCGCAGATGTAGTAAACACTGACAGGATAGTATCTATCGCATGCGACCACAAAAATTGTGTACATTTATGATCTAAGAAATTTTAAACGTGACCAAAAATATAATATAAATAAAGTATGTTCCGTTCTTAATTGGCATTGGATGTAAAAGTTTGCTTAGTACCGGAGTAAGTTCTCGGCTCCTGGCCATACGCCAGTTTCGGCTTGAATGTTTCGTCCCACTTACTCTTCGAACTGTCTTCAACAACTGACATTGTAATGTAGTATTTTATTTCAAAGTTTTGCATTAAGTTTATTTAAATGTAACGTGACACATGGGAACGAATACGTTCCAAAATATTCTCCTTGTTTTAGTTAGAAATTCTTGTTAACCGGTTACCTCTGCTTGTTGCACTATGTACATCCTGTCTTGTCTGTCCATACTTGAAACTAAAACAATAGCAATATAAATAGAATATGACTTAAGAATGTGACAATCGTTATTTTAATTTCATATTGACGGACATACGCACGCATAGCGCAATGCAACAAATTGATTTGAACTATATACAACGAGTTTCTAAGTAGTATTAACTTTATGATAGTAAGGAGACAGAAATTAAAATAAAACTCGTGATGACTGCGGACAGAAATTTAAAACTGGTGGGAAGACGAGACATTAGTTTAAAAATAAATAAATAAAAAACAAAAATGAAAATAAAATCAGAAATGTATACGAGAAAAAAATGAAAAAATCGTCGAAACTGTTCCAAATTCAAATAACCATGTTGTGTTGTGACACGTGTTGAGCATGTTGTTCACGAGATCCTGTAAGACTTCCCCTACCAAATATCATCGTCGTGTACCGCGGGTAAAGAAGTTTTTACTTCAAAAATATAGATATCAGGGAAAATACGATAAAATAAGTGTCAATATATGAGGAACCCATTTCTGAGATATCACCTCAATAATGTGAAAGAAAAGCGCCATTCCAAGGAAATCATTCGCATCGATGTGGATAGATAGCGACGTACTGATGGTCGTTGACCCAGTTTCCATAATGATAGCCCTCGGGGTGCTCATCAGATGCTGGGACTATTTAACACGAACCCAAAAACACGATACGAAAGTATGTTCACACCTTAGGGAAGTTTAAGAGCATTGATTATACAGAACTTATGGAAACGCATCCGTTACTCTTGATATTCGCGGATGTTGATGGTTAGCGTTATTCGCACAACAGTAAACCGCGTGCTCGTTTCCCTTCGTCCACTCGTTACATTGTGTGACAGTGGCGCGGCAGCCAGCAGTCGTTGTTCGATCAATCTCATATCTATATGTCCCAGACCGTTTGTGAGTTTTGGCAGCTTATAATCAGACTAGGTTTAGATTTGATTAGATATTATAATAAAGTGTAAAAATAATGAATTTGCTTGTATTATTACGTTAAAGTTAAAGTAAGAACACAATGCAATTATAGGTTCGTTATGTGGGGCATGATCGTTTTTCTTTCATAAACATTTCAAAATGTTCATCAACGAATAAATTGGATTGTTGCATTTGATACGGTATACGTCAATGATTCGCCGTTCAGTTCACAATTTGGTGATAGTTTATAAAATGCTTCATCCGATTATAAACTGACGAAGTTCACAATCGGTCGTTGACATATAGAAACTTTACATTTTTATAAAGGTGATCCTTCCATCACCGGGAGAATTCGCCTGTAATGTACAAAGTATTGTAAATATCATTGTATCATTACAGATTTCACACTATAATACTCGGTTCTCTTCGCTCACTGATGTAATGGTCGAATGTGTAACATTACATTATGAACAAATGTTGCCGGTGTGGGAGCACCTTAAGGTGTGTACTATTGTTCTTAAATTTGATCACGTAGCAAAATTTGGTGACATAGTTAGAATGTACTGAAATATAATATTAGCTAAAATGTTTAAAAACATCTTCCATAAATAAAACAATGTATGTCAAAATCGATTTGAACTATAACTTGGATATATTCTAGTTATACTTGGATGGACTTGAACACATGAATAATAAAAATGTTTGTAAAGAAAGAACAGGTTCAGTTTAGATATCACTGTCGTTGAATGTCGTTAAACTTATAAAATCATTATACATCTAAACTCATAAGCCAATACAAACGGAAAACATATAATCAATTTGGTTTGCGACAGCTTTATATCGAAGTCAGAAAACTGCCGTCGCAAATGACTCAAGTAACATATAAGGATACTTGTATTTCCGTCTGTTTAAATTTAAATGTTTCTACTACTTGGATAGGATTTCCTTATACGCAATTAATATATGTTATATTTGATTGTGGGTAGCAATAGGCAGTCATAGAGATGGTAAAATCATTGACTAAAAAAATATAGGGTGGTTTTAGCGGGACGTCAATCAATACTCAAGAGTTTCAATTAGTTCTTCCAGAACACCTTGTTTCTTCACATTTCCGCGGGGAAAGAAACTAGTTTAGAGCCAACGGATTCAGTTGGAAGTTTGTTATTACCTAAATAAATTGATTTGAATTTCGATTATAAAGGATTATCGTATCAATACTACTCAGGTATTCGTTCTGCCACAAACATACTTTAATTTTATTTCATTTCCAATAAAGTTTTAAACTATTGTATAACTGGTATCCTACATATCTAGATACCATGGTTTAATACCCCGATGGCATCAATGAGTCTTTTATTTAAGTCATTTTATTACATATTATTTTATACTCCGTGATCCGTTAATAGAGTGAGAAATATCTGTGTCAGAAATACTTAAAGCAGTCCCTGAGGTTAAGACGGTGGGGTGTGGGGGGGGGGCTTTTTGTTTTATTACAATTCAATATCAAAATCTGGTCCAAGGCTGTGACCTACAATACACCTTTATTACAATTTCACCTTGATCTTTATGTCGTAAATCTATATTATTGGAAAAATGCCAGAAACATAAAGACTTGGGACGTGTACTGTCAGAAAATAAAACTACACGACATTTTTCTAGCATATATAAAACATAACATAAATTTTACACTTCCGGGCCATCTGAACCGATGCGGCTGGACACTGATTAATACAATATTTGACAAATAAATATTTTCTTTAAACAACCAATCATATCTTCTGAATAATGTTAGAGGTAGTCGCCATACCATCGAAGCAGATAGATCACTTTTAAATTTGAAATACTCAACCTGTGTACTTTTAATCTAATTCTTCGTAGGCGTGTCGAAATAAAACTTACACAAATTTAATTTGCATTTACGTCCGCGATTTAAAATCAACATTCATTGATTCTCAAACGACAGACAGAACCAAATCTCGTTTTTATATCAATGCAATATGAGCTAGTTTCGGGTGTTATGTCACCATTCGCGTTTCGTAGGGATATATTTTTGCATGGACTACACGACTCGTATAAAACTGGACTTACATATTCGAGTGGTAACTTTAACTTTAACTTAAAGTTATGTGAAATGGATAGTATCATATCCTAGTTCGCTATTATTGAGTATTAAGTTAAAACTGCACAACTACAACGAATATTAGTACAAAAATGCTGGTTGTAGTTACATTATTGGACGTTAAAGTACAAATATAACATATCCATCAAATGTAGAGGGTAGATGGGGAAGGTAATTTGCTAAAAGTGTAGGAATTGTTAATATCGGCTCTGTAGGCTCAGAGTTTATTCATTACAAAGTAACAAATAAGATACATGGACAAATTAAAAATATAAAAGTACAATTAGCCAAGGTTACCCGCTGATTAATGAGCTTGCTATTGATAAAAGTGTATTTTTAAAATCGATCGAATAGTTTTTGGTTTACCCGAAAAACGAACCAGCTATGAAAGTTTTTCTTTTTAAAATTGTAGTATAGATAACTACCCGGAACCAAATATTTACCTTTTGTCGAAATGTCAAATGTTGGGTTCAATACATGCCATAATTGAAACGTAAAAAATAATTCGAAAAGCAAGTTGCTCAGTCACTCAGATTGAATTAAAAATAAAATAGATAATGAATGAATGAGTGCTGTCATCGTACTAACTTTCAATCTAAAGTACATGTGATTTAACTATACGCCTAACGTAACTCCATGATAATGCATGACCTGTTTATCCATGCATTCGGTTCGGATTATATGTCTTTTAATACCTACTAGCTTTTACCAACGAGGGGACGAGAAACTTGTACTGAATTCTACGCCAAGCAGAGAGAGAGGTATATGCGACCGAAATTCTTGTTACGTGAATTTTGGAGTCTTATTGCGACGTTTGGAATTAGAAGAATTAGGAATTCAGGCGTACATTGGACGGAGCGACCGTTAAGGTCGAAATATAGTTTTCCTTTCGTATCGACTTGTATAATTTTAGCTAATATTAATAAATAGTTGTCGTAATGGTATTTTTAATACACTCTATCTTATATTCCTGATAAGGCTTAGTTTTTGTGCCTGGGTAGATTCTAAAACTGCTCAGATTAGACAGAGTCACCAACAGCTGCAATTACTGCACGATTCCGTCTGGTCGAACGGAGAAGAACCACGACTTCTCTGTATACTAGCGTGAAGTAGACGTTCTTCTACGTTTCGTCTGCTGGACGAGGAGCCGCAGACCCATCCCTTTCTTATCAATTGCTCTTATCCTTTCACATATCATTTAATTTTTCTCTCGAAGATTTAGATACTTGCAAATGTCGATAGGACGACCGATTGCCACTCCTAAGTGATGAATTACAACTACGGCTAATTAGGCTTATTATGCGATCATTAGGCATAGATGAGGACGTTAGGGGACCGATCTTTGAGCTCAATGAGAGAGGACTACGTGCAGCCTTTACCCCGAATTTATGCTTTATGATTTTATGCGACTTGTAACTTCGCCAAAAATATGAAGCAAGTGATTTTCTATATTTAAAATATTTTACTTAAAGTTTTAGCTCTGGAGTTGCTGTATTTTACATTTCATGATTAGTATTGATTGCCTGTCACCTATGCAAGAGTGATGCAGCAATCAATTATAACGCAGCGGAAGAGCTGCAGGGGCTGGCAGCTAGCTGCAATGCGCCACGCCTGTTCTTGCCGACGGCACTGACACACGAAACATCCAACCACGACGCCACTGCGCTCTAAACACAACTACAAATGCAAATATATTTTTTTATACATACAAATTGAATGCTAAATCAAGTGTCAGTGGTATTTATAAAACGATACGACAGTCCTTTAATATAAGAACGTACTTATAAAGATTACCAACGTATCCGTGACTCTTCACGTGTTGTAGATGTAAAGGGCGCTAGTAACTCAACATAATTTAATCCTTTTTTAACCGTCACAATGCACCTACGCGTCCTCTGGTTTTGTAGCCAAACGATTCTGCATGTTGTAGACCAGGGGTCGGCAACCTTTTTGGCAGGCAGGGACCACAAGTTGGCAAAATATAGTAAAGGCCTCACTTGTGAACTTGTAATGTAATATAATAAACCCCAGTAACTTGAAAAGATGGAAATAACAAAGTGATATTAAAACTTACTCTTTTCTTCTTCTCTCGCATTTATTTAAAATTTTAATATTTAAAATTGAATTTTTATATATTTATATCTAACTCGTGACCCCGGCTTCGCCCGGGTTACAATAATTATGTTGATCCGATCGCTACCAAACACAGGAACACCCGCTGTGCCAATCTGGACAATCCGTGTAAATTTCATCGAAATCGGTCCAGCCGTTTCAGAGTCTATAGGGAACATACATACTTCGCTTTTTATATATATTTTTTTCATAAAAAGTATCCTATGTTACTTCTTATACCTCCAAGAATACGTGTACAAAGTTTCATGATGATCGGTTGAGTAGTTTTCGCGTGAAAGCGTAACAAACAAACTTACTTCACATTTTTAATATTACATATAGATATAGATAAATAGATAAAAACCTATTCTCAGACCTACCGAATGTATATGCAAAATATCATTGAAATCGGTTAAGCCGTTTCGGAGGAGTATGGCAACGAACACTGTGACAGGAGAATTTTATATATATAGATTTATAAACAATTACGGGCCGAAAATAGGACATCTGCGGGCCGCGTGTTGCCGACCGTTGTTGTAGACTGTCACAAGAAATATTTTTACATTTGCAAACATGACTTTACTCCATTTTAAACACTTTATCTCTAGAATATTTTTTATAATGCCAGTAAAAATATAGTAACTACTGGTATTTGTATGTGCTTCAATTAAGTTGTAAAAATGTTAACAGTTTAAAATTATTTGCAGACGCTTAACCTACACCTCAAAAATAATTCGCGAGATGTATATAAATGTATTTGCTTTTGGTTGTATAAACACTAAACTGACAGGTCAAACCCACGCGAATAAATCACCAGAAAGCCGCCGATAACCTAAATGCAAATTGAAATGGAAGAGTTCGGGCGACGGAAATAACAAAAATTACGATGATTGTTTGTTAAAAAGTAGCACTAAATGATAAGTTTTATGTCGCGCCGCTATCGGCAGCCCGTGGGCGCGGTGCCGTTGAACTTTATTTATGTTTCATACACAACAACCATTCTCATTTAAATAATTAATTTTGGTAAATTAAAAATGGTTGATATACGATGTCCAGAGGTAGCTCAGTGACACGTCTACAACGCTTTAGTAATTTAGAAAATATTTTTTCTACCGAAACCGTTAGCCATATCAAAATCTTACAAGAGAATGAAAATCTTGTTAAAAAAATAGCTAAAAATGGCAGTGATTAAAGAGCGATCACAAAAATATGAGAGGATAATTTCTTGTGAGCGCCCTACTAATTTCTAAATCAAAGGATTTCATACACAAAAGGGTGTAGTTTACTGGTCGTACATTACGGCTAAAATCCATTAAATACTCTTCAAGTTATTTGGATATTGAAAAAGTTTTAACATCGTTTAAGTCCTCTAGCGCCCAAAAAGGTAACTTTGGGATATCATATAAGTTGGGTTAAATCGTCACATTTTCGGCGAAAGTGTCTTCCGGTGTCGCGTCATTTCCAGGCATCTAATAATTATGTTACACCTGAATAATGTAACTTTCTAAAAGGAAAATTAATAAAATCCGCACCAACTACTATGTTTATCTTTTCGCTGGTTTTTTTAATCATTCTAACTAGTAGTAGTAGTATTGAATGAAAGAACTTCCCCTGAATCGGTGTCAGTCTAGAATTTGATTTGAAGATAAGCCGCAGTAAAAGCAAGATGATGATTGTCGAGCGCAGAGCTTACAACAACTTGCAGAAAATAACCAAAATAGCAAACTGCGACATCGTATACCTCGGGGCTAGAGACGGATTGCTATGAGCTGAAGTGCAATTGACAACATATCGCCAAAAATTACTTTTTCTAATTGTCATAACGACATTTCTAAAAGATTATTGCGACCCTGCCAGGATTCGAACCTGGAATCTTCTGATCCGTAGTCAGACGCGTTATCCGTTGCGCCACAGGGCCTTATGGGTACCTTACGAAGTTTTGTAATACATAACAAATGGTAATCTATTTTTTTTATTTTAGTATTCATGTTTAAACAAATAATTTTAAACTTAAAAAATAGGAGACATTCAATAAAATGAATTCATAAATCTGATTAATTTCGGGTATTTTAAATTTCCATAAAAGTATTATCATAAATTAGCTATACAATTAAAATATTTTCTTATATGAGGATTATGCATGATTCATATTAATAAAATAAACCAATAATAAATCCAAACATTTTTAAATGGCAGCGCCCTCTATTGACCTGTAATAGTTATATAGTCAACAGCTAATGATAATAGATGGCGCTTTAACGAACCAACTTTTAAGTATCTTGATCACATAATATAGGTGCATTATGGCAATTTCGCAATTATAAATCTCAAATTATATAAACAATTTAAAAAAATGTTACACTTAAAGTATTTTAAATATTGCATCATTTACATACAAGCAAGTGCATCAGTTTATTTGTATTTTTGTTTGTCGCAGATTAACTTGCGGCTGATCCTGGTATCGGGGAAGACGAAGGAGTTCGTGTTCAGTCCCGTGGACTCGGCCGGCGACATCGCGGTTCACGTCTACGACAACTGGCCTGAAGGTGAGACATATAAGTGATGAGATACTGTAGCCTCAGCGCCGGCGACGATCTGACCTTCGTCATTTTATAAAACCTGAAATTTATCTATGTCCGTAAAATAAATCAAAAATCCCCGAAATGAAGTTTGGATCCTAGTAGCTTCAAAAGATATCAGGTGGCGAAGGCGTATAAAATTGCACGTCAACTTCGTTAAAGTACTTCGACTTCAGTGTTTCGGACAGATAACGTGGTTCATTATTCTGTAAGATGTTACTTCAAATAAATTATTAATTAGATTTGGAGTATTTTTTTTAAAATGTGCTCTCACATAATTTAAACTACTTGGGTGTTAGTTAATCAATTAGTTCTCTATTCTTGATATCAAATTCGTACGTAAAAAATGTAATAAATTTTTAAACTTAGATTTGACCACCTTCTTAAGGACACGTGGGGTTTAACAATGTAATGTAAACCAAAGCCCTTACAAACTACACAACGATGTATACAAATGTCAAAATATTGCGCACGAGTTCTACTTTTGAAAATAAATACGCAGGATAAATTGTATTTGTTCAAATATTCTCTATGCAGAAAATATTCTCGGTCTACCTCAGATACCTTAAAAAGCCGGGAGGGTTTATTGTTATAAATAAATTTCACAACTTCAACGACCTCTATTAGGATAACAGGGTATTTCTATTTTTGTTTCGATTCGAGCCGTTCAGCGTTATATAATTTCGATTAATATTTGAATTGGTTATACGCATTATTTTAGCTAATGCGGCCTAATCACAGACATCGCCGCTGCATACCCAATAAGCAAACCGCTGCTTCCTCGTGCGCACAGATACGGAAGTCGGTCTGTCGGTCGGTCGGTAACAGCGCACTATGTAAATACTGAAATGCTCGTATGCATTTATAGGAACAGCCGTTGAATGGTTTTACGACTTATAATTTTTTATGTATTAAGATTGCTAATAGGTATGACGTATTTTAGTGTATAGTGTAGTATAATGTTGTAGCAGACATACCGCCTCGTTTTTCCTTTTAACTGAGCTTCGCTAATCAACTGAGATATTGAACTAAAGTAATTGGTATGTGTGCTGCATGATAGAAGACATTTAGGGACAGTCTTGAAAATAGTTAAGGGGTATACTGACAGCAATGTCTCTTGGATAAAGACTAACCTTCCTTCACCCTCTTAGAGCAATTCACCAAGACTTGACGTGTATCTTTCAATCATCAGACCGTGAAAGCAGACTGGATTTTTTGTTCACACTTGCTATACACGCCGCTAGTGTGAACAAAACAGTCGGTTTGTTTACGTTCACACTGAACGCTGTACGCTGAGCGAGAGTGCACATAAATTACGTACGTCCATTGCAGTTACACATAATTTCAAAGTAAACCGGCTGAGGGCTCCAATATGTTAACTTTTAGTTATCGTCGTTTATGTAGCGTCTACAGTGCGTGGTGCGTAGTGGCGTATTCTCCGTTCGATGTATTATTCTATTAGATTATAATAACTCTATAAGTAGATACTATAAGTTGAACGATTTTATGAATCTTACCCAGACATTGGCGACATCGTTGATTTATTGAAATTCATCCGGCACTTTCTGCGAGGTTATTACGTCTAGCGAGCGTCGGCACTACGCAAGGTTGCAAAGAGCTCTGAATAATGGAAACGTGTGTATTTAGGTGAGTCCTAATGGGTCATAAATATCTGTTATGAGCGCGGTGCTCAATGTACTACTGTATGTGTGGAGGTGTCGCTGCGACACTACTACGTAACGCACTAAGTGCACCATCATTTTGATTTTGAAATGTAAATTTCTTTGCGCTTTCCTAATTTGAAGGCTCGACTGGCAACGCACAATGCTGTACTAGTCCCCACTTTAATGTATGGAAGTGAGAGCTGGGTTTGGTAGGAAAAGCATGCTAGTCAAGTTAATGCCGTTGAGATGCGTTCCTTGAGAAGTATGTTAGGAGTAAAGTTGAACGATAGTAATAAAAATAGCGTTATAAGGGAAAAGTGTGGCTTAAAGTAGATGTTGTGACTAGAATTGAGAAAGGTATGCTATTATGAATGAAGAGAGAGTAACGAAACATATTTATGTTGCGGCAGTGAGTGGCAGTGTTTGGCAGGGGACGCCCAAGGAGAACTTATATCGACCAGATTAGTGACATACTAAAGAAGGGTGATATAAGGAGTACCCGTAACCGATGAGCATGTATGCTTAGATGTTTGGATGTAGAAGAAGCGAGATAAGTATGCCAGGATAGTGCCAACTGGAAATCCATTATCTCTGCCCACCCCTCTGGGTTACGGGCGTGAGTGCAGTTATTTATGTATTCCTCTTATATATAAATAAAAAAAATACTTTTATAATACCTAAATTATAAACCATTTATTTGGATATGTCAGTATTGAAATAAATACGTTTATAATTTAGCAATTAATAACCGTATTTTTGATTTATCATTTATTGTATCAATAGATACTTATAATCATAATGATATTAGGACAATCCCGTAACGTAGTTCGAGCAACGTCACATCCAAGCATTATTATGTAAATCATGCCGTACCCATTGTCGCGTAATGACGCCTCCGTCATAAAGCCCGCGGGGCTCCAGTGCCGACTGGATAATCAGTTAAATATATTTCTTTCGAAAAGTATCAACGTATAAAATGACGTAAAGTATCAACGTACAATGTGACGAAAGATTTTTGATCATTGCAATAATATTACGAACGTCAGTGTATCAGTTACCTTTTTGTAGCGATTCTTATTGAATCTGTCTCAAAATAAATAATAAAAAATATTTACTCATTAAAAATAAAAGGTAAGATTTTTTAAGAAGGGAAAAGGTTTAGGAAAGGCGAATTGTTCCGGATGCCCACGGATAGCGGTCACTTACATCGGGTCCACCGCATGTTCGTTGGCCACCTTATATAAAAAAGTAACCAGTGA
This sequence comes from Papilio elwesi, assembly GCA_029849275.1. Taxonomy (NCBI): domain Eukaryota; kingdom Metazoa; phylum Arthropoda; class Insecta; order Lepidoptera; family Papilionidae; genus Papilio; species Papilio elwesi. Next base: position 4,973,591 of record CM056708.1, on the reverse strand, counting down.
TCTCTGACGACAACTTAAGGTGAAGGATGTTTTCACTTTATTTTAACATTGAATAACACTAAATTAATAGTTTTTTTTTTTTTTTTTTTTTATATAAGAGAAGGGGGCAAACGGGCGGCGGGAACACCCAGGTGATCAACGACGCCCATGGACACCCGCAACACCAGAGGAACTGCAGATGCGTTGCCGGCCTTTTAGAAAAAGAAAGGCTCGCTTCTTGAAGGACCCCAAGTCGTACTGGTTTGGAAATACCGCCGAGGATAGACCATTCCACAACGCGGCTGTGCGTGGCAGGAAATGTCGAGAGAACCGCATTGTTGAGGAATGCCAGCCATCCAGATGGTGTTGATGGTACCTGGCGGTCTGTCGTGTCGTACGATGACGAAACTCGGCGGCAGGAATCGTTCCAAACAGTTCTTCGGAACACTCCCCGTGGTATATACGGTAAAAAATGCAGAGGGAGCTGACGTCCCTCCGCAAGGCCAGAGTATCAAGCTGATCGGTAAGAGCTCGGTCGTTGACGATTCGAGTCGCTCTCCGTTGTATGCGGTCAAATGGAAGAAGCTGGTATTGGGGTGCTCCCGCCCAGAGATGCGAGCAGTATTCCATGTGGGGCCGAACTTGCGCCTTGTATAGCTGAAGGCGGTGGCCCGGCTGGAAATACTGCTTCGCTCTACTGAGTACACCCAGCTTTTTAGAGGCCAATTTGGCCTTGTCTTCCAAGTGACCACGAAACTGAACGTCACTCGATATGTCAACGCCGAGAATACCGATGCTGGCTGTGGCAACCAGAGGAGTGCCCTCAAAACATACATTCGCGACAAAGGGTTCTTTTTTAGCGGTAATGGCGCAGACTTGTGTCTTTTTGGGATTGAAATCAACAAGATTTTGTCGACCCCAATCCGAGACTTCACCTAATAGGATCTCCATTTCAGACACAAGTTTGGTCCGGTTCTCAGCGGCAGTAGCCCGAGAAACGTTAGCGCAGGCCGTGTACAGTGCATCACACGTGCTATCATCTGCATAACAATGGATGTTGCTAATTTGCAGCATGTCATTGATATGCAGAAGAAACAGGGTGGGCGACAGTACACAGCCCTGTGGGACACCAGCATTAATTGGTTTCGGGTCAGAGCATGCACCGTCGACAACGACCTTGATGCTCCGACCCTCCAAAAAGCTGGAAATCCAGGCGCATAGTTTCTCGGGCAGCCCGTAGGAAGGCAACTTCGAAAGAAGTGCTTTGTGCCACACCCGATCAAAGGCCTTGGCCACGTCCAAACTAACCGCCAGGGCCTCCCCCTTGCCCTCGATTGCCACCGACCATCGATGCGTGAGGTACGCAAGAAGGTCACCAGCTGAGCGACGCTGACGAAAGCCGTACTGACGATCGCTAATCAGCTGGTGCTCCTCAAGATACCTCATGAGCTGGCAATTGATGATCGTTTCCATGACTTTCGAGAACAAGGTGGTAATGGCAATCGGCCTGTAGTTGGACGGATCCGAGCTATCACCTTTCTTTGGGATCGGGTGGATTGTGGCAGTCTTCCATGACTTCGGCACAATGCCTAAGGAGTAAGAGAACCGGAACAAGCGCGTTACAACCGGTGCCAACTCAGGAGCGCATGTCCTGAGCACGATGGGAGGAATACCGTCAGGCCCACTCGACTTGTGAACGTCCAGAGATTGCAGCACTTTACGCACTGATCTCTGGCGAAACTGGATCTCGGACATGAAGGTGTCACCGCACTGGATATTCGGCGGTGAACTACCATTATCCTCCAGAGTCGAGTTGGCCGCAAAAAGAGAGCCAAGAAGATCGGCCTTCTCATTTGCGGTGTGGGCTAACGTGTCATCTCCCCTGCGCAAAGATGGTAAAGACGGCTTACAGAAATTCCCCTGGACAGCCTTGGCGAGAGACCAGAACGCACGAGTTCCCGAAGGAAGGTGAACCAGTCTCTCGCCAATGCTGGCCACGTGTTCCGACTTTGCCTTAGCAATAATTCTTTTGAAGGACCTGGAGGCAGAGTTGTACTTCTTTTTGAGCAGGCTGGTATTTACATCCCTAGCCGCTGACGCCTCAGCCCAAGCTCGGTAACAATCCTGCTTGTAGCGCGCTGCTAATTTGCAGGATTGACCAAACCAGGGCCGAGAACTGCCTCCGATGGGCACGACAGAGGATGGAATAAATAGTTCCATCCCCTGAATCACCACATCGGCGATAGAATCGGCAACGGCATCGGGATCGTCCAGCTTGAAGCAAACTTGCTCCCATGGGTAGGATGCAAAAAAGGACCGCATCTCATCCCAGTCTGCCGACCTGTAGTGCCACACTCGGCGGTGGCCATTCGGTTTGAACCGTGGGCGACGCGAGATAGGCACTTTTGTCCGGATCAAGCAGTGGTCCGACGAGCCCAGGGGGGCGTCGACGGAAACCAAGTAGCTGTCCGGATGTGAGGTCAGCAGAAGGTCCAACACGGAAGGCGTATGATCTTCCACATCTGGAATTCGCGTGGGCGATGTAACCAGTTGCGTCAGATCATAGGACAAGGCAAAGTCATGGACAGATCTCCCCGCGTGATCGGTGGTACGTGAGCCAAGCCAATCGGCGTGGTGGGCGTTGAAATCGCCAAGTACCACGATCTCGGCGGATGTAATCTGCTCCAGAACGGAATCTGTAGCCGTTTGGACTTGCTCCATGAGTCGGTCTGTTTCGGCATTACCGCTATGGGACCTATAGAGGCACGCGTAGACTCGCGGATGGTCGTCGCTATCTACGCGCAGCCACAAAGTAGATAGGTCCCTACCTTCAAGAAGGCTGAGGCGACGAGAGCAGACATCCTCCCTGACGTACACGCACACCCCGGCCCGGGGCAAAAAGGAATGCTCCAATTTGTAACCCGGGCAGGATAGATACGATGTGTCTGCCGGGGAGGATATCTGCGTCTCAGTGAGGAAAAGCAGGGCCGGCTTAGCCGTCCGTAGGTGGAAGTGGACGGCCTCCAAGTTAGAGTGGAGAGTTAATAGTTTTAAAAATGTCGGTTATTTGACAATAACCGTCATAATGACTTCACAACCAGACTCATTCTTGGCTTAATATCGATTAGGAATTGCTTCCAGCTTTCACCAGTTTTGATAAAGTGTTTCTAGCGGGTAAAAGAATTGAAAACAATGTACAGAACGTGCAGTTATTCCATTGAAACGAACAAACACTGTTACGTGTACAAATGTCAAGCCATTTATTTGAAGGCGCAAATAATTAGTAGCAATTAACACGTTACCCAAGTGATTATTCCCCGTGCTCGCCGCGGTGGTATACATTTTTTCTTCGTTGTTACTTGTTAGACATATTTTCTTTAAAATAATAAAAGATTCCATACACATGATAATATTTACTCATTCGGAGCGTTCATACAATAACCGAATTAAAAATAGGTGTCAGGTTAAAAAGTAATCATTTAAATTTAACTTTGATTATATGGCTCGTTGTCGATGGTAAATCAAATTCATTAAATTGACAAAAACCTTGCGTTGTAAAAATTTGAAAGTTTTAACAATCTGTTATGTAATTTCATAATTTTGTTTTTGTATACTAAAGGTATCTCATTTGTAGGCAAAAACGATGTAATGCGCCATCTACTGTTAAATGGGAAATACATTTCTTTAGTGCAGTAAACTTCCGCGACGCTAGTAGCGTGTGCACATTAGTGCAACGTTAACTTGAATTAAACCTGAATAACAAAAGTGTACCAGAAACATACCAAGCCTCACACAATATAAAAACTTTTAATAACATGTGTTTGAAAGACTTTTTGTGTTTTAGAAAAATTGTTTTAAATTTCAAATATGAAAAATAGCGCCATCTGTCTGTACTTTATAAAATTGGATAGAGCATGAGCGAAACCGTGGGTGTACACTGCCCAAAACATATTGACATTTTTAACACATTTAATTTTTTTTTAGAAAAATCTTGTATCGTGACAAATTTTTATGCCAGTGGAAACTTATGGTTAGTAGAAAATGTGTATCGACATTTTACAACCTAGAGTTTGTAAGCCTCCATAGCTCAGGGGTTAGAGCACTGGTCTTGTAAACCAGGGGTCGAGAGTTCAAATCTCTCTGGGGGCATTTAAATAATTTTTCTTTTTTTTTGAAAATACATGCATTAAAAAAATTTCTCAATTATAGAATATATATTTTATCAAAAAAAATATCTATTAGTTGCGTTGGTTATGACAACTAAATCGAATATATCTCGAATGTAAAATTTTGGAAAATCAATCAAATTTTATTAATTAAGTTAATTGTGATAACTTAAATTTTCTAAATAATGGAGAGATGTAAGTGTAATACCACTAAACTTTAGCAATCGGTGTTCGGAATTTGCCGAGCCTTGTGATTGTGAGGTCACAAAATGTCGGACGAAGATTATTATTATATTATACACAAGCCTCATGAGTCACTTTTCCCGTTCTTTGATTTAACTAATGTTAAATGCCGAAGTGTTCTTATTATTGTACCGGAGTGTGGTTAGTTCACCAGTACTACAATTGTCACCCAGAGATAGATAGAGAGAGAAGATAATATGATAAGTAAATAATATATATTTTTCTATTGCAGCCGACTGGGCGTCGGAGTGCGTGTCTCGAGCAGAGATCCTACGACTCATCTACCAGGGCCGCTTCCTGCACAGTTCGGTCACGCTCGGCGCGCTAGGGCTGGCACTCGGCCGCACCACGGTCATGCACCTCGTGCCGCGCGAACACCTGCCCGAACCCAACTCGCACGGTAACTGACCACCAATTATATTTGACACGTGATATATACAAAAAAACACATATTGTACAGCTTTGTAATGCTGGCCGCTTTTTACGGTTGCCGCTGTACTGCGACTTATTACCACTGCGTTGTACCATACACCTATAACCAAACTTTACCGTACCTTACACCCTGCTAACGTGCGATTAGATTCGTGCTAGTCCCATCAGGGCTGTAACGCACGCGAGTCCACGCAAACATCTGCAAGTTTTATATATTTTTTAATTTGCAATTTAAATAGTTTAACTTGAATATTTTTATTGTTCATTTCTTTATACTTTTTGTAAAGTTTTACTCATAGTTCACCATGTTTTTGTTAGTTGAAGTTATTTTACCACTACGGCTGTCTCTTTGCACGGTGCAGTATGTTTTAGTACAAACAAACTTACAAATATCATTTCAGAAGTCCGATGGTTTTAATTCATCCCGACCTCGACATCCTATCCTTAATCCTTAAATTCCTCGTAAGTAAACTCCAGTGAAAATTTTACCGCAGTTTTGAACACGTTATTAAAGTAGTTACTTTGTGTCATTTAGTGACTACATATGTTGATAGAATAAATATAGTTTGTTAAATATGAGTTCGAAGGCATTATTGTATATTTTTTGAAATTTTTACTGACGATAATCTTTGGTCATAATACCATCTGCTGCTAAGTGGTGATGTGATCAAAGGCTGGTTGGTATGTGCCCATGTAATGTAGTCCCTCTAACCCTATCCAAACGAAGCGGTGCAACAGAGTCAGCCGTAGTATGTTCATATTTTTTCCTAGTGTATCGATGTTCATAATTTTAAACTCATCGAATAAATGCATACATAATACCCTTCTCGCGTTTGATTTATATCGTTTGGATTTGGTTTGTTGATATAGAATTTATAAACATAGAATATGATTGTCCGGCCGATAACCCTTGGTTTCTGTATAAAATATTGAAATTATTGATTCAGGATATACTTGACAAGTAATTGTTTTTCATTTTCAGATCAAAGGCAAAAGAGCAAAGGGGGATCGAGCAGTTGTTGTTCTGCGTCTTGCTGCATATTGTAATGCCCCCCTTAGACGTGTCACTGGGGAGGGGGTGGGGCTGCGAGGGCACGGGCGGGGGACACGGGAAAGGACTCACAATGTGTTCAGTGACGTAGAGTCGGGATTCCATTTCGCCCTAAACTATAATTGTAGTTTAAACTTAACCCGTAACTCTTGCGATATTTTTAAAATGCCTCAAATGTAGTAAATTAAATCTAGATGTCATTTCGCGGGCACGTTCATTTTAAGCTTACGTTCAATAATGACGCACAAAATGAATGTTTTTCAAGTCGAGTTGGCGCACACAACGAGCGATAATATATTTAAATTTAAAAATATCGCAAGCGAACAATCGACTGGATACATCGTCATCTGTGGATTGGATACTGGATAGCTTTGTTAAGCGAAATGTATATTTCACGCGTAAATTAAAATCCATTATAAAATAAATTATGCAGGATTTGATGTTTTCGATGGATGGGATGGGTTAGGTCGGAATGCCGAATAGGAGCAAAACTTAGCGTTTACAGCCGTGTTAGATTGATTTGTGCAGTTCATTCGACTTAGACTGGACAAAATGTTGTCTCCTGTTTGATTTATTGATCTCATAAATGAATTTAGAATATTTGCGTTGAAGGATGTAACGATGGCGATATATCTTTGTTTAGTTCAAATTTTGTCAAGCAGTAATATTTCATTGAAACTTGTAATTATCAAAGTTGTTTCAATTAGAACAGTTAAAAAACGACGTCAGACCTATTTTGTTTGTGGCACACGAGGCAAATTTTTTTCGTAATTCACGACTACGCGTATACGTGAAGTTTGGTCTAATTTCAAAATGGTTCATTGGAAAAAAAAGATTGTTACGCACTAAATATTCTATAAAGTCATTATAACATGGTCGTATGCGCTAACACGACGGCATCCCATTTAGACGATAGAAATTTCTTAGTATTATAATTTAGATCATCGACCAGAGTTTACGTTACTGCGGATTATATTTGTAGAGAATAAAGAATAAACTTAAATGACAAAATAAGTAGTGAAAATAAACGGAAAGGAAGTGTGTATATTAAATTAATCTTTTTTGCATTGTACATATTATATTTGATGAGTCCGCTATAGACGTTTGTGACGGGGGCTACTTGATACTTCTTTGTGATAGGTTCTTGCAATAATTTTTTCTATTTTTTTTTTAATTATTAAAGGCAAATTAACGAAGTGACAGCTATGTACTACGCTAGTTGTAGATTTTAATTAAATTATCGGTGCAACTGAATCGCATGCCTTATTTTAAGCATATGAATTTTAATATGCTAGAAGCGTTCCTTGTAATGTTATGTATTATTTTGACGCGATGTAGAAATAATTGCAACTAAATGTTAACGTAAAACCTTTTTGAGGGCAAATTTTAGTAATCGCTATGTTTTTTCCACTTTGTTCAACTTGGGGGTATTTACCCAGGTGGATACAACTAGAACAATATAGCAGAGATGGGGACTATTTAATAATAATCGTGCTATGTTCAAACATATGGCCTCTGAGAGACTTGCGTGAATCCTAACATTCTTCATGTGACATTATAAATGCTGTATAAATCAAACATGCAATAATTTGTTTTTTTTTTATAAAATGCAAATTTATAAGGAAATCGAGGCGACTATTTCGAGGCTGGAAGTGTTAAATTTTAGTATAAATACTTTTAGACAAATTACTATGCACTTGTCTGCCTAAATAAATGTCTTAACTAAATCAATTTTGTCACCGGTCGGAGCTGCTCTAATATTCACAGCCCGGTATTAAATTAGTGATGTGCCGTTTTCAATGTAACACTATGTATAAAACTATAATAAACTGAACACAAAATAATTTAGATGTACATACAAAACACCTCCCATCAATTCTTATCCCAACCGTGACTTTTTGGGAAGTGTAAAATGTGTAAAATTATTCAAAAATAATTAATAGTATGATGTCTGCGATTTGATATTGTATATTTTGGTATCTTATAAATTATTTTGAATGATATGACATCAAAATTTGTATACATTACTTTATGTAAATTCATAGCATACAAGTTGTGTAGGGACACATCAACAAGTAATTTGACATAAAGAAGAACTGATATGTTTTATTTGAAATTAAATTTAATGTTATTTATGTATAATATAATACATTCATTTCACTCTTTACATTAATTTTCTTTAGTTTAGTATTTTTTTGTTATTTAAGTAGTAATATCACACAACCCAATTAAAATAAATTAGATTTAATGTTGCTATCATAGTAGCTGTTCAATAAGCAGCACATCACTAATTTTATTGTAACTTTTTATTACAAGTCCACTTTAATGTGGTGTTTTCTTTTAAAACACCACAAGGCATAAGCTTTACTCTTAAAACGTATATTTAGATGTAAAACTTTACATATTTTTAATTCGGATTAAGTTTTGATTTATGTTAACAAGAATTATTCAGCTCAGCATTTACATCAGTTTGTATGGGTGCGGATATACGTCCTTTAACAATGAAACGGACAGAGCTATATTTTACGAAATTGACTAGGAGGAAAAAACATCAATCTATTTGTTTAAATTAATATATATATATATATATATATATATATATATATATATATATATATATATCGCTTGCATGTCAACATAGTCCAAGAACTGAACAGATTTATGTTTATATCTCCTGTCTGCTATATCTATATATTATGTGTATTCTAACATTATTGCACAACTTTTGATAATTTTGTTACTACACTTACTACAGAATCTATACTTTAAATTGTTTTGTAGTTGTATCCTTTTAGTTGTTCCTTCTTTGTATATCGCTGTCTCTTTCTAACTTCCTAGTCGGGAATGTGTCGCGAAGAAAGCTGTCAATAGGCGGTTGTCATTCGATTTCGATGAATATCGCTATGGTGTATACTGTTATTCACCCGGGCGTGTGTCAGCGCTTTAAACTTTGGAAGCGTCCTCAGTCAATACAGTAAATCACTTAGATCCATCCGTTCGTGAATAAAGCGAAATATTTTGTGATATAGTACAAATATAATTATAAACCCTACTCTTTGAGAGTGACCTGTAGCTCAAAGGTCCAATCTCTTTCAACAGTATTAGGGCTATCAAAATAACTAGGATTTCAATGCACGGGCGAGGGGACGTTTGTTTCTTTAATTATTATTTTGTTAAAAAATCTTGCCATTTGCAGTTTTGAGGGACCGAAATTGAAATCACAAAAATACAAAATTCGGTACATCGAAACCAGTTATGTTGACCCTCGCTCGCGCGTCGCCAACGCCGTGAGAATGTTTTTTTAAATATTATTTTGATTATACCCTGTTCAGTTGCTGTATGTACGTATTTTGTTAAGTTGTGTAAAAATATCTAGTTTATAATTAAAATAAACCTTTCAAATTTATTTGCATGTTTTCTTTTTGCCGCTTCTGTCACTTTCGCTACGTTCTGTAAATATAGATGTCGCTTCGAGTATTTTCGAATTGGAATAACGTTTTTATAATAATTGTAAGGGCTTTATAAAATTTGAGATCTCGAATCGAATGGAGTGGATACAGGTTTGAGAGGAATATTTTCAATCGTTTAGCTATATTTAATATAAAAAATTGTTATAGACAATATCATATTTTAATATAATTTTTAAATTCTTGCCTTCATTTTTTTTAATAAAACAAATCGTTACGCGCACCGTATGAAAAGCGTAAGGCTCTTAACGTGCAATAATACAAGGGATAAAATTTAATGATGTATACATAATATACTTAACATGTAATCAACGATATCGATTCTTGTTCTGTTCCATTCGATGCGAGTTCTGTATATATGGTCTGAACTAATTGTGCGTAGGTCGGCGTTTGTATGTATGACGTAGGCCGCGATAGTTTGATGTCTTCACTGTATTTTGATATATTTCAATAGCGATAAATCTTAAATTAAACCAGTTAACGTGGTAATAGCACAGTTTAAACAGTCGTACAGTTGGGCAACGTGTTTGCGGGTGACACCGCCGCCCGCGTAGATATTTACACTAGCAGTCGCTAATGTGCTAGGGTCGTCAAAAAAATGATAAAAAATAATTTGTTATGATATCATAACCATTTATTTACAAGTACGAGTGCACCTAATCACATTAACATGTGTTGCACTGTTAAATATTTACGTTAAAATAAATTTGAGTGCTTTTTAGTTTTTGATTATTAAATTTAAATATGTAATGTAATGTATGTAATGAATTAGCATTCAGTGAACAAACTTTATGGTAAGATTGTTCACTTAATGCGAATTCAAAAAAAAGTTCTAAATTATTTTTTATATTCTATTATTCTTAAAAATTTATTTATTTATTTAACTATTAGCTTACTAACTTAGCGTTCGAGTGCGCAATCTAAGCGCGATCGGGGGCCAAGTACCGCGCCGCTCACGATCCTCGCCGTTGCCTTATACAAATACATTCGTTACGCAACTGTACGGGTATGTCAAACTGTGCACTGTGTGACAGCAGCATGTAAATGAATGTTGTACGATGTCAGCCATTGCGTTGTGTTTCAAGTGATTACTTAATCATGTGCACGGATATTTTAAATCAGTCTTGTTTCTTGTCATCAATTGCCACTTTCGATACTTATAATTCCAATATTCGATAATAATTTTCAATTACAATTTTGCATTTATTTAATAATGTACGCTAAAATTTAAAATTATTAAATAAGTAGTCTAATTTCTTATCTTATTTATCAAAACTCAAAAATAGCGTTACATTTTTACGCCATCTATTATCAAAATCTAGCACTAACACACACAATGGCTACTCATATAACATCAGCAGATTGGAGTGTAAATATCATTAAGTAGGCAAAGTATAGCGTTAAAGTATTTACATAGCTTGAAGTTGATATGTGTAACAACACCGTTGTATGTATGATTGATGTATTGGGATAAAAATGTCAAAGTTTTAGTATAAAACAATAATTATTATAGCAATTTGACGTCAGCAGCACATCGTTATACGTAAAGTTAAAATGTGGGCAATAATTAATATAATAACTACAAACAAATAAGTAAAAAGAACTCACACAAAATAAACGAGGCCCTTACATAAAATCCCAGGTAGATTCATAGGACGAAGCTAAAATATATTTTAACATTTTATAATATTGTGATAGGTCAGTGACAAAGCGTCTTCTAAGCCCTGTGGCTCTATAACGTTTTCCAACTATTATTTTGCTTACCAAACTACGCTTTTCAGATGTTAAGCTACAAGCATTGTGCACGAAGACGCCGTAAGTCACATTTGGGCCCTAATTAAGGCCAAAAATAGAAGACTAAGCAGTTCAATTTTCTAAAGTCTAAATTTCGCACGAATATTTTAATATAATTGAATAAAAAGTAATCATTCACATATATGACTCAAAAAACAAAATCGTAGCACTAATCCTTTACATTTTTTTATGTACATAAATGAATAACTAATTATTTATAATTTTGTACACTTTAGTTCGCTCGAGTCTTCTTCGTCCTTTAAATCCTCGATTGTTTTAAGATCGTACTGTGAGGATAAGAACTAAAAAAATTGAAGTAATTATGTATTCAATTAAACAAAAAAAACAAAATTTAACACAATACAGATTACATCACGTTATTTGAAGCGTTAACTTAGCAAACTTGTTAAAATGCATATTCAGAATTTAAATTAAAAAATTGCTAGTTTTCGGCATTACAAAGGCTTTATTTGCTTTTGTAGATTTTTTTCGACGGTATAGTAAATATAATTTTGATAAAAAACACTTTTAATTGACGAATTTTAAAGCATTTTATTAGAAAGAATTATAGAGATAAAACTACTTCCATTGTCGACGCATACAACGGTATTTGTAATGTAATAAAATAATATTAGGCGTCACTGTATAACAGGTGTTTTATCTACGTACCATACATAATCTATATAATTGTTAATATTAAATTAATTATAACGATGTTGATAAATTTGGTTGGTCGTATTTGAGGACATGCATTTATGTAAATTTGAGGGTAGTTCGCTTGGTTACGCCTGTCCGTCATAGGGGCTGCGTGTATCGATTACATCGGAAGGTTTTGTAAGATCAGACACTAATAGGTTGTAAATTGTTTGAACGAATATTGAGTTTCGATGGGGTCAAATAAAATTTTAAGAATGTACACTGTATTTTTTAATAATTTACTTACCACCCTATCCAACTTTTTCATGATCACTTGGTACATCTCGCTGTTTATGACAATTGGGTACATTGATACATTTCCATCCAACTTATAGAACCCGTTGTCCTAGGTAAACGACAAACGCATTAATTCCACGTGACGAGGAAATATCCAGTAGTCGTATCTATTTGTGGCCTAAGTTGCCGTCATAATGGCGTCGCATTTTGTCGTGCTGCGATGCGTTTACAAATTTACTGAATAAAAAAACTAATTAGAGTTTTTTTATTCCTTTAAAAGGTAACAAATGGGTAATTGTGTTGTCAGTGTGTCAGTGGGGGTACATGAAGTACCAGTTGAGTATGAAGAGGTTCCGGTCGAGCTCGAGCTCGGCGGCGCTGAGCTGCTTGAGCCGCTTCTCCACGTCCTTGAGGGCCGCCAGCTCGGGCGGCGTCAGCGTCTCCTCCACCTCGAAATAAACACGCCATCGTTTTGATACTTCACTCATTATCAAAACGTGACTAATATCAGGTGCTATTGCGCTAGTGGACTAGCTTGATTGGGTAATACAAGAACGACCGCATGTATGCGTGTTTGTGTATACTCACGTCGTCGATGTGCTGCTGGGGCTCACCGCGCACTCGCATGCTATGCACTATGCTGCGCACGCGGCGCTGCTTGTCCAGCAGGCGGGCGTGCGCGGCGCGCGTGTGCTGCGCTCTCCGCAGCGTGTTGTGCAGCGCGCGGTAGCACATCTCGCGCAAACTCTGCGCCACCTTACACCAAGTGAAGAGAAAATAAATATATGCGCACACATTCGTTACCCAGAGAGGTAGGCAGAGATCACGGATTCATTTGGCGCGATCTTGGCATACCTCTGGCTTCTCCGACATTCATACATCTTAAAAAATCTTAGAAAACTTAATCAGTAATCAAAAAGGACGAGACCTAACCCGTAGGCGATATTTTCTAAATCTTTATCGTACAAACACTGTTTACATTTGGAGTCGAATGTCCATGACTGAGTAAAAAGAACACGATTTGTTTTAGTTAATAACTTTTTGAAAAAAAAATTAAACAGGGTTTACAAATCTTTAACAGTCGATAGTCAAACGAGCATAATACTCTAAAGATATTAATGTTGATGTAAACTTACGTCGTGCATTTTAATATGGTACAAGTAAACAGCTTTCGCCATCGCACCTGAAGACGCCGCCTTCCGCATCGGCTGTAACAGATTTATTTACCATTAAATCATCAGCAAGACAGTCTTTTAATTCATTTTCATTGCCGGACCCTATGATTAATTTTAATGTATTCAATGTATATTACTCCCACAAGAGGGAACAATGATCTAGTCAGACTACGTCCAGTAGTGGGCGACTATCGGCTGAAACAACGACGATATTACTAAAAACCCATACTTATGCCGATTCAGACATTGTTCACGTCGATTTCTATGCTGGACTGTCTCTCTGTGAGATCTCATGAGAATAATGTGATCCGTAGGGGAACCAAGGTGGCCGTCCTTGCCCGAAGAATTGCTGCTCCTAAAACGGCGGACGATTGGACCGAAAGGGAATAAATCACCGGAAAGTGGCAATTCAAGGGCCCACAAGCACATCCAAAAGTGGACGTGTGCTGAGTGAAAAATAAAATGCTGGTATACTGACTCGTATGCTATCACTGTTACTGACCTGTATGCTAATGAAGTGTTCCTCCAATAGCTTGTATGTAAGCTCTTTACACTCCTTGTTTGGCAACATGGCGTGCTTCTGTATATCGTCTTCTTCCATGTACTTCTTTGCACGAATTAATCTGTAATTTATATATAAATATATTTATGTACAGATTACATAAAATTAGGTCACAGTAGACCATTGACCTGGGGTTCATTATCGATGCACTTTCTGGATGTCGAATTGATAATTGCCAGGAGTAAGATATTCACATCATAATCATCGCGTCAGAAATGGTTTAGTCAATTTTAAAGTATCTCTGGTTATTTTTAATATTCAATTCTTGTGATATAAAGTTTAACCATTGTTTAATTAATCCTTTAATGTCATATGTCGACGGCAACTTTTCTGTCTCAAATGGTTTTACTTGCTTATGCTGTTGGGGCCAAATCTTCAATGGTATTACCTGAAGATCCTAGCAGCCTTGGAGCCCAGTCTCTCGGTCACCGTGTGGTCCAGTACAGCTTCTAGAAGTTGTGCGGAAGCGTGCTTCCCCCGGACTACATACTGGCCGCCGCCCGCGTCGCCGATACGACGCACAAAACCAGCGGAGTTCTCCTCTTACATTCAGAAGTTAGAAGAAGTAATTGTATTTTTGTAAAGTAAAATCAGTGCGGGGAAATTCATAATCGCCTACCCTTCTGGGTTACGAATTTAATTTGTTTATTTATTTAATAATAATTAATCAGAATTATTTATGTAATCTACCTAAATTATATATATAAAAGACGACGTTTGTGGTGTAGACTCCGAAAGGGCAGGACCGATTTCAATGTAATTTTCAGGAAATGTTCAGACTGGCCTTGCCGGTGAATCCGTAAAGTTTGGTAGCGATCGGATGAACATAATTAGTGCTACCAGAGAGAAGCCGAAGCATAATTTATTAATACGGAACATTCTAAGTGTCATCGGATTTCTCTACTATCCAAAAAGTACCTAACACAGCGACAGCCGTTATAAACATTGCCATAATATAATGTAAATAGTTTTTACCTAGTACTTTGAGGTATTGATCTAAATGTTGGTTTAGAAGAGGTCTGTCGGATCGTGAGGCGGCGTCGCGCAGGTCGAGCGCGGGCGTGGGGTTCGACTCCGACGCCCACTCAGCTGACGACAAGTACATCTGCTGCAGCAGGAGACGCATCAGCTCGCCGGCTGACAACAGACAAACAGACACTCTGACAAGTGTATAGAAATCGACTGCTGAGTTTTCTATAACAATTATTATGTTAGGAAGGAAGTTTGTTTATTAACAGAATTAGCACGCCAAGCTTTCATGTTACCTGGTTAGGTACAGAATGAACTTTACCATTTTCATCAATACGCCGAGTGATCGCTTTCACCATGATGTCGTCCCTGAAGTCCTGATGAAATCGGTCAAAATTTACCTTCCAATAGATATCTGCGGACGGTGAAATGACACCTTAAATTTCTATTTTATGTTTTATTTATAGAATATTGTACGCTGAAATTGACATATCTAACATGTATGTATTTAGAAACTACATGAATGGCAATTATTTTTTTATACATGAGATTATTTCTGTCTACCCCTCAATGCTTCCTAATAATTTTAACAGTGGTAGAGCCCGCAACAACACCTGTTGCCGAATGGGCCGGCTCGACCGGTGGAATACCACGACCTCACAGAAAACAGGCGTGAAGTAGAAATAATCTGCGTTTCGTCTGATGAGTGAGGTGCCGGAGGCCTAATTTGAGTTCTCCCTTTCCCACCCTTTTCTTGTAAGGATGGGAAGGGAACGGGAAGAGGATTGGATGGGGAGGGGGTTGACGGGAAAAGGGAAATATCCTTTATCCTGTCTATACCCTCCTCGGTCCATTAAACGTAGGCAACGCATCTGCAACATAATTTCTTGTTGCGGATGTCTATGGGTAGCGTACACTTATGTGATCCGCTTGTTCGATTGCCACCTTATTCCATAAAAAAAAATTAAGAATGAAATTAAAGTAATTCCGCCATATTTAGGTTCAGTATTAGGATTCTAGAAAAACTAATCAGTTTCATTAAAACGTCACCTCATATCAAAAGTTAAAGCAAATAAAGAAACTTTCAATAAATTGTTAATACGGGTTTTTATGTTATTATAAAGTCTGCTAATCTTATTATCATGCAAAAGGTTCCATAAAATATATTTTGAATATCACTATAAGTTCAGAAGCCGGAGCTCTATGAAACTGAATCAGGACAACAGAAGTCTCCATCTTACTGTCATTTATATTGGCCAAGGTGTCCGCAGTCATGGCGTGCAGTAGCTGCCTGATATCGATATCCGGCACAATGGTGGCCACGGGCTCCAGCGCTGGCACCTCACTGCCCTTGCAATCAGCAACTGGTGCTTGCTGAATGTACCGAGCGGTCGCTACACTCACAAATGTATCTCTCAGTTTTACTAATGTTATGTTCTTTTCCTAGAAAATTTAAAATATGACTTCAAAGCATGTTAACATAATTCTTAAGCTTGTTGAATGATAGGATTAAAAATAATATTACAGAAAAATGTGGATCAATAGTGGATATTGTGACTAGAATTGAGAAAGGTATACCCATAACCAATGGGCGTGTGTAGGTGAATGGATGTACATCTTGTTCCGAGTTCCAAGCAAGTTGTGATTTTTATAACAAACTTTTTCTCACATTACCTTATAACATTAGCAATCCATATGTCACAATTAAATTAAAAATTTAATGGATTAATAAATAAACTTTGTTATATCTTTCCCATGTGTTTGTTTATTATAATAATTAATATAAAATATATTGATGAGTGGCTTTATCAAGTTTGCTGCTTGCTCTTTATCCTATTCCAAAAATATGTTACCAATCGATTTATACAAACACAAAGATTGGCACAAAATATTTTTGATAACAAAATTTGTCAGAACCTGTCCTTAACCCTAACTGTGAAGGGTAACAGCTAGAAATCTTTGTTTATTGTCATACCTTATCATCTTTGTACTTAGCAGCAACAGTAACTAGCAACATACTAGCAGAACATGTTGCTTGCTGCAAGAGTTCTTCCACCAATATTTCAGCTTCCGAGCCAAACTTTGTTTTGATTTGCAAGAGATATCTGTGAACAATTGGAAATTGATTTAAATATGTTAACCTAACCTAACCCCCAACACAAAGAAAGATGGTAAAAAGTAAAAAAAAACATAATAAAAGTACAAAAGTGTCTTAACTTCAATCAGCTGATAAATTCTTTATAAATTACAGATAAGATGTTTCTTACCCAGATCACATCAGTTTTTAAACATAAAAAACACATAAGTCCATTTATTTGGTAGCTACGATGGTGATACACACATTTCAACCTATGGCACATCTCTTTTGACATTAGGGTTTCCAAAATTCGCAAGTCTTCATTTTTTCTACTTTAATGCAATACAAAAAGATTTGATGCAATGCTTTATGATTATTCCTAACTGTGGGTGTCCAATGGCATATAATTGTGTTGCAATACAAGGGTTCTATATTTCTGTGTGAAAAAACTGAGATGATATTTTATGTGAATGTTATTAACAGTGTGAACCCACAGGTAGACTAGCAGCTGCTTTAAATTAAACAGGTATAGCTAGTTTTATGAAATTAATACAAACCTTGGATATCTGATGAGAAGCAACACATTGTCAGGAATCAACTTATAATCAGCAATGACTTCATTGAAAGATGGCTCAAATGAGACCAAATCAAACTTAACAAGTGTGCGCAAACTCTCAACTACCTGAAAACAATTGTTAAACATTCTTTTATTCCCACTCTATCTATGAAATTTCATTTCAAAGTGAATAAGAAAAGAAATATAATATTGTCTTGCTTCTAAGCTTATGTTTCACTCGTTCTGTACTTAAAAATTGGTTAAATCAATTAAATCATTTAATATATTTACAACACAATCAAAGACACACAAGTGTAGAAATAAACATGCATAAATACAGTAATACATATCTTGAGATTTAATTTATAAATAAAATTGAAAACTTTGAGACCTGTTTACGCGGCAATCCTGTAGTCTTCACAATAAAAGCTATCTGCTTGCTACCGTAAATAAACAGATCGTTCCCAACTTTTTGTACAATTTCACCAAAATAACGGTGTAGAATCTCTGAAACCACACGTCCTAATTGGTGCGACATGCTGTATGTAACACAACAATTTTACGTATTTATAAGCTGAATCACTTCATTCTGTCTTTTCTGCAGGTGTAATTTATTTAATTTTAAGAGATTTAAACTACCCATAACATTATAGGTTATCACATGTCAATGTATACAAATTTAAAATCATAGAGCTAAAATCAACGATAATTGTTGTTACGTGTATATCAATGAGTACATAATTTCGAAGAACGGGAGTTCTTTACACAAAGTTAAAAAAATGTAAGCTAAATGTACATGGTGCATTCTGTATGTACTTCCTTCATCTAGATTTAGTAACATCCAGAATGTCTTACCTGAATAATATTTCAATTCTTATCTTCTCACCTTCCGGAGATTAAAAAATTAAAAGAAAAATTATTTTACGTTAATGTTATTGATACATGTTGGTACATGAGCATTTTATTATAAATATAATGCAAAACCCACAATAAACTAAACTTCCGATGCGGGATATCTTTAGCAATATTACCCTATTCTAATTATTATATAACGAAGAATATAAATGATTAAAACAGAGTATATACATATATCCAAACACATTTACTTAAATCAGGATCAACCCATGAAATACAAAATGTTTATAATATACATAGACCTAGAGGTATTATTCTTCCAATAAGACGAATGCTGGCATAATAGGTACGCAATTGGAATGGGCAATGTATTATATATATATATATATATATATATATATATATATATATATATGTTTATTACGCAGTCATTTCATTTATTTTTTATTTAGCTCTAGATAGCAGCTAAGTTTATATTATACCTAACGATTTATAAGCCAACGAAGTTCCCAAACAGTCGGTGCCATTTAAAAGTATCAATTTAATTTAATAAGTCTATTGCACAAGACATACCTGTCTCATATATGTCGTTAATGTTAACATCGCGTGTGTTTTAATAAGTAAATCGCTTTGGAAGGGATTCTTGAGGCATTTGGTTAGGTACTACGGCTTCCATGGTAGTCTTTCACCGTGTGTATTAGCACAATTACACTTTACTTTTATTCCCACTTATCATATTTTGGGTAAAAAAATCGAATTATCTAAAGGTACCACTAACGAAGCATGATCAACACTCTAAGCATTAAGTCAAGTCCAGCAGATTTTAATTATCGTACTCGTACATATACGAGCCACGTTTCACTCTTTTGTGTCTTTTTGATAAAATTAGTAAGTTAAGACTCCCAGAGCAAGAAAGAAAATTAAAAAACGTAAGCCTTCATTCCATGTTATGAAAAGACCGCAGTGAAAACAAATTATGACTCGTCAGAGACGATTCGCCGTTGCGATGACTTTGTCTTTCTTTTTTTTATGGTATAAGGTGGCAAACGAGCAAGCGATCACCAGATATTAAGTGAACGCTACCCATAGATATCCGCAACAAGTAAATGTGTTGCAGATGCAAATGCTTTTTTTTTTTTTGTGACTGATGGGTCACTGTTTGCCTTGAGGAGGCATTTACAGCTACACCGGGCTCGAGGCGGCAGGGCGCAGAGGGCGCCTAGCCTAAGCCTCTTTAAGAGTAACTAAGCTCGAGGGCTCCCTCCGTAGAGGGAGCCTCGGCTCGGGCCGTTACTTTTATATTATTACCGGATTGGAGATGCAAATGCGTTGCCTACCTACCTTTAATGAACAGAGGAGGGCATAGACAAGAAAGAGGATATTTCCTTTTCCCCTTTTACCCCCTCCCCGTTCAACCGTCTGAAGTGCGCCCCTGGCTTATGTCATTTAACTTCCAGAATTGTTATTCCAAAGCGAATGTAACTGTACAACCTGCATCATCATTACACCATTTCAAGTCAACGGATAAACAAAATTTGTTTATTAAATTGCACCATTCAATTCGTAAGAGTGACCTAATCGTTCGAATACATTCATTTCTCTTGTTACTAGACGGCGGTTCTCCATATTTAAGTTCATGTTCAAGTTATGATTATTGTTCGAAGGAAAATCCAGTGTAGATATTACACATTGTATTACATTCCTGTTTTACAATTTAATTTTGTAGCTATAATCAATAGAAATGTTACTAAATTATTAACAATTTAATTTAATGTTAATATAACAATATATGTATTCTAGTTATACAATTTATATTACAAACTTACAAACAAACTATACTTTGCAGTTTATTAACGCAGTTTAAAATATAAGTATAATTTATTATAAAATGTTTTATAATATATTAAAAAATATTACTGATTTTTAAATGAGAAACATTATTTTTCTTTTTTTAAACTATTTCAGTAGCAAAATCATAGAACAATAAATAATGATAATACAAAATACCCAATAAAGTTAGTTCGTCGCTTATCATTAACTGTGAATGTCTGTTTAAGCTAAACTTTAGTTATCATTGACGAAAATGAATAAAGATCACAAATAATATGTGACTGTATTGATTGTGATATCGTGGATTCAGAGCAAGTAATTTCAAGTGAGGTCCCAAGATAGTAAATATAACTGAGCTGAGGGGTAGACAGCGACAGAGATTACAGATTTCCATTTGACGCGATGCTGGCACACCTATATCGCTTCTTTCTTTCTTCGCTCTAGATCTACACATACTCTCGCCGGTTATGAGTACTACTATATTATATAGCTTTTTAGAGGACTTGTAATGAACGAGGAAGGTCGCTAACCTCTCATAATCTCAATTGTGCAAAATGAAAACATACTAGGATCTGTTTGTTCTTCTGAGTCAAGGGTTTGAGTGTTTTGTTTAGGCTTTTATGTCGTAAAGAGAATCATAGTCATGTTTGCTAATGATTGTTTTAATTAATTTCGGTATGTCAAGCCTTTGACCGATAATGAACATTTCTATATAAAGTGACAGTAGTAAAATGTGTTAACGTAATATTTTACTATCGAAGGAATGTCTTGACTGATAGTGATGGTGTACGTGAGGATACGCACAGTACGGTCGCACTCATAATACTATTTTAGATACAGTCACCTTCAGATGTATATAGATGATGTTTTGTGGCAGAACGTGGGTTCAATTAGGTCAAAACTGGAAAGCGAGGTGTGACGGGAATCTTTGAGATGAGAAATGAAGGCGATTTCCTGAATTATGTGGAAGCAATTTGGTTTGAGAGAGTTTGGTATCTAATGTTAATGTTGCGTATTACCAATGATGATGAATGAGATGAGATGTCAGATTTTACATGTCATACGCGACTACGGTAAGGGTCATTTTGTAAGGAAAAGTATGTTTTTATTTCAGTTCAGAGGTCGAATGAGATATCACGTACCCACACACAAACTAGGAAATAACACTTTATTTATGTAAACATTAGTTGAAGGAAGACAAATGAATCAATATTTATGACGATAATATTTTTTCTGTGAATGGCATAAATTTTGCCTCAATGGAAGCCAGGATAATCGCTAGACTAGGTGGGCATCTGCGAAAGAAACTGTTACTACCAAATGCATTTTTATCTAAAACTAAGCTGTTTGTACCCGTCATCGCCCGGATTAAAAATATTTTATCGATTCCGTAGTTTCAAAGTTAAGGAACATTACAAGCCAGTATTTTCTCTTTTTAATGGTAAGTATAGAAGGTACCAAAAGGATCGCGAAGCGAGTCTAGGGTTGTGATTTGTGGGGGTTGACTGTACTGGTACCTGGGGTAGGTTTTATAGGCAAAAACTAAAATGTACACAATATGTTATACAGTTTAAATCTGAACATGTAATACTGTCAAAAAAATTTAATTTAGTTCTCTTTAAAAATTCTCACGGAGGAATTCTGATGATGGGATTAAGACTTTGACATGCATTTTTCGACCATATTGACGTGAAACAAAGCACAGACCATGAATAATATTATTGCACAAATCATGATTAATATGCAAGCAAATTAATAAGTGACAATAACCGATACGGGAGTATAAAGTTCACACATGACTCATCGCAGTTGTTTGCTTATACCTAATTTGTGTCTTGCTAATTCTAATTCGTTGATTCACGAGTTACTGATGATCAATTAATCATAAAATTATATTTAACATAAACTGATAATTGTAATAGCTATGTTAAATAAATGTTTACTGAAGAGGCTGTATCTGATGTATGTGTATGACCGTCTGTATTTGTGATTTACTTAGGTGGAGTAACCTTCTTGAGATCTGTCCGCCTATATTTGGGAACGCAGTGGTTGTTCAAAATACGCAGATAGAACCTTTTAGTTGTCTATTAATAATTTTAAGACGTTCTTTCAATAGTATGAGCAGATAATGGTGTAGCTAAAAGTGTAAGATTTCGTCTTTATTCTATTTATTTTATTTAGTAAAAAAATTACCTGGTGCAAGTCTATGTGCATAAAAAGACGCGATATTATGTTTTGTAGCAGGTAGTGAGAAAAAAAAAACAAGTAGAACCAGTTTTATTATTGTTGTTTTAAATGCGAGCTTTAAATACTTTATAAAGATACAAAAAAAAGTTCGTAAAAGCGCTGCGCCCGTTTTAAAATTAACATATTGTATTTCGTGTTTTTAGCCTCGTGATCGTTTCAGCCGGGTATTCATGTACCTTTGTCTATTGATCGCCACAAAGAATGATCCCCCGCCGCCCTCGACCCCCGGAATCCCGCAAATTTGACTAAACAATGGGTCCATCTTGTGTGAGGCGTACCTACGCTGCGTGGACCTGTGCGTGGCTGCCATTCTAGGAACTTTCGGCCCCATCGGCCATCCGTCCTGCAAGCAATGTGTCCGGCCAATTGCCACTTTAAGTAAGCAATTATTATTAAATATGTATAACATAGAATTTTTTTTTTATTGTATAACCTTAAATTAGCTATCTACTAGTAAACGCCCTCTTTCGGACATGGGCCTCACATAAGCAAAAGTAACGCATCAAAGATCCGACACTGGCCGTATTATCAAAAATGATGAAATTGTGGTTCCATTTTTAAATGCTTATATAATATACCTAACACCATTAAGTCCTTATTTTGTATCTCCAGCACTGCTAACACTAGTCTCAATCCTGTTTGTTTAATGACAAAAATACATCATTGCTTATATTATAATTCGTCACCTAACTGAAAAATCAATCGTTACATTCATACATAATATTTCACAAACACATAGCTATCATCAAGGAATCTATATCTCGCGTTCGAACAATGCGATCTGAATTGGTGGTGCGGCAAGGAATCAGAACAAGTTGACAGTATCAATATTTAGTCCTGTAAAAATTAACTTCAAGGGCCCTTATTTATAGTTTATTATAGTTACAAAATATTATATTGTTTTAAATAGGCCTATCGGGAAAACCATCTTAACAAAGCACGCCAACTAAGTACATCTCACAGGTGGCGTGAAAATGTAGTTTTAGAATCGCCATATCTCAACAATGTTGCTTCTTAGCACTTTTATCTTTTTATGTACTTAGAAGAACAATAATATTAACATATAAAAAGAGAAATAAAAAGCGAGATCAAAATAATTTATGTTTTAATAAACCGTCGACAAGTGTACCTACAACAGTTCAAAATATACAATATTGAGTATTTTACAGTAATTATCGTATTAAAGCTAATTTAATCATAGTCTAAAACATCTTTACTAATAGAAGAGAAGACAGAGGGAATTTATAAAATTGTTCTTTAGATAATTTCGTTAGTACCGACCAATTCAATATCCGATTTACTGACGCCATCTTCGAGCATTTGAAGTAGTTTGTAGTAAACTAATTTAGGCGCGTCTATAGCCCACATAAAATCTATATGGTTAAATTCTTTATAAGGCACTACGTAACGTTCTAATGGATTTGTAAGTCGCGTGTATAACTTGTCGACGTCTTCCTCACTAGCCAGCCAATCATTTTCGGCACTTAGCAATGCGATTGGTAGAGTAATTTTAAATAGGGGATATTCCGGAGGTATTGCCGTTCCGTACATCATAAAATTACCTTCCGGGCCGTAATCAAACTGCTGGAATCGGCCTTCGTTCCGGATTTCTTGCGCGTAATGTATCAATGTCTTAGTAGACGCCCCAGCCGGTACGTGACCCAAGATTATAGGCAGTAGAGTTTTATTAAACTGTTTGGCGTCGTGTCCGCAAAGGACGAACATTGAGTTCTCGCATATCGCTTCCTCGTAATGATTTATTTCACACGCGTGCTTCGACAACCACCTAAGAACTGCGTTTTGGGGTAAAAATTCATTAGCGCCTAGCAGTTTCATCAGATATGCTATGTTATCAGTAAATTTCGCCAGCAGTCTTATCGGACTACGGATATTTGTCATGTAGGCCACCGGGGCGAGGGCGTATCCTGCTCTTAAAACTTTATTATACTGAGTTTTTGTCGATAGTAAAGCGAACAGCACCGTCGTACCCATTGAATGACCGATGTAGTTTATCTTCACGTCCCATCCCTTGTTCTCCATGATGTAATCTATAATCGCCGGTAAATCGTGCTGACTGATATCGTGAAATGTAAAATTCCAAAACGCGTAACTATCGATGTTTTTGGAAACGTGAGCTCTGGAGTATGTGTTACCTCGGGCGTTAGCCAACCAAACGTCATATCCTGCGTCGGATAGGATGAAGGCGAGAGCTTTATTCGGGCCCGGTATGACCCAATCCGCTGAACTGCCAAGAAGTCCATGGTGTAGGAGCACTGTCTTTCTGTATGGGTGAACATCGGTGGAATTTTTCGAATGCGGTATCCTATGCATGGTTAGTATGTAGCCGTCGTCAGTGACAATGGTGTGAGACTGTGAGTAGTACCCATGGAAGGCGATGAGCTGCGGAGTTGTCATCGCTATTGTGGGGTCGTCTCTGGAGCAGGGATACTTGCGGACCTCTGGAGCGATCGAATCGAATACGACATTATCCTTGGCCTGAGCGTCCTCTATGTAATCTTTGAACTTCCTTTTAAATCTTGTCGACTTGCTGTCCGAGTCTACAGAGTTTGCGTTCTGCAAACCTAAATATGAAGAGATTTTATTTTGTACATTGTTCATGTAGAATTTTTTCAAGCTTCGTCCTTTTTCTTTGACATAGTCCTTGATCAGAGACGTCTCTTTCGCGATGGTCGTTACTAGGTTTTGCGGGAACCAGTTTTGCGAGCACTCGTTCGTTTCGATTATTACGACCAATGTAAATAGAGCTATTGTTAGTAGTTTCATTTTGTGTGCGGCCGCGGCGCGCACTCCCCGACGACTGAACTGAATTATGAGGGAGCAGAGCACAAATGTAATCCCGCGCTTCGGGTCAAGGGTACACTTAGTTATATCAAACTGGTCTGTGTTTTGCGCATTATTTATAAACAATGACGTGTCGGCTGGCTTATTACTTCATTGTATTAGGTACTCCAAAACATCTATTAGGCTATACTGCGATCTTTATTAGAATTTCAATTATTCTAGATTATATTCTAGATAGATAGGTTATTAGTTAAGGAAAGTGCGTACGTTTATTGACTAGTTTACTCACTTTTCTATTGTGCACTAGTTTTGCATGCTTTAATTAAAGTTAAATAATGTGGAAAGATACCGACAAGACTATTTAAAATTATCTGGAAAATATTTTTTTTAAATTATATATGCATGACTTTTAATAATTAGCACTGACATGTATATTTTATTTATAAATATACAATTCGTTGTGGGTTATTTTACTATGTCGTCTAATGATTGAAATGAAATTGATATGTAGTATATAGTAGCTTATTTTATTTCGAATAGGTAAGTTTTAGTCTAATGACGAATGCCCACATCATAAATGTTTAAGAGAAATTATTTTAATTGAGCCAGTCGCATTACACGAGTGGAGTGAAAAACACTCTTAGGATATGGGTTTTTGTTGAGGAGAATAAAAATCATTCATTTTTCCTTTATTTGTATATTACTTGTGTATGATATTATAATTAATCATGATTAAAGTACAAAATACGTGTCCCCTGATAATTTATCGGTCATAATAAACAAAGAAATTGCATTTCTTTCCGGCCAATGGTTTACTGATGACTAGCAACGAGCTTCCAAAGCCTATAATGATAATGGATATATACTTACATATATAACTCTGCTGAACCTACTTCACGAAGTTTAATTTCCATATGTAATTTGTATTTATTTTTCTTTCAATTAATCTGAGGCTAATTTCAGTCCATTCATTCATCAATAAATATATTATTTTATTTATCTTTATTATCTAAGATAATGCCTTGTTTTATTACTGCTTAATAACTCTTAAATTGTATTATAAGCAGATTCCATTTTAGAAATCTAATCGTTTCGGGGATAGACATCTATTTACAATACGTACGTCGAAAATTCGACTGTTTTTATTTTATTACTAATAAATTATGGAAACCTCAATTTAAAAACTAATTGATTGTAGTTTAAATTAAAAAGGCGGATTATTGCCTCTATATTGCCTCTTGTTTTTTTTTTATCAAAGTAAACTCTAACCTCTGAGATATTTTTTTAAATATTGTTTCTTTTATATTGATGTTTATTTAGTCTTTAGGTTAGATCCGTGTGTCCTCATTTGAGGCAACTGCGACTACCAGTACGGAGCAGCAGTTGTTATAGGATTATCCACCTTAAACTCGTTTATGAAATTAATTGAATATATCCCTCAAAACTGTAAACATTTTAATAAGTCATAGTATGTAGTTGTGTAGTGTATTTATTGTGTATTGAAATTGTTAATACATTTGTTTATTTTTTTTACCTTTAATTAGGTATTGTATAAGTACTTTTTACCGTTAAATAATAAATTATTTCTCATCTACTTTGTACATAGTAATAATAATGTATGATTTCTTTTTTTATTCTATTCTGTACATTTCTTTAATCACTTAGAGAGTGAAAGGAGGCTTAATAATAATTGTATAAATAATAAGAATGGTATTAAACAATGGTAAATAA
The DNA here is from genome assembly GCA_029849275.1 of Papilio elwesi. Taxonomy (NCBI): domain Eukaryota; kingdom Metazoa; phylum Arthropoda; class Insecta; order Lepidoptera; family Papilionidae; genus Papilio; species Papilio elwesi. Next base: position 4,946,722 of record CM056708.1, on the reverse strand, counting down.
TAAGCCCAAGATTTACAAACTATTATTATTATTATTATAAAAGTGTCTAGATTTAATAAATTAACCTTAACGGCTTTAAGACGGCGCACCCTGAAACTATGGAGGGACAACAAACGCTAAATAATTTCCCGCCATAGTGGCAAAACTTGATGTAATCCCCAAACAATATGTTTTTGACAAAAAGTACAAAATACACCTTCAGGAGGAATCTTAGTGTAACAGTAGAAGTAACTATCTGAGGATCTACACTCACGGATCCAAAACGAATCAAGGCACAGACTGCGGCGTCTTCTCGAAAGCCCTAAATATCAAAGTACATGTACCCCTAGAAATTTTCAACACTGTCTTCCAGTCAGAATGCATGGGAGTGATCCAGGCCATAGCTGCACGGAAGGTTAGGGACGGGAATATTCACATACTCTCGGACAGCATGGCGGTGCTATAGGCACTGAATAGTTACATAATAAGTTCAGGCCTCATCCAGGATGTCACCAGCGTCTCAATGAATTTGGTGCTGAGAACAACGCTATACTCTAATGGATTAATGGTAACAATGGATCGAGAGATAACGATGCAGCAGATGAACTACCCTGAAGAGGTTTCAGTAGTTAAGCGATTGGCCCTGAGCTCATTGTTCTCATGACACCTGCATACATAAAGTCGCTGATATTGAAGAATAGCTTCAATCTTCACAGCGCCCTTTGTAACAATCTAACGGTGTGCAGATAAGCGAAGGATCAACAGGCGTATTTCAAGTATGTTACTTCGCCCGAGCAAGCCGCAGGTCCGGGCGGCTGTGGCAGCTCTCACAGGTCTTTTTTAACAATCATTCGTTTAAATTAATGAATGGAAGAAGAGGAAACGTCCCACGGCAAGCTACACTGCGCAGCAATGTTCGTATACAGGGTTAAACAACTTCGTGCACCGAAATCTCTACCGGAGATCACCGGCTATATTAAGGGGTTCCTGGGGTTCTTCAGAGAGCTAGGCTGGTTAGAGTGATCCTTATGCTGCTCACAAAATACGCGCTAGCCGTAGAGTTGCGCAAAATACCCCCTACTACTAACTATGCTGGGACATTATTCATACACGGCCATCTGATCCTAAGCTAAGCGACCATATAAGTAATATACTACATAAACTAAAAATAATACCCACTATGCGCAGTACTATGCTAATGATATTTCCCGTCCCATCCGACCGCGAACCTTTTTTCTTGTTATCTCTTTTTATCATTCCGTATCCGTATCTTGAAATCTCATAATGATCATATCTTTCAGCAACATTAAAATAAGTCTTTAATATCCTCGCACAGTTCTTCAAACTTGTCATACTTCCATTTCTTTAATTCAATTTCAAGCTGCTCAGTTGTAAGTTTTCTGAAACTTTCCGCATCTGAAATTATCGAAAATATAAATGTATCAATTTAAACATCGTTTTATACATGCTGCTAATATTAAAAAGTGTAATAATACTCCAAAATATAATTCCACTATTAAATGCTCTTTTAAAATTGGTGGGCTTAAATAGTCATTTTTATATTTTCATTCTATGCTGATTTACTTATAATTAAGACAATATCTAGTGGAAGATTATCTATGTACATAAAAATGAATCCCTTCTTTTGGCGCTTGTTCACGCCATCACGCGTAAACCGCCGGACTGATTTCGCTAATTCTTTTTTTGTGTTTCTTTTTGCCTGGAGAAAGTTCTTATGAAAGAAGAAAATTGCTCGAAAAGTTTAAGAAAACTCAAAGACCATATTATATTTTCTAATATAGGTAACCTTAGCGCTTTTGGCATAACTGTCAGTTCTTTGACAGTTGTCGCGACTTCCTTAAGATGGGGATGAATGTATGGAGAAACTATCTATGCAAAGCTGGGGCGGGTAATTATAGTTGCTAGTAATTAAATAAATAAACAAGATTACATTAAAATATTACCATAAACTGGAAACCATCCGCTTAATTCACATACAGCAATGTTAAAAGCTGCAAGTTGTTTTGCTCCGGAAGTACTCTTCCTTGGCCATATGACTATCCGCACCATATAATCGCAAGCCTCAACACTTTGTATCCAAGTTATAAATATATTATGTGCTATTGACTTCTTTAATAATATATCGACAAGTTTGTATATAATCTCAGATGCCTTGTCTGTTTGTGGTGTTACTTCAAAACAGAATCCAGGAACTGGATATTCTTCATTCAGGATATAGACTGGACCTTTTAAATGTTTAAGTTTCTGAAAATAAAATATTTACTTAGTAATTCGAAAAAGTGATAGGCGCATTATGAATGCACTATTTTATTATAATTTTTCTACTTACCACTGTTTCTATTGGTAAAACATTTTCTTCAATAAATATATGATAATGCAGGTGATTTACTGATGCCAATCCGCATAGACTGTTGAACCCAATCCTTACATTGCTGTAAATAAAATATACAAAAAGAGTATAATACATCTTGTTTTATCTTATATTTTTTAAACTATCTAAACTAAACTAAGCATGGATTAAAATTTTGAACTGTTTAATTCTGCATGCATCTATTGACATACTTTACAAAACTAAAGTAGCATATGTAGTATATCAGTTATCTGGTTTCCATAGTACAAACTCTTATTTTGGACTGATTATGTCCAAATATGTGCAGGAATCAAACCAATTTTACTATTATTTGTATTTCTTAAATGTGGTATGTGCATCATTATATAATTAAATAAAGATGATTAATATTTTAATTCTTGTTAGACTACCCATTTATTTATAAATAAAATTACAGTGCAGATAGACATAAAATTCATGGCAATGTAATTCACAAATAATAATACTTCTGCAGTGCAGATGCAAAACACTCTAAAGTTATCTATTGTTATCGTGTTTAACCACTATTAAAGAACTTTGATATGGCAAAAGCAAAATAATAATAAAAAATAAACCTTTTCATTTCCTTCCACTCACCAATCCCGAGCCTGGAACATAATATCAAGTGTCAACTGCAAACTATCTTTGGTCATGATTTGAGGTAAGCATTCGTGCATCGATGGACACATAAGGGAATGATACCGAGAAATCGGACTAACATTTACTAGTAAAAAATGTTCATCTTTATCTGAAAAAGATAAAATACCATGTGTACTCTACATAGTGTTTAAATAAAGGATTACTAGTCTACTAGTTGTAGATATTATACTGTAGATACTGCACTTTAAGTACTATACTATAGGTACTGCGCTGCAATGAAATGAGAATGAGATTTGTTAAACAATATAAGCATATTAGGAAAATATTGCATCCTCTGGGACATGATCAGACTTGTACAGGAGAGCACTAGTCATTCTGTAGACTAGAGGGAGAGAGACATTATTATCACACTTGAGCTTAGGTACTACATGATATTTTGAGGAAATCTATTGCTATATTTATCTGTATTTCATTTTCATACCTTATTTAGCTACAGGCAAAAATTATTTTCAGAGTAATTTTGTTTCTCACCGGTATCATCATAGACAACACTGAACATAGTTTCATCTTTTAATGCTTTCGTAAAGTTAAACTTGTTGCTGTTAAATGGCTGACAAATATTGTCTATTTGCTCTGGTGAACGCCTCTTCATACTCCTGTTTGGATTAAGCTGTAAACAAACCAAAATATTTAGTGATAAAATAAGTAATTAATAAAAAAAGTAACAGATATAGTAGCTTGTATCGAAAATGTAAAATGCACATAGTATGCTTTGCGCTGAAAACTGAACAAAAGAAGCAAGCAAGTAACTCTATGGTACCCAAGGGACAATACTAGAAAGCAAGGACATCCAAGAGAAAGATAAAGCGACGACATCCACTTAACCTGGAGTCCTTACTGGACAAGAGTTGCAAATGACAGAGCTCGAAGGAGAGAGCTGGAGGAGGCCTATGCCAAGAGGCAGACTAAATTGTGTGATATCATACAAACTTTAATGATTTTACAGAACTGTCAGAAACTATATATAAGGCTTTATTATGATTATGAACCAAAATAACTAAAATTATGACAATAATTAATGAAATAATAATTTAATCAACAAAATATTTGATATATAAAAATATGATATTGCTTTGGTATGAAATTGTTGACAGTATATAACAGATATGATAGTATAGCAATCAGATTGCTATACACTTCATTAATTTGTTTATTCTCCAAATGTACTCTCCACTTAAAGTTGCCACTGCAAGTTTATCTTAATAAACTTTCTATCAAAAATTGTTAATATCTTGAAGATGACAGTAGCGCTTAAACAAATCAAATGACCAGTAATGGCAATGATGCATTACTGGAGGCAGGTCAAGCTTTTGTTTTTTGTAAATCTGGAGAGAGATATTATAAAGAGCGGCAGGTTGCTTGGCAAGAAGCGTATTTATTTAATTAATCTTTAAGTTTAAAACTTCACCTGCAGTAAATATTTCTTGCCAACAATCTTTTCTTGTAAATTATCTACTTTATATCGAAACACATCAGTTTCACTGTGTATTCTGTCCCACGTTGTTGTATATAGTTGTATAAAGTTTAGGCTTCCTATTTTAATTCGTGGTTTATTCATTTTAATGTCTTTCTTACAGCTACAACACAATTCTTCGTTCTTGAATTATATTAAAATTAAGTTTTAGTTAGAGATAATTGTGCACATGTGTCAAGTTATAACACAGCTGTCAATGTCAAAAAATGTAATATAGTTGTCCCAAATATTATGTTCCAAGTCTGTTTTAAATTATTAAATAAGACAAATACTTATTAGTATATCTCTAATATATTTATAATGATGGAGCGCCAACATAAGGGATCGGCATAGCGAAATTTGAAAAATTAAGACAACGCTGGTAATTTATTTAAATTACGAATTATTTTTTATTAAAATCATAATATCTTAGCGTTTTCCGGATAAAATAGACTTCAAATATTTTTAAGATTCATGCATTAATCACCACCTTTTAAAATTTATGTAGTATATATTGTGGACGTACATTATTTAGACTAATAATCAAATATTCACAATTCATGTTCAAAGTTATTTGGATTCAATAGATTGTGTTCATCATACAACAACAGAATTTCGGTAATTTTTACTGTAGCATTAGCAGCGTCATATGAATCCATTTCTGAAAGTCTCTTTGAGACTGTTTGACCAATTTCACCATATTTAGTTTTATCGAGTCCAAAAGGATCATTTTGCAATTTTTTGAATACATTTACTAGATTTTCAACTATTGTTCTACAATTATTTGTAGTTGTATCATCCAAAAAAGTATTTTCTGTTTTATTCTCGTTACTGTTGTATTTATCAAATGATGAATTCTGAAAACAATACATATTATATAATAATAATAAATCAGCCTTTTTTAGAATGTTCCCCACTGCAGGCACACAGGCCTCACGTTCGAGAGAGGAAAGGGGCCGTAATCCACGACGCTGACCCAAAGCGGGTTGGTGGATATCACATTTCTTCAAATTTAGTGATTCAGACATGCTAGTTTCTCGAAGTTTTTGAAGCAGTTATGATGAAATAAAATACACAAAGTAAAGCTGCGTGGGCTCGAACCTGTGACCTACAGTATGTAAATTGTTAGCTTAAATTGGCAAAAAGTTAGAGAAACTGTCCATAAATAAAAGTTGGAATTTCCCAGGAACATTGTCACTGAAGGAATGAACTGAAAAAGCAGAATCAGTGTCAAGAAATAAAGAACTTCTTACTTTAAAAGGATATAATAAGTAAATAGTACATATTTGTGTTTTGCTTACCTTATTTTCTTCTGTATGATTTATGTCTACAGAAGCATGCCCAACAGTTCTTTTGACTTTCATCAAAAATTGACACGGGACCCATAAGTGCCAATTTATTTTATATTCCTTAATCATAAATAAATAATAAAATATAAATTATCAATGAAATAGGTTTGAAAATAAACTGCTTAGTTTTATTGTAACAGTGGTAGAGTCTGCAACACTAATATCTGTTGCACAAATGGGCAGGCTCAACCGGTGAAATACCACAACCTCACAGGATACAGGCGTGAAGTAGAAGTACTCTGTGCTTCATCCGATGAGTGAGGTGCCAAAGGCTTAATTTCAATCTCCTCCCCTTCCCAACCTTTCCTCATAAGGATAGGACAGGAAAGGAAAGAGGATTGGACGGGGAGGGGGTTAACAGGGAAAGGGAAATATCCTTTTTTCTGTCTATGCTCTCTCCTCTGTCCATTAAACGTAGGCAACACATCTGCAACATGGTCGCTTGTTGAGGATGTCTATGGGTAGCACTCACTTAACATCAAGTGATCCACTTGCTTGTTTGCCACCTTGTTACATAATATATATATATATAATGCAATTATATTTTAGGTTATAAGTTTAGTTTAGTAATTTTGTATTTAGTTTAATGTGAGAAGTAGTGTCTATCTATCTATCTAATTTTTTAAATAACTACATCAAGCTACACATTTCTTAAACTACAATAAAAGAATTAGATGTATATCTGTATTCTATGGTGGTATTCTCAAGTCTGTAGTTCTTCCTTGGTCCCCTATCAAGGTGGCCCATTCATGCAACAGCTTTTGCTACTGCAGTCTTTACCATTGACTGGAGTCTTGTTAATTATTTTTGAAGTTGAAACTTCACTCCTTAGGCTTGCTTGGCTTGGGGAGTAAGCTGGCTGGCTAGCACAGCAATGAGAGTGTGATCTGGTAAGGCGATCAGAATTTCATTGAATTTGGAACGACAACTTTTTTCATTTTATTTTGTATTTTATTTTAAGATGCTGATGACTGCCTGTCTTTTTTTAGGAAAGTTTTTCTAAACAACAAGGAGGGATTAAGCTTTTTTGTAATGCAAATTTTTGCCTGTGTTGATTGATGATTAACAACTTTACAGTTAATGTTGTAATCTGTGGACGGAAATATTTAAATAATCACACAATACGGACCTCACCATTCACACGGCTCGCATTAATTTTTCTCAAATAATTTGCGAAAGTTGATCTGATGTTAGTCCATCGGTTTTTAACAGCTTGTCCGGAAAATTTGTTGCCATATAGTGCTGCAAATTCCGCGTAGGTCTGGTCTTTGTGTTCAACTGACGTATATTTTGGGTGCTTTGGATTCCAAACATTTGGGTTGTTTTTAATAAAGTAAACTAATTTCAAGTTCATTTTTCGTGTCCAAAAGACTTTCTCTTTTACAAAGTCTGATATCATTATGAATGATCTTTTAAAACGATTACAATATTTTTGTTCACTTTATATTATAAGTTTACAGCAGTCTTTTTACTTAACAAAAACATACGCAAAAACTTATCCACTTAACCAGTCACACTCACTTAACTGTCAGTCTTGTCAGTGTCGAACAGTATTGCCAATACGAATTTTCGTTTGAAGGATCATGTGATATGAAAATGATATATCAATTGATAATTTCAAAAGAAGGTCAACTTTTGAATATTAAAAAAGCCACTTTATTGGATGAACGTAGTCATTTGTTATTGAAATACGAAAAAAAGTCTCTAATACATGTTTTTTATATTATTATTAACGATTTCAGCAGTTAAGACTTAGCTGTAATAAATAGTGAGTTGGGAAATAATTAAATGGTTACGAGTGGGCAGTCAGACGAATCGGAATTAGTCGGTAAGAAATTTCATTCTAAGCAATTCTATACATGGAGGTGGTAAAAATTTAATCAGCATAGATATAGCATAGCCTAACCAAACCTAAACCCGTCACTCAGTAGTGTCAAATAGCAACTGAGTGGCGCGCTCACTACAATGTGCAACACATTCATGGGCGTACCCAGGTTTTTTGAGGGGGGGGGGAGGATTTTTTCTAGGTCCTGTCCCCCACGGTTGTTTTACCCTAAAATTATAAATAACCATACAATTTCAATTTTCTCGGTTTTGTGCATATTTAAATTAATTGGCAACATTAAAGTGACGGTGGCGACGTCACCTGGTTCTAATAGGCTTATTACCTGAAATTGTCTAACTTTACTCATGCGAAAGTAGATTCGGAGGAACTAGGTTCAGATAACATAATTCAACTATATTTTATTAATGTGTACCACGGAGGATTATCCCTAAGGTGAACTAGGCAAGTGTCTAGAGTCCAGGGGCAGGAGATATAAAGAAAAAGAGGCACGCGTGTGGAATTTATAATCAAAGAAAAAAAATGAACATAAAATTAACCTGTACTATACAAGTAGAATACCAACTACAGTCATCATTGCAATGTTAATACTACTACCTAGGAACCCACTAGTAATGGTAATTTATAATATGCGCTGATGAAGTGCCTGCCTAGGGCGCTGGCGAGATTTAATCTGCTTATAGAAGCAAGTATAGACATATACCTATCTCGTGTGATCCCAAGGCGATACAATGAGCTCGCATTACATATCTCATTGGAGTATTTGTTTAGATTATTATACTCTACACATAAGCAAAATCAACTAACTGTCGCAGGTGCGTCGTTGGTAAACGAAAAATATACAGAGCATCATATTATTAAAGCGACTGCTCTGCTTAACTTAAGAGAACGCAAACGTAAAATGTTCATTTACGATGTACGTGTGCGCGCGTGTGTTTTTAAAACTAAGAAAAAGAGAGCGTTGCTTAATTGTTTCTGGCCTTCTGTTCTGTGACAGCTACATAGTAGCTGACGGGCAGCAGGCAACGGTATATTCAAGAAATCATAGCGCGCCGCGCGTAGCTCAATCGTACCGGTGAGCGCATTCTGGTCCGGCGCACCCGCTTCGCTACGCTCGGCACACGATCAGTCGATAGCGCGACCTTAACCGCTATGGGTCGCTCGCTGCACTCTTTTACCGCGTACGCGCGTCCCTATTTAAACCAAAACTGCCGCTACGCTACTACCGGTTGTCCCTTTTCGAAACGCCAACGTTCCCAAATAGCACCCACAGCTGCTCTCAACGATGAAATCTTCGCAAACGCCAAACCGTACTCCGAAGTACCTGGACCCAAACCAATACCAATTCTGGGTAATACGTGGCGAATGGTACCTATTATCGGTCAGTTCGATATATCGGAATTCGCGAAAGTGACCAAAATGTTTTTGGAGCAGTACGGCAGGATTGTAAGATTGGGTGGTTTGATCGGGAGACCAGATCTTCTGTTCGTGTATGATGCTGATGAGATCGAGAGAATGTACAGGCGCGAAGGACCGACTCCATTCCGACCGGCCATGCCTTGCCTCGTTAAATACAAGTCTGAAGTTCGTAAAGATTTCTTCGGAGAACTGCCTGGTGTTGTTGGAGTGTAAGTAATATAAATAAGTAGTAATTCATTCTAAATACATGGATCTGAATCGAGAGAAATGCATGTCCGAAAGTTGTGGAGATATACAAGAAATTGATTCTTTGTAGCGGTTAATTTTTTCTCGTTTAATGACAAAAAAAACTACCGTGTGATCTGTGTTTTATTTTTTCGAATTTTTAATTCAATTTGAAAACAATAAATTATTCGAAACGATAGAAATACCGTACTTTTTAATTTTTATACTTAACTGTGTTATTACTGGCACAAAAGTATCATTATAAAAAGAAATCCATTTGGTGACTTTCACTTTTGTCTTTATACTTTTGCATCTTGGAACCTTTGCTTGGAACGAATGACTGACGTGATACTTTTTCATCGTTTTAAAGAATGACAATAAATAATAAAGTATTTTACCATATAGATATACATATATTATATCAGATAGGCATATGTAATATTGATATAATTGTTTATAAGAAATAAGTAAAAATTAAAACCCGAAAGAAAAAAGTAGTAATCTTTATCCTATCCTTCCTTCAAAAATACGTTTTTTTCATTCACAAATGTTTATGTGTCAAGATATTAAGTTTATTAACAAGACAAGCCGAATCAAGAAAAAATCCTTGAAAGCTTAACATTTTCGTTTACGCTACGCAATACTATCTTTTATTCTACCGTATTGCGATTTTTGTTACAAGTGAAATGTCATATACATTTTTCTGATTTCATTTATTTCAATGAAACCTTACGTTCATCATTTTATTTTCTCCTTTTTGAGTAGGTTCGTCTGTGCACTTTCGATGCTCGGCCTCCTACTAACCGCGTAAATCTGTGGACCTTGGACCTGCTAGTAATTCACAACTATGAGGACTGACAACAAAATTACCTTTTAAGGATTCCATTTATTAGGCCCTTATACATTTTTTTGAACCCGGAGAAAAAACACGTACACTAATATTCGTCCCAAAATAATAATAACATAAGCGGGGTTAAATAAGAGCCGAAAATTTGTAGGAGTATCAATTCTCAAATAAATCATTCTTCAAGAAGATATGATACGGGACGACCATAGTGTTTATTAATAGAAGAAATGGGATATTCAAACAAAGCTTCAGGCACTAGCTAGTAGAAATAAAAACTGCAAAATACTTACAATTTACTTGGCCATTAATTCAATTCACAGATCTCATTCAACGCAATTTAAAGACTGTATACATAGTGTGTCAACACTGGTTATTCATTCCAAGCATCAGTTGAACGACCGGCATAATCCAGATGTTTACGTTTCATATTTTCAAGTTTGAAGCGTAATGTATCGTATGAAATGTCGAGCAATTTAAGTTTGTGTTAACTTTACCGTGGCTTTACTCTGCCAAAAACATATGACAGAGAGAGAAATCTTGTTTCGATACACAATTTTACTCCAAAGGAAAGAGTACCGTGTACAGGTAAGAAGTAACTTACTTACCAGTTTCCGTTTTTCGAATTAAAGGAATATCGGTTAACTTATAGATAGCGATAGGTTTACCTGACATGTTATTGGTTTGATTTATCCTCATTACATTCCTTGCTTTTTTCGCTACGTTTTATTACTCTTTTCTTCAGACATTTTTTTACTTATTTAATCTACTTGAGATGTCAATTAACTGCCTGACTGTCTATTTAACGTCCCTCGCGTCAATTCAATTCAAGGTCTGTAATCTGCCTGCCGAGAGTGCAGCGCGAGTCTTGATGCAATGCTCGTTGTTTATTCTGCACCATAACGCACTTTGCACTATGCTTAGAATAAATAAAGCAAATGTTATAATCCGTCTTAGCGTATTCAGTCATTCAATGGGTAGAAAAATAAACAACATTGATACACTGAAGATAATAAAAAATGATATACTTTATAAATACATCATTAAATAAGAAAATTAAGGTAGAGTTTTAATAGTAAATGCCAGCTAAACCCATGCCCTATTACGTCACAGTCCTTGATTTGACCATAAAGAGTACTGCGATATGAAAATAATGTTTTTAAGTCTCTTCATTGGTATTACGTCAAGTAACTATAGCTTGTGGAACTTTTCACGCCGCAGGACGTGGGTTAGATTTCCACTCAGGGCAGACATTTGTGTGCATGAACATGTATATCTGTTTTACACTAATTTTTGGCCGAAAAAAATACGTGATATTTGTCAAAAACTTGATATTAAGTTACATTCGGCTTGACTCTATCCCCCTTTGGAGCCCCCTAATCAATAATGAGCAACATTGTCATTCTCTCATGTGATCCGCAGTAGAACCAAAGCAACCGACAATGCCCGAAGAGTTGCAAACCTAAATGACAATGGGCCGGACACATAGCACGCACAATGGATGTCAATTGTCTGAAAGGAAGAGGAAGAGGTAATATTGTTACCGTTACACCTTTCCAATTCATTGTTATAGTGTGTCCTTGTCCTTGACAAACTATTACGAGAAACTAGTGTCATTCAAACGTTGAATGAATTCACACCCACTTCGCTAAGCATGCTAAAAATTGTGGCAATGATTCAATAGAATACTTAGACAAAAGTTGTTGGCACTGCATTTATCATCTCTGTTGACAAATGATGTGGCCTCGTTGTTTTGCCAGTCATGTAAAATCGCCACTATTATATAGATTTGTTGGTCATCAATAAACACTAAGTTACATTTAAAGGAATATCGTTAAAAACTGGTTTTCAATACTGGTTTTTGATTGGCAGCAACAAGTCGGTGAGAGTAGCGCTTTTATCCGGGTGGGTGCAAATTAAATAACTTGTGCCGATTTCAACATAAACATATGATTTACAAAAAAACTGGTTGATTTTTTCTTGAATTATAAGTAGCTATTTTCAGTAATATGTCAAAAATAAATGCAATGAAAATCTGTATGTAAGATAAAAAAAACATTATAATGCACAGGTTAATCAAGTGGGCTATGTTTTAATAACCAACCTCCTTAGCTCAATGCGTTATTATGCTCATTGAGTTATTATGCTATGTAGTAACATAATAATTTAATATTTCTAGGTATGTTTACAATTGGAATTCGATTACTGGCAATTAGTTCACAGAATAAAGAAATCACTGTTATGATAGGCACGTAATATAGCTAAGTGTCCAAAACAGTATCTACCATTTTCATCCATATTCATCAAGTGATTAAGCAGCAATTTGTAAGATCGTTCTTTAATTTAATCCTCAATGGAAACTACGCAATATACAATGAAGCTATCGTGTTCAATAGTATTGTAGTGGGCAGCCATGATACATGACCTACTTGGGAACCAGGGCGAAGCGAAAGCAACGGTACGCCGTGATTATTTTGCTGATGCGATTAGTGTTGGATGATCTTTTTTAAATTAACTATACGTCGAAAAATTGTCGAACAAACAAAATTATGCATACATAGAATAAAATAGTTTCGTTAACATTATTTCACGATGAAAGTTTTTTGGTACACTACATGCGCACCACTATGACGTCATAAGACTTCATGTCATGTTAGTGCGCACGAGTAATACCAGTTTTAAAGGCAAAAAATGTCTACATGGCACTCAGAAAAAATGTTTAGTCATTATGTACAATGTACGTATCGACAGAGATTTTTTTTTAGGAAAGAAGTCTTTTTATTTATCGATTGTATGGGATCGGCCACAAGCAGACCACGAAAGGTCGAAACTTAACCAAAAATATTGTTAAATACACCAACATATCTATTAAATATAATTTTCCTACAGTCAGGGCTATTTTCATATGCTTGAAAGCTCTCTATGCTATATTGCGAGACTTCGATAAGTTTTTTCAACTGTATCCGGACCACACTTAACCGACTAGTACTTGATTGAAACCAGTTAAGGTGTACCCGTTCATAGAACGATAGAACTTGACATTTTCTACAAGCTGTTGTTACTTTATAACGTTCTTAATAGCACTAGCAGTTTAAGCGGTGTTTTTAAATTGTATAAATTACTTTTATTGTTTCTTTTATTCCGATAGTTTATTTTTAATTAAAAGTTCGACCGCGGGAAGTTTTACTCTGACCGTGGTATTGGCCTAGAGGTTAAAATGTCAGAGTACCATTTCCAGGAGGTAATAAAAAGGTTATTATGGTTAAGCTTAAGCAAAATGTAGACCCTCAAGGTCCGTCTTTAAAGTACTCACTCCTTCGAATTTATCAGGTCTTACACAATTATGAAACGTTGCGAGATTTATTTGTTCGTGAATGTTTCCTTCTGTTGTAGTCTCACCGTTGTTTGGTAGAAAACGTTACCTTTTTATTATTATGTATTTTTCACGTATTATTTTAAAAAAAAATCAAAGTAGTTTGCTATTTTTTCTACTACTTTCCTCGTGTCAGTGAGTGCTATCAAGAACCCCTAGGCAAAGCGGATGCGGTCGCGGACGCACAAAAATATGTTTTTTTTTTAAATAAGAATTAATATACAATTATTGAAGTTTTTTTATAATGACTCTTTTAGAGGAGTCCAGCTTTTCTAATTTATTTGTGTCTTTGTAGTTACTCACACTGTAAGTCTAATAAAAAAGTTTTAAATAAACGTATAGCCGAGCCGTTGGCTTTGATCCTATAGGAGAAAAAGTCCAAGCAAATGCCCTTGCATATGGTATATTGTCTTCTTGCTCATCGCAAAGAACCATGGACCAAACACGGATAAAATCCTATGTAAGTATAAACTTATAATTTTAATAACTCAGCACTTAAGTGCCTATATTCTAATTTTTGTACTATTCTATAGGCGTCTATAGGCGTTTGTACTTTTCTATAGCTTAATGTTGACCAAGAGAATACATATTACATTAAAAGGAAACAACAAAAAACTTTCATAGGTCATGTTATATTGGTTTTTGTTAAAGGCCAAATGTTGTCACAGCGAATACCCATCGTTTAAACAAATTAACCGGATACATAAAGTAAAGATGTAGTCTTGACCACTGTTGTGAATTCATAACCTTGAACACAAGAAGCCTTTATGCGTAAACGCGCACGTCAGCGGTGGAGTGGAGCAAACATCTCGAATGTTTGTTCAAACACACATTTGTGACACGTAATTCTAGTTTGCACGGTGTAAATTACGATTATCCGTGACAAATATCGGCCAATGTTTGTGTAAATGTAAAAATGTAAACTAAATTTGCTGTTATAATATTTTCTCTTAAATTAAGAACGGATACCAAAATGTCACGAAATCGATCATAACGAATTAGGATATCGATGAAAATCACTTGTCTATAATCGATTTTCATTGAGTTGGCACGTGTAGTCATTTGTTTTATTTATTCTCAGTAAGAACATCACTAGGGATTAGGAGTCTCACGTCAACATGGTACCTTTAGTATGTCACTAACTTGATCCGTATAAGTTATCCAATAATTTAGAATGTAACATGATCATTCTTTGGGTACTATGGGGTTAATATAAACATTGCAAGCAAATTAACATATCTTAGAAATAACAACACAGACTGTTAACTTCTTATAGACTATGACATATTCTAACCGTGGGTTTCCGCTAGCGTAAAATCGTGCCTGACGCCATCCCTCCTTAGGAATTGTTGCTCACTCTCGTCTAGATAAATAAAGGCTTAGCTGGCGGTAAATAAAAGCTCACGCTTCAGAATCAATATTCTATTAGAATTGTCAGTTTACGATGTTGATAAATTGCATTTCTTCAATTAGCGATCAGTTAGTAATAACAGAAATTTATATCTTTTTAATGGTCAATAAATGGTTTTGTATTACGTGTATAATTATTACTGATAAACAATTAATAGGAATGATCAGAAATTTAAATGTTTAAACGATTATTAATTGATTGATGACCTTACCTGTTAATCGTTTCTAATTCTATGTCAATTCGTCTACATAAAAATCTGATTATCTTTTGTAATTGCACAAATAAATGTAAATAAATTATAGGGATGTATTGATTGATTACCTAGTTGCTTATCAGATATCGATTGTACCATTGAGCCATCACTTTTTATGATTTTTTAAAATATTTCAGTATTATATCTTTCACTTTCTGCTTTGTTTGTCTTTCTAATTTTCATTTATCATTCAATTAAACAAAAGGAAACAAAAGCACTATATATAAAACAAAACAAAAGTCTGCATAACTGCGAAAAACTCAAAAACTACTGAACTACGGATTTTCAGACGGTCATCCACGAACGACGAAGCGATTCACAAGGAAGGGTTAGGTACATAATTCATTACATTTTTGTCTAAATTGACGGATAATGATCGAAAAAGGCGTAATTGTCGTGATCTTACATATATTACAAGACATATATAGTGTATTTGGCGGCAAGCGAAGTCGGTGGGGCTCACTAGTATAGCACAATAACATTATAAATTATTCTACATTGATTTGTACTACAGATTCCATGTCGTGATATCGCAGACATTTCTGTCCAGTCTGCGCATAGTCTCACGCTAAACTAGCGGCCAATCACATCGCGTTATGTATATTTCTTATTCTGGAAACGATTTCTTTAAAGAGACGCGGCGACCGTCTTCGTGTTACGCATTTGTATATCGTTTATCGTAAACAAGAAGTTTAATTCGAATATTGTCAAAATAAGAATTCTCACTTTCTTGTTGTTGGGAATTATATCAAAGTTTCGAATATTCGGAATTGGTCGATTTGGCAGTCAATATAATAAAAACAGAGTAATACTCTTCAATATTGTATTTTATAGTATTTTTATTGTTATTTTCTTACTACTTTACGTTTTACTTATGCGTCGCGTTAGATTCGTTACTAACGAATTCCAACACGAGAGTAGAGAAGCTTGTTTTTTTGACACGAGAGTTTGTAGAGTCGGTTTTGCTTACGGAATTTTCCGCATCTTATTGTAGTTAAAAGGTCATGAAAGATCGAAATTAGATTTCAGGATCAATAAAATTACAAAGAAAAATCAGGTTTATTTATATACTGTGTTTAACAAACATCAAGGAATCTATCATTGTATCACCATCTCCAGAAAAAAAAACTTCTACACTCATTGTTATTAGAGTAACAAAGGTACAGTAGGGGTCGGCTTGTAACGCATACGCATCACGGACCGTTAGTGAATAAATAAGCAAGCACTTCTGTCCATATCCAGAGGGCCGGTAGAAATTACGGATTTTTGTTACAAGGTCTTGGAACATCTGCCATACATCGTTCTGTATCCATCTAGGCTAACATGATTGTGGTCGACGGGTACTTTTAATATCGCCCTTCTTAAGTAAGCAATAAAAGTTTTCCTCGAGTGTCTCCACCAACACTGACACTAACCTGATTAAAATAAATCCCAAGTAGAGAAACAAACGAGTCAAAGTAAAAAAACAATTTGTTCCCTTAACATAAAGTTATTTCCATTTCAGTCATGGTGAACAATGGAGAAGGTTTCGATCGAAAGTGCAGCGTCCGATCCTGCAGCCGCAGACGGTGAAGAAGTACGTGGCCCCCATAGAGCTGGTCACCGAGGACTTCATCAGATACATGGAGGACGCTAGAGACGCGAACGGAGATCTGCCGCACGAGTTCGACAATGACATACATCGTTGGTCCCTTGAGTGTACGTTTCATTTGCTGTGTATCATGTATTCAGCTTATTGTATTGACGGGCCGGTTGGCGTGGTTTGTAAGATACTTTTCACGCCGCAGGTCGTGGGTTCGATTCCCACCCAGGACAGACATTTGTGTGCAATGAACATGTCTGCTTGTCCCGAGTCTGGGTGTAATTATCTATTTAAGTATGTATTTACAAAAGAAAAGTAGTATATGTAGTATATCAGTTATCTGGTTATCATAGCACAAGCTCTGCTTAGTTTGGGATGGCCGTGTGTAAATTTGTCCTGGGATATTATTATTATTATTGTTTGTTTATCGTATAATGAAATTATGATAGAGTTAACCACGGTATATTATTTCACGACGTAATATTCTATGCACTATACAAGCCGTTGTGACGTCATTGGACTCAGGTATCATGTTATTGTACGTGTGTAATCTATTTCTCTGACAGTTGATATTAAGATTGTCTGGTAAAGAAGATAGATCAAAAGAGAAGAATGTAAATTTGAAGGAAACATAAAATGTTTATAAATGATTACCGTATTACAAGACAAGCGTTAACATATCTCCATAGTTTTAATAGACAAAACATTCGCTTCACAGCTTCGCAACATCCCGTGTCTGTGTAATCTGCGATCATTGTGTAACTGTAATCTTTATAAACGGCGGCCGGTGTTGAAAATTACATTCTAAATGTTGTCAGCGTAGTTTCGAACCTGTTTTAATATTAAATTTTTAATTAGATTCGTATTCTTGGTCTTAGTGTCATTGGTAATATAAAGATCCACACAGTTGTGTGTGTGTGTTTCGTTATCTGTATTCCTGGTACCTTTTCACGATTGATAAATGAGTAAAGTAACAGAAAACTTCCAAAAGGGGTTGTTGGAGCTGGGGGACCTTCCCTCACGTTACATTATTGTCGCCAGGAATTAGGAATAAAACAAGTAAAATTAGTTTTATATAAATTTTAATGTGTTGTAATCTGTTTTAACTAATTTTGAAAAACATAGATGACAAACATGTCGATTACTGTTAAGAAATGTAGATTAATAGGGCATGTAAACGTGTGTAACGCATCTGCGTCTCATTAACCTGTTGCAGATGCCTTTAGTTAGCGGTCAATTAATATCGGGTGAGCCGCTTGCTCGTTTCCCAACTTCTCGCATAAAAACCAGCAAACATTATAATGCACGTTGATTTGACCGCATTTAAGGTGTTTTCGTAATTCGTTATGAAATTTTTAAAAAATCTCCTTAAATATGATCAAATTAGGTAGATACTGGTTTCATGGTAGCATTTTTATCAGAAAATTACGTTTCTGTGATTTTGAGCATCCTACGAGATGGTACGACGATATGATCCAGGTAATTTTGTTCGCTGGATGAGAGCAAAGAGCCAATCCATGAACGATAAAGTAGACGACATCTTTTAGCTGAAAATACATAAGATCCGTCAACATTAATGTAGTCCGTTGAAAGATAGGCTCACAGGCCCCTGATTCCGGCATGTTATATGTAACATATTATTCATTTATTACAAACTTCTTATTTTGTATATATATTCTTACAATGTATCTATTTCATTATAATAATTTTAAATTCCAGGCATCGGCCGCGTAGCTTTAGACGTCAGATTGGGTTGTCTATCGCCGAAGCTAACAAAAGAGTCGGAACCCCAGAGAATAATAGATGCGGCAAAGTTTGCGTTGCGAAACGTTGCCGTTCTAGAACTTAAGGCGCCATACTGGAGATATTTTCCGACGCCTCTCTGGACGAAATATGTAAACAATATGAACTTCTTCATCGAGTAAGTTTGCCAGTTTTTAGTCGTTTTTCGACATTCTTAGCTTTGTTTTGTAGAAAGCGAAAATAAAATTGAAAAATTGGAAACCTGTTGTAAAAGCTTACTTAGCTTACTATATTTGGACGTTTCGTATTTCAGTTTATGTAGCCGCTACATAAACGAGGCATTGGAACGGCTTAAGACCAAGAAGGTGACGTCAGAGAATGAACTTTCCTTGTTGGAACGCGTGCTGCGCAGCGAGGGTGATCCAAAGATCGCCACCATCATGGCACTGGACCTTATTCTTGTTGGAATAGACACCGTTAGTATTGTAATTTTACATTCTTTATTACCTTGGTAGAATTATATCGATTAGATTTGTAGTATTAAGAGTACCCGTAATCGTCGAGCATGTATGTATGTACGCCTCGCCAATGTTTATATTTCCCAAAGGACCGGAATTAAGTCCTTGTTTAGTTTATTCCCTTATTATAAAAACCTTTTATAAAGATTTCATTAGTTATTGTTCTATAAATAAATAAATATACGCTCACGCCCGTAACCCAGAGGGGTAGGCAGAGATTATGGATTTCCATCGGGCGCGATTTTGAACACCTCTCGCGCTTCTTCTACATCCATACACCTAAGCATAAAAGCTCGTTGCTTATGGGTACTCCTTATATCGACCTTCTTTAGTATCTGATCGATATAAGTTCTCCTTGAGTGTCCCCTGCTCGCTTACGCTCTCACTCACTTTTGCAATATACATTTGTTCCGTTACTCTCCCTTCATTCATCCTTTCAACATGCCCGAACCATACCTTTCTCAGTTCTAGTAACTATAATACACTAACCATACATTTTACAGATTTCAATGGCGGTGTGTTCTATCCTTTACCAAGCAGCGACAAGAGTAAAGCAACAGGAGAAGATGGCAGAGGAAATAAGAAGAGTGTTGCCCGATCCTAGTCAGCCGCTCACTTACTCGGATCTTGACAAACTGCAATACACGAAGGCTTTCGTAAGAGAAGTTTTCAGGTTAGTATACTCCTAACTAGTCGTGTATAATAATGTGATATTTAAGTCCGAAGTAACGCACGGCGTGCTTGTATATAACAATATAAATGTAATGTATGATGTAGGTAGGCCTCTCACAAGATGGACCGATGATCTGGTCAAAGTTCACCGGACGAGAGCGGCAGGGGATAGGCAGTCTTTGTGTCGATTAAGGGGAGGCCTACATCCAGTAGTCAAGAAGTATTTAGACGATTGTATTGTAGAAGTAGTAGCGTAGCGTATATATTAACGAGAATTGATTGCTTCATATATAAGATAAAATGGCTTTTTTTTGTTGCAGGATGTATTCAACCGTGATTGGCAATGGAAGAACTTTGCAAGAAGATGATGTGATCTGCGGATACCATATCCCTAAAGGCGTAAGTTTAAATATTATAAAACCTTAGTACGCCTAATCCTACATCTTTAAAAGGTACAAGATGGAACAAAGATCTGGGCAACGTGACTAGAGTCTACTAGACGAGGCTGGCAAGGAACCGATCTTGTGAAGGCTTAAATCTGATGATGAAATCTATAGGCCCCATTCCATTTCCCTTCCCATCTTTTGCTCCTCTTTTTTGTCTGTATATATCTTCCCTCGGCCCTCCATAAAGGCTGTTAACGCATCTGCACCACATAAGATGAGGATGCCTATGACTGGGGGCGGTGATACATCAAGTGGTCGGCTTGCTCATTCACTTTCTTTTCCCATAAAATACATGAAAATACAGTTTATAAACTGTTTAATTTGTCTGACAGGTTCAAGTGGTATTCCCAACGATAGTGACGGGTAACATGGAACAGTTCGTATCGGATCCAGAGGAGTTTAAGCCGGAGCGCTGGCTTCAGAGCGACGGGAGACTCCATTCCTTTGCGTCACTGCCCTATGGCTTTGGAGCGAGGATCTGCTTGGGTAGAAGATTCGCTGACCTGGAGATACAAGTGTTGCTGGCTAAGGTATAGAACAATATCGACATCCTGCTCTAAGATCTCTCCATAGTCTCTTCTGTGCCATAGTGCAATACAATGAACTTGAAACTTTTGGTTGTATGGTTTATTTATAGCTTTGGTAATTACCAATGCATGTATGTTAATATAATGGCATATTTATAATATATATATATGTATATATATATATATATATATATATATATATATATATATATATATGTATAGGCATATTTTCATACAATGGTTGTTCAATTCCAGCTGTTACGTCGCTACCGACTGGAATACCACCACGAGCCCCTGGAGTACGCGGTCACGTTTATGTACGCGCCCGACGGCCCGCTGCGGCTGAGGATGCTGCCGCGAAAAGAATGAATGAACGACTGAAATGAATGATTGTCCCAAATATTTATACATAGTGAGCGTTCAACTCTAATGCATCATTTTATATATGCATCTTTGTTTCAAATTTTGCAGTGAGGCTAGTAAAACAGTATATTTTAGAATATCGAATGGATGTGTGGCTGTTGATACTTTATTTCTGCACTTGATAGCGCTAGCTACGACTTTTTTCTATCCTGTAGGAATGACGTTAGCAAAATATGCGTACACAGTTAACGTTAGCAAAATATGTGTACACACTTGCGGGAAATGCGACCCAGCCCACTCACAACGCATGCCTTTTAGTCTTGTTGGATTGATTCATGTTGTAAACAATTTTGTATACTATTCAATAACGCCGCTGTGACGTCATCAGATTCGCGCCTCACGTTATTGTCCCCGAGTAGTTACTGTGTTTCGGTCTAAAAGGTTCGGTCTCTATGCACTTGTCTAGGATAATAAAAAAATAATTGTTTGCAGGTAATATTTTAAGAAAGGATACCTAACATGTATTTAATCTTAATATTTTGTGGTGTGATTTTTAAATTGAGTGTATTTGTAAGAGAGGAATTTGTATTGAGTCTATTGTATTTTTATCTAATATATTTCTTAATGTAATTTCGTTTATTTGTTTCAATTGTTATGTTATTAAATGTAAATAAACTATTTTTCATGATTTATAAACAGGCAATATTATTTATCTGCATCCTTTCATAATGGAACTTCCTAAAAATAGCTGTGTAAGGGAGAGTATCTCAGAAGTACAACAATACCAAGTTTGTTAAGCCGTGAGCTCACACTGCTGAAAACTTTCAGATAAAACATATTGTCATCTCAGAAAACTGAGATATGATGAACCCACGGTAAAACATACAAAATGTATTCAATGTACATTTTAAAAGACCTAGTTACCCATCTAGCATAGATTAGTCTTCCACGTTATGAGTCGTAGAGTGTAAGCACATGTAAATTTAAACTATGCCGCCAAGATGGACCTTGAGACAGGCTGTGTCGCTGCGCACCGGTGGGTTCCTTTGGAGATCCACGAGCCCCTCTTCTTGCACCCGAAGGTGGCCACCGAGGGTACACATACATACATACATACTGAGTAACATTGTACCAAAGTAATTGCATAGATTTTATTGCTTGAAAAGTTAACAGATTGAACTTCTGTCTTTAATTAATATTGTCTATTGCTTGATTATTTAGTAAGCCTGATGAAATCAAATATTAGAAGTATTTAAATACCAATTTAAAAATACTATTTTTTATCAAATTTTAAGTTGTGTTTAACACATATAACAATCATGATATCGTAATTAATTACGAGAACATAATTGACATGGAAATTAAAACAAAGTTCATGACCATTATGCTATCAACAATTGTAACATTGGCTTATTCATTCAGGTAATGCTATTAAAATATAAACTTTCTTTAATGTTATTTTAATGTGGACAGTGATTTTATTAGTGTTAAAAATAGATTACTTAATTCACTATTCTATCTACCCAATATAAGATGAATTGTTAACAGTTCATTACATACTCTATTACCTATCAAAATAAACCAATCAATCATAAAAGGATACGCAGAAGTTTATCTTAGGAGCAGAAGCTTACGCCTATATTCTATGAGCTAGCCCAATTGTGGCAATAGTTCCCTATTGCTAACTCTACCACTGTTCTGGGCGTAGTTTTAGAAGTTCAGCGAGATCCGGTCAATAGCTTTTACTCGAAAAAGTCCCAAATATCTATTGATACACACTCTCCATCCTGATGGAGGACTTCATGTTTACAATATAAAGGTGGTACATCTCACGTATATTTTGCCTCGACCCGATGAAGAGATCCCGAGAAGATTACTTAGACATTCTATTCTATGTTACAAGGTTATAGATTTTTAATTACTCTCTTACAAAGTGAACGGTCATGATCTTCCTCTGGCTTGGTAGTCTTCACTACAACAAAGTCGTGATTGTGATTGCATATCGTGATAACCCGTAACCGATAAATATAGTACATAGATGTGGAAAAAGCGAGAGAGGTATGCTAGAATAGAAAACCGTAATCTTTGTCTACCATTCTGCAATTTTTTATGGAAGAAGGTGGCAAACGAGCTTGTCTCGTGAATTTAAGTGACCACTGCTCATAGATAGGCACCTTTAATGGAAAAAGGAGGGGACGGACTAATTAGTTTTCCTATCGGTACCCTCACCCGTTAAATCCTCTTCCCCTTCCAATCCTTTCCTAATTAGAAAAGAAGTATAAGCGTAAGAATAGGAAGGGGAAAACGATTTGATTTGGTAGCTCACTTATCAGATGAAATGGGGAATACTTCTACTTTCCGCCTGAGGTGAGTGCGGGGTGAGGTCGTCATTTTTTACCAGTCAAGCCGGCCAATTTGCGTGATAGATGTTGTTGCGGGCTCTACCACTGTTATGCCACTGCCCGGGTTAGGTACTTGAGGGTAGATTTTATTTATTTCATGTTTTTTTGCAAGCAAATCCCTTTGGATCTTCTGAAGAAAGTATCTTCCACTGTGGAGCGCTAATATTTTGCGACAACTACATTGAGGGACATAAATAAAGACATTACAGGACAAAATTGACGGCCTAATTATCGTATAAAGACAGATAATTTTCAACATCCGGGTTATTAACAGCTACAACACGATTTGGAAATTCCTAACGTATGAAACCCGGCAAACGGCTTTTTAGAATTTTCACACGTGCGATGTGCGAATATGTTATTTAATGGGAAATTGCGTCATCCGATCGCCATAAACGTCAAGGTTGATGTCAAAGGAAACCATCATTTTAGAACAAAGAGTACATTTATTAAAATACAGTATACCATACAAAGAATTAAAAACGCAATTTTATCAAATCAATTATTAGAACGACTTATACTCATCCACTTGTCGTCATCGCTACTTATAAACAAGAACAATTTGAAGAAAAACAGTTTTACGGTTGACGTATAATGTCAAATGTAATAAATCTATTATTTCTTTGACCGGCAACGCAACTGCAGTTCCGCTGGTGTTGCAGGTGTCCAGGGGCGTCGTTGATCACCTCGGTGTTACCGCCCGTTTGCCCCCTTCTCTTATAAATAATAATAATAATAATCATGTTTGTAAGGTATTATTTTTACTATCATGTCCAACCTAACTCCTCCACTGTTACTTAAATTTCAACCAATACAATGACGCAAGAAAAATCTCAGCTCCCAATTTGACGATTTCATTTCGACAGTATATAAGCTTTCGAGAAATAACCCGTCAAATTGTCAGTGATTCGTTCAGCTCACAATTGACTGAGAGTACATAATATGTTTCGATTATAAACTAACGAAGTTCAAAGTCGGTCGTTGATAGGCAAACATTTTCATCTCTGTTTCGATACACTTAATTAATTGAATGAAATTTACTTCAAATTGCTAAGCAACTTCTTTGAGATACTACAGCTTCGTATAACTTGTTCCTTTTTGCACGTTGTCTGTATAAAAAGAGGTTTAAAGGAAACCGCGCTTTCCGATGGGAAATTGAAACCAGTTAAGCCGGAATTCAATCTCGCGAGAAATTTGATATAAGCCGAGGAATATTAATTTACAATGAGTCGATTGAATTTCAATATAATTTTAATAACCTTTTAACCTATCGGTACCTAGTTTTTGTGTTCACTGTATCTGTAGTGGATCCTAGGTTATAAATCCCAGCCAAAACAAAAAAAAATTGACCCGTTGGTTCTAACACGATAGAAAAATTGATTTTTTGAAACCACAGTGAAGTCTTGATACTTTATCTCGTTCTGAGATCTGAGTTCGATGACGTCATAGCGGTGTTTGTAGTGTACCAAATGTTTACGTGGCAGAAAAGTAAGGTAACTAACGAACATAGCTTTATTGCGTGCTATAGAAACAAGAACACAATCCTTATGGTGTGAGGTGAGTGGACGGGTAGTTTTTTCGTGATGTTGATGTTTTCTATGCGAGTGTCATGTTATTCTTCACGCGTAGTACTTGCTCACGCTCACGGTATCGTCCCGTTGGCGTCGTGCAGTTTGTCCAAAGCTTTAGTATATAATTGTGATTACATTGAACAGTTCATTGATACTTTCCCATCTAAATGCGTAAAATAGAATTTTTACACTTTATTATGAAGTGTGAAAAATTCTCCATTACTCATCTTACAAACAACGCACCATTACAACTGTTGGAAACACTTTCTACGCTTACATTTGTGTAGTGGTTGCGTATGTTTGATCATAATTTTACCACATACATGTGTGTTTGGTAAACTAGATTTTGCATTTGAAGATTAAACACTTTTACTTTCAACTGTACTGATTTACTGTTTTAGACTGGGCTTTGATGTGTTATGCGCTTATCACTGTTTAAAAAGACAATGGAAGTCGTATTTTTTTCATAACTTATCGAAATATACTTTTTTACATGAAAGAGGAACGATTGGTGATGAATAAAGTCTGAAAATAAAGTCTTTAAATGTTTTTTGAATAATCAATATAATTATTTCACCACCACACAAAGCTACATTATTCAGAAGTAAGATACATTGTCAATTTTATTATTAACTAGCGTTCTTAGTTTCTTATTTTCCTTCTAATTTTTTGTAACTTGAGTCTGCGCTTAATAACTTGGTGATATCACAACCATTATGTTACTAAGGCAACCACCATTTTGTCTAAATGTCACTCACTAACACACACTCAAAAAATAGTCAAAAAGGTGTATCCATTCTTGAGTTATGCGCTAACATATGGTAATTGACTTATATAAGGATTTGCAATTTTTAAATTCACTCGGGTAACGCCGGGAACGGATGTATGTTATAAAATGGTAGCAAAATTTTGAAGTACCTGAATCTCAAAGTATTTTGACAGATGTACAAATGACAAAAAAGTAATATCGTCTTAACTTAGATATACCTTTTATTCCACGGGGTTACTTGGTTCAATTCCATTAGAAACAGAATATTTCTGTAATGTTTACCTAAATTTATCTAACGATTAACCACATGTCACATTTAAGACCTAATTAACTTGCGCACACTTGATACATAATTTTATTTATTATGTATGACATATGGGTATATTAATCGTAAATGTTAATATAATATTGGCAACACATCTGGTGGCACAGTGAGAGTGGTAGATAGAGCTAATTCGTATTCACGTCGTCTCTGCGGATCGTTAACCCGCTTCCGAAACTAAAACAAAATGTTGTTTTAGACTTTCACGTATCGTCTTCACAATTAAGTTTGCTTTAGAAAATCTACTTCTATAGATGATTTGAATTTTAAATTTATGCAAATTGGCAAAAACTCACCCGAACTAGCTCATCGGATTCAGGAAGAATATTGCATTGCAGTGCGTATATAATAACGGTTTCTTAATTAATTTGGTTTCGCCTGTGAAACTGTAAGATAGTTAGTTCACAATTTGCTCACAGCTTGTGATATGTCTGGTCCTATGGTGCTCACGAACTTCACAATCAGGCGGCGACGTATATTTTTACTGAAGCGAGGCAAACGAGTATAAATTAAAAAACCATCACTATCTATATTGACGCATCCACGGAGGCTGAGGGGGGGGGGTGTAGGTTAAGGGGTTTCTTCCCCCCAATGGGGTCAACAAATCACAATCCTGAACCGCCACGGGCTATCCTTAATTGGATCTATATTATTCATTATCGGAAGAGCAACTGATCTGATTCTCTATCTGCCTGCGAGTACAGGACTCTCACTCAACCTCTGTTTGTATATAGATAATTATTATACATCTTAACAGAGCCAACAAGTCTAACCGGAATGTCAGCCTATCAAAGTGGCTGATATATTAATAAAAAAAATATATCCGGCTCCTAAACTATGTAGATCGCCTTCATGAATTCTAGTGATTGTACCAACATTAGCTATAAAAATAAATCTGTACCAAATCTTAATTACGCTAACGCCTCGAGGCAAAATTCCAAGGTTTGTGGGTCGCGTTCCGCCTTCTTACATTGTTAGACGGTTCGAACATATACTCCCTTGTATTCAAATTTTTTTTATTTAGAATAGTCAAATGTACCACCCCACAAGAAATAATTTATCACCATTCCCTTGCTCTGTTTCCATAATTAATTTGTATTTTTTTCGAAATGCTCGGATTATAACAGCTCTTTCCTACAATAAGTCTGGCAATGCAACCGATCTGTTTTGATTGTTGCGATGAGAAATGTTCAAGTGAATTGCTTGCTCGTTTGCCGAATGTTCAATAAAAATGTTAATCCCATCGTAAAATGAATTTAAATATAGATGTGGGTCTTAAATTTCTACTGCTTTACGTTTACGTAAGCCTCGGCCTCTCTAAAGGCACGTTTCTCATATAGGCAATAAGTATATCGAATGATAATAAGACATTTTTACTAGACCTACTCATGTTTTGAAATATCTAGTGTATATTAAAATATTGTTGACATTCCAGAATGATAGAGATGGTAATTGATAGCGAAGGAGAAAAGGTGACTGTGTTACCACGCTTACTACACATGTTAAAAGTTATTGTTGCGCAGAAGTTAATACGAAATACTTTTTGATTTTTAAAAGTCTGAATTTGTTCACCAAAGTCCGAATTTGGTTTAACGTGGTTACAGGTCGTCATTGTTAGCATTAAACATATTATTCTTAGCAGTAAAAATAAACTACATGTTTCGTTCGCGGGACAAGTGTAACTTTTTATTGCAATAAGAATTCTTATTCCGCGATCGTGATTTGACAACATTTTTGCGAATTACTGTGTCAGTATGAGCGCTTTTTAGTACGAAAATATTTTGCAATCATAAGTATATTATTATATTAAAGCGACGGGCGAGCGGTCTATTAATCTTTTTTACTAATTTTTCTTCGTATCTACCACCATTCTTTTTTGTGTTGCAATTATTATTGTTATGTTATTACATGTACTCACGCCTGAAACCCAGAGGGGTCGGCAGAGATCATGGATTTCCATTTGGCGCTATTCTAGCACACCTCTTTCGCTTCTTCTACATTCATACATTTACGCATACCTGCTCGTCGGTTATGGATGCTCCTTATGTCGCCATTTTTTAGTAAGCTAGTCATCTGATCGATATAAGTTCTCCCAGGACTTCAACCAACACTACCACTTACTTCTTCGACATAAATTTGTTTCGTTATTCTCTCTTCATTCAACCGTTCAACATGCTCGTACCACCGAAGTATACCTTTCTCAATTCTTGTCATAACATGTACTTTTAAGTCACAATTTTCCTTTACATCGCTTTTTGAATCCTATGATTCAAAGACTTCACGAGGACATTCTTCTTAAGGATCGCATCTCAACTACCAGCACGCTTTTCCTGCCAAACCCAGCTCTCATTTCCATGCAGTGAGTACAAGTGACCAGAGAGCCTTCAAAGACATACTCTGACTTCTCACTACTGTACATTGTGTACTTCTTTGTGTTGCGCTTAATATAATAATTTTCTCTGAGAATAAGATTTTGGGTTTGAATGAATTGTCTACAACAGTTTAAACATTTACATTTGTCCTACGTTTTAAAATAAAAAAATAAAGACCACGTTTGTGCCTTGTCTTTGGAGCGTAATGTTTGTTCACAGATATATATGTATGTACATATGTAGGTATATTCTTACTCTTAGGACCTCATGTAGCCTTAACGACTTGATCGAATCGACATCCCATTCTTTCCGTGTCTTGGAGTGACATCCCCTATTTTATTAAATTAATTATTGCTTCTTCAAATAGTAACACTATGTCTTATCTACATAATGATTTGCTTGCACTAGTCAATAAGTCCATTGTCACGACTAACTATTATAAATACAGTAAAGTGAAAGGGACCCCGCAGTTAGATCTAGATTATGAGGAATTTAATAACAATAACTTTCTTGTTTTCTATTCGCTTTCGACAAATGTGACCAGTGATGATGAAAATAATGTTGATGTATAATAAAATATGGTAATATATTGATTACGAACTTCGTCAGGTAATCTGACGATGTGATATATTATGAACTGTCAGCAAATTGTGTGACGCGTCACTGTATTGAAGTCAAATTATTAAATTGTGAAGTGATTCTTGCGCTTGACTTGCGTTATTACGTTAAAGTCCAGGTTGGAATAGAAGACAACTATGGGATAGTTGGTTTGGTTGGAAATGATATCTTAAAATATATTTATCAAAGAAAAACTAGATTTTTTGCATTTGACATTACACATCGAATTGTATGTATCACCTCGAAGCTTGAGTCAGGCTAGGTAAGACTTGATATTAATGTTATAACATTGTAAATCTATAGAATAGGAAATTAAGGGGTCAAAGAAAGAGATTCTGTTTGTTGCGAATATGTGCGGGTCTAAGGGGGAAAGGGGCTAAGACCCTTAAAATTCTTCCTTAATCAAATTTTATAAGCCATTTTTTGGTCCCACAACAACAACAACCAGTCCAGTCAGCTCATCTACTGCCTTTTACCATAAAACTACTAGTATTTTGTACCTTTAGTTGTCTTGTATGATGTTGATGCATTGTCCATTACAAGTATAAATAATAATGATAAAAAGATTAATTGTACTTTAATATAACTATTACGATCGCATGTGTCGTCCAATTTTTCGGTTCACGATGCATTTATATGTATTTGGTTCCATTACTTTGCGTCAAGTTAGAAAATAACGTAGGAGTACATTGACAATGATTTAATTAGAAAAGCATTGGTGAGTTTGTGAATTGCTTCTATCAGGCAGACTATTATAGGCAACTTTCATTGGTTGGGTGGGTGCATAATCCCGTAAGCGAGATATTTCCAATATAAATAGTAATTAATCTTTATATGTTACATTACTAATATATTATCGAATTAACATTTATGTAATTTTTGTATCTTTCAACACTTATTTTGTATAGCTTTGTTTTTAACTTGATCTACTTTTGCAATACGTGTTTTCGTAATGCTGGGGGTACTTCTGTCACCAATCCATTCGGTTGCCCTTTCGTCACGTCCGTATAAATTCCACACCCATACCAAACCCGCAAAATAAAGTCATGGAGCCTTGATATTCGAATTTATTTTTGTAGAGTAAGTAGGTAGTATCTCCTGAACAAAAGGTGAACATAATTGCTCAAACAACTTTGGTCATGGTTTAAACTGAGCATTACATCCTTGAAGTGGCACTCAATTTGAAGTATTCCGGTCAGTTATGACCAAAATCCGATTACCCGATATGAAAGCTAACCTCCAACAGAAGATGAAAGAAGGAGAAGAAGGGTAGGTTCATTCCTGCTTTTCCCTTAACATTATTTGTTTATTTATTAAGTAAATTACTTATATTTTTTTTACTCAAAATTATTTTGTAAAAATATATATTTTATATTTAAGTACTCGGTTTTATTTTAAAGTGTAGTCTGTGATATATATTTTCATTTAAAGTTCTACTTAAGTTACAGTTTTAGGAATGTCGTGACGGATAAGGCAGTGGAAATGCTACAACTTCTATCGTAGCGCGACGCTTGGCAGACGTTTAGTCAGTTCGCGGCTATCACTCAAGGTATAGCAAACCGCGTGGCCTTTCTCGACTCACAAAAATTCTGGGAACTATTAATTAAAAAGTGATCTGTGAATAGTTAAAGTGATTCACTCCAAAAGTTATTTATAAAGGTAATTTGTACCACTATTTTATTAATTATATTATTAATAAGTTGTGATTGGACTACTTATTTTTATGTAGTAAAAAAGGATCAGGATATATTTTTATTAGGAATACGATTTTTTGTTAATTACAATTAAATTAATAATTATATGATTTACAGGTTTTGTATTTTTTTAATTAATATTGGTTTAAATATTATACCTTCAATTCAATGAAATTTAAATTTTTATTTTAGTTTATTTTTATTACTAGCTCAACAATGCCAATATAACTTTAAAGACGCTTTTAGCAGCCAGTGATACATGCTTTAAATTGATAAATTGGGTAATTACGACTAAAACTAGTTTAATTGAACTCGTCGTAATTACATTAATCAATAATTTATAATTTTACATTAATAATTAAATGTTGCTTATACTAATGAGAAATAATTATAAAGGAACTTATATATGAATTAATATTTATTAATTCAAAATATTTATTGACAAATTTATTTAGAGTTTCGCTTAGAATTTTTCTTATTGCTATAATTCTACTCTTAAATAATTTCCAGGGTTAATATGTAGAATTATTGTATATATGTCTGGCACTGGAAAGTTAAAAAATAAATAAATTACTAAAACTACACGCGGACTGTGACTAGTTTTAGCCAACTTCACAACCCGTTATTTAGACATAAATTATAATAAAACGTAAGAAGTCAGACGGTAGTACGAGTAGATAAAATAAAATAAATATGTCACTGTTAAATTGTAAAAATCTTTAGTTTATAATCTGATTAGCGCAAAACGCTCGGGACTGCAAAGAACAACTTCTGGGTTAACATACATTTAATATATTAATCTATTAACTATATTAGTAGTCACTAGTCAGGTGGTCCATTACCAAAATAAATAATATAACATCCCACGTATGTACATATATATACTACAATGAAATGATTGAATGTCGGTGATTCGATTTTGAAATTAGACAATTTTCTAGACTTTTTTATTTAATTTAAAATTACACTTTTATTTTTAAATTTTTTGATACATTATAGTAAGAGGGCGGAAAATTGTGAACTGAACTAATCATTTACAAATTAGCGTATAATGTGAAACGTAACAAACCTATATTTTGCGTACCTTCGGCTCACACTGCCGAAAACATTCACCTAAAACCTATTGTCATTTCAGTTTTTTTTTCAAAGAGAAAGATAGAGAGAAAGCTTGTATCGCGATACGATTTACGCCAGAAGCCCACGGTTAGGCTTTAAAATTTCCATGTTATGTTTTTATGTAACTACCCAACCCAATAAACATATATAATTAACTTCTATTCCAATTCTTCCCTATTTGCATAGTGCCACAATAACGCAAGGACTTTTTCGCAATCTTTGACATCTATAGATAAACTTAAAAAAAAATGGTTCGTTAATTTCACAATTTTGCGACAGAATAGACGATATTATAAATAAAAGACATTTACATATTTTCGTTGACAATTTAAAAATAGAAAAAGATCTATTTTTAGTTTGTGCTATTCTTTATTTTGACTATAATATAAGGCTACGACATTAATCTTATATAATATAAAATACAAATATACGTAATTTATCAAACAACGTATTTATAAGAGTCCGCACAAAACTTTTGTAAATTATTATTTACTTCCTATTTTTAATACTCTGTGGCTCGTTAGTATGAGTGGGTATGAATGCTTATAATTTAACGTATCTAATATTAAAATTGTTTTTATACAACAGAACAACAAAACTGGTTCTTTTGCCGATGACCTTCTATGTCGGGTTTTAAGGCAACATTTCGTGTTGGAACGAATAGTTGAAAATTAATAAATGTTACATTATTTTGTGCGGAATATACATATATGATATAGTCACATCCATTTCTAATAAGCAAAGGTTGTGAAGGGGAGGCGGACTCCTCTCATTCCTCTGTTTATTAAATGTAAGCTACACATCTGTTGCTGAAGTCGGGTAGATTACTTTTTTGTTCATTCATTAAAAAAATATAGCGATTTGGACAAGGTTTTCACTGCACATGTTTAATTAATACTACAATTATATAATGAGGATCAAACATCAACACTTTTCATTGCTCGTAAAATATCACTAGTACATACGCAACTTTTGTAAGCTGTATTCATTATATTACTAAAGTACACTGGGTCAGGTGTAACAACGCATTTTTGTACAGTTTCAATCGTTTGTCGATAATCTTATAAAACGTCTGTATAAAAATATATATTTCAGCTATCTCAGAATAGGCTTCAACGATTTGGTACATTTTATTTTATTAAGATACGGTCAACTAAAAAACTTAAAAATAATGCTTTATTCTTGGACTACCGCTGCAAACATTTATCCGCCACCAACAAATTAATTTAGGGTACATTGCCGTTATGTAGATGATAGATGTATGGATGTGTGTGCTTGGAAGAAGGTTATAGCTAGGTTGGTTCGTAACGCCAATGACATATAGAGTTCGGTTGCGAAGCATTCCAGTCCAGTCGTGGATTCCAAACCCATACCACTACGGGCGCTAACCATCTCCTGGTACAAGCCTAATCTTGGAATGGTTTTAAATCATTATAATAACAAATTTGCTTATAAAATTTGCATCCGTAAAATCATCATCATCTGCCTGCTGATTTCCGACTTATGTGAGATCTGTACATAATGACTGTTGTATATAATGTATACATGTTTTGGATATAGCTTGTACAGCCGGCCGCCTGCCTGCCAACCCTCCTTCGAAAAAAAAATCATTCGTATAAGCCTCTTTCGAAAGAAAATCCCCGTTTTAATTAAAATAATTCCTGAGAATAAAATACTAACCTAATTTTCCATAGCGACTCATGACAGACATTATATACGAGTCCTGTAGTAATTAATGGTCCAGACATAATTCTAGTCATTATAAAATAAATGTAATATGTAGTAAAACAAAGAGAGATAAACTCATATAATACTTGAGTGTGTCTGTATGTTTCTTGTACATGTGTGTACATGTACATGGAAATTTTATAAAGTTTATAATTTTTAGTATTTAATTTTAAATACTGCATACATCTTGTATAGGCACTTTTAAATTATTACCGACAATGTAATTTTCAGTTCCAGTCGGTAGTAACAAAGTTAAGTGGAGGAAAATTACGACTGCAAGCAAGTATTTCCCTTTTACGTAACAATTCCGGTTGAGTTACGCCTAACACGCACAAATGTACTTTGCTTTTTTTGATGAAGCCATGTTTGCGAATTGAGTAAGAATTAGTCTGCGCCTGAGTTAACGTTAGTTCAAAACTCTGCATGATTGAAAGAAAGACAGGAATCGGAAGATATAATTTATTATTTGAGCTCAATGTGTAATGTAAATGATATTTTACACTATGTATCGTATACATTCAAGAAATAAAGTATAGATCAATAGTATTAACATTAAAGGAATTAGATTGAATGAATTAGACACCCATTTTCAAGGAGTCTATATTGTAAGCCATCTGGACAATGCCGGGTACGAACAGGTAGTGCTTAAAGAATTCGACAGCGTGTTGACTTATGAATACATTATCTCATTTCTATAAAACTAGTTCACATTTATTTTTTAACGCTGTCACGGACTCATTGTGTTGTATGTTAAGCTATCTGGAACCTGCATCGAAAATATATAGAGCATACGTGACTCTGCGTGTGGGTCAATATGACTTGTCTAATTCTTTCTAGGAATCCGATTGATTAACACGTGTGTCAATAGTATTTGCAACTGTTTCAGTATTAATAAATCTATAGTACTGTGTATTTTCGCAGGTACGCATCGACAGGAGCCATGCGGAATAGACTCGGCGTGATAAAATGGCGCATGCGCGGTATCAGCGAGCGAAAGTTGAACACATCCACGCGGTGCTACCAAGCGGCCGACAGAGGCGATATAGGTTTGTACTTCGTTAACTTTTTTTGTTTGTTATAACGCTTTTCTCTTTTATCCCCATAACAATGTTTGTTTTAACGCTTTTATTTGACTTTACTTTGGATAAATATTTCTTAGGAAAGATGTAAGACATTTGGTAAGGCAGGCTTTAATTATTTAATTAAAGTTACATAGCTATGGATGTTTAAATATCGTTGGTCCGTGACAGGTTTTTAAATTAGCTTTTGCGTATTTATATATTTTTTTATTGTTTAATGATGTAGTACTTCCAATAAGAAACAAAATCTGGCGATAGGTTAGGTAGAGGATCCTATATAGTATATAGAATAACCTATCGCCATATTTTATTTATTTTAACTTTAACCTTTGTCCTTGCCCACCATATCTTGGTATTTAAAGTTTACCCTCGTCATCTATGTGTATACATCATATGACCATATCAAAGATGCTTCTTAGCTATAATTCATAAAGATTTTTACAGGCGTTAGAAGAGCATCAGTCATTTCTTTGTATTTGAAAACACTTTTTTCCTCTTTTTATTTGCCAGTATTTTATTAAAAGCTTCCTTAGAGTTGATTTTTACTAATTCTAAGATATTTATTGTCAATTGATCCTTATTTCCTAGGCAACTTACAATGTCCGGTGCAAGGGCACCGCGCTCGATCTACTCACGCGGCGGTCGGCTCGGTCTTCGACACGGTTTCTCCATCCATCAAGTCCTGGGAAGAAGTGCCCGGTCCCAAACCTCTGCCTCTACTCGGCAATACGTGGCGTTTCGTACCTTACATTGGTATGCATAATTTTTTCTGTCTTCTATGTTTATATAAAAGGTGAATAGTATAGTGAATTAAGCGTTGCAAAGTGTTAGAGTTACCTGCAACCGTCAAGAGGGGTCCGGACTGAAGATGTTCCACGAATTAATAATACAACTGTTCACTTCTGCATTTTGTCTAATGAGTGCGGAGCCGCTTATTCTCTACCGCCTCTACTATTCTTTACCTTGTCTTTCCTACATAAATAGCTGGCAACGTATGCTTTACTATTTTGGTCAGAATCGCATGTATACAGATCTATTGGTTATATAGTTTGTAAACTTTATGTTAATTTTCTTAATGCATGCTATTTAAGGTACTAAGCAATAAGGTACTAGGCAACCCGCCCCGACTTCGCTTGGTTGGTATAATATATTATAGACAGACAAATAAAAAATATCCTCGGTGACTAGCTGATAGAAGAGCTCTCTATGGATGAAATAATTTTTGAGTTTGGTTATAATAAACAAAACATATTTTTCTCTTGTTTATAACATTATATACATAATACAGTTTTATAAAGTGATCGCATCGTCCTTTACTATCGTATGTACTTTAAGTTGTTGGTACAACGCGTATAAAATGCATCGGTTATAAATATTTCGTAAGCACTTAATGTGATCCGCTACCAGAATACAAATTTATTTCATAATAAATGAAGCGCTTACAAAAATAACGAAAATCAGGACAAGGCTGTTGTTTTAATTCAATGTGTGTAGCGATTTGATTTGATGATGTCGGCGACACTCTGGTTATTTGATTTGAGTGCATAATTGTAACTGTCACAATATAACTTGACAGACTTTCTTGACGGACAAACGAAATAATCTGGATGGCATAAGCAAAACAATAAAATTAGATTTTACAGTACCCTGATTAGATAGTGTCCACTATTACTGAGCCGAACAATACGGGATCGGCGGCTCGCGACACAAGACTATAAAATTGCGTGTTGCGTCGTATGTATGATTATGGAATACGATTTACTACTATGTCTGTTCACAAGGGTGCGTATGCGGAGTTATTTTCCCACGAAAGGAGGGAAAAATAGGGGTTTGGGGTTGGGTAAAAGTAAATAAAATAACATGAACAATTATCTTGGATGTAAAATGAACTTAAGACCTAGTTATTTACAAGTCAAGTGCTTAAACTATTGATAATAATTAAACCAAATTTGTTGGTTAAGAAATGAGGCACATTAAAAATGTTGTAAGACCAAAAAAAATGTAAAATTTTTCAATAGAAACTCAGGAAGCTGAGTCGTTTAGCTCCGACGAATTGAATTACACAAAAGACGAGGCTAATGTTCTCACAGTGCTATTGTTGTGGTAATTTGCGGGCTTACGCTCATTTGATGTGCGACTCGGTCCTTTGTGTTTACAGTTATAAATCTAAACACTTTTAAATAATCTAACGTATTTTGTAAGTGTCGGTCGGTTAATCACCGGATATGTAGAAAGACTTTGTCCGAGTTGTTATTTTGAAACTAAATAAATAATACTTACAATAATTATGAGAACAAACATACTTTTTCGTTTCTCCGTTAAAGGTTGGCAACGTATGTATACGCACAGCCTCACAGAATGTGGCACATCCAATTAATCTTCTTTAATTCGCTAAGCGAATAGACATTAGGAAGTTATTCGCCTATCTGCAAATATTAGATTCCATTTGTAAATATAATCTTGTGCATTGTGTCGCATAGTCCGTTAACTTTTTGTTAATGAGAAAAATGCAACGCAGTAAAATCTGTTTCTTTCTTTGAAACGTGTCCATTTTTAATGCAATAAAATGATGTTAATTTGTTCCATCCTTTAAGGTGGCTATTCCGTGGAACACGTAGACAAAGTATGCTTGTCCTTGCGTGAAAAATATGGCAAGTGCGTCAAGATGGCCGGCCTGCTCGGCAGGCCTGACATGCTGTTCGTCTTCGACGCTGGAGAAGTGGAAAGAGTTTTCAGAGGTGAAGATTCAGCTCCACATAGGTATGCTTAAGTATTGAAGTGTTTATATCTATGAATAAATATTTCGTCTTGTGTTTATTGTTATGAACAAAATTAGGGGTCTGATATGATTTAGATGATATTGGTTCGAAATCCCGATTGCGATCATTAATTTCGGTTCAATGTTAAGTGACAAAAAATGAAGTAGAAAAATGAAATATGTATTTCACTAGAAAGATTAGTGGTACAAGTTTTTTTTATCTATGACGCCTGACAAGATAATTATAGCAAAATTTCAATCATAAGTTACAGTATTATTTTTGGGAAGGCGTGTTTTGCTATATTTTGTGCAATGTATTCACGTATTTAACTTAAGATAATAGATCCGATTAAAGGTATTGTTAATTTAATATCTTAAAGATACATTGTTCATAAATTAATTAGACATAAAATTACTGTATCCTTATTATGCAGGCATTACTCTGATCCCTACTTCTCCTTTGTACTCCTACATTCTCTGAAATATTTGGTTCTCTTTAATACATACATTTTTCTTTTAATATAAATATTTTTTTATTGTTAGTTATTAGAATGTATATCAGTAAGTTAATTTTTTTTTGTTTCAAATTTTTAGACCATCAATGCCGTCTTTAAATTACTATAAGCACACGCTTCGAAAAGATTTCTTTGGCGCAGAAAAAGATTGCGCGGGAGTTATAGCTGTGTAAGTTTTTATATTTATTATTTACTTTTATAATTACATATAATATTTATTTTGAAATATTTAAAATGAAATAACAAATTGTTATTTTTGTCAGTCATGGTGACTCTTGGGCTGCGTTCAGAACCAAGGTTTCAAAAGTGGCGCTGAGCACAACTAGCGCCGCGCAATATACCGTGGCTGTCGCTGAAGTCGCCGATGCCTTTGTTAACAGGTACAGGTACAAGGCTTATAAGGATTAGGGGTTCCTAACTAACCTAACTCAAAAATAATGCTTCACATTCTGTTATGATCGTGATTCGTCACATCCTAGTGCGACTTTCTTGTGACACAGTGACGGTGCGTGAATGTATGTTCACTTTATTTTAAGAAACAATCATCCGTTTAATTAAAAGGGTCCATTTTTACATGTTCTTATATTTTATCAGTATCATCTACTGCAAGTTTCTCTAATGTTTGCCATTTCTTTAGTTCTTTTCGCCTTTTTAGTTCAATCATCTTCTTCCGTTCTCCCAAGTAGTTGGGTCAGTAAAAGAACGAGCGCTTTATACTTTTTTCACCGACATAAGCCTCTGTTTTAAGATTGGCATCTGCCGTCGCTAACTCGTCAAATTCTTTTTCCAGAATTCGTCAAATACGAGACGAGAACTCTGAGACACCGGGCGACTTTTTGAATGAAGTTCATAAATGGTCCTTAGAATGTGAGTGTGAAATTACTGACCTTTTATCTTTTTAAAATATTATCTTTGGTGTAATTTGTTATATGAATCTAAAATATAATATACGCGAGTCAAGTATGTAACATGCAGGACGTCCGTTAGCACTATTGCGCTCTTAAGCTGTAAAAATGTTAATTTATGTATGACTTCTTGTGCTCACAGCTTTAGGTCTGATAGCGTTAGACACGAGATTGGGATGTTTCGAATCTGTGGAGGGTTCGGAGAGCCAGCGCCTGATCGACGCGGTGCACACCTTCTTCATAAGTGTGGGCGAGCTGGAACTGCGGGCACCGTGGTGGAGGATCTACCCGACGGCCATGTTCAGGCGATATGTGGCCGCCTTGGATACGATTCTTAGGCAAGTGTCTTTAATTAACTTTAATAGAACAGATCGAATTCACTGTTTAAGGTTAACGATGATAGAGGCACCGTATATTATTTGACTGGATAAAGTCCACCGGCAATGTGTTACGACCTTTCAAAATACTGGAGCACTTACACACAATTACTCACAGAAAAAGTATTTACTTCCTACTTACAAACGTACTTACTTTCGATCTTATTTTTCGGACTTGTAAATTTTTTGGCTGTTGTGATTATTTATGACTTACGCTAGTTGTTGATCTATCGTTAATTAAATGAGTTGGCACGGACACACGTGAGGAATCGCTTTATTAAAAAAATTGCCTCCAAAAAGAATATATAAATGCACAAAAATCATGGTCTTTTGGTTTTTGTGCGTTTATATATTCCTTCACCACAATTTAAGAGCTTCTTAAGTTCGATATTTTATTTGGTAATGTCGTAGGCTAGATAGGATATGGCTTTTCACCAGGGCGCGCGTGTCAACTTTAATATTTAAAGACATTTCTTATTTCAGCGTGACTCTAAGTCACGTGGATCGCGCTCTTAAGGAGTGCGAGGCGAACGGCGGTAGCAAATCGCTGTTGCAGGACCTGGTGTCCGCGGCTGGGCCCAGGGTGGCAGCGGTGGCCGCCTTGGACCTGTTCTTGGTGGGAATAGATACGGTAATAGATACTATAAATCATTTTTTTACTACATTGAAATCACACATCAGATAGGTACCTATGTAACGTGTGCAAATAAACATCAGATTCGGAATGCAAGGCCCCCTTCCATTCACGTCTCACCTCCCCGCATACGCAAGTGTTAAGCTGTACTATGTTTGTCAATACTATGTTGTTCTTTTTTTATGGTATCACCCGAAGCAAGCAGGTTGGCTTAGATGTTTTGTTAGCCTTTATGGTGGACGTAGAAAAGAAGAAAATAATTTAAAAAGGAAGGGGAACAATTTCTCAATAGACGAAACACAAAAGCATAAAATATATGTTATTCTGTGGTGAGGTCATGGTATATGTCCTGTCGTATAGCGATATTTGTTCGCGACATACAGTTTGGGTTGGGTTTCTCTGATCTAAACATTAAAAGCTATTCATTAATTATTTTAATTTAAGACATCGAACGCGGTTGCTTCGACGCTGTACCAGCTGGCTTCACGACCCGAAGTCCAAGAGAGATTGTACGAGGAGATCACTAAAGTACTACAGGGCAGATCGCTAGTCCCCGGCGATATTAACCAAATGCCTTATTTGAAGGCCTGCGTCAAGGAGGTTTTAAGGTATAACCATTAATTTCTACTACTTAAGGGCCCAAAAATGAGTAGTCCGCGAGCAGTCTCCGGCAGACGGCCTGACGTCCGAGCCGACGCCCACACACCGATTATTGTCTGACTCAGTCGAAACTGGCGGCTAATATATTTACGGGTGTGGGGACTGTCGACTGCCGGCGACCTGTTAAAGTGTGGGGGTCCTATAACCTCGTATGAAACTGTTCCCTAATTGCTTTGATGAGCATTCTTTGTTTTTCTAGTTTCTAGTCTGTTTTTTAATTTAGTACTTAGATTAGTTTTGTATTTGTAATTTGATCGATAACGTTTTTATTTACAGACTGTTTCCGGTTGTTATTGGTAATGGTAGACAGCTAACAAAAGATACAGTTATATGTGGTTACACCATACCGAAAGGGGTACGTAATTTATTATGTACACAATTTCTCATTGAATTTCTTATGAAATTCAAGATGTAAAAAATAAAGTACAAAATGTACAAGTGCGTGACAAATTTTCTCATCTATACAATATATACGCCAGTGTTGGTAGGGAATCTAGGTTAAATATATCGATCATTTGAAGGGCAACATTATTGCTGCTTGTAACCGGATCCATGCTTACGTAGCTAGTAGCAGCGAAAAGCACGCCAGATGCCAGCACCATTCAAAATAAAAATTCTTTATTACTTCCTTACCCCATATGTCGATGGTTCCTTGTACCTTACCTTTGTGTGTAGTATTTTTGTATTTAATAATTATTTAAATATTATGTTATAATTATTCAGACGCAAGTCATTTTCCAACACTATGTGATGGGCAACTCCGAGGAGTATTTCTCTGACGCGTCAGAGTTCCGACCAGAGCGTTGGATCCAGAGATCAACGTATAAACACCATCCTTTTGCGTCACTGCCCTTCGGCTTCGGGAAGAGGATGTGCCTCGGTCGTCGATTCGCAGAACTTGAAATGCATATTGCTCTATGCAAGGTAAAATTAAAGCATCCCAGAATGTTTGTTCTTCTATTGTGATCTATCATCTTATAGGATAAATCTACCGCTAATTAACTAGCTTTACTAACAAATTATCTTCTCGACCACTAAAGCTTAGTTGAGATTTATTAATGGAAAGTTATTTTCAAGTAAGCCCTTGTTAATAATAATACCTGTGACATTACTGCTGCCAAGTACAATGTGGCTTGCAAATATGATTGGCTCCGTTTGTAAGGAACTTGAGGAGGAAACCAGAGAATTGAGGATATTGGGAAAGAACTAAAGAAAATACTTTGGCTCTTTGACCCTTAACGCTTTGAGTTGCTAAATAGACGTCTTCAAACTGATAATTCAAATACTTGGTTTGCTTGCCTTGCCGATTAGTTTCCATTTACGAGTAAATTAGCTTTGTATTCAAGTTTGTCTTCGTGAAAGAACCTGGTTTTGGGTATTTCTTTTCGTTAATAAATGTGTTTTTTTAATTTTCTTTCAGATCGTGCAAGCCTTCAAGATGGAATATCATCATGAACCATTGGACTATCATATACATCCTATGTATACACCAAATGGACCACTTAGAATAAAATTTATCGACCGATAACCTGTTAAACTTTTTACTAAAAATATTTTCTCTCTATATTACATGTAGGTGCCTAAACCTTATTGTTACGACAGAACTTTACATACTGAAAAATTTTAGAACTAATTTCAACCATGACTTTTTATTTTGCTGTAAGCTTAAGATTTATCAACAATGAACTAGAAGGTAAATTATCAACTAAGATTATAAGAGTGTAGTAGTTCACTATTGTATTTAAAAAAATATTGTTCTTAAATGCAGCCGTGACAGTATAGTTTGTCAATCATTTAGTCATTAATATTACAATCTTGCCAATATGCCAATATGATTTTTTTTCGATTTGAGTACGTTCAATTGATTTGACTTCCTTTAATACTTAAATGCAATTTTAATATCAATACGTAGATTTTAACAAATTCAAATAAAAATGTCTTTCATACATACTGAATGTTTTTTTTTTATTATCGTAGAAGCTGGGAAACGAGCGTGCTGGTCACCTGATGTTAAGTGGTAGGTCACTAGGTACGGTGAGTGCGTACCCATAGACATTTAATGGACAGAGAAGGGGATAGCGACAGGAAAACTGATGTTTCCTTTTACTATACATCCTCTTCGAGTAGAGTTCTCTTCCCCTTTCAATCCTATTCTTATTAGGTAATCTCAGGTAAGCAAGGGTGGAGGACTGAAATTGGACCTCCGGCACCTAGCTCATCAGACAAAACACAAAAGCATACTTCTACTTCACGCACGTCTATGTAATGATAGCAATGTCATTAAAAATCTTCAAAAGGATATTTTATTTCAGTTCTTTATCCATCAGCGATCAAAAGACAATTATTGTTGGAAGTAGGTCTATACAAAAAGTACTAACTGAATGGTTCACTTTCCAATTCAAATAATCATAATATGTATTTTTGGTCTCGATATATTTAGTAAGTATGAAATTATTTAATATATAAAAGTGAGAAATTATTTTTGGCGGTTGTAGACGTTCTATTTTGCCGGATTTGCAGTGGCGTATGGTTTACAATTAATGTGTGTACATGCACTGGACACCGGTCTGGTGCGCAAGTTGTGCCGAGTGCACCGCCGCCTATCATATCATAACGGTCCGTCTGGTGAAAGTGTACAAGTGCTGTTAATGCAGAAGGAGTAATAAAACACTTGATAACATTCATAGAATGTTTATTTGAATTGACTCAATGAGCAATCCTTCAAACAATTCATTTATATAATTTTTCTGACTGTACATTCTTGATCGTAAACAGCCGTTTAAATTGTTGTGTTAAAACTATTTATACATTACAATGGCCACAATACACACTGGCAAATTATATACAAAAAAAAAGAATATCACAAAATGAGTAAAACGTAAAAAAATACACATTTAAAGATGTTTTATCGTAATTTTGTTTCATTGTAAAAACATTTTGACTAGGGATAATATTTACAAATGCAATCTGCGTTTCATCAAATATTGTGTTCAGAGTAGTATTTCAATAATTGAAACTACGTTTTCATTAAAATTTTGATATACTACTGAGTCTACAGTTTGATTCTATGGCACTATTTTATTTAAGAATAAAATAGGCATCTTGTAACAAGCGCCTGAAAAACAAATATGTTATAAAGCTAAGAGGGCAGTGATCAGCATATTTTATAAGTTAATCCCTATAGTATATATTTATGCAAAATTAAAATAAACTTTAAAAATAAACTCGAGTTATCGTACAAGCCGAGGACGTGTTGTATCACAATTGTAGGACCTTTAAATATTATAAATTAGCAAGGATGATCTCTCGAAGTAGCTTGGTTTGTCGGGTGTTTGTTTGACCTTTTGTTCTTGTAAATATAGATGGCGAGTGCAATAGACAAAACAGCTAAGAAGATGGAGCCACCGATTGCAATATGAATCACTCCTAGTCCACTAGAAGCTTCTATTAGATCGCCGTTTAGTTTGCTCAGATCTCTGATATTTCTCGCCCTAGGTTTGGTTCGTGTAAACTCGAAATTATCTGAAACAAAATTATTGTTCTGTCAAAAGTAAAATAATAGAGCGAGGATAGAAATAAATTATAATTCTAACAATATAATTCTTTTATTCAAAATATCCGATCGCTAAACTAATC
Organism: Papilio elwesi; assembly: GCA_029849275.1. Classification (NCBI taxonomy): domain Eukaryota; kingdom Metazoa; phylum Arthropoda; class Insecta; order Lepidoptera; family Papilionidae; genus Papilio; species Papilio elwesi. The sequence continues at coordinate 4,902,517 of CM056708.1, read as the reverse complement.
TAAGGTGAAAACTCGGAAAAGCTGTACTACATTTATGTCTAACAAATGTAGTACAGCTTTTCCGAGTCTCATGTTAGTTTTGGTTGACGATATAAATAAAATTATAAGTAAAGAATATGAATCAAGACAGCAGTTGTAATGGAGCTACTGATTTAGTTTTTCTTGATAATTTGAAGTACCTACGTTGTAATTATTGCGTTCAGGTGAAAAGAACATAAATTGAAATGGTTTGTTTTGTAGGTCGTAAACAAGTAAACTATGTGTATGGACCAGGATCTTATTATTTTTGGGGATTCGCTGTATTAAAAAAAACATATTGTACGGCTTTGCATCGGTTAGTGTCTCATCAGTACATATCCTGGCTGATATATAGTTTTCGCTGTGCAATACCGCGATTATTCACCTAGTGAACCAACAAATTCACGGTCCAGAGTGGTGGATTACAGATTACCCCTTCCCACTCTCGGAGGTCTTTGTCCCTGCGGTGGGAAAACGTACTAAAAATACTGATTATTATTTTTACTTAAAAATTTCTATTGCAGAAAATTGACTTGATTCTAGAGATGATTATACTTTTGATGTGTGCACATTCATAATTTGACTACATAACATCTGTGTAAATAGATGCCGTGTGAGTTATACGATATAGAGTTTCAGAAGAATGCCTAGCTATAATACAATGTGCATTTAATTTAAATCATTACTGAAATTAAAAACAGTGAAAATGATATTTAGGTAACAATTTTAATTAAATATTTATAACCAACATCGTTAACAGGTAGTTATATTTTAAAATATCACTCACCAATATTCAATTGAGGCTCGTCGTAGTAATCCAATGTTTTCTCAGCAAGTCGACTTGTTCTTGCAGATTTTATTTCATTGTCTTCGGGAAAAGGTGGTAAATAAGTGGACGGTGGATTTGTGCTACTTGGTGCAAAAGGCTGAGGGCATTTAGGATCTTTAGATCCTGGATAACATGAACTGGGCGTAGAGCTAGGCTGTGTGCATCTTGGATCATTATTTCCAGGATAGCAATTAGGAGGATTCTGTGTGGTAGGTTGGAAGGTTGTGGACTTTGGTGGTTGATGGCAATTAGGATCATTGGAACCTGGAGAGCAAACGGGTTTGAAAGTAGCCGGCTTAGGACAACGTGGGTCAGTGCTTCCTGGGTAGCATTTTGGTGGTGCAGGAGTCGAAGGCCTTGGGCATCGTGGGTTAGTGCTTCCCGGATAACAGTTTGGCGGAGCAAGTGAAGTTGGTTTGGGGCAACGGGGATCGGTGCTTCCTGGGAAGCAATTTGGCCGTGCGGAGGTTGTAGGCTTAGGACAACGTGGGTCAGTGCTTCCTGGATAGCATTTTGGTGGTGCAGGAGTCGAAGGCTTAGGACATCGAACGTCAGTGCTTCCTGGGTAGCATTTCGGAGGTGTAGACGTTGTAGGTCTGGGACATCGTGGATCAGTGCTCCCAGGGTAGCACTTTGGTGATGCAGGTATCGTAGGTTTGGGGCACCGTGGGTCAGTGTTTCCTGGATAACAGTTTGGAAGAGCAGGCGTAGTTAGTTTGGGGCAGCGTGGGTCAGTGGTTCCTGGGTAGCAATTTGGTGGTGTGGGGGTTGTAGGCCTGGGGCATAGTGGATCAGTGCTGCCAGGGTAACAATTTGGAGGTGAAGAACTGGTTGGCTTAGGGCATCGGGGATCTAAACTTCCTGGATAACAGTTTGGAGGAGCAGGAGTAGTTGGTCTAGGGCAACGTGGGTCGGTGCTTCCTGGATAACAGTTCGGAGGTGTAGGAGTGGTGGGGTTGGGGCAACGGGTGTCAGTGCTTCCTGGATAACAGCTTGGTGGTGCAGGGGTAGTAGGTTTGGGACACCGTGGGTCAGTGCTTCCTGGATAACAGTTTGGACGAGCAGGAGTGGCTGGTTTGGGGCATCGGGGGTCAGAGCTTCCTGGGTAGCAATTAAGCGGTGCAGGGGTTGTAGGCCTGGGGCATCGTGGATCAGTGCTGCCAGGGTAACAATTTGGTGATTCAGGTGTCGTAGGTTGAGGGCACCGTGGGTCAGTGTTTCCTGGATAACATTTTGGAGGAGCAGGCGTAGTTGGTTTGGGGCAACGTGGGTCAGTGCTTCCTGGGTAGCAATTTGGCGGTGCGGGGGTTGTAGGCCTGGGGCATCGTGGATCAGTGCTGCCAGGGTAACAATTTGGAGGTGAAGGACTGGTGGGCTTAGGGCATCGGGGATCTGAACTTCCTGGATAACAATTTGGAGGAGCAGGAGTAGTTGGTCTAGGGCAACGTGGGTCGGTGCTTCCTGGATAACAGTTCGGAGGTGCAGGAGTGGTGGGGTTGGGGCAACGAGGGTCAGAGCTTCCTGGATAACAGCTTGGTGGTACAGGGGTCGTAGGTTTGGGACACCGTGGGTCAGTGCTTCCTGGATAACAGTTTGGACGAGCAGGAGTGGTTGGTTTGGGGCATCGGGGGTCAGAGCTTCCTGGGTAGCAATTAAGCGGTGCAGGGGTTGTAGGCCTGGGGCATCGTGGATCAGTGCTGCCAGGGTAACAATTTGGTGATTCAGGTGTCGTAGGTTGAGGGCACCGTGGGTCAGTGCTTCCTGCATAACAGTTTGGAGGAGCAGGCGTAGTTGGTTTAGGGCAACGTGGGTCGGTGCTTCCTGGGTAGCAATTTGGAGGAGCAGGCGTAGTTGGTTTGAGGCAACGTGGGTCGGTGCTTCCTGGGTAGCAATTTGGCGGTGCTGGGGTTGTTGGCCTAGGGCAACGAGAATCTGTCGATCCAGAATAGCATTTAAGCTCAGGAGTTGTAGGTGGCAAATAAGTAGGTGGATTTATAGTAGTAGGTCTTGAAGGTTGCGGACAGTTAGGGTCGGGAGAACCGGGATAACAGACTGGCTTAGGAGAAGATGTTTGCGGACATCGAGGATCTCTACTTCCGGGGAAACAGTTTGGAGAAGCAGATGTAGTTGGTGTAGGGCAACGTGGGTCGGTGCTTCCTGGGTAGCAATTTGGAGGAGCAGGCGTAGTTGGTTTGGGGCAACGTGGGTCGGTGCTTCCTGGGTAGCAATTTGGCGGTGCTGGGGTTGTTGGCCTAGGGCAACGAGAATCTGTCGATCCGGAATAGCATTTAAGCTCAGGAGTTGTAGGTGGCAAATAAGTAGGTGGATTTATAGTAGTAGGTCTTGAAGGTTGCGGACAGTTAGGGTCGGGAGAACCGGGATAACAGACTGGCTTAGGAGAAGATGTTCGCGGACATCGAGGATCTCTACTTCCGGGGAAACAGTTTGGAGAAGCAGATGTAGTTGGTGTAGGACACCGCAGGTCAGTGCTTCCTGGATAACAGTTAGGTGGTGCGGGAGTGGTGGGCCTGGAGCAACGTGAGTCAGTGCTACCGGGGTAGCATTTTGGAGGTGCAGGAGAAGTAGGCCTAGGGCATCGAGGGTCAGTGCTTCCAGGATAACAGTTTGGAGGAGCAGGCGTAGATGGTTTAGGGCAACGTGGGTCGGTGCTTCCTGGGTAACAATTTGGCGGTGCGGGGGTTGTAAGCTTAGGACAACGTGGGTCAATGCTTCCTGGGTAGCATTTCGGTGTTGCAGGGGTCGTTGGCTCGGGGCACCGTGGTTCAGTGCTTCCCGGATAACAGTTCGGAGGAGCAGGTGTAGTTGGTCTAGGGCAACGTGGGTCGGCGCTTCCTGGGTAGCAATTAGGTGGTGCAGGGGTCGTAGGCTTAGGACAACGTGGGTCAGTGCTTCCTGGGTAGCATTTCGGCGGTGCAGATGTTGTAGGTCTAGGGCATCGCGGATCAGTGCTGCCAGGGTAGCACTTTGGTGGTGCAGGTGTCGTAGGTTTGGGGCACCGTGGGTCAGTGTTTCCTGGATAACAGTTTGGAGGCGCAGGCGTACTTGATTTGGGGCAACGTGAGTCAGTGCTTCCTGGGTAGCAATTTAGCGGTGCGGGGGTTGTAGGCCTGGGGCATCGTCGATCAGTGCTGCCAGGGTAACAATTTGGAGGTGAAGGAGTGGTGGTTCTGGGGCACCGGGGGTCAGAACTTCCTGCATAACAGTTTGGAGGAGCAGGCGTAGTTGGTTTGGGGCAACGTGGGTTGGTGCTTCCTGGGTAGCAATTTGGAGAAGCAGGCGTAGTTGGTTTGGGGCAACGTGGGTCGGTGCTTCCTGGGTAGCAATTTGGCGGTGCGGGGGTTGTTGGTCTAGGGCAACGAGAATTTGTCGATCCAGGGTAGCATTTAAGCTCAGGAGTTGTAGGTGGCAAATAAGTAGGTGGATTTATAGTAGTAGGTCTTGAAGGTTGCGGACAGTTAGGGTCGGGAGAACCGGGATAACAGACTGGCTTAGGAGAAGATGTTTGCGGACATCGAGGATCTCTACTGCCGGGGAAACAGTTTGGAGAACCAGGTGTAGTTGGTTTAGGACACCGCACGTCAGTGCTTCCTGGATAACAGCTAAGGGGTGTGGGAGTGGTGGGCCTGGAGCAACGTGAGTCAGTGCTTCCGGGGTAACATTTTGGAGGTGCAGGAGAAGTAGGCCTAAGGCATCGGGGGTCAGTGCTTCCTGGATAACAGTTTGGAGGAGCAGGCGTAGATGGTTTAGGGCAACGTGGGTCGGCGCTTCCTGGGTAGCAATTAGGTGGTGCAGGGGTCGTAGGCTTAGGACAACGTGGGTCAGTGCTTCCTGGGTAGCATTTCGGCGGTGCAGATGTTGTAGGTCTAGGGCATCGCGGATCAGTGCTGCCAGGGTAGCATTTTGGTGGTGCAGGTGTCGTAGGTTTGGGGCACCGTGGGTCAGTGTTTCCTGGATAACAGTTTGGAGGAGCAGGCGTACTTGATTTGGGGCAACGTGAGTCAGTGCTTCCTGGGTAGCAATTTGGCGGTGCGAGGGTTGTAGGCCTGGGGCATCGTCGATCAGTGCTGCCAGGGTAACAATTTGGAGGTGAAGGAGTGGTGGGTCTGGGGCATCGGGGGTCAGAACTTCCTGCATAACAGTTTGGAGGAGCAGGCGTAGTCGGTTTGGGGCAACGTGGGTCGGTGCTTCCTGGGTAGCAATTTGGAGAAGCAGGCGTAGTTGGTTTGGGGCAACGTGGGTCGGTGCTTTCTGGGTAGCAATTTGGCGGTGCGGGGGTTGTTGGTCTAGGGCAACGAGAATCTGTCGATCCAGGGTAGCATTTGAGCTCAGGAGTTGTAGGTGGCAAATAAGTAGGTGGATTTATAGTAGTAGGTCTTGAAGGTTGCGGACAGTTAGGGTCGGGAGAACCGGGATAACAGACTGGCTTAGGAGATGTTTGCGGACATCGAGGATCTCTACTGCCGGGGAAACAGTTTGGAGAAGCAGGTGTAGTTGGCTTAGGACACCGCAGGTCAGTGCTTCCTGGATAACAGTTAGGGGGTGTGGGAGTGGTGGGCCTGGAGCAACGTGAGTCAGTGCTTCCGGGGTAACATTTTGGAGGTGCAGGAGAAGTAGGCCTAGGGCATCGAGGGTCAGTGCTTCCTGGATAACAGTCTGGAGGAGCAGGTGTAGTTGGTCTAGGGCAACGTGGGTCGGTGCTTCCTGGGTAGCAATTAGGTGGTGCAGGGGTCGTAGGTTTGGGACAACGTGGGTCAGTGCTTCCTAGGTAGCATTTCGGCGGTGAAGACGTTGTAGGTTTAGGGCATCGCGGATCAGTGCTGCCAGGGTAGCACTTTGGTGGTGCAGGTGTCGTTGGTTTGGGGCAACGTGGGTCAGTGTTTCCTGGATAACAGTTTGGAGGAGCAGGAGTGGTTGGTTTGGGGCATCGGGGGTCAGAGCTTCCTGGATAACAGTCTGGAGGAGCAGGTGAAGTTGGTCTAGGGCAACGTGGGTCGGCGCTTCCTGGGTAGCAATAAGGTGGTGCAGGGGTCGTAGGCTTAGCACAACGTGGGTCAGTGCTTCCTGGGTAGCATTTCGGCGGTGCAGACGTTGTAGGTCTAGGGCATTGCGTATCAGTGCTACCAGGGTAGCACTTTGGTGGTGCAGGTGTCGTAGGTGTAGGGCACCGTGGGTCAGTGTTTCCTGGATAACAGTTTGGAGGTGCAGGAGTGGTTGATTTGGGGCATCGTCGATCAGTGCTGCCAGGGTAACAATTTGGAGGTGAAGGAGTGGTGGGTCTGGGGCATCGGGGGTCAGAACTTCCTGCATAACAGTTTGGAGGAGCAGGCGTAGTTGGTTTGGGGCAACGTGGGTCGGTGCTTCCTGGGTAGCAATTTGGCGGTGCGGGGGTTGTTGGTCTAGGGCAACGAGAATCTGTCGATCCAGGATAGCATTTAAGCTCAGGAGTTGTAGGTGGCAAATAAGTAGGTGGATTTATAGTAGTAGGTCTTGAAGGTTGCGGACAGTTAAGGTCGGGAGAACCGGGATAACAGACTGGCTTAGGAGAAGATGTTTGCGGACATCGAGGGTCTCTACTTCCGGGGAAACAGTTTGGAGAAGCAGGTGTAGTTGGTTTAGGGCAACGTGGGTCGGCGCTTCCTGGGTAGCAATTAGGTGGTGCAGGGGTCGTAGGCTTAGGACAACGTGGGTCAGTGCTTCCTGGGTAGCATTTCGGAGATGTAGGAGTGGTTGGTTTGGGGCATCGGGGGTCAGAGCTTCCCGGATAACAGTTTGGAAGAGAAGGAGTGGTTGGTTTGGGGCATCGGGGGTCAGAGCTTCCCGGATAACAGTTTGGAGGAGCAGGAGTGGTTGGTTTGGGGCATCGGGGGTCAGAGCTTCCCGGATAACAGTTTGGAAGAGCAGGAGTGGTTGGTTTGGGGCATCGTGGGTCGGTGTTTCCTGGATAACAGTTTGGAGGTGCAGGAGTGGTTGATTTGGGGCATCGTCGATCAGTGCTGCCAGGGAAACAATTTGGAGGTGAAGGAGTGGTGGGTCTGGGGCATCGGGGGTCAGAACTTCCTGCATAACAGTTTGGAGGAGCAGGCGTAGTTGGTTTGGGGCAACGTGGGTCGGTACTTCCTGGGTAGCAATTTGGAAAGGCAGGCGTAGTTGGTTTGGGGCAACGTGGGTCGGTGCTTCCTGGGTAGCAATTTGGCGGTGCGGGGGTTGTAGGCCTTGGGCATCGTGAATCAGTGCTTCCTGCATAACAGTTTGGAGGAGCAGGCGTAGTTGGTTTAGGGCAACGTGGGTCGGTGCTTCCTGGGTAGCAATTTGGAGGAGCAGGCGTAGTTGGTTTGGGGCAACGTGGGTCGGTGCTTCCTGGGTAGCAATTTGGCGGTGCTGGGGTTGTTGGCCTAGGGCAACGAGAATCTGTCGATCCTGGATAGCATTTGAGCTTAGGAGTTGTAGGTGGCAAATAAGTAGGTGGATTTATAGTAGTAGGTCTTGAAGGTTGCGGACAGTTAAGCTCGGGAGAACCGGGATAACAGACTGGCTTAGGAGAAGATGTTTGCGGACATCGAGGGTCTCTACTGCCGGCGAAACAGTTTGGAGAAGCAGGTGTAGTTGGTTTAGGGCAACGTGGGTCGGCGCTTCCTGGGTAGCAATTAGGTGGTGCAGGGGTCGTAGGCTTAGGACAACGTGGGTCAGTGCTTCCTGGGTAGCATATCGGAGATGTAGGAGTGGTTGGTTTGGGGCATCGGGGGTCAGAGCTTCCCGGATAACAGTTTGGTAGAGAAGGAGTGGTTGGTTTGGGGCATCGGGGGTCAGAGCTTCCCGGATAACAGTTTGGAGGAGCAGGAGTGGTTGGTTTGGGGCATCGGGGGTCAGAGCTTCCCGGATAACAGTTTGGAGGAGCAGGAGTGGTTGGTTTGGGGCAACGTGGGTCGGTGTTTCCTGGATAACAGTTTGGAGGTGCAGGAGTGGTTGATTTGGGGCATCGTCGATCAGTGCTGCCAGGGAAACAATTTGGAGGTGAAGAAGTGGTGGGTCTGGGGCATCGGGGGTCAGAACTTCCTGCATAACAGTTTGGAGGAGCAGGCGTAGTTGGTTTGGGGCAACGTGGGTCGGTACTTCCTTGGTAGCAATTTGGAAAGGCAGGCGTAGTTGGTTTGGGGCAACGTGGGTCGGTGCTTCCTGGGTAGCAATTTGGCGGTGCGGGGGTTGTAGGCCTGGGGCATCGTGGGTCAGTGCTTCCTGCATAACAGTTTGGAGGAGCAGGCGTAGTTGGTTTAGGGCAACGTGGGTCGGTGCTTCCTGGGTAGCAATTTGGAGGAGCAGGCGTAGTTGGTTTGGGGCAACGTGGGTCGGTGCTTCCTGGGTAGCAATTTGGCGGTGCTGGGGTTGTTGGCCTAGGGCAACGAGAATCTGTCGATCCTGGATAGCATTTGAGCTCAGGAGTTGTAGGTGGCAAATAAGTAGGTGGATTTATAGTAGTAGGTCTTGAAGGTTGCGGACAGTTAAGGTCGGGAGAACCGGGATAACAGACTGGCTTAGGAGAAGATGTTTGCGGACATCGAGGGTCTTTACTGCCGGCGAAACAGTTTGGAGAAGTAGGTGTAGTTGGTTTAGGACACCGCAGGTCAGTGCTTCCTGGATAACAGTTAGGTGGTGCGGAAGTGGTGGGCCTGGAGCAACGTGAGTCAGTGCTTCCGGGGTAGCATTTTGGAGGTGCAGGAGAAGTAGGCCTAGGGCATCGAGGGTCAGTGCTTCCAGGATAACAGTTTGGAGGAGCAGGCGTAGACGGTTTAGGGCAACGTGGGTCGGTGCTTCCTGGGTAACAATTTGGCGGTGCGGGGGTTGTAAGCTTAGGACACCGTGGGTCAATGCTTCCTGGGTAGCATTTCGGTGTTGCAGGGGTCGTTGGCTTGGGGCACCGTGGGTCAGTGCTTCCCGGATAACAATTCGGAGGAGCAGGTGTAGTTGGTCTAGGGCAACGTGGGTCGGCGCTTCCTGGGTAGCAATTGGTTGGTGCAGGGGTCGTAGGCTTAGGACAACGTGGGTCAGTGCTTCCTGGGTAGCATTTCGGAGATGTAGGAGTGGTTGGTTTGGGGCATCGGGGGTCAGAGCTTCCCGGATAACAGTTTGGAAGAGAAGGAGTGGTTGGTTTGGGGCATCGGGGGTCAGAGCTTCCCGGATAACAGTTTGGAGGAGCAGGAGTGGTTGGTTTGGGGCAACGTGGGTCGGTGCTTCCTGGGTAGCAATTTGGTGTTGCAGGGGTCGTGGGTTTTGGGCATCGCGGGTCAGAGCTTCCTGGATAACAATTTGGAGTTGTGGGATAGGTTGGTTTGGGGCATCGGGGGTTAGAGCTTCCAGGATAACAGTTGGGGGGTGCAGGTGTTGTTTGTTTAGGACAACGTGGGTCAGTGCTTCCAGGGAAGCAATTTGGAGGTGTAGGGGTGGTGGGTTTGGGGCATCGGGGGTCAGAGCTTCCTGGATAACAGTTTGGAGTAGCAGGTGTCGTTGGTCTAGGGCAACGTGGGTCGGTGCTTCCTGGGTAACAGTTTGATTGTTCAGGAGTCGTCAACTTGGAGCACTTCGGGTCAGTGCTACCTGCATAGCATTTTATTTGTGGTGTAGCTGTCTGGCATTGTGGATCCGTGGAGCCTGGATAGCATTTTTGTTGAGGTCGAAATGTTGTTGAAATCTCTTTGATGACGCCATCACAACTTGAGTCGCAGTTGCTTGTACAGAGCTGGAAAATCAATTTAATACTTTTAATTTAAAAAAAAAACACTTTGAATTGAAAGAATATTCTTTAATATTTTTACTAACGTGTTATAATACATTTATTTGGTTAATACTTAGATTTTAATTTTGTTTCACTTAAGTTTCTCAGCTGTTTCACCCCACCTAGTTGAAACGACATGGGGCATCTTTGGAGATATTTTGGTGAGGAAGTAATGATCCAGTCTAATGGATTTTTTTAGGAAGCAAGCAGTTCACCTGTTGGTAAGTGACCTATAGGTTTATACCTATAGGTATCCGTAACAAACAAATGAGCTGCAGATGTGTTTCCTATCTTTAATGGATAGAGCAGGGGGATACACAGAAAAAAGATATTTATTTGTTTCTTTCCATTCCCTTCCAGTCCAATCCCCTTTCCCTTCTACATCTTCGGGATGGGGGAGTGATTTTTTTTTTCTTTGAGGTCGTGGTATAGGTAGTCAAGGTCCAGCCTGTTCATTCGTGCAACAGTTATTGTTGTTAGGGGCTCTACTATTATGATTTATTGTAACTTTTAATAATACAAAAAATACCTTGAGCTGTCTGTCTTAGTATATGACCTAACATAGTTTACCAAGTACCTCACTTTTATATTTAGAAATCCCATCTGACGACTTAATTGTCAAGTCGACTACCTTAAATATAATAATGGTTTTTAGTGTGGGTCCAAAACAGTAAATATTACAAACCTCCACGTTACACGTTAAATACACTTGATCCGTTTCAGGGAATCTGAAAGCACTAACTTTGCTGTATGCAATTAGTGTCGCCCCACTCCTGCCTGTGTTCGTTGATTTTTGCCATTGATCAATAAGTTTCTTTTTCCTGAAAGTATTTTTGGTAAATAATTTATTTATTAAATTATCTTTTTAAAATTTGTAAGCAAATTTATAGTAATAAGTGCTAACTATTTTTTGCATTTGCGACTTCGGTTTAAGGATTTCCCTCATCCTCAGCCATCGTAAGCACGACAGGATGAATCGATCTATAAACCTCATTAATATGTGTACTACGTTTGTTCTCCGAAATTCTTCATTCTAGACAACACTTGGATACTGAACACCAACTGTGTTCTTCTATCCATGCGCTCTTTAGGTAGCTAAGTTCAAGTCCGCTAAATAAGTCGGTACGTCATACATTTCAAAGTGTAGAAGAGAAAAATTCGATGGATAAATGAATATACTTACTTAGGGCATCCTTGTTTGTCAGTTAATTGTATTTTATTCGTCTTAGGGCTGTCATAACTTTCACTATCATAGGCCCAGCAATCGTGAATTTTAAGGTTAAACTGTTTTCTTACATCTTTCAAGTATACCAAAATTGTAAGGTATTCGCCGATTTTTATTGAATTTTCAAGAGGAGTAGTCTGAAACATAAAAGAAGCGTAAGTGCACTTTTAATGAATAGTTATATTTTTGCCAAAATTCATTTCGTAATGTCGTGGAATTTAAATTACTTTCGCGGGAACTAGTTAGTGAGAAATATAAGCACGACTTACATTAGGAAAGACTCCTTTTTGAATGTCCATCCAACACTCGACGCCACCCGCGGGTCCCTCCACGGCTATGACGTCAAGCATGTCTACCATGAAGGGCTTCAACTTCAGTACGTGGCCTTGTTCTTCCCTCGCTCCTCCAGATGATACTTCGAAGGATGCTCTTGCGCATGATACCTTATGATGAAACATTTTTATTGAATTAAGCCTGGGTAATGATGGAGTACGATGTCGTAGTCACAGTACAGTAACGAGCAATCAGTATAGTAATACTGAGATAGTTCATAAAAACATCATTAGTCATTCTTATAGAAGTAGGTGGCAGACGAGCAATCGGTATACCTGATATTAAGTGACCGCTACCCATAAGCATCTACAACAAATGTACCTTTAATTAAAAAAGCAGAAGAGGGGATAAACAGGAAAGAGTATATTTTCTTTTCTCAGTAAAATCCTCTTCTTCTTTTCACAATTCCCTTATTAGAAAAGGATGGGAAGGAGATGAAGACTACAATAATACTCATCAGACGAAACGCAGAATACTTCTAGTTCACGCATGGTTTCCGTGAGGTCAACGTATTACACCGGGCGAGCCGGCCCATTCGCGCAACAGATGTTGTTGCGGGTTCTACCACCGTACAAAATGTTTAAATATTATTCCTACTTTTACTGTTTATTCTAACAATACCCATTGTTGACTCACCCTTTGACCTCATCTAGACTAGACGACTCTAGTCAAGGTTACGAAAACCGTGGTTCCCAAAGTTGACTGGGTTTGGACCCAATTTTGAAAATTTCCAATCTTATACCCAATTCATGGCTGATTTTGAAAAAGGGCTATAGATACAAATTAGAGCTAGAATGTTCTAAGGGCAGCACTGCCGTTCAGCCATCAGACAACGACTGCCTGGCCTTTACCTTGGCCGGTCGTCATAGTTTAGGAATCTCTGCACTAAATGCTAAGAGTTAAAGTGGCGCTTAGAAGAATATTTTCCATTCCGAAATCGTAGATAGCGACGCACCATATTATACAGTAATTTCTTCTCTTATTGATGCATAAATGTATGTACAAATAAATCACATCTTACCTTTCTAGCAAAGTCCGTAGCTCCTTGAACGAAGTCATCGGCCTGGAAGACGAGGACATTGTCGATGGTACCACAGGCGTTACACAGCGGGCGAGAGCCGCAGCCGTCCAGCGGTACCCTGAACTCGTATCGCGACTGGCTTCCTCCAAGCGATACGTATCTGAAAAAAAATGATAATATTAATGATGACCAAGCAAAATGATAGTGTGTGCGACCCGCTCGGCTTCGCCCGGGTAGCGCTAATTGTGTTGATCCGTATCGGAGTCTATAGGGAACATACATTCATACACATGTCGCCTTTTATATATCTTAATAAATAAATATGTGTAGTGATGCCATTTTTTTTAATTCTTCTGTTTATTGCGAATGTTTTGTCACCTCCTTTCATAAAAAAAACAAAAGCCAGGTTTGTTCACTTACTTGCATCTAGGATCGTTTAGGTATCCCTTACTGTATATAATACCATCGAATGAGTCAGCGAACTCCACTGTCACTTCGATATAATCCTCTGTACATTGTACATCAATATCTGGTGACAAGGGAGAGTCGGCCGCCCTCGAGCCCCGCATGAAGTGCACCGCGGTATCATCGCTGGCCTCGTAAAATGGTGACAGGGAATTGTCACCGGACAGTTCCAAGTTCAGTTCCGCGGCGGTGAGAGTTTGGATGCCATCTGAAACAGCTGTAGCAAGCGACAGCTACAGCAAGAAGTTAGATATTAATTCTCATTCTTACATCTTGATATCATAAAGGTATCGGGTATCAATACTTGTTATGTATACGAAAAACCTTGATTAAATAATGTGTTTATATTTTATAACTATATTTAACACCAAGAAATTATTCGCAATCAAATAAATAGTATATCAACCATTTTGAAACAATTTTTCTAAAAATTAAATGTACAAACCACATATTAGAAATTCGATGGATTTAATCAGTTTTGACATTATGCCTCCGTCAATGAGTTATTTCTTTTAACGATACATTATACAAAACAAGGTATATAAATATCTTTTCGCTTGAGAAAATTCCTTACAAAAAAATGTCCATAGTCATTATAATGATTAACGAGAAGGTAAACCTTTTTGCGATTCTCAAAAGATTACCTAATTACGTTTTATGTACGACTTAATCGTTCTGACATTACAAAATTTATACGCGGATAATGAATGTTGGTAGTGATTAATTTGCTTTATTACAAGAAAGATTATGGCGGCCCGTGTGGCGTGTAGTGTACTGCACACACTACTGGTGTACAAAAACCAACATCAAGGACAATGACACTTGGCAATGCAACTAATAATGACTATGATTGGTTAGTACAAGTTATAAGTAGATGCTCTAGTTAGTGTGATGCACGATTGATTCTGACATTTCGTACATTCTTTTTGAAATATTATATTTTTCATTAGTTTTTCTTGTATTTTATTTCGAATTGTATTGTCCTTAACAATACAAGGGCTTATTTTTGTTGCTGATTGATTTATTTTTGAACTTTTTTCCCGCCTTCCCACCAATTTTCAATTCTGTCGGCAGTCCTTATGGCTGCCTATGTTTTTCTTTTATATCGACGAATAATTCAAAGGTTATTAGACTCCTAACACAACAAAGGCATATATGCGAGTTGGGTAAAACTTTAACTAATTATTTTCTTTGTAGATCTGGCCAGTTATCACATTTATATTAACACACGTAACCCATTATTATAAAATTTATGTCGAATTAAACTAAATCGTGAACCGCGCCTTTACTGACTTACTTATAAGATTTATTGCCTTACCCAGCTCCTAATCAGTTATATCTGAACATTGTTCACGTACACAATGTGAATATTTTCATTCACACGCAATTTTTCGCGTAATTACAAACCATTGAGTGTTGTGAAAAATTCGACCCGTTCAATATTGTTCTACTAGTGTCTACGTTGTGTTTGTAAATTTTTATAATACTTGCGGAATATATCTATATAACTTACTATCAGTAATTTCGGTTTACTAGGACACTTCTGAGAATTTAACTATATGGAATTTCATACTATGAAATCCCACACCCATGCGGAAGAAACGAGGCGTGGAAATGGAGAAATATATAATACTACACACTTTCCTATACTAAGTTTACGTTGTACTGTGTGGTGTTTTATAGGCATTTCATTTGAGTAAGATTTCTTACTGGGTCTTTAAGAGACGTTATTTATATTTAAAAAAAAGTGTTATACCCGTATTATATTCTAAAGTTTCATCGTTGACGGTACACCCTTAGCAAAAAAAAATGCCCAGAACTTATCTGGGACTGAGATTTTACTCAGTAACTTAATGTTCTAACATTCATTTTTCGTGGTCCGAACATAAAAGTTATGTATGTTAGGGAAGTTACGGGTCTTATAAGCATCTTTATTATATTCTTAAGTGGGTCACTTATCACCTTGTCGACTTATGAAACAAAAGATTTCTTAACTTCTTAATTTCTGATAAAGTCGATTCATTTACTGACGTAACACGAATCATATAATCTTCTAAATTTCTAAGGTTTATCTTTTAGTCGGCGTTATTTGCTGAGCTCACGCAATGGTGTTTCACAATATATTAAGTCATAATTTTGAAATGCTTACAGCCTCAATGTGATAATATTTCTTGCTTACATCTGACTCTTAACGATACCTCTGATGTCTAGTGTAGTTACTTTTTGTCAACACTAATTAACTATACCTTGTAATTCAATATTTGTTAATTACCTTACGAAAATTATTTATTTTACTAAGATATTTGACTCATAAACTGATGGTTGAACGTTTTATATTTCAAAATGTATGTAAGAATGAATGTGTATGAGTGTTGTAAGAAAAAATATGTTAAATCAATTACCTACTAATATTATAACGGGATCAATTTGTTTGTTGTAATGAAAAACTAAAAGTAATAAACTGATTTTAATAATTATTTTACCATTCGAAAGCAACGTTAACCAACGTACAGTATGAGGAGTAGCGAGATAATTTGGAAACGTGACAAAGGCTTCGTTTACTCCCACACTACAAGAAGTGTGTTATAATTATAACGTGTGTGTGTAAGTCTGTGTGTGTCTGTCGATGGTCTGTGGCTACGAAGCGAACTGACTGGATTTGATGCGATCTTCGATAAAGATTTGTTCAGGCGTGTGAAGATTATCACCTCATATTTTACTTATTTTTGAAATTATTTTTGTACCTTTTAGAGGCTTTCCTTGTGTCAGTGTTTTTTTTAACCCGCAACATATAGTGTGTTTAGTAGTGATCAATTACGTACCTGCACGAATGCAATCAATGTCGCTATGTGCATGACAGCCGCTTCATGGGGCCCTGTAGACAAAAATAGATTAATTAATGAATGTGGTAACAAAATGCTTATTACATATATATACACCCCCACGGGAGTTATTGGGTATCTTCCTGCATTAATACATATTATACTAGGAAACCGCCCGGCTTTGCCCAGATAGACAGACAAAGAAATTGATAAGAAGAGCTATTTATTGGGAATGGAATTTTGTAACTTAAAATTGGGTTAGTCATTTTTAAGTTTTCGAGAACAAACAATCAAATCATTTCTTTTTATAATATAAGTCCTATATAATATTAGTCCTTCTTTTTATAATATTAGATAACAAAGTCCTTTTATAGTCTGTTTGTTTGTATGTCTATGTAAACTGATTTTCCCCATAGAAAGAGTGAATCGTGAGGAAGTTAGGCTGAAAAACCATGGTGATTTTTGAAGTAGTCACAATAGTGTTAACAACAGAAAAAAGTACATGTAGAAGGTTGCTACTTTTAAATAAGGTGCCGAGGAATCAAAAGACGGTAAAAAGTTTCTACAGTGGTAGAGCCCGCAATAACAACATCTTTTGCACGAATGGGCCGGCTCGACCGGTGAAATACCACGACGTCACAGAAGACAGGCGTGAAGTAGAAGTATT
The DNA here is from genome assembly GCA_029849275.1 of Papilio elwesi. Taxonomy (NCBI): domain Eukaryota; kingdom Metazoa; phylum Arthropoda; class Insecta; order Lepidoptera; family Papilionidae; genus Papilio; species Papilio elwesi. Next base: position 4,886,349 of record CM056708.1, on the reverse strand, counting down.
CTGCGTTTCGGTTGATGAGTGACGTGCCGGAGGCCTAATTGTAGGCCTCTTCCCCCTCCTACCCTTTTCCAATAAGGAAAGGATGGGAAGAGGAAGAGAATTTGACGGATGAGGAGGGGATGGACAGGGAATGGAATTATCCTTTTTTCTGTTTGTCTCCTCCTTCGTCCATGAAGGTAGGCAACGCATCTGCAACTCATTAGCTTGTTGCGGATGCCTATGGGTAGTGGTACTTATTTCCAGGGGCCGCTTGCTCGTTTGCTACTTGGTAATATAAAAAAAAATACAATATGATGTTGTCATTATTATTATTTATTCGACTTCGATAGTTACCTGGCTTTCGCAAACTGTTTCAGATTTACTAGGAGATTGTTAAAATTTTCGCTTAAGGGAAACTGACTTCAAAATTAATAGAGTTTCAGCGCTATTATTTCTTATATTTAAGCTATCATTATATTTTCGTTGATCGGGTATTATAAATCTCACAAATGATCTTAAATTACTATTCTATCTTAATAACAATAAGGAGAATTGCATCTATATTGGGGATAAATGTACCTAATTGTTGTCCATATTTCGAGTACTCTAGACTGATAACTAAGCTAACTAACAGATAGCTACAGTATGGGCAAATAAGGGAAACAAGTCATTCATGTGCTATAGTGCAGTTCAAAGAATGATGCTTTGGTGAATCGACTTCTCCAACTAACTTAACATCGTAAACTTAAGTTTACATAGCTTTACTTAGCCTATATAAACTTAGCTTGTGGTCTGCTTACAAGTATGAAACACATCTTAGCTATGTAACTAACTTGTCAAACTAGTGAAAGTTAGACTAACTGGACACAGTTGTCTTCACCAATTTTTTGTGCTTTGTATTTAAATTAAAAATAAAATACAATATGTGTCCAAATGTTTGTCATTTTGTTTAACTGGCGATTTTATTTCTTACCGCGCAGATTGATAACACCTTGAAATTGCAATAGGTGATAAAAATGTCTATTTAGAAGACGTGTAACAGTTCGGTATGTGTCAAGTGTCATTCATATTTGGACACAAGTGAAGCGACTGATTTTGAAATTAAAATTGTCACAAATTGTATAATAAATCATGACCTTTTTGACGTTAGGACTTAGGCCGGCAATGCGCAGTTGCGACATTACCGCCCGCTTTCTGAAAGGCTGATTAACGTAATAATTAGCTAGTTAATGAGAGATACTAGAAGCATGGTCATAATTTTTTTTTGTACTTATAGAAACTAAAATTGATTTGACTTGACGATTTATGGATCACTCCTGTCAAGAGTTTTCGTTTAATTAATTTAGACAAACTGGGCGCAAGAGTGTTACCATTTCGTTACTGTTTTAAATAATGAAGTTATTTGTTATAGTGTCTTGAATTTTTTCGGTCCAAGAAAAATACAAGCAGATTGTGTTTGAATTTGGTGCTATTTTTTCAAAACCCTCGCTCTGATGTTTCGCAGTCTGTACCCTATGCCAGTAGGCTGCATTCAAGTGGCTATTCAGTTTTATTTGGCTACCAAGACAATACTTTTGACAACGAAAGCATCAAGAACCTCTTACGTACTAGAAACTCAAAAACGTTGCATAAATAACCTATATGGTTGTAATTCTGTAACCTTAATAAACGAATGAGTCAATGGGGTTAATTGTTTTACATAGTGTGTAATAAATATCAAAATACCATGTACCGTGATCGATTGCAATACACACTAATCGAGTAAAATCGATTACTGACTAAATCGATTTAGAAATATAATAAGCGTGAAATGTGAAAAATTAAAGATGTTAAACATCGATAACAGTAATGGTGGGTCGCAACGTCTCTTATTATAAAGCTCTAGCGTTCGTCTCCGTCTCGTGAGGTCATTCGCGGACCTTTAAGTTGAAATGTTTCCGCGTAATATTTCGACACGAGCGAGACTCCGACAGAGGTTGGTGGAATTGTTTCCAAATAAGACGACCTAACACATAATCTATAATTACGTTAACCTACTTATTACGTTAACTTGTAAATTGTATTTAACTGGGTGTAGCTAGTGTCAGTATATTTACTTGTATTCATTTATAAATATAAATAACAGAAATATAAAATTTCTGTATAAAATATAGCCCACATTTGGGAGATTTTATTGCAAGCGAGTTTTTTTTTGAAAATATCACGTCCAGGCGCTTCACAACAATAACTACTGTTATAATAAAATCCATGCGACACACCGAGACCTAAAAAAATACAATTGAAAACATAATGCAAAACATAACACAAATACCTCTGGAAATCAAAGCCTGGACCTAAGGTCTAACAGCTACTCTGATTGCTAAGCTGCTAGTCATAAATTAATAAATATACTAAGGAAGTATTTACTATTTGACTGGTCCAATGTAATTTACATAATAGCGGGTGTTTCATTTGCCGTTAGTATAATTGGTTGATGTTGCAAGATGAGTCTGTTCGAATTTGTATTTTGATTAATGCAAATTACTATTCTTAAAACTTGTTTTGTTTTAAACATATTTTATTGGTCATTTAGATGTCTTGTATTTTATTGATTAAATTAGGTATATAAATAATATGTTATTTATAAATTATCAGTTTAATTATGGCTTATTAGTAATAATTTACAAATTAAATTGTTTAGTTGTATTTTACATTTATTGTTAACCTCTTTGTGTCTTCGTAATTATAAGAATAAAACAATACACAGTGATGTATTTGTCCGGTAATACACAAGGCTGCACTAGTCTTCACTACTCGTATAATCTATGGCAGTGAGGGTTGGATTTCGTAGGGAATAAGAACGAGTATTCGCGCCTATGAATCACCAAAACTCTGTTTAGAAGTTCACTTTTAGATGTATGTATGATTTAGCATTTCGATTCAGGTCTAGATTTTTGAGGCACACATTATATATACCTAGATTTGGTTACAATAAAGTTTAAAATTTTCCTTCCGCATTCGTTCGGAAATGCACATTAAAATGAGGTAGCATTATAAATAATTCATTGAATTGAAGTGAATTACATAACATAAAGACTTTATATAAGTTTGTCAGTGATTAATAACGTTGATGTTCGGAAATCGATTGTTCAATGAAATCGATGTCATCGAATTTCGGATCGAATGTGTGCCAGGGTCGACTGTGATATCATTCGCGAGTTGGTCTGAATCAGGGTTGAAATGGATCCCGTAATATTTAATAACATAATTTATTTATTAATTATTAAACCAATTTATATTCGCTTCTAACTATTTATCATATGCTTGAAACTAAAAGGTAATTACTTTATATTTCTGAAAACATATTTTGCTTGACTTTTCCGACATTCCACACACACACAGGTAGTATTCCAATCCAGCTTGAGCCGTAATATATATTGTACAGGGTGAATTGAGAGAGTGGTGTGATGTATTTGTCCATAAATTTTACAATTTATTTAAGATTTATACAAGACTTTACTCGTATTTAAGAAAGGAGAATTTGCTTAAAACAATTTAGACCTTTTATTAAGTCTACAGTTTACTTTAAAAAGGATATATGAAAATGGATTCAAAAGCTGTATACTCTTGAGGCTTATAATATAGTAATGATGTATTGTTATGTATAATTGTATTATTTTAAATTAAATCATATTGGTTAATTGTTACACCCCTATGTACTGGTTGAACTGGTCCTTTATGGGAATCCATTTATCTCTGACAGGTTCAAAAATGTTACGTAATGCTTCTCGTAAACGTAATCGAGTCATCTCCGAGATCGAACATCGTAGACTCTCTGTCTGTTACTATGTATGGTGTATGGTTTTCGTTTTCTTTACGTAACTTTAATAGATAAATGATAATGCAATATAATTTATCTATTTAAGTTACGAGTGAACAAATGAAGAGTTAAATTCACATGATTTGAATGAAATTAATTTAAACCCTAAAAGCAAAGGGCAACAAAGGACAAGATAGGCAAATTGTAGTCATGCCTCGTAATAGACCCTGAAGTAACTGTGTTCATAATCGTGAGATTGAATTCATAATATAAATTACTATTTGAAGAAGATTCCGACACCATTCGTCACAATTTATGATGGCAAAGGTGAGTTAACAACACCAAATTAATAATGGCCGAGTTTTGTAATGTAATATGAATTTATGGTAAGTTTTGTGATAAATACACCGTCAAGACTTTTGTATTAAACGCAAAAGCGATTGTAAGTCACTAATTTTTTTTTTACCTTTTACAATTAAGTTTTAGCTGCCCCTAGCCGATCTGCACGACAATAGTCTAATAACTGTTTCGAACTTCCGACTTTTATAATTGCTTTCGTTTTCTGTTTGTCGAAATTACATCTATAAAATTATTTTCTGTGTGTGGAATAAAGGGACAAGCGAACCGCACGTCGCCTATGTTACCAATACAGAGAAACTGCGTAATAACTAACAACTTTTTGCTGTTATAACAATAATTTTATAAATATTTATGTCCTTTCAGTTGATGATGGCAACATTGCACAAAGCGATGACTCCATCCGTAGCATTTCGGGTCGACGCAAGGCCCTATTCCCTTAATTATACCCTGTTGTATGCAGTATGCAATTTGACTCTTCACAATGTTGCACAAGCTGCTCTTGGGGCTTACATATAATTTTGATTACGACAAGAAATCTTCTTCGCCGTCTATTGTTTTTAAGTGCGTGTTATTTGTTGAAATGAATTTGAATATTTGTGAATGTATCCGTTGTTTATGTGTCAAGGGATACGTAGTAGTAGTCACAGAGTATAACTTTATTGAACTTTAAAAAGTGGGAGATAGCGGTCGATCCAATCCCAGCCTTTATTTCAAATGATACTGAAGTCGTTGGTGGATTTTATATATATTGGTAGAATGATAAGATTATAATAATGGTAACATGATTGGTGCTTTTTTAAGTGGTAAATAATATTTAAACAACCTGCAAGGAGTACAATGGGAGTCCCAAATAAAAAAAAACTCTTTATAAAAAAAGAATGCGTCATTATTCAATGAATTCAAAAGTTGATCATGAGTTATGACAAGAAACAAGAAGGGAAATGTACATATATTACATCTGTGTGTACGGATATAATGTGTACAACGGAAGAAGACAAATTCCTTGAACCAAATTATGATGATTTAATGATGAAAGGATTAGTTTAGGCTCTGGAGGGCGCTTTAAAAATTACTGGAAATGTCTTGAATATATTTAATTCATATTTTGATTACGTGCTGGCAATGATAAACTACATCAAATCGTAAAAGAAATCCCCATTTAAAAATAAACAGAGTGCTTCAAGAGTCACAAGAAATTAGCCACCTATTATTTTGTAATCGTCTGTGTAATCACTGCCAATTTTTTTCCTGGATCCTACTTTTATATATTATTTTTTCATTCTCTTGTAAAATTTTGACTTTGGAAGCGGTTTAGCCACAAAAATGTTTTGTTGATTCCTGGATGCGTGAATCAGTTTACAAAAGTTGCCAACAACAACAGCTATCCACACTTGCTTTTCATCGAGAGTATAAGATTTGAAATGTTGTAAGTGTGAGCCATAAATAAATTAGAAAATTATTTTGTCTGTAGGTAATGTTTATGTGGTAAGCCGAACGTTTTTTATTAGTTTAAATTTAACGTATTCGAAATTTAAATTCATCATATTTAAAAGATATATTTTGTAAATTATTTATGGTCATAAAATAACTATGAAACTATTACCATTATTAAAACTATGCAATGAATAATACGGTCACGATTTTAACAGATATTTACATTCAATACAAGGTGATTTATTATGGGTGTGTTAGAGAGCACTTTGCTTTGTACTCAGTGTGAAGATTTTGTAAGAATCATCATTATTTAAATTCTTTTTCATTTGCTTAGTCATTTTTTAATAAATATCTTAATTTAAATTCGATACCTTGAATTCCAAGGATAAGCATTTTGAGTACGTGAAGTTTAGAATGCACAAGAATTTTAAGGTGGAAAACGTGAGAATACTCACTAACATTGACTAACGGAGATTGCTTTTTGATGTTTAAATTAGACTAGACTTTATTGGAAAATTTCGAATCCAAGAGGCTCTAAAATGGTCACCACGCACGGGACGACACAAGGAGATAGACCAATAAGATTACGGTACGATAACATCAGAGATGACGGGGCGCACTGCACCGACAATCATAGTTATTCATGCGGAATTTTTTTTTAAAATGAGGCGGCAAACGAGCAAGCGGGTCACCTGCTGTTAAGTGACTGCAGATACGTTGCCTACCTTTGGACAGGGGAGGAGATAGACCGGAAAAATGATATTTCCTTAATCTAAGATAAGGGTAAAGCGAAAGAGGCAAGTACGGCAGTTTCTTTATATTACTTAACAAGGTTGAAAATAACACTGCAGTAAGTTTAATCATTGATCTAATAAATAGAATAAATAACAGACGATAGTAAATGGGGACATGGCTTGTCCACCGTAGTGCATCACAGGAAAATTCACACGCTAATTCGGTAAAAGCAAATCGTTTTTTCATTATTTGAACAACTTGTAACCTTTGACATCGATGTCTTAAGACGCTACATGTACCTATCTCATGGATCGAGCTGCGTTCACTTCGCGAGGACGAAGCTTAAATGTTAGACCGTTTACTAATATGTGACTTTAAATTTTAATAGCCAGGCGCTTGTACTTTATGTGTCGGGAAATAACTTTGATTACTGCGCTTCTTTAACTTACAACTATATTTCAAATAATATCTGATTTGATCTACTACAAGTCAAAATCAATATAAAATGCCCAAGGTTCTATTAAAAATTAAATTACCTTCTAAGAACAAAAATTATAACGTGAAACGCTAAATGAAATTCATTATCATTGTATATGCCAAATGATATAAAAATTGAACAATTTATTAAGAAACCTATTTTCGAAAAGTTACAACTTGAGACTTGAGACAATCTAAGGAATATTTAAAATATTTAAAGCTTCACTACAAATGTAGGTTTGCTTAAGATAAAAACAAGATTTATAATTTTTTGATGTACATAGGTAAATCGAATGCAGTCTAAGTATTGTTCAACAGGAGATAGATGCGCAGAATTTAATTATGTTAAAGATCACATAACATTTGATACCAACCACAAGAAGCTCCGTTAGGCCAAAGGCCTTTGAAACGTTGCTACATTTGTTACAATAATAAATGTGAGCTTATGTATTTTTAAACACTACTTCGTTCTCACGATATTTCAATTGCAAATGCTTATCTTGCTATTTGTTGAGTCAATAATATTCGTGTTATGTTACTAAGTACTTAGTTAAGTATGTTGAATAATCGCCTCGTTCGTAAATGTAAAACGTTTGATATAATTAAGTTAATTTAAGTCGAGCTAAGACCGTGACTTGCAGTTTAAATACGATATTTATTCTACATAGTGTCAAAACATTTTACAAGTAAAATAATTATAATTTGCATATTCTAAAAAAATGTAAACGTATAAGTAATTTATCGTTGATTGCTATATAGTATTTTGTATCCTATTTTGAAAAATATTGGTTTTTGATTATTGAGACTTAGAATGATTTGTCGCATTGCCACTAAAAATGTATGAAATGTATGAAAGTAGGTAAGTGCTGCATTTACGAAATGAAAAAATCGAGCGCCTGTTGTAAAATAAGTGCAATATGTGTACGTGTAAGTATTGCTATTTAAAACATTCATTCATATAAATCGCGCGAAAAGAGAAAAAAAATCTTAGTTCGTCAGCTAGTGTTTACCATCAGATACAGATTCCGATTATGACGTGGGTACCTTTAAGATATGTATGGATGTAGAAGAAGTGAGAGAGGTGTGCCAGGATCGCGCCAAATGGAAAATTATTATCTCTGCCTACCCAGAGGGTCACGGGCGTGGGTACATATTAATTTATTTACCTTCAAGAGAAGAGTGAATATTATGTTTTTAAACTAACGCGTACCATCTTTCGACCACATCACCACTTAACATCAGGTAATAAGGCGGTAGCCATTATAATAAAACAAACAGACATGTAAATGGGGCAACGATGGCTCTCGTTACTTCAAAAGTGTATTTCCTTATTTTTTGCATATAAACGTCTTTATTTATAACTCTATTTTTTAACAAAAATAAGCTAACATATTTGCTTAAGGTATCCTACAAGTATAGATATAGATAGAACAAAGTATTGAAAAATCATTACATATTGCGATTAAAATTATAATTTAAAAATTACATTTAAATATTTTATGCCAAAAAAATTGAAACTCATTGTTTTCAGAATCTATATCTTACTGGTCGTTACTCACGTGGTTGCCTCACGGCTGCTGTATTCGTGATGTCGGCACAGCCTTGCTTTGTAATTTTAATCTTAGTTTTATCCCAAGGCTCTCGAAGCGAACGGTTAATTTTGTTACGTCTTCACGATCGGAAGCGATACGTGACCTGTGATTCGATAAATGCAGATAAATGCATTAAATCATTATAAACTTCACGCGCCTCTTAAAATCGATAAAAATTAAGCTTTAAGACTGATTTAATACGTATTTATTTATTTTTTCAAAGACTTTATGTTTTTGCAGGAGCACAATTTTAAACTAGCCGATGATCATAATTTCGTTTGTGTGAAGTCTAGGTGAAAATGTAATTTTTGTTACCGTTTCACTTACTTCAAACACCGGCAGCGATAGTACTTAATTACAATGGTACATTTAATTATAATTTTAGTTTTATCATTATAAATAAAATATTTTTATCCACTTTCTTAAAATATCGCCATCTATTACAAATAAATCTGAACCAAAAATGTGTCCACGTAAACACGTGAACTCATTGCGCGCTTCTAAATATTTACTAATGTATAGTAGAAAAGGGTAGAGTAGAAAAAGGTAGTGGATTGTGTGAAGATGAGAAATGTGTATGACGGCTGATATGGGGAGGGATATGGAACAGAAGTACTTAGTGTTTCGACACCACATAGGTGGAAAAAGGATAGGAAGAGTTATTTAATTCATTATAACTATTATGACAGTGTAGACACAATTTTGCTTAGAGGTGAATGTTTAATTAGAAAACAGATGACTAGTGAATGGTGCCTTATCAATTGCATTTGAATTATTATTTCAACATAATGTATGAGAATCTAGAATTATATTTTTTACTGTCCATTGAATTGTCGGTTGCGTCTAAATATTTAATCGTGAGTAAGATCAAGAACAAGATGATCTATGTACAACACGCTCAATTATATCGACTCACATAATTCCCTGCCATCATTTCCCACTGTATTTTGTTTAAATATAACCGTCTCGATTAATTACTATGTAAGCATATTCAAGGGCGTGTCTATTTAAGTTATTGCCGTCGACTTTAAACAATGGTAGTGGTTGAGCAAGTTGGTGGCATTTCAAAATTGCCTTGGACAATGAAAAGTCGCATTCTCACAGTGACTAAAAACTGAAAGAGCTTTGTGGGCGTTACGAAATTGTTTTTATTAGTCTATGTATGTTTAAATGTTTAAGAAATTATTATTTTTGGTATATATTTTTTTTAACAGATATCGACGGCTATCAATTGTACCCAGTTGATGACGAGAGATTTAAATCAATAAAATGTTGCTTCTATGTTAGCATAAGTTAGTTAAAAATAATTCACAAATAAATATTACCTAAACCATCTCAATGTTGACATTTCATATGGACATGTTATTTAAATAAGAAAACATTACCGCATTTTTATTGTCGTTATTGGTAATAAAAGTATATTATTTAATATATTACAACTTCGCGCGCCTTTAATCACAGATTATAAAAGGCTATTAAAGTTCTCGTACACACGATTCAACGGATTCCGATTAAAAGGTGTGGTTTCAGAATATTTTATCGATAAAGATGTATGTTTTACTTATGCAATGCACTGGACTGTGGGAATCGTGATGAGTATCATCCTTCGCCTTATTCGGCGTGGTTGTTTTTTTTAATATATTCACGTAATGCACTCCGAAAATGGAGATCGCTTGTTTTAATTTCTCATATTTTTGATGCAAGTCTGTGATTAAGGGCAAAACAATTTCCTCAGGGTTCAGATGTCTTATAGATGTATAATGTGTTAATTTTATTTTAATCATATTTAAAAAAGAGTTGAAGTTATCTTGTACTCGTGTTAATTAATGCTTTTAATTTTTTTTTGAGGTAGTTTTTTGTTGTTAAACAATCCTATTGTATAGTAAAAATTATTTCGTGAGCCAATAATTATTTACGGTAGCTGAAATTAATGGGGGACAATGCCTAACTGTGCTCTCTTCGGGACGATTTAATTTAAAGGCGTGTAAACTATTTCCATGTGTATGCATAAGCGTATATTGTCAACTAACTGGCAACGTGTTTTTTTCTTCACTTGTTTAATTGCTATGCTTTTGAGTGACACTGATGCCATAATTATTATCTGTATTTCTATTTTACTTGAAAGCATAGCTTGTTTCTTATTCCTATACTATAGTATAGTCTACATTTCAATAGAGTTTGTTTTGATGAAGAAAAGAGTTGGAAACATAATAACACCTTGTCTTCATACAAATTTATCTTGGAATGTCTTAACAAGATAAAAAGTAGAGAATAATCGCTTATAAAACGATAGTCAGACAGGTGACCTCAGAGCCATGTTTGGAAGAAGCGTTGACATCAATATCATGGGCCGGCTACGTAGGTTCATGTCAGGGTCGACCAATGGCGACATAGTGTTTCCAAATTCAATTTGTGGCCATCTTCGTGTCTTCATTTTTTTAAACTATGTACTATGCTAATTATCTTACATATGTGATTTTTCGAATGTAAAGCTACATGCTCCCGTGTCTGCAAAGTGCATAAGATGTAAGTAGTGTGTAAGATACAATGATAGATCCAGTATTGGTATCTGGTGGGGTTGACCCTCATAAGCGTAGAATTTAGCAAGGTAAAAATAAAAACAATCTGGCTTGGGGGGGGGGGGGCTGAGGGGCTAGGCCCTTTAATGGACTAATATTACCATACATTGAGCACGCAGTGATCATATTTTCAACTAGATAGTTCATAAGAACGGGCCCTGCTAGAATCTTTTTTTATAGTAGAAGGTGGCAAATGAGCAAGCGGTTAACTTTACATTAAGTTTATTAGGAGGTGCGTAGTCCAATAAACCGGCTGTCATGGCAAATGGTTTTAATATTGTCGCGCAAGATCAAGGCATAGGGATACGGAATTAGTCAACCGACAAAGAATTGATGTATTTGTCCAAACACCGAATTTTATCTACAGATTAATTATATATAATAAAGTAGATAACAAGAAAAAACAGTTGCTTGTTTGACCTGTCCTTGACATATGCAAAATTCTTCTTATAATATTTTTGTTATGTTGTTGACTAAGCGAAGGCGCGGTCCATTACAGAATCATTAACATGTCAATATATGGATGTTTTATTTTATTAAATTTAATACAATACGTTTATAAAATTTAGTGTCGTATGGTAATTTTATTTATGAACGTAAATTAGCTATAATAAAGCGCCAATAATGGCTATTTTACGGACTGCGTTACAGAAGGGCGAAGGTTCGAATCCACTAATCAAATAATGTCGTGAACTATCTCCTAGTTGGAGCGGTTTAAACTACTATTAGTAAAGTATTGCCACAATTTTTTGTTAAAATATTTAATTAAAAACATAGTGATCACTATTTATTGACTTTTCAAAGAAAGGAGAAGGGGTAATGTTATATCGTCTAGAAACGCAGAATATTACAACAAAAACAATTTATAAAACATATATTTTCATGTATTATCATTCAGATCCACGTGTTGTATAAACAGATAGATGTCTACAAGGTTCCTTTAAACGTTCTGAATGAAAACGGGTTGTCTGTTATGTTTTTCCCATTACCATAAAGCTGTGGCATGCATACAATATACATTTAACTTTTAAGAACACTTATGTCTTGAACAAGTACGCTATATCGTCTTTTCTCTTAAGTAACGAAATGTTCCTAAGCTTCATATTCGAAAAGTCTCAAATTTTACCGAATGAGTGATGATTTCCTTTTCTTTTTGTTTTTGTTATTAACAAAATGGTACATGGTAATGTTATAAATAATACGCTTAGAAACAACATGCCATTTAAATAAAATTACTTAAACTTTCTTGAGACATTTTAATAAACTAATAACAACTTAACTCGCGTGTAAAATTACATACAGGTATATAATTTTTAGTAAATTACATACAAGTATAAAAATCAATAGCTTTTGTTAATATTATGCTTTTATTAAATAGGTATGCATGTTTGTTAGGTTGTTTTGTTATATTTACAAAGATCTGATATAAATGCTTGATAAAGTATCTATAACAATATTTTTAAATCAACCTATTAGAATGTGTGGTCAATGGAATGAAATATTTCCATTATGAATATTTTAAAGAAAAATACAAAGCTATGCTAAAAGTCAAATGTATCATAAATATTTTATATTTATTTATTTTACGGTATATTGCAGTGTGTAGAACTCGTATGTAAATTTGAATTCCGAAGTTAGATTTTTTATCCGTCAAAAAAATAGCTCATGATACGATGATCAATCCACCGTGTTGAAGTTTATGTTGTTTAATTAATTTTTGAGGTGTGCCAGGATCGCGCCAAATAGAAATACACGATTTGTGCCTATCCCGCGGGGCTACGGGCATATTTTTGTTATTTTATTTAAATTAAATATTTGTTTCAACAGTAAGTATAGAGGAATCTTGTACTAAATGTCTTCTAGAAATATGGAAAGAGACAATAGCTTATTTTGTAACGAAAGATAACTACACAAATGAAATAACAAAGAAAATACACAAATATGTCCACAATAAAATTCCGATATCAAACAATTTCTATATATAATGCTTCAAATCTTGAGTAACAGGGTTATATTTAAGTACTTAAAGTCTTTATGTACTCGCCGCCTCAAAGGCTTCAGTCCGAATAGAGGTTAACAGTGGTAGAGTCTGCAACAATAATATCTGTTGCACGAATGAGACAGCTCGATTGGTGAGCCTTATAAAAGACAGGCGTAATGAAGAAGTTCTGCGTTGATTTAGCTGTCAGAGGCTTAATTTTAGTTCTCTTCCCCCTCCCATCCTTTCCCAACAAGGATTCCCGGCAGGGGTTCTTCTCCTGCCGGGCTGGGATCCTTGTTGTCCTTGGGATTTAATAGTAAGAGGAAATATCTCTTTGCCTTGCTTATCCCTTCTCCGTACAAAGGTAGGGTGCATTAAGGACAGCGCATCTGCAACTCTAGGTTGTTGCAGATGCCTATAGGTATTGATTGTTCCATAAGGTTACTTGTACCAGAGTGATACTTTTGTATAGTATTTATATATTTATATATATATTTCTCTATAATAGCCACAATAAAATCGTGAGTCGTTATTTTTAATAAGCTTCTTTTATTGGTAATACAAAGCATAAAGGAAACAATAAAATCACAGTATTTTTATATCACGACCAACATAACTTCAGATCATCCGAAGTTGGACTATTGACGCGATGTACTAAAGTTAATGTACAAGGAAATGTATTCAAAAGGCTCAATGCTCATTTATTCTCTTCATTGTGTTAAAAGGAATTTGTTGAGTACCGATTTTAAAGTTGTTTAAATCGTTTTGTACTCTATATATCTAGCCATATTACGTAGGAAAAATATTAGTATGAGTTCATCGACGAAAGAGTAATAAAACAGAACAAACACAGGCAGTCATAAGGACAGTTGCGACAGAAGTAAAAACTCAAAACAGGCGTGGCAATAAAAAAGTTTTAAAATATATAATCAGACAATAAGATTTAAAGTTGAATACAAGAAAAATAATTAATCGAAACTGTTCGAAAGTCATATTGGATGTCATGCATGTCGATCGCGGCTAAAGACAGATTGTTTAATTTCTATTTAAACTTAACTTGATTTCACTTATTTCATTTCGTTTATCTCAATTATTTCACGTTCCGTACTCCTCTTAGTATCTCATTAAGCTGGTGGATATACCTCGGACACATCCAATACTACAAATTTTCTCCTTCACTTTCCTCATTCTTTTTTTGTACTTGCCCGAACCCTGCCTGCCGTTCCTAATTCTCTTCATATCATTCTTATTTAGGATACTTTTCTATGACCTTACATAAATTAAAAAGGAAACGTATACAAAAGTTCGTGATGCCTTGGGTACGGAAATCCTAATGTTAAGATTTGAAACTTAAGTAATATTCTGTGAAAGCGACAGTTCGTGACTGTCTCGTGTATTGAATAAGAAACAAATATCATTAGTGATTGTGACTTAAATATTTCCTGAACAAAAACAATTGTCTATTTGTAAAATGCCTCTATTATTTGTGTACTTCAAATAACATTGAACTGTAGTTTGTATTTACCTGAAAATAAAAAGGTATGGGAAGAAATATTGTTTAATGCACAGCTTGACCTTTGCGTTTTTTATAATACATTTAAGTATGTTTTACATATGTAGTTTATCGCTGTGGTAGACTTGTAGACGGACAGTTTAGTTTCGATTCCTGGATAAAATGGAAGCTTACCTATGTAACTTAGAGGGGTCAGTAGAGTTTACATAATGTCTATTGAGCACAGACCTGTGTCTGTCTTGTGTGTGTCTTGCTGCTTCTACATCTTTACATCTACGTTTTCAATATATGCTCGTAAAATTGCTTTGTCTTGCGATTTGAAAACAGGTTTAAATTTGTATTGATACTTATGTATAGTTAATTCGTGGAACATCGTATAAACGTTTCAACAAAGCTCAAAGTCAATTTGTAAAGCTTCATTCATTTCATTTTAGCGGACGTCCATTGATCTCAAAGTGAGTATTACATGGTATTATTGAAGCTCTATTGAATGTCGTTATGCAATACTGTCTAACCTATTGAAGTATATGATATAATCTTTGTCATTTGCAGGTGCTAATAATATGTGTGCCGTATGTGGGATATCTTTATTATGTCTTTTATTTTGAAATCTCCTATGTAAAAGTCGAAATAAAATATTATTTCTTATTTAATTATAATAAGGAAAAAAAAACGAATTAAAATATAAGCATTTGTACACTTCTGTGTGTGTATTTTAATTTATAAAAAAAAAACACAGGCAGTCAAAAGGATTGCCGACTGAAGTGAAAACTCAAATTAAATCAATAACCAACAAAAATAAGCCTTTGTATCTTGACAATAAAATTCAAAATTGAATACAAGAAAAATAAATAAAAAAAGTTCGTCGAAACTGTTTCAAAATCTAATAAGCATTTTAGGCATGTTGTTGACGTGAACCTTTAAGAATTGTCTCTACCAAGTACCATCTAACGCGGCTAAAGTTTTTACTTCCAAAATATACAGTATATAAACGGAAGTTCAATAAGTACGTTAAATACAGGTTCGGTTTTGTAAATTCTTATTAAATAAGCATAAATAATCGTATAGAAATCGTTGGTAGTTTCGTCGAGCAATCACTAAATTCAATATTATTGAATTTGCATACAACAAGGAAACAAGGTGAAGTAATATAATAAAATTACATTTTTACTATTTCAGATATTAGCAATAAACTTTTATATGTAAAATACTATTAAAGCTACAAGGCTTTGCGAACCGACAGAGCAGCGCTCGAGATCCCAACTGGTTCCCAGTCATATTTTACATTTACATTTTTACGTTTAAAACGTGTTTTCTATTATTTGTCCCAGGTAGTTGAACAATAACGTCCTGTCACTTATGACCTGATAAAGTTAAAAAAAAACTAGTGTGCAGTTTATGCGCGAAGACTAAGTATTTCTAACTACTTATCGATGGTAATGAACAGAACAATAGTTGAATCCATTTGTCAATGTTAAATAGAATACATTAGGTAAGCCAAATATCGGCAGACAATGGACTGTCTAAGCAGTATTTCCCACAGCGACTCCGACTTTCTCTCTCGTGATCGACTGTTCCTAATGTCGATTTCATCCGACACATTGACTTTTGCTGTATTGACAACATTTCCGATGTTATTCCGATGTTCTCGTTTTAACTTTTCTAACGAATGACGTCATATGAAACACGCAATAATTATAAATAACTAGCGACTTGCCCCGGCTTTTAACGGGTAGTCGGTTATTTATATATATTAAACGGCTCCTTTTTACACTAAACGTGCGTCTACTAATATAATCATTATCAAAATTCTGTATGCTATGAATTTCTTGAGCAATTTTTCTTTTCTGGCAGTTAATTTTTTTAATATAAACAGCTGTCTTTTAAATAAATCAAACGCGCAAAGTTCAAAAAGGCTAAGGCTTAAAAGTTTTTTGAAATATTACCATTTTCTTATTTTTTCTTCCCTCACGATCTGTTTACTATATATATCTTACTCAAGTTTTGGCGTGACCAAGGGAAATAAGGATTCATTTTTCATTTTGCTTAAACATCGTATATTTAAATAATATGCTTGAAAACAACATACATATGTTTAAAGTGTGGAGTGGTGCTAGGATGTAACGATTTGGAAGAAACGAGATTTTTTATAGGGCAAAGAACAATGGTCGCCTGAATGCAGTGCCATTTTCGGGTTTACATTTACGGGCAATTTTTGAATGAATCCTAGATCAAAATTCTTGAATAATGATAATGGACCTTCCATCAACTCCATTTACTCCTCCATGTCTTATGCCATATACATAGGTTTTAATGTCAACGTTAATATGTCAATATACATGTCAGGTTAAAAGCTACGTCTTATATAATTTTATTAACACCAAATTAGTCTTGACAGATGATGCAATAAAGCGTTGAAGAAGCCATTGCCGAGTTGTCAAAATAAAATTTTATTTATGGCAACATATGTCCAAGGAGCCGGACTATAAGGTCAACTCGTCTCTTAAATTTGTCTTATCTGTGTCAACAGTATTTTTATTTGTTATTAAGAATAAAAATTAAAAATATCTCCGTCCTGTTACCTAAGATGCTCTTAGGATAAGGTTAAATGTTTTTATAAATAAAACATAAAAAACGATGATAGCTTAATGGCTATGCAACCGATATAAATTGTAACCTGATGCCTAGAGATTCCATTTCCAGTCTTATATCAAAGGTATACCAAATTCTGTTCGTCTGGTGAGTGTAAATCTATACGTCAATTCTCTTTTCCGTTCTTCTTCGTATCTTCTCTATATTGACACACTTTTCTGCACTATTTGAGGACTAGGATCGTTCCCCCACATTTTAGTTGTTGGGAATATTTTTTGGCACTAGTGGTCACTTAATATCTGCTGAAAAGCTTGCGCCTTTGCTTTTTGTTCGCAAAAAAACTTCTATCGACCTTGAATATCTTGATTAATATCAACCTTGAGGTCTAAAACATTGATTAGCACATATATGCTATAATAAAGTTTGAATAAAATCCGAAACGTTATCGAAGGAAACTCGGTGCCAGTAAACGCCTAACGGATGTAGGTTAGGCCAAAGGTCAAGTGAGCTAAGACACAGTTCGACTCATGCGCAGGTGACATGAATTTCAATAGAAATCAAATTAACATTATGCATCTAACGTATTGAATCATGCACGCCTAGGATGTCGTCCATACTAATATTATAAATGTGAATATAAGTTTGCTTGTTACGCTTTCACGCGAAAACTACTAATCCGATCATCATGAAATATTGTACACATATTCTTGGAGGTATTAGAAGTAACATAGGATACTTTTTATGAAAAAAATGTATTTAAAAAGCAACCAATGTATGTTCCCTATAGACTCTGAAACGGCTGGACCGATTTCGATGAAATTTACAGGGATTGTCCAGATTGGCTCAGCGGGTGTTCCTGTGTTTGGTAGCGATCAGATCAACATAATTAGTGGTACCTAGGCGAAGCCGGGGCGGGTCACTAGTATGACTATATTAGCTTTTCAAGAGATCGACCACATATTTTAATAACTTAGCTATTTATTTATCTCTATCAGACAGAAGTATTACAAATAACGACGATGATCCCACGGGGCCTTGGACATTCGGACATCGCTGTTCTGTTACTTTTAAATGCCAAAAGGTATGCAAATAAAATTATCAATTTACAATAACACTAAACGGTGCATTTGTAATGTTTGTTGAATTTTGTAAGCACCTAGTCCGGCCCTCTTGCAGAATGTTGAACGTTTAAATGCTTTAAACGAATTAATTTATGCAAATATTGTGTAAAAATGTCAAGAAGCAGTCAACGCACGTTTGCTCCGATGACAGATTCGTTTGTGTACTGCATATATAAAACGTTATTAGTTCATTTAAAAACGCTTCAATTGTCTTATGTATTGTGTCTTGATTTATTTATTCACGTGTGTACATTCCTCAGGAATATTTGACTTGACAACAGCTTACGTATTAATTATTATGTAGGCAATGTTAACTGGAATTTAGACAAACAAATTAGCTGATATAAAATTATTCTATTTAAAATCAAGTTAAAAATCCTTGAAGCGAATTGTATATTTAATTTATGACATAATACTTCTCAACTTATTGCATCCTGGTCGGTAAGTAAGTCTTGTATGTCTGACAGCTTTTATTAGCTTGACCAGAATTGATATTACGTTTATATGTACCTAGATGTATAATGCAATCATTTGACGCAATTTTCGAGATATTTATTCATAATATCCAATTAGTTTTAAAAGTTTTTTTATGATTTATAATACATAAATAAACAATTTGTAACTAGTTTTTCCAACTGACGACTTAGGCGTTAAATTTTGCCTCATGAAATACAATTCGAAAGGCTGTTTCTGTTATTAGTTTCTTTTTTTCACTTAATTGAAAAACATAAAGATATTGTTTTGTGATGTTCACACAGCTATTTTTGCCCTAAATGTGACAGCCTCTTCTCCGTTATGGTAGTTAACGTAAAAATAAATAATGCCTATGCCATAAAAAGTACTGCTATAAAAAGTAGCTCTTATAAATTTTATTATGAAGCCGTTTCCCATGATCTGGAATAATCTATTAATGGCTACGACATCATCCAAGGAAGAACGAAAGGTATATGGAAGGTGAAATGATTTATTATTCTGTGCTAAGCTTTTCTATATAATTAACTGTATAAGCATCTATTCATTGATGAAGCTGTATTTATGTTTTTTTATGTTATTTAACTTTTAAATGAGCAGAGATCAGGTCATACACAAAGCTGTCGATGCGTAGAAGGTAATTATGTAAATTTAACGATTTATATACAACTTTATAGTTTTGCATGGGAAGTGGGGGATTTAGTTAATTAGATTAACTAATCAGCTCATCTGCTAGTCACGTAATATTTAAAAAGCTAACAATAAACTTAACACAATCGGAGCTTCTCATTGGGCTCCTTAGGTTTCATGTCGAAGCGGGCGGATCTTGGACCGGACAAAATTATTTCCTAGAATGTAAGATAGTATAAGATCCTTGATAAGTGTGTGAAGTTTCGAATTAATTGGATGTTTTGAAGGGTTGGACATCATGTTAAAATTCCATTACAAATAAACATATATACACACCAAGCTAATAAAAGCATACCAATAATATTATCCGGCAGTGTATCGAATTTTATATCATGGCATTTCATCTAAAAGCAATTGAACTTGCCATAGATAAGCTGATACAACTATACCTAGCCGAGTATTTACAAACATTTGTTTATGAACCCAGTTTCGGAGAGTATGTGTTTGTGAAAGAAATTCATGGGTATGAAACATGTTAATTTGTTGCGGTAAACACTAGTTGTTTTCCATCAAGTAGAGGAGAGGCTCAAAGTTGGTCGTGGGGACATGGGGAGCAAGCAAAACCAATCAGTTGGCAACAGGTGCGTTGCACACAGGTGAAGACACGAAACAAATGAAATATTAGTGACCTGGTTTAGAGATTCGTATAGAAAGCGTTTACTATTTAGAGAAAGTATTAATAAAAGTATTAATAAAAGTTTTAATTGAACAATTATATGTTTTTCTACATTTACGACTTGTGTTTCGTTAAACAATATAAATGTTGTATTTGATAATTGATTCGATAGTTTACTTCTAAATCCTTTTTTGACATTTAATAGAATAATTAAAAGAGTTTTCAATTGAAATTAAGCTAGGCATTCCCTCTCGTATAAGATATATGGTGTTACAAATAAAGGTAAAGGTAGGTTGTCCTACCGTTTACCATTAGCATATTGTCATTGAGGAAAATGCGGTCGCGCTGGTTAGTGCCTTTATATTTGCGACGTTATTTAGAGGAGTAAAACATATTCCAAACAGTTAGCATCTTGAAATAACTGAAGGCCATTAAAAAGTTGTCACTTGTTTTGAGTCTATCTGAGATATGTTTTTGTTCACAGTACGCCGACGTTGAATAGGTTTTGCCTGCCTGACGTCAACCCTCCTCGGAAATTATTTATTAATATTTTTGTTTATACTTATTCTACGACCTGGTTTACGTATATGTCTCGTTTGGTATATGTCCGTGCCCTTAAGATCGAAGGTATATTATATCATTTCAAAACGGAAATTGCGGGCAGTTTCATTTTCAATTATACGCTTATGTTGTTTAATTAGTGTAGGTACGTAAGCGAAAACCATGTGTTGAATTTTATGGATTGAAGTAGTAGTTAGGGTAATAAATACTTTGAGAGAACTAGGCGGTCCTCTGTAAAAATAAACGAATATGTTATTAATCACTTTTCATATTTCATCGAGTATCGTATCTCGTAGTCTCGTTTGTTTAGAAGAATCGCCCCATGTGCCGCTTTGCTAACATGAAACAAAACACCTGACATTTGAAATTTGATCCTATACCGGCAATTAAACATGCATATCATTGTAAAGTTTCCAAATAACAACCATCTAAAAGTCAAACAGCTCGAGTATTTCGTAGACGTCTTGGCATATAAGCCGTATTTTTTAAAATAAATATCGTTAAAGTTGCATTTGAATGTTTTGAATTATATATATATATATTGTTCTATTGACCCAATGTCTATTGCCATCAGTGTTCAAAGATTTAATGGTTATTTTACAATCGCCATGTGAGGGGATTGCGCAGACTGTATTCCGTAGTTAACAATGAGCATTGTGGTTTATGTATTTTACGACGCGTGCGCATTGAATGCTACCTTTTGGTTTACTATCGATTAGAAATAACAATGTTTCATGCAGTTTACGTTTGGCCTCAGATGTAAGATGTTGAATACTAAGTAATATTTTATTTATTGATAACGTACGGGCGTCAGGTAAGAGTTAAAAAAGCAGTTAGGTATAGAAAAACATATTTTTGTGAATTGATTTTTTTTTCAGTTTGTGCAAATGATCACTTACCCACTTACCCACTACTTCACTAAACTTAAGTTAACTTAAAACTTAAGTTACTTAAGTTTTAAGTTAACTTAAGGCTTGGGGAAGGTTTACGACAATAGTCGAATGTCGGACTCCAACACATTACCACATTTTTTGTTTGCTTGAGTCTCGGCTCCAGTCGTTACTTTATTATTATCACAGGATCGGGTACCTCATGTTTCATATTCCGCACCCTTAACGAGGTTAATTTAAGCGCCCGTTGTATCATACTCGAGTATTAACCTTTATTGTATATAAACGAAATTGAGAGTTGAATGGAGTTGAATTGAGAGTCTTGAAATTATTTCAAGCAGCTCTTCGAACCAGGCTTTAAAGTTGCAGCGATAGAAAGTAGTATACATTTTAAGGCCAGTAAATATAATTCAATAAATTAATTTGCTATTATTTGAATCAATCTTCACTCAGTGCGATTAAACGCTTCTTACGTAAGCGTTAAGTAGCTATTAATAGTTTTAAATATTTTAGTCTAGCCGTCGCATTGTGGTTTTTCAATGTATCGTCGCAACAATAACTTTGTAAATATAACCCAATAGTTAAACAACAGTTACGTGTCGTCACTTTCGCTTTTGCATCGAGAAATACCTATGTGTGAGACGAATCTCCACGACGTTTGTTTTGACCTATTCGTGTCAAGTGTTTAGGGTAATGACACATCAGAGCGTATCGAAACGGTAATTTCATTTGGAAATAGAAAGGTCATTGTTAAACTTCGATTTTAATTGCAAACGAATATCAAGAAATGAATAAACGAAATAAAGCAAAAACATTCACGCCCGTGACCCACTGAGGTAAGTAGAGATCATTAGACACCGTTCTGACTCAGTTTTTTCACACTTGTACACCTGTAAGTGTATATAGACATATTTGTTTTGCCCCATGTCATCAGACTGAGCTGCATATGCGATGACAGACAGAAGAACCGATACCGACGCACATTTTTCAATATAATTATCCTCCTCACGCATTCTAAATGATTAAACTACGGTGTACTTAATTAGATTATTAAAATCTTGAAATAGGTACTATACCACTTTGGTCACTCCAAAAGCGACAACATAACTTTTTGATATAGTGTAATCTTGCCTTTATTTTGTATCCATAATGTACTTTCGATTTCTTTAAGTAATGTCAAATGTCTTAATGTTTCTGAAACATGAACGTAAACATGTTTCGTTTTAAACACATGAATTTACCTTATGATTTTCATTTGTTTTTATAAATATTTAAGGCTTTAGTTAAATTTAGAATACGAATTATTTATGAATATTGTATAATGTTAATCTGATTCAACTTCAAGGTACTTTTTTACTAAAACCGGAATAGGTTTTAAGCACTTGAAACATTTTCATCAACTTATGATGTACCGTTAATAATACAATCTATCTATATATATTAAGAAACTGAATGATTAACATATCAAAGCTTAGCCCAAACTACTAGTCACAGAGACTTCACATTTTGCGCAGAGTATGCTTTGTAGTGTGTGTGTATTTGTGTGTGGGCGAACGATTTATGAACTATAAACGATGAATGTTTGTAAGAAGAAACTATCCGTGCGAAGCCAGGGTGGGACCACTAGTCTAATAATATGACGTTGAAATGTGACAACAATAATGCGTCTATAGTTTGCAATAAATATAACGTTATCAAATCTGTGATAATTTATTTATATTAATTCAGTTTTGTGTATCTTTTATGTGATGAAGTATCTCAACAGTAACTTCGTGTACAATACTCACTTAAGTATCATCACATAACTTTCATTAGCCATTAATTACAGAAGTGCTTTTGTGATTATCCAAAGGTTACACCTGTCCGAATACTGAATGTTTTTAATGAACCCATAGACGTTTGACATGATTAGGTGCTTAATTATAAAGATATAAAAGAGCCAAGGTTCAACATGTAAAAACATAACTTTACTGCTGGTGATCCGAGTGGTGAAACGTACCGATATCGAGACATCGATTTCGTAATCGAGCGAAAGATCGATTATTCGACTAATCGATTGTAAATATCCGGATGATTGTGCATAAATGAAACAAATGAAATATGATTACATAAAATAAATGAAATACAATAACAAATAATTATATTTGCAAAAATTTGGAGTTTCGACTTATAGAAGAAGCGAGAGAGCTGTGCAAGGACCGTACCAAATGAAAAGTTCATATTCCAATGTAAACATCTATTTCCCAGAGGAGAAGACAATGAGTCTGATCACTTGGACCCATATAACTAAGTTTCAGATAACTGAAAATATGATTTACATTCGATAATCCCTTTAAGATTACGCGATTTTGTATCTGTGTTCTTAATTCATATCTTATAATTTACTGCGTAAATTGTTATTTAAATTATAGATGCATTGCTCGTGTAAAACAATTAAAAGAACCTATTTTAATCAGTAATTTGGTTATCTATACGCTTACGGTCAACGAACTAAAAACGAAAGAGATATTTCGAAACTTATCACATTTGAATAGAATTCATTTTCGTTTCACCATAAAATTTGTGCAGATAAAGTTGTCTGAGGTCGCCAGAGTGTTCTATGGGCCATTGTTACAGCCTCTCACGGAAGTATTGCCTACGGCATAGTTACACACTTCTCCAGTTGCGCGGTGACTGAATGTTACTGCATTCACAACATGTTTTCGAAGATTCAAAAGGTCAGAGAGGATTATTGCTTATTATCGTGAGTTACTTTGTGGCGTTTAATAGAACTAAACATATCAGACGATCCGTTACCTTGGAGGTTTATCGTAGAGGTAATTATATGTTCGATTAACAGAGCTTGGATGGCGCCTTCAAATAAATTTAATGTTTAAATACACTTCTGATTTTTGTATGGAAACTACAAAAAATAATGAAAGAATGAAATCATTATAATATTAACTGTTAACTAATCCTAAGCGTGTATAAAACTGTAATATTAATTGACAGTCTTAGAATAACTTTAGAATTCGACCATCTTTGTAAGAAGTTTAGCATTTAGTATATCCTTAAACCACAACCAGAACTAAACTAGACCTACGTAATACTAAATTGACCTGTTCGACCGGAGAATTATCAAGACCATAAGCTAAACATAGAATGAAAAATTTACAATAACATCACAATATAAACTGTGTGTAAATCTAAACATAAATTTTCTATAATTACAACTATTTGTCTATACAAAAATATGCGTTTACACCCGTAGCTCGGAAGGGTAAGTAGAGGTCACGGATTTCCATTTGGCGGGATCCTGGCACAGTTTTCTCGCTTCTTCTACATCCATACATTTACGCACAGTAGCGTAGTAGTAATGTGCAATTAAATCCGTATACTATTTCATAGCAAACGTAAAAGATTTAAAAGCAAAAGTATTCTTAAATGAGACGATTAATGTTATGTAAATGTATAATTAAGATTTCAATATCCAAATTTCAAGATAAACCTGTACCTACTTAAAACAACTTAGGTCATTAGCCTATAGCCAGTGATCCGGGCAAATCTTTCTAATCAATGCGTACCGGGAATGTTACATAAGGCACACGTAACATCTTCGCTTTCGACGTTGAACTCTGACATTATTACACTGGTGGACAAAACAGAAAGACAGATTTGAAGATATTACTTAGAGTCACGATAGTATAGCATGAATTTATTTTTATTATTATAAATATACTGACCTACCTCGGGTAGCAGGAATAATTGGCACAAAAAGGTACTGATATAAGCTATTTGTCTCAGGTATAAACTAAATATATCTCAAGCTTGTTCCGTTGCTGCCATGACTTTATCGATCTTATTGACTTTTATAAGGCTTCTTTTTTATTTAAAAAAAATGTTATTAATCCTAATGGTGTTGACAAAATCACTCTAATAAAAATACAAAGACGAACACAGGTTTTTGTTATTTTCCTTTTTAGTAATTTTTATGCCAAAGAAACAAGTTTATATTTTACAATTGTATGAATATTTTGGGCATAGTTCTGTCCAATCCCTAGCACTTCACTGGAACACCCTCTGGGCCGATTTGAACATTTCCTGTAAATTTCATCGAAGTCGGCCTGGCCGTTTTGAAGTCTAGACGGAACATACACGCACACATCGTCTGTTGTATATATAGACTTGATGCCCACCCCATACTCGCTCGATTTTATATTTGAGATTATATTTTATGTTAAGTGGCAGAGTCCGCAAGAACAACATCTGTTGCGCGAATTGGCCGGCTCGACCGGTGAAATACCATGACCTCACAGAAAGCAGGCATGAAGTAGAAGTAATCTGCGTTTCGTCCGACGAATGAGGTACCGGAGGCCTAATTTTAGTCCTCTTCCCTTTCCCACCCGTTCCTAAAAAGGGTGCTAGGATGGGAAAGGGAAGAGGATTGGACGGGAAGTGGGTTAACGGGGAAAAGGAAATATCCTTTTTCCTGTCTATGCCCTCCTCTGTCCATTAAAGGTAGGCAACGCATCTGCAACACTTTTGTTTGATGCGGTTGTTTATGGGCAGCGCTCACTTTACATCAGGTGATCCGCTTGCTCGTTTGCCACCTTCTCACATAAAAAAAAGAATAGATAGCACGGCCGGCGCACAGTTATCCTACTAAATTAAGAAACTTTTCAGATTTTTGATGCACATAATAATGTGTTTATGATACGCCTTTTGGAACTATTCCACAGTTTGTTGGTGTTACACAGTTATATGTGTGTTGGTCACTTAAGTAAATGTTTATGTTGCATCATTTTTGGCTTTGGCAACCAAAGTGCGGCGTGACGTTGAATACAGTTATTCAAATGTGCATACGTTTTCTCCGCGTTAGCAGTGCGTTGTATTCTATTACGCTTATGTTCAATTGTTATGAAGAGAGCGTGCCCAACTTTTAGCAAAATTAGTGTATGTTGAATACATTTAGTTTTACAACTTCGTACCTAAAAGTCACCGACCACGTTTTAAAGTAGCGTTTTCAAACAATTGCTATTTTACTGAATTTTCAAACAAAAAATGAATGAATACGCGAAACCGAGCGAACGAATATAAAGTTTTCTTTCCTTAAAATATTGATGAACTATTCAGATAGGTCAGATAGGTTATGTCCACC
Source organism: Papilio elwesi (assembly GCA_029849275.1). Taxonomy (NCBI): domain Eukaryota; kingdom Metazoa; phylum Arthropoda; class Insecta; order Lepidoptera; family Papilionidae; genus Papilio; species Papilio elwesi. Next base: position 4,859,822 of record CM056708.1, on the reverse strand, counting down.
TGAACAAAGTACCTGAATGTGTATATGAGATATGCAAACAGGTACCTTGTTGAGTTGGATTTTGTAAGAAATCTAAGGTGTAGAAATAATGTTGACAGTGATATAAGATTTGTTTAAAAACTAGAAAACTGAGTAGTAAAATTTATTACAGATTGTGGGATAACATTGCAAAAACATAATATATCGAAGGCTAAAAAAGCACATGTAAAAATATAATGTTTGTTGCCAATAAATGTCCGCAAGTTCAAGGTGAAGATTTATTTAAGATTAGAAGCAAAAACTTACACATTTTTTTGCTCATTTAAATTTTATTTGCATAAAATAAGTTTTATTAATTGAAAATAATATAATGTTATTAATTAATGTAATAAATCTTATTGACTACATTTTATACAAACATTTTCAATGTATTTTTGTAGCGTATCTAAAAATCATCAATTTGAAAACAATAAAAAAAACAAATATTGAAAAATTATTTGAGTTACTAAGAATTTGATGAGACAGTAGATAAAAGAAATGGCGTCTGTAAGGCTTTCAAACAAACAAAGTTCACCATCTTGGTATTACCATCAATTTTTACCTCTCTAAAATATTGTTGTTCGAAAGAAAGTAAGCCTCTAAAATCAAGTTAAACTCAAGTTTTTGTTCACTGGCAACAGTATAACACTGCCAATAGATATTGTCTTACTAATACTAAAACTAAGTTAGTTCAGAGGTTGTTCATTAAGTAAAAGCTTCAGATTGTATTGTTAGCTTACCTGATCAAAGATTATCCTGTTATTCAACTTAATGTACTTGGACGAAGGCTCCTTCAGTTGCACTGTTTAACACATGTTATTATTTTGTACAGATTTCAACTTGAAACTCTCGATGTGGAAACAGTTTTCTCAAATTACGTATACAGATACGGCTGCCGAGAAACAATGCTATGAAATAACTAACCATAGCTTCTTAAATGAACATTATGAGACGTGTCATATAAATTAAATAACTATTTAGCATAAAAATTCGCATAACTCTAATAGTCTGAATTACCCGTTGCGCGCACGCTTTCGTCTAAGCCAATTTACATAATTATGTATTTTCTCAAGTCTTTCTCTTTGTAATGTCTTACGATCGTTTTTTTTGTAAATACATAGAGTTCATGGCCATTTTTGTTTCATGATAAAATCTAAACAGTTCAACCTCAGCGTTTATCAATAGCACATAACATTCATACTTGACCGAGTTATCCTCAGTGTAGCCATGCTGTCCTTTCGTCGGTAACTAGCATAGTTTTCCTTAATTATTTCAAGTGCGTTCATTCCTAATTAATATAATTTCTGTTTAATAGTGGTCGCAACTGCCTCGTAGAAATATTTCTTGGAGTGAAACTTCTTTAGCCGCATTAGAGGATATTTACATGCGTCAGCAACATGCTTATTTGATTGATTGATATTGGGAGTTTCCACGAACTTGTCTTTTTCAAATTTTATTGTTAAGACACATGGGTGTATTTTCTTAATTATTTATTTATTTTAGAACTATTGTCACGCCTTCCCACCTGTTTTGAGATTTCACTCCTTACGCCTGTCTGTTTTTTTTTATTAAGAAGAAGAATAAGAAAGTAATATTTGTTTTGTTTGTAATGAATGAACACACTACTGATCAGTTTTTGTTATTATTTCACCATTATTACTTGTTTTTATTAACATGCAACATTGAGTATCATCCGGTGGACACCGAATAAGAATAATTTACATATAGTATCTCATAGTTTCATTTAAAAAATACCAGTTAATTCTATTGCTGTCTAATCCATTGTGGATTTAAGGATATATTAATTCGTGTTCTGTATCTTTTTTGCTTTTTATATGCCTTTTATAGTCATAAAGTATATATTTTAGATATGATAATGCCATTATGTATACTTATAAGGTATTTTATGTTTAACGTGGTTGATGCTTATCTTTTTATTGAACTGTTTTTATTGTACCAACCTGATATTATTTGTAGATAATAATTTGATTACCTGATACATCGCTTTAAAGGTTTATAATGTTTTAAATATCAAAATAAACTCATGTCATTTTAATTTTGCGTCGGCTGAAATTGGTTATTACAAACCATTTTACTGATTTACATTAGTCCTCACATATACATAATAACCATTTTCAAGTAAACATTGTTGCAAATGTTGTTGTTGAGTTTTTCTTCGTGTCAAACAAAAGTCCAATTCGGAGTTACATGTGCAATATGGAGAAGAGGTTCATACGCGGCTCACGTACAACCCTGCACGGAAAGACAATGAGATTCCTCCATATCATTGTTCAGATGCACAAACAAATGACTATGTGATAAACCTACTTCCTCATTCAACACGACATTAAATCACTACGAGCGAAACAGCGTAACGTAGCTTGTACTCGTAAGTTCTAGTGAATCAACATAAGAATCCCTTGCTGCCCTTATCCGTGCGAATTATTTATCTACTTAATATAAAAAAAAATCAGTGGTATAGCCCGCATCACCAACATCAGTTGCACGAATGGGCTGGCTCCACTGGTGGAATACCAGGATCTCACAGAAGACAGGTGTGAAGTATGCGTTTCGTGTCCTGTCCATCCTATCTTAACAAGGACTGGACGTGGAGGGGAAGAATACGAAAAGGCTTTTTCCTGTCTTGTCTACGAATGGCACTATGTGTCCCAATATAACATCAATTTCAGCGTCTAAGATAACCCTGACGAACTATTATAATTCCGAAAAAATCGTGCGCCTATATAAAAGACCTCAAATAAAAAAGTAAGAATCGTGTGATTTGTATTCCGATTTATTGATTAAAGTACGAAATTGCGTTACACTGATAGTATATGGCCTGGACCGTTTTTTGTGCTAACTAGACAGGTTTGCGTTTCTATTACACATCAATTTTCATTGGCTTATTTAGTTGACTCCACAAGATGTAAAGAGGAGAGAGTTTTTTTTTAAATATCGTATTTGTTGCGGTTTTGGATCACGTAAACGATTCTTCTTCATCCATTGCCTCATAGTACCTTTTTAATTTTGTAATACTTATGTTAACAAGCGTGAGAACTGCCTGCGAATGAACGCAATTGTCTTGAGCCGATTCCTCCGCAATAATGTTTATAATGTTCCAACGAGCCATCAAGGAAGACAGCTAAGATCTGAATGAACGAATTAGTTGCAGTGTGAACCGGCTTTAACTTTCTTATGTAATACTTAATTGTCTCTAAACATTTGCTATGAAGTTGAAGAATCCGGACTTCATTTAGTTATAAAATAACTGAAATAAGCTGTATATTTGTAAGGAAAACTGTGTGTTCTATTTAGTTTAATAAAAAGACTCATAACAGAAGCCGATTTATGGACAGGGCAATGCTAGGTATATTTACATAAGACAGGACTCTTCCCACTAACACTTCTTATAAAATTGATTGCCAAGACTCGCATCCTGGAATCATGCATGCACCGGACTGGAAGCCATGGTGGTTCGAAAATACGAGGAATTCCCCGGAAGGTGGCAACTATCCTTTTTGATATCTTACATGCTTTTAATATTTGCGATATAAATAAAAACTGTTTAACAAACACAACAAATATTTTAATTGAAACATGAAAAAAAATATTGACGGAATCCAAAATCAGTAGTAAAAATATTTAATAGAAATTAGCTCCTATTCTAAGTTCCATGCCATTCCGGTGTCTCTGCTCTGATAGATAAAACGTTTGCGCCTACTCGGTTTCCGGATTACATGTCACTGAGGCCTGATGGCGTTGCGCTTCGAATGGTGGCAAAATCTAACACCATCTACATCACAAACTAAGTATATTCAAAACCTAGGCAAGTATATAAGTGGAATAACTAATCTGATTACAAACATATGCAGATTTTATTATTTGTTTCTTTAATAAGTTTGTCACTAGGAGATGTATTAGACAAAACAGAACAAATTTATCATATAATGTAATAAGCAATAACTCAGGTCTGAACGCGTCATTTCGTTGACGTCTAGTATTATTTGTAGATAGATGTTATTAACTTCAAATTCGGACTTTTCTAAATCACTTTTGCACATCAAACTTAAAATCGAAACTTTAAAAACTAAATTCGGATGTTTTTTTATTAAATTGATATGAAAAATCCGACCTTACTTTGCGAAGACCAATCAATTTGGGTAAAGGATGTCATAAGACCGTTTATGAAATGTGCCTTAAAAATGTACATTATTGAAATATAGAAAACTATAGCTTGTATGTAAAGCAGGTATGTATAGGCTGCTGATGATATTATTTTATAGAATACTGTCTAACTCTGCATACTTATAATTGATTAAAGGTGAATTGACTAATTCATTTGCATGGGAATAAATGCGTTTATCTCACGATACGCGCATCACAACCTTTAACTGTCAACGTTCGCCGATGACTCGACCGAAGCATACTAAGCAGGTTTTATGAAGCTCTTAATAGCATTTGCGTAATTATTTACTGTCGGTGACATTAGAGCTAGAGTATGTGGGTATTTTTAACGACTGTTACTTAATATATACGTTTACTCAGTCATTTAAAGGGCTGGCAGAATTCTAAATCTAAAATTCATATTGTTTGTTTGTTTACTGCGCTTTCACAATAAGGTACTTAATCACATTAAGGGACATTGCCAAGAGTGTAGGAGAGGACATAGATAACTGAAAAGTTCTGTTTTCGAGTGATAGAAAATAAACAATTTATTTAGAATGTTGGTTGCCATGGTATTGTTATATGATTGCTGTGCCATCACATGTTACCAAGGACAAATTTTTAATTATAATTCCAAGTCATCATGTGGATTCAAAGTACAAAAAAATCAATGAAGAAAATAAGAAAGGTAAGCATGCGAAGCCCCTGGCAACAACTAGTATTACTCATTTATTTAATCATTTATTAGAAGTGTATTCTAAAATACTGAACAAATGTAATAACTATACATCTATATGCGCCAAAGAGCTTTTACTTGACATACATCTATCGTTGATATGTCAAAGGCTTGCAGATATATACGTGCGTACTTAAATGTGCTACAGAGATATAAGTTACTTCGAAGTATCACCGTTTGCTCTTCCAACAAATGCTTACAAAATACTGCGATATTAATGTCTATGTAGACGCGTTTCTAATATTCTATTCTAAGTTCTCTCTTTAACTTAAAGATAGGTCGTATGAATACATAAGGTCGGATGAGACGTATGTATGATCTTTTTTTCCGCTAAATAAGATTTTTTATAATGTTCAAAAATGATAATAATACTTTTTGACATTGTTATACCTATTATGTCTTCGGTATTTTTCTGAAAGAAGGCCTACAAGTAGGTATCGATATAATGTAAAAAAAACCTTTTAACCGTCTAAGGAAAAACCTTAGACATATAAAGGTTACTTAAATATATTATAGAGGTTACCTGTTACCAAAGTTAATGAGGCAAAGACCAAAATAATACTAACTACTGGTGATTCGCACCGACTCCGAACGGGTAGTACTAATTATGTTGATACAATGATCGCTTGCAAACTCACAGGAACACCCAAATGAGTGAGGATGACACAAATGTCATCGAAATCAGTTCAGGATTTTCGGAGTCTATAGAGAACATAAAAAAAATGTTGTTGTAATATGTAAAAAAACGTGATTTAAGTTATTTTGAAAGGCTTATATTAGTATAGGATGATTTAAATAAAATTAATATTCTTAAAGTGTAACTTTGTATCTTTAGGAAAACAAAGGTCAGTTTGTTTGCATACTTTTGGCAACATCCTTATCCGTATTATTTAACTGATGTGGTAATACGTCGCTGCGGCGAGCGTTGATGTCTTTTGGTCGAAAACAAGCAGGTGATAAATTTCGTATAGACAATTTTATTACAATGTAATTTTGTTAACACGACTTATGTAAATTCCGTTGCTTTCAAAGTACATTTATTGGCCAATACAATTTTCTATGTTATAAAATTTATAAAAAAGTAAGATTAAATTATTCAACAAAAACTTGTTTTTGCTTATGGTAAATATAATTTTTGAATCAAATAAAAAATAAAAATATAATTTACGATCATATGAAACTCACCTTGCACACACGAAAATCACGACACAACGTCACTGGCACTATTTTTTGTATAAAAAAGATGTGTATGTCCGTACCGCGCGGCGTCTGGGGTCAGAGTGCGTATAGACCGGGGTATCATCCCGCGACTCAGCCGCTCGAGTAGTGAAAGTGCTTATATAGCTTCTGAGATGCAACTCAAGCTCGTCCGCTGACATCACGCACTCAGCAAAAAATTTATGGTCGGCTCAAAACAATTAGTCCTTCGGACGATAAATATCGTAATCTATTTCAATGAAAAAAAAAAACACTTACTTTAATAACTGAGAGGGGTCGGCAAAGATTACTGCTTTCCATTCCGCATTGTCCTGTCACACATCTATCGCTTACAACTATATTTTCTTTATGTAAGAAGGCGGCAAACGAACAAGCGGGTCAAATGATGTTATAAGATGTTTTTTTTTTGTGACTGAAAGGTCACTGTTTACCTAGAGGAGGCATTTACAGCTATACCGGGCTAGAGGTGGCAGGGCCCAGAGGGCGCCTAGCCTAAGCCTCTTTAAAAGTAACTTAGCACAGGAGAGGATAGACAGGAAAAAAGATGTTTTCCCATTCATCCCTCCCTGTCCAATCCTCTTCCAGTTCCCATCCTATCCACCTAGGAAGAGAACCGAAATTGAGTCTCAAGCAACTCATCAGACGAAACGCAGAAGTCTACTTCATGCCAGTCGAGATTGTGGTATTTCACCAGTCCAGCCGGCCCATTCGTGCAACTCACGTATTAACCTAACTGAGGATGAGTGATCTATATAAATGTTACTGGCAGCCCGCCTCAGCTTTGCTCAGATAGGCAAGACAAGTGAAGATTAAAAAATACCTATATTCTTGGTTACTTGCTGATAAAAGAACTTTCTATTGGTGAAATGTGCTAAGTACTTTTGTTTTATTCGGAAAAATCAATCAATTAAATCTTTTATTTTCATTATGTAGAGTATTTAGGCCTCCTCCAAGATGGATTAACGATCTGGCCAAAGTTGCGAGAGTCCACTGGATGACTATCATCCAGATATTCTACCTAATATTTGAATACCTATATTTACTTTCATAACCTTGAGACACGATGGTGGGTCTATTTAGTAATATCTCTGATGGCCTCCTGCGAGGATATACCTACTATAATTTAAATTTATATGATAATAAATATTCATGTTTGTATTTTGACAGAGGACATAATTAGTCATTTAACAATATTCTTCATCGATAAGTACACAAACTGCAACTGTACCTTATACGAAACAACTTCTCTAAATGAATGTATACGTACTCGTACATATATATTAATACGACAAAGATTCGCACATTGCTCGTAAAATCGATGTTATTACTTATACAGAACAGCTTTCCATACGGGTTTCTCCAACAGACGGTGTGATCTATGACTATGGCTTACCTATAGTATATAAAGGTTTTGTCCTAGTTGGTTACCATATGATGATGTTTGTTAAAAAAGACTTAAAAGTTTGGTATGACTTTATGAGAAAACAAAAGTTGGTGTACAAGCTCTTGTGTCAGTATACAAGTCATGGCATGTCGCTAGTATACTCAAGTTAATATTTTCGTTACAAAACCATGAAACCGCTACTGTAGATTCCTAATATTCTTTTGAATCTTAGCGATAAAGATCATATCTTATTATTTTTGCGGTTGCTATTGAATTAACATCCAAAGTTAAATATTAAATAAACCTAGATCTAGAAGGTGGCAAACGAGCCAGCGGCTGAAAACATGTGATGTGAACACGATAGGTAGCGAGCTATCAACTGCACTAGTCAAAAGAGATCCTGTTGAAATAATCAATGTTGGATAAGTAATCGTTAAATAAAAAAGCGCTGTAACACTACGATACTCCGGCGAAGAATACGAATTGATTAACATCTCACTGCTCGATATCTGCCATGCGCTTAGATTACAGGAGGTCACAATGGTATGGACATACATTACCTTCCTATGAGTCTGGCTAAAAAGGCGACAAAAATGGGATGGGAACAATTTAGGGGAATTAAATAGAGGAAAAAGAAAGCTCATTACGATATATTATAAAATGTGTAATGACATTTTTGAGTAAATAAAACAAAATGAAGTTTAGTGATGTTAAACAAATTGTTTCTATGTTCTGTAATGTTTAATATTTAATTAGTAATATAAAAGAACGTAAAACTAATTGATGACTTTGTTAACTTATTTAAAATATTAATAACTAAGTTTTATGGCGTAACGTTTCGCAACGGTGCTAATTTGAAACAAGTTGAGCTTGTATCCAAAGTTTGATGATAAATGTCAAGTATATCAAACTAAGCCCATTAAAAATACCAAAGTTTAGTTATTGATAAGTTATATAAATTGTGATGTATATGTAAACATTTCATACTATGAGTTCGGAATTGAAATTAAGTTAAATAATTTAAATGAATATTTGATCACTAGTTATCAATCTGTTTAAAAACGTTTCGATTTTATTACGTCTAAATAAAGAATTCATTAGGTCTCGTTAAGTGAGCTCACGTAGGCGCCCTAATATGAGGTTTTTGGTTACCTTTTTTAAATGCTTCAAAATTTTTTGTTTTCAATTCCTAGTTATTCAGATATATCTGAACTACTGATATGCCAATCGTGACGTGAAAACAAAATTATCTTATGCGAAAATACTTTTTCTCCGACCTTATATTTCTTCTTATTCAGATGTAAAACTCATAAACACTATTATAACAATAGGCTATAAGATATAAGAACAGTGTGTGTAAGAAAAGTATTTCCCGATTAAAGATAAAGGTATTATCTTATATACGGAATATATACATAATCATGGCTAAAATAAATTTATAGCAAGTAGGCATTTCAGAAAATTATAATTACCATTGAAACTAAATATATTAACGAGCTTACTATAAAACGTGCGTTGTTATTTAATAATAGATTCAAAATTAGTAATTTCATAGGCTTGCCACGAAATTTAAAAAATCAGTATAACGTTTCTTCACCACATGGCTTTTACAAAGGCTGCGGACATAATGACATTAACATAAAATCGACAAAACGTCACTTCTTGCGATTCCGTGGATAATTGCCGGGCTAGTAGTCTATGTGACGACACTTTACAAGTTTCACCGGATATGTAGGTTTATAATTGTATGAAAAATTATAGGGAAACCAAAACAAAACAATACAATAACATAGTAAACTATTCGTATATAAATACAAGTTAAGTACGAAATTTATGATTAAAGGTTCTGTCAGATACATACAAACTTCCAGACCAAGCTTATAAAAGCGTGTCTAAAACTAATAAAACGCGCAAAGTTGCCGTTATGTCAAGCGCCTATTGTTATTTAATAACTCTTCAAATGCAAACTTACCTTGGTATTTCTTTCCGATCGCCACATACTTAACTTTATGGCAATAGCCAAATAGAGCCATAAAGTTAAATATGTGTCTATGGCCGGAAATCGGTGTGCACATTTACTATAATTTTTATTATGATAGAAAATTACCTTATTTTCAATACTATCAACACAAAAGTCTCACTAGTTCTTCATTTTTCAGAAAAAAAATATTTCATACTTTCACACGTTAAATAGGCCTGACATTTTAATTGATAAACGTCAAAAATAATGACGTGCTGATTGATCACAATAGTTTAGTTTTAAAATTGAATAATTGAAATGTTAATTAAAGATTAACTTTTTGTTAAAAACATTTTGATAATAAATGTTCATGACCACACACAAATTAGGTTAGGACCTTGGAACATACTGTTTTATATAGATAAAGGTTTTGTTAGGTTAGGGTAGATTCGCTAGAAGACTTGGAGTCACTAAGGCATTCAAACTAATAAACTGCTATTGTTTTTACCGTCTTACATTTTTTATATCTGTAGTTTTATTTTCATAGTTTTCCCCCCACTATAAATACACTGATAAAAATCCGAAAGGCCAGCGAGAAAGACTTTTATTCGAAAAAAAAAACATTTTCTTTGTCAATTGTTAAAATTTTAATGAGTGTTAAAATTGTTTAAAAAACAATGTGACTGATGTGTTAAAAGTGTTTTATAAATTGTGTTTTTCTTATTAGTAAAGTGTGAATTAATTAACATTACCGTGCATAGTTTTGAACGACATCCGAAAAAGTATAATTCCACCCGGGAGGTGTTAATTTATTGTGAGTATAAGCATATCGTTGAAAGTGATTTACCTTCAAACAAAATAGTTAACTAGGCCTTACGAGCAGTAAATCCTAAACAAATAACATTGTTGCCTGACAATGGCGAACGATGATTTGTTCATCGACGCCAGATCTGCGATAGTAACATCTCACACTCAGAAGACTCCCTGCTGTTTCAGTGTTCATGATTGCGAAAATTTTGTAACAAAGATGTGCTGTTAAAATGGAAGATGTAACCTGTACCAATGTTGTCGAACATTGTTTAGATCGAATAACATATATTTCATAATGAAAATATGACGACGATGTAAGTAATTGCCGTCGTATTTCAGGTAAAGGTCAGCAGTTACAAATAAACGTAAAACTTATTGTAACAAAACCAAAATAACTAAACAATTGATCATATCTTTACACGCTCCAGTAAGTTGTGTGTAAAAATACATTAAATGCCTTTGGTTTAATTAAATAACTTGGAATTATAGGTAAAAACCAAAATCCAAAATGTTGTTGTTGGTTTCCATGGTAACATCATGGAGTTGGTGTCGTTTTAGGTGTCGGCAATCATAAAAATTCACTCATAATTTTTCCCAAAAGCGTCAAAAGAAGTATAACTTCAAAAATGTTACAAATATTACGATAGATAAAAAAAATAGGCCGACATCACCAATTTATTTATATATATTTTATTGTAATTTAAATCCTCCTTCTCTTGTTGACATTCAATTATTATGATAATATAAAAATATAGAATATGGTCTTCCTACTAGTTCATGTTTACGTGACGTCGCCGTCCTTGGTTATCACCTAAAAGCAATTACCCTTTAGTTTCGTTATATGATTTATAAATTTATCCTAAGACATAATGAAAATAGAAGCACAAATAGGTAAAGTCAAGATAATTTATTGTTTTTTTGTACTTTGGCCAGTGGGCCAAAAGAAAATATAGTATAGAATTTAAGACAGTAGTTTTGGAAGTCTTACCTTGTAACGAAGTTTTAAATTCTTAATGGTTTTTAAAGATACTAGTATGCTTCAATGGCGCCGTTGACATGAATTACAAGTAACTACTCATTAAAATAATTAACTATTGATGCCAAGATCGAATGACCTTCTAATATTAAATCATAAAGTCTTCTCTCACATTATCTCTCTCGTCTGTCGATTTATTTATTATTGAACTAACAATACTTGCAATTATTTGTCACAAGTTATTGCAGTTACCTTTTTTATACTTCTATCAATAAAATCAAAGGTGTTGGAGTATGTGTGATTAGTGCATTAAGAAATTAGTCAGTTTCCTTTACCTTTTGAATCAGCTTAGTAATGATAACATTTTTTTGACGAACTCTTCCAACTATACCTGAAATTTTTCCTCTTATAATTTAGAAAATAATTTTACCAAAACAAATTTGAACTGTTACAAGACAGTAGTCAAGAAATGGGAATATTGCGTACTTATTAAAGCAAATAGAATCCGCGCTGACAGAATTCACATGTCTTTAATTTGTTCCTTAATTTATTTATTATTCGTAGAAGTTTTTTCACGTACATTTAATTACTGCGTTGAACGTGACTAGTCTACTTTGTGAGTGTTTGTTACTTAACACAACAAGTTTAATAATAAACAGATCGTGTAACGTTGGCTAGAATAAGTTTTAGAGTCAATGGCATCAATACGCGGTTTTACTATTCGATCCGTCGTGTAAACATAAACTTAGTTATAATGGTTGAAAATACGACGAAAAACCGCAAGGGAAGACTATCCACTATACGACAGACAACGGTCCAAAAGGACCTGCAGAGCGCATTTAGACAAAGATGTAGCGCAAGATCATGCTAAATGGAACATGAAGACAAGGAACGCTGACCTCAAATAAATGGGAGCAGGTGTAATAATAGTATTACTTACGTAGTATTAATATTATACATTTTGAAGTGATCAGTTATTTGTCGCATTAGACGATACTTGGTGTGAGAAAATCTTAAAGGTTTGCGAGAACAATATGTGCAACGTGCGTCAGCAACACGCGTCTTCCACCTACGGAAATGTGGATGAAAAAGCTTCGATGAGCTTTTATTCATTTATTTTTCTTGTATTCAATTTCTGAACCTGTTTAGACTTTTCACTTCTGTCGGCAGTCCTTATGACTCATTATGATTTTATTAAATATAAGCATTCAAGCCCCTGACCCAAATGAGTAAGCAGAGATGATGGATAGATTAATAGCGGTGGAGCCACACAGATGCAGCGGACATTATGATTGGGTCGGCTCGATTTATTTGGGTTTTGATCGACCCATAACAGTAGTTGAGAAGCAAGTTAATTACTTAATTGTTACTAATAGCTGTTCTTTCTCTTTTATTTTCTAATTAAGTCACTCATTAACTTTATTTTTGTTTGTAAATAATTTACTATGTATGAATATAATGACCCCAAAATTTCGCAATAAATTAAAATCGTAAAATCAATTTTGCGTTGTAATATTCGCATAATTATTAAGGCTATAGGATGTATTCTTTATTTATTACTATACTATATGTATCGTTAACATACATAGATGTTTTTAATATTTTTATTAACAATCGAATTAGCATGAAACAGCCATTGAGTATCAATGTTGCTTCATACGAAGCGGAGTATAACATCCAAATGTTGGACATTCCGTGAGATTATTAATTTTTATCGTATGCATCATTATGGCAACCTTTTGCTTGCGCCGATGTTGCGAGTTACGTCGTCCAAAAGTGATTTAATACATTTACAGTTTTTAAGTGGGTACACTTGATGAGAGATATTTTACAATGTGTGCATTAAGTGTTGCATTATGAAACTGTTTCTCATGAAATTAGAGTTCGGTTTATCTAAAAATATAATTTTACGATTCTGTTAAAATCGTCGGTGACGAGTACATTTCCTATTGGTACTATATATTATTTAACGTTCATTTCATTCATGATATTTAAGTATTCAGACGCGTCTATTGTATACTAATTGAGAGAGTGGATCATTAACGTCAAAGTACATGTGTGGAAACAGACACTTTTATATTTTATCTATGGCAAATGTCTATTCTATTGAGTCACGTGTCAAATGTCAGACAATTATAGGTTGGCATTAGTCAATACAATGTGAGCGTCAAAAGTTCAATCAGTGATTCTGAGACTGATATTTCGTGTGAGCATCTCGTCTAATATTACACCTACTTGGTGTTAAATCTCTATAAATCTGTTCGTTGACTTATTAGAATATGCGCAGGAGTTGTAACGAATTGTTTCTAAATATTCCATGTTAAATACTATGGTCTCACGTTATAGATCATAAACAAATTAAATAGACCAACCGTCATCTTTTTAGATTATTTTAAGCACTTCTCTATAAAGCCAATCATTATTTGTATCTACAAACAAAATATTAATTTAAGTAGGGAAGGATACAAGAATCTATATAATAACGTAGCTTATAATTTAAAAGAAAATCGTTTTGAATACTAGTGTCATTATTATTTTTTGATTCCAAACAAGATTTACTTAAATTTATACGGAAATCATAACAATCGACATCTATTAGGAATATATTATATCTACTATTTTAATTAAAACTCACACAAGCCTGTTTAAGATAAACACTATTGTAAATTTGAAATCACACAAAATCCTTAACGAATATAAAAAAATGTAAATTATTCCTGACATTGTCCCACTCTAAGTTTTATATGGTTTAACATTTGAAGTCCGGGTCATTTATTTATTTATAAAATATATACTGTGCTAAAATATCTTACAATTGAACGAAACTTTAAAGTTTGCTATATCAAGTACTTAAAACGCTAGCTAAAAAATTAATTTTCAGTGTCACGCAAACATTTATTCGACGATATAATATGGTGGCGGTGTACCAGTGCTCCCGCCACGACGAGTAAAGAATGAGACGTTACTAACGTTACCTCTTGAAGCGTTTAGTCGTATTTTCAAACAGTCATAGGTCCGATCCGGATGATGCTAGAAAGCTGAAATTTTCAGAAGGTATTTTCAGAGTTGGCCTCTGGGGCTATAATTCTGTAACATACAATTTACGGTGATCATAAATGAATGTGTTATAGTTTTCTATATATCCTATTCAATCAGAGGAGTTAAAGTTATTGAATCTTATTAAATCTTGGCCCATTATACGCATATATAGTTGCGGTGAGATAATTTTACATAACATTTAAAAAAATAATTGTTTAATGTTTCGCGTGAATTACAAGAAAGGTGTAATAACAGATGAGTGGCCAATACTTGCGTAGGAAAGTGAAAGGTTAGGGAGGGGGTGGACAGAAGGAAAAGAAGATCTTAACTTAGGTTTGCTTTACATATTATTCTTTTTCTATGTGTTGTACTAACTAATCGACTGCAATAATAATGTTAGTCCTTTGAATAGAATGTAGGAATGTGGCACAGATGTCATAATAAATATTTTTTTTATTACTATTAAGCCTGGTTTATGCTTAGTTAGTGCCTTGTTCACAGATATGGAATCAGACGACGCGGCAGATCGAGAGAGCTTAATTACGGTAATGTATATTTTATTCTTACTCATTTGTACTAGAATGTTAATAATACTAGTGTTATGAAATAGTGTTATAAAACACATCCCTAAGGAGATCCCTATAGAGGAAGTAGCTCAGTCCCGCAAGGACCATAAACTACCAGTGCTAGGCGTTTATCGCATGACGAATAGACGCACTAGCGCCCCAATATATCTTGTGCAAGTCCATTCGAGTCCCTAAACAGGCAAGAAAGCATTTATATGGAATAGGTCTTCACCTTCGCCGACGAGTCCTTAAACGCATCCGGAAATATAGGCACGCGCCTATATCTAATTCGTAAATACAAGCACATCGTTAGTGCTCTTGAGTTCAATTAGTCGTTGCGAGAAAGATAAAACTAAAAGTAAAAATAGTCCTCCGACTCTCGCGCGAAATATTGGTCGAGTTAAGCCGCAATCGATTAATGTAGCATTTTATAATGCGAACGGCGTCAAAACCCAACGCGGTGAAATATGTAACTTCCTCCGCGATCATCAAGTCGACGTACTACTTGTACAGGAAACATTTCTTAAACCAACCATGAGTGACCCGAATGTCCCCAATTATAAAATCGTTAGGAACGATAGGATCGGCTCCCCGGGCCGCGGTACTATTGTTTACTATAAAAAAGCCCTGCATTGTGTACCGACTGACACGCCCGCGCTAACGCACTTAGAGGCTTCGATCTGTCAGCTGGCCATGACAGGCCACGCTCCCATCACGATAGCTTCGGTTTACCTTCCTTGTAGACCAAGCGCAACTATCTTCCACTCAGACTTCGAAGCCCTTCTATCATTAGGAGGTGCTACTATCCTTGCAGGCAACTCTAATAGCAAGCACATCCAATGGAACTTAACCAAGATTAACAATTGAGGTCGAGCGCTCGACTCAATGTTGGACTTACTAGACTTCGAAGTCATAGCGGCCATAGAGCCTACTCACTACCCCCACATAGTGGATCAAACACCCGATGTGCTTGATATTGCAATCGTTAAAAATATTAACCTGACCGTACGTGACGTAGAAGTGATTCACGAGCTTCACTCGGATCACCGACCAGTGCTACTACGGCTAGGGCCTTCTGCACCAGCCTCACCCTAAACGAAGACAATCGTGGACTGGCACAAGCTCAGTGCTAAACTACAAAACATTAACTCGCCGCAACTGGATCCAAATCCCCGAACAAGATATGGGCGTTGCAATCGGATCTCTCACAAGATATGTCCAAACTACCATCGAGGACTGCTCGAGGCATATCCCTTGTGATGGATAACCATCCCTAAGAGCTGCCTCCTGACGCGAAACAGTTGAGACGTAAGAACGCGGCCACCCGAGCTTATGACATGTATCCCACCGAATCGCACCGAAAGCGGCTACGTAAACTGCAGCGTGAGTCGAAAGCACGCATAGCCGAAAGGAAAGAAAGGTGGGACTCAACTCTCAATAGCTTAAAGCCATCCCAACTAGCCTTCTGGTGACTTCTTAAGTCCGAATATAACCCCAGCCATACTGCACGAAGAGAAAGCCGAATGTCTAGCTGACAGCCTCGAGTCCCAGTGCTCCCCTAGGCCTCAAGCTCCAAGTCATATCGACCCATAAGTCTTCTCAAAACGTTTGAGAAGATCTAAGAACGTCTAAAATTAGCCCGCCTACCTACCTTTATGAACACTAAAGGACTAATAATCCCCGAACAATTCGGCTTTCGTGCCAAACATTCGTGTACCCATCAAGTTCACCGCATCACGGAGCACATCCTTACCAAACGACAATTCGGCTGCAGCGCCGGAGCACTTTTCCTCGACGTGGCGAAGGCATTCGATAAAGTCTGGCACAACGGGCTCATATACAAGCTGTATAAGTACGGAGTGCCCGATCGTCTCGCTTGCATAATACGAGAGTTCCTTAGTAATCGAACGTTCCGCTACCGCATCGAGGGAGTGTGCTCTCAAGTACACCCCGTTCGAGCCGGGGTGCCTCAAGGGTCGGTGTTAGGCCCAGTCCGTTTTACCCTCTACACCAAAGACATACCTTGCGTACGCGGTGTAGAGCTAGCCCTATTTGCCGATGATACCTGCATTTTCACGTCGAGCCTTCAGCCTGACGCTATATGTCGAACCTCCAGACCGCAGCCACCACTCTCGGTGCGTGGTTCCGGAAATAGAGAGTCGAAATAAATCCATCAAAAAGTGCAGCCCTTTTCTTTTCGCGACATAAGAAATCTCCCTCGCATCTCCCGCATCTATTAACCTGATAGACAGCCCAATTCCCTAGGAAGGTACCTAGGCGTCATCCTTGACAATAAACTTAACTTCGCCGCTCACGTGAACCGGGTCAGGTAGCGGGCGGCTCTCGTACTAGGCCGCCTATCACAGTTAATAAACAAAAAGAGCAAAATGTCCCTCCGGAACACGGTGACACTCTACAAAGCTGTAGTACGTCCCTTTGTGACGTACGCTAACGTACGTATGACCGGACGTCTTCGCGCACATATCCCCTAAACTAAAACACCGACTTCAGCTGATCCAAAACAGATTCTTGCGCAGGGCTACTGGCTCGCCGTGGTTCGCGCGCAACATCGATTTACATGTGGATTTAGTTTAGATTTAATATCCTTTAAATCAGGATGATCAAGAAAAACTTCCCATAACTAATACTTAGTACTAGTAAAACTTGGTTTTATTTAAGTATTCCTTTTTTATCTGTAATCTGTTTTGTATTATCATAAAAAGGAGATGTTGCACAAAAGTATATTGTCGGCAGATATAGTTGGGTAACTTTTTTTTGGCAAAGATCGCATCACTTACAGCCAATGTGTTTTCAATTATCGTCCGGCCGCTAACAGCGTCGGATGGTTTCTAAACAATACCAATAAAAACTGACCTGTCGTCGGTTTCGAAACACCAACGCTCGCAAGCGCACCTGTAACTGCTAGTCTCTAAACATAATTTCTGTTAGATTAAACATAGACGGAGTGACGACAGAAAGTAATATTTGGAGAATGTACGTGCAAGGCCAATTACATTTATTGGTGTAAATTTTATTATAAATACATGTTAACTTATTTGATCTTATATGTAACGGAGGTTTGGGGTCCTTCAAGAAGAGACCATACTCCTCTCTTAAAGGCCGGCCAGAACTGCAAGGGGGGGTCCCCTTGCAGTTCTGGTGTTGCAAGGGGGGGTTGCAACGTTTATTGGGTTGCATTATCTTAGCCATTCAGATTATATGCGGTTAAAAAAATTATCAAGAAAGCAAAACTTTAATTTTAGTTTCATTGTTAGTTCATAGTTGATCGATTACTATTCGACTTCGGCATGTTTTTAACATTTGAGATAAATCGTTTTAATCTGAATATTTGGCATTTGCCTCGTTATTTATATGAAGTTAAAAATAACGATCCATTAAAGATGATGTAGCATCTAACTAGTCAACTGGTTGTCCTCTACAACTCTACAAAGTTAACCAATTCAATTAATTGTTTTGAAGATTAGATTGAAATCCAATTAAAAACGGTACATTTTGTAAATCGCCAAACACAGCGTAGGTTGACTGCATACAAAATAGGCCGACGCAGATCCTCGGCCTGTTGATCTGCTCGTGTTCTTTAGGGATCGGAATTATAAATCAATAGTCAAAGTTCTAGAAAAGCTAAGGGATATAGAAAAGGAAAAGTTCCGAACAAATAATGTAGGACATAATTTGTTTATGTTTTATTTATTATTTATACGTATGTGTGGTGCATTGCTTACATGATTGCATATAAACGAGTATTGGTCACGAAAAAACAAGTTACGCTCCGATTCTCGGGCAAAACGACTCGTTTTAGAAAAATGGAATTCCATGTCGATACGGATCTGGGGTCCTTTTGTGAAACAAAACAAAAGATGCATTCCGATGCTATCATTGTTGCCTTCACGGAACACATTTACGGAACGATTCTAACATTTATGATTTTATGCTTATTCTTTTTAAATACATCATTTTCCGCTTTATTTATCTTTCGATATAAAAGTTCATAAATGGAGCAATGGTCAAATCCAAACCAACAGCCAAGAACATCAATCTTGTCAATTTTGCGGGAGTCCACATGATTGCAAGGTTTGTGCCTTTTACCTTTGTGTAATCTGTTGAGAATTCGAACCTAGTGGACTCCGTTGACTCATAACGACAAAAATTAACTGTGTGTTAAATAAATATTTTTATGTTGTCAAAGATGTGCAGTTTACGCCCCAGAGTAGCCCTTTAATTACGCATGGTAGCTATGCCATAATCAATCTTAATATTAAGGTTCTATATAGAAAACTTGCAAAATGATTTCTTAAAACCTTATTTACTAACTACAATAGTCATTATAATATACTACAATAGTAATTATAATTTCTTTCTTTTTTTTTTTAGTCGACTTGGTGAAATTTTGTTAAATTATAAAACATTTCTGAAATTAGAAATAATGCTATCATAATTTTTTTGTAAATAGTATAGACACCATTATTACTGCATATTACACAAACAAAAGTCACGACGTTGCGTCTGTGTGTATATATAAATTCAAAAGCTACTAAATTAATTTTTATAAGGTTCCTCAAAAGGCGGAATCACACGTGAGTATATAATTTTTTGAGATTGTGTATAGCTTGGCTGAAATATTACAAATATTGTTCAGAAAACTTTATATGCTCTGTTACTTGCTTCCCGGGCAAAGCCTGAGCGGGTCGTTATTATATAACGCACGAGATTAATAATTATTTTCTTAATTTGTAGATTTTAAAATTAACATTGTTATTGGTTATACGAATATACTCACGATTGTGTTTTTTTACATTTAGTTAAAATAACGATGATCTAATCGGTTGAAACAGAAACGGATATTAATCGACCGCATGAAGGTGAGATAACGTCCGCGTACTATGGTGTTTTTAATTGTTCAATAAATTTGACCCGCAACCGAACATGACACCAATTTACTAATGAAAATGTTTTTATGGGTTATTTTGTATAATAACTTCAACTACTTATTCTAGTATAAATAAAAATTGTTGTCAATATCCTGTCGAGACATTAAATATCATTCAACTATCAACCACTTAACTAAGTGGAACAAAAAATAAACAGAACGCACTGTGCGTGCGGTTACATTCTATTTTTTTCACATTACTATTATAAGAATATGTAATTGAAAATTGTACAAAACATGTATACGCAAGTCATTAAAATTCTAAGTAAATCTAAAACACCTTAAATATACATGTAATTGAAGACTATATAGCTCAATGTCAATAAGGTTGGCAGTGGGATAATATTTGGTAAGTAGGCGGTTCCGCGGAGTGATCGCGTAATGTTCTCCCGGGCGCGGCGTTCCGCAGTCGAAAGGCCACGTGTGAAGGCCGCGAATTGACCGCATCCGCTTGGTGTATCAATAGTGATTCGCACATTTATATCGTAGACGTAAATGTTTAATGGAACACGTGAAGAACTACGGGAAAACTATTTTTTACAATATTAGACGCACGGAGGAAGTGTTTGAGATTTAGTATACGTGAAGTTTATTCGTAGAAGAAAAAGAGAGGGCTAATATGTCTATACATTATGTAAGAAAGAAAACAGTTTAATTTCGCCACAATATACACTATATTTGTTCAGGGCTCCATTAAACATTAAACAAATCAGTAAATACAGTACAGTCACGCAAGCTCGACATAATAGCGTCAACATAAGTACTGAACTTCTGTGATGTCCTTGCAATCTGACATGAAGGAGATTATTATTAGCAATTACTATGAGTCACAAATACATTAACAATAAAATTAAATGTAATGTGTTTTTTACGTTCATAAAAAATAAAAGAATGTAATGACAAAAATTGTTTGGTATTTTGGCTGGGATACGTTATTATTACATGTTAACGTGATGCAGATGCGCGTCCTACTTTTAATGGATAGAGGAACTATTAATAAACCGCAAAAAGGATCCCATCCATTCCCTCCCCCGACATCTTCTTCCCATCTTTTCCAAGAATAAGAAGGGCTTGAATTAGACCTTCCAGCACGTCACTCTCACGGGTCGAGCCGATCTATTCGTGCAAAAAATATTGTTGTTGCGGACTCTACTACTGTCAATCATCGTTATATTTCCGCTAATTTACACAAAACCTTGAATCAATAATATAATTATAAATAGTACGTAAATTAAGCCTTACTTTCAAATCACATCTGGTCAAAACAGTATGAAAATCCGTTCAGTTTCGAGAGAGAGAGTTTACCGCGTTTAGACAAACTTGGACATACTTCATTTTATAACATGTAGTGATATAGATAGATATATAAGTATAAGCATCTTTTTTTAATAATTAGAAGCCAAGGATTTACTTTTCCTTCCTTCCTGTCAGCTTAGTCATCCACTGATGGATATAGGCCTCCCCCATTGATCGCCACAAAGATGCTGATAATCGTTACCCGTTACAATATCCAGAAATTTGAATACGAAATTCTGTTTGAGATTGTCAGTGCTTATATGCAGACTCATCGCGACCCAGGAAATGTGTGCAATGCCACATTATCTCGTCTTTTCCCTAGGCGAAGTCTAACGGAGGTTACCCTTAGATTTCACCCGATATCATAAAAATTGTATTTTCATGAAATAGATATAGCTGCCGAGTTTGTATATTGGATTAGCTAGGTGAAACCTAGTAATAAAGTCCTGTCCGTTTGAAATTAAATTCCTGTCTTGTGACACAACATTACATTACCGCTCAACGCGCAATAACTCCTAATTCAATCCACATCAATTTTAGAACCTTAAAGTTTTCGAGTTTCTTGATTTCGAACATCTTTCTTGTAGAACCATCGGTATTTGAAAACCAACCTAATTTATCGTATTTGAAGATCCTCTGGTGTTTTGGGTGTTTCCAGATTTTTATCCTCCTAACCTTATAATATTACAGCGATTTACTTCTCTATCTACCACGAATGTGTTATGGACTCGTAAGATTTTTTAATAATATATAAACATTAATTTATAAATAATACATTCGTTAACTTATTCAATAAACTTCAATTGTTTATTTATGAAATTGTTTTTTTTTAATATTTTTTATTTCATCGGTCATTTATATTTCAAGCCACCTGTGTTATGAAATATTTTAAACGAAAATCGATAAAATGTTTTTTATTTAATATATTCATTTGATATTAATATACTAAAATAAATTAAAATATTACGGTTATTATGGCGTACACAATAGAATCTCAAAATCCAATTAAATTACATGCATTCAGTGAGGACGGATGACGGCACATTATTTACGATTTTGAATTTAAATTATGAATAGCTGAAGGGCATTGAAATAGGACACGTTTGAATAATTTACTACTAGTGCAAAATAACATGATACTGAAGTGCCATGACCTGTTCTTGTAAAATGTATTAAAAAAGTTTATACCGTATAATCTGAGGACTAAGAGGAAAAAAGGACAGAAAAAAAATCTAATCGTTCATTATGTGTATTCTTCAATACTTATATTTGATGTCGACAAACAATTTGTCTAATATTTACAGAAACAGTAGCTCTAGCCACAATCGTAACTATAGCACGAATAAATGGCAGTCTTATTGGGGAACTCCTGACAAAATATCGAGTTGACATATATATTTATATTTCTGCGTTTTGTCTGACCAGAGAATTAACAAGGATCCCATGCGCTTGTCATCTCTTACTCTCAATTATTTTCTGCACTTTCCCAGTAACTGTTAAGGAAGGAGGAAGGGATGTGAAGGGACTGTATAGGATGGGATAGGAAAGGAATGGTACTTTTATGGATTATGTTTTAAATGAAATTTATAAATATATCTTATGCATAAATTACATGATTTAATTCGACCACCTCATCTATCTTTGGGCGAGTAGACGTACCGGCTAGTCTCCATTATTTTGTTGTTTGTAAACCTCGCGTTCGAACGAAGTGCAGCAGTTGAAACATGTTGCCAGCGTCAGATTTTTCCTCCGATTATGTGGGTGCTTTCAAGATGGTATATATATATATATATATATATATATATATGTATATATGTACGTACTAATATTTGCACGCAGTGCTTTTAATTATGATCGCCATTAAAATTTTAAACGTGCTAATGTTTAAATAATATTAGGTTGCAAAGCGACTTTTCGAGCGTCATAAAAATATCATTACCATTCAATTTCGATTTTGTAACATCACAGAAACAAACAGTCGTCCGTGAACTGTACGGCTTGAGGTGAACTTTGAAGTATTCTTAACTTATTCATCTTCGGACGTGATTATTGTTGGCATTTAAAAATCAAGATATGAAATAGACAGCACTTTGAAAAAAAAATTGTATAATTGTTAATGAACTAACATGTTGCTTTCTGTTTAAAAATTCAATTCCATTAAATTTTTTTGGTTGGTTGGGGTGAATGGGTTCGCGTGATCATCAGGCGCAATATGCAACACGCGTCAGCAACATGCTTATTGAAGTGGAAACATCTATTAATCCAAGTTAACAATTTTTGATAGGTAGGAAGGGGTGGAGTGGAAGGCATAGGGGGAGTTAGAGTTAAGTTCGATGAGTTTTTTATAATCATTGTGTATGTACTGACTCATGTCTGATGTATTAATTTTTTTGAAGAGATTATCTCAGAAACGTCAATCATTCTTTCCATATACCGTCTGCACTCCAATGTTCAAGGTTCCTCGACCGATGAGAGTCCAAAGAAGGGTCCGCTGTAGACATTTTATACTTTTATTTACACAAAGTTGTGTGTCACTAATAAGCTAACAAGTGGAATGTTCAGTTAGGACAGCGATTCCCTAACTGTGGTACGCGTACCCCAGGGCTACGGAAACTAAAAAAAGGTTGGAAAGACTGACTTACGCATAAGTCGTACAATGGTATATGCTAGATCGAATATATAATAAGTCGATCAATATGTACTGATATTGATAATACTCCACATAGAACCCATGCCCTTAATTTAAAACACTATGATGTCCTCTAAACTTCTTTTGATCTGATAGTAATAACCGTACACGCTGGAATGAGTGTTGCAGACAAAATACTTCATTTATTTATTCTCAAGCTAATTCTATGTATATGTAGGTTCTACATCATTATGATGATAATAGTCTAGGAGGCTGTCGACATTGTGCTTGCCTTATTTGTTATTAACTTGTAAGTTAATAAAGTATAAAAGGTGCTTTAAATACTGCATTGTGGTAAATAAAATGATTACAAAATTTTAAGTAATTTTTGCTAAATTAAATTTGTAGGCGCTTCATTATAATTTATTAACGTAAGCCAGTAAGATGCCGTCTTTAACTTTTAACAAAAAAAAACACCGTTCCTGATTTTTTTTAGATGAATTATCTAAGAAATAATAGGAAACAATGTTTGCTTGTTGCTCAACCAAAAAAAAACAATATAGGGAATTACACCACCAACAGAAATAATAATTGATAAATGGCGTATTTTTAATACTTATTACTGGTATGTAATACATTAGTACTTTTATGTTGATTCATTTACAATATAAATTGTTACATTTTATTCTATTCTTACAATATTGATCATCAGAAGACTGTAACGAAGGCATACGATAAATACAAAATTTTAAGTTAGAGAATGTTCCGGTATCAACAAAGTATCACTAAGAATTCCTTCGAAGCCATCGCTGAATTGTCCTTCAAGACCAAAAGTTGATTCGAATTCTTTAATGCTGCAGCAATACGTGAAGCCATAGTTAACGTTACGCCAAACTGGGCTCTTCATCCATTCGACCGAGCTACAAATATCTCTACATACGACATATTTAAAGGCTTCCGATAGTTTTAGATCTGGAACATTCACCTGAATAATAGCTAACGATGACCTGGAAAATTTATCTTGAACAACCTGCAAGAAGTTTTATAATATGAGACTTAAAACTTTAGACTTAACATTTCTTAGAGCGGAGGTTTGAGAATTAATTTTTCTATAAAACGATGGGCTTTTGGTATAGTATGATATTAAATTCTATTAATTGAAGTCTACACAAAATATGATTGTAATGTATGATACATCCACCACATCCCTTACCTTCCACAAGAATTTAGGAACCGGTTGCTGCTTGCTGTTTCGATCATGTATAAATATATTTTGAAGTCTTGATGAGTGTGTTGGAAATTGAAGTTGTCCTGAAGTACCAGTTCTAATGATTAAGTCTCGGTTCAGTGGTTTTACCAATGCCCTTATTCTCATTTCAACGTCATCCCAATTCTGATGTTATAAAAAAAAATTAGACAATAGAAAACTTTGATATACCTATTGAATTGATTTATTTAATAAAAATTATATTGATTCAATAAGTTATGGGATATGTATGTATTAGGGGCCGCACTCAAAGTCGTTTAATGGTTAATTGCTTAATTAATCTATCCCTCTTATCCCTCTTATCCCTCTTATAGTATAGGGTTAAAAAAGTGAACCCTCAGAGTCAGTCAAAGGTTCATTGAAAATTACGTCATTACCAGATTTAATGACCATTGCTTAAGTATTGTTTAAGAATAATTTAATGAACATGGCTGATTGCGGCAGTTACACTATGAAACAAATTTGTTCTGAATTGTAAGCGTAGAAATTACTAGTGGTATGTTATGTAACAGGATTTTTCAAAATATTTTGAATTACATTCTTTTCGCAAATTCGCGGTACTTTCAAAATCGGCCAAGCTCATTCGAGCATCAAACACTCCGGTTGCAATACTCTGAAATTGTTTTCGTATATCTAGTACTCTAGTAGTCACCCGGTAGGCCATCTTGAACGTATCCTTAAAATTTCATCGAAATTGGCCTGGCCGTTTCGGATTCTACAGAGAACATACCGCCTTTTATAAACATATTTAGATTTTGTTGTTGGCTCACTTCGGGGACCATAATTTGGCTTATTTGCTAAATCATCGTCAAAAGTCTATAGACTATAGGTATATATTTCTCAGTAAATAAGAGCTAATTAATGGCTTCTTGTATGTTGTATTGAGAAGAAATCAGAAAAAATACCTTCGATCCACAAGTGCTCCAATGCGGTACTATATTCAAATTACTGTAAGTAGCAATCTGCGATATACCAGGTGATACATCTATCGCATTAACTAATTGCCTCTTAGCGAAACAACATTCAAGTCCCCTTGCTAATGGTCTGATCAAACTGATGTGATACATTTGATTTGTACAATCGTATAAGTCATCATAATTGTATCTAACTAAATCATTATCCAACCACTTAACATCATCCTTCATTTTTAAGCCTGCTAACGATGCGTTTATATTATGTGTTGAATAAATAGGCACGTTATTAATTTTATCGTAGCATATTTCGTAGACTTCATCAAATTTGTCATCTGTTTCAAAACCAACTTTTATTGTTTCAGAATCCCGTTTTATACAACGTTTACCAGTACTTTTAGTAACCGGTATTACATCCTTTTTACACTTAATATCAGAGAAATTAATCTTTGTTTCTCCTATCTGAAGTGTAGAATCTTTAACGCAAATTGCATCTAATACGGTTCCAGGGAATTTATCAAAGCCACTTTTACAGCGGATTGTTATTTCTTCCCCTCTTCTCCTCAAAATATTGTCATCTTCCGTACTCAAATCTCTGACATCAATCAAAGTATCTTCCGGGATATCTATTCCCGAATTCCTTTCAATGTTTAACAAGCACCCTGTAAATATATAAAATGTCGATAAAATCTATTTATTTATTTATTTATTTTATTATTTACAAAATGAAACAGCTTGTTTACATTACATATATATAAATAACAATTACATAAATACTAAGCCTTTCAGATTTTTATTTTATAATACTTGCTAATAGAAGTGCTGCGCGCATGTGTTGTGTGTTTATATGATTGCGTGCGTGTTGTGTATCTGCGTGAGTGGGTGTGTGTGTGTGTGTACGTAGGTATGTATGTGCTCGCATGTTTGTATGTCTCTGCGTTCATTACTATATTACATAATTACTGATTATGTTACATATATTTATTATGATGTTATAACTGAGTAGTGCCATTGGTTAAAGCCGCAACGACAGAGTTTTTGAATTTCTTCTTTGTTGTCGAAAACGGGCCAATGCAATTAAAATGTTTATTATATGTGTTTAGTACTCTGTTTGTAACAGAATTCATCGCATAGTTAGTCTTTGTTGGAGCTACGTAAAACAGTCCGGTAGATCTAGTGCGTGTCTGAGGGGCACGGAGGCACATAAGCTTTTCGGTTAGCTGTGGACAGTCTAGGGTACCCGTTCTGATATCGTACAGCAGCATCATGTCAGCGACACGTCTACGATCCTCTAAGGTAAGTAGTTGGTGATGGCAACACGAGCTGCTGTAGTCGTTGCTCTGATGCCTGACGCGATAATCTAAATATCGTAAATATTTTATCTGTAGTCTCTCAATAGCGGTCACATGCTTTTTATATTGAGGGTTCCATACAGAACTACAATATTCCAAAATGCTGCGTACGTAAGAAAAGAAAAGCATTTTGATACAGTTTCTATCGTTGAATGGCTTGGTGACACGCATAACAAATCCCAGACTTTTATATGCTTTCATAGTTATATGAGTGATGTGTTCCGAGAAAGTAAGCTTGTCGTCTAAAGTCACTCCTAAATCCTTGACTGTGGTTGATCTCGGCAAAGGTTTACCATCTAAGTAGTATGTCCAGTGCAAGGGTTTGGTTTTACGTGTAAATGAAATTGAAACACATTTATTAATACTGACATTCATACGATTATTTCTGTAATAAGAACTGAGTCTATTTAGATCTTCTTGCGTGAGCTGGCAGTCATTGTCTGAGCTTATATGACAATAAATTTTCATATCATCCGCATATAAAAAAGTTCTAGTTAATTTTCGTTTTTCTTCAGTTGGTATAATAATAATATTAAATACTAAGTAAACAATATGAAAATACGATAATAGATTACAACATTTAGAATATGTTTGCTTGTTAGGAGCTGTTATAAGTTGCGCATAAAACTGCAAGTATACCTAGATAATATAGTTATATAATTGGAATTGAGAAAGGTATGCTGAAAGGTTCGGATATGTTGAAAGGATGAATGAAGAGAGAATAACGAAACAAATTTATGTTGTAGGAGTGAGTGGCAGTGTTGGGAGGGGGGACCTTCCAGAAAAACTTATATCAATCAGATTGACATACTGAAAGAAGGAGTAGTCGTAACCAACGAGCATGTATGCATAGATGTATAGATGTAGAAGAAGCGAATGAGGTGTGCCAGCCCTCTGGTTCTGGGCATGGAGAATTTTTATTTATTTTAAAATAGGGTTCTAGGAAACCCAAGTCAACTTTCAATTTGTAATTAATTGTTACGGATTAAACATGTCAAGTATAAAATTGTAAAACTTTCGAATCGTACAATTTAATAAAAGTTTTTAAGGAATTTCAACTCACCTCTGTTAACGATTTCAAAATCGCGAGTTATTGTTCCATAAGTGTTGTTTACAACACATGAGTATCGTCCCAAATCACTTAAAGTCATATAAAAACGGTGAGCCATATCGGTAACATTTAATTGTATGCCATCATGCGACCAAGTAACCTAAAATATTACTTGTGATTAATTTATATTTTTCATACAACAGACAACCCTTTCTCAATACATTGACGTGAAACGCAAACACCGAGAACATTTCTGAGGATATTCAGCGCACAGAGGTGTGTGAGATGAGCCAAAAATAAAGTTACGATACCTTGTGACACAATTGTTTGCCACGAAATGCCATTTTCTTTAAATCATACATACATAAAATATGTAATTTTATGCTATATGTACATTATTAAAGAATATATATATATATATATATATATATATATATATATATATATATATATATATATATAATATAATATAATTTTGTGTATTTGTGATATACATAATGAATGTTGCTTTCTCCATCTCTTTTCAATAGAATCCTTAAATATACCACATCTCACATCTGTGCCTATCACATCTGTGTCACAATATTATAAAAATAGTACCCGAAGTTACTACGTCGATACTCACAGTTGGACTCGGTTCTCCCATGGCATCACATGATAAGTATGCCTCAGCATTCTGTACAAAATCTATGACGTCACTACTTTCTAGAATGAATCCCGGGGGGAAGCCGACGGTTACTATCTTCGAGGCGCTAGTGGCACCAGAGAAGGAACTAACACGACACGTGTATAGTCCGGCGTTTTCCAGTTTAATATTTTCGAAATATAATTCACCGGTCGCTACGATTTTCGTATCCTGAAAATTTTATTACACGTAAACTAGAGTTTGGTTGCATCGCAAAGCCAACAGACGGTAATTTTTTAAAGAAAAAACTAATCACTCTAATTTACTTTTATATTTTCATCTCAGAACGCGAGCTTCTAGTTGTTAAATGTCGCCACTGGCCCTCGATATCCAAAACAGCTAAAAGGAATTTAAGAAGATTTCAAGAACGCAATGTTTTTCGACACTTTCCTACACCGTCAATCATTTCCGTTTCAATACGAAAAACGAACGTACAGCATGTGCAAGTTTCAAAGTCGAGAAGAGAAATAATGAAATGAGATGAGAAGAGAAATATATATTATGTTTCTGTTTTTCGTATATTTTTAAATACTTGTAAACAATACATTTATAATAATATTTACATAACATTAGGACTGGTAAAAGGAAAAAATAGTCCTTAATTCCTTATCTTTTGCAAATGAATTTATCAAAACGAATGTATTGTTGTACAGTGTATAAATATTGTACAAACTGCGATTTTTGAATGAATATAAAATATACCAATATATTAAAAAAGAAAAACCTGATTGGCCTATCAACGTAAAGCCTCAACAAGGCCGAATCAACATAGCTTTGTTTTGTTTAATGATGTAGACAAGAACTAAGGATTTTTGGAAATTCAATCCAGAGGTAAAATGCTGAGCAACCAACCGATAATCTATGGTAATTATCTGATGGATTGTATACATAGGTGTTTTACCTTATACCAAGATAGATGATCGCTGCGCGTATGCGGTATATCACAATCAATCTTAGCCGAAGTTCCCTCTTGAAAGTCCACAACACTACGTCTTTCAGTCGCATCTGGATAAGCTGAAATAAAATCATAATTAAAATATGTATATGGTAAGTTGCGGCATCTCTGTGGTGAAGCGTTAATATTAAAATATTTGATGTATTTCTCATTTTCAATTTTATTTTGTAAGAAGTATGTTAGGCGTGACGTTGAATAACAGGATTAAAAATAGCATTATAAGGAAAAATGTGGCTTAAAAGTGGATGCTATGACTAGAATTGAGAAAGGTATGCTTCGGTGGATAGGGCATGTTGAAAAAATGAACAGTGAGTAACGAAACAAATTGAGGTTACAAAAGAGAGTGGCAGCCTTAGCAGGGGACGTCCAAGGAGAACATATATCGATCAATTAGTGACATACTAAAGAAGAAGGATATAAGGACAAGCCTTCACCGACGAGTTTGTATGCGTAGGTGTATTGATATAGAAGATGCGAGAGAGGTGTGCCAGGATCGCGCCAATTGGAAATCCATAATCTGTGCCTAGTCCTTTGGGTTACGGGCGTCAGCGCATATTTATTTATTATAGATATAAAATTGTACAAAAGTTTGAAATGAAATATACAAACATATATAGTATATATTTATTATGTTGGAAACAAAAACATGATTACAAAAAGTAAATTAAGGATTGATAAAGTCGCAGAATTAGATACGGATGTAATATCTCATTTATCATATGACCATGTGACCTTTGCCCTGTTATAATTGTAAATATGAATATTATCAAAAAGATAAAGGGTACGAATTGTTTTATTACATTAAATTTAATGCTGGCGACGGCTGATAATACGTTTAATGTGAACATGGCCTTAGGGATGCGTTGTCATCTAAGTGGGAAAGAGAAGGGGCTTATAAAATAAAAACAAAACGAGCAGAAATTAGAAAGAGACAGAGATTGTGGATAACTAATAAAAAAATTAGGTTAGACGGAATAGTAATATGATATATTTAAAATAACTTACGCTGGACAAAAACGTCGAAATAATCATTGACGCTTCCTATTGAATTTTCTGCTATACACAAATATCTTCCTTGGGCTATATCGTCAACGTTCTTAATTATTAGAGTACCATCCTCCTTTATATCGTGCCAATCGGTTCCTTTTTGGAATTAACAAAAAATAAATATTTTGATAAAGATATGATGCTTACAAATTAGCTAGACATTTTCTAAAATGATTGAAAATGGTATAAGTTTTTGTAGACCTCCCACAAGATCAAGCCGATGTTGCGAGAATCCACTGATGATTTGATCTCGGCTAAATTATCTTGATTGATATGACACGTGTTTTAAATAGCGAACAATGTAGATATTATTAGAAATTATATATTTATATATTTTAAGAAATCTAAGATCAAATTTCAAAAGTAACAAGAGTTTATTAAATACGGTTTTTACCTGAAGGGATATTGTTTCCATCTTTCATCCAAGTAATCGTTGGTTTAGGATTTCCTTTTGCTTCACATGGGAGACTTAAAACTAAATCGTTGGCAACAGCTGTAATTGTTTTAGGTACTGAAGACTTTACGATGTACGGTGGAGCTGGAATTTAACACGCTTTATTAACTGGATCTGAATGTATATAAATTAAAGTGATTTTCCCTGCCTTCGAGATTACGAAACGATGGCAATATAATAATTTATTGTGTTATCCAGAACCATACAGATTAAAAAAAAACTTTTTAATATGATGAATAAATTATGGAATGAAAACTGTATATCCATATATTATAATAGTTTAACTGATCGCAGTCTCTGTACATGGAAGATATTTGAGAAAAACTATTATTGGGGGCTTTTATAAACGCAATAAAACCCAAAACATTGGTTCTTACAATTTTTGTCTGTTTGTCTGTATGTACCTATGTTTTTTAGTCTATCCGTTTGTTCCCGCTAACCTTAGAAACGGCTAAACCGATTTGCGTGCGGTTTTCACTAATGTATTGTGGTAAGCTCCACTTACAATTAAGTGTTTGTTTTAGCTCAATCGGTTTATAAATCAAAAAGTTATATCAATTAAAAAAACCATATCAAGCATATTTGTTCGACAAAAAACTTTTACTTTTTAAAACGGGTTACAATAATAAAGTGATTTTAATCGAGAAGATAATTGTATATTTTATTTCCAAGATGAGCTAAATAAAGATTGATTAATTGTTGATTATAACAAAAAATAACATCATTTTGTTAAATTTACTCAAGATGTATGTATCTGCAGCGATATTTCGCTATAAAAATGTATGTTCAATGATAATTAGTACAACTTACCTCGTACTACAAGCGAATAAGTTATGTTACTTGAACCCCCTAGGTTTTGTGCAATGCACACATAATAGCCGTTTTGTTCGAGTTGCAAACGCGACAAGCGTAGCGATCCTGAAGCATCAGTTGGCCTGAAATTAATTGGGTACTAAAATAACAAACTGAAATAAGCAAAGAAACTCAAAAGACCTTATGATCTGGGAGGCATAGCAATTAGAATGTATTTTGATTTGAACTACTTGTATTCGATGGTCTCATCAGAGACAAGCTGGACGAAGCGCGAGTAATGGTTAACGTTCGCAAATAAAATTTAAATGTACGAAACCACAAGGTCAGCGGCATAGAATACATTTGAGATAGCACGTGTAAACAATTGTAAATCAGTAATTATTCGGTAAAGTTACGATAAAAACACAACGCCGGTATTAAGTAGTTTCTGTGAGTCAGATAAAAAAAACATAGGGGATTTTAAACGTAAGAAAATAATGTTAGTCCTGATACGGACTACGGCCGACCTGATGCCGTATTTATACAGTTGGCAACAGAGTTTTGCTCGTTAATCTCGGGATGGAAACATTTTTGTTTACTGTACAAGAAACTGTTGCTGTGTCACCATTA
Organism: Papilio elwesi; assembly: GCA_029849275.1. NCBI lineage: Eukaryota > Metazoa > Arthropoda > Insecta > Lepidoptera > Papilionidae > Papilio > Papilio elwesi. The sequence goes on along the minus strand of CM056708.1, from coordinate 4,826,934 downwards.
AATTCAAGTTTCATGTTGCGAATGTAGTAGGAACAAGCACCTTACTTACCATAATACCTTGTAATCAATATCCTGATTTATAAATATCCATTTGATTCTTGGCGTGGGATATCCATACGCCTCGCAAGGTATTACAATTGAACTTCCAACTTTTGTTTCTAATGTACTTTTGGTTGGTGGTATAATTCTAACCGGGCCTATAAATAACAACGTTTTTAATAATGAATATCTTACAATATGGATTATTTATTTAGATTTATGCTATACCCACTACAATAATAAAAAAATACCGACTGCAATTGGCATTTCAATTAATGCATTGAGAATTTTCTATTATTGAAAGTTTAAGACCGAAAGTTCCAAGGAAAATTGTCTATTTTACGCCACAGAGTATTGCTTTTGATGCCGGGCTTAAATGTCAATATGGTGGTTTTTTAAAATACACATCCAATGTGATTGATAACAATTAAATGGGAATAAGTAGGTAAAGCTAACTTTGACAAATTTACAATATGTAACTCAGTAAAACACGCTTCATATGAAGATACCAAAAATCGTTAACAAGTGCAAAGATTTAATCTGGCTAATTATTAGAATTATTGGATTTATATCGAACGATCTAGGGAGATGTGTATTCTATTGATTCGCCGCGTTGTTCCTGTGTCTATTTGGTATTACGTTTTGCGGTTTAGGCAACTAGTAATTAGGATGTTATAGTTATTACGATTTACTGTACCTATCCACATTAGTTAATACCATTTGAGATTTTATTTAAGGCGCGACTGTGAGTGATAGGATTAGAGATGGGCTTCCAGGATAAAATAAAATAAAATACATACCTCGGTGATTTTAAATATCTATCAGACGAAAATGTGTTGAGTTGAGTAAAGTGGCTAGAAGAATCTATGTTCCAAAAGTGCGTGAGGAAGTGTTAGTTGGAAATGTCGAGACGAAATTATATCTGCCAGATGAGTGACGTACTAAACAATGGGGATATTAAGGGCATAGATGCATTGGTATAGAAGATAGGTGAAAGAGCAACGCCAGGATCATACCAAATGGAAATCTAAAGCCTCTACCGGGAGGATACATGCTATTTATCAATTTTTAAATGAATCAATTCTTACCATATACTATAACATTCACTATTTTAGTATCAGATCCGAGCTCGTTTACTGCATTACACTTATAAGTTCCTGTGTCGTTGAGTGAAGTCATAATACTGTAAACAGAAACATTCTTAACATTATAATGTTTTTAAATTATTCTAACTTGTATTATAAAATGAGAATATCAGGTTGTTTGTCAGAAATATCTAGGCCTTCCATGTTTATATCCAACTTGTAACATAATTAAATAATCTATCTTAGTTAAAACTTTTATATGGGTATATATATTTAAAAAAAAAACATGGTAAAATAATATCGGATGGATGGGATGATATTAAATAGAGAACCGAGTGACTGAGAAAACCACTTCATTCTTCGCTATGGATAACTTTATCCATTTTATTATGAACAGATAGTAATTAACAGTATTTATTGGTTATTGTGAAATGTACTTGTACGACATAAAAAAATGTGCCTTTTTAATCAAAACTTGCCTTAAAGTATTGTCTCTATAAATTCGTCGCTGTACAGATTTCTTGATTACGTTTCCATTGAAAGTCCATTTCACTTTTGGTTGCGGTACTCCTTCCACAGGGCACGTTAAGAAAATACGTTCACCTTCTTTACTTTTTATCGTTTGCTTATTATTTCTTATTTTTGGAGGATCTTAAATAAATAAGGCAATATGTTTATTCAGATAATATCATTGTTCAACTGCGTGGATATTCAAAAAATGTTAAAACTTAAATTTATTATTTGATGTGTTATGCGCCATATATAGGTTTCGTTGTAGTCTGGTCAGGACACATCCCACAAGACTTAGTACTTGCTTAGTAAATAATTCAATACTTACATTTAAGTACTAACTCTATTTCGTGCTCGGCTTGCCCAAACAAATTGAACACCTCACATTTGTATGTTCCTACATCGTTTATATCTGCGCTATTTATTTGAATTACATCTGAAGAACCATTAATGGGAACAAATTCATTTGAAAAACTACCCTTGAAACTCCATCGGACTCCTGGTTGCGGTATTCCTTCAGTGACACTGTAAAAATATATTATATTGATTTAGTCAGAATTATTAGTGGTTGAACCGGTAGCGGAAAGTATATTTGTAGAACACACTCTGAGCCCGCGGCTTAATCCACCGTACAATTTAATATAACCGACGTATTTCCAGCTTAAACTGAACTTTATTTATTGTGATTGGTCATATAGATTTGAGGCCAACTTACACTGTCTGTAATTATTTCTCCATCAAACAATTTGGGGGATGAGTTTATAAAAATGGCAAAGAGAAAGGTATGCTTCGCGGTGCGGACATGTTGAAAGGATGAATGAAGAGAGAATAACGAAACGAATTTATGTTGCAAAAGTGATTGGCAGTGTTGGTAGGGGATCCATAGGAGAACTTATTTTTTACAGATTAGTGGCTTCCTAAAAAAGGGCCATATAAGGAGCACCCATAACCGACGAGCATGGAGCATGTAGATGTATGAAATTGGAAGAAGCGAGAGAGGTGTGCCAGGATCGCGCCAAATCGATATCTAGGATCTAGAGGAGAGAGGATCGCACCCCTCTGAGTTACAGGCGTGAGCACTTGCTAACAATGCTTTCTTAGTGCTCGCCTACGTAATATAAGAAAGCTATGCAAAATATAAAGTTAAGGTTGAATAGTATTTCAAATACTTATTTGAAGTTCTACTGAGTCATTACCAGAATTAGATATAAATACTACACGAATTTGCATCACTGTTTATTACGTCAAGATAAAAAGTATATATGTTAAAAGTTCCTAAGGTTCCTCAACATTTTATTTTATAATCACCGAGAACGAATTACATTTGATTCGGAGTAAAAGCAAAAAAAACAACCAAAAAACGGACGATTCTTAAAAGAACTAGTTACGGACGAGCATGTATGCGTAGTGATGTGTGGATGGCAGAAGAAGCGAGAGAGATGTATGTATGTGCCAAATATATCCGTAAGTTATTGCGGTAATATATCTGCTGTCAGGGTCAAGGGCGTGCATGAGAGCTTATTTATTTATTCATTTATTATTTTTTAGTTTATACATTATGGAACATAAATCCATACTTACTTGCAATGAACTGTAGCATTTTCTTTTCTTGTTACGTTGACTTCTTTCACCGAATCATCGATTTTCGGTGCAGCTAAAATTAATAAAAATATAATTGTTAATTTAATAAGATTATTATGCATCAAAAGTGTGCATAAATATTATTAGCATTGGCGATAGTTTAATGCACCTGTGCCTGTCATGACGAGGTTAATGTTATAAAGCTCTCTCTTGAGCTCGTTTTTTGCTTCGCAGATATATTTTCCTTCGAACTTTGGTTTCATGTTTATTATACTGAGGACAGATCCATCTTCAGATTTTTCTAGATCGTCGTCTTCTTCTAACAAGTCTCCATTAAGGTACCATGTGATTTGTGATTGAGGGATTGCATCGACTATGCAAAACAAAACACCTTCATCGGCATAGTCAATACTTGTGTCTGAAAAGTTAAATAGACCCTAAATTAAATCTGTCTACTTACATAGGTTCTGAGATACAGTCTATACCTATGAATTAAGTCACCGTTGCCAGTGTGGCGTTAACAAGGATGCTGTGACTAAAATTGAGAAAGGTATGTCTGATGGTTTTGACACGTTAAAATGATAAACAAAGAAAGGCAGTATCGGTAGAGAATGTTCTAGGCCAAATTATATCGACCTAATTGCATGCAGTAGTGGAGTAGAGAATAGCGGTACAATGAGTCTTCTTAACCGAGCATGTATGAATGTAAGAGAAACAATAGGGGTGTGCTAGGACCTTGCTAAACAAAAATTCGTAAGCTTTGGATATCTTACTCTTATTAGGTTACGTGAGTGTCTATTTATTTTATTATTAAGAACATTAATGAGTGTATAAAGAAAAGTAAATAAATAGATTTTTTACCTTTGGAAATATTTAAGGCGACAAATTTATCATTAGCTTGAACATTAACTCTTGTTTTATCCTCGCCATAATCATTAAAGGCTCGGCATTGATATGAAGTATTGCTCTTTACTTGCTCTAGATCAAGTGTACTTATATAATCATAAGGCAATTCTTCTTCCACGATCTATAAATTGTATATCGAAAATGATTAAAGTACTAGTAGACATTTAGCAATTCAAGAATTTATTTCATTCCCAAGTTCAGACCATGAGGGCAGAGGCTGTAAGAAGATATAGTTGCAGTCTACGTATGGTGCGAGAATGATCATAGCATGCTTATAATTATTTTGTGTTCGTGCATTTTGGGCACTAATATAATAATACTAAATAAAACTTAATTATTTTACAAGAAAAACAAAGCTAAGCAGCTACATATAGGTTTATACAAGCAAAGATTTCATCACCAACACGAAGACTTAGAATTCGTCCGCGCGCCGAACTGGGATTTTAACAAGTCGCTGATCGGCAACTCTTAGGTGCGTTCACTTTTGACATGCCGATTAGGTATCATGAGGTATGTAACATCTTTAACTATCTATCAATATTTCATATTTTTAATCTAAAGAAAAATGCGGACCTCACGCTTCATATCAAGAATTTTTGTAAAAATACTGTACCATTTCCGAAACTGTCGATCCAGACTTTTCTTCTATCCATGTAACTCTTGGCTTAGGATATGCACTAACTTTACACTGTAGCTGCAAAGGCTCACCATATGTAACTTCTTTTGAAGAATCTCCAATTAATGATACGGTAGGTGGCTTGTTTTCTGGTTTATCCTCTAAAATATTTAATTGTAACATTTAAAAACAGGTTTGATCGATACATAAGTATAAATAAAATAAAATAAATGAACCAGTTGAGAATAAAATTTAAAAAATCTTACCCGTCGTTGGTGTTTGAGGTTCGATGGGTGTAAAAGACATTCGTTTTATTGGTTCTCCCGTCTTCGTATTATGTCCTTTCACCTTGAAAAGTCATTAATTTGTTATATATAATATATGTATATGTTTTATTTTTATGGAATTCTAAATAATAGCAATGTCTACCAACCACTATTCTGAACATCGTAGTTGGAGATAGCTCTTGTTCGGCCACATAGAAATCTTTGGAGACTTCTTTCAACGGCCGTACAGAAATAACATTATCGTCCATATCTAATATTTCAACTTCATTTAGTTTAACATCCTTCGCTTTACTAGACAATTCTATTGCTAAGTACGATGGATTACCTAAAAATAAAAATCTTTGAATAAAGTAAACGACTTGTGATCATTTTAGTTAATTAATATTAATTCGCTTCTTCAGTTTGAAGAATACTTAATGAAACGTAATACTAGTAAAAGTTATTTCTTGATTTAGATACTTTTCGAGACTTTGTTTACATATACAAGAACAACATTTTACCTAGAATAGGTCTAGATACTGTGTTATTTATTGACGTGGGCTTGAAACTCGAAAAACCATGTTGGAAGTTAATATTTGTGACCCCGGTTATGACAACTCTGGTGCTACTCGCGCTGCCCACTTCGGCGGTATGATCACCTGAGCTTAGTCCATCAACTCCAACAACCTTGAAAATAATTGACACATTAAAAGAATTACATTATATAATATATTAATTTCATAATGTTTAAGCTTTAAAGGTGATAGCAACCGTGTTATTTTTGGAATATTTTTTATATATTGATAAACAAGTAAGATGCAAACTTAACATCAAGCAGTCCAAAACTGAAACTAGTTCCGTATCGCTCTAGTGTTCTATTTCAAGCAGTTCAGAGAATCACATACAATAGTTGATTCCTCACTGTGGTCAAAAATACTGATGCTTAAGGTTGTTGGCATGATTCTTAATTATTCCTGGACACACACACAATGATATCTGTAAGATTTAGTCAACATTCATCGCACGTCATTGTGAAAAAACTTCAACTAAAATATTGCTCGTAATGACACGCTTCTAAAATCGTTCAAAATGTTTATTTGGATAGGAATTTATATCAAATACGAATAATAGCGTCGCAAGCTATGTCGCTTCTATTCGTATGCATTTAAATTGATATTTCTAAAAATGGTTACTGTGAGACAACCATAGATGATAGATGTAGCCACCGCGGACTCTTTAGCATATTTAAAGAGCTATAATTTTTTCATACATTATTTTAATTTAAGTCCTATAGTTTGGCCATTAGTAAGCCAAGAAAAACAAATTTTTATCCGACTTTTCGGTACGCATTATCAAAAATAACTCAAAAACTACTTGTCAAACTTAGACTAAAAAAAATGGTACCATGGGACCACACGACAGTCACTACCTGTCGAATATAAAAAATAATCAAAATCAGGAGCCGAGCTACGAATTAACAGCCGTGAAAAATAACTCCCTCCACGCGGCCGGAGCGCTTTTTTGTGGCAGATAATACTATCCCGTCTAGTATATAGAATTCACTCCCAAAGAAAACAATATCATAATAGCCAAATAAACTAAAATCTTACCACAGTCCGGTCGTTTTTGAAAATATCAGTTGTTTTAGCATCGGTACCATCCGGTTTCGTTACTTTTACTTTGGGTCTCACGCCTGATACAGATATATGCACTTTATCAATTTCTTTGTCAGCGGGAAACTGAGAACACGAGATCATTTATTATAATATGTATGTCAGGCAGGTGAACAGCCCGAAAAACTGTAGAGTAGCAAAACATATAGAGTATGTATTATGGTGATAATGGGCCGATCCCACAAAATGCGGGTAAAGGATAACGAGATGATTTTAATATTGTACAACTGTTACTGTAAGTAATCTGGTTAAAATTCTTTGCCAATCCGAAAAAATGTATATTTGATTTTACAAGAAATTACAAATACCGATGCGCAATAATGAGAATAATAGATAAAAATAACGTAGTTAAAACAAAAGAGTTCTATATGTATGTCTGTTAGGAATCGTAGAAAATGTTATAGATTTATTTACACAGGTTGACGGAGATATTGTAGCAAAAAGTTAATTTGGAATTTAACTATCAATTTATACCATTATCAAAGTTTAACTATACTTAAGAAAGATCACGTAGAATAATAATGAACTTACAGTCACGTTTTTGTTGTAACCGGGTGGCAATACTGCTGTAGTTATAACGGCTCGTCTCTCATCTAGTGAGTTTCCTACGAAATCTAATACCTGAAATAATGTCATATTACCATTAAATTTGTAATGTTTTCATTCAGGCTTATTTATTTGGAAGTGACACAAATAACATGTTAATACTTTTATTCATTTTCTTTCAATTCTTCTAATTTTTTCAATTCCATTTACTTTATTTACTATTAATCGCAATTCTATACAAACAAATACAGGATAGTAAACCAAAAAATATTAAAGTTTATATACCCTTTGTAATGTCTTGCTCAAGCCCATTGTCACACTTTTCACTGTTATGAATAAAACTCAAGACGTTCTGTAATTAATTTCCTAATATCCAATTCAAAACAAAATTTTATCGATAAATGTCGTGCCCCGTCACAACACAAATCGAAGCTGTATATCGACAAGGACACGCTCGGCGCATGCCAACTTCAATTTAATCTTTATACGAGTTATTATTACGATGATTCATTAGGTACTTCATTTATTAACTTCTTTTCATACAAATCGATACATTATAATTATTTAAAAATGTACCTTTCCAACTTCATCCTTTCCGACATGAAAAACTTGTCCTGAAGTAGCAGTAGCTAAGTCATGATACACTTTGTAAGCAGGATCGGATTCATAAAAAGGCTCGCACACCCCAGTTAATACGAAGACAATCTGTAAAACGATATAATTATATTCGGTAAAATCTTCTACTATAATCGGTAGGTATCTATGTATGTAGCCTGCGTAGCCTGCGTGTTCTCATGAACAGTGGGAAAATCTGTTGCTATTCTGTTCAATAATAATGTATTAGGGAGAATTCATGTTCCCTTCTTCACCAATTCCAACGATTCGAATAAATAATAGTATTAGACAATTAATAAAAAGGTGACCTACTTTCATCGTCTTTCATCATCATCAACTTTCATCTGAAAAGAGAATAAGAAAAACTAACCTGTGATCCTTGTTTTAGTGCCATTCTCTTAACCCTTGCATATTCATTGTAATCCTTAGCCGAAGCGTCAGTAAACACATAAACGTATGATCCTGGAAGAGAATGTGACAAAGCCTCTTCTATTCCCGTCATCGCCATCTCTGGACAATCGCCTCCACCGTAGACATTAATTGCGTCTAAAGCTGTCTTAAATTCATTTTCGTTAGTGGTTATGAGTGCTGGCCGAATTACTGTGAAGTTAATACAAAATAATATGATTTATTTTATTTAAACTTTTATAATCGACAGGGGTATTGGATGTTGGCGAACTAGCGCCATCGTACGTTAGGTCTCTTAAGCACGAACAGCGGACAACGACCAAGCACAGTGGCGACGTCGCATGCGGATCGCACTCAACGCGCGACGACACGCTACGCGCAAAATTTCTTAAAGTGGTGTCTATTAATTTTCTAATTTGGGCAGGTGACTCTTTACTTGTCGGAGTTGCCGAGAACAAAGACCACACGAGGTGCTGCACTAACAATCTATTTTTGGGGTACCTAATGTCGAGTAACTAAATTACTAAAAGTATGAATCGTTTTTTTTTTCAGTATATTTTAAATTGTTCCTAGTTGTTATGCATTGTTAGAGAGCTACGAAAAAGGTTATGTTTTTAAAATAATCTGCGAGCCAGTTTCATAACGTCTTGTTTTGTTTTTGACGTATTTTAGTGAAAAAAAAGCAACAAATATTGAAATAATTTCGTTTCTCGTCTCGCAATTTTTAAATTTGGACCGATAATTGTTGTTTTAATATTGGTTAATAAATAAATAAATAAATATGCGCTCACCGTAACCCATAGAGGCAGGCAGAGATCATGGATTTCCATTTGGCGCGATCCAGGCACACCTCTCTCCCTTCTTCCACATTCATGCATGCATGCTCGTCGGTTATGGGTGCTCCTTATATCGCCCTTTTTTAGTAAGTCATTAATCTGCTCGATATAAGTTTTCCTAGGGTGTCCCCTACCAACACTGCCACTCACTTTTGCAACATAAATTTGTTTTGTTATTCTCTCTTCATTCATCCTTTCAACATGCCCGAACCACCGAACCATATGAACCTTTCTCAATTCTAGTCACACCGTCCACTTTTAAGCCATACTTTTCCCTTATAACGCTATTTTAACCCTATCATTCAAAGTCACGTCTAACATACTTCTTAGGGATCGCATCTCAACGGCATTAACTCTACTAGCATGCTTTTCCTGCCAAACCCAGCTCTCACTTCCATACATTAAAGTGGGGACTATTACAGCATTGTGTATTGCCAGACGAGCCTTCATAGACACATTCTGACTCCTAACTACTGTACCTATAGCCCCATTCATTTTCTTTCCCGCACTCACTCGTCGTTCAAAATCTTTAACATGCCTACCATCTCTACTAAACATACACCCCAAATATACGAACTCTTCCACCTGTTCCACTACGTTTCCGTTAACCTTTATTTCAATTACTGTCTTACTTTGTTCTCTTTCAAACACCATTACTTTCGTCTTATCCACATTCATCTTCATACCTTTACCATCTAGTGAATCATTCACTACATTCAGCATAAGTTGTAAGTCTTCCGCTGATGACGTAAACACCAGGTTGTGTTCATCAGCGTAAAAGAGACATTTTACAACTAATTCACTCATTCTTAATCCACAATCTTCGTCTTTCAAAGATTTCAAACAATCATCCATAAAGAGATTGAACAGCCACGGGGATACTACACAACCCTGTCTTACACCTTTATAGATGTTAAACCAGTCTGAGTAGGCCCCGTTTATCCTACACAAGCAGTAGAATCTTTATAAAGAGACTTTAACGCTTGTATTAGATCACTGTTCAATCCAAACTCAACCAAGGTTGACCACAGATCATCTCTTTTAACTTTATCATAGGCCTTTTCTAGCTCTACGAAGGCACAGAAAACTTTTTGGTTTAGAGCCAAAAACTTTTCTATGATCATACGTAAAGAAAAGATCTGATCCATGCAACCCATTCCTTTCCTAAAACCATTTTGCACATCCCACATTCTTTCTTCTGTTTCTTTCATGACTCTGTCAATCAGTACTTTAGAATACAGTTTTCCCACAATGCTGAGAAGGCTGATTTCTCGATAATTCTTACAGTCATGCCCCATGCTTTCCCTTTATACAAAAGGACGATGACGGCTTTACACCAATCTTCCGGTACTAGGCCATGTCTCCAACATATATTGAAAAAGACCCACAGCAGGCTTGCAACTAAACCTTCACCAGCTCTCAGCATTTCAAGAGAAATCCTGTCATACCCGGGTGCTTTACCCAATTTCATTCTTTTCATCGCAATCACAATTTCATTCAAACTTATCTCACTTTCCAACTCCTTTTCTTCATGAGTATATGCCGAGTTTGATGCTGATGCCTCGTCACATTCAAATAAACTTTCAAAATATCCCTTCCAGCTCTTCAGAATTGCTACTTCATCATTCAGAAGGTCGCATCACGAACAACATTAATTCTCGATTGTACTGACCTGCCTCTGGCATTTTTGACGTATTTCCAAAACATTTTCACGTTTGCGTGAAAATCGTCAGACAATCTTTTTTCATCCCTCTCCTTCCTTTCTTGCTTCTTTCTATTTACTATCTCTATTGGTCAATAATCAGTGTTTAATCGTTTTTATAAATTAGAAGAAAAATGATATAATTTGATACTTTTTTAAATACATTTTTGGGTTAAAATTATCGCAAATAGTCACCCCTATCACCTCATAACGGGAACACGTCAAATTACCAATAACCGGTATAGGAAAAGCAGTAATCTTGCATAGATACGATTTTCATACCGTGTGCGTGTACGGACTCCATGATTGGGCTGGTTTTGCGTTGGACTAACTGCAATTTTGATTGGTGACCACTACTTAAGATTGGATAGTTTTGAGATAAGAGATTTGAGAATAATAAAACAGTGACTAATGATACTGTAAACACTAAAATGTACGAGTCTTACTACGATGAAACTAAAACCAAATTATATCATTAATATTTGAAAACTAACTGACAACAAATCAACAGTTAATTTTTACAATGATTATTTCCTTTTAAAGAATTTTTAATGATGATAATGTGCTCTGAAAAATAATAAACCATATTTTATATGAATCAGTCAGAGCTTCTTATTCAGTGGCAAATGTACCCACTCACCACACTCGTAGGTATATAATATGATATGAGAGGAGATATTATCTATAAATAATAATAAAAAAATATGACCGTGGTCTCAGTTGTGTTGTGCAAACGGGGAATACCGCAGTGAAATACCGCACAATCGCATAGATGATAACAACTCATTAAATTTTAACTAAAGTTCACGGCCTATTTGAACCTTTGACTTCAGTGTCTTACGTTTCGCTAAAACATATTGCTTGGCTATGCAAACACTATTTGACTTTTATGTCACTGGGCAGATTTTTTAAATACTTTATTTGTTTGTTTTTATAGAACAAATAATACATACAATATGATTAATATTGTAACATTAAGCCAGTCACATAAATCCATATCCATATTAATATTATAAATGTGAATGTAAGTTTGTTTGTTACGCTTTCACGCGAAAACTACGCAACTGATCATCATGAAACTTTGTACACATATTCATGGAGGTATTAGAAGTAACATAGGTTACTTTTTGTAAAAAAAATAGTATTTAAAACGCGAAGTCTGTATATTCCCTATAGACCTATATATATATATATATATATATATAAATATATATATATATATATACTGTGCTTGACCATAATCCCACCTGAATTTAAGTGGTCGCAAGATGGTACGCCCTAATTCAGCGTCAGCCTTTTCTTGATTGGGTACATCATAATTGGGTTGAATTTCTATAAAGCGAGTAATGTTTGTTGTATAGAGCAAGACCAGGCTTTACTTATTGTCCGAGTTAGAAGAACATATCTTACAATTATACTTTGAAGGAATGCATATTTGTTAGCTTTGGCCAGGAGCATAACACAATATCGTTAAATTTTATTATTATATTAATTATGTATTGTCACACAATTCTGTGATTACATTGCCCGACTGCACGAATAACCGATGGTGCCGATGGGTCACGGATTTATAATTAGCCTCCTATATGGACCGATGGGTCAAGGTTGCGTGGGTGGGATGAGGGCGGCAGGGCATCCATAATTGAGGCCGTAAATGGGGAGGCCTGGGTTCAGCAGTGGACTATTGACCGAAGCGGTGAGTGGCAGACATTTTTTTCGGCCGTAGCTTGTACTATAGTACTATATTAAATATTATAATCCAAGGACCCAGAGCTTTTACAACGCAAGATTTTTTTATGAAAAATAAGGTCGAGCAATGATTTAGTTGTATTTATAAATCTTAATTCTCTCAATTGTACATCTCAAGATGCTGCTCACTGATTGTCAGTTAGTAGCCATAGGAATCATGGCAAAAGAAATCAGATACTTATAAGTAACAGATTTTTTAAAATTATAGTTATCTATTTTTTCGAAGCATGCACCGTGAACACGTGTGTGTCCAATCTGTGTGAACTACACGCAGAATAATAATGACCACTGTTCTTTAGACACCTCAGAAGTTTCATGGTTATAAGGAGCATCTTCTATGTTCTCACAGCGCTTTCCTTTTAATTTGTCTTTAATTTTCGGACAAAAGATAAAAGTCACAGGGGCTAGGGAATATGGCGGGTGCGGCAGAATCTTTTAAGCTGTTCAAGCTGTCAAGTGTTCTGCCGGAAGTGTTGTTGTTTGCAGCAGTTTGCAGACAAGGTGCTGGGTTCATGACTTCGGCCACTTGTCACACCAAACTAACAATACTCCTGGGGCGCAAACTGTCACACACCATTCAGAATTAACTGTCCGTGTCTTTTATCTTAGATCTTATATCTCCACCGTCGCAAAATCCCGTCCCGTCCGTCTAAGTCCCGTCTTGCTGAATAATGAGGCCACCATTTATTTCTGTGTTCTTGCTCGGTGAAATTTAGGCGGCGGTAAATTTCCGCCAAATTCAACCAAAAAAACAATATTACTTAGATTTTGCGAGTGTTCCATTTTTAAATAAATAATCAGCCTTTACAATGGTGTATAACTTGTTAGTATCAATGAAATGGGCATGGAATGTCTAATTTCTTTTGGCATGACCCTCGTATAACAATTTACAAATAAAATAAAACATGTTAATACAATTTGAAACTCACCTGGATCGTTAAATGTCACCAAAATTAAATTTCCTATCTGTGATGAAGCGGATGTCGTAATCTTTTCGAATATTAGTCTAGTTTTACTCTTCACTTGGGCTATATCATTTTCCATGGAGCCGGTGTCATCTATTACAAAAGCAAAACTACTCTTTTGATCAGCTAATTGTCCGTATACAAAAGGACAATTGGGACCAAGTATTAAGAAAATACTACAACAAATTTTTAATAACATGTTTCACGACCGATTGCTCTCGATGTTCATAGTTCACTAAGCATTGTTTAAGTCATACAATGATCATTATATTATAGTTGTAGCAAAGCTTGCGTTATTATCATCGCCTGCAAATACATATGTCACCGACCGGTTGTGAATTTCATATGTTTATAATTGAACAAGACATATAAACTGTCTTAAAATTGTCAGCTAAACGAATCGCTTATAATTTAGGTGTCCATTTCTCAGCTTATAAACTGTTTAAGTTAGATCTTCAAATTGTAAACTGATATGTTGCGTAATAACGCCTGACGTAATAACGTTAAAGTTTAAGTAAAAATGGAACTTAATTGTCTGTTAGGTTAACCTAAGGAAGGTTGGATATCATACTCATGGATAAAAATAATCTAAACGTATAAGAATCAATTGCTTTTCGTTAAAAGAAATTAAATTTTATTCGTTATTTTAGACAGATACACGTTACAAATTACAATCATAGAAATAATAAAACGAATAGGACAGCGCTCAGCATAGGCTGTGCGCTCCACAACACTGATTTACAGCGCTGCCCTGTCGGTAGTGCGCGAACATATTATTCCATATAGATAAAGTTTACTAGACACAAAGAGATACATAAAACACAAGACAGAGACACGAGGAGCGCGCAGTAAGTATGGCCAAACATCCACCTAACATCCCCAGGATTTCGCCACCTGACTTTATTCAGAGATTTACAAGATAGTACAACTCCACTACGACTGATACGAATACGATTGTTTTCAGTCGCGCTCCTTCTCAAAAATATTTAACAAACACGGTCACTCAAATGTATCGTACATTTGAGTGACCGTGAAAGCAGTGGCGTATAATTTTACATTGTTTGTATTGTATTTTATTAATTTTAACGTTATCACATTGAGGAGGGGCCGAGCTGACACATGTCGAAGCAAAGCAATTGCTCTTGAGAACACCACGTGCTAACTGCACCGATGACCGATGAGCCGCGGATAATGAAAGTACTCGGATTAGCATGAATAATGTTCAAAAGCAACTGAAAATGGAATATGAGCGAATAAGTGCAGAATGCAATAAGTTCGTATAAAATATATCGTCTCATATAAATCATTTGCTTGCAAAAAAATCTTTAAGCGGGGTATGAGGCAGCAAATATTATTGATCTCAGTGAATAAGTGAATATCAATCCTACTCCAACTTCCAACAAGTTGGAATAGGATTGATAATCAGTATGGAGGAGTTATATTTAAATCAATTTATTAAGGTCGTTCACCGGGTCATCTAGTATCTTATGAAGATGTTTATCAAAGAGTACAACGCAAGGAGCCTAGCGAGTGATATATGTCAAATTGTCAGCGAATTGTACAGCTCACAGTTTACTGAGAGCTTATATTATAACTAGACCGATTATAAGCTGACGAAGTTCCCAATCGGTCCATGACATATACATATATACGATTGGGAACTTTCGTGGGAATACTAAGTGATATCTCTATACTATATATATGTATATATACTGATCTTCCTGTTGTTTAACATTGTAATTAAAAATAAAAACCTTTGCGAAGAAATATAATAATATTAGTATTTATAATAAACGAATTCACATTGTTATAATTAATAATATGAAAATAAATAAATATACTTGCACGCTCGTAACTCAGAAGAGGAGGCAGAGATTATGGATTCCATTTAATTTTCAGATTTTCCATCCATACATATACGCATACAAGCTCGTCGGTTAGGGCTACTCCTTACATCATCCGTAATGACGGAGACGTAAAGACGTACTAAAGAGTATGTCATTAATCTGATCGATATAAGATCTCTTTAGACGTACCCTTACATCGCTGCCACTGAGTCCTCTTCATGTATCCTTGCGACATGTTCGAACCACCGAAGCATGCCTTTCTCAATCCTAGTCACAACATCAAATATTAATGCTAAACAAGTCTGAGTCGACTCCGTTAATTCTATTCCGTTCAATCCAAGCGCAACCAAGGTTGACCACAGTTCATCTCTTTTAACTTTTATCGTATGCCTTTTCTAAGTCTACGAAGGCGCAGCAAACTTTTGAAAAGAATCATACGTAAAGAAAAGATTTGATTGGTTTCCTATAAGACATCTATGTCTATGGACATCCCACATTCTTTCTTCTGTTTCTTTCATGACTCTTTCAATCAGAACTTTATTATTAAGTTTTCCTACAATGCTTAGAATATTGTATAATATTACAATTCATTGGTAGTTTTTAAAATCATCCTGCGTTACGTTTTTCCTTTTTGTAGAGGGACGATGACAGCTTTACACCAATCTTCTGGTACTAGGCGATGTTTTCAATATATATTCAAAAAACCCACAGGAGGCTTACAACTTAACCAGCTCCAGCTGCCAGAAATTGGAAAACTCTCGCCTTGTATCTCAATGAAATTTACATAGATAAAAAAAAGAGATTTAGAGGAAAGTTAAGAAAAATGGCGAACTTATTGAGTGTGTTATAAGTATTTTTGACACGGCCATTAAAACGAGGGCTAGGGCTAGATCTATGGACACGTTACATCAGGTGAAATGGTTGCTCAATTACCTTGTTCGTCTTTCACCAAAGAAAAAATGTCCAGGATAAACAACTTGGGATTGAAGGTAGAAAAAAAACAAGAATCTTTCTCAAGCTTCAAATATTCCGTAAAAGACTATTATAACCACTGTGACTGAATAAAGGAAAATAAAGAAACGCCTTTTCAAAATCGATAATGGAACAGCAGAACATAAATCCACTCTTTAAGTATTCCTCGTCGATTTCTTTTATCCAGTCTATCATGCTACATTTATTGGGACATATTTCATATTCTTTTACGTCACCAACCAACGAGTCCGGTATGTTGACTTGAACGATTACTACAGATGCGGCGTTATATTTATCTGTAATCACCTGAAATAAAATAATTAAATAATAATAAAATCAAAACCAATGCAGATTAGAAACATTATATTATTGCACATCTCTATGTCAATCGACAATCATGTTTAAAAAGGTAAGGAGTTCCGATGTGCCTTCGTTGACTAGAATTATCTGGGTATCAGTCACTTAACATCAGGTGAATCGGTTCTCATTTTCCACCTTCATTCACAAAAAAACACAGCTATATGGCAACCATATTAAGATGTCTTTAAATAAATAAAATAAATATGCACTTCACGCCCTAACCCAGAGGGGTAGGCAGAGGTAATGCATTTCCATTTGCTTGCTCGTCTGTTTTGCTTTTAATTAACCACTAATTTAATTGATATTTTCTCGTAGGGCGTCGCCTACCAACACTGCCACTCACTTTTGTAACGTAAATTTATTTCGTTCTTCTCTCTTCACTTATCCTTGCAACATGCCCGAACCATCGAAGCGTACCTTTCTCGACTCTAGTCACAACATCCACTTTTAAGCAACATTTTTCCCTTATTATATTATTTTTAATCCTATCATTCAATGTTCATCTCAACGGCATTAAGTCTACTAGCATGCTTTTCCTGCGAAACCCAGCTTTCACTTCCATACATTAAAGTAGGGACATTCTGACTCCTCACTACTTTACCTATAGCCCCATCCATTTCAGTTCCCGCATTCACTAGAGATTGAACAGATATGGGGATGCTACACAGCCCTGTCTTACACCTTTATCGACGCTAAACCAGTCTGAGTAGGCCTAGTTAATCCTAACACAAGCAGTAGAATCTTTATAAAGATACTTCAATGCTTCTATAAAACCACTGCTTAGCTCAACTTGACCACAGATCATCTCTTTTAACTTTATCAAAGTTAAATATAACAATAAAACAAAACGACGTTGTGTCTTCTTACTACACAATTCATATTGATTTTTAAGGCGTTTTTTCTAAAAAAAATTATCCTACTGGATTTTTGCTCAGAAATATCCCATATTTATATAGTTAGGTAACAAATTATAAATAATATAAATGTATCAAGAACGTCTTCCTTTTTAAAGTGTTGGTAGATTTACTGATTACATTTAATAGATAGACAAATTAATTGAAATAATATTTAATCCGCCTCACCTTCCATAAATATGCCGGTACTAAATTCGTGTTCCCAGCTTTATCTCTGATATAAATGTCAGTCCAAGCGCCTGAACTTCTCAGTCGAACATGTTGAGCTATACCTGTTCTTATAGTTAAAACTCCTCTAATTCTTTTCTTAATTTTGGTTCTCAGTATTTCTTCTATCTTGTCCCAATTCTGCAAGGAGAGATATGTTTATTTGGCATATTGATATATATATATATACATAATATTTATAAGTATTAAGCAAATACGTATTTTAACCTAGCTTTGCTCTGCGTTGTAATCGCAGACATCGTAAATTCGTGTTTTTCCAGAAAATATATAGTATTCGAATAATGTTATGTATCAACATGTAATAAACTTTGAAGGTAAGTTATCATATATTGACATTAAAACAATGTAGGGATATTGCACGCCACACGAGATGGTGGTACCCTCCACTTGAGACTGCTTATCCGTGCAATAAATTTTACTGCTGGCTGCCCAATGCTAAACGTTATAGATGTTAGGAAATGTATGATGCGATGATAAGTTTTCTTAAGCAAATTAAGTAATAGTTTGAAAGAGCTAAAATACAATAAAGAAAAATATATTTAATGAGATTAAAAAAAGTATAGTGACTTAAATCATTAAATTATAAATGAGTAGGATTATAAAAGTATAGTGACTTAAATCATTAAATTATAAATGAGAAGGATTATAAAAGTATAGTGACTTAAATCATTAAATTATAAATGAGAAGGATTATAAAAGTATAGTGACTTAAATCATTAAATTATAAATGAGTAGGATTATAAAAGTATAGTGACTTAAATCATTAAATTATAAATGAGAAGGATTATAAAAGTATAGTGACTTAAATCATTAAATTATAAATGAGAAGGATTATAAAAGTATAGTGACTTAAATCATTAAATTATAAATGAGTAGGATTATAAAAGTATAGTGACTTAAATCATTAAATTATAAATGAGAAGGATTATAAAAGTATAGTGACTTAAATCATTAAATTATAAATGAGTAGGATTATAAAAGTATAGTGACTTAAATCATTAAATTATAAATGAGTAGGATTATAAAAGTATAGTGACTTAAATCATTAAATTATAAATGAGTAGGATTATAAAAGTATTGTGACTTAAATCATTAAATTATAAATGAGTAGGACTATAAAAGTATAGTGACTTAAATCATTAAATTATAAATGAGTAGGATTATAAAAGTATTGTGACTTAAATCATTAAATTATAAATGAGTAGGATTATAAAAGTATAGTGACTTAAATCATTAAATTATAAATGAGTAGGATTATAAAAGTGGACTGTCTGAAGAATCAGATTTGGTCAACACGGACTGAGAATCTCGTCTCTGTTAATTTACATCTGCTCCAACTGGATGTTGTCCGCAAAAAACGACGCAAACGAAACGAAAGTAACAAAGCGACATAGATCTTATATTTTAATTTCTGTAACTTGATTCCATGTACTATGAATAAAAATTGGAATTACAGATAAAATATGTCCAAAAAATGTAATTTCAAAATATAATAGATTTCTATAATGACAAAAGATTTATCAACCATACACATAACATTATCTACGACTTTAGGTAATATCGATTATATTGTAAGAGAAGATGAGATTTCTTAAATCGAATTTTTCTCTTACGCGCTCAACTTTAAGAAAAAATCTTTCTTCGTAGTCGTAGTTAAACGTAGTCCTGACAAGTACAAAAACCTCAAAAATGATTAGCAAAAAGCTGCAGACGCCCTGAAGTTAGACGATATCTTATACATTGTGCAGTTGTATATTTTACATGCATAAACCCTTTTCATTAGAATCTCCTTCATTTAATTATCCATTTCTTATTAAAGAAAAGGATAGAAAAGAGGGAAAGGAGGTGGAGGACAAAAAAGGGATGAAGAGGAAGAGGATTTCACCGAGGAGGCGATCGATAGGGAAAGGAAATATCGTATTTTTTCAATTTATCCCCTCTTCTGTCTATTAGTCAAAGGTAGGCATGTGCATGTATGTCATTAGCTTGTATCAGATGCCATTGGGTAGCGATACACTTAATATTAGGGGAACCGTTTTTTCGTTTACCCCTTTCTTTTTTTTATTTTATTTATTTAAGGAGATATACAGAAACAAAAGATAAAAAAATATCGATAGGGGTACGTAAATTCACCCACTTACTCACTGAGAACAATTATGATTAAAATTATTTGTTTTAACAGCCTTAATATTTTCTTCTTTAAAATAATGTCTAAAATTAGTAATAAAGTATAGTTGATAACGTATTCGAATATGGTTTTTGTAAAATTAAAAAATTGAATAAAGATTGTTGTAGAAAAAACATAGTATTGGAGTACCGCCAAAATACGTACTTGCATGCTATCAGAATTCCAATGTGGGATTACATTTAAGTAACTGTGAGTCAATATTTGCGGGAAACCAGGTGGCACGTCTTTCTCATTTACAAGTTGTCTGGCAACAAAACATTCATCATCTTTACCGGGCCCTGTTCGACCGAGGATTGCGGATATATCAACCTTCTGTTGCTTACAATCATACATTTCGTTCTTGTTGTAATTAACCACTTCATCGTTAAGCCAAGATTCTGTTGGTATACAATTTGCACCTGATGCCGAAGCCCTTAACGTATGCTCGGCGTACAAAGGAATTTTATGCATTTTATCAAAACATATTCGATACACTTCCAAGAATTCTTTAACCATGACACCGATTCGGTAAAATTCCCCTCTGCCTTTCGCACAATTTTCTTCCGTTTTAATTGTAACAGGCTTCAAAGCTTCTTTACATCTCAATTTTCGGTAGTCGACATTCTCCGTGTTTATTTCAAAAGTTCGACTCCCTTTGCAAGTAGCTTTAACTAATGGGCGAGTAAATCTATTAAAGTTTCCTTCGCAGAAAAATTGTGCGCTTTTGTTGACTGGTATAGCTAAATGTCCATCTTTAATATAAAAATTGGGCAATTCGTAGTTTTCTGTTAATACAAGTGGATGGTATGTATCAAAATCTGTTTTTATATCTAACAAGCAGTCTGCAAAGTAAAAAAAAATACAATTTCAAAATAATTAATGTTCCTCTGTGATATAATAATTAATAATAATAATTAGTAACTTACCATCAGATGTTACATTAAACCGCTTACTGATTTTTCCATATTTATTTTCAACCAGACATTCATATTCCCCTATACTGGTCACTTTATTATCGTAACAATAGGTCATGTCAGGATGATCTATTCTCATTTTATTTTTCCACCAAGAAAACTGTGAAATAAAGCATTTTTGTTAATATCAAAAATTTATATATGGCACCGGTGACAACTCCGACACACAGTGCTAGAGACTAGTAGTAGTGCTAGAAAGGCGTGTGTGTGTGCAGTGTACAGTATTCGCTGCGCGGAACAACAACGTAGAGATGCATTTTGAAAAAACCCTAGTGGATACCTAACGATGGCAACGAAACTAGTCAGGTAGACCCGTTAACCTGCGTTTCCCAGTCTGGGAACCGCGAAATTCGGAAGCAGAGTCCCATGCAGTAACTGAACCGTCTCAGCCCGTATCGGTCCCCATCCCCACCCATATGGCAACCCCCGCAGCGCTTCCAAAGCCTACTCCAGCCCCGCAGCCCAAGCCTGCCGCCCCTGCTTCTTCCCAAGTTCGCCCCGCGGTCCGCACACCGCACGACAAAAAGCCCCCGCCGAATTACGTCCAAGCCCAAGACAAATGGCCGATGATACAATCGGCCATATCTAATAAGTTCAAATTAGTTGCCACAGCAACTGCACAAATCATTAAGATGCAGTTAGAGGCAGCTGATGCTTTTAGGTACGTTCCCCGCATCCTTCATGAAAAGGAGGGTTACTTTCGTACATTTACGCTCGCCGCTTGTAATCGGATAATGGCTACCGATCGAGCCGAGACTCGGCCCTGTCGGGCACCCTCGAACGCGTAATGAGTGACAGCCCAAGCCGAGGTCCCATCTCGGGCGCCCTTGAACTGAGTCACTCCATGGAGCGTCACTCCACCGAAGCGACCTAAGAGTTCGGCGGCCTCCCTATCCGGTCGATCCCGATATGTATTTAAAACACATTCGAAGTAAAAAAATATCATGGAGCACGTCTCCTCCACGGATGCTTTAACTGTGTCAAATATCACACATTGGCATTATTCTTAAGAGTATATTCAATGATTTTCCTGCACGTATTTATATGTAGATTTCGCCATAGTAACATTGTGTTATGGTGATATACTCAGTTTAATAGTTTACCGATCGTTTCATTACTTTTTTATAAAATTTATTTGTCATTTTCTATCAAACATCATTATATATGTATATATATATATATATATATATATATATATATATATAATATTCTTAATAATTTTGTTGAGTTTCCCGTCAATTATGGTTCGGTGAGGGATTTTAATAATTTAATTCTAATATTACTGATCGAATAGAATTATGTTATTTATGTTGTTTTACAATGCTTACCGTTGGTTTTGGTTTTCCACTGTGTAGACATTTTAGACAAGAATCCTTTACATCAAACATATATTTTATATCGTCGGATTCGTAAAATACGAATCGTGGCTTAAATCCTGTTTTAACGATCACTGTCCCAGTAGTAGATCGGCTAAAATTGCTTACACGGCATTTATAGTATCCCTTATTATAATCCTTATAAGGATTGAATTCTAAATCTCCATGGCCAACCACTCTTCTATTCTATAAAAAATAGATTAATTTGACATTTAGTTTCGTTAGAACTTAGTTTTCTAAAAAGTTAGTTTAAAAAAGGCAAAGATCAGAACAGTAAAGATATCAGACGACAGCCCTAACCTAAGCAAAGTAAGTTTATTAACACCTTGTACCACCGTATGTCATCAGTAGCTGCATGCGGCACATTGCATTGTACCATTGCTAATTTATTTTCTTCTAAAAATTCTTCCGTCGTTTTACCCGTGTCACGCGGATACACTGCAAAAAGCAAATTATTTAAGTATAAAAATTAAAATGAAATTACCATTAAGTGTTTGATAAGTCGGTGACTTTTCAAATGAATTGGTTTGGGCATAAACTCTTTAATTCTCAACGTGATCTCATATAAGCTTGTTAAATTTTTCGTCAAACAAATTATTCGTGGTATAACTGCCGGCATACATGCCGTAGATACGTTGGTTAAGCGTGAACTGTATATGGGATCAGCAACTTTGCAAACTATCATGCATGATCAACTTTTTTTTATGAAAAAAGGTGGCAAACGAGCAAGCGGATCACTTGACGTTAAGTGAACGCTACCCATAGACATCCGCAAATGTGTTAAAGATGCGGTGCCTACCTTTAATGGACGCAGGAGGGCATAGACAGAAAAAGGATCTCCTCCTGGATCGAAACGCAGAGTACTTCTACTTCACGCCTGTTTTCTGTGAGTTCGTGGTATTTCACCGGCCGGCCGGCCGGTGAAGTACCGACCCGTTCGTGCAACAGATGTCGTTGTTGCGGACTCTACCATTGTCAACTCAACTGCCCTCCATATGCGTTATTGAAGGTAGGTGCTGCACAAACTCATAGATTTTCGAAAAAACCATCGTTTAGGTTGGTGCATATTTAATAAATTTGACGTTGGCGAAAAAAAGTTTATGATACACAGGGAACAAAGGGATAGTCCAAAATGTTATGGTGCTTTGAAGATGAGCCGACTCCAACAAAATTTCGCTGAGCACGAAGCACGCAGAAGCAAATGGCGTCTTTATTTTTCTGGGAGACATTTTCATAATTCAGAATGATATGAGACAGTTTGTGTTTCCCCAAGAGTATTGCCAGCTTGTGGTCTCAAGCAGCCGAAGTCATAAAGCACAGGCTCTGGCTGCACGACAATACTGCACCGCAAAATTCTGCCAGATCATTTGACTATTTCAAATCAAAAAGTCACAATTCTGCTCCGCCGTGTTCCTCTATTCTAGCAGCCTATGATTTTTACCTTTTCCCAATAATTAAAGAAAAATTAAAAACAATGCGATTTGGGAATAAATAAGATGCCCTGGCTGCTTATCACCATGAGATTTCTAAAGTATCTAAAGAGGAGTGTTCATAAGTATTTTTCAGTTTACGGTGTTCGGTGTTCGGTGAATAAACTCTGTAACTTTTGAGTGTCTCATTTCTTTTGGCATTATCCTCGACCACCAGGACGAATGCGCTTTTTTATTGTTTTTACGTCTTTGGAAAACTTATTTTGTGTTTTAAATTACACTAATCTTTAAACTGCTGAATACTGAATTGCAAGTACTCTATTGCTTTATACGTATACGTGAGCGCAGCAACCTTCGTCTAAACAGATTTTTTATGTCCAAATATTCATCTAAAGGGATACGGGTCACTGATACGGATATATGTCAGATTTGACACTTTATGATTGGGCTAGGCGAATCATAAACGGTCAGTACATTCTCAGTTGAATGAATGATTGACAATATGGTGTTTTATTTCCAGTCACTTTAAACGTACCTAATAAAATTTCAATTATTTTCGTACCATTAGTAATTAAAATTATAAATTACATTTAAATATTGGACTAAAATTAAACCCGTTATTTTGACCGGAGTAGGAATTGAAGACGGTAATAAAAATATTAGTGAATTCAACGATATGTTTTTTGTTTAGATAATTTTAATTAATTCGGGAACCTGCGCGATATTGCTTGTGACGTCTATATCCAGGTGATACAGGTGAAATTCTTTTTATTTTTCACTGTCCGATTGCCTTAAGATCACATGTTGGAAAATAAATAACTTGTGTAATTTTAGTTTTTCAACTATTTAACGTTGTGTATATTTTCGTAACTTATGCTACGAAAATAAAAGAAAATAAAATCACATTTATATGTTTACGTTTAGCGACTGACTAAACGACTAAAGGAGGCAACGAATCAAAAAGCAGGTATCAAGTTAGGACGAATCAGCGCTCCAAGTTCTTATTGTAGTCAAATATATTCATGTCTATTGGATAAATATACGCCTGCTTTACATCGCCCCTTTGAGAAAGTGCCTAGAAAAGAAACGGCATATACACTCATAACAAACAATGTGCCGACCACTTAGAATTTGCCTAACCCGATTATTAAGTCCCTGCCCTTATAATCGGTCGGTGACCTATAGAAAGAAGGAAAACTTACTTTCAATGTTTACTTCACAATTTTCATATGCTACGCCGAGGTTGTTTTTTGCAGCACAAGCGTACATTCCGGCCATATATTTTTTCACATTTTTAATAAGCAAAGTCCCATTTGACTCCATAGAGTACCATTCATTTCCTGCGAGAAAATGTCATATTTGAATTGTGTTTATGAAAAGCTATACATAATAGCTGCTATAGAAGATATCTCAGACCAAAGCCTTTACTAGTGCGTTCTCCCAGCGATATGGCTATGGCGCGGAGACTTTGACTTTGACGGTAGTGCTGGCTCATTGGTTAAAAGTCGCACAGGAAGTGATAAACACATGTAGAATGTATTTATCACGTATATAATATTTGTTCTGACCTATAACTAAGGGTTTGCCGTTTTTTATCCATGAAATCGTAGGCCTTGGCTCCCCGGCACTCTCACACGGCATTCTTAAAACTTTGTCATCTTGAACAGCTGTTATTTTCTTTTCTACTGGTTTGATTGAAGGCGGCGCTGTAATATATTCAAAATTAAATGTTACAACACTCAAAATACGTCAAAAATGAACAAATAATCAACAGCAATAAACTCTTGTATCGTAATAATGAAATTCAAAATTAAATACAAGAATAATAAAGAAAAAAAAGTTCGTCGAAACTGTTCTAGAAGCGGGCCAGGAGGTCGATTGGGAACCAAGGACTTAATTTGGTCAGTCCTAAGCACTAGGAACGTGCCTAGCTTCTCGGTGCTTAACAGGTTGCATTTTGGGGAGTGTGCCATTTCCATTTCACCATCGGCCGTTCAGACATACCGACTGTCCTTAAGTACACTATCGAAAATAAAAAAGGCTACTTTACAGTATGCCCGTTCGAAGTTGTTTTGGGTAATATTATTTAATTAATTTAACTATAAGTTTAATTCTGACAACGATGTCTGCTTCCTCAACACCAACATGGTCTTTAGACAGGCGACAGGAGAGGAGTAATATTGAAATATATATTATAGTAATACTGTGTAAAGATAGTGTAAATACTTACCCTCAACATTTACTTTATATGCAAGAGACCTTTTCTCACTAACAGAATTATTCGCAATGCAAATATAAATACCACTGTTACTCGCTTGAATCATTGGAATTAATAACTGGGCCGTTGCACTAATAAATCTGTAATAAAATATCTGTTAAATAATAGTGATCAGGAAAATATTAAAAACAATCTAGGGGTATGTTTTCTTCTGTCGCATTATTAGGTTATTGCAAAAAGTTTCGGTAAGAAAGGTGATCTGAAAACTATATTTGTTTACTTTAACTTGTAACTCGAGCGTCACGGGCCTATTGGATTATAAAGATTTTGATGGTAATAAAAAACACAGGTTATATGAATTGTTCGAAATGTAAAGCAAAAAAATCATGTTGTCGCTCACATTTACGGTTTGCCAGACATGTACATATGCATACGGTACTGAAACGTAAAGTTGCGTAGCTGACAGCAAGAGCTTTATAAGCACTTATCAAAGGAAGGAGACTCAGTTTGTACTCCTGTCAACGGTCGTGACAACACCTCTTGAGGCCTAGCCTTGACTGATTGTTATAAGATGTCGTATACTATAGTGTGTACAGTATATTGTGTAGTGGAAATATTGAGCTACAACCAGTGTGCGATATCAATGTATTAATATATAATAATATAATATAATAATATCCTAGGAAGCAGAGCTTGTGCTATGGCAACCAGATAACTGATATACTACATAAACTACTTTTCTTTTGTACATACATACTTAAATAGATAAATAGAAAAATCATCTAGAAATACCCGAGTGCGTTAGATTTTAATACAGTTGGCTTAGTTTAATGTTCTAGATATGTCTGACGACTATGTGGTGGTGCATGTGTTTTCTAAATCTGTCGTTTTTTAAAATAAATTTATCAGTAACTTTTTTCTGGCTTCTTTCATTTAAAACATGTTTTTACA